>CM062297.1:573328058-574780577 GCA_031216915.1 Pictodentalium vernedei | reverse complement strand
TGGTGGGTCTGATTCAAGTTTGTTCAAATCGGCCCCCTGGGTCATATTTGGCTCAGTATAGGAGCCCGATTTCAAACTTAGTGCATTTCAGGCAAATTTCTTAAACAATCTTCTTCTCCAGATCCAGCAGGCAGAATCTTTTAATATTTGGTATGCAACATTGTGGGGTGGATCTGATTCAAGTTTGTTCAAATCGGCTCCCTAGATTCATATTTGGGCTCACTATAGAAGCTCGAATTCGAACTTAGTGCATTTCAGGCAAATTTCTTAAAAAATCTTCTTCTCCAGATCCAGCAGGTAGAATCTTTTAATATTTGGTATGCAAGATTGTGGGGTGGATCTGATTCAAGTTTGTTAAAATTGGCCCCTTGGGTTTATATTTGGGCTCAGTATAGGAGCCCAAATTTGAACTTAGTGCATTTAAGGCAAATTTCTTTGAAAATCGTCTTATCAAGATCAAGCAGGCAGAATCTTTTGATATTGGGTATTCACCATGCTTAGGGGGGTGAGATTCAAGTTTGTTCAAGCCAATTAAGTCTCTGGGTTCATATTTGGGCTCACTGTGGTAGCCCGAATTATAACTTAGTTCAAAATGTGGAATTTTCTTTAAAAATCTTCTTCAGATCCAGCAGTCGCAATGTTTTGATATTTGGTATGCAGCATCCTTAGTGGGGTGAGATTCAAGTTTTGTTCAAGCCATGTCCCTAGGTCCATATTTGGCTCACTGTAGGAGCCCGAATGATAACTTAGTTCAAAATGTGGAATTTTCTTTAAAAATCTTCTTCTTCAGATCCAGCAGTCGGAATGTTTTGATATTTGGTAAGCAGCATCCTTGGGGTGGGGGGGGGGGGGGGGGGGGGGGGGGGGGGGGGGGGGGGGGGGGGGGGGGGGGGGGGGGGGGGGGGGGGGGGGGGGGGGGGGGGGGGGGTGAGATGAGATTCAAGTTTGTTCAAGCCATGTCCCTAGGTCCATATTTGGAATCACTGTGGGAGCTCGAATTATAACTTAGTTCAAAATGAGGAATTTTCTTTAAAAATCTTTTTCTTCAGATCCAGCAGTCGGAATGTTTTGATATTTGGTGTGCAGCATCCTTAGGGGGGTGAGATTCAAATCTGTTAAAGCCAAGTCCCTGGGTTCATATATGGGCTCACTGTGGGAGCCCGAATTATAACTTCGTTCAATATGAGGAATATTCTTTAAAAATCCTTTTTTTTTAGATCCACTGGTCAGAATCTTTGGATATTTGGTATCAGCTTTTCTTAGGAGGAGCAGATGCAACTTGTTGAAATCAATTCTCTGGGTTGATATTTAGGCTACCATGTCAGGTGAGTGCCCTCAGGCCCCTGGGGCTTCTTGTTTAAACTTACGTACCCCCCCCCCCCCTCCACCCACCCCCCCCCAGAAGCCTGAAACCTTTAGCACAGTCTACAGGTCATATTTATGGAGGGATTTCATTGTAACTGGATAGGTTCACTTCATATAATGTCTAGATGAGAACGTCCCCTTTTGGGCAACTGTGACGGCAACAGGGGCCCCAAAGCCTGAAAACCTTTGGCACAGTATACAGGTCATATTTATGGAGGGATTTCATTGTAACTTGATAGGTTGACTTCATATAATGTCTAGATGAGAACGTCCACTTTTGGGCAACTGTGACGGCAACAGAGGCCCGAAGCCCGAAAACCTTTAGAATATTTCTCCCCTCCCCCCCCCCCCCAATTAGGCTTTTTTTTCTTCTTCTTTTCTCCAGTATGCATTTTGAACGATTTACAGTCACTACAAGTGGAACCTTTTTTAAAACTTATGTACCACCCCCCTCCCCCCCCCCCCCCCGCCCCCCCACATTAGGCTTTTTTTGTCTTCTTTTCTCCAATATGCTTTTTGAACTATTTACAGTCTTTTTTTTATTTCCTCCAATATGTATTTTGAACTATTTACAGTCATTACATGCCAGAACCTTATTTTTCCTTTTGTCAAAAATGCTTTTTTACAGTTTTGGTTAAAGTTAGTTTGTGCATAAAAATCCAGACAGAAATTATCCCCCTCCCCCCCCCCCCCCCCCCCTCCCCCAATTAGGCATTTTTTTAGCTCACCTGACTTTCAGTCAGGAGAGCTATAGTGATCACTCACCGTCCGGCGTACGTGAACATGGTGTTTGCGTCTTCTCCTCCCAAACCGCTAAACCAATTTAATTGATATTTGAGATAATAGTTTGTTATGACTTCGCAATTTGATTTTGTTCAAATAAAGTTGCCCCACCCGTGGGTAGGGCCACACCCAAAAAGTGTGCTGAAATCTTAAAAAATCTTCTTCTCATGAACCAGCAGTAGCAGAGACTTGATATTTGGTGTGCAGCTTCCTTTTGAGGTGTAGACTCAGATTTGTTCAAGAGAAGTTTGTGGGGCTATACTTGGCGTCGTTATGGGAGGGGCAAAATTTTTGGCCCCGCCCAAAATTTCTATTTTCCAAACCGAGAGGCTGATTTGAACCAAATTTTATGTGAGGGCTTATTGGGTCATAAGTACCTAATTTATGCTGATTTTTTTTTTCCCGTAGCCCCATGGGAACCGCAGGAGCTAAAAATAGAAAAAATTAAAACGCCCATATCTCCAAAACTGCACGGCACCGAGAATTTTTATGTGGTGTGAAGCTTCCTTAGGACCAATAGAAAGAATTGTAAAAAAAAATTGCCATCGGTTTTATCATAGGGTACAGTTTCGGGACATTGAAAAAGTGCTGAGTCAGCACTTTTTAACACTGTAGGCACTGGGAAAAACATTAAAAAATCTTCTTCTCCAGATCCAGCAGGCAGAATCTTTTGATATTTGGTATGCAACATTGGAGGGTGGATCTGATTCACAGTTTGTTCAAATCGGCCCCCTGGGTTCATATTTGGGCTCAGTATAGGAGCCCGATTTCGAACTTAGTGCATTTCAGGCAACTTTCTTAAAAAATCTTCTTCTCCAGATCCAGCAAGCAAAATATTTTGATATTTGGTATGCAACATTGTGGGGTGGATCTGATTCAAGTTGTTCAAATCGGCCCCCTGGGTTTATATTTGGGCTCAGTATAGGAGCCCAAATTTGAACTTACTGCATTTCAGGCAAATTTCTTTGAAAATCTTCTTCTTCAGATCCAGCAGGCAGAATCTTTTGATATTTGGTATGCAACATTGTGGGGTGGATCTGATTCAAGTTTGTTCAAATCGGCCCCTTGGTTTATATTTGGGCTCAGTATAGGAGCCCAAATTTGAACTTAGTGCATTTCAGGCAAATTTCTTTGAAAATCTTCTTCTCAAGATCCAGCAGGCAGAATCTTTTGATATTGGGTATGCAACATTGTGGGGTGGATCTGATTCAAGTTTGTTCAATCGGCCCCTTGGGTTTATATTTGGGCTCAGTATAGGAGCCCAAATTTGAACTTAGTGCATTTCAGGCAAATTTCTAAAAAAATCTTCTTCTCCAGATCCAACAGACAGAATCTTTTGATATTTGGTATGCAACATTGTGGGGTGGATCTGATTCTAGTTTGTTCAAATCGGCTCTCTAGATTCATATTTGGGCTCACTATAGAAGCTCGAATTTGAACTTAGTGCATTTCAGGCAAATTTCTTCAAAAATCTTTTTCTCCAGATCCTGCAGGCAGAATCTTTTGATATTTGGTATGCAACATTGTGGGGTGGATCTGATTCCAGTTTGTTCAAATCGGCCACCTGGATTTATATTTGGGCTCACTTTAGAAGCCCAAATTCGAACTTAGTGCATTTCAGGCAAATTTCTTTGAAAATCTTCTTCTCAAGATCCAGCAGGCAGAATCTTGTGATATTTGGTATGCGGCATCCTTAGGGGGGTGAGATTCAAGTTTGTTCAAGCCATGACCCTAGGTCCATATTTGGGCTCACTGTGGGAGCTTGAATTGTAACTTTGTTCGAAATGAGGAATTTTCTTAAAAAATCTTCTCTTCAGATCCAGCAGTCGGAATGGTTTGATATGTGGTGAGTAGCATCCTTGGGGGGAGGGAGGGATTCAAGTGTGTTAAAGCCAAGTCCATGGGTCCATATTTTGGCTCCCTGTGGGAGCCCAAATTATAACTTAGTCAATATGAGGAATTTTTCTTTAAAAATCTTCTTCTTCAGATCCAGCAGTTTGGAATGTTTTGATATTGGCATGGAGCAACCTTAGGGGGCTGAGATTCAAGTTTGTTCAAGCCAAGTCCCTTGGTTCATATTTGGGCTCACTATGGGAGCCTGAATGACAACTTATTTCAAAAAGGGGAATTTTCTTTAAAAATCTTCAGATCCAGCAGATGAATGCTTTTGATATTTTTATGCAGCATCCTTAGGGGGGTAAGATTCAAGTTTGTTCAAGCCATGTCCCTAGGTCCTTATTTGGTCTGATTGTGGGAGCTCGAATTGTAACTTGGTTCAAATGAGGAATTTTCTTTAAAAATCTTCTTCTTCAGATCCAGCAGTCGGAATGTTTTGATATTTGGTGTGCAGAATCCTTAGGGGTGTGAGATTCAGGTTTGTTAAGGCCAAGTCCCTGGGTTCATATATGGGCTTCCTGTGGGAGCCCGAATTATGACTTAGTTTCAGTATGAGGAATATTCTTTAAAAAATCTTTTTTAGATCCACTGGTCAGAATATTTGGATATTTGGTTTCAGCTTTTCTTAGGAGGAGCAGATGCAACTTGTGGAAATCAATTCTCTGGGTTGATATTTAGGCTACCATGTCAGGTGAGCGCCCTCAGGCCCCCTGGGGCCTCTTGTTTTATTTTCTCGAATATGCATTTTGATCTATTTACAGTCACTACATGCGGAACCTTTTTTTAAACTCACGTAAACTCACATACCCCCAAAAGCCCCACCCCCCCCTCCCCGCCGGGGGCCAATTTGGCACTTTTCTTTTTCTTTCCTCAAAAATGCTTGTTTTCAGTTTTGGTTAATAACCCAGACAAACACCCCCCCCCCCCCCCCCCCCCAACTATGCATTTCTTTTTTTTTATTTAAAATATACAAGAATCACTTACAATGGACGCAGTCACGTTTTAGTGGAGAGAGTTCTATTTAGTTATTTTGTTGATTCAGCAGTTTGGACTTTATTTTCGTTATGTCTGTTGGTTGGGATTATAGCAATGGATGTATTGTGAGGTTTTTGTATTTAAAAGTATAATGCTACAGATTTTTATTCCTCAGTTTTCAAGTTTACATAACTTCGAGTTAATATGACCCAACATAATGATCCACTTTCACTGAGTTCACGTGGTGTTTTTCATGCCTGGTACCTTCAAGTGACTACCTGGGTGTCAGTACAACTCAACTCAACTCAACTTTGTGTTACTTTGTGTTACTTAACGGTATCTGGGATGTCAATACTATTCAACAGTAAAGGTATAACGGTATCCTTTGATTGTGTTGCGTGCAGATAAACATTTCGTTGTTTATAATTTCACAGGTGAATTCGGTGAGCTTTATTTTGATCTGTTAACCACATAACAGTACAATACTATACAATACAATGCAACAAGCAGTCTGATCAATCGGACATGGCGATTTTCAACTTGATGTTAACTCTTCATCTGCATTTGAACTAATTTTCGACAACGTGTCGAGAATTTCAAATATTATTTCCTAACTTTTTCTGACTTCTACGCCTACTACTTGTTGCACTCAAATGTCTGGGAAAAAGGGTGTTGTGCAACCTAGTAAGGGAAGAGGAGAAGAGCGGTCGTTATCACGTAAGGAGAGTGTATCTGGTCAGAATGTGAAAGCCGGTAAACGAAATCGCCCAGAAGATAGCTTCGGGTGCAAAACCTCTGTCTCCTTCAACGAAACCGTATTCCAGGATCTGCGTGAACTTGCGGGGCAGGTGAAATCTATGGCTGATGTGATTAGTACTCTTCCAAATAAAAATGATGTCCATGATATCATTAACCCTCTTATCAAAGAGCAACTATGTAATCTGAAAGAAGAAATTAAAAATAATTTTAACAAAAAGATCCAATCTCTGGAAAATAAGGTAGAAGAAAGTTTGATGGAAAATTCTCTCCTTAGAGACGAAGTTGAAAACTACAAAACAGAAAATCTTGAACTAAAGCATGAATTAAATAAATTAAAATCTGATTCTAAACAAAAACAACAAACTTTAAACAGAAATGAACAATATTCTAGGAAAATTAATATAAAACATCTGGACTTGGAGGAAAAAGAAAATGAGAACGTCACGGAAGAAATATGTGGTATTTTCAACAATAGCGGAACTGATTTAACCATCACACCGAGTGACATCCTCGCAGCCCACCATTTGCCATCCCGAAATGCCAGTGGCCCTCGACCCTGCATAGTAAAATTCTTGAGATCTGAAACCAGAGATAAGGTTATGAGGAACAAAAATAATTTCCAATATACTAGCAAAGACAGAGTGAAGAAAAAACTTGAAATAAAAGACGACATCACTAAAGCCAATGCAGAACTCATGACCGCCCTATTCCGACATGCTGTAGTAGACTTTGCCTACTATAGAAATGGATACATCTGGGGAAAACTTTGCCCAGGTCGTCGCCTGAAATTTGATATTTTCGAAGATATTGACTCTATTATCCATGATGCAGAAACCAAGAACAACTAGACTTCATGATTCTGGAGAATCATGGCTTTTCCCGATGAGATTCCATGATTCTTCATGACCCCACAGTGTCTGATGAATTGTTTTCGACTGTCTCACTGAAGTTCTTTCATTGATGTTATGAGAAAGGTGAGTATAGTAGTCTCAAATGACTCAGTTTGATAAGAAAATTGTTTAGGTAAAAATCATCATTAACAGTGGAGTGGGTTAATATCAATATCATCGTCCGACAAGTTAATGACCCACAAAAGAGGTTATGTTTGTTTCACACATACCCACTGAGTGTTGTGTCTATTTGAAAATGGTCCATTTTATCTCAAATGTATCCAAAATATTGATGCCTGGCAGCTTGTAGAGGGTTAACAAGTGCTAACAGGAATATTTTTCCATGCAACTTCTAATGTCACACTATGAACTGCAAATGGCCATTTTTTCTTTAAAATCTTCCAAGATGTTTTCAGAGAAATCCCTGCGCATACGCTCTTTTCTAATTCGACGTGACGAAATGCAAAATTCATGTCGCTCTTCATGGAAAGTGATGCCACAACTATTCATGAAAAAGGAGTGAAAATTTCATGGAAATCTGCCTAGAATTGGCTGAGATATGGTGTTGTGGAGAGAGGAGGTAATTGTTTGAATTTGGTCCTTCCTTTTCAAGCCAGTTTGAAAAAAGACGTCTGGAATGGGTGCTGAATCCTTCAGTGCCTCCTCGCTGGAGTAAGTCCACTTAAATGTTACAATTGTGCGTGACTGGTGGAGAGTTGACTGTAAATGGAAGTTGCTTCTTTAAGACAGCCACCCAGGGATCCCAACACAACCTTTAAACCTACGAGAATCTCAGAAGTTTAAAGTCAAGAGAAATTGGCGGTGATTGGGTTTCTGGCAGGCAGGAAAAGATTGACGAAGATTTGCATATTGGACATTAAAATAGCAATTCTGACATACACGAACGGTGTTCAGACCGCTGGAGGCAGCGACTTGAAATTTTCAGAACTTGTTCTACGAACCCTGGCCGACATTTTGGGATCTGTTTGGAGTGTCCGGACCGCGTGGAAAACACCACGCATCGCTTGGAATGTGAGAGTACTATTCGTCCCGACTCTATCAGTTTAGAATGGACACGGGCAGTGTTGTAGACGACTGTAGAGTTGCGATTGAGCATAACGTCACAGGTTTTGGTGCCACATTGCCTAACCAGCTCCAAAAGAGCGTCGGGGGAGGGGTATCCTGACACTATCTTTAAACCTTAGAAAATCGTCAGAAGTTGAAGTGAAAAGAAATCAGCGGTGAGTAGGTTTTTTGGCGGGAAACGATTAACGAAAATTTGCCAATTAGACATTAAAATTGCACTTCTCACAAACATGAACCGTGTCTAGACTGCTGAAGGCAGCGACTTCTAATTTTCAGAACTTGTTCTACGCACCCTGGCCGACATTTTGGCATCTGTTGCGAGTGTCGAGGCCGCGTGAAGAACACCACGCGTCGCGTGGAAAGTGAGAGTACTATTCGTCCCGACTCTATCAGTTTGGAATGGACTTGGGCACTGTTGTAGACTACTGTAGAGCAGCGATTGAGCATAAAGTCGGAGTTTTTTGTGCCAAATTGCCCAACCGGCTCCAAGGTATGATTTTTCGTCTGTACATCGCCCAGATCGCCTGTAGTTTATACCGTTACCATACGTTGAAGTAGCCTTTTGTCATTTTCGCCACTTTCGACCCAGAGTTGAGGGTACCTTCCTTCAACCCCATTTTATAGCAAAATCTAGCCATGCTCCCAACAACGCCCTCTCCCCGTCGGCCTGGGTGCTTCTAAAAATAGAAAGGTCAATGGGGAGGGGCCTGTTAGCAAACAAACGGGGACAGGGCAGGTGTACTTGGTGAAAAAAACAGTTGTGTGAACATCCCCAGAAGTGAAAACCTATGCTCAGTGGCTGTAACCAAGATGTTAAAATTATTTAGACTCCCATTACGGCCAAGATACTACAGAATGCAAATGGGTGGGTGGCGGGCATCATCACTGGATCTAATGTTGTATTTCATGTTTTCTTTTTTTCTTTATATTCTATTTATTTTTTTATCTCTTCTCTCTCTCTCTCTCTCTCTGGACGGTTTTACCGTAACTGTGGGGACATCAGCCTCAGACCTGCACTGTGGGGACCAAAAATTGTTATGAGCTTTTTCAATGAATTAACACTGGATTAGGTTAAATTTGATCATAATTAACCTTATCTAACCAAAAGAAGTTGTATTTAACCACTTTTAGAAAAGTGAGAGAAAAGTGAGAGAAACGTTGTGAGGACATCTGAGAGAAGCGCTGTGGGGACATCTGAGAGATGCGCTGTTATATTGTTAATAATTACCGAGGCAATAGTATTTGGTCACCCTACACACTATACGTGTTTACTTTAGTTCCGATACCCACCAACAAGGAAATAAACAAGATGGCAGGGGTGGTCTGGCCCCTCCCAACCAGCACGGGGAATTTTTCGGTAAACAGTGAGAGAAACACTGTGGGGACATCTGAGAGAAGCACTGCGGGGACATTTGTTAATAATTACCGAGACAGCAGTATTTGATTACCGTACACACTATAAGTGTATACTTAAGTCCCGACGCCCACCCACAAACTCACAAACAATATGGCAGGGGCGGTCTGAGCCCCCCCCCCCCCCCCCCCCCCCCCCCCCCCCCCATACGGGGAATCTTTCGGTAAAAATATCCACTTCCAATGCATGAAGACACTTATCGGACGCAAATTGTCAAGCCGGGAAAGATTTTTAGAAAAGAAGAACCGCGATGATTTCAATCTAAAATTAGTGGCATCTATATGATTTTAAGCCCTTTCGGATGAAAATATGTCGACTAATTCTGAGCTATCATGCACAATTGGTCTGAGGAGCCCTCAACTATGGGTGACCTACACCCAATATGGATCGACCCACCCTCAGTACTGGGTCGGTCAGTTCCTAACCCTATGCAGTCCTACCCTCAAAACAGGATGACCAACAGTCAGCAATAGGCTAGTTCACACTCAGAGTCTTCGACCATGAGCCGGCTGATCTCAAGACTAGGCCGACTATCCCTCATGGGCAGGCCACTAACATCCCCCTCTCCCTAATCCTCAACTATTGGCTATCTAACACCTGGTCAAAATGAAACTGGAGTTCACATCGACCAACAAATTTGAGGTTGCCAGACCCGCGTGTGACCAAGTAATGGCAAAGGTCCGATACACTAGACTGGTAAGATCTCCGAACGAAACGTCGTCTGTAATGTTATATGAGAATTTTCTTCTGAATGGGCCACTGGACTACATGGAAATCTCCCAGACTCCCATTAGGCCAGAATGTCCCTCCAAGATAGGGTGTGGTGGGTGAACAGCGAGGTAGTCCCCCCCCCCCCCACCCCCCCACCCCCCCCCCCCCCCCACCCTCAGCAAAAAAAAACAAAAACAAATGGGCGAAGATTTTCTGATTTGCTTTTTTTCAAGAAATGTTGACAAACTTGGTATGTAGGATTAGGCTTTACATGTTAGTTGTACTGGTGAGTCTGAACATTTCATTTTTACCACTCCACCAAAACACAAACACACACAAAACACATAAAAAATTCTTGCCCTACCCTCCCCCCCCACCCAACCCCTGCGCCACTCAGTTTAAATGCAATTTCGGATTTTATGTATCCATCACATACCGTAAAACAAGCAACACCCATAAACTGGATATCCCAGGAAAACTCACAAAACAATCCCAAAAAGGAAATAAAATAGGACACAAAATGAACAAATTAAATATTGAGCAAACCTTGTAGGCTGGAGTAGAGTTACACCCGTGCTCTTCCCGATATATGTAACGGCTAGCAAAGTTCAAATCACAGTTTGACATATGCTCTACTAATTTTATCAGTTGACTTTCCCAGGGAAGGTGGAAAGAATAGAAAACATGCAGTCCCACCCTGTATACTCCCCCCCCCCCCCCCCCTCCCCCTGTCTTCAAGGTTTGCTGCAATCGGCCAAGTGATCAGTAAAAATTTCGAAATTTTGAAAATCTAGGGGTTGGGGGCATCAGAAAAAGAGGTATGACTAATCACAGAAACGGACAAAAATCGACCGAAATGGGACCGAAACGGACCTTTGTTATATGACAAACACGTGATTTTGGGAGTTATTACGGTTTATTTCTTGTCCGACAGGAAGGAATAGCAGCCAGAGGCCAGCTGTACCATGTATTAGAGGTCAGATTGAGATGGAACCGACACCATTAATTGGCCAAAAGACACTTAACCATTCTAGGTGGGCAAATAATATAACAATGGCATGATTATATGATTATGGGGGGGGGGGGGGGGGGGGGGTTGACCAACAGCCCGAGGCGGAATTGAAGAACGTTATTACGCCAGACGGTTATTAATCATTCGGGGGAGAGTTAATAAACCATGCCACACTGCAAATTCCTCTTATTACATCCAGTACGTCGTAGTTGGGCGTTATGGAGTTCTGCGCCGGACTGGAAGAATCACGTTATTGGACTTGAAACTCCCTGCAAGGTGGCAATAATTACTAATATAACAAACCGAATGGCCACTCATGGGAGTAATGGGGGCTCTATGGGCTTCACACGGACACGTAAAAGTGATCCAGATTAAGTGAGAAACGTCGGTGAAATGGACATGGGTCATATATGCTCGAAGAAAAGAAACAAGAGTCACACATGATGAAAATAAAGACACTAAAATACTTTCACATTTCAACATTTTGCCTCATCTTGTATCTCAAATATACAGCATTAAAACAAAGCTATTTATTAGTAGTTATTTATTAGGTTTTTAATGACACTTTTGATAGCCCGGATCACCTCATTTTGGGCAGTTATATGTGTAGAGGAGGCCGAAGTTCCCGGAAGGAACCACCGAGCAACGGCACGCAACTACCAAACTCCCAACGGACTAATTCCACACAAGCAGGGTTAGCACTGGTTGAGCAGTAGTGCACAATCGATGTGCTGTTCGCCTGAGTACACAGTGTCACTGTGTCTGCCCCTACAAGGGCAATCAACTTGCCCAAGGACACAACGCAGTTGTCCCAACAAAACAGTCAACTTAACATTTTTCTCAGTTTGGAACGAGATATGCTTAACGGCTAAAAGCGATAAGACAAAAAAAGAAAAAAAGAAGAAATTCGAAATGCGAAAAGAAAAAGAGGAAGAAGAAAGATGGCGGCCAAATATGGGACCATTTTTTTTATCTACGGGTTTCATCGTTCGAAAGCCAATACCGAAATTTTTAGTCCGATGCTAATGGGATTCACAGCGGCAGTTCAGTTTCGAACGCTTCCGCAAGCATGTACCGCTGTCAATGCGTTCCTATATTAATTTCCTCTCCAACAAACGCATCTGGTGGAAATAAAGTATCGGATCCTAGATTCGTTGCCGTAACCGCAAACATGTGCGCCTAGTTTCACTTACAAGCCAAGCAGCATGTGCTAGTTTTGAATTTGACTCCCAAAAGTTCTCAGATTCGCTCTCGGGGCCTCGATTTTTTCATAAAAACATATCCGGGGGAGTTTCCCGGATCATGAGCTAGGATTCTCAGACAGAGAGCCTGGACAATATCCTTGGAAACGACGTGACATGCTATAGGTATGTCCCCAGTGCCGAGTGGGGGTGAGTCTCAACGAGGGTGTCTCACTCCTAAGAGTGGGATATGGGGAGGGGGCTTCTCCGGATTTTTTTTTGGGGGGGGGGGGGGAGGGGGAATAAAGACTGATTTTGGGGAAACATTTACTTCCGACTGGTGGTACTTTTCTGTTCCGGAAAGACATGGCTTTTGCGGTGTGGACAGACGTGCTAATGCTTGTATCGTTCTCTCGAGGAACAGATTCTCAAATAGATCATAAATTTACAAATATCAAGAGATACAGCCACAAGTTACCCAGGCTCCAAACGCCTGATTTGGTGTCGGTGACTGTCACCAAATATCTGCATGCCTGCATTTTAACCCAGTGTACCTTATAAATGATTTGCATACCAAGTGTGAAAACCTGTTCATTACTCAAGTTATCATACGGAAAACAAAATAAGTTTGCATGGATGCTAGGACAGATGGAGAGATGGACAAACCATTTACACATACATGTATGATCGGTTTTCCAAATCATGACAATAGCCCATATTGACTTCCGAGCAGTATTTGTGCTTCAATCCCGAACGAATCATATTGAACGTTCCCAGCCCCGTATAGTGTATCAATGATTTTGCGGCAACGCGTTTGTAACGTGATTGATAGGTGAATATTGCTGAATGTGGTTTGAATTGGGGGCCGGGTGAGATTGGGGAGGCGGTTTGTTCCTTGTAAACACCCCATGGTCTGCCACTGTCCAAACCCCAGACGGCATATATGGGGCCCTTGCTTAAGTATGTCCGGGGTCCTCAGACAGTCTTGGGCCGCAACTGTCTCATTGACATATACGCAGGTAAAAAATGTTTCATTTTTCATCTTCCGAACTCCATCCATCCAACCATCCGTTTCGGTTCGTTCCGGTCCGTTTCGATTCCGATCAGACCTGCTCACGTTTAAACTACGATGTCTCAGAAGCACATCCTCGCATGAGAACCACAAGATTGTATCTTTTAGTGGAAGATAGAACCTTGCGGTTCTCACAAGACGACATGTTAACAGTTCCCAAGCTTGGTCGGAAATCTACTTCTCTCTTTGTGATTATTTGATGGAGGGAAACTGGACCGTCATCAAACAACATGGGCAACGTGGTAAAGGGATAGAGAAAATAAGTGAGTGAACCCCAAATAAAACATCTTTCAACCTGCGGTCAACTCGCAAACCTTGCAATCCCCTCTGGTAAACTCGCTCAAAGCCCTGAATGTCGAATGGTATTGCACGGTCGCTCCTCAAAAATAGCACAGACGTGGCAACTTCGTCACTTTTATTCGCTACTTTTATTTGATCATTAAATCAAGAAGAGAAGAGCTCTAACGGCGACCTTCCCATTTTACTGTCTTTGCCTTGGATGTCGACTACGCACTCCGTAGTCGAAAAATACAAGGCCATGGGCACAAATGCATTTGAATATTTAACTTCATGTTCCAATGGACTGGTGGCTCTTGGACAGTTTTTCTTGACGTTCGTCTTTCTGCTGCAGTCGTTCCTCAGCAGCGGCGGGAAACCCATTACTAGCTTCTTGTTCAAGGTGAATCCCCCTACTAGTTCCTGGCTCGGACTTGGAATATTTACATATTTTCATGTAGCTGCCGTTACAGTGCAGTAAGGAAAGTTGTACCAAGTAATAGTCAGGAACTTCAGCTAAACTACTACACCAAATCCACAGTTGGTGTACAATGGCCCAGAGATATAGACGTTGGACTCCAGATTACTAGGCGGGGTTGCCGAGGTTTAGACTCCAGGCGGGGAACTAGAAACCAACATTGCCAATTCCGCCAAAAGATTGTGTCAATCGAAATCCACCAACAATGTTGAGAAAAAATAAAGTTATAAAAACAACTCTCAGATTGAGAGAAGAGCATGACCTTGTCACAAAACGGTAAGGAGCGATGGTTACATAGGGAGAAGCCAATCATACCAAGGTGGGGTGATGAGGTGTTAAAGGAACGGATTATCCAGCCGAGTTAAAAGGTCTATCCACCTATTTAGAAACCCGATTCTGTTGCGATTAGTGATTGTGTGGTAATCCACTCCCATCAGTAAACTTTGGTTATCATGGTAAAAATAAGAGTGTCTGGCTTGCATATTTTTATACTGTACCAATGACCCAGACATAGCTGGTGCTAACTCTTAAAATATAGGGCCAAACACAAATTTTGCCCCCCAATCCCCAAAATTTGCATCTAAAACTAAAGAAAACATGTCCTGAAAGGCCCTCCACACTTCGCCCCTACTGCGCATGCGCAGTGTCAAGGACGTTCCGAAATTGGCGCCATTAATCATTCTAAGTTTGGCCCTTCATCAGTTAACATCTGACTGATCTTTGTGCTTATAAATCTCAGTTTAAATGATGCCAGACACATGAATATTAGTGAAATGGTGATTCTAAGGAGGATAGAGAAGGAGGAGAGGAAAAGAATGTGTGACAGAATATTATCAGGGCTGTAACTTAAAATTTTTTAATGAAATTATGTTAAGTTACCTATTTTCAAGGCAGCAGCCATTTTGTTGTCATTCTGATTATTTAGTTACACTGTTTTTTAAGTGTTTTCCTCTCTCCCTGTCCTTTAAGTTCCCCCTTGCTATTCTCCCATGCTTTTGGCATAGTTTTTGTAATTATTATTACTAAATTTTCTTGGGAGTTTTAGCTGAATAACAGAATGAATTCTGTTCTTTCCCCATGTTTACTTCTTCACCTACGGGTGGTTAGGCGTTGTGTTCTGCATCTACCATCTGATGTTCTGCAGTTTCTTCCCTGGAAGTCTCTGTTTTGCATCAGATAGTGTATTTTTGGTAACTGATTTCGGGCCTGGGTGCCTGGAGTCTTATTTTAGTGTTTTTACACTCATTGTTTACATTTTCAACAGCCCTCAGTGTGAGGGGGGGATTTCTAAAAAATAATATCTTGATGTTATTTTAATCATAACTAGATACATTATTATTGTTCGTAAGTGTTGAATAAATTGTTTAAAATATTTTTAAAATTTTTGTCCACACTTAGGCTTGGGATCCATTGGGGCTCAACGTTACTTTTCAGAAACTTGGGCTGTTCTGAAAAAATATTTTTTCAAAATATTTTGATTTCAATTATTTTTTCTATATTAATGGATCATATTATTATTATGTATTTTGATTGCCAGGGGTTAGTGCGAGTACCAGGACTTGTTTTCTTTTCACATTGAAAGGATATTGATCAATTGTTTTAAGAGGAAGTCTTCCTCTGACTTTATTATCATTCTATTTGTGGTCAGTGTACTCGCATTAACTCCTGTTCTGTATCGTATGATTTCGATGACAATATGGGAAGCGTATGTCACGGTATGTTGTTGGGGATTTGGACACTCCGGTCCTTTCCCCGCAGGGTCACTCTACTTTATCAATTTCTATTTCAGACGATCAAGATTAGGGTGATGTATCTGTGATGTCTTCCAAAAGTGTGCCTCCGTTGTCACAATTAATGAAGGGCTAGCGGAAAAGTGCTCATGTAAATACGCCAATTGCCTAAGAGGACCCTAGTAGGTTCGACGGCCTTTGACGTCCGCTAGCTCGCCCGGTGTAGCGTCCATTCACCGAATGGTTCGGCAGCCGGGTTCGTCCGTTGCGGTCTAGAAGGAATTTTGGGGTGATGCGAGCACTATAAATTAAACTAATGCACACCCAGTGACGGCGGATCGGAGGGAGAACGCAGGAAGCCTTTTAGTCCGGTTCATAGCTCGTTCCAGTCCATCCGGACGGCAAGCGAGAGAGGCCCCTCTCTCGTTCAACAACATCTGGCCCCAGATGTTGTGGTACAAAATGTGTCGCAAGCGGAGCATACGTCCGTCGCTCGGGACGCTCCGTTGTATAGGCAGTCCGCTGAGACTGCTAAGGCTTCCTCTTCTCGTCAGCGCACACGACCGCACCTTGGCTGCGTGACCGCCGATATATTACCAGCTTCGCCGATCAAGGATTCTTCGGCGACCAGGTCACACCATCCGGTAGCCAGGGACACGAGGCTTGCAGACTCCGGACGTTCGCATAGGAAGTGTGCGGGAGTCAACGTACACGGAGCTTCCGGCGGCAATGCATCGTAAGACTGCTACTGCACAGGCCTCGGGAACGGACGTGCTTTCCTTAATAGCACAGTTTATCGCAGCATCCCAGCATCAACTGAATCTGTCGCATATATTTTATCCGACGATGCTGGGTCGGGACGCTCCGCGGAAGCGGGTACGGACGTCCGAAAGTTTCATCCGGTCCGACGGGATACCGAAAGGGATTCGGAGGATTTCGAGCTTTCCCTTTTGGAACAACATATGCTGTTGTGTATGTCATCTGACTTGGTCTTCTACAGCTTCTTTCGTCGGACCAGAATGCTGCGATGCCGGATAAGAAACTGATAGCGTCGGTGGACTTAGAAATTTTTGGTTCGGTTCAGGGACATCGTCCCTCAGTTCCGACATAGTCCAATAATGTCACACAAACTTTCGAATTATTGAACGACGCTATATATATTATTATTTTATGCTTGCTAACCAAGCATTTCTGGTTTCTTGTTCGAAGAGTTATGGAGATGTCTTTCAAAAGTGTGCCTCTGTCGTCATAGTTAATGAAGAGTTAGCGGCAATAAGTGCTCATGGAATATGTCTATCGTCTACGGAGTGACATTCGCTAGCTCACCCGGTGTAGCGTACATTCATCGAATGGTTCGGCTGCCGGGTTCGTCCGTTGCGGTCTAGGAAGGAGATTTGGGTGATGCGAGCACTTTAATTACTTTAGTACTCACCCAGTGACGGCAGATTGAGGACAGATCGGAGGAAGCCTGTTAGTCCGGTTCCTGGCTTGTCCAGGTCCGTCCGGGCTGTGAGCGAGAGAGGTCCCTCTCTCGCCCAACAACATAGGGGACCGCATGTTGTGGTTCAGATATTTTACATTCGGAGCATATGTCCGTTGGTCGGGACGCTCCGTTATATTGACAGTCCAAGAGACTGTCTTTAATGCTTCCTCATCCTCACAGCAGGGCACACGACCGCACATTGGCTACGTGACCTCGAGTATCCGATCAGTTTCGGCATTCAGTGATTCCACGGCGAATAGGTCGCGCCATCCGGTAGCCAAGGGACACAAGGCCTATACACTCCGTTCGCTCGCATATGGGTAGTATGCACGGGGTAACGATCACGGAGCTTCCAGCGGCAATGCATTGTAAGACCGCTTCTCCTCAGGCCTCAGTGACGGACGTGCTATCCGAGTTAGCACAGTTGTTTCGCAGCATCCCAGCAATTGACAGTTTCTCGGTCGAATCAGGAATTATCCGACGGTGCTGGGTCGGTGCGGTCCGCGGTTGCATCAGGTACGGACGACCGAACACTTTTTTGGGTCCGACAGGATGGCGAAAGGGATTCGAAAGATTTCGAGTTTTCCCTTTAGTAGTATCGGAAGATGCCTTTCATATCTTCTGGCATTATCTTCCAGTGATTATTATTTCGGACTTTATTGCTGCGATCTTGGATAAGAGACTTATAGCGTCATTGGACTCGGATTTTTCGATCGGTTCAGGGACATTGTCCCTGACTTACCGACGCAGTCCAATATTGTCATTACAACATGCGTTTTATATTTCGACGCTATATATATATATATATACAAGCCTGCTACTAAGCATGATAGTTTAGTTTCTTGTCCGCGTTGCTCATTTCTGCCATTTTATCATTTATACAAATAGTTTATTTTGGCAGAGCAGGGCATACCGAGAGTTCATATGCGTCTAGACGGTGTGATTAAAGACTGCATATATTCTTTTTCGCCGTTTATGTCTTTTCCAATTTCAATGTTGGGAACGACATTATGTATAGTAGACTTAACTTAGACGCTTTATTATACGTAATCCGCCTTACTGAGGCGTTATCATTACGTCTTCAAGAAAAGATTTACGGGATATTATTCTCAATGTAATTTCTTTTGAGGGCAGTAGTTTGTTCACGTATAACTCCGCCCTTTAGTGGCTGATTGGAGTTAGTTAGACGTGACGCAGCCCTAGCTACATCCACACGCGTGGATAGTAAGGTTAAGAACTCTCTCAGAGTCGCTTCGTTCTCGGAGGAGCTTCTCTTCGACGGCAACTTTTCGGCAATCTATGAATTGCTCGATTTACACGTTCTCTTGTCTATCTAGTGTTACAAGAGATTCCGACTGGGGCAAACATTCGGTGGTTGACTCAGAGAGTGCCGCCGCAGTTGCCGGACCCGAGTGTGGCTGTTATGACGGTTGCCAGTCAAACAGATTGGGATATAATACTGATCCCTACGGATTCGAAGTGCCAGGGTCTTTGGGTTCCGCAGTCTTTTAGCAATCAGTTTTCTTCCGCGGAATAATGTTTTGTAGGCTTGCTTTATGTCATTGCATGAACATTATTCAGAAACGCATGCCCAAATTCCTGTCCTTTAATTCGACAGTAGTGGCGTATCTCCGGAACCAGGGAGGCACTCTTTCGTTTCCGTTATTCAATTTAATGGAAAGAATCCGTCTGTTGGTTATAGTACACCAAGTTCAGTTTTGGTCCGTCATATTCCGGGTCGTCTGATTGTTTTATCGGACTCCCGTTCTCTTACGGGTCGCTTGTTGCTGTCAGAATGGACTCTCAACAAACAAGTATTCAATCAGATTTGCTATCTATGGGAGCGCCCAATGATGATTTATTTATGACACAGCTTGCTAACCAATTGCAGACGTATGTGTTGGCTTGTCCAGATCTCTGAGCTAATATTGTTAACGCTCTATTGATCTATAGGACGGAATGATAGGATACGCGTATCCTCCGGCGCTGTTTTAGCAGGTATTGCTAAGATAAACAACCACAATACATTTCTGTTGATAGCATCTCTATCTTCACAGAGATCATGAGTAATTTACTCTCTTGTCTACTGTGGGTCTTAACGTGAAATCTTCCTCTATGTGAGGATCTTTTTCACTGGGTAAATCGTGTCATCTTTATCACAACCAGCAAGGTCGCAACCTTCATGTATTCCGTTGTGTGGTCCGTATTGCATTGTAAGCACTGTACTGGACGAGCTTTGGACGCGATTTCTTACTATAGGAGATCCTCTTCTTCGCTATTCTATGCGGCTAAAGTGGAGGCTCTTCTGTCGTGGTGTAGGGATCATTATGTTCATATTGTTGATCCCTCCATACTACTCATTGCTATTTTTTAGTATACTTGTTTCACAAGATCTACTGCAGCCTGTTATTATTTAGGTTATAGGTTTATGTTACCTCATACCTATGCACTCTACGATAGTTTACAATTGAGTCTTTTGTCTCTTTATCTAAGTCAGTTAGTAACTTTTTGATAAATAGACTTAGAATCTTTAGATTAAATTCCTATACGGATTTTAACTTCGGTTCTTATTTAGCTAAGTAATCATTTGAGCCTCTGGAAACAGTAGTTTTCAAATTCTGACCTTTTAGACAGTAATTCTGTTGGTTTCTCTTTTACTGTAGAGTCAGTGAGTTTCATGCACTATCGATGGATGATTTTCACTTTCATAGTTTCGGAATCAATACTTCCGTTACTATTTAGGTTGGATTGTTGCATAAGAGTTAGGCTCCTATTATCCGGAACCTATTATTTTAAGGTCCTTCCGTCTTCGTATGGGCATAGGCCTTTACTCTTTCCGGGTACAGTTTATGTATTTTTAAACAGATATCTGTTTATTACAAGGGCGTAAGCTTCTTCTGTCTTTGATGTCTAGTAGAAAGACGTTACGCTCCATTTTATTGTTAATGGATTCTATTAACTATCGGTACTGCTTATGGTATATCATTGACTTAGCAGTTGTGCTTAAGATTTCGGCTCATGAAGTAAGAGTTCTTCTACTTCTTGGGCTTACATTAATAGTGTCTCTATTATAGATTTTTGAAGGCCGCTCATTGCGCTCAGCCATCTCCATTCATGAATTTTATCTCAGAAATATCGAGTCCATTTCTGGAGGCCTCTATTGTTAGGTCTATTATCTACTGCTCAGAATGTCATTCACTTAACAGTTGCTACTATAGCTAGGTAGGCTGTCTGTTTCTGCAGTGTCTCCGTTCGGCTGCCCTCTTCGCTCTGGGCTATTTGACCCAGGGCAAGAAAAAGGGGGGGGGGGGAGGGTGTTCCCTTGGGTCACCTGTTTTACTATGAAAACAAGGGGATACCTCCTCCGGAGTTAGTAATTCTGAGCTGTTATTGGGATGGTTGTTTAGTGAGAAGTTTAGGTTTTTAAAATTCATTCAAGTCTTAGTTTTTAAAGTATAGCTTTTGAATATTGCATATGTCAGCGGACATGATTATGCAATCCTCAGACACTTTTAGGAGTATAAGAGTCTCTATTCTCTAGACTTACTTTATTTATTGGCTTACTTTAAAAATTATTAGTATAAGGATTATATTGGATATTAATAGAGTACATGGATGTATGAAGCTCAATTTTGGAAGGTGTTGTATCTTTCTAATTTATCATAAATAAGAAAGATACATGTAAGGCCTATTACTTCTTTTTCCCTACAGGGGATGACTCTATTTTATTTTATTGAGCGTATTCCATTTTCCTCTGTGTCCTTGGCCCTCCAGCCTTTTTACTATTCAGCTATGTCTGGGTCATTGGTACAGTATAAAAATGTTAAAAAATTTATAGTAATTTATATATTTTTTATACTTACCAATGACCCAGACGGGGATGGCCCTCCCAGGAGTTGGGAACTCTTGCCTCCCCGCTGAGTACATAGCGCTTACCAGGCACTGGTTATTAGAATGATTAATGGCGCCAATTTCGGAACGTCCTTGACACTGCGCATGCGCAGTAGGGGCGAAGTGTGGAGGGCCTTTCAGGACATGTTTTCTTTAGTTTTAGATGCAAATTTTGGGGATTGGGGGGCAAAATTTGTGTTTGGCCCTATATTTTAAGAGTTAGCACCAGCTATGTCTGGGTCATTGGTAAGTATAAAAAATATATAAATTACTATAAATTTTTTAACTTTCCTCCATTCGTAAATAAATCATTCCTAGAACAATGGTACATCCGAACTCAGTGGACATTCTTCGTTCGGGAAAAGAGTAACAAGTGCGCATTTGGGAGCTTTTCTTCACGGTATTTTATGGCTGAAAGTCATGTGTTCGAGTATTTTACCAATGATATAATTTGATTTTTGTTGATTAATGCCCAAAGAATATCCCGGCTGTTGTACATCTTGGTGAACATATTGCCGATGAGCAGGTTGATGTTATTTTTAACAACCTCATGACGATTGTACGAATCCCGATCTATCCTACAAAGCATTTTAAAGAGAAAGATTCATTACCTACTTACAAAGCCTGACCATGTTCCCGACGACTACGATTAAGAATAGAGATTCGAATGGATGGCTCGAAAGGTGGCCTGGGGATGGCAAGTGTCGAAAATGACAGTGCGGTTTTTCGAGATAGTCCTTGGTGGTATAGAACGGTAGTATAGTACACCTCTGTAGGTCCAATCTAAATCCTGGTTAACCTATAGCGAACTCTATGTGTGTGTGTGGGGGGGGGGGGGGGTCCTAAAGCATGTGGCAGTACAGGATGTACGCTCTGTACCATTGTAGTGCACATGTTAACCCTTAATACTATTCATCCACTTAAAGCTTCATATTAACCTATGACTGTTGTTGGTGGTACATAATGCTAGATCAAGCGGTATTGTGGGGTGGGTTAATGCCTGGGGGTTATAATGGTGGCAATATAGTATGGACGGCAAAATACCAATGTAGGTCACCTAATGCGTTATATTATCTTATAACTGGTACAAATAGTACGTAATGCTGGGTCAAGCAGTGTTGTGGGAAGTGGTAGTGCCTGGTAGTTTAGAATGCTAGTATAGTATGGTCGACACACTCCTGTAGGGTCCATTGTAGCCCCTGGTACTATTATCCAATCAATCGCACTGTTTTATTATAGGATTGGTATAGGTAGAACGTTATGACAGGTCAAGTGGTATTGTGGGAGTGGGTCAAATGCGTGGTAGTTCAGAACGGTAATTTATCGTGGGCTGTATATACCCCCGAAGGTCTCCTGTTAGCCCTTGTTACTACATTTTTTTCTTTTTTTATTAGAGTTTAACGACACATTGACAGCCAGGGTCATATCATGTCGGCGACAGTTTTACGGGTGTTGGAAGCCGGAGTACCCGGAGAGAACCACCGAGCAACGAAGAGCAGCTGTCAGCTCTCCAACATCGTAAGTCTGAACTCTGCACCACGGCACAGGCAGGGTTAGATTGGTTGAAGACATGCACACCTTCGACGTGCAGTACGCCTTAGTACACAGCGTCATCGTGCCCCCATGTAGGCAATAGAGCTTGGTACCACTAATTCATCAAATGATTCGTATTATGATAGGGTTGGTATAGGTAGTAGGTAATGCAAAGTCGAGCAGCAATGAAGTGGTAGCTATGAAGGTGATGGACGGTCAAGAAAATACTGTGATTTTCTCATGCCCCTCGTGCAATAAACCAGAGGCTCAAGTGAGCTTAAAACACTCACCTTGCACAATGGCTAGTCGCGACCGTGACAGTTTTACGGGTGGAGGAAGTCGGAGTTCCCAGAGAGAACCACCGAGCAACTGTCAGCTCTTCAACATTCTAACTATGTTCAATCTCTGCTCAAACAGGGTTACAGCAGTTGAAGACATGTGCACCATCGACGTGCAGCACGCCCTAATATACTGCGCCATCGTTCACCAAGTAGGCAGCCAGGTTAAAGTGCCTTGCCCAAGGACACAACGTGGGTCGTCCCGGACGGGGATCGAACTCGTGACCTCTAGCATAGAAGTCCAACAGTCTACCACTGAGCCACCGCGCTCCCGTCAACAGAGATAAATGTATCAGTAAGTGATCAGGAGCAAGAACAATTTTTTTATTTCGCTATGACACAATCAAAGACAGCCTTTTTTGACCATTGATTTCTCTGCTGGTCCAAACAAAGCTTCCTAGCAAGATCTGTTTTGTGAAGTAACAATCAACCACCGAACCGAATACTTATGGTACACTTATATGCAACATGACAAACTTGGTGCACATGTTCCCACTGGATCTGAAAATAGAAATTGTGAGTGTTGCCCAAATTTTGACTTACTGATTTTCTTCGAAAAAAAAGTGAATCTGCATCACTAAAGTCAGTTCCAAACAAGAAATATAGGCATTATTGCAAGTGGCTTATCAAAAAAAAATTTTAAAAGCATTTTAGGCTTATGGAGCATTAACTCCACCCCAAAGGATATAGTAATTGGGGGGGGGGGGGGGGGGGGGGTCAGAACAGTTAATTCCGCCAGCCTGCAGATGGTAGCAGCTTCATTTGAACAAAGGTTTACTCCAAAGATGATCTGTGCCACAAATGAATGAATTTGGCCCAGTGGTTTTAAAGAAAAAGACAAATTTCAAACTAAAGAAACAGAATTTTACTGCCACTGGTAAATTCAAGTCTGTGTGAAAATGGTTAAAGCATCAAAAATACACAAAACAGAAAGAGAATTTATGGAGGCTTATTTTGGGAGGTAAAATATTTTTAAAGAAATCAGAAAAGGTTTTCATTAACAGTATTACATGGAATACAATCTTTGGAAACCACACTGAAGTCTTGAGAGGGTTAAATTAATGATATTCATGCTGGAATCAGTTAAACATTTTACAAGAAACCAAAAAAAAACATATGTTAACCCGCATTGAAAGGGTTTGATCATGGCATCAATAAAATCTTTGGAACCCACATTGCAGTCTTGGGAGGGTTAAATTAAAGATATGCATACAGGAATCAGATAAATGACCAAGAAACCAGAAAAAAACATATGTTCGCAGCATTGAAAGGGTTCAACATCAAATAAAATCTTTCTAAAACACTTTGAAGTCATAAGAGGGTTAATTAAAGATATTCATACAGGAATCAGATCATTTTTTCCAAGGAACCAGAAAAAACATATATGTGCACAGGATTGAAAGGGTTTGATCAAGGCATCAATAAATATTTTTAAATTTTTTTTCGGGGGGGAGGGGGGGGGGGGGGGGGCGAAGTTAAGCAACATCGAACGCGGTAAGTATTTGGGGTGAGTGACCATTTCAGCAACTGATTCGCGCTTCCGCGTTGTGTCCTTGGGCAAGGTACTTTACCCCCGATTGCCTACATGGGGCACGATGATGCTGTGTACTAAGGCGTACTGCATGTCGAATGTGCGCATGTCTTAAACCAATCTAACCCACCTGTGGTGTGGCGCAGAGTTCAGAGTTATGATGTTGTTGAGCCTGATAGCTCCTCGTCGTTGCTCCGTGGTTCTCCTCCAGGTACTCTGGCTTCCTCCACCCGTAAAACGATCACTGACATCATATGACCCTGATTGTTATTGTTAATGTGTCGTTTAAACCCTAATAAAAAAATAAAATCTTTGGAACCCACATTGAAGTCTTGAGATGGTTAAAGTAAAAGATATTCCCACAGGAATCAGATAAATGTTTCCAAGAAACCAGAAAAAACATACATATGCAGAACATTGATAGGGTTTCAACATAAAATAAGGTATTTGGAAAACATATTGAAGTGTTGAGGGGGTTAAATTAAAGGTATTCAAGCAGGAATAAGATAAATATTTCCTTGGCCACTTATGGAAGTCTTGAGAGGGTTAAGCATTTGACAGGTGGCGGGAGTCTCTCCTCTCTCTTGTTGACATAATGCAATGCTTTTCAACCAGTCCATTCTGCTGGTCCTTTTGATGATTCATACCAAATAAGTTCTCTGTTCCGTGTGGTTTGAGAAATATGAGCTTTTGAATTTTTTTCTGTTTTTAGTCCCTGGGGTTGACTTTTTTTTGGGGGGGGGGGGGGGGCATCACTCAATTACTTAGGACCCTCTTATACTACATGGAAAAATTGGTTGAAATTGACCCACCGGTTATTGAAATAGAAATTTTGGGCAGAGCCCGAAATGGATATACCCCCACAGAGAGTCCAAATATTGACCTACCAACTTCCCTTGAACAAACTTAATCTTCAACACCAAAGGATGTCCCATACCAAATATCAAGGCATTTCCTCTTGTGAGTTGTGAGATTTTTAAGCTTTTGGGGCATTGACCAGAGCCCGAATAAGAAAGCTGCTTCATTTTAAAAAAATAGAAAGGGTATACTCCATAGATGATCTGTGCAATGCAAGTTAGTTTGAATTTGGCCAAGTGGTTATGAAGAAGTAAAGTTTGCAAAAGCTAACGGACGACGGACAACCGACGATGGACTCCAAGTGATAGCAATAGCTCCCACTGACTTGCAGTCAGGTGAGCTAAAAAGGGGCGCCGAAGGCCAGACGTTATCCAAAAAAGGAGGATAACCTTCTAGGATACTTTTTGCATGATAACTGTCCGATACTGTCATAGATACTCTACAGCTTCTAGACCATCCTTCACCTTCATACCCCAAAGGCCACTACTACTGTCCTCTCCATAGTAACCATCATCTGTTCTATCATTAGCTTCTACAGCAGTAATCCGATACTATCGTCTTCTACCACCCTTGCAGCATAGAACCATTACTTCTGATTTGTATCACCTCTACATGCATACTGGCTATCTCAGGTCACTATCCCTACTCTCGACTAAGTTTTATAAAGTCAACAAGACCATCGATACTGTACTGCGATACCAGAAACCAAGCATACACCACATAATCGAATGACCCAGCATTCCTAACAACCCACTGCGTAGTACAAACCACTGGGTGGTGTTCTTGTAGTAAGAACTAACATCCCTGCATTGTACAGTCTGCACATCACATACTACCAGTTCTAACCTTACCTCACAATACTGCCTACTACCATAGCATTAGACACTACATATACCAACCCGTTGATAAACTGCCTCCAGTGGATTACTAATACCAAATACTAACAGTAAACAAAGTGGCGTTCAGACTGTATACCATATACCATCGCACTAGACAACAATACATTACCCTACCCCCTCCCCATACTGCTTGGCCTAGCATTACGCACTACTTTTACCAACCCCACTGGTAAACTAACTTCAGTGGATTACTTACCAAATACTAACAGTAGACCAAGTGGCGTACAGATTGTATGCCATATAAAATCGCACTAGACAACTGTACATTACCCCCCCCCCCCCCCATACCGCTTGACCTAGTATTAAGCACTACCTGCCCACTAATAAGGTAACACAAATCAATCGGTTGGTTATTACTACCAAGTGTTAATATGAGACACTCAAGGGTATATACCGATCATACTGTACTACCGTTCTAAACTACCAGGCAATACTCCATCTCACAATACTGCATGACTTAGCATTACGCACTACCAACACCAGTCATAGGATATTATTTAACATTATGCGAACTAGTAGTACCAAGGGCTAAGAGAACACATAAGGGGTATATATAGCCCATACTATACTACCACTAAAACTACCAACCATTACCCTTCACCCCCACAATACCGCTTGACCCACTATAACGTTCTGCCTATGCCAATCATATAATAAAACAAAAACAATCGGTTGGTTGATAGTACCCGGGGTTAAGATGGATCCTACAGTCAAAACTTGACCTAGCGTTACGAACTACCTATACCAGCCATAGGATAAGATGTGACATTTGGTGGACTGATCATTCTAAGGGCTAAATGGGTACACAGTGTACATCCAGTACTACCACACTAGACGACCATGCATTACCTCCACCCCGCAATACCGCCTGGTCAAGCAGTACACCCTACCTGTACAAGTCACAAAATAGGACAAAGCAATCGGTAGCTTAACAAGGATTATGATGGGACCTGCATGGGTATACAGCGCTCGCACTATGCTACCGTTTTAAACAAGGACTATCTTAGAATACCCCACTAGATGGACAGGCACTACTCCCACGACCCAACAATACCCCCTGCAATAGGATTACTTAATACCTACATGTATACCACACATAGGATAATATGAAGACCGTTTCGTAGTAACAAGGGCTAATAGTATACCTACATGGATATATACCACATACACTGTACTATCACACACCTCCCCCCCCCCCCCCCCCCCCTCGAGAAGATGGACACCCCTGACAATGGACAACAATAGAGGAAAAGGTCGCGCACGTATTTTGATGTCAATACGAACGTCAACCGTTTCCCGGGGAAAACAATTCAAGACAAGAGGCCTGTCACGCCTAGAGAGCTCCGCTGAGGGCCACTGATCGCATGGGCATGTTTTCTAATACTAATATTGTTACAAACTTTAGCCGAAAAATATTCAGCGGTTCAGAAATTATGGCTTGGACAAACAAATATCAAAAATATCTTAAGATTTTCTTGATCCTGTGACCTGTGACCTTGACCCTGTGGATTTACAGACTGCAGAATAATTGATGACACACTGTCTATTGATAATACATATTGTTATGAAGTTTGGTGGAAAAATATTCAGCGGTTTAGAAATTATGGCTCGGACAAATAAAATGTTGATGACGGACGGACAGATGGACGACGGACGACGGATGAATCAGTATAAGAAAAGCTCTGCTGACTTTGTCAGCGGAGCTAAAAACCCTACTTCTCCATTAATTTTTCATTACATACCCATAATAATTATTCACCCATTGCCCTGTGTGTAATAAACATATCACTATAGCATACAATATTATATGCATTACGTACACCACTTACCGAGTCCAGCTGGATGGAACTGAAATTTTGCACCGGCAAAGCTCCGGTTCCTATGGAAATTCAACACTATTGTTGTCCGGGTTATGGGGGATGATTCATACATGCTATACTACTGATCTGCGAACATAATATCATATAACAGAGGCCACATGGGGCCTGAGGGTGCTCACGTGAATGTCAGCCTAAATATGAACCCAGGGAATTGATTTGAACAAGTTGCATATGCCCCTCCTAATACAAGCTTGTACCAAATATCAAAAGATTCTGACTGGTGGATTTTTTAAAGAATATTCCTCATATTGAACTAAGTTATTATTCGGGCTCGCACAGGGAGCCCAAATATCTACCCGGGGACTTAGCTTGGACAAACTTGAATCTCACCTCCGAAAGGCTGCTGTATACCAAATATCAAGATTCTGACTACTGGAGCTGAAGAAGATGTTTTTAAAGAATATTCCTCATTGTGATTTAAGTTATAAATCTGGATCCAAAGGTAGCCCAAATTGGAACCCAGGGACTTGGCTTGAATAAACTTGAATGCCCCCCACCCACCCAGGATGCTGTAAGTATACTAAATATCAAAATATTTTGATGGGTGGATCGGAAGAAGAGTTTTTAACTGGTAGAGTGCTGGGAACCCATATTTGGGCTTTATTCTGAAGTGCAGGCACCACAGCTTGAAGGCTCAGCTTCAGTGCACATGCTTTGTATTATCTTTGAAATGATAATATTTAGTGTATAAGGGTTTGCCTTACTACAATTTATGAGAGAGTGCCCATAGGCACTCTCTCATAAATTGTAGCAAGGCAAAGACATGTGTACAAGATTTGATTGCCAAAAATAATTTAGCACTATACCAGTTAAGAATACTCCTCATATTGCACTAATCTGAACATTTGAGCTCCCATAGAGAGCCCAAATATGGACCCTGGGATTTGATTTCAACAAACATGTGAATGAATCTTCCAAAGATGTTGTATGTGAAATATGAAAGATTTCGGAGCAGTGGTATGGGGAAAGAAGATTCTTTAATGTTTTTTCCCATTACTTGCAGTGTTAAAAAATGATGACTAGGCATTTTTTCAAAGTCCTGGAAAAGTACCCTATGATAAAACCGATGGCAATTTTTTTTTTGACCATTCCCTTCTGCTGTTCCTAAGGAAGCTTCAAATAAAATAAAAATTCTCAGTGCCTATGTAGTTTTGGAGATATGGGCATTTTTTTCTCTTTTTAGCTCACCTGAGCGAAGCTCAAGGGGAGCTTTACTAATCACTTTCCGTCCGTCGTCCGTCGTCGTCCGTCGTCGTCCGTCGTCGTCGTCGTCCGGCGTTAACTTTACATTATCGACTTCTCCTCCTAAACCACTAGCCCAATTTTATTCAAATGTTGGCTAAATGTTTATTACCTAATGCCAATTCAGATTTGTTCAAATGAAGTTGCCCCTCCTCCTGGGTGGTGCCACGCCCCCAAGGGGCACCAAAATCTTTGTAAATCTTCTTCTCATGAACCAGCAGTAGCAGAGACTTGATATTTGGTGTGCAGCTTTCTTTTGAGGTGTAGACTCAGATTTGTTCAAGAGAAGTTTGTGGGGCTATACTTGGCGTTGTTATGAGAGGGGCAAAATTTTTTGCCCCGCCCAAAATTTCTATTTTCCAAACCGAGAGGCTGATTTGAACCAAATTTTATGTGAGGGCTTATTGGGTCATGAGTACTTGATTTATGCAAAAAAAAATTTTCCCGCAACCCCGTGGGAACCGCAGGAGCTAAAAATAGAAAAAATTTAAAACGCCCATATCTCCAAAACTGCACGGCACTGAGAATTTTTATTTGGTGTGCAGCTTCCTTAGGACCAACAGAAAGGATTGGTAAAAAAAAATTGCCATCGGTTTTATCATAGGGTACAGTTTCGGGACTTTGAAAAAGTGCTGAGTCAGCACTTTTTAACACTGTAGGCAATGGGAAAAACATTAAAAAATCTTCTTCTCCAGATCCAGCAGGCAGAATCTTTTGATATTTGGTATGCAACATTGTAGGGTGGATCTGATTCAAGTTTGTTCAAATCGGCCCCCTGGGTTCATATTTGGGCTCAGTATAGGAGCCCGATTTCGAACTTAGTGCATTTCAGGCAAATTTCTTAAAAAATCTTCTTCTCCAGATCCAGCAGGCAGAATCTTTTGATATTTGGTATGCAACATTGTAGGGTGGATCTGATTCAAGTTTGTTCAAATCGGCTCCCTAGATTCATATTTGGGCTCACTATAGGAACTCGAATTCGAATTTAGTGCATTTCAGGCAAATTTCTTCAAAAATCTTCTTCTCCAGATCCAGCAGGCAGAATCTTTTGATATTTGGTATGCAATGTTGCGGGGTAGATCTGATTCAAGTTTGTTCAAATCGGCCCCCTGGATACATATTTGGGCTTACTATAGAAGCCCGAATTCGAACTTAGTGCATTTCAGACAAATTTCTTAAAAAATCTTCTTCTCCAGATCCAGCAGGCAGAATCTTTTCATATTTGGTAAGCAACATTGTGGGGTGGATCTGATTCAAGATTGTTCAAATCGGCCCCCTGGGTTAATATTTGGGCTCAGTATAGGAGCCCGATTTCGAACTTAGTGCATTTCAGGCAAATTTCTTAAAAAATCTTCTTCTCCAGATCCAGCAGGCAGAATCTTTTGATATTTGGTATGCAACATTGTAGGGTGGATCTGATTCAAGTTTGTTCAAATCGGCCCCCTGGGTTCATATTTGGGCTCAGTATAGGAGCCCGATTTCGAACTTAGTGCATTTAGGCAAATTTCTTAAAAAATCTTCTTCTCCAGATCCAGAAGGCAGAATCTTTTGATATTTGGTATGCAACATTGTGGGGTGGATCTGATTCAAGTTTGTTCAAATCGGCTTCCTAGATTCATATTTGGGCTCACTATAGAAGCTCGAATTTGAACTTAGTGCATTTCATGCAAATTTCTTAAAAAATCTTCTTCTCCAGATCCAGCAGGCAGAATCTTTTCATATTTGGTATGCAACATTGTGGGGTGGATCTGATTCAAGTTTGTTCAAATCAGCCCCCTGGGTTTATATTTGGGCTCAGTATAGGAGCCCAAATTTGAACTTACTGCATTTCAGGCAAATTTCTTTGAAAATCTTCTTCTCCAGATCCAGCTGGCAGAATCTTTTGATATTTGGTATGCAACATTGTAGGGTGGATCTGATTCAAGTTTGTTCAAATCGGCTCCCTAGATTCATATTTGGGCTCACTATAGGAGCTCGAATTCGAATTTAGTGCATTTCAGGCAAATTTCTTCAAAAATCTTCTTCTCCAGATCCAGCAGGCAGAATCTTTTGATATTTGGTATGCAACGTTGCGGGGTAGATCTGATTCAAGTTTGTTCAAATCGGCCCCCTGGATACATATTTGGGCTTACTATAGAAGCCCGAATTTGAACTTACTGCATTTCAGGCAAATTTCTTTGAAAATCTTCTTCTCCAGATCCAGCAGGCAGAATCTTTTGATATTTGGTATGCAACATTGTGGGGTGGATCTGATTCAAGTTTGTTCAAATGGGCCCCCTGGGTTCATATTTGGGCTCAGTATAGGAGCCCGATTTCGAACTTAGTGCATTTAGGCAAATTTCTTAAAAAATCTTCTTCTCCAGATCCAGAAGGCAGAATCTTTTGATATTTGGTATGCAACATTGTGGGGTGATCATCTGATTCAAGTTTGTTCAAATCGGCTTCCTAGATTCATATTTGGGCTCACTATAGAAGCTCGAATTTGAACTTAGTGCATTTCATGCAAATTTCTTAAAAAATCTTCTTCTCCAGATCCAGCAGGCAGAATCTTTTCATATTTGGTAAGCAACATTGTGGGGTAGATCTGATTCAAGTTTGTTCAAATCGGCCCCCTGGGTTTATATTTGGGCTCAGTATAGGAGCCCAAATTTGAACTTAGTGCATTTCAAGCAAATTTATTAAAAAATCTTCTCCAGATCCAGCAGGCATAATCTTTTGATATTTGGTATGCAACATTGTGGGGTGGATCTGATTCAAGTTTGTTCAAATCGGCTTCCTAGATTCATATTTGGGCTCACTATAGAAGCTCGAATTCGAACTTAGTGCATTTCAGGCAAATTTCTTAAAAAATTTTCTTCTCCAGATCCAGCAGGCTGAATCTTTTGATATTTGGTATGCAACATTGTGGGATGGATCTGATGCAAATTTGTTTAAATCGGCTCCCTAGATTCATATTTGAGCTTACTATAGAAGCTCGAATTCGAACTTAGTGCATTTCAGGCAAATTTCTTAAAAAATCATCTTCTCCGGATCCAGCAGGCAGAATCTTTTGATATTTGGTATGCAACATTGCGGGGTGGATCTGATTCAAGTTTGTTCAAATCGGCCCCCTGGATTCATATTTGGGCTCACTATAGAAGCTCGAATTCAAACTTAGTGCATTTCGGGCAAATTTCTTCAAAAATCTTCTTCTCCAGATCCAGCAGGCAGAATCTTTTGATATTTGGTATGCAACATTGTGGGGTGGATCTGATTCAAGTTTGTTCAAATCGGCCCCCTGGATTCATATTTGGGCTTAATATAGAAGCCCGAATTCGGACTTAGTGCATTTCGGGCAAATTTATTAAAAAATCTTCTTCTCCAGATCCAGCAGGCAGAATCTTTTGATATTTGGTATGCAACATTGTGGGGTGGATCTGATTCAAGTTTGTTCAAATCGGCTTCCTAGATTCATATTTGGGCTCACTATAGAAGCTCGAATTCGAACTTAGTGCATTTCATGCAAATTTCTTAAAAAATCATCTTCTCCAGATCCAGCAGGCAGAATCTTTTGATATTTGGTATGCAACATTGCGGGGTGGATCTGATTCAAGTTTGTTCAAATCGGCCCCCTGGATTCATATTTGGGCTCACTATAGAAGCTCGAATTCAAACTTAGTGCATTTCGGGCAAATTTCTTCAAAAATCTTCTTCTCCAGATCCAGCAGGCAGAATCTTTTGATATTTGGTATGCAACATTGCGGGGTGGATCTGATTCAAGTTTGTTCAAATCGGCCCCCTGGATTCATATTTGGGCTTAATATAGAAGCCCGAATTCGCACTTAGTGCATTTCGGGCAAATTTATTAAAAAATCTTCTTCTCCAGATCCAGCAGGCAGAATCTTTTGATATTTGGTATGCAACATTGTGGGGTAGATCTGATTCAAGTTTGTTCAAATCGGCTTCCTAGTTTCATATTTGGGCTCACTATAGAAGCTCGAATTCGAACTTAGTGCATTTCAGGCAAATTTCTTAAAAAATCTTCTTCTCCAGATCCAGCTTCAGAATCTTTTCATATTTGGTAAGCAACATTGTGGGGTGGATCTGATTCAAGTTTGTTCAAATCGGCCCCCTGGTTTTATATTTGGGCTCCGTATAGGAGCCCAAATTTTAACTTAGTGCATTTCAGGCATATTTCTTAAAAAATCTTCTTCTCCAGATCCAGCAGGCAGAATCTTTTGATATTTGGTATGCAACATTGTGGGGTGGATCTGATTGTGATTCATGAACGTATTTATTTGTAAAGTTGATAGAATCTTAGACAAAATTTGCAGAAAAGATCTACTATAGAAGGGGTGGTATCCAGGGTGAACCGTTTACCCAAATCTAGCAGTACTAATGCATTATTCACACAAATCTCCGTTCAAATTTTATGACACCTCATTGGAACACACGCATTCAGCTCATTCCAACAAAGGTCATATGCCATGTTTTCGAGACAAAGGAATAAAAATTTTAGTTATTCATGAAATTTTTAGGCAACTGTTGTCTGTTATTCACATTGCTTCATGAAATTTCAGTACTTTTAGAAGTTACCTCAGTAATCAAGGGTTAATTCCCCTTAATTAAATGTCGCCTCTAAAAAACAACCACTTTGCATATCTTACCTTTTTACCAGCATAACTGCCAAAACTTGTCAGCATTCTTCGCAAAAATCGCTATTCAAATTTTAATTTTTGTCTCTTAAACATACATGTACTTATCACTTGTAAATACCCCATTGGAATGAGCTTTTTGAGCTCATTCCAATGAGAGGTCGCACACCATGCTTTTTGAGTCAAAAAAGCAATTTTTTTAGTTATTCCAGAATTTCGTACGTAAAACACAGCTTTATGACTTCACATTAAAATGAGCTCTCTAAGCTTGTTCCAATCAACATTCACGCACTATGTCTTTCACACAAAAAATAAAATTTTCCATTTATTCATTTATTCAGGAATTTTGTTTGCAAGAACACTCTTACCCCCCCCCCCCCCCACACACACACACACACACACACACAAACACACACACAAACACAGACACACACATCTAAAAGTTCGTCAGCAAAAAAACAGTTACTTCAATTTTTAAATGCATTATAGGAACAACTTGCCTAATCAAATTTAAATACTTTTGCATCATTCTGTATCTAGAACAAACCATTTACCATATCTTTACGCAAAATTCTCCAGCATCATTCACAAAAAAACACCATTATTTATATATTCACATTTCTGTCTCAAAAATATACCTGATCTTCCCATACCCCTATTGGAATAAGCTGTTTGAGCTTGTTCCAATGATGATAAAAAAAACTAATATTTTGGAAAATTTGTGAAAATATTTGTTTTCTTGCATGCAAATATGTACATGTAGCACATGGAAGATATCCACAGTTGGGGAGAGATGTCCAAGGCTATCTCTTCACATTCCTTGTTTGTGCTTCATGCTAAACCAGTTTGTCTGCAGAGATAAATTTGCTTTATTAAAAATCATTGGAGATTGGCCACACACCAATGATTTTAAATAAAACTAATTTTAGGTAACAAATGTTGAACTTCAAACAAAATCTATCACTCAACCAGTTAATGTTGATGAGGCATGACATGGTGAAGGTGACCTAAAATACTTCTTAGAGTCACTTTGTCAGGTGAGCGATTAAGGCCACGTGGGGCCTCTTGTTATGTTGTGTGGTTCCCATGGTTGGGGGTATAAATTAGGTATTTATGACCCAATAAGCCCTCATATCAAATTTGGTTCAAATTGGCCACTCAGTTCAGAAAATAGAAATTTTGGCACAATTTGGGCTCCCACAGGAAGCCCAAATATGAACCTAGAGACTTGACTTTCACAAACTTATATCTCTCCTCCTTAAGGACACAGTATACCAAATATCAAAAGATTCACCTTGGTGAATGTGAAGAAGACTTTTGAAGAATATTCCTCATATTGAACTAAGTTATAATTCGGGCTCCCACAACCCAAATATTAACTCTGGGTCTTGGCTTTAACAAATTTATATCTCACCTGCATAAGGATACTGTATACCAAATATCAAAAGATTCTGATGGTGGATGTGAAGAAGATTTTTAAAGAAAATTCCTCAATTTGAACTAAGTTATAATTCGGGTTCCCACACTGACAGGGAGCCCAAATAAGAACCCAGGGACTAGGTTTGAACACACTTGAATCTCATCCCCTAAGGATACTGCATACCAAATATCAAAACATTCTGACTGCTGGATCTGAAGAAGATTTTTAAAGAACATTCCTTATACTGCACTAATTTAAACATTTGGGCTTCCATAGAGAGCCCAAATATGGACCCAGTGATTTGATTTCAATACCCATGCAAAACAATCTTCCAAAGATGTTATATGTGAAATATGAAAGCTTTTGGTGCAGGGGTTTGGGAGACGTAGAGTCTTAAATGTTTTTCCCATTACCCACACTGGCACAGTGTTAAAAAATGCTAAGTACCGAAAAAGTACCCTGTGATAAAACCGATAGCAATTTTTTTGGACCATTCCATTCTCTTGGTCTAGGGAAGCATCACACCAAATAAGAATTTTCAGTGTCGAGTAGTTTTGGAGAAAAAGGTGTTTTAAAATTTTTATATTTTTAGTTCCTGCGGTTCCCATGGCGTGAAGGAAAATATTTTTGGGCATAAATTAAGTACTTATGACCCAATAAACCCTAATATCAAATTTGGTTCAAATCAGCTTCTAGATTTGGAAAACAGAAATTTTGGGTGGGGCAAAAATTTTTGTCCCTCCCATAATGAAGGCAAATATTGCCCCTCAAACTTTTCTAGAGTCTAAACATCAAAAGGATGCTGCACACCAAATATCAAGTCTCTGCTACTGCTGGTTCATAAGAAAAAGATTTTTTGAGATTTAGGCACACTTTTTTGGCATGGCACTACCGAGGGGTGGGGGCAACTTGATTTGAACAAAATCAAAATGTGATGTTATAACAAACAATTATCTCAAATTTCTCGTAAATCGATTCAGCGGTTTTGGAGAAGTCGCAAACACCATGTTCACAGACGACGAACAGTAATCAATACATGTATAGATCACCAGATTGAGAGTCAAGAGAGATAACAAGAGTCCCCACAGGGCCTGAAGCACACACCTTGAACAGAACACAATATAAACAGAGTCCAAAAATTAATCCACATTAAACAATCCATCTCCATAGGATACATTGTCGATCCTGGAGCCCGTCAGGAGTGACAAAAATAGTCCAAGCATCATGCCTTTTGATCGGTTGATCAAAACATAAAATGTGGAGTTCCCCTATGAAGCCCCTTGATACAACCTATGTGGATTAATCTTAGTCACATACCTCTAGATGGTTCTGAATTGAAAAAAAAATACTTTAGCTACATGTCCAATTCCGGCTCCCACGGGGAGCCCAAATAATACCTCAGGCACCCGATTTGAAGAAAGTTGAATCAGACCTCCCCAGAGATGTTGAAAACCAAAAATATTAAAGCATTCTGACTGATGAATCTGAAGAAGAAAATTTTTAAAGAAAGTCCCTCATATTGCACTAAGTTGAAATTTTACTACCACTGAGAGCCCAAATATATACCTAGAGACCCCCCCCCCCCCCCACCCCAGAGTGGTTGTATACCCAATATGAAATCATTCTGACTGGAGGATCTAAAGAAAATCCCCCATATTGCACCAAGTTCAAATCTGGGCTTCCATGATAGGAAGCCCAAATATTAACCTTTGGACTTCGTTTGAACAATCTTGAATCTGAACCTCATAACAATGATGTATACCAAACATTAAAAGATTCTAACTTGTGTGAACAAGATTTTTAAAGAATATTCCCCATATTGCAAAAAGTTAAAAATTCAGGGTGCTGTATTGAGTCCAAATAAGACCCAATGGGTTTCATTTTAACTAACTTGTATCTGACCCCTTGTGGATGCTGTATACCAAATATGAACCTCATAACAATGATGTATACCAAACATTAACTGGTAGAGTGCTAAATTATTTTTGGTTATCCAAATTTGTCCATGTCTCTTTGTCTTGTTACAATTTATGGGAGAGTGCCCAATGGCACTCTCCCATAAATTGTCACAAGGCTAGTACTCACAGACTAAATAATTTTAATTCAAAAATAATATGAAGCATATCTGCAGAATATGAAGCCTTTAAGTTGTGGCACCTGCACTTCAGAGTAAAGCCCAAATATGGGCTTCCAGCGCTCGACCAGTTAAAAGATTCTAACTTGTGTGAACAAGATTTTTAAAGAATATTCCCCATATTGCAAAAAGTTAAAAATTCAGGCTGCTGTATTGAGTCCAAATAAGACCCAATGGGTTTCATTTTAACTAACTTGTATCTGACCCCTTGTGGATGCTGTATACCAAATATCAAAAGATTCTGACCATTGGTTCTGAAGAAAATATTTTTTTTTAAATTTTGCAAATATGACGACTGGATTTTTTTTATACCCTCCACAGAACACTTTAACATGACTGTTGTCAATTTTTTCTTACCATTCAATTCTACTAGCACTATGGATGCTTCAACTCCACTAACAGTTCTCGGTTCCGTGAATATTTCTATTTTTAACTTCTGGGGTTCCCATGGGGACATGTGAATTTTTTTTTCTTTGCATGAGCCAAGTACTTATGACCCAATAATACCACATACCAAATTTGGTTCAAATCAGACCATCAGTTCAGAAAAAAGACATTTTGGGCAGGGCCAAAATCTTACCCCTCCCATTACAAAGTCAAATACTGCTTCACGAACTACGTTTGAACAAACTTGATTCTATGCGTCAAAAGAAAGCTAAACAACAAATATCAAGACATTGCATCCACTGGTTCATAAGAAGATGTTTTTAAAAATATTTTTGAGCATTTTCTCTACAACCCCCCCCCCCCCCCCCCCCCTCCCCGGCCCCCCCATGGGGCTGGGCATGTTGAGTCGAACAAAATGCAATGCCCCTTCGAGACCAATACTCACACAAACTTAAACTAGAATTGGCCCAGTGGTTTTGGAGAAGGCCAAAACATGCTGTTGACACACGGCGAATGGAGAGCAATAAGATTAGCTCAGCTTGACTTTGTCAAGGTAAGCTAACAAATCGATAATGCCAGAACTCACGTTATCCCACTGGTTTGCTTGGAAGATTAACCATTCTTCTGTCATTGCTAAAAATGTGCACATTATATGTTCATTAAAAGATCAGTATTGGATTGCTTTTTGGGGAACTGTTTACTGAACTCACTCAGTCAGTGGTAAGGCAAAACTCAGTTGTTCAGACTAGAAAATATTGAGGTTTTTTTTTTGGGGGGGGGGGTATGACACTTTGGTGAACATATGGTCGATTGCAACTGCAACAAAGATGTAACGTGAAATTTTGCCAATTGTTTATACCCCAGAATGCCCATTTTGCAGACTTTTACTGAAAGAATTGGTTACCAGGTTGTAATTGACAAGTCAAACCGAACTTATTTACCATAGTAAGCAAGTACTGCTTCACTAACCAGGTTCACCATCATGGACTCGGGGAAAAACATACAACACTGGGTGTAATTTATGTATTTATTTATTGGTTTTTAAGGTCACATACTTCTGCACAATGGCTAATTATGACCACAACATGGAGATAAAGTCAAGGTCGGTCATTCGTTCATACCTCATGTCTATTTTAGAGGACTCACAGCCCAAACATTAGTGACTGGGTCCTATTTTACCAGTGTAACAGTCTGTTTACCACAGTAAACAAGCACTGCTTCACTTCCCGGTGTTCCCACGGAGGACAATGGGTGTAAATGTTGGTTACTTATCCTGAAAATACAAAGAAGCAAGAGTGAAATATTTTAGGGGTTTTGTTGCATTTTGACACATAGTCTGACAAGTTCTTCAGTATTTGGAGACAGTGGCATGTGGAATCGACAAGTGCCCTAAAAACCTGTGTTGTATTTCAGCTTAGAAATAATCCAATCGAATAAAGGTGGTGGGGAATATAACATAGTGAGGCTTCATCTAATGTGCTCTGGACATCAGATGACATCAATTCATATTTTGGGCCAAAATCTTAAACACAACATGTACCTTTCCTACCAGGAATCTCACATTATATATGAAGAATATATTACCACAAAATTTATATTCCATTACCAAATACTTGCTCAGAAATCCCATTTTTCTTCTGTGGCTGCACACACCACAGTCCAGAAAATGAAAATGTCTTTCCAACACTCTGGGGACATGCTCCCTTCAGGAAAAATAGTTACAAGATCACATTTGGAACTTTTCTTCATAGTATTTTCAGGTTGAAAGTCATCTTTTTGGGTCACTGGCCACTGAAATAATTTGATTTTGGTACAGCCCTTAATTTGCTTTTTGAACAGATTCCTTTCTAGCATCCTAAGGGATGCTGTATACCAAATATCAAAAGATTCTAATTGAGGATCTCCAAAAATTAGATTTTTTAACGTTTTAAAAAAGCTCTAAGTGTTAACACAATTATGCTACCTTTTTAAGGCAAACACGGGCATGGCAAATTTGTATTTATTTATTTCTTGGTGTTTAAGGACACATATCTCTGCACATGGGCTAATCATGACCTCGAAAGTGTTACGGGTGGAGGAAGCCAGAGTACCAGGAGAGAACCACCTAGTAATGGCAAGCAACTGTCAACTCCCAACATACTAACTCCAAACAGGCAGGGTTATCATTGATTAAGGACAAGTGCACCATCAACGTGCAGTGTTCCTTAGTCCACAATGCCACCTTGCCCCCAAGTGGGCAATGGGGGGGGGGGGGGTGAAGTGTCTTGCCCAAGGACACAATGCGGTTGCCGCAGGTGGAATTCTAACTGAGGACCTCTCAGCTTACAGACTGCACATGTACCCACTGACCCCCCCCCCCCCCCCCACCTCCGACTAATTTGTATGAATTGACAAGGAACATAAATATCATATTTTGTTCAATTTTGACCAACAGTTTCTGACAACAAATTGATGAAAGAATATTTGTTGCCATGCCTCAACTAGCAAGAAACCCCATGAGGCCTGAAGCGCTAGCCTTCAACAGAACCCAATATAAACAGAGTCCAAGAATGAATCTTCATTAAGCAATCAATCTCCATAGGATCCATTTTCAATTCTTGAGCCCCTCAGTAGTGACTAAAATAGTCCAAACATCATACCATTTCTCCAGTTAATCATAATATAAAAAGTAGAGCTCGCCTTAACCTAGGGACCTGATCTTAAACTTGAATCTGACCCACCTAGAGATGCTGTACAACAAATATCAAAAGATTCGGACTAGTGGATCTGAAGATGATTTAAAAAAATTATCACTCATATTGCACTAAGTTAAAATTTGTTGCTTCCATGGGAAGCCCAAATATTAACCGAGGGACTTAATTTGAACAATCTTGAATCTGACCTTCAAAACAACAATAATGTATTGCAACATTAAAAGATTCTAAAGAAGATTTTTAATACTCTTCATACCTCCCCCCCCCCCCCCCAAACTCTGTTTCCCATATGGATGTATACTAAATATAAAAAAATTCTGCCCACTGGTTCTGGAGAAAGAATTTTTAAAAATGTTTACAAATATGCTGTTTCAGCATTTTTTTTATGCCCTTCTCCTAACCTCCGCCCCCCCCCCCCCCCCCCCCACACACACACACACCCCATTCCTACATAACATCTTGACACTACCAATGACAATTTTATCATTCAATTCTACTGGTCCTAAGGATGCTTCATACTAAATAACAGTTCTCTGTTCTGTGTGGTTAGGGTAATATAGGTGTTTGAAATTTCTATTTTTAGTTCCTGGGGTTCCCATGAGGACATGGGATTTTTTTTTACACGAATCAAGTACTTATGACCCAATAATATCACATACCAAATTTAGTTCAAATCGGACAATCATTTCGGAAAATAGAAATTTTGGGCGGTGCCAAAATTCTTGCCCCTACCATCACCAAGGCAAATAATGCCCTACAAACTTTGAACAAATTTGATTCTATACCTCAAAAGGAAGCTCCATACCAAATATCAAGTCATTATACCCGCTGGTTCATGAGAAGATTTTAACAAGGACACATATGGACTGAAACGTTCACCTTGAACAGTAACTGATATAAATTGACTCCAAGAATGAAACTATATTCAGCAATCAGTCTCCATAGGATGATCCATTGTCAATCCTAGAGTCCACCAGAAGTAATGAAAAAACATATGTAATCCAAGCATTTCATGTATACCTTTTCTTCAGTTGACCACAATATAAATGAAAGTGTCAATGACACTGTAGCTTAACTTGTGTGTTGTGTTTGATGAAAAGGATAATGTTCAATGTTTATGAAAGGATTATGAAATAAGACAAGAATTGTGATAATTGGGAATATGTTTATTTCTGTTCCCTGTATGCTATGTTTTTGATAAAAATAATATGAGGTGTACACTGTACTAAAGAGCTGAGGGGTGGGTTAATATGACCTCACAGTTAATGTATGTGGCCCTCACAGTTAATGTATATCAACGAAAGTTACCAAGTTACAGTGAAATTATTACAAAACGAGCCATCCTATCAAGTTACATTGAAATCCCTTCATAAATATGGCCTGTAGACTGTGCTAAAGGTTTTCGGGCTTCGGGCCCCTGTAGCAGTCAGTTTCCCAATTGCGTCCAAAACGTTCTCATCTAGACATTATATGAAGTCAACCAACCAAGTTACAATGAAATCCCTTCATAAATAAGACCTATAGACCTGTAGACTGTGCTAAAGGTTTTTGGGCATGGGCAGCCATCATGGTTGAATGATCGCAACCAAAAGGGGACAATGTCATCTGGGCATCATCTGGAGTGATCCTACGAAGTTACATTGAAATCCCTTCATAAATATGACCTGTAGACTGTGCTGAAGGTTTTCGAGCTTTGGGCCCCTGAAGCCATAACAGTTGACCAATCACGACCAAAAGGGGATGTCATCATCTAGGCATTATATGGAGTCAAACTAACAGGTGACAATGAAATCCTTCCATAAATATGGCCTATAGACTATGCAGCCATCAAGGCTGAATGATCGCGACCAAAAGGGGACGTTCTCATCTAGACATTATATGAAGTCAACCTACCAAGTTACAATGAAATCCCTTCATAAATATGAACTGAAGACTGTGCTAAAGGCTTTCGGGCTTTGGGCTCGGGCAGCCATCATGGTTGAATGATCGCAACCAAAAGGGGACATTCTCATCTGGAGTGATCCTACGATGTTACAATGAAATCCCTTCATAAATATGACCTGTAGACTGTGCTCAAGATTTTCGGGCTTTGGGCACCTGTAGCCATCGCGGCTGACTAATCACGACCAAAAGAGGATGTCATCATCTAGGCATTATATGGAGTCAACCTAAGAAGTTACAATGCATGTCATCATCTAGGCATTATATGGAGTCAACCTAAGAAGTTACAATGAAATCCTTCCATAAATATGACCTATAGACTATGCTGAAGGTTTTGGGGCTCGGGCAGCCCTCAAGGCTGAATGATCGCGACCAAAAGGGGACGTTCTCATCTAGACATTATTTGGAGTCATCCTACCAGGCTACAATGAAATCCCTTCATAATTATGACCTGTAGACTGTTCTAAAGGTTTTCGGGCTTCGGGCCCCTGTAGCCGGCACAGTTGCCCAATCGTGTCCAAAAGGGGACGTTCTCATCTAGACATTATATGAAGTCAAACCTACCAAGTTAAAATGAAATCCCTTCATAAATATGACCTGTGGACTGTGCTAAAGGTCTTCGGGCTTCAGGCTCTGGCAGCCATAATGGTTGAATGAGTGCAACCAAAAGGGGACATTCTCATCTGGGCATCATCTGGAGGGATCGTACGAAGTTAGAATGAAATCCGTTCATAAATAAGACCTGTAGGCTGTGATCAAGATTTTCGGGCTTCGGGCACCTGTAGCCATCACAGTTGACCAATCACGACCAAAAGGGGATGTCATTATCTAGGCATTATATGGAGTCAACCTAACAAGTTACAATGAAATCCTTCCATACATACGACCTATAGACTATGCTAAAGGTCTTTGGGCTCGGGCAGCCATAAAGGCTGAATGATCGCGACCAAAAGGCGATGTTCTCATCTAGACATTATTAGGAGTCATCCTACCAAGCTACAATGAAATCCCTTCATCATTATGACCTGTAGACTGTTCTAAAGGTTTTCGGGCTTCGGGCCCCTGTAGCCGTCACAGTTGCCCAATCATGGCCAAAGGGGGACTTCCTCATCTAGACATTATATGAAGTCAACCTACCAAGTTACAATGAAATCCCTTCATAAATATGACCTGTAGACTGTGCTAAAGGTATTCAGGCTTCGGGCAGCCATCATGGTTGAATGATCGCAACCAAAGGGGACAATCTCATCTGGGCATCATCTGCAGTGATTCTACGAAGTTACAATGAAATCCCTTCATAAATATGACCTGTAGACTGTGCTCAAGGTTTTTTGGGCTTCGGGCACCTGTAACCATCACAGTTGACCAATCACGACCAAAAGGGGATGTCATCATCTAGGCATTAGATGGAGTCAACCTAACAGGTTACAATGAAATCCTTCCATAAATATGACCTTTTGCCTTTGCTGAAGATTTTGGGCTCGGGCACCCATCAAGGCTGAATGATCACGATCAAAATGGGATGGGACGTTCTCATCTAGACATTATTTGGAGTCATCCTACCAAGTTACAATGAAATCCCTTCACAAATATGACCTGTAGATTGTGCTAAAGGTTTTTGGGCTTCGGGCCCCTGTAGCCATCACAGTTGCCCAATCACGTCCAAAAGGGGACTTTCTCATCTAGACATTATATGAAGTCAACCCACCAAGTTACAATGAAATTCCTCAATAAATATGACATGTAGACTGTGCTAAAGGTTTTTGGGTTTTGGGCTCGGGCAGTCGTCGCGGTTGGCAGATCACGCCCAAATGGGGAAATTCTCGTCTAGACATCATAAGGAGTCATCCTACCAAGTTACAATGAAATCCCTCCATATTAAACGTGACCTGCAGACTGTGCTAAAAGTTTTTGTTTCGGGCTTGGGCAGCCATCATGGTTGACAGATCATGCCCAAAAGGGGACGTTCTTATCTAGGCATTATACAGAGGCATAGTACCAAGTTACAATGAAATCCCTTCATAAATACGACCTGTAGACTGTGCTAATGGTTTTCGGGTTTTGGGCAGCCATACTGGTTGACCGATCGCAACCAAAAGGGGACGTTCTCATCCAGACATGACCCCCAAACCTGCATGTGAAATTTCGTGATGATCAGACAAGAACTGCGGGGTGTAGCCCATGCTAAAAAATGTGAAGAGACTCACAGGTTCACTGACTAACAGACTTCCGCACGCGTGATGGCAATAGCTTATCTTGACTTTGTTAAGTTAAGCTAAAAGTGGTACCACTTGATACAATCTTGGAGGAGCAATCTTTGTTACACATTTATAAAGGGTACTTAAATTTTGGATTCTTCAGCTACAAGGCCAATTCCAGCTGTTATAGGGGAGCTGAAACTTGACCCCCCCCCCCCCCCTCCTCACCACCACCACCACCACCACCACCTTCAGATGTTGTACACTAAATATGAAAGCATTCTGACTGGCTGATCTGAAGGTGATGATTTTATAATTATCCCCCCATATTACATTAAGTTCAAATTTGGGCTTTCATAGGAAGCCCAAATATTAACCTTGGGACTCAGTTTGAACAATCTTAAATAGGAAGCCGAAATATTAACCTAGGGACTTGCTTTGAACAATCTTGAATCTTGAATATAAACAGGAAGCCGAAATATTAACCTAGGGACTTGGTTTGAACAATCTTGAATTTTTACTCTCATAAGAAAGATGTATGCCACACATTTGAAGATTTTGACTGGTGGTTTGGAAGGTTTTTGAAGATTATTCCCTATATTGCCCCATGTTAAAAATTTGAGATCCTGTATTGAGCCCAAATATGAAGTGGTTCATTTTAATGAACTTGTATCTGCCCCCACCCCTACCCCCCCCCCCCTCCCCCCTGCCCCACACATTATGGATGTTGTACACCAAATGTCAAAAGATTCTAACTTCTCGTTTTGGAGAAAAAAAAAAATTTATTTTTGCAAATATGCCGACTCGTCATTTTTTTTATGCCTTTTTATGCGAAGCCAACAATGATAACTAGATCGAGTTATTTGTATCGCCGCATTTCCTTAGCAACACCTTAGCATAGTCTTAACGTTTCGAATTAATACCCAAGGAGCCTTTCAATGAAAACTGATTTTCTAACGATAAAAGTGGTTCCACTGGAACCACCTGGGGCAAAATCAAAATTCCAAAACCTTCATGCTAATCTAGAAATGTTACCTGAACACATTAGCATAGTTTAAACGTTTCGAATTAAATACCCTAAGAGCCTTTTGATGAAAACTGATTTTCTAACAATAAAAGTGGTTCCATTGGAACCACCTGGGGCAAAATCAAATTCCGAAACCTTCATACACATCTGGTGATGCTAGATGAACACATTAGCATAGTTTATACGATTCAAATTAAATACATGTATCCTAGAAGACTGTTGATGAAAACTGATTTTCCAATGATAAAAGTGGTCCCACTGGAACCACCGGGGGCAAAATCAAAATTCTGAAACCTTCATACACATCTAGAGATGTTACCTGAACACATTAGCATAGTTTAAACGTTTCGAATTAAATACCCTAGGAGCCTTTCGATGAAAACTGATTTTCTAACGATAAAAGTGGTTCCACTGGAACCACCGGGGTCAAAATCGAAATTTCGAAACCTTCATGCACATCTAGAGTTGCTACCTGAACACATTAGCAAAGTTTAAGCATTTCGAATTAAATGCCCTAATAGCTTTTCGACGAAAACTGATTTTCCAACGATAAAAGTGGTTCAACTGGAACCACCTGGGGCAAAATCAAAATTCCAAAACCTTCATACACATCTAGTGATGCTACATGAACACATTAGCATAGTTTATACGATTCAAATTAAATACCCTAGGAGCCTTTCGACGAAAACTGATTTTCTAACGATAAAAGTGGTTCCACTGGAACCACCGGGGGCAAAATCAAAATTCCGAAACCTTCATGCACATCTAGAGATGTTACCTGAACACATTAGCATAGTTTAAGCGTTTCGAATTAAATACCCTAGGAGCCTTTCGATGAAAACTGATTTTCTAACGATAAAAGTGGTTCTACTGGAACCACCGGGGGCAAAATCAAAATTCCGAAAAATTCATGCACATCTAGAGATGTTACCTGAACACATTAGCTTAGTTTTAACGTTTCGAATTGAATACTCTAGGAGCCTTTCGAAGAAAACTGATTTTCTAACGGTAAAAGTGGTTCCACTGGAACCACCGGGGGCCAAATCAAAACACCGAAACCTTCATGCACATCTAGAGATGATACCTGAATACATTAGCATAGGTTAAGCGTTTCGAATTAAATACCCTAGGAGCCTTTCGATGAAAACTGATTTTCTAATGATAAAAGTGTTTCTACTGGAACCACCGGGGGCAAAATCAAAATTCCGAAAACTTCATGCACATCTAGAGATGTTACCTGAACACATTAGCATAGTTTTGACATTTCGAATTGAATACTCTTGGAGCCTTTCGAAGAAAAATGATTTTCTAACGACAAAAGTGGTTCCACTGGAACCACAGGGGGCAAAATCAAAATTCCAAAACCTTCATGCATATCTAGAGATGTTACCTGAACACATTAGCATAGTTTAAGTGTTTCGAATTAAATACCCTAGGAGCCTTTCATTGAAAACTGATTTTCTAACGATAAAAGTGGTTCCACTGGAACCACCAGGGGCAAAAGCAAAATTCCGAAACCTTCATGCACATCTAGAGTTGCTACCTGAACACATTAGCATAGTTTAAGCCTTTCGAATTAAATATCCTAGGAGCCTTTCGATGAAAACTGATTTTCTAATGATAAAAGTGGTTCCACTGGAATCACAGGGGGCAAAATCAAAATTCCGAAACCTTCATGCACATCTAGAGATGTTACCTGAACACATTAGCATAGTTTAAGCATTTCGAATTAAATACCCTTGGAGCCTTTTGATGAAAACTGATTTTCTAACGATAAAAGTGGTTCCACTGGAACCACCGGGGGCTAAATCAAAATTCTGAAACCTTCATGCACATCTAGAGATGTTACCTGAGCACATTAGCATAGTTTAAATTTTCAAATTGAATACCCTACGAGCCTTTCAGGGTGCGACGTACGTACGGAGATCACGACAATATCCCCGCATTTTTGAAAATGCGGGGATAATAAACAGCTGCGCCATGAGCACATGATACGCCCATTATTACAGTTAAAACTAGAAGTCCTGTCACGAAATGCGCACAAATAGCACGTTGATCTGCTTGTTAATGTACGCGTTATGGCCATACGAAAGCTATCAAATTCTGTACATATGACCTGTGCACAAGCAATGTTACAGCCAATGGACCTCCGGGTAACCCGGAGGTCCATTGACAGAAACATTGCATGTGTTTGCTATGAGTAACCAGGAGAACCTGCTGTGATTTGGATGCCATTTGATATGGCAATTGCGCGCAATGCCAACGCGCAATTAAGCCTAGATAAGCGCACTATTCGTGACAGGACTTCTAGTTTTAACTGTAATTACAAGAGGGAAGCACACAATATAAGTATACATGTGTACTTGTCAGATGTTTTTTATATTCTTGTACAATAACCATAACCAACAACACACTGTGTTCATTAATTTGGAAATAAATCGAAAGGGAGATTCCAGTTATCAACATATACTTGCAACCATTCCATTCTGTTGGTGCTAAGGAAGCTTCACACCAAATAAGAATTCTAGATGGCATGTAGTTTTGGAGATATGGGTGCTTTAAATTTTCTCAGTTTTTAGCTCCCGCAATTCCCATTGGCTGATGGGAAAATTTGGGGGGGGGGGGGGGGGGGGGCATAAATTAAGTACTTATGACCCAATAAGCCCACATTTCAAATTTGGTTCAAATCAGCCTCTCTGTTTGGAAAATAGAAATTTTGGGCAGGGTGAAAATTCTTTCCCCTCCCATAACGTCAAAATATAGTCCCACAAACTTCTCTTGAACAAATCTGATTCTAAACCTCAAAAGGAAGCTGCACACCAAATATCAAGTATCTCCTACTGCTGGTTCATGAAAAGAAGATTTTTTAAGATTTAGGCACACTTTTTGGGTGTGACCTTACCGAGAGGCAGGGCAACTTGATTTCAACAAAATCAAAATGCGAAGTCATAATAAACAAGCATCTCAAATTTTACATAAATTGGTTCAATGGTTTTGGAGAAGATGCAAACACCATGTTCACAGATGACGGATGATGGATGGTGAATGATCACAATAGCTAACCCGGACTTTCAGTCAGGCGAGCTAATGAGGTTCCGTGGGCCTGAAGTGCTCACCTTGAACAGAACCATAGGATCCATTGTCAATTCTTGAGCCCCTCAGTAGTGAATAAAATAGTCCAAGCATCATGCCTTCTCTTCAGTTAATCATAATGTACATGTACAAAGTGGAGCTCCTTGATATACAACCTGGAGATCTGAATTGTGGATTAGAGATGTTGTATACCAAATATGAAAGGATTCTGACTGGTGTATCTGAAAAAGAAGATTTTTAAAGAAATTTCCTCATCTTGCACTAAATTACAAATCTGGTGGGGAGGGGGGGATACGTCTGATTTGAACAAACCTAAATCTGACCTCACAAGAGATCTTACATTCCAAATATGAAAAGATTCAAACTGGTGGATCTCAAGAAAAAGATTTTTTAAAGAAATTTCATCATACTGCACCAAGTTGAAATTTTGGGCTACAATCAAGAGCCCAAATATGAACTCAAGAGACTTGATTTCGAATACCTGACTCGGAGAAGGCATATTTTACCATTTCATCCCCAATGTGTTACAAACACCCCAAATAAAAATGCAGGAAAAATTAGGCTTTCATTTCCAAACCAGGTGGAATGAAAGTGTCAATGACACTGTAGCTCAACTTGTCAAGACATGTACATGTATAGTATGTGACACAGACAAAGATCTAGGTAATGACCTGATAACAGAGGTACATATAAAGTATTGTAACGGTCTGTACATAAATACTGACCGTAGCCTGTAACAAATATATAGGTAAACTATTGTAAAGGTGGGTGACAGTCAGATGCTAAACTAGAAAAGAAATCTTTGAGTCCCAGAGTGGGTCTGACTGAACCCCAAAATATTTGTTCTCATAGCACAGTGATAACAAAGGCACCCCAAAACACACTCATTTCTGTCCCAAGGTGAAAACAAAGGTACCCAAGAAGTTTCATGAATTTCAGTTCGTAAATACGAGCTGTATAGAAGTTGTGACAAAAAACTGATTGGACCTAATTTCAGTACAAAATGGCCACTGGCAGCCATCTTGAATTTTAGACCGCACTCAGAAACACTCGTTTTCGTCCCAAGGTGATAACAAAGGTACCCAAGAAGTTTCGTGAAGATCGGTTGATAAATACAGCCTCTAGCCCGAGCCGTATTGACATGTGCACTTACAGTGTATAAGTAGCACTAAATAAATCAAAATTCATCTAATCTGCATAATTTCTGCATGAGAAAAAAAACCCTTACTGTATGTGATGTATTCCATTTTACTAAACATTCATAAAAAATTTATTCAAATCAGAACTTTCATACAGAAGTTCTCTACAAAAGACTGACTGCACTAATTTTGGTACAAAATGGCTGTGGTGGCCATCTTGAATTTCAGACCACACCCCAAAACACTCGTTCTCATCCCACAGTGATAACAAAGGTACCCAAGAAGTTTCGTAAAGATCGGTTCATAAATACGGCCTCTAGCCTGAGCCGTATAGAAGTTGTGTACAAAAAACTGATTAGACCGACTTTCGGTACAAAATGGCTACTGGCAGCCATCTAGAATTTTGGACCGCACTCAGAAACACTCGTTCTCGTCCCTTGGTGATAACAGAGATACCCAAGAAGTTTCGTGAAGATTGGTTGATAAATACAGCCTCTAGCCAGAGCCGTATTGACATGTGTACTTACTGTGTGTAAGTAGCACAGAAAAAATCAAAGTTCATCTAATTTGCATAATTTCTGCACGAGAAAAAAAACCTGTATTATATGTGATGTATCCCATGGTACTAAACATTCACACACAAAATTTTTCAAATCATCGCTTTCATATGGAAGTTCTGTGCAAAAATCTGATTGCACCTAAGTTTGAACAAAATGGCTGCCATCGGCCATCTTGAATTTTGGACCGCACCCAAAAACACTTGATCTCGTCCCAGGGTGATACCAAAGGTACCCAAGACATTTCGTAAAGATCGGTTTATAAATACGGCCTCTAGCCCGAGCCGTATTGGCATTTGCACTTACAGTGCTGAAAGTAACACTAAATACATCAAAGTTAGTCTAATTTGTATAATTTACGTACGAGAAAAAAAAAACGTATTATATGTGATGTATCCCATGGTACTAAACATTCATACAAAAAATTATTCAAATCAGCGCTTTCATATGGAAGTTCTGTGCAAAAACCTGATTTCACCTAAGTCTGTACAAAATGGCTGCCAGCGGCCAACTTGAATTTCGGATCGGACCCAAAAACACTCGTTCTCGTCCCACGGTCATAACAATGGTACCCAAGAAGTTTTGTAAATATCGGTTCATAAATACGGCCTCTAGCCCGAGCCGTATTGAATTGTTGACGGACAGATGGACGACTGGCCATGGCATAAGCTCAAATTTTGCTTCGCCAAAGTTGAGCTAAAAATCAGCAATATAACATTTTGTAACTGTAAAAGGCAAATTATGAACTTGGGCAAAATATTGTTTTCGTGGATCTAGGAATTGCAGAAATGGCTACATTCTTTTCAATCCAGCAAGGCGATGGATTTGAAAATGCTCAATACATTTACTGTACAGGGAAATGTAATACTGACAATCTTCTCATTCAATATTGGTACATGTAGATAAAGTCGAAAATGCAGGACAATTTTTCAATTTCCTTATCCAGGGATGCCATTTTTAGAAATGGATACCTAAGCCAGTCTTTGGTAATATCTTAATTTTGTTGTTATCCATACATAAAATATTTAACTAGATAAATAGGTTTCAAAACAAAAAATATATCCACACAAACATTTAATATTATTTGTCAAACTTGTGTTTACATGTACACAAAAATATCACTTGATTGAATGCCAAACTATATTTAGCACAACTTTCTGTTTCCATTTCCATGTTTGTCTGCTATCCAAATGAATTAAAAGATGCCCGATGGAGCCTGAGGCATTCATTCACCAGACAATAGTTGTTTAAAGAAGGATTTAATTAGCATCTATAGTTAGTTAACACTACAGGGGAATGGAGTTGTTTATTCTTTATAACTCTACTGTCCATACCAGATGATTTTGTTTTTAGTACTGGGATGGTACCACCAACATAATGCCCCGATTTCCAGTAATGCAAAACTTGGGAGTCGAAATATCAACCTTGGAACTTAACTTGAACAAACTTGAGTCAGAGCTCTTCTCTTCCATCACCAGGATGCTGTTTGTGAAAGCATTCAGACTGGGGGGATCTGAAGATTTTTAATAAATTTCCTCATTCTGCACCAAGTTGAAATTTGGCCTACCATAGGGGGGTCCAAATATTAACCCAGAGACCCAATTTAAACAAACTTGAATCTGAATCTCACCCTTCTAGAGATGTTGTATACTAAATACAAAAGCATTCTGACTGGTGGATTTGGATATGATTTTTAAAGAAATTTCCTCATAATGCATTAAGTTACAATTCAGGCTCCCATAAAAAGCCCAAATATTAACTCAGGGACTCTATTTGAACAAACCTGAATGTGCCCCCCCCCCAAAAAAAAAAAAAAAGATGCTATATACCAAATATCAAAACATTTTATGAAATGGTTCTAGAGAAGAAGACTTTTGAAGAAATTCCCTCATATTGCACTAAGTTAAAATTTGGGTTCACATAGTAAGCCTAAATCTAACAAATTATAATGTGACAACCCTCCCCCACCCCACCCCCACACCCTGACATGTTTTATATCAAATACAAAAGTATTCTGACTAGTGGATTTGAAGAAATAGATCTTTGAAGAAATTTCCTCATCTTGCATTAAAAAAGTTAAAATTTGGGCTATCATAGGGAGCCCAAATATGAACCCAGGCAGTGGATTTGAACAAACTTAAATCTCACCTCCCTATAGATGTGTATACCACAAAATTAAAAACATATTCTGACTGGTGGATCTGAAGAAGTTCTAAGGTTTTTAAAGATTGTTCCCCATATTGCCCAAAGTTGATCATTTGGGCTCCTGTATTGAGCAAAAATATAAACTGGGAGGGGGGGGGGGGGGGGTCATTTTAATCCACTTGTATCTGAGCCTCACCCCCACACAACCCCTATGGATGTTGTATACCAAATATAAAACTAGAGGTACTGTGAGCAGGCTCACAAAGTGATACCCCCCGCACCTGAAATGCATGTTAGATTATCTCCCCTTGGAAATGTCAGAACGGAATTATATTGCTTCATGTACATCTGCATATGGAGTTCTTCCATTGTGTGAAGTTTCATGAAAATTCTTCAAACGGTTTTAGGCGGAGTTGCTCTTACAAGGATGGACAGACGGATGGACAGACGGATGGACAGGGTGATTTTATACAATGCCCTGACACAACCAATGGCAATTTTCTTCACCATTCAAAAATAACAGTTCTCTGTTTTGTGTGGTTTGGGAAATATGGGCGTTTGTAAATATTTCTATTTTTAGCTCCTGAGGGACACAGGAAAATGTGTTTTTTGCATGAATCAAGTACTTATGACTCAATAATTACTACCATATATCAAATTTGGTTCAAATCAGAACATTGGTTCAGAAAACAGAAATTTTGAGCGAGGACAAACATTTTGCCCCTCTCATTACAAAGGCAAATATTGTTCCACAAAGTTAGTTTGAAGAAACTTGATTCTACACCTCAAAAGGAAGCTCCATACCAAATTTCAAATCATTGTACCCACTGGTTCAAGAGAAGATTTTTTAAGAATTGTGGTGGATTTTCCCCCACCCAATCCCTTCCAGTATGAGGCTCTTTCAATCAGGTGAGCTAAAAAAAAAAAGAGAACAACACTTAGCTATTCCTCAGCGAAATTTGGGAACATGGCATTGTTAACTTTCTTTGCCATGCAATTACATTTAGTGTCAATTTGATCTACACAGATCACATCACTTAAGCCTGGTAATGTGAAATTGGTGCTATGTAAACACTGAAGACCCCTAACATCAACTATCATTTGTCATGGTTAGAACTGTTAGAATACTAATGATTACAGACATGAATCTCAAACGCAGGCCTTTAAATTCTTTCCAACTAACGATGGTGAATGTTGTGCCCAAATAAAATAATTGCGCCCAAATTATGCGGTGTTTGAAAGTTTTGCAGTGTTTCGGCACTATATAGTTTGGCCATGTTTCCTGATGCTTGCAATATAGCTTAGTACACCATCGAATCAAACAATGCAACAGATAAATATTTTTTTTGAAAAAAAAAAAACCCACACAGTTCGCCCTAGAAAAGCAATCGGCGTTGACAGTGTCGTATACGACACTGTTGACACCGACTGCTTTTCTGTGGCAAATTCCTTATCATCATGCACTTAAGGCTTGAGATCTATTATATTACGACACTGTCGAGTGTCGACGCTGATTGCTTTTCAGTGGTGAATTCCTTATGATCATGCACTTGAGGCTTGAGATCTATTATATTCAGGTTTGTGGGAATTCTCAGTAAACGCCATGCGTAATTTACTTTCAACTAGACCTTTGGCTTGGCACTGGGAATTTGGGAAACTAAGAAGCCTTCTCCAGTTAGTCGAGTAAACTTACGTCAAAGGGTGCTGGGTAGGAACCAGTGATAATGGTGAAAACCTATAACATGGGGTTGTAAACTAGCATTTTAAGACGGAAAACCTAAAAAAGACGCCAAGAGGAAGAAAATACCAGTGCTTTTTCTCCAACCACTCGGACCACATTCATTTTTGTAAATTATATTAATCTTGAACTAGAAAAGATTTCTCGGTGGTGTTCGGCTAATTACCTCCTCCTCAATACTGCTAAAACCAAATTTGTCATTATAAACCCCAGCAATAAGAGAGCAGTTCCATAAACAATAAGAAAATAGATAGAGTTACTTCTGACCAAAACAAATCGTCATTAAAATTTCTAGGCATACATGTACCTATTGATGAGCATCTCTCATATAAGGCTCACATTTCTAATTTGTGTGCAAAAATAGCTCATGCAAACTATGTTCTTAACAAAGTAAAAACTATATTGCCACATACTGCAATGGAAACGTTGTATTATACTTTAGTGCACAGTCATTTGATTTATGGGGTCCATGTTTGAGGTAACTCGATAGGTATAAATAAGTTGTTTTTAATGCAAAAACACTCTATAACGATATAACTCTCACACAGATCCTCTGTTTCAAAAAGAAAAAACTTTAAAGGTTAGCAATCTTTTTGTGCTCCATACGTCTCTGCTTCTATTTGACTGGAGAAATAATAATCTCCCCGTGTCTTTTGATAATTTGTTCAGTGCTGTGGAAAATAGAAGTGGAAGATCCACCAGACAATCTGACATGCTTCTTGAAGAAAGATCTCGAACAAGATCTCTAGATGCCCTCCCAACATTCGCTTACCCAAAAATTTGGAATAGACTGGATGAAAGACAGCGCAATATCCCACTTAGAGGCACATTTAGAAAGGAGTTGATAAAAAAATTAAGATCTTATGATGCTAATGTAAACTGTAATAGCCCATATTTAATCATATCTTTTCGTCCTTTCTAATTATATGCTATTAACAGCTCGGTAATTTGGCTTTTCCACAACCTTAATTTATTTACACATTCTGATCTGGCTTAAAAAAATTTAAAAAAATAAAATAAAAAATGCCGATAGGATCACCGATCCAATGTCGAGTTGTGACAGCACAGAAGTGGGTTTAACCATTATCAACTTATCGTCCGCAAACCAGTTGTTTACAATTTACTATGTGAAGGGTCTGTTTGTTTGTTGGTGGTTAACGTCACATATTTATGCACCATGGCTAATCGTGACACAACATGGAGATGAAGTCAAGTTTAGTCAATCGTTGATCTACATGTTGCCCATTTTAGAGGACTTTCACCCCAAGCATTGGTGACTGGGTCCTATTTTACTAGTATAGCAGAACTGGTTTACCACAGTAAACAAGTGCTGCTTACTTCCCGGGGTTCCCACGGGGAATGTGAAGGATCACTGTGACATTGACCTTTGACCTAGTGATTCCAAAATAAATAGGGCTCTTTCTTGCACCAATGCCAACCTACCTATGAAGTTTCATGAATGTAGGTGCAACCATTGTCAAATTATCATCTGGAAACCAATTGTTTACGATTTATTATGTTCCAAGGTCACTGTGACCTTGGCCTTTGGTCTAGTGAGTCCAAAATAAATAGGGGTCTTCCACTCACCTAGGCCAACCTACCTATGAAGTTTCATGAACGTGGGTCAAACCATCATCAAGTTATCGTCCGGAAACCAACTGTTTACGATTTACTTTGTTGAAGGTACTGTGACCTTGACCTTTCATCTAGCAAGTCCAAAATAAATATGGTTCTTCCTCACACTGATGCCAACCTACCTATGATGTTTCATGAACATGGATCGAAACATTATCAAGTTACCATCCGGAAACCAATTGTTTACGATTTAATAAGTTGAAGGTCACTGTGACCTTGACCTTTCCACCTAGCGAGTCCAAAATAAATAGGGTTCTTCCTCTCACTGATGCCAACCTAACTATGAAGTTTCATGAACATGGGTCAAACCATTATCATGTTATCATCCGGAAACCAATTGTTTTTATTTACTATGTTCAGGGTCACTGTGACCTTGACCTTTGACCTAGTAAGTCCAAAATAAATAGGGTTCTTCCTCTTATGAAGGCCAACCTACATATGAAGTTTCATGAATGTGGGTTGAACCGTAGCCAAGTTATCATCCGGAAACCAATTGTTTACAAGTTACTATGTTTAAGGTCACTGTGACCTTGACCTTTGACCAAGCAAGTCCAAAATTAATAGGGTTCTTCCTCTCACTGATACCAACCTACCTATGAAGTTTCAGGAACATGGATTGAACCATTATCAAGTTATCATCTGGAAACCAATTGTTTACGTCCGCCCGGCCGCCATTCATCAAATTATAAGTTGTGTTTGACTTTGACACAACTCGACTAAAAAGAGTTTTCGCTCTCTGACTCTGGGACTCGTCATCAGCTTCTGATATAGGCTGCTTACTTGTCAGATCACAATTATTAATAATGCAAAAGACAATGCCCACATTGGAAGCATCCATGGAAAAGTCGACAGGATAACTAGTTATATGTAAGTACACATAGTGCATGCAAATAACTATCTGTTGGTTTATATTTCATATTGTTGGTCTGACACAAGCTGATACTGTATAGCTAACAGGGAGATGACAGGTAGACAGCCAATCTGGCTATGCGATCTCCCTACAGTATACACTATTTTTGTATTTGTTCACAAATGCAATTGTTATTTATTTATTATTTTTATTACTATTTTCAATGTGTTTAATGTACATTTTTCTGTATTATGTATACCGTAAAGTAAACCAATAAACAAATAAAGAAAGGTCTGCTCATACGCTTATGAAATTACGGAAAAATCCATTCACTAACCAAAATAATCGTGGTTTTGTTCGCACATTTCACTGACAGACTGGATTCAATCAACAAACTAGCAATTACTTTTGAAAAATTGGCCTGTTCAAACAAAAGACTGCCTTCCTGGGACACACTACAGAAGGATGATAGTTTCAGCATAAATTATGCAAAGTAGGGATCTGCGAATCACAATTTCTTTTCGAATCGAATCTCGAATCGAATCGTGTCTCTGATATCGACATCGATTCGAATCCCGAATCGAATCTTAAAAGACAAGTTATTTCATATTGCATCAAATGGAAGTTACGGAACACTGTGGTGACCCTTACGCGACGGAGTGAACACCTTAAAAACCAATAACTAAATATTCTCTGTAGCACTGTCGCTGAAAAAGCTAGGCTTATTGTCCATAGTTTTAGTTTTTGAAGGCCTAACTTGTTACTATTCACGTTCTTAAGAACATGAATAGTAACAAGTTAAGCCTTCAAAAACCCAAACTATGGATCATGTTCTGGGCCAAATTCACACCTTACCTAACAATTAAACATTGTCAATTACTCAAATAAATAGGAATTGAGCCTACATGAATGAATTTTCTAATGACAGTTTTATCCTATTTTTGTTGGAAATGTTACAATTGAAGTTAGTACGTGAGATTCGAAAAAATCGAATCCTGAGACTGATTCGGGATCGATCTCGAAGCATACACATGGTATCGATATCGAATCGACTCTCAAATATTCGCAGAACCGTAATGCAAAGTGCATGTAAAGCATAGAATGAACTATTACACACTCCAAACCAAATCAGGTGATCGATCAATTTTTTGTGTTTTTAAATAGCAGTTGTCATAACTACATGTAAACACCAGAGATGATCACAAATGTCCAACATGTTACCAAATAAAGAAATTAAATTTTTTCGGGCATTTCTACTTGGGGCATTTGTTCCACAAGGAAAACAAAATGGTTCAATGTGCTTCCTCCAAGCCTGAAGGTCAAAGTCTTATTTTTAAGTCCTGTCATTGGAATTACCAATCTATTCATGACTTTTGCAATTCGTTACATGTGTACTTAAGCCATTGGAAGCTTGCCTATTGTCAAAATCATAAAAAAAAATTGGGGGGGGGGGGGGGGGGGAGAAAACATAAATATATTCCATTTCTGTGTTCCCTTGTCATTATTTTGGGGTGCAATATGACTTTGTTTTATCAGCATTTCGGGCAATGACTGGTGAAAACTTCAAACAATTCTCCCAAAGTTTTGTTGAACATCCTCGAACAACCCCCTTTAAAATGAGTACTTATTACAAAAGAGAGAGTACCTACTTTTAACCCTTTACCAACATAACAACCAGAACCGGACAGCGTTATTCTAAAAAATTGCCAATTAATTTCTTCAATTATTTTTTTCATTTTTGTCTCAAAAACATAGGTTATGACCCCTCGTTGGAACAACTCATCATGCTCGTTCCAATGAGGGGACATAATCTATGTTTTTGAGACAAAAAATTGGTTATTCAAGAATATTTTTTAAGAGTCGTCTGCTTTTTATGTTAGGTAAAGGGTTAAGTCCATGTTTGGACGATGTACATATACAGACTGGTCACTTTCCATGCATGTGCTACATGTATATTTCAACAAATGCAATAATATTAGATTCCAAACACTAATTATAGATATATTTAGGATAAATTTAATCAAAGAAGTACCGGGTACAAACAGGTGCTTCATTAAGGTGCAATATAATTCAGAGAAATTTGTTTACTTTGAATCTCCAACCTCTTATATTCCATGAACTCAAATTAAATATACACAAATTATACATCAAAAAGTAGAATGAGATGTATCGAACACGAAACATATATGTACTCAACTCATACAGTTGACTGTAGGCACCAATGGTTCCTGGAATTCTGCTACCATATTCGCACCAGATCTGATAATAAAATAATATTTCCAGAACAACTTGTAGCTAAATGTTCTTCACATGTCCAAGAACAAAGCTAGGCATTCAAAACACTTTAGAGTGCAACAATTGGAATGCATTTGCGAAAAAGACAACACTGTCTGCAGTTTAATTGAAGATAGACTCCATATGTGATGGACATGCACAAATCACTTGATACTCAGGGGTCAATTTAATTTTTAAAATTTAAATAGCAGTTTAGTAACGTGGATAAATTATGATTGGCATTTCCTATTATTTGTTTTTGTGATGGAAAATTGATTAGTGATAGTTAAAAATTGATTCAAAAATCGCTATGCGGATCCAGTTAAATCGAGCCGTGGGGATTCCACGAATTTCCATTGAAAAACAAAATCATAATTCTTAGAAATTTCAACAGGTGTCCTGATACTTTGAATAGACTATGACAACAGCGCAGTATCTAATGAATAATAGTATGCCATATTTAGGTGATCTTTCTCATTTTTTGATTTTAGACATTGATCTATACTGAGGCTTTTTCCATCCAAAGACGTTGACCAGAAAAAGTAATTTACAATGTAAACAAAACTGATAGTTTTGAAATTTAACCCCACACAGCTCGGTCACTGCATTTTGAAGAATTCTGATGGCCTAGCTTTTTTCTTGGATATCTGAAGCTTGCACATTTGGCCACAAGAGGTTTGCCTGAAAATTCAGTTCTGGTATGAATACTGTAGCAGACATCCAGGACGCATTGGTGCCCACTGCCTACATTCACCTTTACAAGTTGATTTCATATATAATTTGTATTCAATACATCTCAACCTTCATTTTGATATATAATTTGTGTATATTTATTTTGAATTTATGGAATATCAGACTTTCAGAGGTGGGAATTTCAAAGTAAACAAATTTCTCTTACTTATAACTAATATAGGAATTACACTCAAACCATCCGCTGGCCGAACCATCCTCTGCAATTTGACCCAAACCTGCCGCTACATTTTGACACAAACTGGCCACAAATGGATCCAAACCATCCACCAGAACAATTATTCATCCCCATCTTTTTTTAGTATTTTTAACTCAATTTTTTATTACTTTGAGTAAATAATACGTTATTTTCGAAAGTTTGAGAGTTTTCAAAATCATTTTTCATGTTTGTTTTCGATAATTATTTACATGTACATGTATCACTAATTGTTTGCCTTGTTATCTCTGTGTCCTTGTTTGTATTGTCCTTGTAGTTATTTGTAAACATTATCATATCTAACCTCGCAACAGTTCATAAATATCGTTTTCTTACCAAATGTTTAACATCTGCCAGTAAAATAATATTTATAAACATTGCTCTGAAAAGTCTTCAGAATTAAACGTTAATTATTCATATCTAACCTAGTGACAGTTCATATTCATAACTATCATTTGTTATCAAATATTCAACATCTGGTGATAAAATAATATTTATAAATGCCAATCTGATAATTATTTAAAATTAAAAATTAAATTATTCATATAAAGATCAAATGAAAATGTCGCTCCAACCAGAATTTATTTAAAATTATTCGTATCTAACCTAGCGACAGTTCATCATTATGTTATCAAATGTATTGTATGTTAATATATTTTTCAGGACATTTTTGTTGACAATATGTTTGTATACTTTTCGAAATAAGAGCAAATGTGAAAATATTTTTCCCTTTTCTTGGTTCCCACAAATGCAGTTGACTCATTTGATTTCCTTATTCCTTATCCCTCTGTACAGTGTACACTGAAACAAAAATATCCAAATTTCAACCAGAACATAAATAATAAATTTTACCCAGATTTAACGGCGAATTTAAGGTGCTACATCTATATGCACTGGGTTTCCGCAAGGAAGGCAGAATGTCCGCTTGGCGGCATCATTGTTTAAACCAACAATGGTCACCACAATTTCTAAATTACATAGATGGTGGTTCAGGCACTGTTGAGGACGGTTTGGGTGCTCTGGAGGATGGTTCAGGGTAAATGTAGCAACCGGTTTGCATCAAATTGTAGAGGACAGTTTAGCAAGAGAACAGTTTGGGTGTTTCCCTAACATAGCACCTTAATTAAAATTTGGCTGTTGATGATTTTCATTACCTGGTAAATGCATGCGTGGACATCACTGCCCACGTGGATAAAACTGAAGAATAGGGGACTTTTCATTTACGTAAAAACAATGCATTTTTCTCACCATTTTTCTGTATTTTCCTATTACTGGTCATGTTTTCGATAAAATGACTGAAAGATATTTACTTTTACTGGCAATTATAACTGCTCAACAACTGTTTTTATCAGTGCGATTTGTGACGTTCACATTCATCTTTCCTCCATGTTTTTTTGTGTTTTTCGGCGTCTGCTCTGTGTATTGGTTGTATTTGGTACGCTTGTTTGTTCTGTTCCCGACATGGTCTAGGGTCAGTGTAGTGAGGGCTATGGTTAGCTTACCAGTAAGCTAACCCTAACCCTCACTACACTGACCATAGACCTACAATTGCCAGCCAAAGAGAAAACGAAATTTATGTAAATGCACACTTCAAAATGGCGAGAATGCAGAAGAATCTCTGGCACCGTAACATTAAAAGGGTTTCAATTATCTCTAATCTCAGTCCAAAGTGAATATCTTTCGGTCATTTTATCGAAAACATGACTAGTAACAGGAAAATGTAGAAAAAAGATGAGAAAAATGTGATGTTTTTACATAAAAGGAAAAGTCCCCTATTCTTCAGCTTTACCCCACGTGTGTATTACGACCAGTCCATGGCGACTGTGCTGTGATGATGTGGGCTTTTACGAAAACTAGTCCAAACATGGCCTGAAAGTCTGTAATATAATTTTTGGGTTTGGTTCGTCCTTCCAAGGACGTACCAAAACCAAAAATTATATTACAGACTTCCAGGCCATGTTTGGACTAACGAAAACGAACTTCGTAAGTTTGGGCAGATAAGCTGATAATATGCTGGGATTGCACTCTGCGGAATCGTGCTTTTATTATCTGATAAAAAGTAACAAAAACGCATTTAATAAGGCAATTTTGGTAGTGGGAATACTCGTATCGCTTGGTTATGTCGGAGAAATGGGTAGAAACGTGCATCGACATTAGTTTCTTGAACCCTGGCAGCGTGGTTCGAAATTAGGTGATAAGATCAACTCCAACGCTACACTGAGCGAATATTTAATTTATTTAGCTAAAACCAACAACCATAAACGAAAAAAAAAATTCTCCGCACATGTAAATGCCTGATTACAGTGATATATTTTTATTTGTAAGCGCTCTGTGGAATAGTCAAATGTCCAAATTACTTCCAAAACACGCCTTCGAAATTGTCAACAATACAACTTTAGAATCTGAAAGTTCCGTCAGTGGGACAAAATGAGAGACTGAGAGAGCGTTGTGAGGACATTTCATGTGATATAACAATCTTCGTTCTACAAAAGTTGGGGGCGCGGTGGCTCAGTTGGTAGAGGTGCAGGCTGCAAGCCGAGAGGTCCTCAGTTCGAATCCCACCTGCGGCAACCGCGTTGTGTCCTTGGGCAAGACACTTCACCCCGATTGCCTACATGGGGGCACGATGACGCTGTGTACTGAGGCGTCCTGCACGTCGATGGTGCGCTTGTCTTCAACCAATCTAACCCTGCCTGTGCTGCGGTGCAGAGTTCAGAGTTACGATGTTGGAGAGCTGACAGCTGCTCGTCGTTGCTCGGTGGTTCTCTCCGGGTACTCCGGCTTCCTCCACCCGTAAAACTGTCACGGTCACGATTAGCCATTGTGCATAAGTATGTGACCTTAAACACCAATAAATAAATAATAATAAATATCTACAAAAGTTACGAAGTATCCCTGACCAAACAAGCACAGACACAATAAAATGTGCTGTTGAAACTGTGAGTTAACATTAAAAACAATAGAAAATGTGTCCGCTACAGTCCGAGACAGTCCGATGAAACCCACCGTAATTGTGGGGACATGGAAATGTCCGCGCAACGTCTCTCAAATGACTCTCGGTCCGCGCAACGTTGGTCTAAAACAGAGAAAATGTGCTCACAGTTACGGTACCGCCAGTTCTCTCTCTCTCTCTCTCTCTCTCTCTTTCTCTCAGTTTAATTTGTGTTTGTCTATATTGTTTATAATAGATTGCTAGATTCTGTTATTTATGGAATACGTTCTGCCATATTGTATATTATTAGTCACTGTACAGGAACGGAGGGGCTTCTGAGTGGTAAGCACTTGTCCTCCAATCCTGATTTGCATTGTCAAATGGCAAATAAAATGTTTAATCTAATCTAGCAGTAGGGGGGGAGGGGGGGGGGGCATGTGTCCTAGGTAAAAAAACAGCAGGGGGCAGGTATCCTAGGTAAAATAAACAGCATGGGGGGGGGGGGGGGGGGGTGTCCCCGCTAATTAATTTTAATAGGAGGCAGTTGTTCATGGGGCAGGTGTCCTATCCCACTGCCCAGTATTTCAAATTTTCTATTGTACTTGGCCTTGACGGAAATAACATTTCAACAAGAAACAACGGGAAACCTATTTGCAATAAAGCTGCAAATATAAACTTGATTTTAGGACCATTCCATGGACATTTTAAAGCCTACTGCGATATCAGCGTTTCTTATTCTCGTCCTTTCACTACACCGCAGTATTTTACCCGAGTCGAGTTCTGACGTCATGCAAGTTTGACCGACATGCTTTCAATTTTGTTATTGACAACAACATATTTATAATTTCGTGCTTACTGATCCGAATTTTGAAAGTGACACACGCAGTCGCGAAAGCGTTTTCTGAAAAACACGATTCTGTAAAAGGTTTTAGTGAAATTTGATTATTTTTTTTATTTTCAATTTCGATGGCTCTTGTCGAAAAGGCGCTAATCACTGATCGTCCCAAATGAGATCAAAGACACGCCGTAGTTTAATTACAGACAGAGAATCTTCTAAGAATATACATGCGCAATCCTAAAATGCAATAAATCAAGTGTTTTTTCACGTTTTATGAGAGAAATATGTCCAATTGTATCATTGAATCATTTTTAGGTATATTTGGGTGAGAAATTTTCTATACGGACAAAATACAGGCTAAATAAAATATTTGCCATTATTTTCCGCAGACGTATTTTTGTCTTTGCTTCTTGGGGAAATCCATGCTGCTAAATACAACGAAGGTGTGTTATTTGATGTGGTCAGAACCGTCAGGTGGTCGGGTCCGAAACCGCACCTCGCAGAAGATTTAGTGGGGGGTGTCGATTTTACAAGTAATGTAGGCAGCGTACACGGCACGGGCTGTCTGTCTTTAATCCGACAAAACAGGTTAAGGCTTGGTTTTTTGAATACCCTTATTTATTTATTTATTTATTTATTTATTTATTTATTTATTTATTTATTTATTTTTATTTATTTATTTATTTATTGGTGTTTAAGGTCACATACTTCTGCACAATGGCTAATCGTGACCGTGACAGTTTTAGAGGTGGAGGAAGCCGGAGTACCCCCGGAGAGAACCACCAAGCATCGACGAGCAACTGTCAGCTCCTCAACATTCTAACTCTGTTAAGGCTCCGCTCAGGCAGGGTTACAGAGGTTGAAGACATGTGTACCATCGACGTGCAGTATGCCTTAGTACACGGGGACATCGTGCCTCCATGTCGGCAACCGGGCCAAAGTGCCTTACCCAAGGACACAACGTGAGTCGTCCCGGACGGGGATCGAAGTCGGGACCTCTAGCATAGAAGTACAACAGTCTACCACTGAGCCACTGCGCTCCCTTGAAAACCCTTAATACTATCATACATTATCCCTCAGGAATTCTAAGTCTGATAAAAGAGGTCATGTTTATCTATTGCATACCCATTTGCTGCCCGAAAACACCCGATTTTATTAAAATTGTGACGTTTAGCAGCCTGTAGAGGGATTAACAAATGACTAGCGGAATATTCTATCTATGCAATTTGTAAGACCTGCCAATGTCAAATTGTTCTTGAAAATCCCCAACAAGCAGTTAGCGAAATCCACGGAAAATGTAAATTTTAAGCGTTTAAGGGGCATCTCTCCTTATCCAGTCCAAAATGGGTTAAGTTTCATTCTTTTAAATACCCTTACTACTTACAAACCTTAAACACCAATAAATAAATAATATCATGCAGTGCAGTGTGGAATATGAAGTGAGGCGGTCCAAAACATTTTAACAAGAAATACGGGAAACCTATTTGCAGTAACGTTGCAAACATGAACTTGATTTTAGGACCATTCCATGGACAGTTTAAAGCCTACTTCGATATCAGCGTCCCGTATTCTCAACCTTTCAGTGCATCACTGCAGTATTTCACCCGAATCGAGTTCTGACGTCATGCAAGTTTGGCCGACATGCTTTCAATTTTGTTATTGCTAACTACATATTTATAATTTCATTATTTCTGATCGGAATTTTGAAAATGACATATGCAATCACGACAGAGTTTTCTGAAAAACTCGATTCTGCAAAAAGTTTTAGTGAAATTTCATTTTTTTTTTTATTTTAAATTTCGCTGGCTCTTGTCGAAAAGGTGTCAATTACTGATCGTCCCAAACGAGATCAAAGACTGACGCCGAAGATTAAAAACAGACAGAGAATCTCTAAAAATATACATGTGCAATCCTAAAATGCAATAAATCAAGTCTTTTTTCATGTTTTATGCATGTTTTATGAGAGAAACATGTCCAATCGTATCATTGAATCATTTTTAGGTATATGTGGGTGAGAAATTTTGTATACGGACAAAATACACACTAAATAAAACAATTGGCATTATTTTCCGATGACGTATTTTTATCTTTGCTTCTTGGGGAAATCCATGCTGCTAAATATGACGAAGGAATGTTATCTAATGAGGTCAGGTGGTCGGGTCTGACACCCCACCTCGCAGTAGATTTAAAGGGGGTGTCGATTTTAAACGTAATGTAGGCAGCATACATGGCATGGGCTGTCTGTCTGTAATCAGGAAAAAACAGGTTAAGGCTTGGTTTTTTGAATACCCTTAATACTATCAAACATTATCTCTCGTGAATTCTGATTCTGATAAAAGAGGATATGTTTATCTATTACATACGCATTTGGAGCCCGATAACAGCCAATTTTATTAAAATTATGACGTTTAGCAGTCTGTAGAGGGGTTAGCAAATTATTAGCGGAATATTCTATCCATGCAACTTGTAATACCAACCAAGACCTGCCAATGTCCAATTGTTCTTGAAAATCGCCAACAAGCAGTTGGCGAACTCCACGGAAAATGTAAATTTTATGCTTCTAAGGGGTATCTCTCCTTATCCAGTCCAAAATGCATTAAGCTTCATTCTTTTAAATACCCTTACTACATACAAAACTGATCTTCTGTGAATTCTACGTGCAGTAAAAGAAGTTTTGTTTAGCCTTTACATACCCATTGGTTGCCGTTGGTGTCTCAAAGCAGCCCATTTTATCAAACTTTTGATGTTCAGATGCTGGTGTAGAGCTAACAAATTCTGACCGGAATATTTTGCCCATGCAACATGTAATGGCACACTAAGACCTATGAATGACCATTTTTTTCTTGAAATTTACAAGATGTTTTTAAAGAAATCCAGGGAAAACTTGAATTTTTAAGCCTTTGATGGGTATCGCTGTTTAACCAGCCCAAAACGGGTTAAGGCTTGGTTTTTTGAATACCCTTATTACTTACAAAAATTATCCTCGGTGATTTCCACTTCCAAGAGAGGAAGTTATGTTTATTTCCCAGCTACAGGTTGGGTGCTGTGGGGGGCTGAAAACAGCCTATTTTATCAAAGTGTTGATATTTGAGAGTCTGCGGAGGGTTAACAAATGCTTATCAGAATATTTTGTCCTTGCAGTTTATAATGTTACACCATGATCTGCGACGGACCAGTTTTTTCTTGAAAATCTACTTGACATTTTTAGAGAAATCCACGTAAAGCATGATTGTTTAAGCTTTTGGGGGAATCACTCTTAAACCACCCAAAGCAGGTTAACACTTGGTTTTTTTGAATACCCTTATTACTTACAAAAATGGTCCTCGGTGAATTCCACTTCCAACGAAGGAGATTATGTTTATTTCTCAGGTGCACATTGGGTGCTGTGTGCATCCGAAAACAGCTTATTTCAACAAAATTACAAAGCTTGGCAGCCTGTGGAGGGTTAATAAATGCTCACCGGAATATTTTGTCCATGCCACTTGTAATGTCACACAAAGACCTGCAAGCAGTCAATTTTTCTTGAAAACAAGATGTTTTTAGAGAAATCCACAGAAAATTCGAATTTTAAGATTTTAAGGGGTCTCTCTCTTTAGCCTGCCCAAAAAGGGTTAAGACTTCAACTCTTGAATATCCTTACTACTTACAAAAATGTTCCCGTATAGAGTGTGGGCTCAATAAAAGAACGCACTTTTCTTTGTGGCGTACCCATTGGGTGCCGTTGGCGTCCAAAAACAGCCCATTTTACCCCAATTTTGACTTTCAGCAGCCCATGGAGGGTTAACAAATGCTCCCCTTAGTATTTTGTCCATGCAACTTCTATTGTCACACCAAGACCTGGGAGTAACAAATTTTTCTTGAAAATCTACAAGACTCGTTTAGAGAAATCCACGGAAAACATGAATTTTTTAGCTTTATAGGGGTATTGCTGTTTAACCATTCCAAAACGGGTTAATGCTTGGTTTTATGAACACCCTTATTACTGACAAAAATGATCCTCGGTGAATTCCACTTCCAATAAAGGAAGTTATGTTTATCTCTCATGTATTGTTTGGGTGCAGTGGGGGCCTGAAACCGACCCATTTCATCAAAATTTCGATGTTTGGCAGCCTGTGGAGGGTTACCATATGCATCGCCGAATATCTCGTATGTATCAAAGGTCGTGTCACAGGCAGGTCTAGAAATGATGAATGTTTAAAAAAAATCTACAAGACGTGTTTTGAGAAAGTGCTGATAAACCCCAATTTTGACAGTTTTTTGCCAATTCTGAGGAAATAAGGGTTAAATCGAAAATTCCGCTTTGGTACATTTTTAGATTTTGTGCCCCTCTATGCGTGTGCAAAATTTCGTGAAAATCGGTTCGAAAATGGCTTCTGAATCGTACGGACAAAATGTGTGGAACCCCCCCCCCCCCCCCCCATAAAAAAAAAAAAAAAAGAAAAAGAAAATAATCCGTAGAAAAACAATAGTCTTTTCCAGAGGGAAAAGCCTAATTAACAAAACAGCCATAAACAACTGTTATTGTTCAATGTTAAAAAGACCCCTTCCTATACATTCCTCTCCTTTCCAATCAAACTGACAAACTTGCATGTCATCGGAGTGAGCTTCATGAGCTTGATCCAATGCCATCTGTGTTTGCCAATTTAAGTGGTCAGGCATAAATGCTGTTCGGATTCTTTGTCTTCTTCACTCCCATTGACACTTGTGATTTACATCATCTAAACTCAAGTGAACAGCATTTCTTCAAAGTGAGCTCCACCGGCTCGCCCAAAGCTATCCATATTCTGAGTGGTCAAACTGTCAGATACAACTGTTATCTAATGCCGGATATAATTGTCGCTATTCAATGTGAAATAGCCCCCCCCCCCCCCCCCCCCCCCCTTCCCCACCTTACACTTCAGTTTCGAACTGCTGGATGTAACTGTGTCATTTGATGCCTTAACATTCATATATAAGCTGTTCAAAACTGTCATATAAAATTGTTTGTTTTTATTTAATGTGAAATATACCCCCTTCCCAACCATTTCTTTCTTTTACCATTCAACCCCCTTTACATTTGCGATTCGCATCACCCAGCTCCCGCCACATTTGCGATTCACTTCACCTAAACTCAATTAACAGCATGTCTTCAAAGAGAGCTGGACCGACTCGCCCAATGCATCCATATAGTCGAACAGTCAGATATAACTGTTATCAGATGTAACTGTCACTATTTAAAGCGAAATATACACGACCCCCCCCCCCACCCCCCCACCCCATCTTGCACTTCAATTTCGAACTGCTAGATGTAACTGTGTTATTCGATGCCTTAAAATTCATGCATAAGCTGTTCAAAACTGTCAGGTACAATTATTTTTATTCAATATACACCCCCTCCCCCTTACATTACCTTCTCTTGCCATTACCCCCCCCCCTCCCCCCGTCGTCACACTTCCATCATCTAACTCATGTAACAGCACCTCTTCAAAATGAGCTCCACCGGCTAGCCAAAGTGATTTATATTCTGAGTGGTTGACCTGTCAGATGTAACTGTTTTCTGATGCAATTTTCATTATTCAATGTGATATACACCCTCCCCCCCCCCCCCCCCCTCCCCCTTCATCACTATGTTCGAACTCCTAGATGTAACTGTTAATCGATGCCTAAACATTCATATTTATGCTGTTCAAATTGTCAGCGACAATTGTTTTTTTTACTTATGTAAGAAATGTATTCCCCCTTACTTTTCATTCCCTTACCATTCAAGGTGACAAACTTACATGCCATCGAAGTGAGTTCCACGAGCTTGCTTCAATGCCCTCTATATTTGTTGGTCTAAACGGTAAGACATTACCGATATTCACGGTCGAAAGGCCCGCCCCTTTATATCTGTGTGTTTCCACCTCCCTTAACATTTGCGTTTTCCATTAACTCATTTAATTGCAAATCCACAAGCTCGCCCAAAGTCATCAGTATTTTGAGTGTTTGAACTGTCAGTTATAACTGTTATCTGAGCTCAATATAATAACCATTACCCAATATGAAATAGACCCCTTCCCGCACGTGCATGTCTTTGAAGTGTCATATATAACTGCAATTTGATGTCTAGGCATCCGCACAGGTGTTGGGAAAAACAATCAACGCCTGTGCGGATGTTTGGGAAGCACATTGGGGATATTGATTGGTCTACCCCACACATTCACACAGCAGTCATTCCAGTTAATGAAATTGTATGTATTCTTGACCCCCCCCCCCCCCCCCACCCCCCCCACACACACACACGCACCTCATGCTCAAAGGGTTAGTTGTGGATCGAAGGTGACATCCAAACTAATTTGAAGTGACTAGTACTGTTGTCAATATAGGTATTTGACTATCTTTGAACTGCTGAACCCGATTGAACAAATTTATTATTGCTACTAATATCCCTGATGGTTATATTCTCCTCTGTATGATATTTCATATATCCGTTTGCAGCTACGTAATGCTGTGTCCAATCATATTCGCCAATGACTATGATTTTGTAGATCTATATAATAGTTTAACTGATGCAAATGATGTAAGCAATTTCCCAATTGAAAATATCACTGGCACATGTACTTATTATTCACCTGAACAATTCCGCTCCAAATCTCATCAATCTGACAAATCATTCTCTCTGTTTCACATAAACTGTCAGAGTTTGAGTGCTAAGTGGGACTCTTTAATTGAATTATTAAGTAATATGCAAAAGGCTGACAACTCATTTGATATTACTGGACTTAGTGAAGTATTCAAAATTCCGTCCATCATGAATTACAACCTTGAAGGTTACAGTCCACTTATAAAAAACACACACCCAGACGACGACGGACGCGGCGGGGTGGGATTTTACATCAAACTAGGTATTCAGTTTCAAATTCGGCATGATCTGTCTGTCTTCATACCTCATGTAATAGAAACTCTGTTCATAGAAGTAAAACTCTGTAATAAAACAAAAATCATAGGCGTTATTTACAGGCCAAATACTCAACCTAAAGCGGACATAGATCTCTTCCTGGTAAAATTAAATGAAATAAATGATAAACTAAATCTTGAAAACAAAACCTCGTACATAATGGGTGATTTTAATATTGATCTTTTAAAGGTGGACTCTCACGCCAAAACAGAAGCCTATATCAATTTAATGTTTTTGCAGGGTTTTCTACCACATATAACCAAACCAACACGTGTAACGCCCTTTTCGGCCAAATTAATTGACCACATTTTCACCAATAATGTCTCCGCTTCTACGTCGTCCGGAATAATCATCACAGATGTCTCAGACCTTTTCGACACATTTTATATTGAAAATAATCAAAGTAAGGCCCCGAGGCAAACATCTATACTTAAACGTAAAATAAATGATGAGTCTATTGTATACTTCCTAAGCTTACTAGAACAGAGTGATTTGGAATCTGTACTTGAAATAAATTGTCCAAATACATCTTATGAAAAATTTATCGACATTTACTCAAATGCTTTTGAGTTAGCATTTCCACTTTCTGAAGTGCATCTGAACAAAAAGTTTATCAAGCGTCAACCATGGATGACTAAAGGCCTCATAATTTCTTCAAATAACAAAACCAAATTTTACAATAAAAAATTACAAAATCCAAATCAAAAGAACATAGTGAATTATAAAAATTATTGCAAAATTTTTAATAGGATTAAAAAACAAAGTAAAGCTATGTACTTTAAAAACATTTTAATAGAAAATCAAAACGATCTACGGAAAACTTGGAAAATACTAAATGAAGACCATAAAGAAACATACAACGGAAGCTAAATTGCCGTCTTCTCTTGCCCACGATAATATCGAAATTAAAGATCCACGGGAAATTGCACAAAAATTCAACAACCTCTTTGTAAATGTAGGAAACATTACACGATCCAAAATACCTCATGTATCAAAGACATATAATGAATTTATGAATAACAATTACCCAAATAATTTTTATATTAACCCCACTACCCATCTAGAAGTCAGTAGTGTCATCACCACAATGAAATCAAAAACTAGCAAAGACTACAACATCTTCACATCACAAGTACTGAAGCACAGTACTGATTTAGTTGCGAGACCACTCGCGCATATTATCAACATTTCATTCGAGCAAGGTGTTGTACCAGACAGTATGAAAATTGCACGAGTAATACCGATATTCAAAACGGGTGACGATAGAAATTTTAACAATTATAGACCTATAAGCATTCTGCTCGTCTTTTCTAAGGTCATGGAAAAAATAATGTATAACAGGCTGACAAATTTCTTAAACACTTTTAATATTTTAAATCTGCTTCAATACGGTTTCAGAAAAAATCACTCCACAATACATCCTGTAATGCATCTTTTGAAACACATAGCAGTTGAAAATAACAAAGCGAGTAAGGATATCACCATGACAATCTTTCTTGATCTTTCAAAAGCTTTCGACTCGATAAACCACTATATTTTGATACGAAAACTTGAATATTATGGTATTAGAGGTATTGGAAATAAATGGTTCCAAAGTTATCTTTCTAATCGAACACAGTATGTTACGTATAATACAGAACAATCAACCTCTTCACATACTACGTGTGGTGTGCTTCAGGGTTCCATTCTCGGTCCAATATTGTTTTTAATATATATTGATGATATCCGGTCTGCTACTACAATTAATCTTTTGTCCTTTGCAGATGATACAACTGCATACGCATCGGACGCTGACGTAAAGCGTCTAACATCATATATAAACAAAGAACTTGAAAAGATATCCGATTGGTGTTCAGCGAACCAGCTGCTCCTAAATTCCCAAAAAACAAAGTATATCTTAATCAATCCTAGTTGTGGAAAAAAACTATTTCTTAATCGACCCATTGTCATAAACAACGTAAAATTAAATAGAGTAGGAACAGATGAATGTGACAGATATACTAAATTCTTGGGTCTTAACATAGACGATCGTCTCTCCTTTAAGTCTCATATTTCCGAACTATGCTCAAAGATAGCTTGTGCTAATTACGCCTTAAATAAGGTCAAGACACAATTACCCCACAGTTCAATGAAAATGCTTTATTACTCCCTAATTCACAGTCATCTCGTTTATGGTATACAGGCCTGGGGCAGTTCAAAAGCAGTTACAAAACTCTTCTTGATGCAAAAACGGTCCATTAGAATCATCAATAACAGCCGTCACAACTCCCATACGGACCCCCTCTTCATGAAAGACAAAATATTAAAAGTAACCGACTTATTCAGAATACATGCACTACTTTTCCAGTTTGATTGGCAGAATGGACGCCTTCCCCAGTCCCTTGATTCATTATTCTCCACTAATAACCAACGTCGTCAAACCAGAAACACAGCTGCCTTACTGCAGCTCAGAAGTAGAACCAAGTCTTTAGATCACCTATCAGAATTTTATTTTCCAAAACTTTGGAACGAGTTTGAACCAGGTCTGCGTAACATGCAAAACCGAACTACGTTTAAAAAAGCTACCGTTGCGAAAATATTCAGTACTTACTCGAGCCATGTTGAGTGCAATAACCCATACTGTCCAGAGTGTAGCTCCTGACTGTCCTATTCATATACGCTTACATACACGGATTGTTTATGCATGCGTATTATGTATGTATATCCACATAAGTGTATGTGAGCGTATTTGTGTGTGTGTTCTATCTTCCTACATCACGCGGTAGATGTCTGTTTCGGCCAGCTCGTCGTGAAACAACTCTTCTCTCTCCATGTCTCTCAGCTTCACTCCCTTCACAGTTTTACCTTAGATTGGGAACCACAGATGTAATCAACTACAGAGTTTAGTGAACTTCTGTTAGTTACATGGCCTCACTGGGAAACAAACAGTTGGAGAGGGGAGATGCTTTTTCCATCTGATCAACCTCCGATTCCCGCTGTGCAAAATAATTTTGCATTTGCTTATTTTTATACATAATTTATGACTAATTACAGATTTCCTATCCTGACGTCAATCATAAGAAGCAGTCTGAAACGGTGTTGTTACCTGGGGGATATCAGGTAGACAGCCAATCTGGCTATGACATCCCCCGACAGTATGCATATCAGTTGCCCTCTTCTGTACAGAATTACTTAGTTATTAATTACTGCTTGTAACATACATGCTGTATAGTCTGCTGAGGGTGTATCTATTTATGCATACTGTCGAATAAATTATCTATCTGTCCGTCCGTCCGTCCGTCCATCTATCTATCTATCTCCTCGAATATGCATTTTGAACTATTTACAGTCACTACATGCAGAACCTTTTTTTTTAACTCACATACCTCCCCTTGGGGTGGGGGGGGGGGGGGGGGGGGGCAAGTAGACACTTTTTTTTTTCTTTCGTCAAAAAGGCTTTTTTTTACAGTTTTGGTTAAAGTTTGTGGTTAAAAACCCAGACAAACACCCACCCCCACTCCCACCCCCATGGTGCCAGTTAGGTTTTTTTTTTCTCTGCTCAAAATGCATTCTGAAAGATTTAGACTGACCACATGTGGAAAAAAAAATGGAATCCCCTAACACACCCCCACTCTCCCCCACCCCTCACCCCCCACACCACATCCTCACCCAGGGCCATTCATGCAATATTTTTTCTTTGGTACAAAATGCATTTTTAGCCTGGCTGTTTATAGTCAGGGCTATAGTCCATCTGTCGGTCCATCCATCTGTCTGTAAACAATTGGTTTCCGACTGATAACTCCAGTTTGGATTATTTAATATCAACCCAAGTTGATATGTGTATTTTCCAGCTTGTAATACAGGCCAGGTTTCAATATAGGTTACACAACTGCCCCCCCTCCCAAGCCCCCCCAAGCCCTCCCCCCCCCCCCCACACACACACACACACACATACACACACACACAAACAAACGTGTCACTTAGGCAATTATTCCCAAAATGCATTTTGATGGATTGGGAGTTATTACATGCAAAAAGGAAAATTGTCTCATATAGCCCAACATTGCTTTATGTACTGCATCTTTAGTCCTTTACCTAACACAAGTTGAAGCCAACAGTACAAATTATTTTTCTGAAACATCAGACTTTTTCATTTTTTAGCTCAACTTTGGCGAAGCCAAATTTGAGCTTTTGTCATGACCTGTCGTCCGTCTGTCTGTCTGGCCGTACGTCAACAATTGGATATGGCTCGGGCTAGAGGCCATATTTATGAACCGATCTTTTCGAAACTTCTTGGGTACCTTTGTTATGACCGTGGGACGAGAACGAGTGTTTTTGGGTGCGGTCCGAAATTCAAGATGGCTGCCAGCCACCATTTTGTACCGACGATGCAGAAATCTGTTTTTTGTACAGAACTTCCATATGAAAGCTCTGATTTGAATAATTTTTTGTATGAATGTTTAGTACCATGGGATACATCACCTATAATACGGGTTTTTTTCTCGTGCGTAAATTGTGCAAATTAAACTAATTTTGATGTTTTTTGGTGTTACTTTCAGCTCTGTAAGTGCAAATGCCAATACGGCTCGGGCTAGAGGCCGTCGTTATGAACCGATCTTTACGAAACTTTTTGGGTACCTTCCGAAATTCAAGATGGCCGATGGCAGCCATTTTGTACAAAATAAGGTGCAATCAGATTTTTGCACAGAACTTCCATATGAAAGCTCTGATTTGAATAATTTTTTGTGTGAATGTTTACTACCATGGGATACATCACATATAATACGGGTTTTTTTCTTGTGCAGAAATTATGCAAATTAGATGAACTTTGATTTTTTCAGTGCGACTTACACACAGTAAGTACACATGTCAATACGGATCAGACTACAGTCTGAATTTATGAACTGATTGATCTTCACGAAATGTCTTGGGTACCTTTGTTATCACCTTGGGATGAGAACGAGTGTTTCTGGGTGCGGTCTAAAATTCAAGATGGCTGCCAGTGGTCATTTTGTACCGAAATTAGGTCTAATCAGTTTTTTGTACACAACTTCTATACAGCTCAGACTAGAGGCCGTATTTATGAACCAATCTTTACGAAACTTCTTGGGTACCTTTGTTATCACCGTGGGATAAGAGCGAGTGTTTTTGGGTGTGGTCCGGAATTCAAGATGGCCATCAGCAGCCATTTTGTACCAAAATTAGTGCAATCAGTCTTTTGTACAGAACTTCTGTATGAAAGTTCTGATTTGAATAAATTTTTGTATGAATGTTTAGTAACATGGAATACATCACATATTGTAAGGGTTTTTTTTTCGTGCAGAAATTATGCAAATTAGATGAACTTTGATTTATTCAGTGCTACTTACACAATGTAAGCACACATGTCAATATGGCTCAGGGTAGAGGCTGTATTTATGAACCAATCTTCACAAAACTTCTTGGGTACCTTTGTTATCACCTTGGGACGAGAATGAGTGTTCCTGGGTACGGTCCAAAATTCAAGATGGCTGCCAGTGGCCATTTTGTACCGAAATTAGGTCCAATCAGTTTTTTGTCACAAGTTCTTTTCAGCTCGTATGAGAACAAATATTTTGGGGTTCTGTCAGACCCACTCTGGGACTCAAAGATTTTTTTCTGCTTTAGCATCTGACTATCACCCACCTTGACAATACTTTACCTATACATTTGTTACAGGCAACGTTCAGTATTTATGTACAGACCGTTACAATACTTTATATGTACTTTTGTTATCAGGTCATTACTTAGATGTTTGTGATTGCATACTATACATGTACATGTCTTTGTCTTGACAAGTTGAGCTACAGTGTCATTGACACTTTCATTATTTACTTCTAACCATGGCTTATTACTCCTTATTGGAACAAGCTCATCAAGTTTGTTCCATTAATAGGTCATGAGGTATGTTTTGAAGTAGAGAAATGAAAAAATAAAATTTGAATAGCAGATTTTGTATATCACGAGTGCAGATATGGCAGATTTGTTAGGTAAACTGTTAACAAAAAATGGCTCTGACTATTTTGCGTCTAAGCATTGCCATTCCTGGGACAGTCAGGCTGCATGCGTGACATCACTCTAGTTTCTCATTTGGGACAATGTTTGCTGTCTACTGAAGCTTTCTACAGTGATTTTAATTAATGTTAATATTGGCATGATTTTAACCCCCTTTAAACTGTTTTCAGACCTAATTTCTTTGTAATTAGGCTTTTATCACATACTTTGTTACTTTAATTCTTGCATGCTCAATACAACTTAATGATTGCATTTACATCAGTGATTTCTTTTATCATTTTTAGGAAATATTTAACCCTTTTTTGGAAGTCAATTCTACTTAATATTCCCAGTTTAATAGTTGAGATTAAAGTTTTGCTCTTCAAGGTTGTACCTTTAATTATTCAAATACTGTGTTCTAATGTCTATTTTTTTCATTTGGAGCAAGGTCTACTGAACCTGCACACAGTGGTTTCAAATAATATTGGAATTAATTTAACCTTTTTCAAAACGGTTTTCAAACTTAGTTTCTTTAAATTTGATATTAGGCTTCTACCACATACTTTGTTATTTTGTATCCCACCATAAGGGAGAGATATAGCATAGAGCTCCATCTGTTTGTCTGTCTGTCGATCCATCTGAACTTTGTTTATGGCATAACTTGAACAATAGTTAATGGATTTCAGTTCTTTTTGGTATATGTCTCTACAGCAACAATATGTACGACAAGTAACCAAATATCAATTTTTAGCTCATCTTGACAAAGTCAAGCTGAGCTAATCTCATCGCTTCCCGTCCGTCGTCCGTCAGCACCATGTTTTGGTCTTCTCCTCCAAAGCCACTGGGCCAATTCAAGTGAAAGTTTGTGTGAGTGATGGTCCCAAAGGGGCATTTCATTTTTGTTCAACTCAGCATGCCCAGCCCCATAGGGAGGGAGTGGGGGAAAATGCTCCAAAACATTTTAAAAATCTTCTTCTCAAGAACCAGTGTGTACAATGACTTGATATTTGCTATGGAGCTTCCATATGAGGTGTAGAATCAAATTTGTTCAAACGAAGTTCGTAAAGTAATATTTGGCTTTGTAATAGGAGGGGTGAGATTTTTGGCCCCGCCCAAAATTTCTATTTTCTGAACTGATGGTCCGGTATGAACCAAATTTGGTTTGTGGTAGTATTGGGTCATAAGTACTTGACCCATGCAAAAAAAAAAATTCCCGCATCCCCATAGGAACCCTGGGAGCTAAAAATAGAAATATTTTCAAACGCCCATATTTCCCAAACCCCACGGAACAGAGAGCTTTTATTTGGTTTGAAGTATCCTTATGACCAGTAGAATTGAATGGTAAAAAAAAATTGCCATCGGTTATGTTAGGGTGTTCTGTAATGGGCATCGAAAAAATGCTGAGTCAGCATATTTGCAAAAATTTAAAAAAATCTTTTCTCCACAACCAATCATCAGAATCTTTTGATATTTGGTATACAGCATTCATAGGGGGGTCAGATAAAAGTTTGTTGAAATAAAGCTCATTGGTTCATATTTGGGCTCTCTACAGGAGCCCGAAGTTTTAACATAGGGTAATATGGGGAATATTCTTTAAAAATCTTCTTCTTCGGAACCACTAGTCAGAATCTTTTAATATTTGGTATACATCATTGTTATGAGGGTCAGATTCTAGATTGTTCAAACCAAGTCCCTAGGTTAATATTTGGGCTTCCTACGGAAGCCCAAATTTTATCTTTGTTCAATATGGAGGGTAATTTAAAAAATCTTCTTCTTCAGATCCATCAGTCAGAATGCTTTGATATTTGGTATGCAACATCTCTATGGGGGTCAGATTCAAGTTTGTTCAAATCAAATTCCTAGGTATATATTTGGGCTCACTATGGTAGCCCAAATTTTTACTTAGTGAAATATGAGAAAATTTCTTTAAAAATCTTCTTCTTCAGATCCACCAGTCGGAATGCTTTTATATTTGGTATACAACATCTCTAGGAGGATCAGATTCCAGGTTGTTCAATTCGAGTGCCTAGGTTAATATTTGGGCTCCATATGGGAACATGAAATTTAACTTAGTACAATATGAGGGAATTTCTTCAAAAATCTTCTTCTTCAGATCCACTCGTCAGAATGCTTTCACATTTGGTATACAACATCTCTAGGGGGGTCAGATTCAAGTTTGTTCAAATCGAATCCATAGGTTAATAGGTTAATATTTGGGCTCGCTATGGTAGCCGAAATTTGAACTTAGTGCAATTCGAAGAAATTTCTTAACAATTTCTCTTCTTCAGATCCAACAGTCAGAATGCTTTCATATTCGGTACACGACATCTCTAGGGAAGTCGGATTCAACTGTGTTCAAATCAAGAGCCTGGGTTAATATTTGGGCTCTCTATGGGAGCCAGAATTGGCCATTTTGCTGAAGAATTAAAGATTTTGTATTCAGTACCCTCTAGAGGTGTGTAACTAAGATTAATCCACATAGGTTGTATCAAGGGGCTTCATAGGGGAGCTCTACATTTTACTTTATGATCAACTGAAGAAAAGGCATGATGCCCAGATTATTTTTGTCACTCCTGAGTGACTCAAGGATTGCCAGTGTAGCCTATGGAGATGGCTTGCTTTATGTAGACTCATTCTTGGACTCTGTTTAAATTGTGTTCTGTTCAAGATGAGCGCTTCAGGCCCCGTGGGGCCTCTTGTTATGTGTACCCATTCTATGTATGGTACACATAATGGCGGCATCCGGGGTGGCCATCCGTCGTTCGCCCATCCTTTGTCCATCCGTCCGTCCATCTGTCTGTTCGGCGTCCGTATCCATTTCTTTGGCATTCGATAACTTGAAAAATATTGCTTAGATTGTCAAGTTACTTTATATTTGTGTTCAGGTTACTGATGTGCCGAGCTGTATAGTTTTTGGTGTAAATCTGATGTTTTGATCCTGAGATATTAACCCTTTATCCTTCAAATTGAAAATTCCTTCAATCCCTTTGGCATTCGATAACTTGAAAAATATTGCGTGGATTGTCAAGTTACTTTATATTTGTGTTCAGGTTACTGATGTGCCGAGCTGTATAGTTTTTGGTGTAAATCTGATGATTTGATCCCGAGATATTAACCCTTTATCCTTCAAATTGAAAATTCCTCCAATCCCTTTGGCAATCAAATACTTGAAAAATGTTACTTGGATTGTCAAATTACTTTATATTTGTGTTCAGATTACTGATGTGCCGAGCTGTATAGTTTTTCGTGTAAATCTGTTATTTTGATCCTGAGATATTAACCCTTTATCCTTCAAATTGAAAATTCCTCCAATAACTTTGGCATTCGATAACTTGAAAAATTTTGCTTGGATTGTTAAGTTACTTTATATTTGTGTTCAGGTTACTGATGTTCCGAGCTGTATAGTTTTTGGTGTAAATCTGATAATTTAATCCTGAGATATTAACCCTTTATCCTTCAAATTGAAAATTCCTCCTATCCCTTTGGCATTCGATAACTTGAAAAAATATTGCTTGGATTGTCAAGTTACTTTATATTTGTGTTCAGGTTACTGATGTACCGAGCTGTATAGTTTTTGGTGTAAATCTGTTATTTTGACCCTGAGATATTAACCCTTTATCCTTCAAATTGAAAATTCCTCCAATCCCTTTGGCATTTGATAACTTGAAAAATATTGCTTGGATTGTCAAGTTACTTTATAATTGTGTTCAGGTTACTGATGTGCTGAGCTGTATAGTTTTTGGTGTAAATCTGGTAATTTGATCCTGAGATATTAACCCCCTTTATCCTTCAAATTGAAAATTCCTCCAATCTCTTTGGCATGAGATAACTCAAAAAATATCAATCCGATTGTCATGTTATTTTATATATTTATTCAGGTTACTGATGTGCTGTGCTGTATAGTTTTTTATGTAAATCTGATAATTTGCTCTGGAGATATTAACCCTTTATCCATCAAATTAGACACTCCTCCAATCCATTGCTATATGTACCCATACCTTGTATGGTGTACATAATGTCGGCATCCGTGGTGGCCCTCCGTCATACAGCTTTCTACTAGTTGTGCATATGGGTACACATCTGACGATTTCATCGGCCTATTTTTTTGTATATAACTCTTTGGGAACAATGTCTGCCTCAAGTTCGATGACCACTAATATACTGTGTTATTGTACTCCCCCCCCCCCCCGCCCCCCCCCCCCCCCCCCCCAATATTTGGCAATTTTTTTCTTTGTTCAGAAATGCATTTCAAAGGATTTAGAGTGACTACATGCAGAAAAAGAATATGACTCCTATAACACCCACCCCTCCCCCTCCCCCTTCCCGGTTCCAATTAGGCTATTTTTTTTTCTTTGCTCAAAATGCATTTTGAAGGATTTAGAGTGTCTAGATGTGGAAGAAAAAAAATTCACTCTTATAATCTCTGCCCCCCCTCCCCCCACCCGGTGCCAATTTTAGGCAATTTTTTTCTTTGCTCAAAAATGCATTTAGAAGGATTTAGAGTGACTACATGCAGAACACAATTTTGACACCTATACAACCCCACCCCCCACCCCACCCCACACTTCCTGGTTCCAATTAGGCGATTTTTTTTCTTTGCTCCAAAATGCATTTTGAAGGATTTATAGTGACTACACGCAGAACAAAATGGACTCCTATGCACCTACCCCCCTCTCTCTCTCCCCCATGCCCTTCCCTTGTCCGGTCAGTTTGGCCTAAAAAAAAAAATTCCAAGATGGGTTTGTCCAGATTTAGAGTGATTTTATGTGTAAAAAACACCACCTATGCTCCCCCTCTCTAATTGGGGGGGGGGGGGGGGGGGGGATGCGGGGGGATTAGCAGCACTTGGCGTTGCAGGCCTCTTGTTGTTCTTGCATGACCAATACAACTTTAATAATTGCCTTTACAGACATGATTTCTCTTAATTGTATGCAGCTTTTTTTTCATTACCTGAGTTTCACTGTTTGAAATATAAAGAAATGCCTTCTGCAGCATACTTCTGTTGTTTTACAAAAAGCAGTACAGATAGGAAGGAAATGGGAGTGAGGCATTTTGATGTTGCCTCCAAAACTTTTGGGGAAATGGGTAGAATCATGCCACCCCTTCCTCCTCCCTATGTTATCCAGAAGATAAATCCAGTTCTAATTATACAATTCTCTTTAACCCTTTACCTAACACGAAAAGCAGACGACACCTGCAAACAAAATTCTTGAATAACTAAATATTTTCATTTTTTGTCTCAAAAACATAGCTTATGACCCCTCATTGGAACGAGCTCATCGAGCTCGTTCCAATGAGGGGTCATAAGCTATGTTTTTGAGACAAAAAATGAAAAAAATAATGAAAATTGAATGGTGATTTTTGTAAACAGCGCTGGCCGGTTTGGGCCGTTACGTTGGGTAAAGGGTTAAATTTGATTTTACTTTTTTCAACAAGAAAACACAGGTGCACTTCGAATTTGAAGAATAATCTTTTAAAAGTTAAAAATTCTGGCTTTTTTTGACTGCAGTGATATTACCTAATCAACAGAGCTATCCTGCTGATGATCTAACTACAAATTTTGTTGACATTTCCAGAAAACACATAATTTTATACTTTCTTTCAGATGAAAAAAAGCAGAACATTTTTCTTGTCACTTTTTACCAAAATCATTTTTTAGTAGTATTGTAATAGAAGATTTTAGAAAGAGAATGTTTTATGTACTGCATCTTTAACCCTTTACCTCACACAAGTTGAAGCCAACATTACAAATTATTTTTCTGAAATATCAGATTTTCTCACTTTTAGCTTAACTTGACAAAGTCAAGGTAAGCTATTGAACTTGACAAAGTCAAGGTAAGCTATTGCCATCATGCGTGTGGAAATCTGTGAGTCTGTTCACATTTTCCTTTAGCACAGGCTACACCCCGTAGTTCTTGTCTGATTGTCACAAAATTTCATATGCAGGTTTGGGGTCATATCTAGATGTGAACGTCCCCTTTTGGTCACAGTCATTCAACCCTGATGGCTGCCTGAGCCCAAAACCCAATAAACTTTAGCACAGACTACAGGTCGTATTTATGATTTCATTATAATTTGGTAGGATGACTCTGTATAATGTCGAGATGAGGATGTCCCCTTTCGGTTGCGATCGGTCAACTGTCCTGGCTACACAGTCTTGAAGCCCAAAAACCTTTAGCACAGTCTGCAGGCTGTATTTATGAAGGGATTTCATTCTAACTTGATAGGATGACTTGTTTTGGAATAATTTCACTGTAACTTGGTAACTGTCATTGACATACATTAACTGTGAGGGCCACATTAACTCACCCCTCAATTCTTTAGTACAGTCTACACCTCATATTATTAGCTCATCTTGACAAAGTCAAGCTGAGCTAATCTAATCGCTTCCCATCCGTCGTCCGTCAACACCATGTTTTGGTCTTCTCCTCCAAAGCCACTGGGCCAATTCAAGTGAAAGTTTGTGTGAGTGATGGTCCCAAAGGGGCATTTCATTTTTGTTCAACTCATCATGCCCAACCCTATAGGGAGGGAGTGGGGGAAAATGCTCCAAAATATTTTAAAAATCTTCTTCTCAAGAACCAGTGTGTACAATGACTTGATATTTGCTATGGAGCTTCCATATGAGGTGTAGAATCAAGTTTGTTCAAACGAAGTTCGTAAAGTAATATTTGGCTTTGTAATAGGAGGGGTAAGATTTTTGGCCCCGCCCAAAATTTCTATTTTCTGAACCGATGGTCCGGTATGAACCAAATTTGGTTTGTGGTAGTATTGGGTCATAAGTACTTGACCCATGCAAAAAAAAAAAATTCCCGCATCCCCATGGGAACCCTGAGAGCTAAAAATAGAAATATTTTCAAACGCCCATATTTCCCAAACCCCACGGAACAGAGAGCTTTTATTTGGTATGAAGTATCCTTACGACCAGTAGAAATGAATGGTAAAAAAAAAATTGCCATCAGTTATGTTAGGGTGTTCTGTAATGGGCATCGAAAAAATGCTGAGTCAGCATAATTGCAAAAATTTTAAAAAATCTTTTCTCCAGAACCAATTATCAGAATCTTTTGATATTTGGTATACAGCATTCATAGGGGGGTCAGATAAAAGTTTGTAGAAATAAAGCTCATTGGTTCATATTTGGGCTCTCTACAGGAGCCCGAAGTTTTAACATAGGGTAATATGGGGAATATTCTTTAAAAATCTTCTTCTTCCGAACCACCAGTCAGAATCTTTTAATATTTGGTATACATCATTGTTATGAGGGTCAGATTCTAGATTGTTCAAACCAAGTCCCTAGGTTAATATTTGGGCTTCCTACGGAAGCCCAAATTTTATCTTTGTTCAATATGGAGGGTAATTTAAAAAAATCTTCTTCTTCAGATCCATCAGTCAGAATGCTTTGATATTTGGTATGCAACATCTCTATGGGGGTCAGATTCAAGTTTGTTCAAATCAAATTCCTAGGTATATATTTGGGCTCACTATGGTAGCCCAAATTTTTACTTAGTGCAATATGAGAAAATTTCTTAAAAAATCTTCTTCAGATCCACCAGTCGGAATGCTTTTATATTTGGTATACAACATCTCTAGGAGGGTCAGATTCCAGGTTGTTCAATTCGAGTGCCTAGGTTAATATTTGGGCTCCATATGGGAACATGAAATTTAACTTATTACAATATGAGGGAATTTCTTCAAAAATCTTCTTCTTCAGATTCACTTGTCAGAATGCTTTCACATTTGGTATACAACATCTCTAGGGGGGTCAGATTCAAGTTTGTTCAAATCGGATCCATAGGTCAATATTTGGGCTCGCTATGGTAGCCCAAATTTGAACTTAGTGCAATTCGAAGAAATTTCTTTACAATTTCTCTTCTTCAGATCCAACAGTCAGAATGCTTTCATATTCGGTACACAACATCTCTAGGGAAGTCAGATTTAACTGTGTTCAAATCAAGAGCCTGGGTTAATATTTGGGCTTTCTATGGGAGCCGGAATTGGCCATTTTGCTGAAGAATTAAAAATTTTGTATTCAGTACCCTCTAGAGGTACTAAGATTAATCCACATAGGTTGTATCAAGGGGCTTCATAGGGGAGCTCTACATTTTACTTATGATCAACTGAAGAAAAGGCATGATGCCCAGATTATTTTTGTCACTCATGAGGGACTCAAGGATTGACAGTGTAGCCTATGGAGATGGCTTGCTTAATGTAGACTCATTCTTGGACTCTGTTTAAATTGTGTTCTGTACAAGATGAGCGCTTCAGGCCCCATGGGGCCTCTTGTTTTTATTGAAAACTTTGCATACAGGGAACAGAAAATAACATATTCCTAATAATCACAATTTTTGTCTTATTCCATAATCCTTTCAGAAACATTGTCCTTTTCATCAAACACAACACACAGACAAGTTAAGCTACAGTGTCATTGACACTTTCATTTACTTCTATATCACAAGTGCAGATATGGCAGATTCGTTAGGTAAACAGTTAACAAAAAATAGCCAAGACTATTTTGTATCTAAGCATTGTCATTGCTGGGACAGTCGTGCGCTTTGCGTGACATCACTGTAGTTTTTTTCTTTTATTTATTCAGATAAAGATTTATATGCAGAACATAATGAACATATCAAAATAAAACAGTAACAAAATGCAAAAAATGGCGATTTTGTGAACACTTTTATACAGGTAGTCAGCGCATTTACATTATGTGGAGAGTGAATTACCGGTAAAACACTCATTTAGTGAAGTTTCCACCCAGACAACAACAGTCGATTTCTGTGGTAATGCTTGAAAAGGACAAGCACAGTTTTAGCCAAGGGATCTCCAAATTCTACCCAAATGTCCCTTGGATGAAATTTTGCTTGTCACTCTTAACGCTTTTTCTCAGACAAGGAATTATTGTCTGAGTGGAGACTCTACACCCACGAGTGATTTAGTAACAATCCACTCTCCATTTACCGTGTATAGATCCTGGATCTTTATGAGTGACCTTTGTAGTAAGTTCACAATTTTGACAAACATTTTTCACTGATATCTTACCTGTTCTCATTTTTTTTGACAGGACAAACAAATAGAAGGACTTCTGAACCCAAACAAAGTAAGTTTTACTTCACCACACAGTGTAGCATCTGAAAGAATTGGCAGGATAGCCAGTTTTTGTTTTACAGTAAAACCTGTCTTGAGAGACCACCTGTCTTGAGAGACCACTGTGACCATGTACTATTTGGTTGTTTTACTCTATAATGGACCTGTCATGAAAGGCCACCTGTTTTGAGAGACCGCTTTTCCATGCAAAAAGGGTGGTCTCTCCAGACAGGTTCTACTGTACTTTCCCTTGGATGATATTTCTGACCCTCAACATTGTTTCAAGAAATATGTAATGTCAGAGGTTGGAATTATCAAGAAGAGTAAAAGGAATAGTCTGTGGTTTTATCAGTTGTCAGTTTTCATTTTAGAGTATCATTCTGGAATATTTAACCATGCCGAGACTGACAATTTGTAACAAAACCTGAAAGTTTAGTTAATTAAGTCTGGCTCTTCATGAGGTTCAGACTTAACTCTTAACTTGCTGAGTTTTTTCAAGATATTTTTCATCAAATCTGGTCATGGCTTCTATGAAGCAGCCATGACCAGATTTGATGAAAAATTAATTTAAATATAATGCAAGAAATCGTTGATTAAAAAGGCCATTCAATTTACAGGGGGAAAATATGCTGAAATATGCCCAAATTCTGCTCATATCAATGACAAGAGAAACCCTGTGCTAGGAAGGAATATCCACCAGCAGAATGCAAAGAGTTAATTTACTGGATGTCTTTTGCCAGTTTCGGTCACTTATCTCTAAGCAGCTGGGCTGCTAGAATGCCAGCAAAAGACATCATGATTCAATCAACCTCCCCGCCTCTACACCTATTTTGGGAAAGGGTACAGGTTCCTTCCAGTTGGTAGAAATTCTTCACATGCTTTACAAAGAAAACTATTCTTTTAGTAACTGTTTACCCTGTAGGAACCAACTGAAGGGTGGCAGTCCTCTAAACTGGGCGGCATCATTATAAATGATATGTTAAACCAAAAACCATACCTGTGTTGTGGTGATGATTTAGCCAAAGATGCTAAAAGTAAAACTAAATGTCAGTAAATTAGTGTTTTATTTGGAACTGTCCCCAATAATCGATCGGGAAGAGCAATTTTTCAATCATGAGACTTTTTATATACGTCTTCAAAGTTCACTGCCAAAATCTGCTGCAGATAAATAATAAAAATGTGAAAAAAGCATATCAAAGGGAGCTAATTGTATGAACAGAAAGGATGATGACTTGGAAATCATATCAGGCATATCAAGAGAGCTAAGGTAAGTACAGAAAAGAATTTTTTTTTTCACTATGAATTAAAACGGGACAGTGGCCATTTAAAATGTTTAATGAAATACATTTTTATTCAATTATATCTTTGTTATCCCTGCATTTTAAAAAATGCGGGGATATTGCGTGATCTCCATCCGTACGTCCCTTCTTCCGTATGTCCGTACGTCTGGTTTTGTAATTTGAAACGCTGTAACTTTCTACAGTTGTTCAATAGGGTCTGTGCAATCCAAAAATACCACTTTTAAGGTTTTGTGCCACCAGGTGGCTTCTGTGGAGCCACTTGAAAAATGCGCTAATTTTTCACATTTCTGGCAAAAGGCTCCTAGGGTATGTAATTCGAAACACTAAAACCATGCTCAAATGTTGCAGTAGGGTCTGTAGATGCGTACGAAGGTTTCGGAATTTTCAGGTGCCACGTGGCTGTGCCACCGTTGCCACTTTTGTGTTTTCTTAGACCCTTTCCGGCGAAAGGCTCCTAGAGTATGTAATTCGAAACGCCAAAATCATGCTCAAATGTTGCAGTAGGGTCTGTATATGCGCACAAAGGTTTCGGATTTTTCAGCTGCCATGTGGCTGCGCCACCATTGCCACTTTTGTGTTTTCTTAGACCGTTTCTGGCAAAAGGCTCCTAGGGTATGTAATTTGAAATGCTAAAACCATGCTCAAATGTTGCAGTGGGGTCTGTAGATGCGCACGAAGGTTTCTGATTTTTCGGGTGCCACGTGGCTGTGCCACCGTTGCCACTTTTGTGTTTTCTTAGACCGTTTCCGGCGAAAGGCTCCTAGGGAATGTAATTCGAAACACTAAAACCATGCTCAAATGTTGCAGTGGGGTCTGTAGATGTGCACGAAGGTTTCGGATTTTTCAGGTGCCAAGTGGCTGTGCCATCGTTGCCACTTTTGTGTTTTCTTAGACCGTTTCCGGCGAAAGGCTCCTAGGCTATGTAATTCGAAACGCTAAAACCATGCTCAAATGTTGCAGTGAGGTCTGTAGATGCGCACGAAGGTTTCAGATTTTTCAGATGCCACGTGGCTGTGCCACCGTTGCCACTTTTGTGTTTTCTTAGACCGTTTCCGGCGAAAGGCTCCTAGGGTTTGTAATTCGAAACGCTAAAACCATGCTCAAATGTTGCAGTGGGGTCTGTAGATGTGAACGAAGGTTTCGGATTTTTCAGCTGCCATGTGGCTGCGCCACCATTGCCACTTTCGTGTTTTCTTAGACCGTTTCCGACGAAAGGCTCCTAGGGTATGTAATTCGAAACGCTAAAACCATGCTCAAATGTTGCAGTAGGGTCTGTAGATGCGCACGAAGGTTTCAGATTTTTCAGGTGCCACGTGGCTGTGCCACCGTTGCCACTTTTGTGTTTTCTTAGACCGTTTCCGGCGAAAGGCTCCTAGGGTATGTAATTCGAAACGCTAAAACCATGCGCAAATGTTGCAGTGGGGTCTGTAGATTCGCACAAAGGTTTCAGATTTTTCAGGTGCCACGTGGCTGTGCCACCGTTGCCACTTTTGTGTTTTCTTAGACCGTTTCCGACGAAAGGCTCCTAGGGTATGTAATTCGAAATGCTAAAACCATGCTCAAATGTTGCAGTGGGGTCTGTAGATGTGCACGAAGGTTTCTGATTTTTCAGCTGCCATGTGGCTGCGCCACCATTGCCACTTTCGTGTTTTTTTAGACCGTTTCCGTCGAAAGGCTCCTAGGGTATGTAATTCGAAACACTAAAACCATGCTCAAATGTTGCAGTGGGGTCTGTAGATGCGCACGAAGGTTTCCGATTTTTCAGGTGCCATGTGGCTGTGCCACCGTTGCCACTTTTGTGTTTTCTTAGACCGTTTCCGATGAAAGGCTCCTAGGGTATGTAATTCGAAATGCTAAAACCATGCTAAAATGTTGCAGTGGGGTCTGTAGATGGGCACGAAGGTTTCAGATGCCCTGTGGCTGTGCCACCGTTGCCACTTTTGTGTTTTCTTAGACCGTTTCTGGCGAAAGGCTCCTAGGGTATGTAATTCGAAATGCTAAAACCATGCTCAAATGTTGCAGTGGGGTCTGTAGATGTGCACGAAGGTTTCGGATTTTTCAGCTGCCACGTGGCTGCGCCACCATTGCCACTTTCGTGTTTTCTTAGACCGTTTCCGGCGAAAGGCTCCTAGGGTATTTTATTCGAAACGCTAAAACCATGCTCAAATATTGCAGTAGGGTCTGTAGATGTGCACGAAGGTTTCCGATTTTTCAGGTGCCACGTGGCTGTGCCACCATTGCCACTTTTGTGTTTTCTTAGCCCGTTTGCGGCAAAAGGCTCCTAGGGTATGTAATTCGAAATGCTAAAACCATTCTCAAATGTTGCAGTAGGGTCTGTAGATGCGCACAAAGGTTTCAGATTTTTCAGGTGCCACGTGGCTGTGCCACCGTTGCCACTTTTGTGTTTTCTTAAACCGTTTCCGGTGAAAGGCTCCTAGGGTATGTAATTCGAAACGCTAAAACCATGCTCAAATGTTGCAGTGGGGTCTGTAGATGCGCACAAAGGTTTCAGATTTTTCAGGTGCCACGTGGCTGTGCCACCGTTGCCACTTTTGTGTTTTCTTAGACCGTTTCCGATGAAAGGCTCCTAGGGTATGTAATTCGAAATGCTAAAACCATGCTCAAATGTTGCAGTGGGGTCTGTAGATGCACACGAAGGTTTCGGATTTTTCAGCTGCCATGTGGCTGCGCCACCATTGCCACTTTCGTGTTTTTTTAGACCGTTTCCTTCGAAAGACTCCTAGGGTATGTAATTCGAAACACTAAAACCATGCTCAAATGTTGCAGTGGGGTCTGTAGATGCGCACGAAAGTTTCTGATTTTTCAGGTGCCTCGTGGCTGTGCCACCGTTGCCACTTTTGTGTTTTCTTAGACCGTTTCCGGCGAAAGGCTCCTAGGGTATGTAATTCGAAACGCTAAAACCATGCTCAAATGTTGCAGAAGAGTAAAAGGAATAGTCTGTGGTTTTATCAGTTGTCAGTTTTCATTTTAGAGTATCATTCTGGAATATTTAACCATGCCGAGACTGACAATTTGTAACAAAACCTGAAAGTTTAGTTAATTAAGTCTGGCTCTTCATGAGGTTCAGACTTAACTCTTAACTTGCTGAGTTTTTTCAAGATATTTTTCATCAAATCTGGTCATGGCTTCTATGAAGCAGCCATGACCAGATTTGATGAAAAATTAATTTAAATATAATGCAAGAAATCGTTGATTAAAAAGGCCATTCAATTTACAGGGGGAAAATATGCTGAAATATGCCCAAATTCTGCTCATATCAATGACAAGAGAAACCCTGTGCTAGGAAGGAATATCCACCAGCAGAATGCAAAGAGTTAATTTACTGGATGTCTTTTGCCAGTTTCGGTCACTTATCTCTAAGCAGCTGGGCTGCTAGAATGCCAGCAAAAGACATCATGATTCAATCAACCTCCCCGCCTCTACACCTATTTTGGGAAAGGGTACAGGTTCCTTCCAGTTGGTAGAAATTCTTCACATGCTTTACAAAGAAAACTATTCTTTTAGTAACTGTTTACCCTGTAGGAACCAACTGAAGGGTGGCAGTCCTCTAAACTGGGCGGCATCATTATAAATGATATGTTAAACCAAAAACCATACCTGTGTTGTGGTGATGATTTAGCCAAAGATGCTAAAAGTAAAACTAAATGTCAGTAAATTAGTGTTTTATTTGGAACTGTCCCCAATAATCGATCGGGAAGAGCAATTTTTCAATCATGAGACTTTTTATATACGTCTTCAAAGTTCACTGCCAAAATCTGCTGCAGATAAATAATAAAAATGTGAAAAAAGCATATCAAAGGGAGCTAATTGTATGAACAGAAAGGATGATGACTTGGAAATCATATCAGGCATATCAAGAGAGCTAAGGTAAGTACAGAAAAGAATTTTTTTTTTCACTATGAATTAAAACGGGACAGTGGCCATTTAAAATGTTTAATGAAATACATTTTTATTCAATTATATCTTTGTTATCCCTGCATTTTAAAAAATGCGGGGATATTGCGTGATCTCCATCCGTACGTCCCTTCTTCCGTATGTCCGTACGTCTGGTTTTGTAATTTGAAACGCTGTAACTTTCTACAGTTGTTCAATAGGGTCTGTGCAATCCAAAAATACCACTTTTAAGGTTTTGCGCCACCAGGTGGCTTCTGTGGAGCCACTTGAAAAATGCGCTAATTTTTCACATTTCTGGCAAAAGGCTCCTAGGGTATGTAATTCGAAACACTAAAACCATGCTCAAATGTTGCAGTAGGGTCTGTAGATGCGTACGAAGGTTTCGGAATTTTCAGGTGCCACGTGGCTGTGCCACCGTTGCCACTTTTGTGTTTTCTTAGACCCTTTCCGGCGAAAGGCTCCTAGAGTATGTAATTCGAAACGCCAAAATCATGCTCAAATGTTGCAGTAGGGTCTGTATATGCGCACAAAGGTTTCGGATTTTTCAGCTGCCATGTGGCTGCGCCACCATTGCCACTTTTGTGTTTTCTTAGACCGTTTCTGGCAAAAGGCTCCTAGGGTATGTAATTTGAAATGCTAAAACCATGCTCAAATGTTGCAGTGGGGTCTGTAGATGCGCACGAAGGTTTCTGATTTTTCGGGTGCCACGTGGCTGTGCCACCGTTGCCACTTTTGTGTTTTCTTAGACCGTTTCCGGCGAAAGGCTCCTAGGGAATGTAATTCGAAACACTAAAACCATGCTCAAATGTTGCAGTGGGGTCTGTAGATGTGCACGAAGGTTTCGGATTTTTCAGGTGCCAAGTGGCTGTGCCATCGTTGCCACTTTTGTGTTTTCTTAGACCGTTTCCGGCGAAAGGCTCCTAGGCTATGTAATTCGAAACGCTAAAACCATGCTCAAATGTTGCAGTGAGGTCTGTAGATGCGCACGAAGGTTTCAGATTTTTCAGATGCCACGTGGCTGTGCCACCGTTGCCACTTTTGTGTTTTCTTAGACCGTTTCCGGCGAAAGGCTCCTAGGGTTTGTAATTCGAAACGCTAAAACCATGCTCAAATGTTGCAGTGGGGTCTGTAGATGTGAACGAAGGTTTCGGATTTTTCAGCTGCCATGTGGCTGCGCCACCATTGCCACTTTCGTGTTTTCTTAGACCGTTTCCGACGAAAGGCTCCTAGGGTATGTAATTCGAAACGCTAAAACCATGCTCAAATGTTGCAGTAGGGTCTGTAGATGTGCACAAAGGTTTCCGATTTTTCAGGTGCCACGTGGCTGTGCCACCATTGCCACTTTTGTGTTTTCTTAGCCCGTTTGCGACGAAAGGCTCCTAGGGTATGTAATTCGAAATGCTAAAACCATGCTCAAATGTTTCTGTAGGGTCTGTAGATGCGCACGAAGGTTTCAGATTTTTCAGGTGCCACGTGGCTGTGCCACCGTTGCCACTTTTGTGTTTTCTTAGACCGTTTCCGGCGAAAGGCTCCTAGGGTATGTAATTCGAAACGCTAAAACCATGCGCAAATGTTGCAGTGGGGTCTGTAGATTCGCACAAAGGTTTCAGATTTTTCAGGTGCCACGTGGCTGTGCCACCGTTGCCACTTTTGTGTTTTCTTAGACCGTTTCCGACGAAAGGCTCCTAGGGTATGTAATTCGAAATGCTAAAACCATGCTCAAATGTTGCAGTGGGGTCTGTAGATGTGCACGAAGGTTTCTGATTTTTCAGCTGCCATGTGGCTGCGCCACCATTGCCACTTTCGTGTTTTTTTAGACCGTTTCCGTCGAAAGGCTCCTAGGGTATGTAATTCGAAACACTAAAACCATGCTCAAATGTTGCAGTGGGGTCTGTAGATGCGCACGAAGGTTTCCGATTTTTCAGGTGCCATGTGGCTGTGCCACCGTTGCCACTTTTGTGTTTTCTTAGACCGTTTCCGATGAAAGGCTCCTAGGGTGTGTAATTCGAAATGCTAAAACCATGCTAAAATGTTGCAGTGGGGTCTGTAGATGGGCACGAAGGTTTCAGATGCCCTGTGGCTGTGCCACCGTTGCCACTTTTGTGTTTTCTTAGACCGTTTCTGGCGAAAGGCTCCTAGGGTATGTAATTCGAAATGCTAAAACCATGCTCAAATGTTGCAGTGGGGTCTGTAGATGTGCACGAAGGTTTCTGATTTTTCAGCTGCCACGTGGCTGCGCCACCATTGCCACTTTCGTGTTTTCTTAGACCGTTTCCAGCGAAAGGCTCCTAGGGTATTTTATTCGAAACGCTAAAACCATGCTCAAATATTGCAGTAGGGTCTGTAGATGTGCACGAAGGTTTCCGATTTTTCAGGTGCCACGTGGCTGTGCCACCATTGCCACTTTTGTGTTTTCTTAGCCCGTTTGCGGCAAAAGGCTCCTAGGGTATGTAATTCGAAATGCTAAAACCATGCTCAAATGTTGCAGTAGGGTCTGTAGATGCGCACAAAGGTTTCAGATTTTTCAGGTGCCACGTGGCTGTGCCACCGTTGCCACTTTTGTGTTTTCTTAGACCGTTTCCGGTGAAAGGCTCCTAGGGTATGTAATTCGAAACGCTAAAACCATGCTCAAATGTTGCAGTGGGGTCTGTAGATGCGCACAAAGGTTTCAGATTTTTCAGGTGCCACGTGGCTGTGCCACCGTTGCCACTTTTGTGTTTTCTTAGACCGTTTCCGATGAAAGGCTCCTAGGGTATGTAATTCGAAATGCTAAAACCATGCTCAAATGTTGCAGTGGGGTCTGTAGATGCACACGAAGGTTTCGGATTTTTCAGCTGCCATGTGGCTGCGCCACCATTGCCACTTTCGTGTTTTTTTAGACCGTTTCCTTCGAAAGACTCCTAGGGTATGTAATTCGAAACACTAAAACCATGCTCAAATGTTGCAGTGGGGTCTGTAGATGCGCACGAAAGTTTCTGATTTTTCAGGTGCCTCGTGGCTGTGCCACCGTTGCCACTTTTGTGTTTTCTTAGACCGTTTCCGGCGAAAGGCTCCTAGGGTATGTAATTCGAAACGCTAAAACCATGCTCAAATGTTGCAGTGGGGTCTGTAGATGTGCACGAAGGCTTCGGATATTTTTATACTGTACCAATGACCCAGACTTAGTTGCTGGTGCTAACTCCAACAAAACCAGGGCTAAACACAAATTTTGCCCCCCAATCCCCAAAATTTGCATCCAAAACAAAAAGAAATCATGTCCTAAAGGACCTCCATAGTACGCCTCTACTGCGCATGCGCAGTGACGCAGTCGTCCCGAAATTGGCGCCAATTATTATTCTCTGTTTGGCCCTTCATCAGTCAACATCTCACTGATCTTTGTGCTTGTAAATCTCAGTTTAAAGGATGCCAGACACGTAATTTTTGGAGAAAATGTGATTCTAAGGAGGATAGAAGGAGGAGAGGAAAAAGAAGTGGCAAAAAATAATCAGGGCTGTACTTAAAATTTTTTGATGAAATTATGTTAAGTTGCCTATTTTCGAGGCATGGGCCTCTTGTTGTCATTCTTGCTAATTGTTGCACTGCTTATTCAGTGTTTCCTCTCCCCTAGCCTTCTAAAGTCCCCCCTGGCAATTCTCCCATGCTTTTGGCATATTTTTGAGAAGTTTCATTTCTAAAATTTCCTGGGAGAGTTGCTTGGTTACAGAATGTTTTCTGTTATTTTCCCCATAGTTACGTTTTCACCCATGGGTGTATAACGTTGTGTTCTGCATCTTCCATCTGATGTTCTACAGATTCTCCCCTGGGAGTCTCTGTTTTGCATCAGATAGAGTGTAATTGATGACTGATTCCGGGCCAGTTTTTTCAGTGCCTGGAGTCATGTTTTCTAGTGTGTTTACACTGTTTGTTTTCATTGGCAACAGCCTTTTTTGAGGGGGGCTGTTTGCCTTTGTGGTAGTTTATCTCATTATAAGATACATTTATATTATCCGAAAGTGTCTCATTAATTATTTTATATAAATTTAAAATTTTTGACCACACTTTGTCATCGGATCCATCGGGGCTCAACGTTACTTTTCAGCAACTTGGGCTTCTCTGAAAAAATATTTTTTCAAAATTATTTTGTTTTGCAATTGTTTTTTCATTTATTAATGGATCATGTTATTATGTATCTTTGTGTCAGGGGTTTTTGCGAGTAACTAGGACTTATTGTTGTTCTTTCACAATGAAGGGACATTGTTCAAATTGTAATAGGAAGAAATCTTCCTCTGACTTTCATGATCATTGTATTAATTGTAGTCAGTGTTCTCGCATTAATCCCTGTCCTATATGTGAACATTGGGATGAGAAACATTGGAAACGTGTGTCACGATATGTTGTTTCTGGAGAAAGAGCGATGCCGGCTCTTTCTCCACAAGGTCACTCTACTCTCTCAGTTTCTATTTCAGAGGAACCAGAACAGGGTGATGTTTCCATGTTATCTTCTTCAAGTGTGCGTCCGTCGTCACAAATGAATTCAGAGCTAGCGGCAAAAGTGCTCATGGAGATTAGACAAATGTCGTCCGCTAGCTCGCCCGGTGTAGCGTCCATTCACCGAATGGTTCGGCAGCCGGGTTCGTCCGATGCGGTCCAAGAGGAAATTTTGGGTGATGCGAGCACTATAAACATAATAGATGCACACCCAGTGACGGCGGATAGTAAACGAGAACGGAGGAAGCCTTTTAGTCCGGTTCCTAGCTCGTCCAGGTCCAGCCGGGCTGCGAGAGAGAGAGGTCCCTCTCTCGTACAACAACATCTGGGACCAGATGTTGTGGTACAAAATGTGTCTTTAGCGGAGCATACGTCCGTCGCTCGGGACGCTCCGTTGTATAAGCAGTCCGCAGAGACTGTTAAGGCTTCCTCTTCTCGTCAGCGCACACGACCGCACCTTGGCTGCGTGACCTCCGATATTTTACCAGCTTCGCCGATGAAGGATTCTTCGGCGACCAGGTCACACCATCCGGCAGCCAGGGATTCGAGACCGATGGACTCCGGACGTTCGCATAGGAAAAGTATGCGGGAGCCATCTGATGCGGAGCTGCCCTCGGCGAAGCAGCGAAAGACTGCGCCTCCGCAGGTCTCGACGTCGGACATTCTTGTGCAGATAGCACAGCTTATCGCAGCATCCCAGCAGCCGACAGAAACGGTGTCGGATCGAGAATTATCCCACGGCGCTGGGTCGGTACGCTCCGCCGAAGCATCGGGGGCGGACGACCGGGAACATCGGGAGGTCCGACCGGATGGTGAAAGGGATACGGATGAATTGGAGCTATCCCTTTCGGAACAACATAAAGCTGCCGTGGACTTCATCCGGCACTTTCTCCCTCAAGTTGTTCCGTCGGGCCAGACTGCTGCGCTTCCGGACAAGAGAATTATAGCGTCATTGGACTCTGAATTTTTTGAGCGGTTCAGGGACATCGCTCCCGAGTTTCCGTCGCAGTCCAATAATGTTGCAAGAACATTTGAATTATTGAACGACGCTATATTTAAACTTGCTTCCAGGACGGGGAAAGCAGGTTTCTTGTCCGCTAATACTCTTAACCTGCCTTTCATTAATGCAAGGAATAAATTCGATACGGCAGGACAGGGTATACCGAGAGTTCCTCTGCGTATGGACGACGAGGCGGAAGACTTAGAGCTATCATTATCGTCGTCAGCTTCTATTCCAACCGCGGTGTTGGAAACAGCTATTGCGTCTAACAGAGCCAATTTAGATGCCTTATCTTACGCAGATCACCTTACTAAGGCGTTATCACTGCGCCTTCAAGGGGAAGAGTTTCAGGATATACAATCCTCTTTAAGACTTCTTTCAAGGGCAGTAGCTTATTCCACGTGTAACTCCGCCCTTTCAGTGGCAAATCTGGAGTTGGTTAGACGTGACGCAGCCCTAGCTACATCCACACTAGTGGATTCTAAGGTGAAGAACTCTCTTAGAGTCGCTTCGGTCTCAGGAGAACTTCTCTTTGACGGCAAGCTTTCCGCTATTTATGATAAAATTAAAAAGAAAGCTAATGATTCTCTGTTGTTCAGATCGGCTCCTAAAAAGTCGGATACAGCAGACACGAATAAGACAGGCACTTCTGGGTCTAATGCGCCCAAGAGAGGTTCCTATAGAGGTTCCGGTGCGTCCTCTTGGTCTTATTCGAGAGACCGTCAGGATAGCGACTCTCGTTCGGGACGTCCTTCAGGCCGGGACAATCGGTCGGACGCCCCGAGGTCGACGAGGCGAGGTGCGGGTCGTGGAAGACGTGGTTTCTCCTACCGCAGGCCTCGCAGGTCCAGGAGGTGATGGCTTAAACCTCTATCGCGTTCTGGTTGGCGGAAGGTTGTCGAGTTTTTCACAAGAGTGGGCGTCGATTACGGACAACCCTTGGGTGAGAGGAGTGACTTCGGAAGGTCTAAAGATATCCTTCAAACGAAAGCCTCCATTAACTCGAAGTCCAAAGTGGACTCATCTTCCGTCAAATCCACAGAAAAGAGACGCTCTGTTATCAGAGGTGCAGTCTCTTTTAATGAAGAACGCGGTAGAGGTCGTAGAAAACCAGGAATCTCTGGGATTCTACAGCCATCTGTTTCTGGTTCCGAAACCAGACGGCTCGTTCCGTCCAGTCATAGATTTGAGCTGGATAAACAAGCTGATCGTCGCTCCGAAGTTTTATATGGAGACGATTCGATCGGTCAGAGCGAGTATTCGGGTGAACGATTATGCAACGAGCATAGATCTCAAAGATGCGTACTTTCACGTCATGGTACATCCGACATTCCGAAAGTATCTACGCTTCGCAGTCCTAGGAGTGGTGTATCAGTTCCGGGCCATGTGCTTCGGATTGAATCTAGCACCCTGGGCTTTCACTTGGGTAATGAACTCGGTAATGATCTACTTCCGAGCTCATTCGTCTGTGGTAACGTCGGCCTACCTGGACGACATTCTTCAGAGGTACGGCAACGAGTTAACGCTTCAGAACGATGTTCAGAATCTTCTTCTATTGCTCCGACGTCTCGGTTTCATAGTAAACGAGGAGAAGTCGGATCTGGTGCCGTCCAAGTCATTCACTCATCTGGGAATGAGCTTCGAGACGCACAACAATCTCGTTCATCTGCCGTTAACCAGAGCGAAATTAGTCAGTTGTTACGCTCGCTATTGTCTGCACGCAGACAAAGTCACGGCGAGAGAATTTATGTGACTGATAGGTCTGTGCGGAGCCGCCGCGGATCTCATTCCGATGGGGCGGCTACGCACACGTCCTCTTCAAATTTTCCTGACTCAGAATTGGAGTGTGAAAATTCATTCGCTCGATGTAGACGTTCTCTTGTCAGATCAAGTGAAACAAGAGATTCAGACTTGGGCAAACATTCAGTGGTTAACTTAAGGAGTTCCGCTGCAGTTGCCGGATCCGAGTTTTACCGTTATGACGGATGCCAGTCAAACAGGTTGGGGTGCATCATTAATCCCAACGGATTCGAGATGCCAGGGTCTTTGGGATCCGCAATTCCTGTGCAAGCACATAAACATCAAGGAAATGATGTCAATTTGGCTTGCGTTACGTCACTGGATGGACATTATTCACGATGCTCATGTCCAAATCCTATCCGACAATACGACAGTAGTGGCGTATATACGGAATCAGGGAGGCACTCATTCAGTTCCGTTGTTCAATCTAACGGAAAGAATCCTTCTGTTTGCGTTAGAACATCACGTTCTTCTTTCGGTCCGTCACATACCGGGTCGTCTGAATGTGCTAGCAGACTCCCTTTCACGAAAGGGTCGCTTGTTGCCGTCGGAGTGGACTCTCAACAAACAAGTATTCAATCAGATTTGCTACCAATGGGAACGGCCAATGATAGACTTATTTGCGACACATCTCAACAATCAGTTGCAGACGTATGTGTCCCCGTGTCCGGATCCAAGAGCATTTGCAGTAGACGCTCTGTCGATCCCTTGGGACGGAATGATAGGATATGCGTATCCTCCAGCGCCGTTAATTCAACAAGTATTGCTAAAGATAAAACAATCTCAATGCAAGATTCTGTTGGTAGCATCTCTGTCGCCACAGAGACCGTGGATAAATCTACTCAGGTGTCTGTTGTGGGACCTACCGCGGAAGCTTCCTCCACGAGAGGATCTTCTTTCGCAGGGGAAATCGCGCCAACTCCATCACAACCCGCAAGGTCTCAACCTTCACGTTTTTCCGTTGTGCGGTCCTTCTTGCATGGCAAGCACTTTACAGGACGAGCAGTGGACGCGATTTCTAACTGTAGGAGGACCTCCTCTTCGCTAAACTATGCGGCTAAGTGGAAGGTTTTGCGTCGTTGGTGTAGGGATCATTCTGTAGATATATTTGATCCCTCTATACCAGACATTGCAAACTTTCTAGTATACTTGTTTGACGAAATCAAACTGCAGCCTGTTACTATAAAGGGTTATAGATCTATGTTATCTGATACCTATGCACATCATGATAGTTTACAAATTGGATCTAATGTCTCTTTATCGAAATTGGTTAGAAACTTTTCGATAAATAGACCCAGAACTCTTAGATTAATTCCTAAGTGGAATTTAGCTTGGGTTCTCCTTAAATTGAAGGAAAAGCCATTTGAACCTCTTGGGACAGTAGATTTCAAATTCTTATCTTATAAGACAGCTTTTCTCTTAGCTTTCTCTTCTGCCAGAAGAGTCAGTGAGCTTCATGCACTATCGGTGGATGATTCTCATTATCGTAGTGTTGGGAACACTATCACCTTCACTACTAATGTGGGTTTTTTAGCTAAGAATCAGGCTCCTAATAAATATCCGGAACCTATTGTTATTAAGGCTCTTCCGTCTTCAGACGGGCGTAGGCCTTTACTCTGTCCTGTTAGAGCACTACGTATCTATAAACAGAGATCTCAGTTTATCAGAAAGGGACGGAAACGTTTCTTTCTGTCTTTGATGCCTAATAGAAAGGACATTTCAGTCCATTCTATTGCTAGATGGATTCAGTTAACTATCCGTACTGCTTATGAAGATTTATCTTCTTCTCAGCAGTCTGTGCTTAAGATTTCTGCTCATGAAGTAAGAGCTCTTTCTACTTCCTGGGCTTATGCTAATAGTGTTGCTATTACAGATTTAATGAAGGCTGCTTATTGGTCTCAGCCATCCACATTTACGAATTTTTTATCTCAGAAATATTGAGTCCATTTCTGGAGACCTGCATTGTTTAGGTCCGTTATCTGTTGCTCAGAATGTCGTCCACTAAACAGTTGCAACTATAGTTATGCAGGCTTTCTGTTCCAGCAGTGACTCCGTCCGGCTGCCCTCTTCGCTCTGGGCTATTTGACCCAGGGCAAGGGGAAGAGGGGGGGGGGGCGGGTGTTCCCTTAGGTCACCTGCTTTATAGTGAAAAGCAAGGGAATGCCTCCTCCAAGTCAGTATTTCTGAGTCGCTTCCGGGATGGTTTTAAAGTGTAATATTAATTTCATTCATGTCTTATTTTTAAAGTGTAGCTCGGTGTGAAGCATTTGTATATGTCAAGTGTCAAACGGGCTTTAATATACAATACTCGGACACTTTTAAATGATTATAAAGAGTCTCAATTCTCTGGACTACTTTATTTATTGGCTTGCTTTAAAAATAATTAGTATAAGGGTTATACTGGATGTTAATAGAGAACATGAATGTTATTGTGCTCAATTATTAAGGGTAGTGTATCTTTCTAATTTAATATTAAATAAGAAAGATACATGTAAAGCCTAATACTCCTTTTCTCCTTAAGGGGTTACCTCTTTACTATATAGTTGAGCTTATTGGATTTTCCTCTATGTCCTAGGCCCTCCAGCCTGTTTACTATTCAGCTAAGTCTGGGTCATTGGTACAGTATAAAAATGTTAAAAAATTTATAGTAATTTATATATTTTTTATACTTACCAATGACCCAGACGGGGATGGCCCTCCCTGGAGTTGGGAACTCTTGCCTCCCCGCTGAGTACATAGCGCTGACCAGGCACTGCCAGTAAGAATGATAATTGGCGCCAATTTCGGGACGACTGCGTCACTGCGCATGCGCAGTAGAGGCGTACTATGGAGGTCCTTTAGGACATGATTTCTTTTTGTTTTGGATGCAAATTTTGGGGATTGGGGGGCAAAATTTGTGTTTGGCCCTGGTTTTGTTGGAGTTAGCACCAGCAACTAAGTCTGGGTCATTGGTAAGTATAAAAAATATATAAATTACTATTAATTTTTTAACTTTTCAGCTGCCACGTGGCTGCGCCACCATTGCCACTTTCGTGTTTTCTTAGACCGTTTCTGGCGAAAGACTCCTAGGGTATGTAATTCGAAACGCTAAAACCATGCTCAAATGTTGCAGAAGGGTCTCTAGATGTGCACGAAGGTTTCAGATTTTTTAGGTGCCACCGTTGCCACTTTTGTGTTTTCTTAGACCGTTTCCAGCAAAAGGCTCCTAGGGTATGTAATTCGAAATGCTAAAACCATGCTCAAATGTTGCAGTAGGGTCTGTAGATGCGCACGAAGGTTTCAGATTTTTCAGGTTCCACGTGGCTGTGCCACCGTTGCCACTTTTGTGTTTTCTTAGACCGTTTCCAGTGAAAGGCTCCTAGGGTATGTAATTCGAAATGCTAAAACCATGCTCAAATGTTGCAGTGGGGTCTGTAGATGCGCACAAAGGTTTCAGATTTTTTAGCTGCCATGTGGCTGCGCCACCATTGCCACTTTCGTGTTTTCTTAGACCGTTTCCGGCGAAAGGCTCCTAGGGTATGTAATTCAAAATGCTAAAACCATGCTCAAATGTTGCAGTAGGGTCTGTAGATGTGCACGAAGGTTTCCGATTTTTCAGGTGCCACGTGGCTGTGCCACCGTTGCCACTTTTGTGTTTTCTTAGACCGTTTCCGGCGAAAGGCTCCTAGGGTATGTAATTCGAAATGCTAAAACCATTCTCAAATGTTGCAGTGGGGTCTGTAGATGCGCACGAAGGTTTCAGATTTTTCAGGTGCCACGTGGCTGTGCCACCGTTGCCACTTTTGTGTTTTCTTAGACCGTTTCCGGCGAAAGGCTCCTAGGGTATGTAATTCGAAACGCTAAACCCATGCTCAAATGTTGCAGTGGGGTCTGTAGATGCGCACGAAGGCTTCGGATTTTTCAGCTGCCACGTGGCTGCGCCACCATTGCCACTTTCGTGTTTTCTTAGACCGTTTCTGGCGAAAGGCTCCTAGGGTATGTAATTCGAAATGCTAAAACCATGCTCAAATGTTGCAGAAGGGTCTCTAGATGTGCACGAAGGTTTCAGATTTTTTAGGTGCCACGTGGCTGTGCCGCCGTTGCCACTTTTGTGTTTTCTTAGACCGTTTCCAGCAAAAGGCTCCTAGGGTATGTAATTCGAAATGCTAAAACCATGCTCAAATGTTGCAGTAGGGTCTGTAGATGCGCACGAAGGTTTCAGATTTTTCAGGTTCCACGTGGCTGTGCCACCGTTGCCACTTTTGTGTTTTCTTAGACCGTTTCCAGCGAAAGGCTCCTAGGCTATGTAATTCGAAACGCTAAAACCATGCTCAAATGTTGCAGTGGGGTCTGTAGATGCGCACAAAGGTTTCAGATTTTTTAGCTGCCATGTGGCTGCGTCACCATTGCCACTTTCGTGTTTTCTTAGACCGTTTCCGGCGAAAGGCTCCTAGGGTATGTAATTCAAAATGCTAAAAGCACGCTCAGATGTTGCAGTAGGGTCTGTAGATGCGCACAAAGGTTTCAGATTTTTCAGGTGCCGCGTGGCTGTGCCACCGTTGCCACTTTTGTGTTTTCTTAGACCGTTTCCGGCGAAAGGCTCCTAGGGTATGTAATTCGAAATGCTAAAACCATGCTCAAATGTTGCAGTGGGGTCTGTAGATGTTCACGAAGGTTTCCGATTTTTCAGGTGCCACGTGGCTGTGCCACCGTTGCCACTTTTGTGTTTTCTTAGACCGTTTCCGGCGAAAGGCTCCTAGGGTATGTAATTCGAAATGCTAAAACCATGCTCAAATGTTGCAGTGGGGTCTGTAGATGCGCACGGAGGTTTCGGATTTTTCAGCTGGCACGTGGCTGCGACACCATTGCCACTTTCGTGTTTTCTTAGACCGTTTCCGGCGAAAGGCTGCAAGGGTATGTAATTCAAAATGCTAAAACCATGCTCAAATGTTGCAGTAGGGTCTGTAGATGTGCACGAAGGTTTCCAATTTTTCAGGTGCCACGTGGCTGTGCCACCGTTGCCACTTTTGTGTTTTCTTAGACCGTTTCCGGCAAAAGGCTCCTAGGGTTTGTAATTCGAAATGCTAAAACCATGCTCAAATGTTGCAGTGGGGTCTGTAGATGCGCACAAAGGTTTCAGATTTTTCAGCTGCCTAGTGGCTGTGCTGTTGCCACTTTCACGTTTTCTTAGACCGTTTCCAGCAAAAGGCTCCTAGGGTATGTAATTCGAAATTCTAAAACCATGCTCAAATGTTGCAGTAGGGTCTGTAGATGCGCATGAAGGTTTTGGATTTTTGGGGTGCCACGTGGCTGTGCTACCGTTGCCTCTTTCATGTTCTCTTAGACCATTTCCGGCGAAAGGCTCCTACAGTATGTATTTTGAAATGGTAAAACCATGCTCAAATGTTGCAGTAGGGTCTGTAGATGTGCACAAAGACTTCGGATTTTTCAGGTGCCACGTGGCTGTGCCACCATTGCCACTTTCGTGTTTTCTTAGACCGTTTCCGGTGAAAGGCTCCTAGAGTATGTAATTTGAAATGCTAAAACCATGCTGAGATGTTGCAGTAGAGTCTGTAAATGCATAGGAAGGTTTTGGATTTTTTGGGTGCTAAGTGGCTGTGTCACCATTGCCACTTTTGTGTTTTCTTAGACTGTTTCCGGCGAAAGGCTCCTAGGGTATGTAATTCGAAATGCTAAACGCATGCTCAAATGTTGCAGTAAGGTCTGTAGATGCATACAAAGGTTTCAGATTTTTCAGATGCCACGTGGCGGTGCCACCGTTTTTCTTTCGTGTTTTCTTAGATCATTTCCGGCGAAAAGCTCCCAGAGTATGTAATTTGAAATGCTAAAACTATGCTCAAAAGTTGCAGTAGGGTCTGTAGATGTGGACGAAGGTTTCGGATTTTTGGGGTGCCACCGTTGCCACTTTCATGTTTTCTTAGACCGTTTCCGTCGAAAGGCTCCCAGGGTACATGTATGTAATTCGAAACGCTAAAACGATGCCCAAATGTTGCAGTGGAGTCTGTAGGTGCGCACGAAGCTGTGTCACCTGTGCCACTCAATATGATTTTAGTGTGTCATATAATACATTTCATCTTTGTATCAAGCATTCATACAAAGTCAAGGATGCAAATGCGGGGATACACTATTGTGTGCTTTGCACACATGTGACACCATCTAGTTTTGGGCTTGTTACTGCATACATCTTGTCTACATCTACTGAATCTTGTCTTGGAGCTGAAATTTGGGTAGAAAGAATGGGGGAATTTGGAAATTTACAGCTTAAAATTGGGAAAAAAAAACCTTGGGCCATATTTGGGCTCCCAAATTTTAACTTGGCGCAATATAAGTACTATTCTTTAAAAAATCTTCTTTTTCAGAACTACCAATCAGAATCTTTTGATACTTGGTATACAACATCCTTAGAAGGATCAGATGCAAGTTTGTTAGCGACAAGTCCCAGGTTTCATATTTGGGCACATAGATTTTAACTACAATTTGAAGAAACTTATTTAAAAATGTTCTTCAGATCTGCCAGTCAAAATCTTATGATATTTGGTATCCTGCATCTTTAGGATGGTCAGCTTGAAGTTTGTTCAAATCAGGTCCCTTTGTGGAAAATGAGAAATATTTGTTTTTAAATTTTCTTCTTCAGATCCATCAGTCAGAATCTTTTGATATTTGGTATGTAGCATCTTTAGTGGGGTGAGATTCAAATATATTCAATCAAGTCCCTGGGTTCATATTTGGGCTGATTATGGGAACCCAAATTTCAACTCAGTCCAATATGAGGTAAATTTTAAAAAAATCTTCTTCAGATCCACCAGTCAAAATCATTGATGTTTCGTATAGAGCATCCTGGAGGAGGGAGTGGGTGGGGGTGGGGGTGGGAGATTCAAGTTTGTTCCAAATCATGTCCGTAGGTTCATATTTGGGCTTCCTCTAGCAGCCTAAATTTTAAATTAGTGCAATATGGTAAATTCCTCTAAAAATCTTATTCAGATCCACCAGTCAGAATCTTTTGATATTTCATATGCAGCAACCTTAGGAGGTTCAGGTTCCAGTTATTCAAAGACTCCATGTCTGATCCCAAATTTTAACTTACTGTAATATAAGGACTGTTCTTTAAAAAATCTTCTTCTTCACATCCATGAGTCAGATTCTTTTGTTTACATATTATTGATATTTTTATACTAAAACCAATGGCCCAGACTTAGCTGGTGCAACCTCAATATTATTAAGGGCCAAACACAAATTTTGAATCCCCCAGTCCCCAAAATTTGCATACAATACTGAAAATTAAAAGTCCTATCTGGCCCTCTATACTTTTAGTACTTGTGCATGCGCAGTACCCAGGAAAAGACCGGAAATGGCGCAAACATCATTCTTCTGTTTGGCCCAAAGTCAGTAAGAACTGAACTGACATGTGTGCTTTAAATTCTCATTTTTGAAGATGCCAGACACACATCAATGATGGTTTTCATGGAATCAACAGTGTAACAGGATGCTGGAAGTGAATAACGGTGGTTTTGGGTGTTCAGGGCTGTAACTTTATAATTTTTATGTAAATTATTCATGTTACCCAATTTCGTGATATGCTTCTGAATGTCTTCATTATAATATGACTCCACTGTTGTTTTGTTACTATTACTTCCCTTCCCTTCCCTCTCCTGAACTCTCCTGTTATACTCCCAAGCTCTTATGGCTTTTTTATTGAAGCATTTTTTATTAGCTCAACTTGACAAAGTCAAGCTGAGCTATTGCCATCACTTCTCGTCCGTCGGCGTACGTACGTATGTACGTACGTATGTACGTTAGTACGTACGTCCACAATTTCCTTTGGCACACCTCACAGGTCGCATTTATGATCAGATTACTTTGAAACTTGGTATGCTTGTTTGGGGTGACCTCTAGATGGGAGCTATCGATTTTCTTCAATTTTCGTCAAAAAATGTTGCCGCGGCCAACGTTCTTAGAACTTAGTTTAGTCAAACCACAATATTTCCCTTTGGCACACCCTACAGGGCATATTTATGAGCAGATTGCTTTGAAACCCGGTATGCTTGTTTGGGGAGACGTCTAGATGGGAGCTATCGATTTTCTTCAATTTGCGGCAAAAAATGTTGCCACGGCCAATGTTCGTAGAACTTAGTTTAGTCAGACCTCAATATTTCCCTTTGGCACACCCTACAGGGCACATTTATGAGCAGATTGCTTTGAAACCCGGTATGCTTGTTTGGGGAGACGTCTAGATGGGAGCTATCGATTTTCTTCAATTTCTGTCAAAAAATGTTGCCGCAGCCAACGTTCTTAGAACTTAGTTTAGTCAGAAGACTCCATATTTCCGTTTGGCACACCCTACAGGGTACATTTATGATCGGATTGCTTTGAAACCTGGCATGCTTGTTTGGGGTGACCTCTAGATGGGAGCTATCGATTTTCTTCAATTTCCGTCAAAAAATGTTGCCGCGGCCAACGTTCTTAGAACTTAGTTTAGTCAAACCACAATATTTCGTTTTGGCACACCCTACAGGGCACATTTATGATTTGATTGTTTTGAAACCTGGTATGCTTATTTAGGGTGACCTCTAGATGGGAGCTATCGATTTTCTTCAATTTCCGGCAAAAAATGTTGCCACGGCCAACGTTCTTAGAACTTAGTTTAGTCAGAAGACTCAATATTTCCCTTTGGCACACCCTACAGGGTACATTTATGATCGGATTGTTTTAAAACCTGGCATGCTTGTTTGGGGTGACCTCTAGATGGGAGCTATCGATTTTCTTCAATTTCTGTCAAAAAATGTTGCCGCGGCCAACGTTTTTAGAACTCAGTTTAGTCAGACCACAATATTTCCCTTTGGCACACCCTACAGGGCACATTTATGATTTGATTGCTTTGAAACCTGGTATGCTCGTTTGGGGAGACCTCTAGATGGGAGCTATCGATTTTCTTCAATTTCCGTCAAAAAATGTTGCCGCGGCCAACGTTCTTAGAACTTAGTTTAGTCAAACCACAATATTTCGTTTTGGCACACCCTACAGGGCACATTTATGATTTGATTGTTTTGAAACCTGGTATGCTTATTTAGGGTGACCTCTAGATGGGAGCTATCGATTTTCTTCAATTTCCGGCAAAAAATGTTGCCACGGCCAACGTTCTTAGAACTTAGTTTAGTCAGAAGACTCAATATTTCCCTTTGGCACACCCTACAGGGTACATTTATGATCGGATTGTTTTAAAACCTGGCATGCTTGTTTGGGGTGACCTCTAGATGGGAGCTATCGATTTTCTTCAATTTCTGTCAAAAAATGTTGCCGCGGCCAACGTTTTTAGAACTCAGTTTAGTCAGACCACAATATTTCCCTTTGGCACACCCTACAGGGCACATTTATGATTTGATTGCTTTGAAACCTGGTATGCTCGTTTGGGGAGACCTCTAGATGGGAGCTATCGATTTTCTTCAATTTACGTCAAAAAATGTTGCCGCGGCCAACGTTCTTAGAACTTAGTTTAGTCAGAAGACTCAATATTTCCCTTTGGCACACCCTACAGGGCACATTTATGATCGGATTGCTTTGAAACCTAGCATGATTGTTTGGAGTAACCTCTAGATGGGAGCTATCGATTTTCTTCAATTTCCATCAAAAAATGTTGCCGCAGCCAACATTCTTAGAACTTAGTTCAGTCAGACCACAATATTTCCCTTTCGCTCACCCTACAGGGCACATTTATGATTAGATTGCTTTGAAACCTGGTATGCTTATTTACGGTGACCTCTAGATGGGAGCTATCGATTTTCTTACATTTCCGTCAAAAAATGTTGCTACGGCCAACGTTCTTAGAATTTAGTCAGACCACAATATTTCCCTTTTGTACACCCTACAGGGCACATTTATGATCGGATTGCTTTAAAACCTGGCATGCTTGTTTGGGGAGGCCTCTAGATGGGAGCTATCGATTTTCTTCGGTTTCTGTCAAAAAATGTTGCCACTGGCAAAAAAATGACATTGGTATCAATGATCTTCAATTTTGCCATTTCATTTATAACTTACCAAGTTCAAGTTTGTCAAGTTGAGCTACAGTGTCATTGACACTTTCATTAACTTCTTGGGCGTGTAACTTGTTAACAGAATAGGTATTCTTTTTATCCCCTATGTTTACGTCCTGTCTATTTCGGTTCAGGACGTTTTTGTTCTCTTGCATCTTCTGCCAGATGCATTGTTTTTTCTTCATATGAAGATCTAAGCATCAGGTGGTTGTTGATCGGTTACTGACTCTGGGCCTTTATTGTGCCTGTTGTTATTAGCTCACCTCACTGAAAGTCAGGGTGAGCTTTTCTTATCACTCTTCGTCTGTCGTCCGTCGTCCTGCGTGAAGGTGGTGTTTGAACCTCTTTCTCCTAAACCACCGGCCACATTTTAATTAAATTTCATGTAAGTAGTGGTTATATAAGGGCATTTTGATTTTTATCCAAATTAGGTTTGGGCTCATATTGAGCAGAGGTGTGGGGAAAAAATGGCCAAATTTTTTGAAAATCTTTTTCTAATGAACCACCAGTAGCAGAGACTTGATATGTGGTATACAGAGTCCTTTTGAGGTTTAGAATCAAGTTTTGTTCAAGAGAAGTTTGTCGGTCATTATTTGCCTCCGTTATGGGAGGGGCAAAAATTTTGGCCACGCCTTAATTTCTATTTTCTGAACCGTGAGGTCGATTTGAACCAAATTTGATACGAGATGATAATGGGTCATAAGTAGTTGATTGATGCAAAAACAATTTTCTCATTGTCCCGTGGGAACCCCGGGAGCTAAAAATAGGAAAAACCTTAAAACTGCCATATCTCCAAAACTACATGGCACAGAGAATTCTTATTTTGTATAAAGCTTACTTTTATCCAGTGAATAGAATGGTTAAAAAAAATCCCTATCGGTTTGATCACAAGGTACTTTTTTCAGGACTTTGAAAAAGTGCTGAATCAGCACTTTTTAACACTGTAGGCAATAGGAAAAACATTAAAAAATCTTCTTCTCCAGATCCAGCAGGCAGAATCTTTTCATATTTGGTATGCAACATTGTAGGGGGGATCTGATTCAAGTTTGTTCAAATCGGCCCCTGGGTTCATATTTGGGCTCAGTATAGGAGCCCGATTTCGAACTTAGTGCATTTCAGGCAAATTTCTTTAAAAATCTTCTTCTCCAGATCCAGCAGGCAGAATCTTTCGATATTTGGTATGCAACATTGTGGGGTGGATCTAATTCAAGTTTGTTCAAATCGTCTCCCTAGATTCATATTTGGGCTCACTATAGAAGCTCGAAATCGAACTTAGTGCATTTCAGGCAAATTTCTTAAAAAATCTTCTTCTCCAGATCCAGCAGGCAAAATCTTTTCATATTTGGTAAGCAACATTGTGGGGTGGATCTGATTCAAGTTTGTTCAAATTGGCCCCCTGGGTTTATATTTGGGCTCAGCATAGGAGCACAAATTTGAACATAGTGCATTTCAGGCAAATTTCTTAAAAAATCTTCTCCAGATCCAGCAGGCAGAATCTTTTGATATTTGGTAATCAACATTGTGGGGTGGATCTGATTCAAGTTTGTTCAAATCGGCTCATTAGATTCATATTTGGGCTCACTATAAAAGCTAGAATTGGAACTTAGTGCATTTCAGGCAAATTTCTTCAAAAATCTTCTTCTCCAGATCCAGCAGGCAGAATCTTTTCATATTTGGTATGCAACATTGTGGGGTGGATCTGATTCAAGTTTGTTCAAATCGGCCCCCTGGATTTATATTTGGGCTCACTATAGAAGCTCGAATTCGAACTTAGTGCATTTCAGGCAAATTTCTTAAAAAATCTTCTTCTCCAGATCCAGTAGGCAGAATCTTTTCATATTTGGTATGCAACATTGTGGGGTGGAGCTGATTCAAGTTAGTTCAAATCGGCTCCCTAGATTCGTATATGGGCTCACTATAGAAGCTCGAATTTGAACTTAGTGCATTTCAAGCAAATTTCTTCACGAATCTTCTTCTCCAGATCCAGCTGACAGAATCCTTTCATATTGGGTATGCAACATTGTGGCGTGGATCTGATTCAAGTTGGTTCAAATTGGCCCCCTGGATTTATATTTGGGCTCACTTTTGAAGCCCGAATTAGAAATTAGTGCATTTCAGGCAAATTTCTTAAAAAATCTTCTCCAGATCCAGCAGGCAGAATCTTTTGATATTTGGTATGCAACATTGTGGGGTGGATCTGATTCAGGTTTGTTCAAATTGGCTTCCTAGATTCATATTTGGGCTCACTATAGAAGCTTGAATTCGAACTTAGTGATTTCAGGCAAATTTCTTAAAAAATCATCTTCTCCAGATCCAGCAGGCAGAATCTTTTGATATTTGGTAAGCAACATTGTGGGGTGGATCTGATTCAAGTTTGTTCAAATCGGCCCCCCCCCCCCCCCCCCCCCCCCGGGTTTATATTTGGGCTCAGTATAGGAGCCCAAATTTGAACTTAGTGCATTTCAGGCAAATTTCTTAAAAAATCTTCTTCTCCAGATCCAGCAGTCAGAATCGTTTGATATTTGGTATGCAACATTGTGGGGTGGATCTGATTCAAATTTGTTCAAATCGGCTCCCTAGATTCATATTTGGGCTCACTATAGAAGCTTGAATTTGAACTTAGTGCATTTCAGGCAAATTTCTTAAAAAATCTTCTTCTCCAGATCCAGCAGGCAGAATCTTTTGATATTTGGTATGCGACATTGTGGTGTGGATCTGATTCAAGTTTGTTCAAATCGGCCCCCTGGATTCATATTTGGGCTCACTATAGAAGCCCAAATTAGAAATTAGTGCATTTCAGGCAAATTTATTAAAAAATCTTCTTCTCCAGATCCAGCAGGCAGAATCTTTTCATATTTGGTATGCAACATTGTGGGGTGGATCTAATTCAAGTTTGTTCAAATCGGCTTCCTAGATTCATATTTGGGCTCACTATAGAAGCTCGAATTCGAACTTAGTGCATTTCAGGCAAATTTCTTAAAAAATCTTCTTCTCCAGATCCAGCAGGCAGAATCTTTTCATATTTGGTAAGCAACATTGTGCGGTGGATCTGATTCAAGTTTGTTCAAATCGGTCCCCTGGGTTTATATTTGGGCTCAGTATAGGAGCCCAAATTTGAACTTAGTGCATTTCAGGCAAATTTCTTAAAAAATCTTCTTCTCCAGATCCAGCAGACAGAATCTTTTGATATTTGGTATGCAACATTGTGGGGTAGATCTGATTCAAATTTGTTCAAATCGGCTCCCTAGATTCATATTTGGGCTCACTATAGAAGCTCGAATTCGAACTTAAGGCATTTCAGGCAAATTTCTTAAAAAATCTTCTTTTCCAGATCCAGCAGGCAGAATCTTTTGATATTTGGTATGCAATATTGTGGGGTGGATCTGATTCACGTTTGTTCAAATCGGCTCCCAAGATTCATATTTGGGCTCACTATAGAAGCTCGAATTCGAACTTGGTGCATTTCAGTCAAATTTCTTCAAAAATCTTCTTCTCCAGATCCATCGGGCAGAATCTTTTCATATTTGGTAAGCAACATTGTGGGGTGGATCTGATTCAAGTTTGTTCAAATTGGCCCCCTGGGTTTATATTTGGGCTCAGTATAGGAGCCCAAATTTGAACTTAGTGCATTTCAGGCAAATTTCTTTGAAAATCTTCTCAAGATCCAGCAGGCAGAATCTTTTGATATTGGGTATGCACCATGCTTAGGGGAGGGGGGGGGGGGGGGGGTGAGATTCAAGTTTGTCCCTGGCCAAGTCCCTGGGTTCATATTTGGGCTCACTGTTGTAGCCCAAATTATAACTTAGTTCAAAATGAGGAATTTTCTTTAAAAATCTTCTTCAGATCCAGCAGTCGGAATGTTTTGATATTTGGTATGCAGCATCCTTAGGGGGGTGAGATTTAAGTTTGTTCAAGCCATGTCCCTAGGTCCATATTTGGACTCACTGTGGGAGCCCGAATGATAACTTAGTTCAAAATGAGGAATTTTTTTAAAAAATCTTCTTCAGATCCAGCATTCGGAATATTTTGATATTTGGCATTCTCTGGGTTGATATTTAGGCTACCATGTCAGGTGAGCGCCCTCAGGCCCTTGGGGCCTCTTGTTTATTTATTGATTGGTGTTTAAGGTCGCATATTTCTGCACAATGGCTAACCATGACCGTGGAGGAAGTGCCGGAGTACCCAGAGAGAACCACCGAGCAACAGCGAGCAACTGTCAGCTTCCCAACATACCAACCCCACACAAGCAGGGTTAGCATTGGTTGAAGACAGGTGCACCATCGACGTGCAGTATGCCTTAGTACACAGCGTTACTGTGCCTCCACATGGGCAGTGGGGTGAAGTGTCTTACCCAAGGACACAATGCGGTTGCCGCAGGTGGGATTCGAACCGAGAACCTCTTGGCTTGCAGCCTGCACCTCTACCAACTGAGCCACCACACCCCCTTTCCTGTTATTGGTTAGTTGTCTGTTCAATAACGTTTTGGATTCGTATTAATTCAATGTTTAGTTTAAAAACAATTACTGTTTTTCTCTTGGGATACATAGAATATCTTATTCCGGTAGTTTAGCTTTAATTAGTTAGTGATTGTTCACACTTAGGCTCTATTGGGACACTCTTCGGCTCATGAGGTTCCCTTGGGCCCTTAGGCTTCATTCAAAATTTTCGAAAATTTTATTCTAAAATTTTTTGTTTTGTCTCTGTTATGTATCCTTGTGATGTTTATTTTTGGGAGTGCAGTGGACTTATGTTTTGGTTTCATTATTATTGTTGCCGTAATAATAATTGGTACTTAGTTTAAGCCCAAGAAGCCTCGGAATAAAGGCTTGTTGTTTGCCGATAGTCGTAGCACTCCTTCAATACTTGTACTATGGGATGCGAATGTTGGAAACAAGTGTCGACCTGTGTGGTGGGCAGTGAAGTTCCAATGGGAGCCTTCACCGCTGGCTAATACTAGTCTTTTAGTCACTTTTTTAGAGGAACAAGAACATGGTGATGGTACTTTGACACCTGTCCATTACATGCTGCTGTTGTCGCATTCTGATGAGTCCCACTGTGATGAGTAAAATAGAGCTAGCTGCCAAGGTGCTCATGATATAAATGCACAGGAATAAAGCAGGAGTAGCTTAATTCTCTGCATGCAGCTAGCTCAACTGGTGCAGTGGTTGGCCCTCTTAAGGGGGCCTAGATGCCAGGTAGGTCTGTTGCGGTCGAGTAGTATAAAGTGGGTAGAGCGAGCACCTTATAATATAAAGCTCACCCAGAGATGATGGCAATAAGGAGAACAAGCCTTTAAGTTTCTCTACGGGACGCTTGATGAGATCTAGGTTCCGAATGCGAGTTGGAGAACCCTCTCCATCCCATTAGCAGTTGGTACTGACGGAGTCTGTTGCGAGAAACTATAATGAGTCGGAACACGCGTCGGGTTGTTCCTTCCACAATGCAGCTGGTGACGGTTGCGGTTATAGCTTCTTCTTCTTACATGGAAGTGTATGCAAAGGGGATTAGCCTACAAATTTCTCAACGGGATGCTCAGTGAGATCTGGGGCCAGATCATGAGTTGGAGAGCGATCTCCGTCCCGTTAACAGTCAGAGTAGACTGTTTGTCCATTGTGAGAAACCTTAAAGAGTCGGAGCAATGCTCCTTCAGTCAGAGTCGGCTATTGTTACGGCTTCCTCCATGAAAAAGCATGCTAAGGGGTAGAAGCCTACAAGTTTCAAAACAGAACGCTCAGCAAGATCTGGAGCCAGACCGCGAACTGGAAATCCCTCTCCATTCTCTCCGCAATCGGGGCCCACTGTTTTTGCTTCGAGAAACTTTAGAGAGTTGGGAAGCCTGTTCACGCTTGTGGTTCAGGACGTTCCTTCCACACTGCAGCCATGGCCGGTCACAGCTGGGGCTTCTTCCTCTGCTTCATCGATGAAGCATGTTATACCGCAGACTAGCTATCTGACTTTGCAAGTTCATGCTGTTCCACAGAGATGTACCCAGTCATCACCACCGAAGTCAGATTAACCTGTAGCTGGTCATTCGAGGCATTTTATACGGGACATGCATCGAAGATCTGGGGACAGATCTCCATCCTGTCAGCAGCATATGGTGAAGAAGCGAGTAATTGCTGCTCTGCAAGCTTCGTTCATGGACCTGCTGTCGCAGATTGTGCAGCGTATCGCAGCATCCCAGTTGTCGCAGGTTCTGCCGTCAACAGTCTCCAGTAGTGAGCTGTTGAACGGTGCTGAGTTGGTCCAGTCATCTGTTTATTCGGATGCTGTTGATCATGTTTCAGATAGAACATTCAGATGGTTCGAGGACTTCGGAGGTTGATTCTCCATCCATCACGGAATGGCACCTGGCTTCGAAGCTTGATCCATCTGAACAAAAGTCTGCATATGCTAGGCAAAAAACAGCTTTAGGTACCGGGTGAAGTAAAGACGAAGATCTTCCTTCCCAGATCTTTCGGCTCAGGTGTTGAAAGCTTTTGGTCTGATTTACAATGCCTCCTTGGCTTGGCAATAGTATAAGAAAGGCAATGATCTATTCCTTACGAATAGAAGATCGATAGCTCATAGGCTGAGACAGCTGTCTTGTTGGGAATAGAGCTGTTAGATGGAATAAGTACATCTTTTCCTTCTTGGTGTTGTATTCCTAGGCATCAGAGGCATTCAGTGCTATTGTGGACACCATAGTACTCTTATGTACAATTGGAGCAGTCTTTTCTTATACATTAGCAGCTAATGCTGTAAGTCACCATTTAGTGAGCTGTCTAAAGCCGCAGGGAAACACACAGATTTCTGTTTTCACCGACATATGACTTATAGGCTGTGTTAGCTATGCTGAGACCGCTAGCTTTTTTGAATAATGCCGTTAAAAGGAAAGATTACGTTTTCCTTCTCGGTGTAATATTCCTAGGCGTCACAGGCAATTGGTCCTATTGTTGTCGTCTTAGTTGGGCTTATGTGAAATATGAGTGGTCTGTGTCTATATATCAGCAGTCTTTTTCTTATACATTGCGGCTAACGTTGTAAGTCTCCATTTAGTGAGCTTTCCAAGACCGCAGGTGAAAAAGATATTTGACTTCATGGCAATGAAGACTAATAAACTGTGTTAGCTAGCTGAGACTAGTGTCTCTTTGGAATTTCGGTTGTTAGAGCGGTCTTTATTCTTACTTTGTGCAACTAATGTTGTAAGTCTCCGTTTAGTGAGCTTTCAAGGTCGCAGTTTCACTGAGAAATCTGTCTTCAAGGAATGAAAACTTATTAGCTACGCTATCTAATAGGAGACTGCTGTCTCCTTGGAATTAGGGCCATTGAAAGGAAAGAGTACGTTGTTTCCTTCTTGGTGTTGTATTACTAGGCGTCTGGGACTTTTAGTCATCTTGTTGACGCCTTATAAGAATCCATTAACTTGAGCAACTAACGTTGTAAGTCTACGTCTAGTGAGCTGTCTAAAGACACCAAAAATTACACCGAGATATCTGTCTTCACGGAGATGAAGTCTTCTAAGTTTCATAAGTTTGGCTGAGACCACTGCCTTTTGGGAATAGAACTGCTAAAGGAAAAGAGTGTTTTTTTTCCTTCTCCATGTTGTTTTCTTTAGGGTCATAGATTTTAGTCTTATTGTTGGCACCTTAGTAGCCTAGCTAGAAGTTTGAGCAGTGTTCTTATCCCTGTCATTAGCGGCTAGCGTTGTAAGTCTCCTTAGTGAGCTTCTAGGGCCACAGTTATCAGCTATTTAATTGTCTTTACGAATAGAAAGACCTTTAGCTGCTTCAGCCAGGCTGAGACCACTCTCCTATCAGACAAGGTATCGTTACATGAGAAGAGTTTGTTCTCTCCTTGGCGGTATTGTTTTATATTAGTTGTTTGAGGCTTTTAGCCCTATTGATAATGCCATAATATCCTAGTGTGTTTAACGAGCATTCTTTTGAATGCCTATAGTTAACTCCTATTCAGGATTATATTTCTGCTAAAATCGGTACGAGGCGCAAGGAGTTCATCTATGTTTCTTATGCTTGGAACATAGTTTTCGTCTCCCGCTTTCATTTTATCAAATCTGATGTTGTGGAATATATTTCCACTCGATGATTGGATATTATGTCTATATGGTGTATTATTTGATGACATGGCGTACTGTCTTTATTTCAAGGGATATATCGACAATGTTTCAGCAGGTATATTCCTTGCAATAGTGCCATGTTCATTACGTCCCCCTTCGACCTTAGTGGCATTATGGAGTCGGTCAGACGTGAAGGAGCCATATGGTTTCTATACTGTTCTAGATAACTAACACTAAAGCATTACGAGACATGCTGGGTTAGTGTCATTATACTACAAGCTTTTTAGCTGTATTACTCTTTATTGAGAATAGCAGCAGCAGTATAGCTTGGGAATGTAGTGAGACGTTTCTTTTTCATATAGTAAAAAAGGAGTTATTTGTCACTGTTCCAAGCCTTAATATTACTGCGCTGGCCTTACTTATTTAGCGATTCAAGTATTGCGGGTGAGGGGGGTTCGATATGAATTATTTGCTCCCCCCCCCCCCCTTTCACTCCCCCTCCTCCTGCCAATATGTTAAGAAGTGATTACAGGACAGGATATAGTGTTCTTCCTGATAGCCTCCTATGCATTCAGTTATATGCATGCCTTTCATTGCTCTTAGATTGGCAGGTGGGTTGTAGTCTAACATTGACATCAGGGGCCCAGCCACTCTAGTTGGTGTGCTTCCTGTGATTGATCGTTCATAAGTGATATATGAGCATATCATTCCTGAACAGTAACTGTTCTTGGGTTCCAAATTCTTTCATGAATACATGCGGTTGATATTACTAGCCTTCGTGTTCCTGTGTGGCAGGCATGTCAGTTATCTGGGCGACATTCTCCAAATGTGGCAGGTAGTTTACTCTGAGTAGTTATGCTCAGAGCTGTCTGCTTTTCTTAAAACGGATGAGTCTATTCCTCAGGTTAATCGCATTAATGTCATTTTAATCCTTCAGTTTTGTGGTTAGTTTTTGTATCACTCGGTCACGCCTTCGATACAGGCTGTATTCAGATGAGGGTACAGGCAGGATTCTGCTGATTGCATGCATAATATGTATATATTATTAGGAAGACGTATTACGGAATAGATTCTCTTAGTCTGGCCCCTTCAATAGTATAGAGCTTATAAGAATTTTGGGGCTAGTTGGATCAGTTATGGAGTTTTCAACAAGCCGTCTCTGCATACGTTCTTTATTTTTGGCTTCATTATTCGGAGTGGTATATTCTTTCTCCGAACAGTCATTGGTTTTAATGGACTTAGGGAACAATGAATTATTTGGGGATGGTCCGTGGCAGATTTTTTAATTGTATTCCTGTTCCATGTTCTGAATCCAGTTTTCAACCATAAGTGGTACAAGAGGCATATTCCCACTCTCATATAATCGAACATTCACAATTTGGAGATTCATTATTGGAATTAATTGTACACCTGAACGTGGTCGCCTGTATGTTGGCTAAGAAAAGCGTATATGTTCTATTAGATAACTCTCCATTGGGATTCAATTGGACAGGTTTAAGGTTATACATATTTATATCAGCTTTTTTCGACCTGTCAACATATTCTGGATGCGGCATACGTTATGAAGCTTGCGATTGTAATAACTGGGATCACCACGATATAGCCTTAGTTACTGATGTGGCATTAATCACCAATAATTTAATAATATATTAATAATAATTAATAGCTGGGTGCCTTTTTGACGAATGTATATATTATTCGGTACTGCTTTTTCACTGTTTCCAGACTGTTCCCCTCTTTGTTTTGAAGATTATTCCTTCAAAAAAAAGGGGGTGGGGAGGGGAGGGTTTTCCTCTTTACCTCTTCCGGCCTTTTAATAAGTGTGTAACTATGAGTAAGCTGTTATTATCTGTAGATTATTCTGATCTTATGTATAGCTTGTTACATTATACAGGCCTGGAAATAAGTCGCGAACAGTCAGAACAGAAAAAAAAGGATCATCACTTCACTGTTGTTTCAAGCACCACAACTTGAAACGGTGATCGAACACCTGACAAACATCTTTCATAAACTTTATGGTCCAGACCCATCACCTGAAAGTGCTTTCTATGGAGAATGCTACTGACAAATGCGAAGAAATCCATTCAATTAATCATTTGAAATTGCTATTTTCTCATTTTAATTTTGGGAATGGAAGACTGCTCCGTTCAATGGTCTGGAGTCTAAGTGTGATAGTTAGCTCCCTTGATATGCCAGAATGTGATGTTTGACCAATGTTGACATGCCGCAATTTACTCCGTTTTGTACAGCCATAATTTTCCATTTTTGTGGTAAGCTATGCATACTGAATATTTTCCAGCTTGTTTTTGGCATCAGGCAAATTTTAAATTTCAATATTTTTGGATATCTAAAGAAGAAATACGGCCGCTGAGGTGCTCGGATGCAAGGAAATAGGGGTTTTTAAACTTTAACTTTAAACAGGTTACAACGTTCAATTAGGCAACAAAACTCATTCCTTATTTCCAGCCCTGATTATATATGGCATGTGTTTGTGGTGTTTGTCTCTCACTCTCGGGCACACTTTTCCTAATTTTAAGTGTTTTATTTCGGACTAGCTTTAAAATTGGGGGCTCGTTACACCCATTTAGCGTATTCATTTATGTTAAGTAATAGGGAATTACTTGGATATTGCTCCTTATTTCGGTGGTATGTCTTCTCTTTTGTTGTATAGAGAGACATATAGGTAATTCCTTAAAATTTTAATCTCATTTTCACTTTAGGAGTTCTAATGCAGGCTAAGGAGCTGTGTTTTGGTCTGCTATTTCTTTCAGTCCCAGACCCTCTGCCTTTTTATGATTCAGCTAAGTCTGGGGCATTGGTTTTAGTATAAAAATGATACAGTTTAAGCAATTTGTATATTTTGTACACTTACCAATGGCCCAGATGGGGATGGCCCTCCCATGAGTGGGCACTCATACTGCCCCGCTGAGTCAGTTGTAAATGTTGATCTGATCAAAATCTTGTCTTATTATCATTTATTGGAAAGCTCGCAGCAAGATCAATAAATGATAAGTCAAGAATTTGTGATGCTTAAAAAATTGGACATGTTGTTTAACTTTTTGAATCTGAGAGGCCACTTTTCCGGTCAAAGAATATGATACGTCATAATTTCATGAAGTAGGTTGACTGCTAAGTATATGTATAGGGTTAACCAGTCAATATTTTCAACCTGCATCCTCAAGGCTGCACGTTGAGAGAATTAATTGGCCTACCCCCAAATAATGAATATGGACTTTTCCAATTGCTGCCATTAAACTGACATCAAAGATATCACCAGGGTTCAAAGGGTTAAATTACAAATTGTTAAAAAAAAGGTTAAATTATAAGAATTTTTTTTTTTAACTGTATGTTTATATAAACTTTTATTATATGCTAATCAGTGAATTATCGCAAATTATCTAAAAGATATTTCTTGATATCCATCGACTTGATGGATATTGAGAAATATTCCTCAGTAGCTTCCTAAATGATATCACCTTGAAGGAACGATCAGCAGATCTCTTATTGTCTTGAAATGGTTTTCAGTCGAGTTGGGCTGAATATTGCGCTGTAAAATGTCACGTAGCATATAATAAAAAGACAATCTAAGCTATTTTAGTGAATATCATGAATTATCTCATTCATGTGGACCTGAAAGTATTATTTTTCACTTGCACAAGCGCTTGTGAAAAATAGAACTTTCCGGTCCAACTCATACTCATGAGATAATTCCCGATATTCACTAAACGCCATAGATATCCTCTTTCAAGAAATTGTACTGGTCATTGTGACAGACAGAAGTGAATTGGTACCAGTCAAATATGCAAGTTGTTCCTGACAATGACTATGAAAGGCTTCATATTTGCAGGCTTGTCCCAGTGTAGTTTTGTAGAGTAATACGTATGCACATGTAACACAATATGATTAGCATTATGAAGATGTAAACTCAGCTTATGAATATGTAAAAAAAAATTTTTAATATTCAGGGAATCAGCTTTTCTGCAATTTGTAGGCCTATAATTCATTTCTGCTACAGACATTTCTTCTTTTTTTGCCAGAGTGATGAATTAAGAAGAACATTAACCGATAAAAGAGCAGATTCTGGTGCAGTGGTTCATAGTTTGAAACAGAAAATTTTGAAGCTGGAAACACAACTGAAAGAAAAGGAAGCAGCCCATGTGTATGTACAGGGGAACCCACCAAGTGGGATATTTCACAACATAAAAACCCTGTTAATTGTATATAACTACCAAAACATTTACCATACCTTTAGTACATTTTTTTGAATGGTTAATTGCATATAGGTTATAAATTAAATATCTGTTAACTGGTAGAGTGCGAAATTAATTTTGGTTGCCAAAATTTATTCACACGCCTTTGCATTGTTATAAGTAGGGCTGTTGCGACTATTAATTTCCGTTGTTGACTAATTGCCAGCATTAATCAACAGTTAGATGATTAATAGTTGTTTTCCATAAATTCAGCAAACAATCTCAAATGTACTTATAAAACAAATTTAAAAATGATGATGTTTAAATGTGTACACTTCTGTGTTGAGATTAAATGCTAAACACCAAAATTTCTCTTCTCTGATTGATCTGAAGAATTTAAACAGGAGAACGTATGTGCAAATGTTTCATTTCATTAACTAATTTCCAGAAATTTTGAACATAAAACTCTCTCCATTCCTACACAAATTACAACTTAGTACTACAAGAGAACTGATCATTTCACGTCTTGTGACAATTTTCTCACTTTCGTGATTCGGATTGTTCCATTGTGGTTGTTAGAGACAGAAGATTCTATTTACTCTGCAGTAACTTCCCAAATCGTAAATAATTCAAAGGTATGCTGTTTGAAGGGTACTCTTGAGTATTGATTGATGGAGTGCTGGTTAAAACTACAGAGTACATTGATTGACAGGCCTGGCTTTCTGCACACCTACAGCACGCCTAGAAAAAACTGAGGAGGGCAATTTTTTACACCACTTGATTTTCTGGAATGTGACACCTGTTTGGGACTGCCTTTAACATCTATTAACATTTCGTCTCCTGAGTTCCAGTGTGTTCTCTGTGCCAACTGGCACAGACCACACATTGGAACTCAGGGGACGATTTGTCAATGTTGTATTGATTCGCAATAATTCATGGCCTATTCTGTGTCGCATTTAGATACATTTTGAGTGTAGAAGACAGTCACATAAGAATTGAATGCAACATTTTTAATAATGAGAAGATGTGTGTGTCAATTTTTCCCCCATGCAGCTGAATATAGTACAATTTTTCAGTCACAATATTCATACCTTTAACCAAAATAGCATACAAGTTTTTGCATTAACAATTTCAGATGCAATTGCACTCCCAAGCAATCTGAGGAGGGCATTTGTTTTGCACGCCATGATTTTCTAGACTGCCAGGCCTGGATTGATGAAATGCCCAGGTTCTGTGTTTTTAAAATTGTTTTTTTTTTTGCACAATCATAGGGAAAATGAAAGCCATATTACAAGTAACGATGGTTAGAAATTACAAAGGTTTACAATCTAACTATTCATTCACTGCATTATACAGTGCAATTTCAACCTTACTTGTACCACTTTAAAAATGAATGACAATCGATTAAAAATAGAAACTGCAACAGTCGACAGTTAGTCGATTAATTGAATAATCAGACAGCTCTAGTTACAGTTTATGGGAGGGTGCCTATAGGCACTCACATATAAATTGTAGCAAGCCAAATCCATGCAGACTAAATCATTTCATTTCAAAGCTTGAAATTTTGATATTAATAATAATAATAATAATACATAGTTTTTATATAGCGTAAAATCACATGGTTGTGCTAAAAAATGCTTTACATGGAAAATAAATACATATTTTGACATCAGTGTGTGGAGGGTTAACGTACCTGACTGTTCCTACATTATTATTATCCCTGCATTTTCAAAAATGAGGGGATATTGTCGTGATCTCCGTCCGTCCGTCCATCCGTCCGTCCGTCCGTCCATCCATCCGTCCGTCCGTCCATCCGTACATCAAACCTTGAAAGGCTCCTGGGGTATTCAATTCGAAACATTTAAACTATGCTAATGTGTTCAGGTAACATCTCTAGATGTGCATGAAGGTTTCAGAATTTTGATTTTGCCCCCGGTGGTTCCAGTGGAACCACTTTTATCGTTAGAAAATCAGTTTTCATCGAAAGGCTCCTAGGGTATTTAATTCGAAATGCTTAAACTATGCTAATGTGTTCAGGTAGCAACTCTAGATGTGCATGAAGGTTTTGGAATTTTGATTCGGCCCCTGGTGGTTCCAGTGGAACCACTTTTATCGTTAGAAAATCAGTTTTCATCGAAAGGCTCCTAGGGTATTCAATTCGAAATGTTTAAACTATGCTAATGTGTTCAGGTAGCAACTCTAGATGTGCATGAAGGTTTCGGAATTTTGATTCGGCCTCTGGTGGTTCCGGTGGAACCACTTTTATCGTTAGAAAATCAGTTTTCATCGAAAGGCTCCTAGGGTATTCAATTCGAAACGTTTAAACTATGCTAATGTGTTCTGGTAACATCTCCAGGTGTGCATGAAGGTTTCAGAATTTTGATTTTGCCCCCGGTGGTTCCAGTGGAACCACTTTTATCGTTAGAAAATCAGTTTTCATCGAAAGGCTCCTCGGGTATTTAATTCAAAATGTTTAAACTATGCTAATGTGTTCAGGTAACATCTCTAGATGTGCATGAAGGTTTCGGAATTTTGATTTTGCCCCCGGTGGTTCCAGTGGAACCACTTTTATCATTAGAAAATCAGTTTTCATCGAAAGGCTCCTAGGGTATTTAATTCGAAATGCTTAAACTATGCTAATGTGTTCAGGTAGCAACTCTAGATGTGCATGAAGGTTTTGGAATTTTGATTCGGCCCCTGGTGGTTCCGGTGGAACCACTTTTATCGTTAGAAAATCAGTTTTCATCGAAAGGCTCCTAGGGTATTTAATTCGAAATGCTTAAAATATGCTAATGTGTTCAGATAACATCTCTAGATGTGCATGAAGGTTTCAGAATTTTGATTTTGCCCCCGGTGGTTCCACTGGAACCACTTTTATTGTTAGAAAATCAGTTTTCATCGGAAGGCTCCTAGGGTATTCAATTCGAAACGTTTAAACTATGCTAATGTGTTCAGGTAACATCTCTAGATGTGCATGAAGGTTTCGGAATTTTGATTTTGCCCCCGGTGGTTCCAGTGGAACCACTTTTATCGTTAGAAAATCAGTTTTCATCAAAAGGCTCCTAGGGTATTCAATTCGAAACGTTTAAACTATGCTAATGTGTTCAGGTAACATCTCTAGATGTGCATGAAGGTTTCGGAATTTTGATTTTGCCCCCGGTGGTTCCAGTGGAACCACTTTTATCGTTAGAAAATCAGTTTTCTTCGAAAGGCTGCTAGGGTATTCAATTCAAAATGTTTAAACTATGCTAATGGGTTCAGATAACATCTCTAGATGTGCATGAAGGTTTCCGAATTTTGATTTTGCCCCCGGTGGTTCCAGTGGAACCACTTTTATTGTTAGAAAATCAGTTTTCATCGAAAGGCTCCTAGGGGGATTTAATTCAAAATGCTTAAACTATGCTAAAGTGTTCAGGTAGCAACTCTAGATGTGCATGAAGGTTTTGGAATTTTGATTTGGCTCCCCGGTGGTTCTGGTGGAACCACTTTTATCGTAAGAAAATCAGTTTTCATCGAAAGGCTCCTAGGGTATTCAATTCGAAATGTTTAAACTATGCTAATGTGTTCAGGTAGCATCTCTAGATGTGCTTGAAGGTTTCAGAATTTTGATTTTGCCCCCGGTGGTTCCAGTGGAACCACTTTTATCGTTAGAAAATCAGTTTTCATCGAAAGGCTCCTAGGGTATTCAATTCAATACGTTTAAACTATGCTAATGTGTTCAGGTAAGATCTCTAGATGTGCATGAAGGTTTCGGAATTTTGATTTTGCCCCCGGTGGTTCCAGTGGAACCACTTTTATCTTAAGAAAATCAGTTTTCATCAAAAGGCTCCTAGGGTATTCAATTCGAAATGTTTAAACTATGCTAATGTGTTCAGGTAACATCTCTAGATGTGCATGAAGGTGTCAGAATTTTGATTTTGCCCCCGGTGGTTCCAGTGGAACTACTTTTATCGTTAGAAAATCAGTTTTCATCGAAAGGCTCCTAGGGTATTTAATTCGAAATGTTTAAACTATGCTAATGTGTTCAGATAACATCTCTAGATGTGCATGAAGGTTTCGAAATTTTGATTTTGCCCCCGGTGGTTCCATTGGAACCACTTTTATTGTTAGAAAATCAGTTTTCATCGAAAGGCTCCTAGGGTATTCAATTCGATACGTTTAAACTATGCTAATGTGTTCAGGTAACATCTCTAGATGTGCATGAAGGTTTCGGAATTTTGATTTTGTCCCCGGTGGTTCCAGTGGAACCACTTTTTTCGTTAGAAAATCAGTTTTCATCGAAAGGCTCCTAGGGTATTCAATTCGAAACGTTTGAACTATGCTAATGTGTTCAGGTAACATCTCTAGATGTGCATGAAGGTTTCGGAATTTTGATTTTGCGGCCGGTGGTTCCAGTGGAACCACTTTTATCATTAGAAAATCAGTTTTCATCGAAAGGCTCCTCGGGTATTCAATTCGAAATGTTTAAACTATGCTAATGTGTTCAGGTAACATCTCTAAATGTGCATGAATGTTTCAGAATTTTGATTTTGCCCCCGGTGGTTCCAGTGGAACCACTTTTATCGTTAGAAAATCAGTTTTCATCGAAAAGCTCCTAGGGGATTTAATTCGAAATGCTTAAACTATGCTAAAGTGTTCAGGTAGCAACTCTAGATGTGCATGAAGGTTTCAGAATTTTGATTCGGCTCCCGGTGGTTCCGGTGGAACCACTTTTATCGTTAGAAAATCAGTTTTCATCGGAAGGCTTCTAGGGTATTGAATTTGAAACTTTTAAACTATGCTAATGTGTTAGGGTAACATCTCTAGATGTGCATGAAGGTTTCGGAATTTTGATTTTGCCCCCTGTGGTTCCAGTGGAACCACTTTTATCGTTAGAAAATCAGTTTTCATCGAAAGGCTCCTAAGGGATTTAATTCGAAATGCTTAAACTATGCTAAAGTGTTCAGGTAGCAACTCTAGATGTGCATGAAGGTTTTGTAATTTTGATTCGGCCCCCGGTGGAGCCACTTTTATCGTTAGAAAATCAGTTTTCATCGAAAGGCTTCTAGGGTATTCAATTCGAAATGTTTAAACTATACTAATGTGTTCAGGTAACATCTCTAGATGTGCATGAAGGTTTCGGAATTTTGATTTTGCCCCCGGTGGTTCCAGTGGAACCACTTTTATCGTTAGATAATCAGTTTTCATCGAAAGACTCCTAGGGTATTTAATTCAAAATGTTTAAACTATGCTAAGGTGTTCAGGTAACATCTCTAGATGTGCATGAAGGTTTTGGAAGTTTGATTTGGCCCCAGGTGGTTCCAGTGGAACCACTTTTATCATTGGAAAATCAGTTTTCATCGAAAGTCTTCTAGCATATTTAATTCGAATTGTATAAACTATGCTAATGTGTTCATGTAGCATCACTAGATGTGTATGAAGGTTTCGGAACTTTGATTTTGCCCCAGGTGGTTCCAGTGGAACCACTTTTATTGTTACAAAATCAGTTTTCATCAAAAAGCTCTTAGGGTATTTAATTCGAAACGTTTAAACTATGCTAATGTGTTCAGGTAACATTTCTAGATCTGCATGAAGGTTTTGGAATTTTGATTTTGCCCCAGGTGGTTCCAGTGGAACCACTTTTATTGTTAGAAAATCAGTTTTCATCGAAAGGCTCCTTGGGTATTAATTCGAAACGTTAAGACTATGCTAAGGTGTTGCTAAGGAAATGCGGGTATATGCCATTGTGTGCTTTGCACACAAATAACTCAATCTAGTGTTTATTTACAGTTTTAGTATTAGATGACTCATTCTCTTCGCTTTGGCCTATATTCTCCTTAACCTGTCTTTTTAAACTTCAGTTCTCAACAAATCAATTTGATGATATCTCCAATAAACACAAAGGAAACGAAGAAACGCCCATGTGTGAGATCATGGCAAACTCGACAAATTCTGTTTGTCTTTCTACATATTCTGTGACTTGAACTCAAATGTTGAAGTGTGAGCATAATACTGCCTTCTTATCACTGATAATGAGCACATCCATAATGCAAATTATTCTGTATTCTTTTTCAGAAAACTTCAGAATGATTTGAAAACAACTAAAATTGAGGAGATGAGAGTTCAAATGGAAGTATTTTGTCAAGAAATTTATCGGTACCAGAATATGAAGAGCACAGATAAAGTTTCTTCTCCAGCTAGTTCAAGGTAAATTGTGTTCTTTCATTGTGTTCATAAATTATCAAATAACCAAAATGTATTGAGATTGTTGTGATGGTCAACTCTTTACCCAACATAACTAGTAGTAGATACTTGTAAAAAAAAGTTGCTGAATGCCTAATATTTTTATACTAGAACCAATGGCCCAGACTTAGCTGGTGCAAACTCAATAATATCAAGGGCCAAGCACAAATTTTGAACCCCCTAATCCCCCAAATTTGCATACAAAACCAAAATTTGAAAGTGCTATCTGCCCCTCCATACTTTTAGTATGGCGCATGCACAGTACCCAGGAAGAGACCGGAATTGGCACAAAGCATCATTCTTTTGTTTGGCCCAAGTCAGTAAACATTTGAACTGACATCTGTGCAATAAATTCTCATTTTTAGCTCAACTTTGGCGAAGCCAAATTTGAGCTTATGCCATGGCCAGCCGTATTTATGAACCATTCTTTACAAAACTTCTTAGGTACCTTTGTTACGACCGTGAGACGAGAACGAGTGTTTTTGGGTCTGATCCGAAATTCAAGCTGGCCGCTGGCGGCCATTTTGTACAGACTTAGGTGCAATCAGATTTTTGCGAAGAACTTCCATATGAAACACTTCCTGATTTGAATAATTTTTTGTATGAATGTTTAGTACCATGGGATACATCACATATAATACGGGTTTTTTTCTCGTACGTAAATTATGCAAATTAGACTAACTTTGATGTATTTAGTGTTACTTTCAGCACTGCAAGTGCAAATGCCAACACGGCTCGGGCTAGAGGCCGTATTTATAAACCGATCTTTACGAAACTTCTTGGGTATCTTTGGTATCACCGTGGGACGAGAACAAGTGTTCTTGGGTGCGGTCCGAAATTCAAGATGGCCGATGGCAGCCATTTTGTTCAAAATTAGGTGCAGTCAGATTTTTGCACAGAACTTCCATTTGAAAGTGCTGATTTGAAAAATTTTGTGTGTGAATGTTTAGTACCATGGGATACATCACATATAATACGGGTTTTTTTCTCATGCAGAAATTATGCAAATTAGATGAATTTTGATTTTTTCAGTGCTACTTACACACAGTAAGTACATGTGTCAATATGGCTCGGGCTAGAGGCTGTATTTATCAACCGATCTTCACAAAACTTCTTGGGTACCTCTGTTATCACCTTGGGACGGGAACGAGTGTTTCTGAGTGCGGTCCAAAATTCAAGATGGAAGCCAGTGGCCTTTTTGTACCGAAATTAGGTCCAATCATTTTTTTGTCACAACTTCTATACAGCTCGCATTTATGAACTGATCTTCACAAAACTTCTTGGGTACCTTTGTTTTCACCTTGGGACAGGAATGAGTGTGTTTTGGTGTGCCTTTGTTATCACTGTGCTATGAGAACAAATATTTTTGGGTTCAGTCAGACCCACTCTGCAGCTCAAGGATTTCTTTTCTAGTTTATCATCTGACTGTCACCCACCTTTACAATACTTTCTTTACCTATACATTTGTTACAGGCTATGGTCAGTATTTATGTACAGACCGTTACAATACTTTATATGTACCTTTGTTATCAGGTCATTACCTAGATGTTTGTCATTGCTGTGTCACATACTATACATGTACATGTCTTGACAAGTTGAGCTACAGTGTCATTGACACTTCCATTGAAGATGCCAGACACAAATCAATGATGGTTTTCATGGAATCAACAGTGTAGCAGGATGTTGGAAGTGAATAACAGTGGTTTTGAATGTTCAGTACTGTAACTTTATAATTTTTATGTAAAATTATTCATATTTCCCCTATTTTAATACTAAAACCAATGGCCCAGACTTAGCTGGTGCAACCTCAATATTATTAAGGGCCAAACACAAATTTTGAACTTCCAATCCCCAAAATTTGCATACAATATCCCGAAAATTAAAGTCCTGTCTGGCCCTCCGTACTTTCAGTACCTGCATATGCACAGTACCCAGGAAGAGACTAGAATTGGCACAAACATCATTCTTCCATTTAGCCCAGAGTAAGTAACAACTGAACTGACATCTTTGCATTAAATTCTCATTTTTGAAGATGCCAAACACAAATCAATGATGGTTTTCATGAAATCAACAGTGTAACAGGATGCTGGAAGTGAATAACGGTGGTTTCGGATGTTCAGTGCAGTAACTTTATAATTTTATGTAAATTATTCATGTTACCCAATTTGGTGATATGATTCTGAACGTCGTCATTATAATATGACTCACTGTTGTTTTGTTACTATTACTTCCCTTCCCTCTCCTGAACCCTCCTGTTATACTTCCAAGCTCTTTTGGCATTTTTATTGAAGAATTTTTTATTAAATTCTTGGGAGTTTAACTTGTTAGTAGAATAGGTATTCTGTTTATCCCCAATGTTTAAGTCCTATCTATTTCGGTTCAGGACGTTTTTGTAGTCTTGCATCTTCTTCCAGATGCATTGTTTTTTCTTCATATGAAGATCTAGCTTTGCATCACGTGGTTGTTGAGCGGCTACTGACTCTGGGCCTTTGTTGTGCCTGTTGTTGGTTAGTTTCCCGTTTTTCCTCTTGACGTTGTTGTCTGTTCAATAATGTTTTGGATACATATTAATTCAGTGTTTAGTTAAAAACAGTTATTGTTTTTTTAGCTCACCGAAGGGAGCTCAACTTATCACTTGTTGTCCATCGTCGTCCGCCGTCGTGAACATTTTTCATACGACTTCTCCTCTGAAACCACTGGTTCGATTTTCACGAAACTTCATGTGGATGTTCATTGCTATATGGCAATTCATGTTTGTTCAAACGAAATGGCCACGTCCCTTGGGGGCTCTGTATAGGGCATAACTCTGTTAGCACCGTATGAATTATAGAAAAATTATTAAAAAATCTTCTTCTCCAGAACCAGTGGGCAGAATCATTTGATAATTGGTATACAGCATTATGGGGTGGATCTGATTCAAGTTTGTTCAAATCAGCCCCCTGGATTCATATTTGGGCTCACTACAGAAGTCCAAATTCGAACTTAGTGCATTTCAGGCAAATTTCTTAAAAAATCTTCTTTTCCTGATCCAGCAGGCAGAATCTTTTAATATTTGATGTGCAACATTGTGGGGTGGATCTGATTTAAGTTTGTTCAAATCGGCCCCCTGGATTCATATTTGGGGTCACTATAGAAGCTTGAATTCGAACTTAGTGCATTTCAGGCAAATTTCTTTAAAAATCTTCTTATCAAAATCCAGCAGGCAGAATCTTTTGATATTGGGTATGCAGCATGCTAAGGGGGTGAGATTCAAGTGTGTTCAAGCCAAGTTCCTGGGTTCATATTTGGGCTCACTGTCGTAGCCCGAATTATAACTTAGTTCAAAATGAGGAATTTTCTTTAAAAAATCTTCTTCTTCAGATCCAGCAGTCGGAATGTTTTGATATTTGGTATGCAGCATCTTTAGGGGGGTGAGATTCAACTTTGTTCAAGCCATGTCCCTAGATCCATATTCGGGCTCACTGTGGGAGCCCGAATGATAACTTGGTTCAAAATGAGGAATTTTCTTTAAAAATCTTTTTCTTCAGATCCAGCAGTCGGAATGTTTTGATATTTGGTATGCAGCATCCTTAGGGGAGTGAGATTCAAGTTTGTTCAATCCTTATCCCTAGGTCCATATTTGGGCTCACTGTGGGAGCTTGAATTGTAACTTAGTTCGAAATGAGGAAATTTTTATACCGTACCAATGACCCAGACAAGGGCCAAATGCAAATTTTACCCCTCAATCCCCAAAATTTGCATCTAAAACTGAAAATTACATGTCCTAAAAGGCCCTCCACTCCTTCACCCCACTGTGCATGCGCAGTGTCAAGGAGGTCTCGAAATTCCCGCCAAAAAATCATTCTTTGTTTGGCCCTCAATACAGTTACACTTCACTGTTATTTGTGCTTGTAAATCTCAGTTTTAAAGATGCCAGACGCATAATTATGAGAGAAATGGTGGATATATGGTGGAAATAGAAGGTGGAGAGGAAAAAACAGTGGAAACAGATGTTCAGGACTGTAACTTATAATTTTTTACGATTTACGATTATTTTCGAGGCGTGACCTTGTTGTGGTCATTCTTGCTATGAATGTTCCATTGTTTAATCAGTGTTTCCTCTCTCCCTTTCCTTGATTCCTCCCTAGCTATTCTCCCATGCTTTTGGCTTATTTTTTTTTTGTAATGTTTATTACTAAAAATTTTTGGGAGTTTTGGCTTGGTAACAGAATTATTTTCTGTTTTTCCCCATGTTTACGTCCTCACCCTAGGGGTGTTTAGGCGTTTTGGTCTTCATCTACCATCTGATGTTCTACAGTTTCTTCTCTGGAAGCCTCTGTTTTGCATCAGATAGTGTTTAAATTGGTAACTGATTTTGGGCTAGGTTGTTTCTGTGCCTGGAGTCATGTTTCTGGTTTGTTGACACTTTTGCTTGTGTTGACAACTGTTACTTCTGAAAGTGATTACTAGTCTTCTGCTTAATTTAGTTCATAGCAAGGTACATTAATATTGTCCGTAAGTGTTAAATTAATTTTTCAAAATGCTTAAAAAATTTTGTCCACACTTAGGCTTTTTTGGGGTACTTTGGGATCAAGGTTCCCATTGGGAACTTGGGCTCTTCTGAAAATTTTTTCAAAAATTTTATTTTTTTAAAAATTATTTTCTTTTGAAATGTTATAATTAATTAATATATTATGTATATTTATTTCAAGGGTTAGTGCGAGTAATACGACGGTGTATTTTTTTCTGGTGGAAAAAATATTCTTCATTCGTAATGCGGGGATATCTTCCTCTAATTCACAAGTTCATTGTGTTTCTTATAGTCAGTGTAGTCGCATTAATTCTTGCTCTGTGTGTGTTGATTGATATGACATCGTTGGAGACGTGTGTTACGGTATTTTATTAGCGGTGAGTGGTCCATAGGGTCACTATATATTATCAGTTCTGATTTCAGAATTCAGAGTGATGTTTCCGTGATGTCTTCAATAGTGTGTCTCCGACGTTGCAATATTAGGGCTAGCGGGAAGTGCTCAAGGTATTACGACAATTGCTGGGAGTTAGCTAGTTCTATCGAAGGCATTGTCGCCCGCTAGTCCGCCCGGTGTCGCGTCCATTCACCAGGAAGAATGGTACAGCACCCGGGTTAGTCTGTTGCGGTCCAGGGAAGTAGATTGGGTGATGCGATCACTATAAAACTTCAGATGTGCACACCCAGCAACGACGGATCCGAGGATAGTACAGAGGAAGCCTGTCAGTCCAGTAGCTAGCTTGTACAGGTCCCCCGGACCGCGAGCAAGAGAGGCCCCCTCTCTCTTGCATCAACATCTGCACCGTGATGTTGTTGTATGTTGTTCATTTAGTCGGAGTTTACGTCCTCTCCTCCTGCTCGAGACACTCCGTCGCATCACAGTCCGACGCGGCTGTTATATTGGCTTTCTCATCCTTGTCAACACACACGACCGCACCTTGGCTATGTGACCACAGATTTCCAGGGGACGTTCGCATATTATATAAATGCAGGATTGAACGTCCCTGGTGCTCCTGCTTCGCCAACAAAGGAATACACGTCGACCAGGTCACTCCATCTGCTAGCCAAGGATACGAGACCTTTCCAGTTGGGATGTTCGCATATTATATAAATGCAGGAATGAACGTCCCGGGAGCTTCCAGCGGATGTTTCACGTAGCACCACGGCTCCACAGGTCTCATACGGTAACATGAACTAGGTACTGTTACTGTGATGTCTTCGTAAGTGTGCTTCCATTGTCACAGTCAGTTGAAGAGCTAGCAGTAAAGTGCTCATGCAGATATGTCAATTGCCTAAGAGGTCCCAAGTAGGATCGACGGCGTTGGCGCCCGCTAGCTCACCCGGTGTCGCGACCATTCACTGAATGGCTCAGCACCTGGGTTCGTCCGTTGCGGTCCAGGAAGGAGAGTGGGGTGATGAGAGCACTTTAAAATACAATGTGCACACCCTGTGACGACGGATATGAGGATGGTACGGAGGAAGCCTATTAGTCCGGTTCCTAGCTCGTCCAGGTGCATCTGGGCTGTGAGCGAGAGAGATTCCTCTCTCGTATTACAACATCTGGGCCCAGATGTTGTGATTCAAAACGTTCCTCAGTCGGAGCATACGTCCACCGCTTGGGATGCTCCGTTACATAGACAGGGTCCGTACATTCTTAAAAAGTGCTTGAATTTCAATGCCTGTCTTGAAAAGTGCTTAAATTGACTTTTCCCCTTGAATAGTGCTTGAATTACCACCACTCCCCTTGAAAAGTCCTTGAATCCTGGGCCCCAACCTACTCTGCTAAAAAAATCCCCCCCCCCCCCCAAAATGGCACGTTTTAGTGCCCAAAATTCGGGAATTCGCTGTAGCATATTAAAGTTTAAAACACGAATAGTATAATACGCCTGTGTGCTCTGCACACTACTTTTCTTGTTCATGATAATGAAAGAAAACACAAGTACACAAATTACAATGACGTTCATCATAATGTACAGGTCAATTTTAACCAATCAGAAAATTGAAACGGCAGCATGTGATCTATTTGCATACTATCATGTGGCTCACTATACACACAGGCTGCTATACTATGGAGAGCATCCAATTCAAATGAGCGGTGAATTGTGTTTTGCAAACTGTTTTTTCCAATCAAAGTCTGCATCTCCGCCTGCTTCATTTATTTCATCGTGTCACACAAAATGATAGTTACTGGAAGCGATAATATATCAAAGATTCACCTTGACTTTGTATGAAAATAACAGAGGTATTTGATAATAAATCCTGAATTATTGTTTGTGAACAATCGATTTTGAATGTCAAATTACCACAAACAACCCAACAACTTTGCAAGAAGTTCCAAAACTTGACCAAAAGAACAGAAATGGGCCTGAATATTACCTGACACACACTCATTCTTGAAATATGCAATATGCAGAGAGCAGTTATAAAAAGAACATGTCACAGTTGGTTTCTTAGAATGGAAAAATAGTTCTTGAAAATGAATGACATAGCCCTTGAAAAGTGCTTGAATAGTGCTTGAATTTCATTTTGTTAAACCTGTACGAACCCTGATAGACAGTCCGGAGAGACTGCTCTTTCGGCTTCCTCATCCTCACGGCAGCACACGCGACCACATCTTGGCTATGTGACCTGTGCTATTCAACCAACATCGCCGACCAGGGATTCTACGGCGACCAGGTCACGCCATCACGTAGCCAAGGATACGAGGCCTTCAAACTCTGAACGTTCGCATATTAGATGTATGCAGGAGTGAATGTCCAAGGAGCTTCCAGCGGCTAAATCCTATAAGATCGCAGCTCCACAGGCCTCTGTTATGGACATGCTATCGTAGATAGCACAAATTTTTGCAGCATCCCAGCAACCGACAGTAACTATGTCGGATCAGGAATTATCCGAGGAAGCTGGGTTGGTACGTTCCACTGCAGGTTCAGGCACAGATGACCAAGAATTACAAGTGGTCCGACAGGATGGCGAAAGGGATACAGAGGAGTTGTATTTTCCCTTTTCGGAACAACATAATTGCCGTAGAGTGCATCCGGCATTATCTTCTGACGTTGTTCATCTGGACCAAAATGCTGCGTTGCCAGATAAGAGACTGATAGCGCCACTGGACACAGAATTCTTAATCGGTTTAGGGACATCATCCCTCAGTTTCCGACATAGTCCAAATATGTCTCACGGACATTTGATCGGTTGAACCACGCTATATTTATTTAACTTGCTCCCTAAATGGGCAGGTCAGGTTTCTTATCGGCAATATGCTCTACATCGGCCTTTCATCAATTCAACGAATATTTTGAAAAGGCAGGACAGAGCATTCTGAGAGTTTCTCTGCATTTAAACGATCAGAGCAGGACCTAGTATTTTTACTGTCGTCTATGTCAATTCTAACCACAATGTTGGAAATAATATTATCATCTAGCAGGGTCAGCTTAGATGCATCATCATATGCAGATCACCTTGCCACAATGTTATCATTACGTCTCAAGAGAAAAGAATTCTAGGATGATAATATCCTTAAGAGTTCTTTCAAGGGCCTCACGTAAAACTCCGTCCTTTAGTGGCAATATGGAGTTGGTTAGATGTGACACGGCCCTGACTACATCCACGTGTGTAGATAGTAAGGTGAAAAACTCTCTTAGAGTCGCTCCGGTCTCCGGAGAGTTTTCTTCGGCAGCAAGCTTTCCGCAGTCTATGATCTGTTAACTAAGAAAGCTTTTGACTCTCTGCTATTAAAATTCGCTTTCAAATAGTCGGATTCAGGTGTAGGACAGGTACTTCTGGGACGAATACGTCCGAGGGAAGTTCCTATAGAGGTTCCTATGCGTCCTCTATGTCTTTTTCTAGAGACCGTCAGGGTAGCGACTCATATAGGGTCCGTAATTCCTGTCAGACGTCCCTAGGTCGACGGGGCGAGGTGTGGACTGTGGAGGACATGGCTTCTCCTTCCACAAGCCTCGCAGGACCAGGAGGTAATGGTTTTAACCTCTCTCGTGTTCTAGTGAGCGGAAGACTGTCGAGTTTTTCAATTATTTGGGAATAGATTATGGACATCCCTTGGATACAAGGGGTGATTTCGGAAGGACTAAATTGTTCCTCAAACGAAATCCTTTGTTAACTCGGAGTCCAAAATGGACTCAGCTTCCACTAAGTCAGTAGGTTAGAGGCTCATTTCCATCAGAAGTCTAGTCTATTCTGGAATGATCGCGATGGAGATCGTCGAAATCCAGGAATTTCAAGGTTTCTACAACCATCCTTTTCTGGTTCCAAAAACCAGACGGCTCATTCTGTTACTCATTATTCGGAACTGGATAAACAAGCTGATCGTGGCTCCAAGTTTATGTATGGAGTCCACCTGATCGGTCAGAGCGAGTATTCGGGTGTACGATTATGCTACATGCATAGATCTCAAGATGCGTACTTTCACGTCATGGTACATCTGGCGTCAGAAAGTATCTTCACTTCCTTATCATAGAAGTCGTATTTCAACTCCGAGCAATATGCTTCGGTCTGAATCTAGCCCCCTCAGCGTTCACTCTAATAACGGACTCGGTAATGACTCATTTCCGAGCTTATTCATCTGTGATAATGTCGGCCTACCTGGACGACATTCATATATGTATGGCAATGAGATAACGCTTCTGATCTATGTGCAGAATCTGCTTCTGTTGCTCAGACATCTCGGTTTCTTAAGTAAATGAGGAGAAGTCGGATCTGCTATCATCCAAGTCATTCACCCACCGGGGGATGAGCTTCGTAACACTACTTTTTCGTTCGTCTGCCGTTACCCAGAACGAAATGATTCAGTTGTTATGCTCACTATTGTCTTCGCTCAGACAAGTCTCAGCGAGAGATCTTTTGAGACTGATACGTTTAGGCGGAACTGCCGTGATGTTATTCCGATGGGACGGGTGCGCATTGCTTCTCTCCAAATTTCTTTAATTCTGATTTGGAGGATGAAGTTTCTTTCGCTCGATACAGACATCTTCTTGTCAAATCAAGTGAATAAGAGATTCAAACTTGGACAAGTTTTCTGGGCTTAACTCAGGTAGTTCCACTGCAATTGCCGGATCCGAGTTTTACAGTCTTGATGGATGCCAGTAAAACAGGTTGGGTCATTTCATTGAGCCCAACGGATTGAAGTGCCAGGGTCTTTTGATTCCGTAGTTCCTTATCATGCACTCAAACATCAAGTATGATGTCATTTTGGCTTGCGCTACGTTATTGGATAACGTAATTCATTATGTTCATATGCTAATTCTATCCGACAACTCAACGGTATTAGCGTATTTTCGGAATTATGGAGGCACTCATTCCATCCTGTTATTCATGTTAACGGAATGAATCTTTCGGTTGCTACTAGAACATCAAGTTCTATCGGTCTGTCATATTCCGGGTCACCTGAACGTATTAGCGGACTCCCTTCGTGGAGGGGCCGTTTGTTGCCACCAGAATAGGCTTTCAACAAACAAGTTTTCAATCAGATTGCTACCAAGGCGAGCGGCCAATGATCGACTTATTCACGACGCATCTCAACAATCTGTTGCAGGCGTATGTGTCCTTATGTTTGGATCTTCGAGCATTTGCAGTAAGCGCTCTATCGATCTTGTTAGATGGAATAATAAGATATGCGTATCTTCCAACGCTGTTGATTCAGCAGATATTGCTCTAGTGTAATTATTTTAATGCAAATTCTGCTGGTAGCTTCTTTAGCTCCACAAGACTGTGGACTGTTTACTCTGGCGTCTGTTGTTGGACATGCCGTGGAAGATTCCTCCACATTTCAGTCCATTCTATGGTCAGACGGATTCAATCTACAGTCAGTTCTGCTTATGATTATATCTTCATTCAGCAGGCTGTGTTTTAGTTTTAAGCTCATGAAGAGTTCTTCTACTTCATGGTCTTAAGCTATTAATATTGTTATTACAGATTTAATGAGGGCAGCATATTGGTGTTAGCCCTCCATTTTCATGATTTTGTATCTGAGAATATTGAGTCCTTTTCTGCAGATCTGCATTGTTTAGGTCCGCTATTTTTTACTCAGAATATTGTCTACTAAACAGTGGCAACTATGTGTGTATAGGCTTTTGGTTCCTCCAGTGACTCTGTCCTGCTGCCCTCTTTGCTCTGGAGTATTTGATCCAGAGCAAGGGAAAGGCGGGAGGGGGGTGTTCCCTTAGGTCACCTGGTTTATAGTGCAAGGGAATACCTCCTTTGGACTTAGTAATTCCGTGTCGGTTCCGAAATAATTTTAGGGTTAAGCCTATGTTTACTCATCTGTGTAATATTTTTTAAGTGTTGATTGGTGTGAAGCATTCGTATATATCACGTGATTAATTGAGCGTTAATATACAATCCTCGGACAGTTTTAAATGAGTATATAGAGTCTCATTTCTCTAGACTCCTGTATTTATTGGCGTTCCTTAAAAAATATTAGTATAAAGGGTTATACTAGATGTTTATAGAGATCATTGATGTTATTGTGCTCAATTACAGAATAGTATTGTGTCTTTCTTTTTTGTTACAAATAAGAAAGATACATGTAAGACTATCTCTCCTTTTCTCCCTAAGGGGATAGGTCTGTTATAGGTAATTGAGTCTATTGGATTTTCCTTATGTCCTTGGCCCTCCAACTGTTTTACTATTCAGCTAAGTCTGGGTCATTGGTACAGTATAAAAATGTTAAAAAATTTATAGTAATTTATATATTTTTTATACTTAACAATGAGCCAGACAGGGATGGCCCTCCCATGAGTTGGGAACTCATACCTCCCCGCTGAGTACATAACGCTTACCAGGCACTGGTTGTAAGAATGATTTTTGGCAGGAATTTCGAGACCTCTTTGACACTGCGCATGCGCAGTGGAGTGGAGGGCCTTGTAGGACATGTAATTTCCGGTTTTAGATGCAAATTTTTGGGATTGGGGGGTAAAATTTGCGTTTGGCCCTTAATATTTTAGAGTTAGCACCAGCTAAGTCTGGGTCATTGGTAAGTATAAAAAATATATAAATTACTATAAATTTTTTAACTTTTCTCAAAAAATCTTTTTCTTCAGATCCAGCAGTCGGAATGTTTTGATATGTGGTGTGTAGCATCCTTAGGGGAGTGAGATTCAAGTTTGTTAAAGCCAAGTCCCTGGGTCCATATTTGGGCTCACTGTGGGAGTGGGAACCCGAATGGTAACTTAGTTCAAAATGAGGAATTTTCTTTAAAAATCTTCTTCTGATCCAGCAGATGAATGCTTTTGATATTTGGTATGCAGCATCCTTAGGGGGGTAAGATTCAAATTTGTTCAAGCCATGTCCCTAGTTCCATAAAATTTGTCTCTCATGACTTCATTCCTTTGTAGTGTTGATTAACCATGTCTAACTGAATGTGACCCCAAATACTTCTTTGAACCACTTTGTTTGAATCACTTTGCCCAGTGAGCAATTAAGTCCCCTTGGGACCTCTTGTTTCTATTAGGATACATATATCTTATTCCAGTAGTTTAGCTTTAATTAGATAGTGCTTGTCCACACTTAGGCTCTATCGGGGGTGCCCTTGGGCTCTTGAGGTTCCCTTGGGGTACTAAGGCTTCATTCAAAATTTTTAGAAAAAATTATTATTATTATTTTGGCTTCATTATTATTGTATCTATTTTATTAAATTGGTACCTAGTGTAAGTCCAGGAAGTCTGTCTTGGATTTACATGCTTGTTGTCTGCCTGTAGTCGCTACAGTCCTTCTATACTTGTACTATGGGATCCTGTGTGGTGGGCGGTGAAGTTCCGATGTCAGAACTTTCACCACAGGCTAATACTAGTCTTTCAGTCTCTTTTTCAGAGGAACAAGGACATGGTGATAGTACTTTGACACCTGTCCATTACATGCTGCTGTCGTCGTACTCTGATGAGCCCTGCTCTGATGAGTAAACAGAGCTAGCTGCCAAGGTCCTCATGTCTATTAGCAGGGGAATGAGGGCTCTAGTTAGTTCGCTTAATCCTCTGCAAGCAGCTAGCTCGACCGGTGAAGCGGTTTTCCTATTATGGGAGGCGGGACGCCGGGTAGGTCCGTTGCAGTCGAGAAGTGTAGACGTGGGTAGAGCGAGCACCTCAAAAACAAAAGCTCACCCCGCGATGATGGCAAAAGGGGAAGACACCTGAAAGTTTCTCTGCAGGGCACTCAGCGGGGTCGACTGTTTCCGTCGTAAGAAACTTCTGTGAGTCGGAGCCCCCATCATTGCTTGCGGTTCGGGATGCTCCTTTCACACTTCTGTCAGGGTTGGCTCCTGTTATGGCTTCCTCTTCAGGGAAGCTAAGGGGTAGAAGCCTACAAGTTTCTAAACGGAATGCTTGGTGAGATCTGAAGTCAGATCATGAGTTGGAGAACCGTCTCCGTTCCGTCAGCAGTTAGGGTCATCTGTTTCCACTTTGAGAAACTTTAGTGAGTTGGGGGCGTCGGTTCACATTTGTGGTCCGGGATGTTCCTTCCACACTGCAGTCGGGGCCGGTTGCTGCTATGGCTTCTTTCTCTGCTTCATGACGAAGCACATCAGACTGCAGACTAGCTGTCCGACTTCGCATGTTCAAGCTGTTCCACTGAGGCATTCCCAGTCTTCACCACCAAAGTCAGATTAACCTGCAGCTAGTGGTTTGAGGCATATATATACGGGACATGCATCAAAAGATCTGGGGTCAGATCTCCATCTCATGAGTAGCATATGGTAAAAGAAGCGGATAACCGCTGCTTCACAAGCCTCATTCATGGACCTGCTGTCGCAGATTGCACATCTTATTGCAGCATCCCAGTACTCGCAGGTTCAGCCATCAACAGTCTCCGGTAGTGAGCTATCCATCGATGCAGTGTTGGTCCAGTCATCATTTCTTTTGGATGGTGTTGACCATGTTTTTCAGATGGAACATTCAGATGGTGAGATGGCTACAGAGGATAATTCTCCATCCCTCTTGGAACAGCACATTAAGACTATGAATTATTCATTAGTTCTTCCAGATCTTGTTCCATCTGAACAAAAGTCTGCATTCGCTAGGCCAAAAACAGCTTAGGGTAGCGGGTGAAGGAATGACGAGGTTCTTTCTTTCCCTGGTGATTTTGCTCAGGTTTCGAAGGCCTTTGGTCTGCTTAACGACGCCACCCTTGGCCTAGCAATTGTATAAGAAAGGCAAATGATCTATTCTTCACGAATAGAAGATCTCTAGCCTGTAGTTAGGCTGAGACAGCTGTCTTGTTTGTAGAAGGAAAAAGTATTGTTTTTCCTTCTCTGGGTTGTATTCCTAGACATCAGTAGAAGCCTTATGTAATTTTAGAGCGATCTTTTCTTATACATTAGCGGCTAACGGCATAAGTATCCTTTTACTGAGCTGTCCAAGACAACAGGGTAACACACAGATATTTGTCTTCACTGATATAAGACTTTTAGGCTGCGTTAGCTATGCTGAGACCGCTATCTTTTTGGAATAAGGCAGTTAGAAGGAAAGATTATGTTCTTTCCTTCTTGGTGTTGTATTCCTAGTCCTTTTGTTGTCACCTTAGTAGTCTTGTGTGAATTAAGAGTGGTCTGTTTCTATAACATTATCAGTTAATGTCATAGTAGCCTTATGTAATTTAGAGTGGTCTTATACATTGCGGCTAACATCATAAGTCTCCATTTAGTGACCTTTCCAAGGCCGCAGGTGACATAGATATCATTCTTCACGGACTTCTAAGCTGCATTAGCTAAGCTGAGACTACTGTCTCTTTGGAATTAGAGCCATTAGAAAAGAGTGGGCCTTTTTCCTTAATTTGAGCGACTAACGTAGTAAGTCTCCGTTTAGTGAGCTTTCAAAGGTCACAACTTACACCGAGATATCTGGCTTCACAGAGTTGAAGACTTCTAAGCTGCATTAACTAGGCTGAGACTGCTGTCTTTTGGGAATAGAACTGCTAAAAGGAAAGAGTATGTTTTTTCGTTCTTGGTCTTGTATTCTTAGGAATTATGAGTGGTGTTTTTTCCCTGTCATTAGCGTCTAGCATTGTAGGTATCCTTTTAGTGAGCTTCTGGGGCCACAGTTTACAGCCATATGATTGTCTTCATGGGTAGAAAACCTTTAGCTGCATCAGCTAGGCTGAGACCACTGTCCTCTCAGACAAGGTACCGTTATGAGGAAAGAGGTTGTTCTTTCCTTAAGGGTGTTTTTTTGTGTTAGTTATCTGAGTCTTTCAGCCCTATTGATGACGCCATATTAACCTAGTGAGAAATAATGAGCATTCTTTCAGATGCATGTAGTTAGTATCTTTTTCAGGAATATGTTTCCTGAAATAATTGGAACAAGGCACAAGGAATTCATCTAGGTTTTTATGATCGGGTGCCAGAACTTAGTTTTTCATCACCTGCTTCATTTTATATCTAATCTACTGTCGTGGATTATATTTCCACTTGGAGGATTATGGATATTATGTCTATATGGTGTACTTTTTGGGGCCATGGCATACTATCTTCATTTCAAGGGATATGTCGAGGCTATATCGGCGGCTGTATTCCTTGCAATAGTGCCATGTTCATCAAGTCCCTCTCCGTCCTTTAGTGGCATTATGGAGTTGGTCAGTCAGACGTGATGGAGCCCTGTGGTTTTATAATATTCTAGATGACTAACACTAGAGCGTTATGAGTTGTGCCAGGTCAAAAAACTGGTCATGCTTGGTTTTTGACTAGTTATTTGTTGTGATAAGCTTCTTTTTGCTGTTATTACTCTTTTATTGAGAACAGCAGCAGCAGTAGCATAGCTTTGGGAATGTAACATGAGGTTTCCTTTTTCCTATAGTTGAAAAAGGAATTTTTCGCAGTTCCAAGCTTTAGTATTACTGCACTGGCCATACTTATCTAGCAATTCAAGTAATGCGGGTGGGGGGTTCGATATTGATTTTACTTTGAACCCTACCCCCCAACCCCCCACCCCGTTTTTCTTACGGCTTATGAGTCTATTCCTCATGTTATAAATTGCATTAACGTTTTATTCCTTCAGTTTCCTAGTTATATTTTGTATCGCTCTGTTACGCCGATGATACAGGCTGTATTCAGGCAAGGGTACATGCAGGATTCTGTTGGTTGCTTGCTTAATATGTATTAATCATTAGGCAGACATATTTCTTGAATAAATTCTCTTAAATTCTTGCTCAGTGTCAGTTCATGAGCTTATTCGAATTTTGGGCTTGTTGGATCAGAAATGGCCATCTATGCATATGTTCTCTATTTTTGTCTTCATTATTTGGAACTGTATGTTCATCAAACAGTCATTGGTTGTAACAGACCTAGGGAAAAATGATTTATTTGGGGACGGTCCTTGACGGGTTTTTATTCATGTCCCATTCCCGGTTCTGAATCCAGTCTTCAACCGGAAGTGGTTTACAAAGGGGGAATCCTACTCTCTCATTCTCGTAGATTGAACAGTTTTAATTTGGAAGTTCATTATTGGGAATTACTTTTATACCAGAATGTGGTCGCCTGTTGGTTGGCTCAGAAGCATATACGTTCTCTCAGATAACTTTTCATTGGGATTGATTGGACAAGTTTAAGGTTGTATATATTAATATCACCGGTTCTCGACCTATTTCCGTATTTTCATTTTAAAAGCTTTCGATTTTAGTAACCAGGAGCCTTTTAGGTGACTCTATTTACTTTAGTATGCCTTTTATTGCTCAGAGGAGATTCCTACATTAGGTTTCTTTTCTGATATTATTCAGTACCGCTTTATCACTGATTCCAGGCCTCTTTCCTCTTTGTTTTGAAGGTTAATTCCTTCAAAAAAGAGGGGTGGGGGAGGGTGATTTCTCTTTACCTCTTCTGGCCTTATAGTAAGTGTGTAACTGGGTGAAGCTGTTATTGTCTATAGATAATACTGATCTTATGTACAGCTTGATGCATTGTATACAGCATGTGTCTGTGGGCATCAGTCTCCAACTCTCAGACACGCTTTTTCTAATTTTAAGCATCTTATTCCAGACTAGCCTTAAAATTGGGGGCTCGTTACACCCAATTAGCGTAATCATTTATGCTAAGTAATAAGGAATCACTTGGATATTGCTCCTTATTTCAGTGGTATATCCTTCTCTATTGTTGTATAGAGAGGGATATATGTAATTCCTCAAATTTTAATCTCCTATTCACCTTGGGTGTCCTACTGTAGGCTTAGGAGCTGAAATTTAGTCTGCTATTCCTTCAAGTCCTTAGGCCCTCCAGCCTTTTTACTATTCAGCTAAGTCTGTGCCATTGCTTCTGGTATAAAAATATGTTAAATTTAAAGTAATTTGCATATTCTTTATACTTAACCAATTGCCCAGACGGGGATGGCCCTCCCATGAGTGGGCACTCATACCTCTCCGCTGAGTTATAACATTAGTAGGAACAACTAGGAAGAATGATGCTTGGCGCCAATTAGAAGAATGATGTTTGCGCCAATTCCAGTCTCTTCCTAGGTATTGCACATGCACAGTACTAAAAGTATGGAGGGCCAAATGGGATTTTCAAATTTAGGTTTTGTATGCAAATTTTGTGGAGGTCTTGAATTGACGCCAAATGTCATTCTTTGTTTGGCCCTCAAATCAGTAACACCTCACTGATATTTGTGCTTGTAAATCTCAGTTTAAATGATGCCAGACACATAATTATGAGAGAAATGGTGGATATGAAGAGGAAATAATAGGAGGAGAGGAAAAACTGTGGAAAGAAATGTTCAGGGCTGTAACTTAAAATTATTTTACGAAATTATTTCATGTTGCCTATTTTCTAGGCATGGCCCTGTTGTTGTCATTCTTGCTATGAGTGTTCCATTGTTTGATCAGTGTTTCCACTCTCCCTTTCCTTTATTCCGCCCTAGCTATTCTCCGATGCTTTTGGCTTATTTTTTGTAATGTTTATTACTAGAATTTCTTGGGAGTTTTGGCTTGGAAACCGAATTATTTTTATTTATTTTTTCCCCATGTTTACGTCCTCACCCTAGGGTATTTAGGCATTTTGGTCTGCATCTGCCATCTGATGTTCTGCAGTTTCTTCTTGGGAAGGCTCTGTCTTGCATCAGATAGTGTTTGAATTTTGATACTGATTTCGGGCCATTTTTTTTACCAGTGCCTGGAATCATGTTTCTGGTTTGTTTGCACTTTTTTGTTTAGGTTGACAACAGTTACTTCTGATAGTGATTTCTTGTCTTCTGCCTAGTTTAGTTCATAGCAAGATACATTAATATTGTCCGTAAGTATTACATTAATTTTTCAAAATGATTTAAAATTTTGTCCACACTTAGGCTTTTTTGGGATCCAATTGGGCTCAGGGTTCCCACTGGGAACTTGTGCTCTTCTGAAAAAATTTTTTCTTTTCTTTTTTTATTTTTTTTTTCGTATTATTATAATGGATTATTTTATTATGTATCCTTGTTTTCAAGGTTTAGTGCGAATATTGTGATTTATGTTTATTTTTCACTATGAAAGATTATTGTTCAAATTGTAATGGAAGGAAATCTTCCTCTGATTCTCATGATTTCTGTATTAATTGTAGTCAAAACGTTAGACACGTGTGTCACGGTATGTTGTTAGCAGTGAGAGGACCATGCTGGTCCTCTCACTGCAGGGTCACTCTAGTTTTTCACTCTCTTTTTCAGAGGAACAAGAACAGGGTGATGTTTCCGTGATGTCCTCTAGAAGTGTGCTTCTGTCGTCACAGTCAAGAGAAGAGCTAGCGGCAAAAGTGCTAATGGATATACGCCAATTGCCTAAGAGGCCCCAAGTAGGGTCAATGGCGTTGACGTCCGCTAGCTCACCCAGTGTCGCGACCATTCACCGAATAGCTCAGCACCCGGTTTCATCTGTTGCGGTCCAGGAAGGAGATTCGGGTGTTGCGAGCACTATAAACATTCCACATGCACACCCAGTGACGACAGAACAGAGGATAGGACGGAGGAAGCCTTCGAGTTCGGTTCCTAGCTCGTCCAGCTCCGCACGGGCTGCGAGCGAGAGAGGTCCCTCTCTCGTACAGCAACATCGCGGTCCAGATGTTGTCACACATAACGTTCCTCAGTCGGAGCATATGTCCACCCCTCGGGGTGCTCCGGTGTATAGACAGTCTGACGAGATTGCTCTTTTGGCTTCTTCATCCTCACGACAGCGCACACGACTGCACCTTGGCTATGTGACCAGCGATATCCAGCCTGCATCGCCATCCAGCGATTCCACGACAACCAAGTCACGCCATCCGGTAGCCAAGGATACGAGGCCTTCTTCATCCCGACGTTTGCATAAAAGGAGTATGCAAGAGTCAAGGCCCACGGAGCTTCCGACGGCTAAATCACGTAAGACCGCAGCTCCTCAGGCCTCATTAACGGACATGCTATCACAGATAGCGCAAATCATCGCAGCATCCCAGCAACCGGCAGAAACTCTGTCGGAACAGGAATTGTCAGATGATGCTGGGTCGGTACGTCAGGATGGCAAAAGGGATACAGACAAATTGGATTTTTCCCTTTCGGAACAACACAAAATTCCTGTGGAGTTCATCCGGCATTTCCTTCCGGAGGTTGTTCCTACGGACCAAGATGCTGCACAGCCGGATAGGAGGCTTATAGCGCCACTGGACACCGAATTCTTCAGTTGGTTTAGGGACTCCCTCCCTGAGTTTCCGTCTCAGTCCAGGAATGTCTCGCGGACATTTGAACTTTTGAATGACGCTATCAGTAAACTTGCTACCAAAACGGGCAAGTCAGCCTTCCTACCGGCAAGTGCTCTACATCTGCCTTTCATCAATCCAAGGAATAGATTTGAAACGGCAGGACAGGGCATTCAGAGAGTTCCTCTGCATCTAGACGACCAGGCTGAAGACCTTGAATTATCCATGCCATCGTCTCTGTCAATTCCAAGCACGACGTTGGAAACAACAATATTGTCTAATAGAGCTAATTTAGACGCACTTTCGTACGCAGATCACCTTACCAGAGCGTTGTCATTATGCCTTGAGGGACAAGAATTCCAGGATGTACAAACTTTCTTAAGAGTTCTGTCGAGGGCCATTGCTTTTTCCATGTATAACTCCGCCCTTTCAGTGGCAAATCTGGAGTTAGTTAGACATGACGGAGCCCTAGCTACATCCAGTAGAGTTGACAGTAAGGTGAAAAACCCTCTCAGAGTCGCTCCGGTCTCCGGAGAGCTTCTCTTTGACGGCAAGCTTTCTGCTATTTATGATCAATTAACTAAGAAAGCTTCAGACTCTCTGCTATTTAAATCCGCTTCCAAAAAGTCAGAGCCAGCAGAGAAGAGTAGGCCAGGCACTTCTGGGACGAGTACGTCCAGAGGAAGTTCCTATAGAGGTTTGTATGCGTCCTCTAGGTCTTACTCTAGAGGCCGTCAAGGCAGCGACTCTAATAGGGGTCGCAATGCTGTCCGTAATAACCGGTCAGACGCCCCTAGGTCGACGGGGCGAGGTGCGGGCCGTGGAGGACGTGGTTTCTCCTTCCGCAAGCCTCGCAGGTCCAGGAGGTGATGGTTTAAACCTATGTCACGTTCCTGTGGGCGGAAGGCTCTCGAGTTTCTCAGACAATTCGGATTTAATTATGGAGGACCCTTGGGTTCGAGGAGTTATTGCGGAAGGACTGAAATTGTCCTTCAAAGGAAAACCACCGTTAACTCGAAGTCCAAGATGGACTCAGCTTCCGTCAAATCAACAAAAAAGAGCCTCGCTTCTATCAGAAGTCCAGTCTCTTTTATTGAAGAACGCGATAGAGGTCGTAGAAAACCAGGAATCTCCAGGTTTCTACGGCCATCTTTTTCTGTTCCGAAACCAGACGGCTTGTTCCGTCCAGTAATAGATCTGAGCTGGATAAACAAGCTGATTGTGGCTCCAAAATTTTATATGGAGACCATTCGATCGGTCAGAGCGAGCATTCGAGTGAACGACTATGCTGCAAGCATAGATCTCAAGGATGCGTACTTTCACTTCATGGTACATCCGGCGTTCAGAAAGTATCTTCGTTTCACTGTCCTAGTTGTCGTATATCAGTTCCATGCAATGTGCTTTGGTCTGAATCTAGCGCCCTCTCCAAATCTTTCTGACTCAGAATTGGAGGGCGAAGACTCATTCGCTTGATACGGACATCCTCTTGTCAAACCAAGTCAAACAAGAGATTCAGTGGTTAACTCAGGGAGTTCCACTGCAATTGCCGGATCCGAGTTTTACTATTATGACGGATGCCAGTCAAACAGGTTGGGGCGCGACACTGAGCCCATCGGATTCGAGATGCCAGGGTCTTTGGGATCCACAGTTTGTAAACAAGCACATAAACATCAAAGAAATGATGTCAATTTGGCTTGCGTTACGTCATTGGATGGACGTTATTCGGAATGCACACGTGCAAATTCTATCCGACAATACAACGGTGGTAGCGTATATTCGGAATCAGGAAGGCACTCATTCCATTCCGTTGTGCAAGCGAACCGAAAGAATCCTTCTGTTTGTATTGGAACATCAGGTTCTCCTATCGGTCCATCATATTCCGGGTCGTCTGAATGTGTTAGCAGACTCCCTTTCACGGAGAGGTCACCTGTTGACTTCGGAATGGACTCTCAACAAACAGGTATTCAATTAGATTTGCTACCAATGGGAGCGGCCATTGATAGATTTGTTTGCAACGCATCTCAACAATCAGTTGCAGACGTATGTGTCGCCATGTCCGGATCCTCGAGTGTTTGCAGTAGACGCTCTATCGATCTCGTGGGACGGGATAATAGGATATGCGTTTCCTCCAGCACCGTTGATTTAGCAGATATTGCTCAAGATAAAACCATCACAAGGCAAGATTCTGTTGGTACCATCTCTATCACCACAGAGATCATGGATAAATCTACTCAGGTGTCTGTTGTGGGGCATGTCGCTGAAGCTTCCTCCACGGGAGGATCTTCTGTCGCAGGGGAAATCGCACACTCTCCACCACAATCCGCAAGGTCTCAACCTACACGTATTTCTGTTGTGCGGTCCTTCTTGCACAGCAAGCATTTTACAGGACGAGCAGTAGACGCGATTTCTAACTGTAGGAGGACCTCCTCTTCACTAAATTATGCTGCTAAATGGAAGGTCTTTCGTCAGTGGTGTAGGGATCACTCTGTAGATATTTATGATCCCTCCATTCCTGACATTGCAAATTTTCTGGTTTACTTGTTTGATGAGATCAAACTGCAGCCTGTTACTATTAAGGGTTATAGGTCTATGTTATCTGATACCTATGCACATCATGATAGCTTAATGATTGGATCTAATGTCTCTTTATCTAAATTAGTAAGTAACTTTTTGATAAATAGACCTAGAACCCTTAGATTAATTCCTAAGTGGAATTTAGCTTGGGTTCTTCTTGAGCTAAAAGAAGTACCTTTTGAGCCTCTTGACACAGTGGACTTCAAATTCTTAACTTATAAGACAGTTTTTCTCTTAGACTTCTCTTCTGCTAGAAGAGTTAGCGAGCTTCATGCATTATCTGTGGATGATTCTCACTATCGTAGTGTCGGTAATAATATTACCTTTACTACTAATGTTGGATTTTTGGCTAAGAAACAGGCTATTAATAAGTATCCTGAACCTATTGTTATTAATGCCCTTCCGTCTTCCGACGGCGTAGGCCTTTACTCTGTCCTGTTAGAGCAATACATATTTATTAACGTAGGTCTGAGTTCATTAGAAAGGGACGTAAGCGTTTCTTTTTGTTTTTGATGCTTAATAGAAAGGACATTATGGTCCATTCTATTGCTAGATGGATTCAATTAACTATATGTACTGCTTATGAAAAGTTATCTTCATCTCGGCAGTCTGCGCTTAAGATTTCGGCTCATGAAGTAAGAGCTCTATCAACATCTTGGGCTTATGCTAATAGTGTTGCTATTACAGATTTAATGAAGGCTGCATATTGGTCTCAGCCTTCCACTTTCATGAATTTTTATCTTAAAAATATTAGTCCATTTCTGGAAATCTACATTGTTTAGGTCCGTTATCAGTTGCTCAGAATATCGCCCACTAAACAGTTGCAACTATAGTTATGTAGGCTTTCTGTCCCGGCAGTGACTCTGTTCTGCTGTCCTCTTTGCTCTGGGGTATTTGACCCAGGGGAAGGGGGGGGGGGGGGGGTTCTCTTAGGTCACCTGCTTTATAGTGAAAAGCAAGGGAATACCTCCTCTAGAATCGGTAATTCCGAGTCAGTACCGGGATGGTTTTGAAGTGTAAAGCTAATGTTTACTCATTCATGTAATATTTTTAAAGTGTAGCTTGGTGTGAAGCATTTGTATATGTCACGTGTCAAATGAGCGATAATATACAATCCTCGGACACTTTTAATGAGTATAAAGAGTCTCATTTCTCTGGACTTCCTTTATTTATTGGTTTACCTTTAAAAATAATTAGTATAAAGGGTTATACTGGATATTAATAGAGATCATTGATGTTATTGTGCTCAATTACGGAAAGGTATTGTGTCTGTCTTTCTTCTTTGATAAGAATAAGAAAGATACATGTAAAGCCTATTTCTCCTTTTCTCCTTGAGGGGATAATTCTGTTTTATGTAATTGAGCCTATTAGATTTTCCTTTATGTCCTAGGCCCTCCAGCCTTTTTACTATTCAGCTAAGTCTGGGTCATTGGTACAGTATAAAAACGTTGACAAAATTATAGTAATTTATATATTTTTTATACTTACCGATAACCCAGACGGGGATGGCCCTCCCATGAGTTGGGAACTCTTACCTCCCCGCTGAGTACATAACACTTACCAGGCACTGATTGTAAGAATGACATTTGGCACCAATTTCGAGACCTCCTTGACACTGCGCATGCACAGTGGAGAAAAAGTATGGAGGACCTTCTAGGACATCTAATTTTCGGTTTTTGATGCAAATTTGGGGGATTGTGGGGGGCAAAATTTGTGTTTAGCCCTGAATAAATAAGAGTTACCACCAGGTAAGTCTGGGTCATTGGTAAGTATAAAAAATATATAAATTACTATAAATTTTTTAACTTTTTTTTTTCATTTTTTACCTTAAAAACATGAGCTCATTTACATGAGGGGTCATAAGCTCTTGTTTTGGAGGCAAAAACAGAAAAAATAATGACTTTTGTAAGATTTTTTTTAATAACATTAACCAGATATGGGCCTTATGTAATGGTTAACTCTGAAATCCTCAGATTATTTTTACTTTAATAACACTATATATGTATCTACACAGCTACAGATAACTTGACAGTGTTTCAACATTATTGTTGGCTGCTTCAACAGACAGAGAGCAAACCATGATGTAAAAACACCATCAAGATAAATGCATCCTACCAGTAGAGTATTCAAGGAAGAATACACTTGAGACAACTTTTTCAGAGCAATATAAAAGGGGTCGCTTGTGGCTGTATGGAACCTAAGGGTTAATGAACCCCAGAAAGTACAATTTATGAATGTGGTTGCCACAGGCACAGTCTAAGGTTCTTGATATGAGAGCAGAAGTTTAGATCTCCGGAACTTAGCCGAATACTGAAAATTTTAAACTGACAAGTAGAGAAAAGTATTCTCTTAACTTGAGTTTAAACAACTTTGTTTATTTACAATTTGAGGTAAAGAAAAGATGCCTGTCAAAGAGCTGGAAAATTGTTGCGTATGTTAAGTTGAATGATAGAAGCCACTAGTATAGCGCAAATGAGAAGTTTTGAAATCCACTGATGTGGCTTTACAGTGTCTGTAGTAGCTCGCTGGTTTTTTGGCAGAAAAAATAAAAATTTACATAATGTTGTATTGTTACAGTTTATCAGGAGTGCCAACAGGCACCATCCTATAAATTGTAACAAAACAATTATTTATGAAAAAATCTTGCTAGGTTAAGGCTCCCCTAATGGTAGCATAGCATCCTTGAAAATACTCATTTCACAAATCACCTTTGAACAATATGTATTTTTATACTAGAACCAATGGCCCATACTTATATGGTGCAAACTCATTAATATCCAGGGCCAAACACAAATTTTGACCCCCCCCCCCCCCAACCCCCAAAATTTGCATACAAATCTGGAAATTCAAAGTCCTATCTGGTCCTTCATACTTTTGTACTGCTCATGCACAGTAACCAGGAAGACATCGAAATTGGTGCCAAGCATCATTCTTTTGTTTTGCCCTAGTCTGTAATCATCTCAACTGACATCTGTACTTTAAATCATAATCCAGAAGATGCCAGACACAAATCAATGATGGTTTTCATGGAATCAACAGTGAAGCAGAATGTTGGAAGTGAACAGAGGTTGATTTGGATGTTTTGAGCTGCAACTTTATAATTTATATAAAAAATTATTCATGTTTCCCATTTTTACTATGAATCCATTGTTGTTTTGTTCATGTTACTTCCCTTCCCCCTCCTGAACCATCCTGTTATACTCCCAAGCTCTTTCGGCTTTTTTTTTGAGAATTTTTTATTAACATTTCTTGGGAGTTTAACGTGTATTACGGAATGGGTATTCTGTTTACCTTCCTGTGAAGATCTAGCTTTGCATCAGGTCATTGTTGATTGGTTACTGACTGCAGTCCTCTGTTATGCCTGTTTGTTTGGTTAGTTTCTGGTTTTTATACCCCCACAAAATGAAGTTTAAGGGGGTATATAGGAGTCAACTTGTTGTCGTCCTCATTCTGTTGCACATGTAAACTTGTGGAGCGAACTACTTCCACAGTTTTAGCCGCATTTTCATGAAACTTCTCAAAAATGATCAACTTGATGAGGGGAAGTGTATGACATAATTTTTTTCCTGCTTGCTTTCAAAATGGCCGACTGGTGGTCATATTGGATTTTTTTTTATGTAAACTTGTGGAGTGAACTACTTCCACAGTTTTATCTGCATTTTCATGAAACTTCACAAAAATGATCAACATGATGAGGGGTAGTATGTGACATAATTTCTTTTCCTGCTTGGTTTCAAGATGGCCAACTGGTGGCCATATTGAATTAGAAAAATTGAATGCCCCTTTTCAGCCACTCACACTAGGCGGTATGTCCATAACATACTTGCCGTTGTCACTCTCTGATGAGCAAATGGAGCTAGCTACCAAGGTGCTCATGAATATTAAGCAGGGAATAAGGCCTCTAGTTAGTGCTCTTAATCCTCTACAGGCAGCTAGCTTGACCGGTGAAGCAGATCCTCAATTAGTGGGAGCTGGGATGCTGGGTATGTCCGTTGAGGTCAAGGAGAGTGTAAATGTGGGTAGAGCAAGCACCTCAAAAACAAAAGCGCACCCAGCTTCGACAGCAAAGGGGAAGAAGCCTGAAAGTTTCTCGATGGGACTCTTGGTGAGATCTGGGGTCTGAACGCGAGTTGGAGAACCCACTCCATCCCGTCAGCAGTCGGGTTTGACTGTTTCCATCTCGAGACACTTTAGTGCAATGGAGCGTTCATCCACGCATGCGGTTCAGGACGCTCCTTGCACATTGCAGGTGGCCATATTGAATTAGAAAAACTGAATGCCCCTTTTTAGCCACTCACACTAGGCGGTATGTCCATAACGTACTTGCCATCGTCACACTCTGATGAGCAAATGGAGCTAGCTACCAAGGTGCTCATATATATTAAGCAGGGAATAAGGCCTCTAGTTAGTGCTCTTAATCTTCTACAGGCAGCTAGCTTGACCGGTGAAGCAGTTCCTCAATTAGTGGGAGCTGGGACGCCGGGAATGTTCGTTGAGGTCGAGGAGAGTGTAAGTGTGGGTCGAGCAAGCACCTCAAAAACAAAAGCTCACCCAGCGTCGACAGCAAAGGGGAAGAAGCCTGAAAGTTTCTCAAGGGATCTCTTGGCGAGATCTGGGGTCAGATCGCAAGTTGGAGAACCCTCTCCGTCCTGTCAACAGTTGGGGTCGACTATTTCTGTCTCAAGAAACTTTAGTGCTTCGGGGCGTTCGTCCACGCTTGCGTTCTGTACGCAACTTTCACACTGCAGCCAGGGTCGGCTGCTGTTATGTCTTCCTCGGCAAAGGTTGTAAGATTGCAGACCAGCTGTCTGACTTCGGATGTTCCAGCTGTTCCTCAGAGATGGTCCCAGTCTTCACCACCGAAGTCAGATCAACCTGCAGCTAGTGGTTCAAGGCTTATACATATGGGACATGCGTTGAAAAGATCTGGGGTCAGATCTCCATCCATTGAGCAGCATATAGCAAAGAAGCAGAAGACCGCTGCTCCGTAAGCCCTGGTCACGGACCTGCTGTTGCAGATTGCGCTGCTTATCACAGCATCCCAGCAGTCACAGGTTCATCCATCAACAGACTCCGGTAGTGAGCTGTCTGATGGTGCTGGGTCTGTCCAGTCATCTGTTCATTCGAATGGTGTTGATCATGATTCTTAGATGGACCACTCAGATGGTGAGAGAGGTACAGAGGATGATTCTCCATCTCTTGCGGAACAGCACATGGAGACTATGAATTTTATTCATCAGTTCTTTCTGGAACTTGTTCCATCTGAACAAAAATCTGCATCAGCTAGGTGGAAACCGCTATCTTCTCTAGATAAGGGTACTGTGCAGAGAAAAGAGGAGGTTCTTTCCTTCCCGGGTCAGTTTGCTCAGGTGCCGGAGGCCTTCAGTCTGCTTGTTGACACTACCTTTGTCCTAGCAAATAGTAAAAAGAAAGGCAGTTTCTTATCATTTGCTTCTCTACAATTACCGTTTTCTGGTTTCTTATCATCTGCTTCTCTACAATTACCGTTTTCTGGATCACATTCTATGAAAACAGTAGGAGAAGACATTCAGAGAGCCCCTCTGCATTTGGATGAGCAGGTGTCGGAATTAGATATTTCATTGCCCGCTTCATTCTTTGTCTGTTCTGATGTTCTTGAATCTTCTGTTGATTCCAGTTGTGCAGTTCTGGATACAATGTCGTATGCATATCACAAGGGCTTTGGCTTAGCATCTTAGCGGAAATGATTTTGACGACATTACTTCGCCGCTCAGAGTCATTTCTAGAGCAGTCATGTTTGCCACTCATCACTCCGCCCTTTCAGTGGCTAATTATACCCCCACAAAACAAAGTTTAAGGAGGGTATATAGGAGTCAACTTGGACCTTGGTCCGTCGGTCAGTCGTCGTCGGTCCAATGGCACATGTAAACTTGTGGAGTGAACTACCTGCATAGTTTTAGTCGCCTTTTCATGAAATTTCACAAAAATGATGAACATGATGAGGGGAAATGCGTGACATAATTTTTTAGCTCAACTTGACAAAGTCAAGATGACCTATTGCCATCACTTCTTGTCCGTCAGTTTACGTACGTTAGTACATTAGTACGTACATCCACAATTTCCTTTGGCAAACCTCACAGGTCGCATCAGTGATCAGTTTGAAACTTAGTATGCTTGTTTGGGGTGACCTCTAGATGGGAGTTATCGATTTTCTTCAATTTCCGTCAAAAATGTTGCCGCGGCCAACGTTCTTTGAACTTAGTTTAGTCAGACCACAATATTTCCCTTTGGCTCACCCTTCAGGGTACATTTATGATTGGATTGCTTTGAAACCTGGTATGCTTGTTTAGGCTGACCTGTAGATGGGAGCAATTGATTTTCTTCAATTTCCATCAAAAAATGTTGCCACGGCCAACATTCTTAGAAGTTAGTTTAGTCAGACCTCAATATTTCCCTTTGGCACACCCTACAGGGCACATTTATGATTGTATTGCTTTGAAACCTATTATGCTTGTTTGGGGTGACCTCTAGATGGGAGCTATTGATTTTCTTCAATTTCCGTCGAAATATGTTGCCGCTGCCAACGTTCTTAGAAGTTAGTTTAGTCAGACCTCAATATTTCCCTTTGGCACACCCTACAGGGCACACTTACGATTGGATTGCTTTGAAACCTGGCATGCTTGTTTGGGGTGACCTCTAGATGGGAGTTATCGATTTTCTTCAATTTCCGTCAAAAAATGTTGCCACTGGCAATGACCTTCAATGAACTTAGTGAAAACTTATTGCAGTTAAGCATCAGTATTTCCCTTTGACACACCCTGCAGGGCACATTTATGATTGGATCGCTTGCAAACCTGGTGACCTTGTGTAGGGTGACATCTATATAGGAGCTGTCGATTTTCTTCCATTTCTGTCAAAAAATGTTGCCGCTGACCTTTGAACTTAGTCAGACCTCAATATTTCCCTTTAACACGGCCTTCAGGGCACATTTATGATCAGATCACTTTGATACTTGGTATGTGTGTTCCATGTGACCTCTAGATGTGAGCTATTGCTTTTTTTCATTTCCATAAAAATTTATTGTCGTTATCACCAACCTTTGAATTTACTGCATTTGTGCATCAACTTATCCCTTTTGCACTCTCGGCAGGGTATATTTATGAATTTCCGTAAAAAACGCATTGCCACAAGCAATGACCTTCTACTTAGTGCATTTATTCATTAACATCTGCTTTTGGCATGCCTGAGAGAACACATTCATTATCAGGTTGTTTTGAAACTTTGTATGCTTATGCAGGGTGACAAAGATAGGAGCTATTGATTTTCTTTTCATTTCCATCAAAAAATGTTGCTGTTAGCAACAATCTTTGAATTTATTGCATTTGTGCATCAACATTCTTTGACATGGCCTGCAGGCCACATTTATCATAGGATTGTTTTTGAACTTGGTGTGCTCATTAGGCAAGAACTTTAGATAAGAGCTGTTGATAAGCATTCATTTCTGTGAAAAAAGTTGCCATTTACAATAACCTCTGTACATACTGCATTTGTCTATCAACATTCTTCTTTCAACCAGTCGTACAGTTTACATTTAAAAATACATGGATTACTCAGATGTTGTGCACACACAATGCTGTTATGTTGAAATTTCATCAAGTAACATTGGTACCAATGATCTTCAATTTTGCCATTTCATTTATAACTTACCAAGTTAAAGTTTGTCAAGTTGAGCTACAGTGTCATTGACACTTTCATTTCCAGATCAGATTCAAGATGTCCAACTGGTGGCCATATTGCATTTTGAAAAAAATACTTGTGGAGCAAACTACTTCTACAGTTTTTGCTTGCCTTTTCATGAAACTCAATATAAATTGATAGACCCGTTGGGGAGCAGTGTGTGACATAAATTTTTTCCAGATCGGATTCAAGATGGCCGACTGAAGGCCATATTGGATTTTGCAAAATACTTGTGAAGCGAACTACTTCCACCGTTTAGTCACATCTTCATGACATTTCACCAATATGATCAACATGATGAGCAGTGCGTGGCATAATCTTTTTCCCGATCAGATTCAAGCCGACTGGAGGCTATATTGGATTTTTTTTTTACTTAGAAAAATTGAATGCCCCTTTTCAGTCACCCACACTAGGTGGTATGCCATGGTGGAGGTATACTGGGTGACAGAGTATCTCCAGTTTGGATTTGATTAGATGTGACGGAGCCTTAGCATCGTCTACCTTGATTGACAATTAGGTCAAAAGCTCTCTCAGAGATGCGACGGTTTCTGGTCATAGTTTGTTTAATGACAAATTATCCTTTGTGTATGAGAAAGCTACCAATAAGGCAACTACAACTTTGTTGTTAAGGTTGGTTTTGCAACAGCAGTCATCTGCTGGACATGGTAGGCGAGGAGACTCCTTTTCACAATCATCGAAGAGGGGTTCCTCGCGTGGTTCTAAGAAACCCTCGGAACAGTAATTCGGGAAACCGTCAGTCTAGTGACTCTGGTAAGGGGCATAAGTCTTATAAGGACTCTAAGTCTGACGCCTCTAAGCTGATGGCTCAAGGAGGTTCTTGGGGAGGACATAACTTAAGCCTCGAAAGTCCTACAAGGAATGTTCTATATCTCTATTGCTCTCCAGTTGGCAGAAGGTTATTGAAATTCGCAACCAACTGGATAGAGATAACGGAAGATCAGTGGGTAAGGAATGTAGTCAAAAGGGGTCTTTGGCTGTCATTCTGGTCAAAGCCTTCCCTTACAAGAAGTCCGCGTTGGACAAATCCTTCGGCAAATTCTTCAAAGAGAGAGTCTCTTCTTTTAGAAGTTCAATCTCTCTTAGAAAAACAAGCAATAGAGGTTGTAAAAAATTCTCCAGGATTCTACAGTCATTTGTTCCTTGTGCCGAAGCCAGACACCTTGTTCCGACCAGTTATAGACTTGAGCTGGATAAAAAAATTGATTATAGCTCCAAAGTTTTACATGAAACTATCTGGTCAGTAAGACTGAGTGAACGACTTTGCGGCAAGCATAGACCTAAAAGACGCGTACTTTCACGTCTTGGTTCATCCGCAGTCAGAAAGTATCTTCGTTTTGCTGTACAGGGGAAGTTTACCAGTTCAGAGCGATGTGTTTCGGTCTGAATCTGGCCCCTTGGGCATTCAGTCCGATAATGAACTTGGTCATGTCTTATTTCCGAGCTCATTTGGCATTGATAATATTGGCTTATCTGGACGACATTCTTCAAAGGCTCGACGACAAAAGCACACTTCAGAACGATGTGCAGAGTGTGTTTCTGTTATTCCGATGTCTAGGTTTCATTGTAAATGAAAAGAAGTCGGATTTGACTCCGTCAATGCCCTTCATTCACTTGGGAACGAGTTTTGAGATTCATAGCAATCTAGTCCGTCTTCCCACAACCAGGGCGATGCTGGTCAGTTATGCTCGATTTCTCTGAAACTCTCTCACTGTGTGAGCAAGGGAGTTTATGAGATAGATGGGACTGTACAGAGCGGCTGCTGATTCCACTAGGTTTATTATGCACGCGTCCTCTCCACATTTTCTTCATTCAGAACTGGAGTGTCAAAACGCATTCTCTCGAAAGTCCGATTGTTTCAACGGATCTAGTAAAACAAAAGATTTAGGGCTCTGTCGGTGGCCGAGGTGTGTGCGTGGTTCATTATAGTTTTGCTAGGCGGTTGGTGCTGAAGGAAACTCTCTCGGTGTGGATTCGAACCCTGCCATGCCAATGTAAACAAAAGATTTAGATTTGGGCGGACCTTCATTGGTTGATTCAGGGAGTTTTGCATCAAGTACTGCATCCGGTCTTCACTATTATGACAGATGACAGTCAGTCAGGTTGGGGTGCCTCCCAGATTCCTGCAGATCTAAAGTGTCAGGGTCTTTGGGAGTCTTGGTTCCTGGAGAAACACACAAACATCAAGGAGATGATGTCCATTTGTCTAGCCCTAAAGCAATAGATAGTTCACGTAGGGAACGCCCATGTTATGATTTTGTCAGACAATTCCACAGTAGTGGCATATCTCAGGAATCAGGGTGGCACTCATTCCTTTCCTCCAACTCCTCTTGTTCAGCAGATCTTGTTGAAACTCAAAAGCTCTCATTGCAAGATTCTACTGGTAGCATCTCTGTCAACACAGAAACCATGGATCAATCTCGTCAGGTGTCAGTTGTGGGACATCTCTCGAAGACTTCCACCACTAAAGGATCTTCAGTTTCAGGGAACTGCATCACAATCTGGCAGGTCCCAACCTTCACACCTGCCCAACCTTCACGTCTTTTCGTTGTGTGGTCCTTCTTGCATGCAAAGCTATTTTCAGGATGAGCACTGGACACAATTTCTAACTGCAGGAGGACCTCCTCTTCGTTAAACTATTCGGCTAAGTCTTCTTCCGTTGGTGTATGGATCAGTTGGTGAATATACATCTATACCTCAAATTGCCAATTTTTATGTGTACCCATACTATGTATGGTACACATAATGCCGGCATCCGGGGTGACCATCCTTTGTCCGTCCATCCTTTGTCCGTCCGTCTGTCCGTCCGGTGTCCGTATCCATTTCTTTGTCATTCGATAACTTGAAAAATATTGCTTGGATTGTCAGGTTACTTTATATTTGTGTTCAGGTTACTGATGTGCCGAGCTGTATAGTTTTTGATGTAAATCTGTTATTTTGATCCTGAGATATTAACCCTTTATCCTTCAAATTGAAAATTTCTCCAATTCCTTTGGCATTCGATGACTTGAAAAATATTGCTTGGATTGTCAAGTTACTTTATATTTGTGTTCAGGTTACTGATGTGCCGAGCTGTATAGTTTTTGGTGTAAATCTGATAATTTAATCCTGAGATATTAACCCTTTATCCTTCAAATTGAAAATTCCTCCAATCCCTTTGGCATTTGATATTTTGAAAAATATTGCTTGGATTGTCAAGTTACTTTATATTTGTGTTCAGGTTACTGATGTGCCGAGCTGTATAGTTTTTGCTGTAAATCGGATAATTTGATCCTGAGATATTAACCCTTTATCCTTCAAATTGAAAATTCCTCCAATCCCTTTGGCATTCGATAACTTGAAAAATATTGCTTGGATTGTCATGTTACTTTATATTTGTGTTCAGGTTACTGATGTGCCGTGCTGTATAGTTTTTGGTGTAAATCTAATGATTTGATCCCGAGATATTAACCCTTTATCCTTCAAATTGAAAATTCCTCCAATCCCTTTGGCATTCGATAACTTGAAAAATACTACTTGGATTGTCAAGTTACTTTATATTTGTGTTCAGGTTACTGATATACCGAGCTGTATAGTTTTTGGTGTAAATCTGATAATTTAATCCTGAGATATTAACCCTTTATCCTTCAAATTGAAAATTCCTCCAATCCCTTTTGCATTCGATAACTTTGAAAAATTTTGCTTGGATTGTCAAGTTACTTTATAATTGTGTTCAGGTTACTGATGTGCTGAGCTGTATAGTTTTTGGTGTAAATCTGATAATTTGATCCGGAGATATTAACCCCCTTTATCCTTCAAATTGAAAATTCCTCCAATGCCATGAGATAACTCAAAAAATATCAATCCGATTGTCATGTTACTTTATATATTTATTCAGGTTACTGATGTGCTGTGCTGTGTAGTTTTTATGTAAATCTGATAATTTGATCTGGAGATATTAACCCTCTATCCATCAAATTAGACACTCCTCCAATCCATTTCTATATGTACCCATACCTTGTATGGTGTACATTATGTCAGCATCCGTGGTGGCCCTCCGTCATGCAGCTTTCTACTAATTGCGCGTATGGGTACACATCTGACGATTTCATCGGCCTATTTTTTGGTCTACCTTTTTGACGTATTAAAACTGCAGCCTGTTACTATTAAAGGCTATAGGTCTGTGTTATCAGACACATATACTCATCATGATCGTTTGGCTATTGAATCAGATCTTTCTTTATCCAAGCTAGTTAGAAACTTCTCAAGCACTAGACCTTGAACCTTAAGATTAATTCCCAAATGAAATTTACCTTAGAATTTAGCTTAGGTTCTTCTGAAGTTACAGGAAGCTCCTTTTGAACTGTTAGATGAAGTTGAATTAAATATCTTATAAAACAGTCTTTCTCTTATCCTTTGTTTCTGCTAGAAGAGTCGGTGAACTTCATGGATTATTATGCTTTATCAGTAGAAGATTCTCATTTCCGTAGTATGGGTAATACTATTACTCTTACCATGGAGGTGAGATTCTTGAATAACAACCAGATTCCGGATAGGCGGCCTGAGCCTATTGTTATTAAGGCTTTACCATATTTTTATACAACAACCAATGGCTTAGACCAGCTGGTGCTAACTCAAAAACTAATCCTGGGCCAAACACAAACTTTGCCCCCCAATCCCCAAAATTTGCATGCAAAACCAAAAATTCTATGCCCTATCTGGTCCTCTATACTTTTGCGAACTGTGCATGCGCAGTGTCCAGGAAGACACAGAAATTGGCGCCAACCATCATTCTTTGTTTGGCCCTCCAGTCGGTAACAACAAACTGACATCTGTGCTTTCAAATCTCAGTTTTAATGATGCCAGACACAAATCAATGGTAGAATTGGTGGATCCAAGGACATAATTGGATGATGGAAGTAACAATGGTGGTTGGAAATGTTCAGGGCTGCAACTTGACAATTTTTATCAAAATTATTTCATGTTTCCCAATTTCGGGACATGGACCTGACGTTATCATTCTTGCTAATGATTTTTCCACTGTTAAGTGTTCCTTCCCTATCCTTCCTTGAAGCCCTCCTGTCAAACTCCCAAGCTTTTTGGCTTATTTTATTGAATTTTTTTTTATAAAACTTCTTGGGAGTTTGATGTGTTAAACAGAATGTTTATTTTGTATTTCCCCATGGTTACATCCTCACCCTAGGGGTGTTTAGTCATTTGGATCATGCATCATATATCCGATGTATCGTTTTTTCTTCATCTGAAGATCTTGTGTTACATCGGATAGTCTAAAATCTATTACTGCCTTTGGGCCTTGTTTATTCAGTACCTGGAGTCTTGTTTCCAGTTTTTCTACTGATATTGTTTACATTGGCAATGTCTCATAAATATATGTAGTTTCTTGTTTATATTACTATAGGATAGTTGCAAGATACACATTATGTTATTCTGGTAGTGTAGCAATGATTTTGGGAATTTTGTCCACACTTAGGCTCTATTGGGATACTCTTGGGCTTGTCTGTTCCCTTTGGGAACTTGGGCTCCTGTCAAAATTTGTTCGGAAATTTTTTTGAAATTAATTTTTCGATTTTTATTTTGAATGTGATTTATTATGTATCTTTATTATATATTTATTGTGGAGTTGGTGGGAGTACTGTCAGCTTTGTTCTATTAATTATGAAAGCTTATTGCTCAAAATGCAAGGCTAGGAAGTCTACCTCCGATTTACATGCATGTTGCCTTGCTTGTAGTCGATGTACTCCCACTCATTCTTGTCCTACTTGTGTTGGATGGGATGACAATAATAGGACACGGGTGTCATGGTACATTGTTAGCGGCGAGAGGCTAATGCCAGTTTTCTCGCCGCAAAGTCAATCAAGTTTCTCAGTTTCTTTTTCAGAGGGACAAGAACATGGTGATGGTTACGTGACGCCTAGAGAAAGTGTTCTACCGTTGTTGCACTCAGATGAGTAAACAGAGCTAGCTGCCAAGGTGCTCAGGAATTTTAGACAGGGGATAAAGCCACTATCCGGTGGTTTTAGTCACTTGTCTGCAGCTAGCTCGACTGGTGAAGCAGTTACTCCGTCCGTGGATACTGTGATGTCGGGTGTGTACCGTTGCGGTCGATAGAACTGGATTGGGTAGAGCGAGCACCTTAAAACATAAACATGCTCACCCAGCGACATAGGAAGAAGCCTGCAAGTACCGTGGGAAGCTTGGCGAGGTCTGAGAGGATCACGAGCGAGAGACGCCCCCTCTCTTTCCCAGCAGCATCTGGACCAGATGTTGTGATTAAAAATCTGCGAGAGTCGGAGCATACGTCCACGCCTTCCATTCAGGATGCTCCATTTAGATCGCAGCCGGTCTCGGCTGCAGTTATGGCTTCTACAACGTCATCTACCAAGCACACACGACCGCACCTTAGCTACCCGACTTTGGATATCCAGCCTGCATCACCAAGAAGGGACCACCCGTCTGCGAAGTCGGATCATCCAGTAGCTAGGGAGACAAGGCCTCGTTCATTGGGACGTCCTGAGAAAAGAGCCATCTCGGACACACCGTCCAAGGAGCAGCAAGCGTCGAAGAAACAGAAGACTGCTGCTCCTCAGGCCTCCGTAATGAACTTGCTGTCGCAGATTGTGCAGCTGATCACAGCATCCCAACAAGTGCAACAGCAGCCTATGGCAGTCTCAGAACCTGAGCTGTCGGACAGTGCTGGGTCTGCCCATTCAGATGCAGCTGACCAAGATTCACAACTGATTCCTTCGGATGGTGAAAGGGATATGGAAGAAGATTACCCTTCCCTTTTGAAAAAACACATGGTTGCGATGGATTTAATCCATCAATTCTACCCTGAATTGGTCCGGCGAATCAGAATGCTGCGACAATGAGAAAGAAACCGCTGGCATCGTTAGACTCAGACTTTATCTGGACAAAGGAGGAGGTCCTGTCTTTTCCGGTTCTTTTCAGGTTGCAGGCCTTTGGCCATTTAGATGACGCCATATTTAAACTCTCCAAGAAAGGCGGTTTCTTATCATCATCTTCCATAAATTTACTGTTTCTTGGACCACGTTCATTTAAAATGGTCGGGGAAGATGTACGGAGAGTTTCTCTGCATTTGGATGAGCAGTCCGAGTATCTAGAGGTATCCCTGCCTGGGTCATTCACAATTCGCTTTGACACAATTGACACGCCAATTTCTTAAAATATAGTGAATTTGGACGTTATGTCTTACGCAGATCACCTTATTAGAGCTATGGCCCAAAGTCTCAAAGGGAAGGAATTTGAGGACGTCCATACCTCTTTAAGAGTTCTTTCCAGGGCAATTATGTTTACCACGTATAACTCCGCCTTAACAGTGGCTAATTTGGAGTTAATCAGACGTGATGGTGCCCTTGCGTGAAAAACTCTCTCAGAGTCGCTCCGATTTCTGGACACACTATATTTGACGACAAGCCTTCTCTGGTTTATGACTAGGCTACTAAGAAAGCGTCTAATACTCTGCTTTTAAAGCAGAAAAGAGTAAAGGAGGACGTCTCAGACATAAATCGTCAAAAGGGGACTCCTCGCGAGGATATAGGAAACCCTCATATGGTTACTCTGGAGGTCGTCAGTACAACGACTCAGGAAAGGGGTGCATGTCTGATCGAGACAACCCGTCAGATGCTCCTAAGCCGATGGGTCGAGGCTCTCCGCGGGCAGGACGTGGTTTATCCTCCCGTAAGCATCGCAGGTCGGACAGGTGATGGTCTATTGCTTGCCAGTTGGCGGAAGTTTATCAAGCTTTGCGAAAAACTGGATAACAATTACAGAAGACCAGTAGGTGAGAAATGTAGTCTCGGAAGGTCTATTGCTAACATTCCGAGCGAAACCACCGCTAACAAAATGTCCATGCTGGACAAATCTTCCGTCTAATCCTTACAAAAGAGAGTCTCTCCTAGTGGAGGCACAGGCTCTCTTATCAAAGAAAGCAATAGAAGTCATCGAGAATCAGAATTTTCAGAGTTTCTACAGTCACCTGTTCCTCGTACCGAAGCCAGACAGCTCGTTCCGACTGGTAATAGACGTGAGCTGGATAAATAAGCTTATCGTGGCTCCGAAGTTCTATATGGAGACCATTCAGTCAGTAAGAGCAAGCAATCGAGTGAACGACTATGCGGCAAGCATAGATCTAAAGGATACGTACTTTCATATTATGGTATATCCGGCATTCAGAAAGTACCTGCGATTCGCAGTACAAGGGAAAGTGTACCAGTTCCTGAGCGATGTCCTTCGGTCTGAACCTGGCTCCCTGGGCTTTCACTCGAATAATGAACTTTGTAATGTCACACTTCTGAGCTGATTCATCTGTGGTATCTTTGGCTTACTTGGATGACGTTCTTCAGAGAAATGGCAACAAAATTATTCTTCAGAATGATGTTCAGGGTTTGCTTCTATTGCTCCGACATCTCGGTTTTATTGTAAACAAGAAAAAGTGGGATCTAGCTTCGTCCAAGTCATTCATTCACTTGGGAATGAGCTTCGAGACTCACAACAATCTGGTTTGTCTGCAGTTACCCAGAGCGAAATTAGTTGTTATCCTTGCTTTTAACTACACTCAGACACATTAACAGCAAGGGAATTCATGCGACTGATGGGGCTGTGCGGAACGGCTGCGGATCTTATTCCAATGGGCCGCCTGCACACGCGTCCCCTCCAGATATTCTTTACCCAGAACTGAAGTGTGAAGATGCATTCGCTCAAGACCAGTATTGTCTTAATGGACATAGTAAAACAAAAGGTCCAGATTTGGGGAGATATTCAGTGGTTAACTCGGGAAGTTACGCTGCAACTGCTGGATCCGGCTTTCACGATCATGACGGATGCGAGTCAAACAGGTTGGGGCGCGACCCTGAGCCCAACAGACTTGAATGTCAGGGGTTTTGAGACCCTTGGTTCCTAGAAAAACACATAAACCTCAAGGAGATGTCAATATGGGTAGAGCTACAACATTGGATTCACATTCTAGCGGACGCTCATGTTCAGATATTTTGGACAACTTTACTGTCGTAGCGTATATCAGGAACCAGGGTGGCACTCATTCGATTCCTTATGCGAACTAATGGAAAAAATTCTTCTGTGTGTCGTGAATCATCACGTTCATCTCTGTCATATACCGGGTCGTCTGAACGTAATAGCACACTCTTTTTCTCAGAAAGGTCGCATGTTGCCATCGGAGTGGATGCTCAACAAGCATTATTCAGACAGATTTGCTACCAGTGGGATCGACTCATAATAGATCTGTTTGCGACGCATCTGAACAATCAGTTACGGACATACGTGTTGCCATGTCTAGACCATAGAGCATACGCAGTAGACACTCTTTCAATTTCATTGGACGGAATGATAGGATATGCGCATCCTCCAACTCCATTGTTTCAGCAGATTCTGTTAAAGATCAAACAGTCTCATTGCAAAATTCTAGTAGCACCTCTGTCGTGCACTGCATCACAACCCGGAAGGTCTCAACCTTCTCGTATTTCCGTTGTGCGGTCCTTCTTGCACGGCAAGCAATTTACAGGACGAGCAGTGGATGCAATTTCTAACTGCAGAAGGTCCTCCTCTTCGTTGAGTTATGCAGCGAAGTGGATGGTTTTCTTCCGTTGGTGTAAGGATCAGTCAGTAGACGTATATGATCCATCCATACCAGATATTGCCAACTTTCTGGTCTACTTGTTTGATGATCTCAAACTGCAGCCTGTCACTATTAAGGGTTATAGGTCTATGTTATCAGACACTTATGTTCATCATGATAACTTGGCAGTTGGATTTAATGCTTCATTATCCAAACTGGTTAGAAACTTTTCTATCAATAGACCTAGAACCCTCAGATTAATTCCTAAGTGGAATTTGGTTTGGGTTCTGTTGAAGCTTGAAGAAGCTCCATTTGAGTCGTTGGATGTTGTAGAGTTCAAATTCTTGACCTATAAAACGGCATTTCTCTTAGCCTTTGCATTCGCTAGAAGGGTTAGTGAACTTCATGCTTTATCTGTTGACGAATCTCACTACCGTAGTGTGGGTAATACCATTACTTTAACTACAGAAGTGGGATTTTTGGCTAAGAATCAGGCTCCAGATAAACGACCTGAGCCTATTACCATTAATACGCATTGCCTATGAAAATCTATCTTCAGATCAGCGTTCTGTAAATAAGATATCAGCGCATGAAGTTACAGCGCTGTCCACTTCCTGGGCTTATTCTAACAGTATAGCCATTACTGATCTCATGAAGGCTGCATACTGGACACATCCCTCTACATTTACCAAGTTTTACCTTAGAAATTTAGAGTCCGTCTCCGGTGATCTTAGATGTTTAGGTCCTTTTTCTGTTGCTCAGAATGTCGTCCACTAAATTGATTACATCTATAGTTATTTAGGCAGTTCGTTCCAGAAGTGACGCTGTTCCGCTACCCTCTTCGTTCTGTGGTCTTGTACCTTAGAACAAGGGGAGTGGGGGGAGGGGGGGTCCCTTATGATCATCTGGCTCTATAGTGAAAAGCAAGGGAAGACCTCCTCCGGTGTCAGTAGCTCTGAGTCGGTGCTGGGATGATTTTAATGTATAGCTCGGTGTGAAGCAAATAATATGTCTCATTATGTATTGTTTTTAATGTGTAGCTCACTGTGAATCATTTGTATATGCCACGTGCCAAACGGGCATTAATATACAACCCTCGGACACTTTTAAATGAGTATAAGAAGTCTCATTCTCTGGACTATCTTTATATATTGGCTTTCCTTCAACGAATTAGCATAATGGGTTATGCTGGCATTAAATGGAGAATTATATAATATGTAATACTCAATTACATTGTTGGTGTTACGTCTTTCTCGTTTCTCGCAAATGAGAAAGACATATAATTCCTTTCTCTCCTATTCTCCTGTAGGAGATATTCTTTATGAAGTGATTGAGTAATTGGATTTTCCTCTATATCCTAGGCCCTCCAGCCTCTTTACGATTCAGCTAGCCTGGGCCATTGGTTGTTGAATAAAAATATTATAAATTCAAAGTAATTTGTATATTTTTTATATTTATCAATGGCCCAGATGGGGATGGCCCTCCCGTGAGTGGGCACTCATACCTGCCCACTGTTTACAACATTTAGCAGCCAATTTTGAGAAAGAATGATGGTTGGCGCCAATTTTGTTGTCTTCCTGGATACTGCACATGCACAGTTCGCAAAAGTATGGAGGACCAGATAAGACATAAAATTTTCGCTTTGCATGCAAATTATGGGGATTGGGGGCAAAATTTGTGTTTGACCCTGGATTATTTGAGTTAGCACCAGCTAGTCTGGGCCATTGATAAGTATAAAAAATATACAAATTGCTTTGAATTTATAATTTTCAGACAACCTTAGACCAGTGTTGTGTACAGTAAGAGCTTTTCGTATTTATAAGCGTCACTCTAGTTTCTTTAGAAAAGGAAGAAAGAGATTTTTTTCTGACGCCGGTCCACTGCTCTCTTCATTCTAAGGATTCTTCATTCAGAACAGGGGGGGGGGGGGGGGGGGGGGGAGGTGGGGTTCCCTTAGTATCATCTGGCTTCAGAATGGCTTTATAGTGAGAAGCAAGGGAGTAGTCGGGGTCAGTGCTGTGTGGTTTTAATGTGTAGCTCGGTGTGAAGCATTATGTATACATTGCATGTCATACAAGCGTTTATACAATTTTCGGACACTTTTAATTCAGTATAAAGCGTCTCGTTCTCTGGATTAGCTTTATAATTGGTTTCCTTCAGTGAATTAGCATAAGGTTTATGATGACATTAAATGGTGAATTTATTATATATTACTCCTTTAAATTGCTGGTGTTATGTCTTTCTCTATTATTATAGAGAAAGGCATATGTAATTCCTCATTTATCTCCTATTCTCATATAGGAGTCCTCCTTTCAGTCGGAGTAATAGAGTTATTATTGTTTCCTTTAAAGTCCTAGGCCCTCCAGCCATTTTACTATTCAGCTAAGTCTGAGCCATTGTTTCTAGTATAAAAATATGAAAAATTTAAAGTAATATGTATATTTTTTATACTTACCAATGGCCCAGACGGGATGGCCCTCCTATGAGTCGGCACCTCCCCACTGATTTTTAACATTTAGCTAGCACAAAAGAAAGAATGATGCTTGGCGCCAATCTCGTTGTCTTTCTGGTTACCATACATGCACAGTACAAATGTATGGAGGACCAGATAGGACTTTGAATTTTCAGATTTGCATTCAAATTTTGGGGCTTGTGGGGAGGGGTTCAAAATTTGTGTTTGGCCCAGGATATTAATGAGTTTACACCAGCTAAGTCTGGGCCATTGGTAAGTATAAAAAATATCCAAATTACTTTAAATTATTCATTTTCACATTACCTACCAAGTTCAGGTTGATAATCTAGATCACAAAGAAATCTAAGAAGAATATGAGTTCAAATTGATTTTCAGCAGGACAAGAATACACTGCTAGTCCATAAGCAACTGTAGTTTATTTAGAATGGGTTCAAGATGATATGTTTACTTGTATCAATTGAAATACCTTAGTCATTGTTGGATTACGCTACTTTACTGTTTAAAGTACAATGGAGTTTAGTAGAACCAGCCAATTGGAAAGAATTTGAGGAACTCTGTCAGCTTATCAGATGGCATATATAAATGTGTGCTGCAGCTCCTATTGTCTATTCATTATTAGCTTAACTTGACAAAGTCAAGATAAGCTATTGCCATCACACTTGCGGAAGTCTGCGAGTCTGTTCACATTTTCCTTTAGCACAGGCTACACCCTGTAATTCTTGTCCGATCGTCACAAAATTTCCTATGCTGGTTTGCGGCCATGTCTAGATGAGAACGCTCCCTTTTGGCCTCGATCGGTCAACTGTGATGGCTGCCTGAGCCCAAAACCCGAAAACCTTTAGCACAGTCTGCAGGCCGTATTTATGAAGGGATTTTATTGTAACGTGGTAGGATGACTCTGTATAGTGTCTAGATGAGAAAGTCCCCGTTTGGTAAATATCTGTCAACCGTGATGGCTGCCCAAGCCCGAAACCTAAAAACTTTTAGCACAAACTACAGGTCATATTTAATATGGAGGGATTTCTTACTTGGTAAGATGACTCTGTATGATGTCTAGATGAGAACTTCTCCATTTGGTTGCCATCTGTCAACCGTGACCGCTGCCCGAGCCCAAAACCCCAAAACCTTTAGCACAGTCTACACGTCTTATTTATTGTGGGATTTCATTGTAACTTGGTAGGATGACTCCATATAATGTCTAGATGAGAACGTACCCTTTTGGTCGCCATCGGTCAACTGTGATGGCTACAGGAGCCTGAAGCCCAAAAACCTTTAGCATAGTGTACAGGTCATATTTATGAAGGGATTTCATTATAACTTAGTGGGATTACTCCATATAATGTTGAGATAAGAATGTCCCCTTTTGGGTGCGATCATTCAACCATTATGGCTGCCTGAGCCCAAAGCCCAAAAACCTGTAGCACAGTCTACAGGTTGTATTTATGAAGAGATTTCATTGTAGATTTATAGGATGACTCAGCATAAAGTTTAGATGAGGACATCTCCTTTTGGTTGTGATGGGTCAACCAGGATGGCTACACAGGCCCCAAAACCTTTAACACAGTCTACAGGCTGTATTTATTAAGAGATTTCATTGTAACTTGATAGGATGATTCGTTTTGGAATAATTTCACTGTAACTTGGTAACTTTGGTTGACATACATTAACAGTGAGGGCCACATTAACCCACCCCTCAATTCTATAGTGCAGTATACACCTCAAATTATTTTTTTGAAACATAGCATACAGAGAACAGAAATTAACTTATTCTCAATTATCACAATTCTTGTCGTATTTCATAATCCTTTAATAAACATTGAACATTATCCTTTTCATCAAATACAACACACAGTCAAGTTAAGGTACAGTGTCATTGACACTTTCATATTGTTTGGTAATATAGATTGGAAAGAAATTAAACCCTTCCCATAAAATCTCTTTCTTTTTATACCAACCCAACCACAACAAAGAATATCTTCCCCTGTTAATTAATTGGCAGTACCGTCCCACTACACACATACCCATGCTATCTCAAAAAGACCAACTGACATGAGGTGTTCATGCTTTTGGCCATTGTTCTGTCTTTTGATAGTTCAAGTCTCTGCTGGGTCTATGCTTTGAGAGACTTCTCAGTTGGTACATTTTCCAATATAGAACTAGAGAAATGAGAATAGCATGTTATTTTGGTTATTGTAGATATAAATAGAAAGAAATTTTACCAGGAAAAGTAATTTTTTTTTACATTTTCAAGTTTGCCTTCCTTGCCTGGCATCTTGAGCTTACCTGTATGACTCATTATAGTACATTATGTTATAACAGCTTATGACAGAGAAGCTAATTAGTAAACCATTTGATATTACATGTATCAGGCCCCACAAGGTTGATGATCTTTTTTTCGGGCCCTTTTTTTTATAAAATTGCATGTGGGTAGGCAGTATTTTTTTATTTTATTTTTGTAATTATTTCTTTGCCATTAAAAGTTCATGTTCTTGGTTTGTTTTACGTTTTAGGATTCATAATCTACAGAATAGCATGGGTGTAGGTGTATTTTGTATCTTGAGAGCGAGAAGGCTTTGCAATTCTCAAGCATTGCAAAGTTTTGTTGCACCCTTGGAACAAATTTATCAATTTTATTATCTTCGCTAAAATATCAGACATAAACTATTTAATTTTTAGTTTTTTATACTTGCATTGGTTATAAAAAGAGAGTATGCAGCAGCCAAAAGAACCATACAGGAGGGCCTGATAAACAGATTTTTAGCTTTTTAGGCCTCAAATACATTTGTATAAAGAAAATAACATACACTTTCCGAAACTTCCATTGTATATTTGTGGTGAGAATTATAACTTTCATAACAGTGCATCTCAATAAATTTATGTGCACTATATTTTACTCGCCTTGTGTTGACAGAAATGTTGCACTGAAGCACCATGTTTTTTCATATGTTTTTATTACATTCTTTTTCAATTATATTTTCACCAGACTGCCACCATCATCAGATAGTGATAAAAAGTTGAAACCATTGCATGAAACAATTATCAGATTAAGTAAACAGAATGAGGCTTTACAAAGAGAGAATGGCCATCTGAGAGTTGGTCTTCAAAATGCCTTGGAGAAGGAGAGATTTAAAGAAAATTGTAAGTTGAATGATCAACTGTGTTCAGTTACAGATTATTTTCAAAAATTGTTTTTATACCTACAGTTTTTCAAAGTGGGGTCCATATAAAAAACACTTGTTTTAATTTTTGCTAAATGGAAAATTATAGAAAAAATGTTGAGGATGTACAACTTGATTCTCTCAGGGGGAAGATTACAAAACTAGTTTCATGACAGCATGATATTCAACCCTTAAGGGCCTAGTTCCAACTATGATAACTTTTTAATGCAAAGGAACAGGTGCCCAAACATGCATTGTTTGTGTAAACTCGAAACTTGTTTTCTAAGTATCTTGTCAGTTGTTTATAGACAGGTCTTGGCTGCCGCTGTAGGCAGCCAAGACTTGACTAGAACCAACTGCAAAGCCATTGGAGGTAGACCTTTAAAGTATACCGAGAATGTATAAAAAATCTCCAGATCCTTAAGGATTAACTCCTTGCATGCAGGTGGTGGATATTCCTGCCCAGACAGAATTTTGCTTGCCACTGAAATAAGTATAATTTGGGCACATTTAGTGAAATTTCCTCTCGATAAATTGAATGAATTTTTAGTCGAGTTTTGACAAAGTCAAACTCGACTTATAGTTTGATGAAGTGGTGGGCGTAAACAATTGGTTTCCGGGCAATAACTTTAGTTCTATTTGATGCACCTTTACCAAAATTACACCAGAGGTTACCCTATAGGAAAGGAAGACACCTATCGATTTCAGAGTCTCGTTACAGTCAAGGTCACTGTTACTATAAATAGAATATTTTGTGACAAATTGGTTTCCGAGCAATAACTTTAGTTCTATTTGAAGCACCTTTACCAAACTTATACCAGAGGTTACCCTATAGGAAGGGAAGACACCTATTGATTTCGGAGTCTGGGTCTCCAAGGTCAAGGTCACTGTTACTATAAATAGAATATTTTATGACAAATTGGTTTCCGGGCAATAACTTTAGTTCTATTTAATTATACCAATTAAGAAAGCAGACTGAAACTTTTGTATCCATGAACTTTTACTGCCATTTTAACTCTTTCACTACTGGAGATTTTGAATGGTCAGATCCATCCATGTACACAGCTGCTGTTGGGAAAAGTCCATTGTCTGATCAAAAGGGTGAACAATTAAAAATATTAAATCTGCTGATGTACAGGCTGCAGACTTCACATTTTAAATTGCTAACCTCTTTAGAAAAGTAAATTTCATTGTTTGGTTTGTTGCCTTGGGTAGAGTGTCATGCACAAACACTGCAGTCATCACTGTTGGTCAAGGTCACTGTTGCTACAAATAGCTTATTTCTTCAGAATTTAATGTCAAGACTCGATTTCTGGATCTGTGATCCTCTTCCTGGATTTTTTCAGCAAATATTTCTTGAATTAAATTTGGATGAATTTTTCATCAAATCTAGTCGTGGCTGCTGTGAGGCAGCCTTGACTAAATTTGATGAAAAATATCGTGAAAATACTCTGCGGGTTAAGAGTTAATGCCAGAACGCCATATCAAATTGTCCTTATTGTTGGCCATGAAAACTCAGTAAAAGTGTTTAATATTCATTGAAAATATTGTGCTACAGTGCTTCTTTTCTGTTGAAATTTCTTTAAAATTTTCATTATGAAACAATTTTGACTGAGTTATGAAGGATGTGCAGGAGCAATGGTTACACAACGATCAGATGCTTTGAGTTTTGAATTGATTCATCGACCATGCTATCATTTAGAACTAGTTCGCTATGAAAATTACTCAAAAGCTTCAAGATTACTGTCGAATCCCATATTCAAGCTTACTGTCAAATCCCATACTTATCTTTTTATTTTTTTTTATTTTGTGTACTATTAATATAGGTTTTACATTGTTACAACTTTCTTATTCAATATAATGATATACATATAACAGGATTTTGCTTTGAAATGAAAATATTTAAACTAGATAGGCCAAAATTTGTTCTGAAGTGCACATCATAATAAGAGAATCTAGTGATTATAGATGGATGCAAACAATTATCTTAATCGAGTACTTTACTGACAAATTTGGCTTCCATTTAAGCCTTTTACTGATGCACACGATATGAAAATTTACTATTTTTTATTATTGTTTTTTTCTCAAAGTTTTCGCAAAATTTCAACAAAACCTCATCATGTAACCCCTCATTTAAACGACCTTGATAAGCTAGTTCCAATGAGGGGCACATGATATGGTTTTGATGAAATTCTTTTTTAACATATATTATTTTAAACTACTTAAGTTGTAAATTATGTGGACAAATGCAGTTGAGTTGTTAGGTAAAGGGTTGACATTTCAATTAACTTTTTACTTAATAATAATAATAATACATAGTTTTTTATATATTGTAAGATTAAAGGTTGTGCTCTAAAATGCTTTGCATGGAAAATAAATACATATTTGAGCTCCCTACTAAATCTGAGTATCAGACTCACTTGCAAAATAAAACAAGCTTGAAACTTTAATTTTTTACCTAAAAAACATAGCTTATGACCACTCATTGGAATGAAATTGCTGAAATCCTTCCAGTGAGGGCTCATAAGCTATGTTTGTAAGGCAAAATGTGAAAAGTAATAAAACGTTAACAATGACTTGTAAAGAACATGGACAGTATTTTTATACTGTACCAATGACCCAGACTTAGCTGGTGCTAACTCTTAAAAATTCAGGGCCAAACACAAATTTTGCCCCCCCCAACCCAATCCCCCAAATTTGCATCCAAATCCCAAAAAGCAATGTCCTATATGGTCCTCCATACTTTTGTCCACTGCGCATGCACAGTGTCAAGAAAGTACCAAAATTGGTGCCAAATCTTCATTCTTTGTTTGGCCCTTCAATCAGTAACATCTCACTGATATCTGTGCTTATAATCTCAGTTAAAATGATGCCATACACAAAATCATGAAGGAAATGGTGGATCCAAGGATGAAATAAGAGGATGAGAGGGAGAAACAGTGGAAGGATGTGTTCAGGACTGTAACTTATAATTTTTATGACAAATTATTTCATGTTTCCTAATTTCGGAGTATGGGCCTGATGTTTTCATTCTTGCTATGAAATCTCCACTGTTTGTTCAGTGTTTCCTCTCTCCCTTTCCTTGATACCCACCTTGCTAATCTCCCATGCTTTTGGTATAATTTTAATTTTTTTATTGAAATTTCTTGGGAGTTTTAGCATAGTTACAGAATGTTTATTCTGTTATCCCCATGGTTACATCCTCACCCTAGGGGTGTTTAGGCATTTTGGTCTTGCATCTACCATCCGATGTACTGCAGCTTCTTCTCTGGAAGATTCTGTTTTACATCGGATAGTGTTTTAAATAGGTTACTGATTTCGGGCCATGTTTTTAGCTCACCTACATCTGTAAGATGTGGTGAGGTATTGTCATAACCTCGGACGTCGGTGTCGGCGTCCGGCATGTCCAATGTTGTAAGATTTAATGTTAAGGTTAATTTCTCAAACATCAGTGGGCTCAGGCCTTTGATATTGTATATGTAGGTTGTAGGAGACTATCAGAACAGTATTTAACCCTGATACTACGACTTTTTTCCAAATTTCACCTAAAATTTTCTGCCAAAAGTTGTAAGAATTTGCATTTAGGTGTTGTAAGAATTTGCGTTGAAGTCAGCTTTTGTGCAGATTGTGCTGGTTTAACTTCTCATTACTGTTGATTTTCATATTTCAATAACAACTGTAGGTATTAACCCTCCTGTATGTAGAAATTTAACGCAAATTTTCTTTTTTTTTCAGTCAAAATTTTCATGTTTTTCTCGGACTTAGTAAATTTTAAGTTGTAAAACTTTGTAAACTTTGTGTTTAAGTGAGTTGTGTTTCTATGTGTCTTTCCAGGCGATTAATATTCTACACTTATGTTACTGAACTCCATTGCAGTAATATTTAACCCTCATTACATGCATATTTGAGGAATTTGAGGCTGATTTTCTGCCAAAACTTGTTGTAAGAATTAGCGTTTAGGTGTTGTAAGAATTTGCGTTAAAGTCAGCTTTTGTGCAGATCGTGGTGCTTTAACTTCTCATTACTGTTGATTTTCATATTTCAATAACAACTGTAGGTATTAACCCGACTGTATGCAGAAATTTGACAGAAATTTTCTTTTTTTTCAGTCAGAATTTTCATGTTTTTCTCGGACTTAGTAAATTTTAAGTTCTAAAAGTTTGTGTTAAGGTGAGGTGTTAAGGTGAGTTCTCAAAGATCAGTGGGCTCAGGCCTTTGATATTGCATATGTAGGTTGTAGGGGACGATCAGAACAGTATTTAACCCTGATACTACGACTTTTTTCCAAATTTCACCTAAAATTTTCTGCCAAAAGTTGTTGTAAGAATTTGCGTTTAGGTGTTGTAAGAATTTGCGTTAAAGTCAGCTTTTGTGCAGATTGTGGTGCCTTCACCTCTCATTACTGTTTAATTTCTCATTTCAATAACAACTGTAGGTATTAACCCTACTGTATGCAGAAATTTAACTGATTTCTTTTTTTCAGTCACAATGTTCACATTTTTCTGTAACTCAATTTTAAGTTCTAAAAGTTTGTGTTAAGGTGAGGTGTTAAGGTGAGTTGTGTTTCTATGTGTCTTTCCAGGCAATTGATATTGTACGCATGGGTTACTGAACTACATTGCGGTAACGTTGCGCCCTTATTACATGCATATTTGAGGAATTTGAGGGGGATTTTTGGGACTTATATTCACTTTCTTTAAAAAAAAAAATTTTTAACTTTTTTTTTTTATTTAATACTTTCTCATACTTGTTACTAGTAACATTAAGGCTTATTTTAGTTGTTGATGTGATGTATTTTTGTTGGGACTTATAGTCACTTTCTTGAACGAATGTTTTTCCGCAACTCCTCTTTAACCAATGAATGTACTTCAATTACAGTTTCAGTGATTTATGAAAGCCTTTCCTAATTCTTATTTATGATTTAATATCTGGCCTCATGATTCATATTCTTAATCATAAACATTTCTAAAAGAAAAAAATGCTTTTATATCCAATGATTCTATGTTGAATTGATATATAATAAATGCAGAAATATAGACTTTCCAAAGCCATCACATAAACCACATTAATCATTTGATGCCTAGTTAATGATTTATATTAACTAAATATTAGGCATGTTACATTGGAACGACATTATCAAGCGCGAATGTAGGTGAGCGTTGGGATGTAGCATCCCTCTTGTTTAGTGCCTGGAGTCTTGTTTCCGGTTTTTATTGACTTTTGTTTACGTTGACAATGGTTACTTCTGTCAGTGATTCCATATCTTCTGTGAGGTTCATTATTTAACCAGATACATTAATATTGTCTGTACGTGTAACATTAATTTTTAGAAATGTTTTAAAATTTTTGTCCGCACTTAGGCGTTTTGGGGATCCATTTTGGCTCATCGTTCCCTTTGGGAACTTGGGCTCATGTCAAAATTTTTTCGAAAATTTTTTCTTTTGAATTATTTTTCGAAATTTTTGTAATGGATTATATTATTATTATTATGTTTCTTTGTATATTTTTATACTGTACCAATGACCTAGACTTTGCTGGTGCTAACTCCTTAAATGATAGGGCCAAACACAAATTTTGCCCCCAATCCCCAAAATTTGCATCAAAAACCGAAATTTCAATGTCCTATATGGTCCTCCATACTTTCTATCCACTGTAAATGCGCAGTGTCGAGGAGCTCTCGAAATTGGCACAAATGTCATTCTTTGTTTGGCCCTAAAATCAGTAACACGTCACTGATATTTGTGCTTGTAAATCTCAGTTTAAATGATGCCAGACACATATTTATGAAAGAAATGGTGGATCTAAGGATGAAATAAAGGACGAGAGGAAGAAAGTGGCAGAATGTGTTCAGGGCTGTAACTTATAATTTTTTTTATGAAATTATTTCATGTTCCCTAATTTTGGGGCATGAGGCTTATGTTGTCATTCTGGCTATGAACTTACCATTGTTTGTTCAGTGTTTCCTCTCTCCCTTTCCTTAATGGAGATACAACAATTGCCTAAGAGGTCTCTAGTAGGATCGACAGCATTGTTGTCCGCTAGCACGCCCGGTGTAGTGACCATTCATCGAATGGCTTGGCAGCCAGGTTCGTGCGTTGCGGTCCAGGGAAGCAGTTTGGGTGATGCAAGCACTATAAACATCGAATGTGCACACCCAGCAACGACGGATCCGAGGATAGTAGGGAGGAAGCCTGTCAGTCTGGTACCTAGCTCGTCCTGGTCCACCCGGACTGTAAGCGAGAGAGGCCCCCTCTCTCTTACAGAAACATCTGGGCCGCGATGTTGTTGTATGTTCGTTCGTTAGTTATACCCTCGCTTCAAAGAAGTGGGGGCTATATAGGAATCGCCCTGTATGTCCGTACGTCTTTCCGGACATGAAATTCTTGTGTGCGAAACTCCTCCTACATTTATCAATCAATTTGGACAAAACTTTTCAGACATCATCACTACTAAGTGAACATGCGCATATTCCAAGATTTTTGATCTGCGACAATTTTAACCAGGTTATCTCCCTTTGACTTAGATTTATTGTGTCTTTCCATCCGAACAAATTCTTGTGTGCGCAACTCCACCTACATTAATGAACCGATTTTGATGAAACCTTTCAAACATCATCTCTACTAAGTGAACATGTGCATATTCCAAACTTTTTAATCTGCGACAATTTTAACCAGGTTATCTCTCTTGAACTTTGATTTAATATGGGTTTCTACATGAAATTCTTGTGTGCGCAACTCCTCCTACATTTATCAATCAATTTGGACAAAACTTTTCAGACATCATCACTACTAAGTGAACATGCGCATATTCCAAGATTTTTGATCTGCGACAATTTTAACCAGGTTATCTCCCTTTGACTTAGATTTATTATGTCTTTCCGTTCGAACAAATTCTTGTGTGCGCAACTCCTCCTACATTAATGAACCGATTTTGATGAAACCTTTCAAACATCATCTCTACTAAGTGAACATGTTCATATTCCAAACTTTTTGATCTGCGACAATTTTAACCAGGTTATCTCTCTTGAACTTTGAATTAATATGGGTTATGGGTTTCTACATGAAATTCTTGTGCGTGCAACTCCTCCTACATTTATCAATCAATTTTGATGAAACCTTTCAAACATTATCACAACTAAGTGAACATACGCATATTCCCAAATTTTTGATCTGCGACAATTTTAACCAGGTTATCTCCCTTTAACTTGGATTTATTATGGGTTTTCAAATGGGATTCTTGTGTGTGCAACTCCTCCTACATTAATGAACCGATTTTGAATACATGTTGCACATTGTAAATGTGTTTTTCCAAAATGTAAACCATATATGTGTGGGCTCTTGAAGTATTCAGTGCTGTTCTGTGGAAGGCCACATGCAAATACAAATTTCAACAACAAAAAATGATCTTTATGTATACATTTCCTTATGGCCTTCGCCTACATGATCAGAAGTGCATTCCTCTAAAAACCCAAAGCGGGGGTATTAATCACCTTCAGTGATAGTTCTAGTTGGAGCATACGTCCACTCCTCCTGCTCAGGACGCTCCGTCGCATAGACAGTCCGGCACGTCTGGTCTATTGGCTTCCTCATCCTCACGTCAGTACACACGACCGCACCTTGGCTATGTGACCACAGATATTCAGGGGACGTTCTCATATTATATAAATGCAGGAATGACTAGGGAATCCACGTCGACCAGGTCACGCCATCCGCTAGCCAAGGACACGAGGCCTTTCCAGTTGGGACGTTCGCATATTATACAAATGCAGGAATGAATGTCCCTGGAGCTTCCAGCTGCTAATTATGTAAGACTGGGCTCCACAGGCCTCTGTGACGGACTTGCTATCAGAGATAGCTCAATTCATCGCAGCATCCCAGCAGCTATCAGAAACTTTTTCAATAAAGAACTATCTGAGCAAGCTGGGTCAGTTCTCTCCCCTGCAGAGTCAGTAGGGACGACCAAGATTATTATGTGGTCCAGGCGGATGGTAAAAGGGAATCAGCACGGCTGAAATTTTCCCTTTCTGAACAACTTAAGGTGCCGTAGATTTCATCCGGCATCACCTTTAGAAGTTGTTTCTCTGGACAAAAATGCTGCGTTACCTGATAAGAAATTGTAAGCGTCACTGGACACAGACTTTTTCGGTCGGATTAGGGACACCGTCCCTGAGTTTTTAACCCAGTCCAGAAATGTTATCGACATTTGAAATTTTGAATGACGCTATATTCAAGCTGGCTTCTAAGACTGGCAAATCTGGTTTCTTATCGCCTATGCGCTATACCGCTGCCTTTCATCAATGCTAGACATAATTTGAAACGGCAGTACAAGGCACGCCGAGAGTTCCTCTGCGTTTGGACGACTAGGCTGAAGACCTGGAACGGTCATTGCCGGCATCCATGTCTATTTACTCCAGTATACTGGAGAACACAATTTAGACGCATTTTCTCATGCAGATCACCTTACCAGAGCGTTATCACTACGTCTCGAAGCAAAAGAATTCCAGGATCTTCAATCTTCCTTAAGAGTTCTTTCGAGGGCTATAGCATATTCTACGTATAACTCCGCCCTTCAGTGGCAATATGGAGTTAGTCAGACGTGATGCTGCCCTGGCTGCATCCACAAGAGTGGATAGTAAGGTGGAAAAACTCTCTTCCAGTCGCTCCAGTCTCAGGAGAGCTTCTCTTCGTCGTTAAGCTTTCTACAGTCTATTAGAGTACTAAGAAAGCTCCGGATTCTCTGCATTATTCCGCTTTGAAAAAGTCAGACTCAGCAGGGAAGAGTAAGGCAGGTTCTTCGGGGGCAAATACGTCCAAAGGAAGTTCCTATAAAGGATCAAAGCCTCTACGTCTTACTCCGGAGACCGCCAGAGTAGCGACTCACATAGGGGTCGTAATGCTGGCCTGAGATATCGGGTCAGACACCCCTAGGTCGACTGGGCGAGGTGCAGGTCGTGGAGGATGTGTTTTTTCTCCTTCCGCAATCCTCGCAGGACCAGGAGGTGATGGTTCCACGTCTACCAGGTCATGCCATCTGCTAGCCAAGGACACGAGGCCTTTCCAGTTGGACATTAGCATATTATATAAATGCAGGGAATTAACGTTCCTGGAGCTTCCAGCGGCTAATTACATAAGACCACGGCTCCACAGGCCTCCGCGACGGACTTGCTATCGTAGATAGCTCAATTCATCGCAACATCCCAGCAGCTATCAGAAACTTTTTCAGTAAAGAACTATGTGAGCGTGAGCAAGCTGGGTCAGCTCGTTCCCCTGCAGAGTCAGTAAGGGACAACCAAAATTATTATGTGGTCCAGGCAGATGGTAAAATGGAATCAGCACAGCTGAAATTTTCCCTTTCCGAACAACTTAAGGTGGCCGTAGATTTCATCCGGCATCACCTTTTAGAAGTTGTTTCTCTGGACAAAAATGCTGCGTTACCTGATAAGAAGCTGTAAGCGTCACTGGACACAGACTTTTTTCGGCCGGATTAGGGACACCGTCCCCGAGGTTCCGACCCGGTCCAGAAATGTCATTGACATTTGAACTTTTGAATGACGCTATATTCAAGCTAGCCTCAAAGACTGACAAATTAGGTTTCTTATCGCCTAGCGCTATTCAGCGGCCTTTCATCAATGCAAGACATAATTTTGAAATGGCAGGACTAGGCGTGCCGAGAGTTCCTCTGCATTTGGACGACTAGGCTGAAGACCTGGAATTGTCATTGCCGGCGTGCATGTCTATTACTCCAGCATACTGGAGACGACAGTTTTGTCTAATAGAATCTAGACGCATTATCTCACGCAGATCACCTTACCAAGAAGAACTTGGACGGCATTCTTCAGTGTTACGGCAGCAAGTTAACGCTTCAGAACGATGTTCAGAGTCTGCTTCCATTGCTCCAACGTCTCAGTTTCTTAGTAGACGAAAAGAAGTCGGATCTAGTGCCGTCCTATTCATTCACCCACGTGGGAATGAGCTTTGAGATGCACAACAATCTCATTCATCTGCCATTAACCAAAGCGATATTAATCAGTTGTTACACTCGCTTTTGCCTTCACTCAGATGTAGTAACAATGAGAGAATTCATCAGACTGACAGGTTTGTGCGGACCCGCTGCGGTTATTATTCCGATGAAGCAGATACGCACTCATCCACTCCACAGATATTTTATCTCAGAATTGGAGTGTGAAGACTCATTCGCTCGAATCGAACATTATCTTGTCGAATCAAGTGAACAAGAGTTTCAGACTTGGGTAGATTTTCAGTGGTTATCTCAAGGAGTACCACTGCAACTGCCAGATATGAGTTTAACGATGATGACGGATGCGAGTCAAACAGGTTGGGGTGCAACTCTGAGCCCAACAGATTCAGGGTGCCAGGGTCTTTAGGATCCGCAGTTCCTAACAAGTACATAAAAATCAGGAAATGTTGTCAATATGGCTTGCACTACGTCAATGAATGAACATTTTTCTGAATTACACATGTTCAAAGTCTGTCCGACAATTCGACAGTAGTAGCATATATTCGGAACCAGGGAGGCACTCATTCCATTCTGTTATTCAATTTAACGGAAAGAATCCTTCTGTTTGTTCTAGAGCATCAAGTTCTTCTATCAGTCCGTCATATTCCGGGTCGTCTGAACGTTCTAGCGGACTCCCTTTCTCGGATAGGTCGTACATTGTCGTCAGAATGGACTCTCAACAACGATTTTTCAATCAGATTTGCTACTAATGGGATCATCCAATGGTTGACTTTTTTGCGACGCATCTCAACTATCAGTTGCAGACGTATGTGTCGCCGTGTCCAAATCCTCGAGCGTTTGCAGTAGATGCTCTCTCGATCTCTTGGGACGGAATGTTAGGATACGCGTATCCTCCAGCACCATCGATTCAGCAGATATTGCTCAAGATAAAGCAATCTCACTGCAAATTCTGTTGGTAGCATCTCTGTCACCCCAGAGACCATGGATAAATCATCTCAGATGTCTGCTGTGGGACATGCCGTGGAAGCTTCCTCCACGAGAGGATCTTCTTTCGCAGGAGAAACCGCGCACACTACATCACAATCCGCAAGGTCTCAACCTTCACATATTTTCGTTGTGCAGTCCTTCTTGCACGGCAAGCAATTACAGGTTGAGAAGTGGACGCAATTTCTAACTGTAGGAGGACCTCCTCTTCGCTAAATTATGCTGCTAAGTGGAAGGTTTTTGCACGGTGAGGTAGGGAGCATTCTGTTGATACCTATGCACATCATGATAGTTTACAGATTGCATCTAATGTCTCTTTATCTAAGTTACGGAAATTTTTTCGATAAATAGACTTAGAACCCGTAGATTAATTCCTAATTGGAATTTAGCTTGGGTTCTTCTTAAGCTTAAAGACATGCCATTTGAGCCTCTTGATACAGTGGACTTCAAATTCTTATGTTATAAGACAGCTTTCTCTTAGCCTTCTCTTCGACTAGAAGAGTTAGTGAGCTTCAGGCACTATCTGTTGATGATTCTCACTTTCGTAGTGTAGGTAATACTATTACCTTCACTACTAAGGTTGGATTTTTTTCTAGAATCAGGCTCCTATAAGTTTCTGGAACCTATGGTTATTAAGGATCTTCAGTCTTCAGGCGGGCATAGGCCTTTAATCTGTCCTGTTAGAGCTATACGTTTTTTACAAACGAAGATCTGAGTTTATCAGAAAGGGACGTTACCATCTCTTTCTGTCTCTGCTGCCTAATAGTAGGGACATTATGGTCCATTCTATTGCAAAGTGGATTCAATTAACTATCCGTACTGCTTATGAAAATTTATCTTCAACTCAGCAGTCTGTGTTTAAGATTTTGGCGCATGAAGTATCTGTTCCGGCAGCGTATCTGTCCTGGTGCCCTCTTCACTCTGGGGTATTTGACCCAGGGCTAGGTAAAGGGGGGGGGGGGGGGGGGATGGTCTTTCCTTATATCACCTGCTTTATAGTGAAAAGCAAGGGAATACCTCCTCTGGAGTCAATAATTCCGAGTCGGTGCCGGGATGGTTTTAAAGTGAAAACTAATTCATATAATATTTTTAAAAGTATAGCTCAGTGTGAAACATTTGTATATGTCACGGATCATACGAGCGCTAATATACAATCCTCGAACACTTTTTTATGAGTATAAAGAGTCTCATTATCTGGACTATCTTTAATTATTGGCTTTCCTTTAATAAGATTAGTATAAGGGATTATACTGGATGTTAATTGAGATCATTGATGATTATTGTGCTCAATTACAGAATGGTATTGTGTCTTTCTTTTTTGATACAAACAAGAAAGATACATGTAAAACCTGTGCTCCTCTTCTCCTTGAGGGGATAATTCTCTTTTTTGATGTAATTGAGACTATTAGAATTTCCTTTATGTCCTAGGCCCTCCAGCCTTTTTTTCTATTCAGCTAAGTCTGGGTCATTGGTACAGTACAAAAATGTTAAAAAATTTATAGTAATTTATATATTTTTATGTGTACCCATACTATGGATGGTACACATAATGCCGGCATCCGGGGTGACCATCCATCGTTCGTCCATCCTTTGTCCATCCGTCTGTCCATCTGTGCGTCCGTCCGTCTGTCCGTCCGGCGTCCGTATCCATTTCTTTGGCATTCGATAACTTGAAAAATATTGCTTGGATTGTCAAGTTACTTTATATTTGTGTTCAGGTTACTGATGTGCCGAGCTGTATAGTTTTTGGTATAAATCGGATAATTTGATCCCGAGATATTAACCCTTTATCCTTCAAATTGAAAATTTCTCCAATCCCTTTGACATTCGATAACTTGAAAAATATTGCTTGGATTGTCAAGTTACTTTATATTTGTATTCAGGTTACTGATGTACCGAGCTGTATTGTTTTTGGAGTAAATCTGATAATTTAATCCTGAGATATTAACCCTTTATCCTTCAAATTGAAAATTCCTCCAATCCCTTTGGAATTCCATAACTTGAAAAATATTGCTTGGATTGTCAAGTTACTTTATATTTGTGTTCAGGTTACTGATGTGCCGAGCTGTATAGTTTTTGGTGTAAATCCGATAATTTAATCCCGAGATATTAACCCTTTATCCTTCAAATTGAAAATCCTCCTATCCCTTTGGCATTCGATAACTTGAAAAATATTGCTTGGATTGTCTAGTTACTTTATATTTGTGTTCAGGTTACTGATGTGCCGAGCTGTATAGTTTTTGGTGTAAATCTGATGATTTGATCCCGAGATATTAACCCTTTATCCTTCAAATTGAAAATTCCTCCAATCCCTTTGGCATTCGATAACTTGAAAAATACTACTTGGATTGTCAAGTTACTTTATATTTGTGTTCAGGTTAATGATGTGCCGAGCTGTATCGTTTTTGGTGTAAATCTGTTATTTTGATCCTGAGATATTAACCCTTTATCCTTCAAATTGAAAATTCCTCCAATCCCTTTGGCATTCGATAACTTGAAAAATATTGCTTGGATTGTCAAGTTACTTTATATTTGTGTTCAGGTTACTGATGTGCCGAGCTGTATAGTTTTTGGTGTAAATCTGATAATTTAATCCTGAGATATTAACCCTTTATCCTTCAAATTGAAAATTCCTCCAATCCCTTTGGCATTCGATAACTTGAAAAATATTGCCTGGATTGTCAAGTTACTTTATATTTGTGTTCAGGTTACTGATGTACCGAGCTGTATCGTTTTTGGTGTAAATCTGTTATTTTGATCCTGAGATATTAACCCTTTATCCTTCAAATTGAAAATTCCTCCAATCCCTTTGGTATTTGATAACTTGAAAAATATTGCTTGGATTGTCAAGTTACTTTATAATTGTGTTCAGGTTACTGATGTGCTGAGCTGTATAGTTTTTGGTGTTAATCTGATAATTTGATCCGGAGATATTAACCCTTTATCCTTCAAATTGAAAATTCCTCCAATCCCTTTGGCATGAGATAACTCAAAAAATATCAATCCGATTGTCATGTTATTTTATATATTTATTCAGGTTACTGATGTGCTGTGCTGTATAGTTTTTTTTATGTAAATCTGATAATTTGATCCGGAGATATTAACCCTTTATCCATCAAATTAGACACTCCTCCAATCCATTTCTATATGTACCCATACCTTGTATGGTGTACATAATGTCGGCATCCGTGGTAGTCCTCCATCATACAGCTTTCTACTAGTTGCGCGTATGGGTACACATCTGACGATTTCATCGGCCTCTTTTTTATACTTACCAATGACCCAGACGGGGATGGCCCTCCCATGAGTTGGGAACTCATACCTCCCTGCTGATTACATAACGCTTACCAGGCACTGGTTGTAAGAATGACATTTGCGGCAATTTCGAGAGCTCCTTGACACTGTGCATGAGCAGTGGATAGAAAGTATGGAGGACCATATATGACATTGAAATTTCGGTTTTTGATGCAAATTTTTGGGATTGGGGGGGGGGGGGGGGGGGCAAAATTTGTGTTTGGCCCTATAATTTAAGGAGTTAGCACCAGCTAAGTCTGGGTCATTGGTAAGTATAAAAAATATATAAATTACTATAAATTTTCTAACTTTCTAGGCTTAGTGCGAGTACTACAGCTATTTAATATTTTTTAAATATGAAAGAATATTGTTCAAATTGTAAATCGAGGAAGTCTTCCTCGGATTCTCATGTTCATTGTATTTGCTGTAGTCACTATACTCGCACTATTTCTTGCTCAGTGTGTGCCAATTGGGATGACAAATGTTGAAGATATGTGTCACGGTATATTGTTAGTGGTGAGAGGTCCATGTCGGTCCTCTCGCCACACGGTCACTCTAGTTTTTCAGTCTCTTTTTCAGAGGAACAAGAACAGGGTGATGTTTCCGTGATGTCTTCAAGAAGTGTGCTGCCATCGTCGCAATCAAATGAAGAGCTAGCGGCAAAAGTGCTCAAGGAAATTCGACAAGTGCCAAGATCCTTAGTAGGATTGACGACCTTGTCGCCAGCTAGCTCGCCCAGCAAAGCTATCACTCGTAGAGTGGGTGATATGACGCCGGGTTCATCCCTTGCGGTCCAGGAGAGGAGAAAGGGTGTTACGAGCACTATAATCTCGGATCACGCACACCCAGCGATGATGGATCAGAGGAAGCCAGTCAGTCGGGTAGCTAGCTCGTTCAGGTCTACCCGGAACGCGAGCGAGAGAGGCCCCTCTCTCTTACAACAACATCTGGGGCCAGATGTTGTGCATAACGATCATCAGTTGGAGCATATGTCCACTCCTGCTCAGGATGCTCCGTCGCATAGACAGCCGGAGGCAGCTAGTCTATTGGCGTCCTCTTCCACACGCTAGCACACCTGACTGCACCTTGGCTATGTAACCTCAGATATCCAGCCTGCTTCGCTGACCAAGGATTCCATGTCGACCAGGTCACTCCATTCGGTAGCCAAGGACACGAGGCCTTACCAGTTGGGATGTTCGCATAAAAGAATTATGCAATAGGCACCGTCCCAGGAGCTTCCAGTGGCTAAACAACGTAAGACAGCAGCTCCACAGGCCTCCATGACGGACTTGCTATCTCAGATAGCTCAGCTCATCGCAGCATCCCAGCAACCTTTGGAAACTCTTTCAGATCAGGAACTGTCTGAGGAAGCTGGGTCGGTACGTTCCCCTGCAATGTCAGATAGGGACGATCGAGATTCACATTTGGTCCAGTCGGATGGTGAAAGGGAATCTGCAGAGTTGGATTTTTCCCTTCTAGAACAACATAAGGTGGCCATATATTTCATCCGGCAACACCTTCCAGAAGTTGTTCCTCCAGACCAGAGAGCTGCGATACCAGATGAGAGACTGATAGCGTCACTGGACACAGACTTCTTTGGCCGGACTAAGGACGTCGCGGCTGAGTATCCGGCCCAGTCCAGAAATGTCTCACAGACGTTTGAATTGCTGAATGAAGCTATTTTTAAGCTAGCCTCTAAGACTGGCAGATCCAGTTTCTTATCGCACCAAACTCTACATCTGCCGTTCATCAACAGTAGAAATAAATTTGAAATGGCAGGACAGGGCATTCCGAGAGTTTCTCTGTGTTTAGACGACTAGGCAGAAGACTTGGAGTTGTCATTGCTGGCATCTATGTCGATTCTCTCCAGTACATTGGAGACAACAATCTCATCTAACAGATCCAGTTTAGACGCCTTATCTTATGCAGATCACCTTACCAGAAGATTATCACAACATCTCGATGGTAAAGAATTCCAGGATGTTCAAACTTCCTTGAGAGTTCTTTCGCGGGCAATCGCATATTCCACGTATAACTCTGCCCTTTCAGTGGCAAATTTGGAGTTAGTCAGATGTGATGCTGCCCTGGCTTCATCCACTAGGGTGGATTCTAAGGTGAAAAACTCTCTTCGAGTCGCTCCGGTTTCAGGAGAATTTCTCTTCGATGGTAAGCTTTCACTAATCTACGATCAGATTACCAAGAAAGCTTCGAACTCTCTGCTCTTTAAGTCTGTTTCGAAAAAGCCGGACTCAGCAGAGAGGAGTAAGTCAGGGACTTCTGGGGAGAGTACGTCCAAGGGAAGTTCCTTTAGAGGATCTAAGAAAGCCTCTGCGTCTTACTCCAGAGACCATCAGAGTAGCGACTCAGGTAGGGGACGTAATGCTGGCCGAGACAACCGGTCAGGTGCCCCTAGGTCGACTGGTCGAGGTGCGGGTTGGGGAGCATGTAGTTTCTCCTCAGCAAGCCTTGCAGGTACAGGAGGTGAAGGTCAAAATCTCTATTGCACTCTAGTGGGTGGAAGGCTGTCGAGATTCTTAACCAATTGGTTGTCAATTACGGACGACCATTGGGTTCAGGAGGTCATTTCGGAAGGTCTAAAACTGTCCTTCAGAGAAAAATCTCCGTTAATACGAAGTCCACGATGGACTCGGCTTCCGTCAAACCTTCAGAAGAGAGATTCGCTTCTATCAGAGGTGCAATCTCTTGTGGAGAAGAACGCAATAGAGGTTGTAGAAAACCAGGAATCTCCTGGTTTTTACAGTCACCTGTTCCTGGTTCCAAAACCAGACAACTTGTTCCGTCCAGTTATAGATCTAAGCTGGATAAACAAGCTGATCATGGCTCCAAAATTTTATATGGAGACCATTCGATCGGTGAGAGCGAGCATTCGAGTGAACGACTAAGCTGCGAGCATAAATCTCAAGGATGCGTACTTTCACGTCATGGTACATCCGGCGTTCACAAAATTCCTTCGCTTCACTGTCCTAGGAGTCGTTATCAGTTCTGAGCAATGTGCATCGGACTGAATCTAGTGCCCTGGGCCTTCACGCGAATAATGAACTCGGTAATGACTCATTTCCGAGGTCATTCATCTGCGGTAACGTCGGCCTACTTGGACGACATTCTTCAGAGGTACAGCGACAGATTAATGCTTCAGAACAATGTTCAGAGTCTGCTTCAATTGCTCCGATGTCTCAGTCTCATAGTAAATGAAAAGAAGTCAGATCTAGTTCCGTCCAAGTTGTTCATTCACTTGGTAATGAGCTTTGATACGCACAACAATCTGGTTCATCTGCCATTACCCAGAGCGAAATTAGTCAGTTGTTATGCTTGCTTTTGTCTACACTCAGATGTAGTGACAGCGAGAGAATTAATGCGACTGATAGGTTTGTGCGGAGCTGCCGCGGACCTTATTCTGATAGGGCGCCTACACACTCGTCCAATCCTGATATTTTTTACTCAGAGTTGGAGTGTGAAGATTCATTCGCTCGAAACGAACATCGTCTTGTCCAACCAAGTACAACAAGAGATTCAGACTTGGGCAGATATTCGGTGGTTAACTCATGGAGTTCCACTGCAACTGCCGGATTTTATGATTATGACGGATGCGAGTCAAACAGGTTGGGGCACGACATTGAGCCCAACAGATTCGAGGTGCTAGGGTCTTTGGGATCCGCAATTCCTGAACAAGCACATAAACATCAAAGAGATGATGTCAGTTTGGCTTGTGCTACGTCATTGGATGAACATTATTCAGAATTCACATGTTCAAATATTGTCCGACAATTCGACAGTAGTAGCGTATATTTGGAACCAGGCAGGAACTGATTCCATTCCGTTGTTCAGCTTAAAGGAAAGAATCTTTCTGTTTGTTCTAGAGCATCAAGTTCTCCTGTCGGTCCGTCATATTCTGGGTCGTCTGAACGTTCTAGCAGACTCCCTTTCTCGGAAAGGTTGTATGTTGCCGTCAGAATGGACTCTCAACAAACGTGTATTCAATCAGATGTCCTACCAATGGGAGCGTCCCATGATAGACTTATTTGCGACGCATCTCAAAAATCGGGATAGGATAAGCATATCCTCCAGCTCCATTGATTCAGCAGATATTGCTAAAAATCAAGCAATCACACTGCAAGATTCTGTTGCTAGCATCTCTGTCACCCTACAGACCATGGTTAAATCTACTCAGATGTCTGTTATGGGACATTCCTCAGAAGCTTCCTCTGTGGGAGGACCTTCTTTCGCAGGGGAAATCGTGCACACTGCATCACAATCCGCAAGGTCTCAACCTTCACGTATTTCCATTGTGCGGTCCTTCTTGCACAGCAAGCAATTTACAGGACGAGCAGTGGACGCAATTTCTAACTGTAGGAGGACCTCCTCTTCGCTGAATTATGCTGCTAAGTGGAAGGTTTTCTCATTGGTGGAGGGATCATTCTATTGATATTTATGATCCCTCCATTCCAGACATTGCTAATTTTTGGTCTACTTGTTTGACGGGATCAAACTCTGCAGCCAATAACTATTAAGGGTTATAGGTCTATGCTATCAGATACTTATGCTCATCATGATAGCTTACAAATTGGATCTAATGTCTCTTTATGAAAGTTAGTTAAAAACTTTTCGATAAATAGACCTAGAACCCTTAGGTTAATTCCTAAGTGGAATTTACCTTGGGTTCTTCTGAAGCTAAAAGAAGTGCCATTTGAACCCCTTGATACGGTAGACTTCAAATACTAATCTTATAAGACAGCTTTTCTCTTAGCCTTCTCTTCTGCTAGAAGAGTTAGTGAGCTTCATGCTCTATCTGTTGATGATTCTCACTATCGTAGTGTTGATAATACTATTACTTTGACTACCAATGTGGGTTTTTTGGCTAAGAATCAGGCTCCCAATAAGTACCCTGAACCTATTGTTCTTAAGGCCCTTCCGTCCTCAGACAGCCATAGGCCTTTGCTGTGTGCTGTTAGAGCTATGCGTATTTACAAACGTAGATCTGATTTTATCAGAAAGGGACGAAAACATTTCTGTTTCTGCTGCCTAATAGAAGGGACATCACGGTCCATTCTATTTCAAGGTGGATTCAGTTGACTATCCGTACTGCTTATGAAAGATTATCTTCTACTCAACAGTCTGTGCTTAAGATTTCAGCGCATGAAGTTAGAGCACGGTCTACATCTTGGGCTTATGCTAATAGTATTGCTATTACCGATTTGATGAAGGCTGCATACTGTCTCAGCCTTCTACGTTCACAAATTTTTACCTTAGAAATATTGAGTCTATTTCTGGTGACCTTCGTTGTTTAGGTCCATTATCTGTTGCTCAGAATGTCATCCACTAAACAGTTGCAACTATAGTTATGCAGGCTTCCTGTTCCAGCAGTGACTCTGTCCTGCTGCCCTCTTCGTTCTGGGGTGATTGACCCAGAGCAAGGGGAATGGGGGGGGGGGGGGGGGGGATGGTGTTCCCTTATATCACCTGCTTTATAGTGAAAAGCAAGGGAATACCTCCTCTGGAGTCAATAATTCCGAGTCGGTGCTGGGATAGTTTTAAAGTGTAAAGCTAATGTTTATCTCATTTATGTAATATTTTTAAAGTACAGCTTGGTGTGAAGCATTTGTATATGTCATGTGTCATACAAGCGTTAATATACGATCCTCAGACACTTTTAAATGAGTATAAAGAGTCTCATTCTTTGCACTATCTTTTTTTATTGGCTTTCCTTTAAAAAATTAGTATAATGGGTTATACTGGATGTTAATAGAGATCACTGATGTTATTGTGCTCAATTACGGATTGGTAAAATATGTCTTTCTTTTTTTGTATAAACAAGAAAGATATATGTAAATCCTGTTTCTCCTTTTCTCGTTGAGGGGATAATTTTGTTTATGTGTAATTGAGCCTATTGGATTTTCCTTTATGTCCTAGGCCCTCCAGCCTTTTTTCTATTCAGCTAAGTCTGGGTCATTGGTACAGTATAAACATATGAAAAAATTTATAGTAATTTATATATTTTTAGCTCAACTTGACAAAGTCAAGCTGAGCTATTGCCATCACTTCTCGTCCGTCGGCGAACGTACTAACGTACGTACGTAAGTACGTACGTTAGTACGTACGTCCACAATTTCCTTTGGCACACCTCACAGGTCGCATTTATGATCAGATTACTTTGAAACTTGGTATGCTTGTTTGGGGTGACCTCTAGATGGGAGCTATCGATTTTCTTCAATTTTCGTCAAAAAATGTTGCCGCGGCCAACGTTCTTAGAACTTAGTTTAGTTAAACCACAATATTTCCCTTTGGCACACCCTACAGGGCACATTTATGATTTGATTGCTTTGAAACCTGGTATACTTATTTAGGGTGACCTCTAGATGGGAGCTATCGATTTTCTTCAATTTCCGGCAAAAAATGTTGCCAAGGCCAATGTTTGTAGAACTTAGTTTAGTCAGACCTCAATATTTCCCTTTGGCACACCCTACAGGGCCCATTTATGATCAGATTGCTTTGAAACCTGGTATGCTTGTTTGGGGATACCTCTAGATGGGAGCTATCGATTTTCTTCAATTTCTGTCAAAAAATGTTGCAGCGGCCAACATTCTTAGAACTTAGTTTAGTCAGACCACAATATTTCCCTTTGGCACACCCTACAGGGCACATTTATGATTTGATTGCTTTGAAACCTGGTATGCTTGTTTGGGGAGACCTCTAGATGGGAGCTATCGATTTTCTTCAATTTCCGTCAAAAAATGTTGCCACGGCCAACGTTCTTAGAATTTAGTCGAGTCAGACCACATTATTTCCCTGTTGTACACCCTACAGGGCACATTTATGATCAGATTGCTTTGAAACCTGGCATGCTTGTTTGGGAAGGCCTCTAGATGGGAGCTATCGATTTTCTTCGGTTTCTGTCAAAAAATGTTCCCACTTGCAAAAAAAAATGACATTGGTACCAATGATCTTCAATTTTGCCATTTCATTTATAACTTACCAAGTTCAAGTTTGTCAAGTTGAGCTACAGTGTCATTGACACTTTCATTTATACTTACCAATGATCCAGACGGGGATGGCCCTCCCATGAGTTGGGAACTCTTACCTCCCCGCTGATTAAATAACATTTACCAGGCACTGGTTGTAAGAATGAAGATTTGGCGCCAATTTCGATACTTCCTTGACAGTGGACAAAAGTATGGAGGATCATATAGGACATTGATTTTTTTGATTTGGATGCAAATTTTGGGGATTGGGGGTGGGGGGGGGGGGGCAAAATTTGTGTTTGGCCCGGAATTTTTAAGAGTTAGCACCAGCTAAGTCTGGGTTGTTGGTACGTATAAAAAATATATAAATTGCTATAATTTTTTTCATTTTCCATTATGTTACATGAAAGGTTAACAAGGTTTTGCTGTACTAACAATTTTCACTAGAGTCGTAATGTTGTATTTCAGCAATAAAACAAAAGGTTGACAGTCTGCAAATGTGAATATATTTTTTTTTTCTCACTTTCAGCTGATACATCTGAAGAGGTGCAGAAGTATAAAAACATAATTTTACAGTTGAAAGATGATTTAAATTATTATAAGAGTCTATGTGATAAAAATTCACAAATATCAAAGGCACCGCCAAAAGTAGCTGCAAGAAAAAACAAGTACGATGTCTGCTTTTTTTCATTTTTACATTTCATTTATTTACATATCATACTCTTTGTTTGCTGTTCTAAATTTTGTAGAACTTTCGGATTGGAAAAAGTTCATGTGTATGTTCCATGACTGTCAGTTGATGATTATGATTTGTCTGGTATTGGTCCATCTGTTTTCTTGAAGTCCATCTATCCATCCATCTGCCCATCTATGTAACATCAACATTTTGTTTATACAGGGCATAATTTCTTAACTTCTGAATATCTTGACAAAAATAAAAATATGAATTATGAATGTGCTGTGTTTGTCATGCACAAGGTCATTGTTACAATAAGTAGATCAAAGATCAAATCACTGTACTTGCTTGTCCGAATTAAACTTCATAACTAGTAAACTTTTGTTTAGTAAACTTTATAGGTATTTGGATCACGTGGAGATGATTTTCACATATTTTCAGGTCCAGCTGCAGTCAAAGTTGGTGATCAATACTACACTGGATTGTCCAGATCATAACATCACAAACTAATCTTTATTCTTGTGTGTAGCAGGTGTAGCACATATCACTAGAATCTAAACTCTGAACTTCAAAGTCATGCTGTGGGGTCAAATGTCAAATCACTCTCAGTACTTTTTAACATACCATCCTATCCGGAACAACCTTGGTGAGACCATTTAGAAAATACCCCAAGCTTTGCAAACCCACAAAGACCAGGCTCAGTGGACACTAATGGAGATTAGATACTGTCTATACAGGTAAAAAGAATTGCCAAACCAAGTTACAAGGGTCCTCAAAAAAAAGTTCAAGATTATCTCCCTTATGGTCAATTAATACCAACAGCATGCCCTATCTGATGATTTGTTTATTTTCCACTGTCAAGATGAGTTCATTTTTTAATGATTTGATTACAAAATAAGAAAATGTGCCATCCTCTGATGTGGGAAGATTTTTCTGGATACCAGATAACTGCTGGGACACATTGGAAGCCTTAGGCCCCATAAAGTATATCTTCCATTTCTCAGGCCATTTTTTTTTAAATTGCATGTGGGCGGGCAGTATTTTATTTTATTTTTTATTTTTGGAATTATTTCTTTGCCATTAAAAAAAGTTCATGTTCTTTGTTTTATGCCTTATAATCTACAGAATAGTATGGTTTGTGGTGTATTTTGTCCCTTGAGTGCAAGAAGGATTTGCAATGCAAAAGCATTGCAAAGCCTTGTTGCACTCAAGGAAGAATTTATCAATTTTATTAACTTTGGTAAAATATTAGACATAAACCATTTAATTTTTATTTTTTTTAAGTTAGCATTGGTTATAAAAAGAGGGCATGCAGCAGCCAAAAGGACCTTGCACGTGGGCCTGAGAAACAGACTTTGAACTTGTTTTTGGGCCTTATGTGATTTTGGAGATGGAATGTGCCAAATTTGTGGAGTATGATGGATCACTAGTTTGCACATTGAACTTCAATATGAAAGGTCATTGGTTCAGTTTTGTCTTTGGAGATCTCTAATGCCCAAATGAGAGCATGATGGTACAGTGTTCTCAGGCATACAGTTCCCTATGGGAACCCCAAGAACTGCAGCAGTGCTCGTTTACTGTGCTAAACAAGTTCTTTATTCTGGTAAAATAGGACCTGGAACCAATGCATGGGGTGAAAGTCTTCTAAAGTGGGCAGCATAGGTATAAATGTTTTGCTAAACTTGACTTCAGCATGTTAATGTTACACATGCCTTCAACAAATTTTAACCTGAATTGTTTAGTGCTGGTAAATTAGAGAGTCAAGACAGTTAAACTTTACTTAGTCACCCCAATTATATCATTAAAACATAATTTGTTCATCCCAGTAATTATGCACTGTTCGACGTCCCAGAGTTTGTTTGTGATTTAGCCCTTTAATTAACATAACAGTTGTATCCATCCAGTACAGTTTACAAAAATCACCATTCAGATTGTATTTTTAACTCACCAACAAAGTTGTGTGAGCTAATGTCATGACCCGAGGCGTGTCGGCAGCGGCAGTGTCGGCCTCAGCTCTTGTGTTGAAGTTATTATACAAGTCCACTTTGACTTTCAGCCCTGTTGCCCCTCATACTGTGTTTCTATGGCTTACAATTACCCACAGACCCTTACCCAGTAATATTTTATTGATTTTTAGTGTTTTTACATTGTTAGACATTTTTTCTCATCTGTTTTGCTGTACATGAGTGGAGGCTACCACCGGTATGCTGTGGCTTTTATATTTCATATATGTGTTAAATGCACAAATATAAGATGACATTAACCCTTGGCTGGACATTTTTCTGAGATTTTGGACTTTTTTAATGCAATGTTAGAGTTTTTTGTCACTGTGGACTTTTTCTGACCTGTTTTGCTATGCATGTACATGACCGAACATTTTTTGCAGATTTGTAATAAGCCTAAATTTATTGCATGCCATGCATTGGTGGGCTAATTGGGATGGACACACCCCTCTTGTTCTTTTCAAGGTTCCCCCCAAAATGTAGCTTACGAGCTTCTTCCAATAAGGGTTCAAGTTATATTTTTGAAGCAAAAAATTTTGTAAACAACAAATGAAAGTGTTGCATTGTTGTCATGTTTTGTAAAGGTCTAAGATTACTGCTAGTTTAACACTTAACTGGTAGAGTGCTAAATTATTTTTGGTTGTCAAATTTGTTCACATGTATTTGCCATGTTACAATTTATGAGAGAGTGTCCATCGGCACTCTCCCATAAATTGTAGCATGGCAAATCCACACAGACTGAATAATTTTACTTCAAAGATATCATGAAGCACAACCAATGATGATGAAGCCATTAATTTGCAGAACCTGCACTTAAGAATAAAGCCCAAATATTGGCTTTCAGCACTCTACCAGTCAAGGGCAGGGAGGGGGAGGCTCAGTATGCAGAGGTGCAAGCCGAGAGGTCCTCGGTTCGAATCCCACCTGTGGCAACTGCATTGTGTCCTTGTACAAGACAAGACGCTTTACCCCCATTGCCTGTGTGGGGAACGGCGGCACGTTGTGTACTAAGGCATACTGCATGTTGATGGTACACCTGTCTTCACCAATGCTAACCCTGCTTGTATGGAGTTAGTATGTTGGGGAGCCTGACAGCTGCTCCCCGTATGTTGGGGAGCCTGACAGCTGCTCTTCATTGCTCTGTGATTCTCTGCGGGTTCTTCGGCTTCCTTCACCTATAAAACTGTCCAACACGAAGTGACCCTGGCTGTTGAAAGTGTTTTTAAGCCCCAATCAATCAATCAATCATTTTTAACTTTTAAGGGCCTGGAGATTTTTATATATTTTTGCTCCACTTTGACAGTCTACACCCTGCAGCGTTGCATTATTTTTAGGTAAGTCTTGGATGCCTATATAGACATCCAAGACTTGCCTAAAACAACTGCCAAGGTACTTAAAATATAACTTAACCTAGAGATTACATGTTGGGGCATCCTGTTCTCTTGTACTAAAAGTTATCAAGTAGGAATTAGGTCCTTAATGGTTAAAATTCATTATAGCTCATTGCTGTTGCACCAGCCTTGATTGGTTATTTGGCCCCTACTAAAAAGTGACGGTACTGGAGTTTTTGACAAAAACATGGGTACTATTGGAACATCATTCCCATGTGATGTGAACACAAAAATGTAAACTCCCAGTGTCATTGGTTAGTGTAGATAAAGCGTGCAATGAGTGGAATTTGTCAACAAAGTATGGAGCGACCACTCATTTTTCAGAAATGTAACTTGGAAGACTTGGACATTTCTAATGAAGCAATGCTTCCTGTTAAATTTTTACATCAAACTCTGACAACATATAACAGTACTTTAAAAATATAATTTCAGTGAGAAGTATGCTCAAAACACGTTTTTTCCATGCAGTGGCATACTAGTGTGGCAGTTGTTAATGTTACTGACAAGTTTAGTTTAGTGCTGAAATGGTTGGCCGGATAACCAGTTTGCAACCTGTTATTGGTATAACTGGTTCAAAGAGCTGTCAACCAGATAACCACTGTACCTATACTTTACGTGATAGCAATGGGAAAATAAATAGTATTTGATTGAAAGACGTTAGAATTCTTTAGCTGTCGCAAGTATTGTCAAAGCTACCAAAAAATATGTTGATTAACAATGATGTGTACTCGATGTAACATGAAAGGGTTAAGGTGTTTGAATGTTGAATGAATGGTTATTTCGTCTGCTTTGGCTGTCAAGTCGTGGATAGATATTACTCTGTTTCAAACAGCCAACAGTCAGGTGCACTGCAGATTATTTTCTGTACGGGCAGCAGTGAGCATGTGCCTGTCAAAGTAACATAGTCCTCTACAGACAAATTTGACATCCTTCTCTTTGATGAGGTGTTGTTAATTGCAGATTATAATGCTGAAAAAATCCCTCATTGTGAGTAATGGTGCTACCAGAATAAATTGACTGTTTGGTACTTTACCAACATGTTTCAGAAAAAAAATGTTTTAATTTTATTGAATTGTTTAAAAGTATGAACATATGTCATAAAAAAAAAAACGTTTTAAAATCTAGCATCTTAAAATTCATATTTTTATACTGTACCAATGACCCAGACTTAGCTGGTGCTAACTCTTAATTATTCAGGGCCAAACACAAATTTTGCCCCCCCAATCCCCAAAATTTGCCTCAAAAACCGAAAATTAGATATCCTAGAAGGTCCTCCATACTTTTTCTCCACTGCACATGCGCAGTGTCAAGGAGGTCCCGAAATTGGCGCCAAATGTCATTCTTTGTTTGGCCCTCAATTCAGTATCACCTCACTGATATTTGTGCTTGTAAATCTCAGTCTAAATGATGCCAGACACATAATTATGAGAGAAATGGTGGATAGGAAGAGGAAATAAAAGGAGGAGAGGAAAAACAGTGGAAGGAAATGTTCAGGGCTGTAACTTATAATTATTTTATGAAATTATTTCATGTTGCCTATTTTCGAGGCATGGCCCTGTTGTTGTCATTCTTGCTATGGATGTTCCATTGTTTGATCAGTGTTTCCTCTCTCCCTTTCCTTTATTCACCCCTAGCTATTCTCCGATGCTTTTGGCTTATTTTTTGTAATGTTTATTACTAAAATTTCTTGGGAGTTTTGGCTTGGAAATAGAATTATTTTCTGTTTTTTCCCCATGTTTACGTCCTCACCCTAGGGTGTTTAGGCGTTTTGGTCTGCATCTACCATCTAATGTTCTGCAGTTTCTTCTTGGGAAGGCTCTGTTTTGCATCAGATAGTGTTTAAATTGGATACTGATTTCGGGCCATGTTCAGTGCGTAGAGTCATGTTTCTGGTTTGTTTACACTTTGTGTTCAGGTTGTCAACAGTTACTTCTGATAGTGATTTCTTGTCTTCTGCTTAGTTTAGTTCATAGCAAGATACATTAATATTGTCCGAAAGTGTTACATTAATTTTTCAAAATGATTTAAAATTTTTATCCACACTTAGGCTTTTTTGGGATCCATTTGTGCTCAGGGTTCCCATCGGGAACTTGTGCTCTTCTGAAAAAATTTTATCTTTTCTTTTTTTTTTTTTTTTTCGTATTATTATAATGGATTATTTTATTATGTATCTTTGTTTTCAAGGTTTAGTGCAAGTACTATGACTGTTTACCTTTTTTCACTATGAAAGATTATTGTTCAAATTGTAATAAGAGGAAATCTTCCTCTGATTCACATGCTTTCTGTATTAATTGTAGTCAATGTACTCGCACTAACCCTTGTTCAGTGTGTATCAATTGGGATGACAAACAGTGGACACGTGTGTCATGGTATGTTGTTAGCGGGGAGAGGATCATGCCGGTCCTCTCGCCGCAGGGTCAATCTAGTTTTTCACTCTCTTTTTCAGAGGAACAAGAACAGGATGATGTTTCCGTGATGTCGTCTAAGAGTGCACTTCCGTCATCACGGTCAAAAGAAGAGCTAGCGGCAAAAGTGCTCATGCAAATACGCCAGTTGCCTAAGAGGCCCCAAGTAGGGTCGACGGCGTTGATGTCCGCTAGCTCGCCCTGTGTCGCGATCATTCGCCGAATGGCTCAGCACCCGGGTTCATCCGTTGTGGTCCAGGAAGGAGATTCGGGTGTTGCGAGCACTATAAACATTCCACGTGCACACCCAGTGACGGGGGAACAGAGAATAGGATGGAGGAAGCCTTTGAGTTCGGTTCCTAGCTCGTCCAGGTCCGCACGGGCTGCGAGCGAGAGAGGTCCCTCTCTCGTACAACAACATCGTGGTCCGGATGTTGTGGCACATAACGTTCCTCAGTCGGAGCATATGTCCACCCCTCGGGACGCTCCGGTGTATAGACAGTCCGGCGAGACTGCTCTTTCGGCTTCCTCGTCCTCATGGCAGCGCACACGACCGCACCTTGGCTACGTGACCAGCAATATCCAGCCAGCATCGCCGTCCAGGGATTCCACGACGACCAGGTCACTTCATCCGGTAGCCAGGGATACGAGGCCTTCTTCATCCTGATGTTCGCATAAAAGAAGTATGCAGGAGTCAACGTCCATGGAGCTTCCAGTGGCTAAATCTCGTTGCGGACGTGCTATCACAGATAGCGCAGATCATTGAAGCATCCCAGCAGCCGGCAGAAACTCTGTCAGAACAGGAATTATCAGATGATGCTGGGTCGGTATGTTCCGCCGCTGGATCAGGTACGGACGACCGAGACGTACAAGAGGTCCAACAGGATAGCGAAAGGGATTCGGAGGAATTGAATTTTTCCCTTTCGGAACAACACAAAATTGCCGTGGAGTTCATCCGGCATTTCCTTCCTGATGTTGTTCCTACAGACCAAGATGTTGCGCAGCCAGATAGGAGGCTTATAGTGCCACTGGACACCAAATTCTTCAGTCGGTTTAGGGACTCCGTCCCTGAGTTTCCTTCTCAGTCCAGAAATGTCTCACGGACATTTGAACTTTTGAATGACGCTATTAGTAAACTTGCTACCAAAACAGGCAAGTCAGCCTTCCTACCGGCAAGTGCTCTTCATCTGCCTTTCATCAATCCAAGGAATAGATTTGAAACGGCAGGACAGGGCATTCAGAGAGTTCCTCTGCATCTAGACGACCAGGCTGAAGACCTTGAATTATCCATGCCATCGTCTATGTCAATTCCTAACATGACATTGGAAACGACAATATCGTCTAATAGAGCTAATTTAGACGCACTTTCGTATGCAGATCACCTTACCAGTTGTCATTACGCCTTGAGGGACAAGAATTCCAGGATGTACAAACTTCCTTAAGAGTTCTGTCGAGGCCATAGCCTTTTCCACGTATAACTCCACCCTTTCAGTAGCTAATCTGGAGTTAGTTAGACGCGACGAGGCCCTAGCTACATCCATGCGCGTGGATAGTAAGGTGAAAAACTCTCAGAGTCGCTCCGGTCTCCGGAGAGCTTCTCTTCGACGGCAAGCTTTCAGCAATTTATGATCAATTAACTAAGAAAGCTTCAGACTCTCTGCTATTTAAATCCATTTCCAAAAAGTCGTAGCCTCTCCGGAGACCTTCTCTTCGACAGCAAGCTTTCAGCAATTTATGATCAATTAACTAAAAAAGCTTCAGACTCTCTGCTATTTAAATCCGCTTCCAAAAAGTCGGAGCCAGCGGAGAAGAGTAGGCCAGGCACTTCTGGGATGAGTACGTCGAGGGGAAGTTCCTAGGGAGGTTTGTACGCATCCTCTAGGTCTTACGGTAGAGATCGAAGGTCGAAGGGGCGATGTGCGGGCCATGGAGGATGTGGTTTCTTCTTCCGCAAGCCTCGCAGATCCAGGAGTGATGGTTTAAACCTCTGTCGCGTTCCAGTGGGCGGAAGACTGTCGACTTTCCCAAACAATTGGGAATTAATTACAGAGGACCCTTTGGTTCGAGGGGTTGTAGCGGAAGGACTGAAACTGTCCTTCAAAGGAAAACCTCCGTTAACTCAAAGTCCAAGGTGGACTCAGCTTCCGTCAAATGAACAGAAAAGAGCCTCGCTTCTATCAGAAGTCCAGTCTCTTTTAGTGAGGAATGCGATAGAGGTCGTAGAAAACCAGGAATCTCCAGGTTTTCACAGCCATCTTTTTCTGGTTCCAAAACCAGACAGCTCGTTCCGTCCAGTCATAGATCTGAGCTGGATAAACAAGCTGATCGTGGCTCCAAAATTCTATATGGAGACCATTCGATTTGTCAGAGCGAGCATTCCAGAGAACGACTATGCCGCGAGCATAGATCACAAGGATGCATACTTTCATGTCATGGTACATCCGGCCTTCAGAAAGTATCTTCGCTTCGCTGTCCTAGGTGTCATATATAAGTTCCGAGCGATGTGCTTCAGTCTGATTCTAGCGCCCTGGGCTTTCACTCGAATAATGAACTCAGTAATGACTTATTTCCGAATCATTCATCTGCGGTAACGTCGGCCTACCTGGACGATTTTCTTCAGAGGTACGGAACGAGTTAAGGCTTCAGAATGATGTGCAGAATCTGCTTCTATTGCTCCGACGTCTCGGTTTCATAGTAAACGAGGAGAAGTCGGATCTGGTGCTGTCCAAGTCGTTCACCCACCTGGGGATGAGCTTCGAGATGCACAACAATCTCATTCATCTGCCGTTAACCAGAGCGAAGTTAGTCAGTTGTTACGCTCGCTATTGTCTTCACTCAGACAAGGTTACAGCGAGAGAATTCATGAGACTGATAGGTCTATGCGGAGCTGCCGCGGACCTCATTCCAATGGGGTGGCTACGCACCCGTCCTCTCCAAATCTTTCTGTCTCAGAATTGGAGGGTGAAGACTCATTCGCTCGATACGGACATCCCCTTGTCAAACCAAGTGAAACGAGATTCAGACCTGGGCAGACATTCAGTGGTTAACTCAGGGAGTTCCACTGCAATTGCCGGATCCGAGTTTTACAATTATGATGGATGCCAGTCAAACAGGTTGGGGCGCGACACTGAGCCCATTGGATTCGAGGTGCCAGGGTCTTTGGGATCCACAGTTTTTAAGCAAGCACATAAATATCAAAGAAATGATGTCAATTTGGCTTGTGTTACGTCATTGGATGGACGTTAATCAGAATGCACACGTGCAAATTCTATCCGACAATACGACGGTGGTAGCGTATATTCGGAATCAGGGAGGCTCTCATTGCATTCCGTTGTTTAAGCTAACGGAAACAATCCTTCTGTTTGTACTAGAATATCAGGTTCTCCTATCGGTCCGTCATATTCCGGGCCGTCTGAATGTGTTAGCAGACTCCCTTTCACGGGGTCGCCTGTTGCCGTCAGAATGGACTCTCAACAAACAAGTATTCAATCAGATTTGCTATCAATGGGAGCGGCCAATGATAGACTTGTTTGCGACACATCTCAACAATCAGTTGCAGACTTATGTGTCGCCATGTCCGGATCCTCGGGCATTTACTGTAGACGCTCTATCGATCTCGTGGGACGGAATAATAGGATATGCGTATCCTGAAGCGCCGTTGATTCAGCAGATATTGCTCAAGATAAAACAATCACAATGTAAGATTCTGTTAGTAGCATCTCTGTCTCCACAGAGACCGTGGATAAATCTACTCATCTACTCAGGTGTCTGTTGTGGGACATGCCGCAGAAGCTTCCTCCACGGGAGGATCTTCTTTCACAAGGGAAATCGCACACTCTCCTCCCGAATCCGCAAGGTCTCAACCTTCACGTATTTCCATTGTGCATTCCTTCTTGCACGGCAAGCATTTTACAGGACGAGCAGTGGACGTGATTTCTAACTGTGGGAGGACCTCCTCTTCGCTAAATTATGCTGCTCAATGGAAGGTCTTTCATCAGTGGTGTTGGGATCATTCTGTAGATATTTATAATTCCTCCATTCCTGACATTGCAAATTTTCTGGTTTGTTTGATGAGATAAAACTGCAACCTGTTACTATTAAGGGTTATAGGTCTATGTTGTCTGATACCTATGCACACCATGATAGCTTAATGATTGGATCTAATGTCTCTTTGTCTAAATTAGTAAGAAACTTTTCGATAAATAGACCTAGAACCCTTAGATTAATTCCTAAGTGGAATTTAGCTTGGGTTCTTCTTAAGCTAAAAGAAGTGCCATTTAAGCCTCTTGACACAGTGGACTTCAAATTCTTAACTTATAAGACAGCTTATACTATTACCTTTACTACTAATGTTGGATTCTTGGCTAAGAATCAGGCTCCTAATAAATATCCTGAACCTATTGTTATTAAGGCCCTTCCGTCTTCCGGCGGGCGTAGGCCTTTACTCTGTCCTATTAGAGAATACGTATTTATAAACGTAGGTCTGAGTTCATTCGAAAGGGACGTAAGCATTTCTTTTTGTCTTTGATGCCTTATAGAAAGGACATTATGGTCCATTCTATTGCTAGATGGATTCAATTAACTATACGTACTGCTTATGATAAGTTATCTTCATCTCAGCAGTCTGCGCTTAAGATTTCGGCTCATGAAGTAAGAGCTCTATCAACATCTTGGGTTTATGCTAATAGTGTTGCTATTACAGATTTAATGAAGGCTGCATATTGGTCTCAGCCTTCCACTTTCACAAATTTTTATCTTAAATATATTGAGTCCATCTCTGTAGACCTGCATTGTTTAGGTCCGTTATCAGTTGCTCAGAATAGCGTCCACTAAACAGTTGCAATTATAGTTATGTAGGCTTTCTGTTGCGGCAGTGACTCTGTCCTGCTGCCCTCTTCTCTCTGGGGTATTTGACCCAGGGCAAGGGGAAGGGGGGGGGGTGTGTGTTCCCTTAGGTCACCTGCTTTATAGTGAAAAGCATGGGAATACCTCCCCTAGAGTCAGTAATTCCGAGTCGGTACCGGGATGGTTTTAAAGTGTAAAGCTAATGTTTACTCATTCATATAATATTTTAAAGTGTAGCTCGGTGTGAAGCATTTGTATATGTCACGTGTCAAATGAGCGTTAATATACAATCCTCGGACACTTTTAATGAGTATAAAGAGTCTCATTTCTCTGGACTTCCTTTATTCATTGGCTTACCTTAAAAAATAATTAATATAAAGGGTTATACTGGATATTAATAGAGATCATTGATGTTATTGTGCTCAATTATGGAATGGTATTGTGTCTTTCTTCTTTGATAAGAATAAGAAAGATACATGTAAAGCCTATCTCTCCTTTTCTCCTTGAGGGGATTTTTCTGTCTTATGTAATTGAGCCTATTGGATTTTCCTTTATGTCCTAGGCCCTCCAACCTTTTTACTATTCAGCTAAGTCTGGGTCATTGGTACAGTATAAAAATGTTAAAAAATTTATAGTAATTTATATATTTTTTATACTTACCAATGACCCAGACGGGGATGGCCCTCCCATGAGTTGGGAACTCATACCTCCCCGCTGAGTACATATCGCTTAACAAGCACTGGTTGTAAGAATGACATTTGGCGCCAATTTAGGGACCTCCTTGACACTGCGCATGCGCAGTGGAGAAAAAGTATGGAGGACCTTCTAGGACATCTAATTTTCAGTTTTTGATGCAAATTTTGGGGATTGGGGGGGGGGGGGGGGGCAAAATTTGTGTTTGGCCCTGAATAATTAAGAGTTAGCACCAGCTAAGTCTGGGTCATTGGTAAGTATAAAAAATATATAAATTACTATAAATTTTTTAACTTTTCAATGGTCAATGTCGGATAACGATGAGTTCTTGGTCAATGGGGGCAGAGAATAATTTCTTATCACACCACTTTCATGACTTGCAACATATTCCAGCCACAAATTTCATTGCGAGGAATAGGTAAATGTAAATGTGGAACTGTTTTAGGCTTTGTCTTGACAGTGAACAGAAAAAGATACTCAAATAATTAGGAGTACATATTCAGCCTATAATCACATCAAATTCAAGACACTCAAGGTAACAGGCTCTTTGCTAATACAGTTAATTATGCCTTACTACAATTTATAAACTTGTTGGAAAATTCTTAGCTAATATCAATGACAATCATCCCTCACTTCAAATGCATGCCTGTGGAAACAAATTGTACATTTAAACTTTGTTTCAGGTGGACGGCATGCCCTGCAGATGTGAGTTTCAAATGGCAAGGCCTAGTTTTTAATGCAAGGTGACCACAGTTATGATGTATCATCACTATTATGTGGGACCATTGTAGTCATATAATTTGTTAATGACTGTTTGCACATCAGCGATTTCTATTGGCACTCGATGATATTTGTTTGTTTACGTTTTTGCTGAAGTCAGGTGGTAGTGTTTTGAACTGTTTTCATTCCATTCATTACTGATTTTGTGTCGTAGACAGTGTAATAATACCAGCGGTTGAAATTAACGGATATCTAGTTGAAATCCAGTTATGCCGGATGGTTAACCGGTAACCAAAATGGGCGTTTCAGCCCTAGTTTAGTTCTTCAGGTATCATTGTTGCTTCATTCCAAGTAAATTTATATCCTCACTGACCAAGAAAAAAGAATAAATTTATAAGAATACAACATTAACTTATCATTAAATCCCAATTAACTTCGCAGGTTTTAGCATCTGCAGAGAATTCAAATAGTTTCAGCCGTTGTTACTGGTGAGCAGATCACATCAATCATAATACCAAATAAAAGTTCTGTTTTCACAGCTGAAGTTAAAGCTTTACAACTAGCGCTTGAACACATTGAGAATGTACAGGAAAGGAAGTTGATTATCTTTCCTCTTTGTTGGCTTTACTCAACCCCAGGTTGAAGAACCCTTTCATTTTGGAACTTTGTGAGAAATTAAACACTCTCATGTCTGACCAATATAATATCATTTTTTTCTGGTTACCTGGATTTGTTGGTATCTCCGGTAATAACAGGGCACACAGCAAAATGCTTTAAATAAGCCTATCACTGATTTTAAGATTCCATTCAGTGATTACAAGACACATATCAGTACATAGACCAGATCTGTGTGGCAGGCAGAGTGGGATGAAGATACAAATAAGCTCCATCGTGACCAGTCAGATATTTTTGATCATTACTCTTGTAACCTTGGCAGAACAGATCATGTAATTCTGACACGATGTCATATTGGTCATACAGGACTTACACATTCCTTTTTGTTAGAGGGTAATATGCGACCAGAATGTGTTTATTGCTCACAGGGTTTGACATTGGCACACAGTCTTTTGCGCTGTACAAATTTTAATCTTGTCAGATGGCAGTATTTTAATGTTGCATCTCTTTGAGACCATTTTACAACACAAATTCTTACAAAATTCTGTCGTTCCTCAAAGAAATCAAACATTTTAATAAATTTTAATTTGTTTTTATGCTTTTAAACTCTCATCTGTTCGTCTCTATTTACCAGGTTGATTCACTCAGCATATTTTTATTCTGTACCAATGCCCCAGACTTAGCTGGTGTTATCTCTTAAAATTCTAGGGCTAAACACAAATTTTGCGCCCCCCCCCCCCCAATCCCCCAAATTTGCATCAGAATCCAAAAAATCAATGTCCTATGCGGTCCTCCATACTTTTATCCATTGCCCATGCGCAGTGTTAAGGAAGTACCGAAATTGGTGCCAAATCCTCATTCTTTCTTTGTTTGGCCCTGAAATCAGTAACATCTCACTGATATTTGTGCTTATAAATCTCAGTTAAAATGATGCCAGACACAAAATCATGAAAGAAATGGTGGATCTAAGGATGAAATAAGAGGATGAGAGGAAGAATTAGTGGAAGTATGTGTTCAGGGCTGTAACTTATAATATTTTTATACTGTACCAATGACCCAGACATAGCTGGTGCTAACTCTTAAAAATATAGGGCCAAACACAAATTTTGCCCCCCAATCCCCAAAATTTGCATCTAAAATCAAAGAAATCATGTCCTGAATGGCCCTCCATACTTCACCTCTACTGCGCATGCGCAGTGTCAAGGACGTCCCGAAATTGGCGCCATTAATCATTCTTTGTTTGGCCCTTCATCAGTTAACATCTGACTGATCTTTGTGCTTGTAAATCTCAGTTTAAATGATGCCAGACACATAAATATTAGTGAAATGGTGATTCTAAGGAGGATATAGAAGGAGGAGAGGAAAAATGAGTGACAGAAAATAATCAGGGCTGTAACTTAAAATTTTTCTAATGAAATTATGTTAAGTTACCTATTTTCGAGGCAACAGCCTGTTGTGGTCATTCTTGTTATTAAGTTACACTGCTTGTTCAGTGTTTTCCTCTCTCCCTTTCCTTTAAGTCCCCTCTTGCTATTCTCCCATGCTTTTGGCATATTTTCTGTAATATTATTACTAAAATTTCTTGGGAGTTTTAGCTGGATAACAGAATGAATTCTGTTCTTTTCCCCATGTTTACGTCTTCACCTATGGGTGGTTAGGCGTAGTGTTCTGCATCTACCATCTGATGTTCTGCAGTTTCTTCCCTGGAAGTCTCTGTTTTGCATCAGATAGTGTATTATTGGTAACTGATTTCGGGCCAGGGTGCCTGGAGTCTTGATCTAGTGTTTTTACACTTATTGTTTACATTTCCAACAGCCCTCTGTGTGAGGGGGGATTTCTTGAAAATAATATCTTGATGTTAATTTAATCATAACTAGGTACATTATTATTGTTCGTAAGTGTTGCATAAATTGTTTAAAATATTTTTAGAATTTTTGTCCACACTCAGGCTTGGGATCCATAGGGGCTCAACGTTACTTTTCAGAAACTTGGGCTGTTCTGAAAAAATATTTTTTCAAAAGTTTTTGATTCAAATATTTTTTCTATGTTAATGGATCTTGTTATTATGTATTTTGATTGTCTGGGGTTGGTGCGAGTACTAGGACTTTGTTTTGTTATTATGTATTTTGATTGTCTGGGGTTGGTGCGAGTACTAGGACTTTGTTTTCTTTTCACAATGAAAGGATATTGTTCAATTGTAATAAGAGGAAATTTTCCTCTGACTTTCATAATCATTGTATAATGTAGTCAGTGTACTCGCACTAACTCCTGTTCTGTATGTGTTGATTTCGATGACAACATGGGAAGCGTGTGTCACGGTATGTTAGTGGGGAATTGGCCATTCCAGTCCTTTCCCCGCAGGGTCACTCTACTTTATCAATCTCTATTTCAGACGATCATAATCAGGGTGATGTATCCGTGATGTCTTCCAAAAAGTGTGCCTCCGTTGTCACAATTAATGAAGAGCTAGCGGAAAAGTGCTCATGTAATACGTCAATTGCCTAAGAGGACCCTAGTAGGTTCGACGGCATTTGACGTCCGCTAGCTCGCCCGGTGTAGCGTCCATTCATCAAATGGTTCGGCAGCCGGGTTTGTCCGTTGCGGTCTAGAAAGGAGTTTTGGGTGATGCGAGCACTATAAAATAACCAAGTGCACACCCAGTGACGGCAGATTAGAGGGGAGAACGGAGGAAGCCTTTTAGTCCGGTTCATAGCCCGTCCAGGCCCATCCGGGCTGCGAGCGAGAGAGGCCCCTCTCTCGTACATAAACATCTGGCCCCAGATGTTGTGGTACAAAATGTCTCGCATTCGGAGCATACGTCCGCCGCTCGGGACGCTCCGTTATATAGACAGTCCGGAGAGACTGTCAATAAGGCTTCCTCATTCTCATGGCAGCGCACACGACCGCACCTTGGCTACGTGACCTCCGATATCCAGTCAACTTCGCCAATCAGAGAATCCTCGGCGACCAGGTCACGCCATCCGATAGTCAGGGACACGAGGCCTGGAGACTCCGGACGTTTGCATAAGAAAGTATGCGGGAGTCAACGTACACGGAGCTTCCAGCGGCAAAGCATCGTAAGACCGCTTCTGCACAGGCCTCGGTGGCGGACGTGCTATCCCAAGTAGCACAACTTATCGCAGCATCCCAGCAACGACAGAATCTCTGTCGCATAATGTAATATCCGACGACGCTGGGTCAGGACGCTCCGCGGAAGCATCAGGTGCGGACGTCCGAAAATTTCATACGGTCCGACGGGATGCCCAAAGGGATTCGGAGGTTTTCGAGCTTTCCCTTTCGGAACAACATAAGCTGCTGTATATGTCATCCGACTTCATCTTCTAGAGGTTCTTCGTCGAACCAGAATGCTGCGATACCGGATAAGAAACTGATAGCGTCGGTGGACTTAGAAATTTCTGGTTCGGTTCAGGGACATCGTCCCTCAGTTCCGACACAGTCCAATAATGTCTCAGATACGTTCGATTTATTGAACGACGCTATATATATTTTTTATATGCTTGCTATGTACAAGCATGTCTGGTTTCTTGTTCGCAAAATTACTGAAATTATTATTTCAAGAGTGTGCCTCTGTCGTCATAGTTAATGAAGAGCTAGCGGCAATTAGTGCTCATGGATTACGTCAATCGCCTAAGAGGTCCCTAGTAGGATCGACGGAGTTGACATTCGCTAGCTCACCCGGTGTAGCGTCCATTCATCGAATGGTTCAGCAGTCGGGTTCGTCCGTTGCGGTCTAGAAAGGAGATTTGGGTGATGCGAGCACTATAATAGACTTTAGTACACACCCAGTGACGACGGATTAGAGGAGAGATCGGAGGAAGCCTGTTAGTCCGGTTCCTAGCTCGTCCGGTCCGTCCGGGCCGCGAGCGAGAGAGGTCCCTCTCTCGTGCAACAACATATGGGACCAGATGTTGTGGTACAGATATTTCACCTTCGGAGCGTATGTCCGCCGCTCGGGACGCTCCGTTATATAGACAGTCCGAGTGACTGTCGATAATGCTTCCTCATCCTCACAGCCGCGCACACGACCGAACATTGGCTACGTGACCTCGAATATCCGGCCAGCTTCGTCATTCAGTGATTCCATGGCGAACAGGTCACGCCATCTGGTAGCCAAGGGACACGAGGCCTGCACACTCCGGTCGCTCGCATAATAGAAGTATGCATGGGGTAACGAACACAGAGCTTCCAGCGGCAATGCATCGTAAGACCGCTTCTCCACAGGCCTCAGTGACGGACGTGCTATCCAAAATAGCACAGTTTATCGTAGCATCCCAGCAAACGACAGATTCTCGGTCGGATCAGGAATAATCCGACGGCACTGGGTCGGTGCACTCCGCTGTTGCATCAGGTACGGACGACCGAACACTTCATAGGGTCCGACAGGATGGCGAAAGGGATTCGGACGATTTCGAGCTTTCCCTTTCGGAACAACAGAAGCTGCCATACATTTCTTCCGGCATTATCTTCCAGAGGTTGTTCCGTCAGACTACATTGCTGCGATGCTGGATAAGAGACTAATAGCGTCATTGGACACGGAGTTTTGGATCGGTTCAGGGACATTGTCCCTGAGTTGCCGACGCAGTCCAATAATGTCTTTAGAACATTTGAATTATTGAACGACGCTATATATAAGCTTGTTATCAACATGCTAGTCTAGTTTCTTGTCCGCAATGCTCTATTCTGCCTTTCGTGAATTCTAGGAAATAATTGTTTATTGGCAGAACTGGGCTTACCGAGAGTTCCTTTGCGTCTAAGACGGCGAGACTGAAGACTGGGAATTAGCTTTTTCGCCGTCTATGTCAATTCCAACCACGATGTTGGAAACGACAATGATGTATAATAGACTTAACTTAGACGCTTTATCATATGTACACCACCTTACTGAGACGTTATCATTACGTCTTCAAGAGAAAGAATTCCAGGATATGATCCTCAATGAGATTTCTTTCAGGGGCAGTAGTTTTTCCACGTATAACTCCGCCCTTCAGTGGCAACCTGGAGTTAGACGTGACGCAGCCCTAGCTACATCCACGCGCGTGGATAGTAAGGTGAAGAACTCTCTCAGAGTCGCTTCGGTCTCCGAGAAGCTTCTCTTCGACGGCAACCTTTCAGCAATCTTGAATTGCTCGATATACATGTTCTCTTGTCTATCAAGTGTAACAAGAGATTCAGACGTGGGCAAACATTCGGTGGTTGACTCAGAGAGTTCCACTGTAGTTGCCGGATCCGAGTTTTTCGATTATGACGGATGCCAGTCAAACAGGTTGGGACACAATTTTGATCCCAACGGATTCGAAGTGCCAGGGTCTTTGGGTTCCGCAGTTTTTAGGCAAGCTCTTAACTTCCAAGGAAGAATATTATGTTGGCTTGCCCTGCGTCATTGGATGAATTTTATTCAGAAACGCATGTTCAATCCTGTCCGATAATACGACAGTAGTTGCGTATATCCGGAACCAGGGAGGCACTCATTCGGTTCCGTTATTGATTTTAACGGAAAGAATCCTTCTGTTTGTTATAGAACACCAAGTTCTGTTTCGGTTCGTCATATTCTCGGTCATCGGATCGTATTAGCAGACTCCCTTTCACGTAAGGGTCGTTTGTTGCCTTCGGAATGGACTATCAACAAACAGGTATTCAATCAGATTTGCTATCAATGGGAGCGCCCAGTGATAAATTTATTTGCGACACAACTCTCCAATCATATGTAGACGTATGTGTCACCGTGTCCGGATCCCCGAGCATATGTAGGTAACGCTCTATCGATCTAGTAGGACGCGATGATAGGATATGCATATCCTCCAGCGCTGTTGATTCAGCAAGTATTGCTAGGATTATTCATTCACATTACAATTCTGTTGGTAGCATCTCTGTCTCCACAGACACGGTGGATAAATTTACTTAGATGTCTGCTGTGGGACTTTCCGCGGAAACTTCCTCCACGAGAGGATCTTTTTTCGCTGGGGAAATCGTGTCAACTCTATGACAACCCGCAAGGTCTCAACCTTCACGTATTCCGTTGTGCGGTCCTTCTTGCATGGCAAGCATTGTACAGGACGAGCAGTGGATGCGATTCCTAACTGTAGAAGGACCTCCTCTTCGCTATACTATGCGGCTAAAGTGGAGGGTCTTCCGTCGTTGGTGTAGGGATCTTTATGTTGATATTTTTGATCCCTCCATACCAGACATTGCAAACTTTCTAGTATACTTGTTTAACAAGATCATCTGCAGCTAGTTACTTTTAAAGGTTATAGGTCTATGTTATCTGATACTTATGCACACCATGATAGTTTACAATGGAGCCTAATGTCTCTTTATCTAAGTTAGTTTGAAACTTTTCGATAAGAGACCTAGAATCGTTAGATTAATTCCTATTCGGAATTTAGCTTGGGTTCTTATTAACTAAAGCAACCATTTGAACCCCTTGAGACAGTAGTTTCAAATTCTGGCCTTTTAAGGCAGCTATTCTCTTAGTCTTCTCTTCTGCTGAAGAGTCAGTGAGCTTCATGCACTATCGGTGGACGATTCTCACTTTCGTAGTATCGGAAACTCTATTACCTTTACTACTAATGTTGTATTTTTGGTTAAGAATCAGGCTCCTAATGATATCCGGAACCTATTGTTTTTAAGGTCCTTCCGTCTTCGAGCGGGCATAGGCCTTTACTCTGTCCGGATAGACCTTTATGTATTTATTAACAGATCTCAGTTTATCAGTAGGACGTAAAGCTTCTTCTGGCTCTGATGCCTAATAGAAAGGTCATTACGGTCCATTCTATTACTTAATGCATTCAGTTAACTATCGGTACTGCTTAGGATAATCTATCCTTAACTCAGCAGTCTGTGCTTAAGATTTCGGCTCATGAAGTAAGAGCTCTTCTACATCTTGGGCTGACGTATAGTTTTGCTATTATAGATTAAGTAGGCTGCATATTGGTCTCAGCCATCCACATTCACAAATTTTTATCTCAGAAATATTGTATCCATTTCTGGAGACCTGCATTATTTAGGTCCATTATCAGCTGCTCAGAATGTCGATCACTTAACAATTGCAACTATAGCTATGTAGGCTTTATGTTCCGGCAGTGACTCCGTCCGGCTGCCCTCTTCGCTCTGGGCTATTTGACCCAGGGCAAGAAAAAGGGGGGGGGGGGGGGGGGGGGGGGGGGTGTTCCCTTGGGGTCACCTGTTTTATTATGAAAACAAGGAGATACCTCCTCCGGAGTTAGTAATTCTGAGCTGTTACTGGGATGGTTTTCTTAAGTGAAAGTTATGTTTTAAAAATTCATTCATGTCATAGTTTTAAAGTATAGCATTTGAATATGTCACGTGTCAAACGGATGTTATTATACTATCCTTGGACACTTTTAAAAGAGTTTTAAGAGTCTCAATTCTTTGGATTAACTTTATTATACCCCCGCTTCGAAGAAGTGGGGGCTATATAGGAATCGCCCTGTACGTCCGTACGTCCGTCTGTCTGTCCATCCTTACGTCCGTCCGTACGTCTTTCCGGACATGAAATTCTTGTGTGCGCAACTCCTCCTACATTTATCAATCAATTTGGACAAAACTTTTCAGACATCACCACTACTAAGTGAACATGCGCATATTCCAAGATTTTTGATCTGCGACAATTTTAACCAGGTTTTCTCCCTTTGACTTAGATTTATTGTGTCTTTCCATCCGAACAAATTCTTGTGTGCGCAACTCCTCCTACATTAATGAACCGATTTTGATGAAACCTTTCAAACATCATCTCTACTAAGTGAACATGTGCATATTCCAAACTTTTTAATCTGCGACAATTTTAACCAGGTTATCTCTCTTGAACTTTGATTTAATATGGGTTTCTACATGAAATTCTTGTGTGCGCAACTCCTCCTACATTTATCAATCAATTTGGACAAAACTTTTCAGACATCATCACTACTAAGTGAACATGCGCATATTCCAAGATTTTTGATCTGTGACAATTTTAACCAGGTTATCTCCCTTTGACTTAGATTTATTATGTCTTTCCGTTCGAACAAATTCTTGTGTGCGCAACTCCTCCTACATTAATGAACCGATTTTGATGAAACCTTTCAAACATCATCTCTACTAAGTGAACATGTGCATATTCCAAACTTTTTGATCTGCGACAATTTTAACCAGGTTATCTCTCTTGAACTTTGATTTAATATGGGTTTCTGCATGAAATTCTTGTGTGCGCAACTCCTCCTTCATTTATCAATCAATTTGGACGAAAGTTTACAGACATCATCACTACTAAGTGAACATGCGCATATTCCAAAATTTTTGAGCTGTGGCAATTTTAACTAGGTTATCTCCCTTTAACTTAGATTTATTATGGGTTTCTACATGAAATTCTTGTGCGTGTAACTCCTCCTACATTTATCAATCAATTTGGACAAAACTTTTCAGACATCATCACTACTAAGTGAACATGCGCATATTCCAAGATTTTTGATCTGCGACAATTTTAACCAGGTTTTCTCCCTTTGACTTAGATTTATTGTGTCTTTCCATCCGAACAAATTCTTGTGTGTGCAACTCCTCCTACATTAATGAACCGATTTTGATGAAACCTTTCAAACATCATCTCTACTAAGTGAACATGTGCATCTTCCAAACTTTTTAATCTGCGACAATTTTAACCAGGTTATCTCTCTTGAACTTTGATTTAATATGGGTTTCTACATGAAATTCTTGTGTGCGCAACTCCTCCTACATTTATCAATCAATTTGGACAAAACTTTTCAGACATCATCACTACTAAGTGAACATGCGCATATTCCAAGATTTTTGATCTGCGACAATTTTAACCAGGTTACCTCCCTTTGACTTAGATTTATTATGTCTTTCCGTTCGAACAAATTCTTGTGTGCGCAACTCCTCCTACATTAATGAACCGATTTTGATGAAACCTTTCAAACATCATCTCTACTAAGTGAACATGTGCATATTCCAAACTTTTTGATCTGCGACAATTTTAACCAGGTTATCTCTCTTGAACTTTGATTTAATATGGGTTTCTGCATGAAATTCTTGTGTGCGCAACTCCTCCTACATTTATCAATCAATTTGGACGAAAGTTTACAGACATCATCACTACTAAGTGAACATGCGCATATTCCAAAATTTTTGAGCTGTGGCAATTTTAACTAGGTTATCTCCCTTTAACTTAGATTTATTATGGGTTTCTACATGAAATTCTTGTGCGTGCAACTCCTCCTACATTTATCAATCAATTTGGACAAAACTTTTCAGACGTCATCACTACTAAGTGAACATGCGCATATTCCAAGATTTTTGATCTGCAACAATTTTAACCAGGTTATCTCCCTTTGACTTAGATTTATTATGTCTTTCCGTTCGAACAAATTCTTGTGTGCGCAACTCCTCCTACATTAATGAGCCGATTTTGATGAAACCTTTCAAACATCATCTCTACTAAGTGAACATGTGCATATTCCAAACTTTTTGATCTGCGACAATTTTAACCAGGTTATCTCTCTTGAACTTTGATTTAATATGGGTTTCTGCATGAAATTCTTGTGTGCGCAACTCCTCCTACATTTATCAATCAATTTGGACAAAAGTTTACAGACATCATCACTACTAAGTAAACATGCGCATATTCCAAAATTTTTGAGCTGTGGCAATTTTAACTAGGTTATCTCCCTTTAACTTAGATTTATTATGGGTTTCTACATGAAATTCTTGTGCGTGCAACTCCTCCTACATTTATCAATCAATTTTAACGAAACCTTTCAAACATTATCACAACTAAGTGAACATACGCATATTTTCCAAAATTTTTGTTCTGCGACAATTTTAACCAGGTTATCTCCCTTTAACTTGGATTTATTATGGGTTTTCAAATGGGATTCTTGTGTGTGCAACTCCTCCTACATTAATGAACCGATTTTGAATACATGTTGCACATTGTAAATGTGTTTTTCCAAATGTAAACCATATATGTGTGGGCTCTTTAAGTATTCAGTGCTGTTCTGTGGAAGGCCACATGCAAATACAAATTTCAACAACAAAAAATGATCTTTATGTATACATTTCCTTATGGCCTTCGCCTACATGATCAGAAGTGCATTCCTCTAAAAACCCAAAGCGGGGGTATTAATCACCTTCAGTGATAGTTCTAGTTTATTGGCTTACTTTAAAAATAATTAGTATAAGAATTATACTGGATATTAATAGAGAACATGGATGTTATGATGCTCAATTATAGAAGGTATTGTGTCTTTCTAATTTATCATAAATAAGAAAGATACACGTGAAGCCTATTTCTCCTTTTCTCCTCCAGGAAATGACTCTATTTTATATAGTTGAGCTTATTGGATTTTCCTCTATGTCCTGGGCCCTCCAGCCTTTTTACTATTCAGCTATGTCTGGGTCATTGGTACAGTATAAAAATCTTAAAAAATTTATAGTAATTTATATATTTTTTATACTTACCAATGACCCAGACGGGGATGGCCCTCCCAGGAGTTGGGAACTCATACCTCCCTGCTGAGGACATAGCGCTTACCAGGCACTGATGGTAAGAATGATTAATGGCGCCAATTTTGGGACGTCCTTGACACTGCGCATGCGCAGTAGAGGTGAAGTATGGAGGGCCATTCAGGACATGATTTCTTTGGTTTTAGATGCAAATTTTGGGGATTTGGGGGCAAAATTTGTGTTTGGCCCTATATTTTTAAGAGTTAGCACCAGCTATGTCTGGGTCATTGGTAAGTATAAAAAATATATAAATTACTATAAATTTTTTAAGTTTTATGCAAAATTATTTCATGTTCCCTAATTTCGGGCCATAGTCCTGATGTTTACATTCTTGTTAAGAAATTTCCACGGTTCAGTGTTTCCTCTCTCCCTTTCCTTTATACCCCCCTTGCTATTCTCCCATGCTTTTGGCATAATTTTCGTAATTTTTTTTACTGAAATTTCTTGGGAGTTTTCAGCTTGGTAACAGAATGTTTATTCTGTTTTTCCTCATGGTTACCTTCTCACCCTAGGGGTGGTTAGGCATTCGGTCATGCATCTACCATCCGATGTACTGCAGTTTCTTCTCTGGAAGCTTCTGTTTTACATCAGACAGTGTTTAAAATTGGTTACTGATTTCGGGGCATATATTCCGTAACTGGAGTCTTGTTTCCGGTTTTTAGCTCACCTGAGCGAAGCTCAAGGGGAGCTTTACTAATCACTTTCTGTCCGTCATCCGTCGTCCGTCCGGCGTTAACTTTACATTATCGACTTCTCCTCCTAAACCACTAGCCCAATTTTATTCAAATGTTGGCTAAATGTTTATTACCTAATGCCAATTCAGATTTGTTCAAATGAAGTTGCCCCTCCTCCTGGGTGGTGCCACGCCCCCAAGGGGCACCAAAATCTTTGTAAATCTTCTTCTCATGAACCAGCAGTAGCAGAGACTTGATATTTGGTGTGCAGCTTCCTTTTGAGGTGTAGACTCAGATTTGTTCAAGAGAAGTTTGTGGGGCTATACTTGGCGTCGTTATGGGAGGGGCAAAATTTTTTGCCCCGCCCAAAATTTCTATTTTCCAAACCGAGAGGCTGATTTGAACCAAATTTTATGTGAGGGCTTATTGGGTCATGAGTACTTGATTTATGCAAAAAAAAATTTTCCCGCAGCCCCGTGGGAACCGCAGGAGCTAAAAATAGAAAAAATTTAAAACGCCCATATCTCCAAAACTGCACGGCACTGAGAATTTTTATTTGGTGTGCAGCTTCCTTAGGACCAACAGAAAGGATTGGTAAAAAAAAATTGCCATCGGTTTTATCATAGGGTACAGTTTCGGGACTTTGAAAAAGTGCTGAGTCAGCACTTTTTAACACTGTAGGCAATGGGAAAAACATTAAAAAATCTTCTTCTCCAGATCCAGCAGGCAGAATCTTTTGATATTTGGTATGCAACATTGTAGGGTGGATCTGATTCAAGTTTGTTCAAATCGGCCCCCTGGGTTCATATTTGGGCTCAGTATAGGAGCCCGATTTCGAACTTAGTGCATTTCAGGCAAATTTCTTAAAAAATCTTCTTCTCCAGATCCAGCAGGCAGAATCTTTTGATATTTGGTATGCAACATTGTGGGGTGGATCTGATTCAAGTTTGTTCAAATCGGCCCTCTGGGTTTATATTTGGGCTCAGTATAGGAGCCCAAATTTGAACTTACTGCATTTCAGGCAAATTTCTTTGAAAATCTTCTTCTCCAGATCCAGCAGGCAGAATCTTTTGATATTTGGCATGCAACATTGTAGGGTGGATCTGATTCAAGTTTGTTCAAATCGGCTCCCTAGATTCATATTTGGGCTCACTATAGGAGCTTGAATTCGAACTTAGTGCATTTCAGGCACATTTCTTCAAAAATCTTCTTCTCCAGATCCAGCAGGCAGAATCTTTTGATATTTGGTATGCAACGTTGCGGGGTAGATCTGATTCAAGTTTGTTCAAATCGGCCCCCTGGATTCATATTTGGGCTTACTATAGAAGCCCGAATTCGAACTTAGTGCATTTCAGGCAAATTTCTTAAAAAATCTTCTTCTCCAGATCCAGCAGGCAGAATCTTTTCATATTTGGTAAGCAACATTGTGGGGTGGATCTGATTCAAGTTTGTTCAAATCGGATCCCTGGGTTAATATTTGGGCTCAGTATAGGAGCCCAATTTCGAACTTAGTGCATTTCAGGCAAATTTCTTAAAAAATCGTCTTCTCCAGATCCAGCAGGCAGAATCTTTTGATATTTGGTATGCAACATTGTAGGGTGGATCTGATTCAAGTTTGTTCAAATCGGCCCCCTGGGTTCATATTTGGGCTCAGTATAGAAGCCTGATTTCGAACTTAGTGCATTTAGGCAAATTTCTTAAAAAATCTTCTTGTCCAGATCCAGCAGGCAGAATCTTTTGATATTTGGTATGCAACATTGTGGGGTGGATCTGATTCAAGTTTGTTCAAATCGGCTTCCTAGATTCATATTTGGGCTCACTATAGAAGCTCGAATTTGAACTTAGTGCATTTCATGCAAATTTCTTAAAAAATCTTCTTCTCCAGATCCAGCAGGCAGAATCTTTTCATATTTGGTAAGCAACATTGCGGGGTGGATCTGATTCAAGTTTGTTCAAATCGGCCCCCTGGGTTTATATTTGGGCTCAGTATAGGAGCCCAAATTTGAACTTAGTGCATTTCAAGCAAATTTATTAAAAAATCTTCTTCTCCAGATCCAGCAGGCAGAATCTTTTGATATTTGGTATGCGACATTGTGTGTTGGATCTGATTCAAGTTTGTTCAAATCGGCTTCCTAGATTCATATTTGGGCTCACTATAGAAGCTCGAATTCGAACTTAGTGCATTTCAGGCAAATTTCTTAAAAAATTTTCTTCTCCAGATCCAGCAGGCAGAATCTTTTGATATTTGGTATGCAACATTGTGGGATGGATCTGATGCAAATTTGTTCAAATCGGCTCCTTAGATTCATATTTGGGCTTACTATAGAAGCTCGAATTCGAACTTAGTGCATTTCAGGCAAATTTCTTAAAAAATCATCTTCTCCAGATCCAGCAGGCAGAATCTTTTGATATTTGGTATGCAACATTGCGGGGTGGATCTGATTCAAGTTTGTTCAAATCGGCCCCCTGGATTCATATTTGGGCTCACTATAGAAGCTCGAATTCAAACTTAGAGCATTTCGGGCAAATTTCTTCAAAAATCTTCTTCTCCAGATCCAGCAGGCAAAATCTTTTGATATTTGGTATGCAACATTGCGGGGTGGATCTGATTCAAGTTTGTTCAAATCGGCCTCCTGGATTCATATTTGGGCTTAATATAGAAGCCTGAATTCGCACTTAGTGCATTTCGGGCAAATTTATTAAAAAATCTTCTTCTCCAGATCCAGCAGGCAGAATCTTTTGATATTTGGTATGCAACATTGTGGGGTGGATCTGATTCAAGTTTGTTCAAATCGGCTTCCTAGTTTCATATTTGGGCTCACTATAGAAGCTCGAATTCGAACTTAGTGCATTTCAGGCAAATTTCTTAAAAAATCTTCTTCTCCAGATCCAGCTTCAGAATCTTTTCATATTTGGTAAGCAACATTGTGGGGTGGATCTGATTCAAGTTTGTTCAAATCGGCCCCCTGGGTTTATATTTGGGCTCCGTATAGGAGCCCAAATTTTAACTTAGTGCATTTCAGGCATATTTCTTAAAAAATCTTCTTCTCCAGATCCAGCAGGCAGAATCTTTTGATATTTGGTATGCAACATTGTGGGGTGGATCTGATTGTGATTCATGAACGTATTTATTTGTAAAGTTGATAGAATCTTAGACAAAATTTGCAGAAAAGATCTACTATAGAAGGGGTGGTATCCAGGGTGAACCGTTTACCCAAATCTAGCAGTACTAATGCATTATTCACACAAATCTCCGTTCAAATTTTATGACCCCTCATTGGAACACACGCATTCAGCTCATTCCAACAAAGGTCATATGCCATGTTTTCGAGACAAAAGAATAAAAATTTTAGTTATTCATGAAATTTTTAGGCAACTGTTGTCTGTTATTCACATTGCTTCATGAAATTTCAGTACTTTTAGAAGTTACCTCAGTAATCAAGGGTTAATTCCCCTTAATTAAATGTCGCCTCTAAAAAACAACCACTTTGCATATCTTACCTTTTTACCAGCATAACTGCCAAAACTTGTCAGCATTCTTCGCAAAAATCGCTATTCAAATTTTAATTTTTGTCTCTTAAACATACATGTACTTATCGCTTGTAAATACCCCATTGGAATGAGCTTTTTGAGCTCATTCCAATGAGAGGTCGCACACCATGCTTTTTGAGTCAAAAAAGCAATTTTTTAGTTATTCCAGAATTTCGTACGTAAAACACAGCTTTATGACTTCACATTAAAACAAGCTCTCTAAGCTTGTTCCAATCAACATTCACGCACTATGTCTTTCACACAAAAAATAAAATTTTCCATTTATTCAGGAATTTTGTTTGCAAGAACACTCTTACCCCCCCCCCCCCCCCCCTCCACACACACACACACACACACACACACACACAAACACAGACACACACATCTAAAAGTTCGGCAGCAAAAAAACAGTTACTTCAATTTTTAAATGCATTATAGGAACAACTTGCCTAATCAAATTTAAATACTTTTGCATCATTCTGTATCTAGAACAAACCATTTACCATATCTTTACGCAAAATTCTCCAGCATCATTCACAAAAAAACACCATTATTTATATATTCACATTTCTGTCTCAAAAATATACCTGATCTTCCCATACCCCTATTGGAATAAGCTGTTTGAGCTTGTTCCAATGATGATAAAAAAAAGTAATATTTTGGAAAATTTGTGAAAATTTTTATTTTCTTGCATGCAAATATGTACATGTAGCACATGGAAGATATCCACAGTTGGGGAGAGATGTCCAAGGCTATCTCTTCACATTCCTTGTTTGCGCTTCATGCTAAACCAGTTTGTCTGCAGAGATAAATTTGCTTTATTAAAAATCATTGGAGATTGGCCACACACCAATGATTTTAAATAAAACTAATTTTAGGTAACAAATGTTGAACTTCAAACAAAATCTATCACTCAACCAGTTAATGTTGATGAGGCATGACATGGTGAAGGTGACCTAAAATACTTCTTAGAGTCACTTTGTCAGGTGAGCGATTAAGGCCACGTGGGGCCTCTTGTTATTCACTCTTGTTTACGTTGACAATGGTTACTTCTGACAGTGATTACTTGTCTTCTATTTAGTTCTGTTTATAGCCAGATACATTAATATTGTCCGTAAGTGTAGCATTAATTTTTAGATATGTTTTAATAATTTTGTCGACACTTAGGCTTTAGGCTTTTTTGTGATCCATTTGGGCTCATCGTTAATATTGGGAACTTGGGCTCATCTTGAAAATTTTTCAAGAACATTTTTCTTTTGAATTATTTTTTGAAATGTTTGTAATGGTTTATATTATTATTATGTATTTTTGTTTTCAAGGGTTAGTGCGAGTACGATGACTGTTTAATATTTTTTCAGAATGAAAGAATATTTTTTGATTGTAATCGAGGAAGTCTTCCTCTGATTCTCATGTTCATTGTATTTGCTGTAGTCAGTGTATTCGCACTAATTCTTGCTCAGTGTGTGCCAATTGGAGGCGAACATTGGAGACATGTGTCACGGTATATTGTTAGTGGTGAGAGGTCCATTCCAGTCTTCTCGCCACAGGGTCACTCTAGTTTTTTCAGTCTCTTTTTCAGAGGAACAAGAACAGGGTGATGTTTCCGTGATGTCTTCAAAAGTGTGCTTCCGTTGTCGCAATGAAGAGCTAGCGGCAAAGTGCTCAACGAAATGCGGCAAGTGCCTAAGAGGTCCCTAGTAAGATCGACGGTCACTTGTCGCCCGCTAACTCCCCGGTGAAGCAATCATTCACGAAATAGTTGTGACGCCGGGTTCGTCCGTTGCGGTCCAGGAGAGGAGAAGGGGTGTTGCGAGCACTATAATCTTGGATTGCACACACCCGACGACTACGGATCAGAGGATGGAACGGAGGAAGCCAGTTAGTCCGGTAGCTAGCTGGTCCAGGTCTACCCACCGCGAGCGAGGGAGGTCCCCCTCTCTCTTACAACAACATCGGCTAGTCTAATGGCTTCCTCTTTTACTCATAGCATACACAACTGCACCTTGGCTACATGACCGCAGATATCTAGCCTGCTTTGCCGATCAGGGATTCCACATCGACCAGGTCACACCATCCGCTAGCCAAGGACATGAGGCCTTTCCAGTCGGAACGCTCGCATAAGAAATATGCAGAAATTAGCTATCACAGATAGCTCAACTCATCGCAGCATCCCAGCGCCATCAGAAACTTTTCAGAACAGGAACTGTCTGAGGAAGCTGGGTTGGTTTGCTCCCCTGCAGAGTCAGTAAGGGACGACCGAGATTCTCATGTGGTCCAGACAGATGGTGAAAGGGAATCAGCGGAGCTGGAATTTTCCCTTTCCGAACAACATAAGGTGGCCGTAGATTTCATCCGGCAACACCTTCCATACGTTGTTCCTCTGGACCAAAGTGCTGCGTTACCTGATAAGAGACCGATAGCGTCGCTGGACACAGATTTTTTAGGCTAGAATAGGGACATTGCGCCTGAGTTTCTGACCCAGTCCAGAAATGTCACGCAGACATTTGATCCTCTTCTTGACGCTATATTCAAGCTAGCCTCTAAGACTGGCAAATCCGGTTTCTTATCTTCTCATGCTCTACAGCTGCCTTTCATCTATTATAGAAATAGAATTGAAATGGCAGGACAGGGCATGCCGAGAGTTCCTCTGCGTTTAGACAACCAGGCAGAAGACTTGAAGTTGTCATTGCCGGCGTCTTTGTCGTTTCATTCCAGTATGCTGGAGACGACAATCCCATCTAACAGAATCAGTTTAGACGCATTATCTTTCGCAGATCGCCTTACCAGAGCATTATCACTACGTCTGGAAGGAAAAGAATTCCAGGATATTCAACCTTCCTTGAGAGTTCTTTTGAGGGCCATAGCATATTCCACGTATAACTTTCAGTGGCAAATCTGGAGTTACTTAGACGTGATGTTGCCCTGGCTGCATCAACAAGAGTGGATATTAAGGTGAAAAACTCGAGTCGCTCTGGTCTCCGAAGAGCTTCTCTTCGACGGTGAGCTTTCTATAATCTATCAACAGATTACTAGGAAAGCTTCGGACTCTCTGCCTTTTAAATCCGCTTCGCGAAAGTCAAACTCAGCAGAGGGGAGTAAGGTAGGCACTTCTGGGGCGATTACATCCAAGGTAAGTTCCTTTTGAGGATCTAAGAAAGCCTCTACGTCTTACTCCAGAGACTGTCAGAGTAGCGACTCAAGTAGGGGTCGTATGCTGGCCGAGACAACCGGTCAGATGCCCCTAGATCGACTGGGCGAGCTATGGGTCGTGGAGGACGTAGTTTCTCCTCCCGCAAGCCTTGCAGATCCAGGAGGTGGTGGTCTAAACCTCTATTGTGTTCCAGTGGGCGGAAGGCTGTCGAGATTCTTATCCAATTGGTTGTAATTTACGGACGAACCATGGGTGTAGGGGGTTATTTCCGAAGGTCTAAAACGGACCTTCTAGGAAAACACTCTGTTAACTCGAACTCCACGTTGGACTTCCGTCAAACCTTCAGAAGAGGGATTTGCTTCTATCAGAAGTGCAATCTCTTCTGGAGAGGAACGCGATACAGGTCGTAGAAAACCAGGAATTTTCAGGTTTCTACAGTCACCTGTTCCTGGTTCCAAAACCAGACGGCTCGTTTCGTCCAGTTATAGATCTGAGCTGGATAAACAAGCTGATCGTGGCTCAAAACTTTATATAGAGACCATCCGATCAGTCAGAGCGAGCATTCGAGTGAATGATTATGCTGCAAGCATTGATCTCAAGTATGCATACTTTCACGTCATGGTATATCCGGCGTTCAGAAAGTATCTTCGCTTCGCTGTCCTAGGAGTTGTTTATCGTTCCGAGCTATGTGCTTCGGTCTGAATCTAGTGATCTGGGCTTTCACTCGAATAATGAACTCAGTAATGACTCATTTCCGAGCTCATTTGTCTGCAGTAACGTCGGCCTACCTGGACAACATTCATCAGAGGTACGGCAACGAGTTAACGCTTCAGTACGATGTTCAGAGTCTGCTTCATGTGCTCCGACCTCTTGGTTTCATAGTAAACGAAAAGAAGTCCGATTTAGTGCCATCCAAGTCATTCACCCATCGGGGATTGAGCTTCGAGATGCACAACAATCTTGTTCATCTGCCGTTAACCAGAGCAAAATTAATCAGTTGTTATGCTGGCTTTTGTCTTCACTCAGATGTAGTAACAGCGAGAGAATTCATGCGACTGACAGGTTGGTGCAGAGCCGCTGCAGATCTCATTCCGATGGGGCGACTACACACTCGGCCACTCCAGATATTTTTTATTCAGAATTGGAGTGGAAGATTCATTCGTTTGAAACAAACATCGTCTTGTCCAATCAAGTGAAACAAGAGATTCAGACTTGGGCAGATATTCAGTGGTTAATTCAGGGAGTACCACTCCAACTGCCAGATCCGATTTTTACGTTAATGACGGGTGCGAGTCAAACAGGTCGGGGCTCAACTTTGAGCCCAACGGATTCGAGTTGCCAGGGTCTTTGGGATCTGCAGTTCCTAAACAAGCACATAAACATCAAAGAGATGATGTCAATTTGGCTTGCGCAACGTCATTGGATAAACATTATTCAAAATTCGCATGCTCAAATTCTGTCCGACAATTCGACAGTAGGAGCATATATTCGGAACCAAGGAGGCACTCATTCCATTCCGTTGTTCAACTTAATGAAAAGAATCCTTCTGTTTGTCCTAGAGCATCAAATTCCTCTGTCGGTCCGTCTTATTCTGGGTTGTCTGAACGTTCTAGCAGACTCCCTTTCTCAGAAAGGTCGCATGTTTCTGTCAGAATGGACTCTCAACAAACGAGTATTCAATCAGATTTGCTACCAATGGGATTGTCCTATGATAGGCTTATTTGCGACACATCTCAACAATCAGTTGCAGACTATGCGTCGCCATACCCAGATCCCTGAGCGTTCGCAGTAGACGCCCTCTCGATCTCTTGGGACGGAATGATAGGATACGCGTATCCTCCAGCTCCGTTGATTCTACAGATATTGCTTAAAATCATGCAATCTCACTGCAAGATTCTGTTGGTAGCATCTCTGTCACCTCAGATACCATGGATAAATCTACTCAGGTGTCTGTTGTGGGACATTCTGCGGAAGCTTCCTCCACGGGAGGATCTTCTTTTGCAGGGGAAATCGCGCACACTGCATCACAACCTTCAAGGTCTCAACCTTCACGTATTTCTGTTGTGCGGTCCTTCTTGCACGGCAAGCATTTTACAGGACGAGCAGTGGACGCAATTTCTAACTGTAGGAGGACCTCCTCTTCACTAAATTATGCTGCTAAGTGGAAGGTTTTCTCTCGGTGGTGTAGGGATCATTCTGTTGATATTTATGATCCCGCCATTCCAGACATTGCTAATTTTCTGGACTTTTTGTTTGACGAGATCAAACTGCAGCCAATAACTATTAAGGGTTATAGGTCTGTGCTATCGGATACCTATGCTCATCATGATAGCTTACAAATTGGATCTAATGTCTCTTTATCTAAGTTAGTGAAAAACTTTTCGATACATAGACCTAGAACCCTAAGGTTAATTCCAAAGTGGAATTTAGCTTGGGTTCTTCTAAGGCAAAAAGAAGTGCCATTTGAGCCTCTTGATACAGTGGACTTCAAATACTTATCTTATAAGAAAGCTTTTCTCTTAGCCTTCTCTTCTGCTAGAATAGTTAGTGAGCTTCATGCACTATCTGTGATGATTCTCACTATCGTAGTGTTGGTAATACTATTACTTTGACTACTAATGTTGGATTTTTGGCTAAGAATCAGATTCGTAATAAGTACCCTTATCCTATTGTAATTAAGGCTCTTCCATCTTCAGACAGTCATAGGCCTTTGCTCTGTCCAGTTAGAGCTATGCGTATTTACAAACGTAGTTCTTAGTTTACTAGAAAGGGATGAAAGTGTTTCTTTCTGTCTCTGCTGCCAAATCGAAAGGATATTATGGTACATTCTATTGCAAGGTGGATTCAATTAATTATCCGTACTGCTTATGAAAAATTATCTTCAACTCAGCAGTCTGTGCTTAAGATTTCGGGGCATGAAGTATGAGCGCTGTCTACATCTTGGGCTTATGCTAATAGTGTTGCTATTGCCGATTTGATGAAGGCTGCATATTGGTCTCATCCTTCCACGTTCACGAATTTTTATCTTAGAAACATTGAGTCCATTTCTGGCGACCTGCTTTGTTTAGGTCCGTTATCTGTTGCTCAGAATGTCGTCCACTAAACAGTTGCAACTATAGTTCATCAGGCTTTCTGTTCCGGCAGTGACTCTGTCCTGCTGTCTTCTTCGCTCTGGGGTATTTGACCCAGAGCAAGGGGAATGGGGGGGGGGGGGGGGGGGTTGGGGGGGGAATGGTGTTCCCTTATTCACCTGCTTTATAGTGAAAAGCAAGGGAATACCTCCTCTGGAGTCAGTAATTCCGAGTCAGTGCTGAGATGGTTTAAAGTGTAAAGCTAATGTTTATCTCATTTATGTAATATTTTTAATGTGTAGCTCGGTGTAAAGCATTTGTATATGTCACATGTTATACAAGCACTAATATACAATCCTCAGACACTTTTAAATGAGTATTAAGAGTCTCATTCTCTGTACTATCTTTATTTATTGGCTTTTCTTTAAAAAATTAGTATAATGGGTTATACTGGATGTTAATAGAGATCATTGATGTTATTGTGCTCAAATACGGAATGGTATTGTGTCTTTCTTCTTTGGTAGAAACAAGAAAGATACATGTAAAGCCTGTTTTCTCCTTTTCAAATTGACGGGATAATTCGGTTTACATGTAATTGAGCCGATTGGATTTTCCTTTATGTCCTAGGCCCTCCAGCCTTTTTTCTTTTCAGCTAAGTCTGGGTCATTGGTACAGTATAAAAATGTTAAAAAATTTATAGTATTTATATATTTTTTTTACTTACCAATGACCCAGCCGGGGATAGCCCTCCCATGAGTTGGGAACTCATTCCTCCCCGCTGATTACATAATACTTACCAGGCACTGGTTGTAAGAATGAGGATTTGGCTCCAATTTCGGTACTTCCTTGACATTGAACCAAATTTGGTGTGCATGTTTCCTTTCATATGTCAATTCAAACTTGTACAAATAAACTTGCCGCACCCACAGGGGGCACCACAAGGGGCATAACTCTGATAGCACCCATGAATTTCTTTCCAAAATTAAAAAAAATCTTCTTCTTCAGATCCACCAGGCAGAATTCTTTCCTATTTGGTATACATCATCTCTAGGGGGTCAGATTCAAGTTTGTTCAATTTGAGTCCCTGGGTTCAAATTTGGACTCCCTATGGGAGCCCTAATTTTAACTTTGTGCAATATGAGGATTTCTCTTTAAAAATCTTCTTCTTCAGATCCACCAATAAGAATCTTTTGATATTTGGTATGCAGCATCCTTGGGAGGGGGGGGGGGGGGGAGGGGAGGGGGATTCTAGTTTGTTCAAGCCAAGTCCCTGGGTTCTTATTTAGGCTTTAGACTTGGAAATTTTGGACCAAATCGGGAATTTTTTTTTTGTTTTTTTTATGCATATCGGTCAATTTTAAGACAAAAAAAAAAATTTTTTTTTACACTGAAAATTTGGGGGCTGGGTGGGACTTAGAAATTTTTGGACCAAAATCCGGAATTTTTTTTTTTATGCATTTTGGTCAATTTTAAGACAAAAAAAAATTTTAGGCTGAAAATATTTTTTTGGGGACTTCGTAAATTTCCGAACAAAAATCCGTTTTTATGCGTTTATCTCAATTTTGGGATGGAAAAGTGCAGGAACTGAAAATAGAAGGAAGTATGTTGGCACAATCACTTCATCTAGTTGGTACATGCTTTTCTTGGGAGGGGCGTATGCAGCTTATTAAAGTCAAGTCCCTGGTTTCATATTTAGACTACCATGTCGGGTGAGCACCCTCTGGCTCCCTGGGGCCTCTTGTGTAAACAACTGGTCTCATTTTCTCATTACTGTGTTCACTGCTTACTTTTATTATGCCTCCAACCTCCAAGGAGGATTTGGGGGATCTAGTGGTGTAGGTACACTAACCCCTTATGACCCCCTTTAGTCAAACTTGGAAGCATAGGAACTTGATCGACTGTATCAACTACGGTGGTGCTCACAGGTTGTTCATGCAGGATATACCGGTAGTCGATCCTGAACTACAAAGGAATATTACTTAACTCAGCTGAATCAAGAGAGAGAGAGAGTCTCTACTTATATGTTTATTTTTGACTACCACGGACATGCACTGCATATATTTTCCTTTATTTTGATATTCACAAATTGTATTATTTTTACACCGTGGAAATGGTTAAATTTGGTAGTAATAAAATAGAAAATAGAAATATATTCTCTCCAGATCAAAGTGTGTTTAATCAATGAAAACAAGTCAGTTGTGTACAAATTATCTTCTAATCCCAACTTCATTTAGGACGATAAAAACAACATAAGGCTTTATTTTATTTGGTTTAAAATGTCAATTAAAAAAAATGACAATCAATAAAATTTATAAGGCACAGGTCAGTTTGAACCTTCACCATAATATAAAATCTATTCACATTAAAGAAATACTGCGACACAAACTGTATATTTTTACACAGTAATCAATAGCCCAGACATAGTTGCTGGTGCTAACTCTAAAATATCCAGGGCCAAACACAAATTTTGCCCCCCAAACCCCCAAATTTGCATCAAAAACCGAAAGTTTAATGTTCTATGCCTTAGTGCAAAGTGCAATGTCCAGGAAGTGCCGAAATTGCCGCCAAATATCATTCCTTGTTTGGCCCTCTGACAGATTACAACAAACTGACTTTTGTGCTTTTAAATCTCTGTTTTGATGATGCCAGACACAGATCAAAGATAATTATGGTTGATCAGAGGAAAGAATAGAGTCATGGAATTAAGAAACAGTGTTTTTTTTTATATTCAGGGCTGTAACTTTATAATTTTTGCCGAAATTATTTCTAGTTACCCATTTTCATGCTATGGCCTGAAATTATCATTCTTCCTAATGATCATGCTACTGTTTATTAAGTGTTCCTTCCCTGAAGCCCTCCAGTTAAACTCCCAGGCTTTTTGGTTTTTTATTGAAATTTTTTTATGTAAATTTCCTGGAGTTTAACGTTTTTTACAGAATGTTTGTTCTGTTTATCCCTGTGGTAACATCCTCACCCTAGGGGGTGTTTAGGCGTTTGTAGTCATGCATCATCCATCCGATGTATACCATTTTCTTCTGATGAAAATCTTGCTTTGCATCAGATACCGTTAAATCTGTTACTGACTTCGGACCATATTTTTTAGTAGCCTGGAGTCTTGTTTCCGGTTTTTCTGTGGCATTGTTTACATTGACAATGCTTCCTTAGACATGTAATTTTCCTATGAATTATTCATGTTAGGACCAGTGTAAGATTCATACCTTATTCCGATAGTGTAGCCTTAATTTTTGGCAGTAAAAAAAAAATTTTTTGTCTACATTTGGGCTCCATCGGGATCCACTTGGGCTCATGTTGTCAAATTTTTTGAAAAATTTTTAAAATATTTTTTTAAAATCTTTTTCGAATCATTGTTTGATTAATTGTTTTGATGTATCTTTTTCAGTTTTTTGGGAGTTGGTGTGAGTACTGTTGACTTTCATGTTTGTTTAAAATGAAAGCTTATTGTTCAAATTGTAATTTGAGGAAGTCTTCCTCAGATTCATACGAATTTTGTGTTTCTTGTAGTCATTGTACTCACACTAATTCCTGTGCTGCTTGTGTCAGTTGGGATGACAAACGTTGGAGACGTGTGTCACAGTATGTTGTTAGCGGTGAGACCACTATGCCGGTTCTCTCGCCACACAGTCACTCTAGTTTTTCAGTTTCCATTTCAGAGGAACAAGAACATGGTGATGGTTTCGTGACTCTGTCCGATAGTGTGCTTCTGTCGTCGCATAATGATAGTCAATGAGAGCTAGCGGCTGAAGTGCTCTCAAATATTAGACAGGGCAATAAACCACGCCCTGGTGGTTACAAAGTCCTGTCGCCAGCTAGCTCGTTCAGTGAAGCGGTGGGCACCCCGACACCGGCTGTGTCCATTGCGGCCGAGGATAGGAAAAAGGGTAGAGCGAGCACTATAATCTCTAATCAGGCTCACCCAGCGACGACGGAAAGGAGGAAGCCAGCAGGTTCGTCGGTCACCTCGGCGAGGTCTAGCAGGACCACGAGCGAGAGAGTCCCCTCTCTCTATCAACAACATCTGGGGCCAGACGTTGTAGTTCGAAACTTGCTTCAGTCGGAGCTTACGTCCATGCATCCGGTCCGGGATGCTCCGTCAAATAGTCAGCCGGGGACGGCTGTAAATAGGGCTTCCTCCAATACAGTGCAGCACACACGACTGCACCTTGGCTATGTGACGTCCGATATCCAGCTGGAATCGCCAAGTAAGGACAGCTCTTCCGTTAAAAAGTCACAGCATCCAGTAGCCAAGGAGATGAGGCCACGTTCGATGGGGTGTCCGCAGAAAAGAGCTGTCTCGGACACACGGTCCCAGGAGCAGCCAGCAGCTAAGCAACAAAAGACCGCTGATTCTCAGGCCTCAGTTACGGACCTGCTGTCACAGATTGCGCAGCTCATCGAAGCATCCCAGCATAGTCAGGAGCAAATTACGGCGGTCACGGGACACAAGCTGTCCGAAGACGCTGGGTCGGTCCAGTCATCTGCCCATTCAGATCCAGAGGACCATGAGGAAAATCTGATTCCTTTGGATGCAGAAAAGGAAATTTTCCTTGTTACAATTTATGGGAGAGTGCCTATAGGCACTCTCCCATAAAATCTAACAAGGAAACTCCATACATACGAAATGATTTAGATTGAGAGATAATATGAAGAAACCCTCAGAGTTTGAAGCCTCTAAGTTACAGTACCTGCACTTTAGAGAAAAGCCCAGTAGGGCTTCCGGCACTCAACCAGTTGACTGAAGATTCAATTGCATGCTCTTCATTCAGTTCAGAAATGAAACCTGGAAGACACAGGCACAGCTGATTGCAGAATGTTGATTTTAATGAATATGTTTTCAACTTACCACAACATGTAGTGTTAAATTCCGAAATTACCTCCAATGAGAAACATTAAACACTTGCATATTTCCTGTACTTCCATCTGGCAGCTATTGTTTTGAAATTTAGTCCTTAAGGTTATCATTGCTTCATTCCACATAAATTTATATACTCATTGTCAACGAAAAATCGATGTATCATTTATTTATTTATTTATTTATTTGCAGCAGCCGCGTTGTATTCTTGGGCAAGTCACTTCATCTCCATTGCCCATGTGGGGGCACAGTGGCATTGCGTACTAAGAGGCGTACTGCACATCGATGGTGTGCTTGTCTTCAACCAATGCTAACTGTGCTTGTGTGAAGTTAGTATGTTTCGGAGATTGACAGTTGCTCAGTGATTCTCTCTGGGTACTCTGACTTTTCCCACCCATAAAACTGTTATATATAATATTGTGCAGTTGGTCAATTCTGTTTGTATGTATTTGGTGATGTAGAAATGTCCTGTCATGATATTCATTCTAAATGATGCCCCTCTGTATTAACTCTTTACCTGCTGCAGACATCAATACTCTGTTACTGATTTGAGGTATGTTACTGGATCTTGTTAACAAAATATGCCCCTATAAATCAGTGTAGTCCTCTTAATGATTTCTGGATGCCAGTCTCTTGCATTTCTCATCAAATCAAGTCATGGTTGCTGTGCAGCAGCCATGATTTAATTTTCTGAGAAATTCAAGAAAATACTTTGAACATCAATAGTTCAATCTTGTTCATATTGTTTATAGTTTAACTGTATGTCATATTTTAAAACACTGCAGCCAATATTTAAAATTTTATTCAACATGATAACAAAATAAAGTGATAGGAACATTTCTTTTGATGTTCTGTCAGTCTATAGTACTTGTGATATATGTATAAAATCTACTGCTGAGGACTTTATTCATAAATCAGAAAAACTCTGTTACGACAGACTGATAGAGGAGCAGTAATAGTAATAGTTGATCACTGTGGAAGAGACCAGTTCTCATTAGATCAGCGGAGTTAAACAATGTCGAGCCTGGTTAAACCTTGGATGGGTGATCACTCCGTAACTGATTCGGGTGCTTCCCATAGTAGTGGTGGGTGTACGATCAGCGAAGTTTGAGTGTGTGATTCTGCGACATTGAATCATGTGCCAGCTATGAACGTTGTGAATGTTCAGCAGTACTATGCAATTCCTACCATACCTAGGTGTAAAATAGGGACCTGTTGAAGCACTTGCCTTATGTGCCCCTCTGTGGAGCACCAGTTGAGCTGAGAATGTCATTAAATTAACAAAGGGTGTGTACATCTATGATACAGGGTAATAATGCAAGTCGGAGAGCACTGTGGTGGATTTTAGATGTTAATATTGCATTATTATTAGTTTGTTAGAAGGTTTTGTCTAAAACTACTCCAGTCATTTATTATTTCAAATCTAATGATGAATGTAAGTCATAAAGACTATGGTAAAAAAGACGGTGGTGAAAAGGACAAAAAAAATTACACAATTAGAAAAAAAAAAAAGATAAAAGTTCTAGAATTTTAAGGAAAAACCATCAAAAATTTATTAAATAGAGAAGGCCTTAAAATAAATTAATTGGTTCTCAGGCAATTTTTTTTTCAAATCAGGAAGGGAGGGAAGATTTCATTTTTAGCTCACCGAAGGGAGCTAAACTTATCACTTGCCATCCGTCGTCTGTCCGGCGTCGTGAACATTTTTCAAACGACTTCTCCTCTGAAACCACTAGGTTGATTTGCTCTAAAACTTGGTATAGATGTTCATCACCATATGTCAATTCAAGTTTGTTCAAATGAAATGGACATGCCCGCTTGGGGCTCCATAGGTGGCATAACTCTGATAGCATCCTATGTATATTAGAGAAATTACTAAAAAATCTTCTCTAGCACAAGAAGGGGGGGGGGAGGGGGGGATTCAAGTTTGTTAAAGCCAAGTCCCTGGGTTCATCTTTGGGCTCACTGTGGGAGCCCGAATTATAACTTAGTTCAAAATGAGGAATTTTCTTTGAAAGTTAAAAAATTTATAGTAATTTATATATTTTTTATACTTAACAATGACCCAGACATAGCTGGTGCTAATTCTCAGAAATCTAGGGCCAAACACAAATTTGGCCCCCCAATCCCCAAAATTTGCATCAAAAATCAAAAATAACATGTCCTAAATGGTCCTCCATACTTTTCCTCCACTGCGCATGCACAGTGTCAAGGAGGTCTCGAAATTGGCGCCAATTATCATTCTTACAAGCAGTGCCTGGTCAGCGCTATGTACTCAGCGGGGAGGTACGAGTTCCCAACTCCTGGGAGGGCCATCCCCGTCTGGGTCATTGGTAAATATAAAAAATATATAAATTACTATAAATTTTTTAACATTTTTATACTGTACCAATGACCCAGACATAGCTGAATAGAAAAAAGGCTGGAGGGCCTAGGACATAGAGGAAAATCCAATAAGCTCAACTATATATAATAGAGTTATCCCCTCGAGGAGTAAAGGAGGATTAGGCCTTACATGTATCTTTCTTATTTATGACAAATTAGAAAGACACAACACCTTTCATAATTGAGCATAATAACATCCATGTTCTCTATTAACATCCAGTATAATCCTTTATTCGAATCCCACCAGCGGCAACCGCGTTGTGTCCTTGGGCAAGACACTTAATCCCCATTGCCCGCGTGGGGTTACGATGACGCCGTGTACTAGGGCGTACTGCATGTCGATGGTACGCATGTCTTCAACCAATCTAACCCTGCCTGTGCTGCAGTGTGGAGTTACGATGTTGGGGAGCTGGCAGCTGCTCGTCGTTGCTCGGTGGTTCTCTCCGGGTACTCCGGCTTCCTCCACCCGTAAAACTGTCACAGTCATGATTAGCCATTGTGCATAAATACGTGACCTTAAAAACATCAATAAATCAATAAATATAACCCTTTATACTAATTATTTTTAAAGTAAGCCAATAAATAAAGTAAGTCCAGAGAATTGAGACTCTTTATAATCATTAAAAGTGTCCGAGGATTGTATATTAACGCCCGTTTGACACGTGACATATACAAATGCTTCACACCGAGCTACACTTTAAAAATATGACATGAATGAATTTAAACATTAGCTTTACACTTTAAAACCATCCTGGTACCGACTCAGAATTACTGACTCCGGAGGAGGTATCCCCTTGCTTTTCACTATAAAGCAGGTGACCTAAGGGAACACCCTCCCCCTCCCCCTTCCCCTTGCCCTGGGTCAAATAGCCCAGAGCGAAGAGGACAGCAGGACAGAGTCACTGCCGGAACAGAAAGCCTGCATAACTATAGTTGCAACTGTTTAGTGGACGACATTCTGAGCAACAGATAACGGACCTAAACAATGCAGGTCTCCAGAAATGGACTCAATATTTCCGAGATAAAAATTCGTGAATGTGGATGGCTGAGACCAATATGCAGCCATCATTAAATCTGTAATGGCAACACTATTTGCGTAAGCCCAAGATGTAGAAAGTGCTCTTACTTCATGAGCCGAAATCTTAAGCACCGACTGCTGAGTTGAAGATAGATTATCATAAGCAGTACGGATAGTTAATTGAATCCATCTACCAATAGAATGGACCATAATGTCCTTTCTATTAGGCATCAGAGACAGAAAGAAGCGTTTTCATCCCTTTCTGATAAACTGAGATCTTCGTTTATAAATACGTAAAGCTCTAACCGGACAGAGTAAAGGCCTATGCCCGTCTGAAGATGGAAGGGCCTTAATAACAATAGGTTCCGGATATTTATTAGGAGCCTGATTCTTAGCCAAAAATCCAACATTAGTAGTAAAGGTAAAAGTTTTCCCGACACTATGATAGTGAGAATCGTCCACAGATAGTGCATGAAGCTCACGGACTCTTCTAGCAGAAGAGAAAGCTAAGAGAAATGCTGTCTTATAAGATAAGAATTTTAAGTCCACTGTCTCAAGAGGCCCGAATGGCTTTTCTTTTAGTTTAAGAAGAACCCAAGCTAAATTCCATTTAGGAATTAATCCAAGGGTTCTAGGTCTATTTATCGAGAAGTTTCTAACTAATTTAGATAAAGAGACATTAGATCCAATTTGTAAACTATCATGGTGTGCATAGGTATCAGGTAACATAGACCTATAACCTTTAATAGTAACAGGCTGCAGTTTGATCTCATCAAACAAGTATACTAGAAAGTTTGCAATGTCTGGAATGGAGGGATCAAAAATATCAACAGAATGATCCCTACACCAACGACAAAAGACCTTCCACTTAGCTGCATAGTTTAGCGAAGAGGAGGTCCTCCTAGAGTTAGAAATTGCGTCCACTGCTCGTCCTGTAAAATGCTTGCCGTGTAAGAAGGACCACACAACGGAAATACGTGAAGGTTGAGACCTTGCGGGTTGTGATGTAGTTGACGCGATTTCCCCTGCAAAAGAAGATCCTCTCATGGAGGAAGCTTCCGCGGTATGTCCCACAGCAGACACCTGAGTAAATTTATCCACGGTCTCTGTGGAGACAGAGATGCTACCAACAGAATTTTGCATTGAGATTGTTTTATCTTTAGCAATATCTGCTGAATCAACGGCGCTGGAGGATACGCATATCCTATCATTCCATCCCACGAGTTCGATAGAGCATCTACTGCATATGCTCGAGGATCCGGACATGGTGACACATACGTCTGCAACTGATTGTTGAGCTGTGTCACAAATAAGTCTATCATTGGCCGCTCCCATTGGTAGCAAATCTGATTGAATACTTGTTTGTTGAGAGTCCATTCTGATGGCAACAAGCGACCCTTCCTTGAAATGGAATCTGCTAATACATTCAGACGACCCGGAATATGACGGACCGAAAGTAGAACTTGGTGTTCTAGTACAAACAGAAGGATTCTTTCCGTTAAATAGAATAACGGAATGGAATGAGTGCCTCCCTGGTTCCGAATATACGCTACTACTGTCGTATTGTCGGACAGGATTTGGACATGTGCTTTCTGAATAATGTTCATCCAATGACATAGCGCAAGCCAAATTGACATCATTTCTTTGATGTTTATGTGCTTGCCTAGAAACTGCAAATCCCAAAGACCCTGGCACTTCAAATCCCTTGGGATCAATGTTGCACCCCAACCTGTTTAACTGGCATCCGTCATAATAGTAAAACTTGGATCCGGCAACTGCAGTGGAACTCCCTGAGTTAACCACTGAATGTTTGCCCAAGTCTGAATCTCTTGTTTCACTTGATTTGACAAGAGAACGACTATATCGAGCGAATGAATCTTTACTCTCCAATTCTGAGTCAAGAAAATTTGGAGAGGATGAGTGCGTAACCGCCCCATCGGAATGAGATCCGCAGCGGCTCCGCACAGACCTATCAGCCACATAAATTCTCTCGCTGTGACTTTGTCTGAGTGAAGACAATAGCGAGCGTAACAACTGATTAATTTCGCTCTGGTTAACGGCAGAGGAACGAGATTGTTGTGCGTCTCGAAGCTCATTCCCAAGTGGGTGAATGACTTGGACGGCACCAGATCCGACTTCTCCTCGTTTATTATAAAACCGAGATGTCGGAGTAATATAAGCAGATTCTGCACATCGTTCTGAAGCGTTAACTCGTTGCCGTTCCTCTGAAGAATGTCGTCCAGGTAGGCCGACATTACCACAGGCGAATGAGCTCGGAAATGCATCATTACCGAGTTCATTATTCGAGTGAAAGCCCAGGGCGCTAGGTTCAAACCGAAGCACATCGCTCGGAACTGATATACAACTCCTGCGAAGCATAGATACTTTCTGAATGTCAGATGTACCATGACGTGAAAGTACGCATCCTTGAGATCTATGCTTGTAGCATAGTCGTTCACCCGAATAATCGCTCTGACTGATCGAATTGTCTCCATATAGAACTTCAGAGCGACGATCAGCTTGTTTATCCAGCTCAGATCTATGACTGGACGGAACGAGCCGTCTGGTTTCGGAACCAGAAACAGATGGCTGTAGAAACCTGGTGATTCCTGGTCTTCTACGACCTCTACCGCGTTCTTCTCCAGAAGAGACTGTACTTCTGATAGAAGAGCGTCTCTTTTCTGCGGATTTGACGGAAGCTGAGTCCATTTTGGACTTCGAGTTAATGGAGACTTTCGTTTGAAGGATATTCTTAGTCCTTCCGAAATTACCCCTCAAACCCAGGGGCCGTCCATAATTTACGCCCAATTGTTTACAAAACTCGACAATCTTCCGCCTACCGAAACACGATAGAGGTTCATACCATCACCTCCTGGACCTGCGAGGCTTGCTGAAGGAGAAACTACCTCCTCCACAACCCACACCTCGCCCCGTCGACCTTGGGACGTCTGACCAGTTATCTCGGCCAGTATAACGTCCCCTACGTGAATCGCTGCCTTGACAGTCTCTAGAATGAGACCTAGAGGACGCATAGGAACCTCTATAGGAACTTCCCTTGGGCGTACTTGTCCCAGAAGTGCCTGTCTTACTCTTTTCTGCTGTATCCGACTTTTTCAAAGCGGATTTGAATAGCAGAGAATCCGAAGCTTTCTTAGGTATATGATCATAGATTGCTGAAAGCTTGCCGTCAAAGAGAAGCTCTCCGGAGACCTAAGCGACTCTGAGAGAGTTTTTCACCTTACTATCCATGTGCGTGGATGTAGCTAGGGCCGCGTCATGTCTAACCAGCTCCAGGTTTGCCACTGAAAGGGTGGAGTTATACGTGGAATAAGCTATGGCCCTCGAAAGAACTCTTAAGGAGGATTGTATATCCTGGAATTCTTTCCCTTCAAGACGTAATGATAATGCTTTAGTAAGGTGATCTGCGTATGATAAAGCCGTCTTAGTTAACTCTATTAGACATTATTGTCATTTCCAACGTCGTGGTTGGAAATGACATAGACGACGGTATAGACAATTCTAGGTCTTCAGCCTGGTCGTCTAGACGCAGAGGAACTCTCGGTATGCCCTGTCCTGCCGTTTCAAATTTATTCCTTGAATTGATGAAAGGCAGATGTAGAGCATTTGCGGACAAGAAACCATACTTGCTCGTTTTGGTAGCAAGCTTATATATAGCGTCAATCAATAGTTCAAATGTTCTTGTGACATTATTGGACTGTGTCGGAAACTCAGGGACGATGTCCCTAAACCGATCAAAAAATTCTGTGTCCAGTGACGATATCAGTCTCTTATCCGACATCGCAGCATTCTGGTCCGACGGAACAACCTCTGGAAGATAATGCCGGATAAAATCTACGGCAGCTTTATGTTGTTCCGAAAGGGAAAACTCCAGATCCTCTGAATCCCTTTCGCCATCCTGTCGGACCATTTGAAGTTCTCGGTCGTCCGTACCTGATGCTTCAGCAGAGTGTACCGACCCAGCGTCGTCGGATAATTCCTGATCCGACAGAGATTCTGTCGTCTGCTGGGATGCTGCGATAAGTTGTGCTATTTGTGATAGCACGTCCGTCACTGAGGCCTGTGGAGCAGCGGTCTTACGTTTCTTTGCCGCTGGAAGCTCCCTGGACGTTGACTCCTGCATATTTCTTTTATGCGAACGTCTGGAGTCTACAGGGCTCGTGTCCCTGGCTACTGGATGGCATGACCTGGTTGCCTTGGAATCCCTGATTGGCGAAGCTGGCTGGATATCCGTGGTCATGTAGCCAAGGTGCAGTCGTGTGCGCTGCCGTGAGGATGAGGAAGCCATATTGACAGTCTCTCCAGACTGTTTATATAACGGAGCGTCCCAAGTGGCGGACGTATGCTCCAAATGCGAAACGTTTTGTACCACAACATCTGGTCCCAGATGTTGTTGTACGAGAGAGGGACCTCTCTCGCTCGCAGCCCGGATGGACCTGGACGGGCTAGGAACCGGACTAATAGGCTTCCTCCGTTCCATCCTCTGATCCGTCGTCACTGGCTGTGCACTTTGTGTTATTATAGTGCTCGCATCACCCAAATCTCCTTCCTGGACCGCAACGGACGAACCCGGCTGCCGAGCCATTCGATGAATGGTCGCTTCACCGGGCGAGCTAGCGGACGCCAATGCCGTCGATCCTACTAGGGACCTCTTAGGCAATTGACGTATTTCCATGAGCACTTTTGCCGCTAGCTCTTCATTTAACTGTGACGACGGAGTCACACTTTTGGAAGACATCACGGAAACATCACCCTGTTCTTGTTCCTCTGAAAAAGAGATTGAAAAACTAGAGTGACCCTGCGGAGAAAGGACCGGCATGGACCTATCCCCGCTAATAACATACCGTGACACACGTTTCCAATGTTTGTCATCCCAATTGACACACACATTGAGCAGGAGTTAGTGTGAGTACACTGACTACAATTAATACAATGATTATGAAAGTCAGAGGAAGATTTCCTCTTATTACAATTTGAACAATATCCTTTCATTGTGAAAAGAACACAAACAGTCCTAGTACTCGCACCAACCCCTGAAAACAAAGATACATAATAACATGATCCATTAACATATAGAAAAAATAAATGAAATCAAAAAAAAAATTTTTGAGAAAATATTTTTTCAGAAAAACCCAAGTTTCTGAAAGTAACGTTGAGCCCCAATGGATCCCAAAAAAGCCTAAGTGTGGACAAAAATTTGTTAAATATTTCAAAAAAATTAATGCAACACTTACGTATAATAATAATTTATTTTGTTATGATTAAACTAATACAAAGACAAGAAATCACTCTCAACAGAAACCGTTGTCAATGTAAACAAGAAGTGTATCAAAACCGGAAACATGACTCCAGGCACAGATAAACATGGCCCGAAATCAGTTACCAATTACAACACTATCTGATGCAAAACAGAGACTTCCAGGGAAGAAACTGCAGAACATCAGATGGTAGATGCAGAACACAACGCCTAGATACCCATGGGTGAGGACATGAACATGGGGAAAAAACAGAATTCATTCTGTTACCAATCCAAAACTCCCACGAAATTTTAGTAATAATATTACAGAAAATATGCCAAAAGCATGGGAGAATAGCAAGGGGGGACTAAAGGAGAGAGGAAACACTGATCAAGCAGTGTAACTTTATAGCAAGAATGACAACAACAGGCCCATGCCTTGAAATTAGGGAACATAACATAATTTCATAAAAAAAATTTAAGTTACAGCCCTGATTATTTCCTGCCACTAATTTTGCCTCTCGTCCTTCTATTTCCTCTTTAGATCCACCATTTCTCTAATATTTGTGTGTCTGGCATCATTTAAACTTAGATTTACAAGCACAAATATCAGTCAGATGTGAACTGATGAAGGGCCAAACAAAGAATGATAATTGGCGCCAATTTCAAGACCTCCTTGACACTGCGCATGCGCAGTGGAGGTAAACTATGGAGGACCATTTAGGACATGTTATTTTCGGTTTTTGATGCAAATTTTGGGGATTGGGGGGCAAAATTTGTGTTTGGCCCTAGATTTTTGAGAATTAGCACCAGCTCTGTCTGGGTCATTGGTACAGTATAAAAATATCTTCTTCTTCAGATCCAGCAGTCGGAATGTTTTGATATATGGTATGCTGCATCCTTGGGGTGGGGGGGGGAGGAGATTCAAGTTTGTTCAAGCCATGTCCAAGGTCCATATTTGGGCTCACTGTGGAAGCTCGAATTATAACTTGGTTCAGAATGAGGAATTTTCTTAAAAAATCTTCTTCTTCAGAGCCAGCAGTCAGAATGTTTTGATATTTGGTGCGCAGCATCCTTAGGGGGGTGAGATTCAAGTTTGTTAAAGTCAAGTTCCTGGGTTCATATTTGGGCTCACTATAGAAGCCTGAATGATAACTTAATTCAAAATGAGGAGGAATTTTCTTTAAAAATCTTCTTCTTCAGATCCGGCAGTCAGAATGCTTTTGATAATTGGTATTCAGCATCCTCAGGGGGGTAAGATTAAAGTTTGTTCAAGCCATGTCCCTAGGTCCATATTTGGGCTCACTGTGGGAGCCTGAATTATAACTTCAATATGAGGAATTTTTCTTTAAAAGTCTTCTTCTTCCAGTTCAACAGGCAGAATGTTTTGATATTTGGCATGCAGCATCCTTGGGGAGGGGGGGGGGTGGGGGGAGATTCAAGTTTGTTCAAGCCAAGTCCCTGGGTTCATATTTGGGCTCACTGTGGAAGCCTGAATGATAGCTTAGTTCAAAATGAGGAATTTACTTTAAAAATCTTCTTCTTCAGATCCAGCAGTCAGAATGCTTTTGATATTTGGTATTCAGCATCCTTAGGGGGGTAAGATTAAAGTTTGTTCAAGCCATGTCCCTAGGTCCATATTTGGGCTCTCTGTGGGAGCTCGAATTGTAACTTAGTTCAAAATGAGGAATTTTCTTTAAAAATCTTCTTGAGATCTAGAAGTAGGAATGTTTTGATATTTGGTGTGCAGCATCCTAATGGGGGAGGGGGGGAGATTCAAGTTTGCTAAAGCCAAGTCCCTGGGTTCATATATGGGCTCCCTGTGGGAGCCCGAATTATAACTTAGTTCCATATGAGGAATATTCTTTAAAAATCTTTTTTTTCTTAGATCCACTGGTCAGAATCTTTGGATATTTGGTATAAGCTTTTCTTAGGAGGGGCAGAATGCAACTTGTTGAAATCAATTCCCTGGGTTGATATTTAGTCTACTTTGTCAGGTGAGTGCCCTCAGGCCCCTTGGGGCCTCTTGTTAATTTTTATTTTGTCTTTTGCAATAGTGAGCAAACATGGAGAGGATTTCGGCTGTCTTTTTACACAAAGAAATATAGAAAAGGCATATTTATAAAACATAATGTTTAATTTGAAAAATAAAATATACATCTAAAAACAAATTGTAGGTACTGCATTTCCAAGTCTTCATATTTCTTTCGATGCTATTCATATTATGTTTGAAGTAAAAGTATTTAATCTTTGGTGATTTTTAGTAAAAGAAAATTTAAAAATCATATATATAAAAATTGGATAGATTTTTATAATTTTTTTTAACAAGAATATACAATAGCAGGCTATTTGGCTAAAAAACAGTACCCATTTTTAGCTCAACTTTGACGCAAGTCATTGAGCCAGTTTTAATGACATCCATATTTGTCTAGTTTTATTTGTCAAGAAACTTACAAATTTTCTGTCAGTTTTTGCCCACAATGTAGGTTAAAGTATTAAATACACCAAAATTCTTGGAAATGAATCTGTTATCCTTGTGTTTTCCAGGGTGTATGGGAATTTACACCGGTTTGGGAACTCTTACACCCTTCGGCTTCGCCTCATGGTGAATAATTGATGCATGATACTTTAATGGACAGTGAACATTAACCTTCTGTTCACGAGGAAGGGAGGTGTGGGTAATGAGTAATATATGCCCCACCTACCGCGCAGCCCTGACATTCGGCACTGATGATTGAGTTCAGTTTGGATTCTTCAAAATCAACATACTAAGTTATCATATTATGAAATTAGGTAATATGAAACTCATAACCCCACATACTATCTCATTGGATAGACATTGTCATACCTAAAAAACATAATGGATCAAGTTATTGTTGGTATATAAGGCCTAAAAAGTTAAAAATCTGTTTCTCAGCCCCTCCCCCCCCCCCCCCTGCATGGTCCTTTTGGCTGCTGCATGGCTCTTTTATAACCAATGCAACCTTAAAAATAATAAAATTTAAATGCTTTTTGTTTTGTTATTTTACCCAAGTTAATAAAATTGATAAATTTGTCCCTTGAGTACAACAAGCTGAAGCATTGCAAAGCCTTCTTGCACTCAAGGAAAGAAATACACCACCACCCATGCTATTTTGTGGATTATGAGGCCTAAAACATAAAACAAACCAAGAACTTTTGATGGCAAAGACATTTTAATTACAAAAATAAAATAAAAAAACGGCCGCCTACATGCAAATTTACAAAAAATTGTCCTGAGAACCAGAAGATCTACTTTGTGGGGCCTAATTGATAATCCATTTTCACACTGGGAAATTCCATTGGCAATATGCAAATATTTTAAATATCAACATGACATTTATTTGCGTTATTGTTGGACGTAAGTTTACAAATAATTATATTCAGTGTTGTGTCATGTGACCAAAAAATCATATTAATGTCCAATCAGATAGCACTAATACCATATAGGGAGTTACTGGTCATGTTCTGTTTGACATGTGACTGCGCCATACACTTTGATTTGTCAAACTCCAATACATTGTACTACAGTCAATCACAACACTATAATAGGATTATTATATGTAATTCATCAATGAAATATTTGCCGGGTGAAACACACTCACCTTCCTCTGTTCACAGTGGATTCTTGTTATAAATACAGTGTTTCTCAATGATTAATTGTGCCCTATTCTATGTGAATAATGTTGCTCACATCAATTAGATCATCAAACAACGTGACCTTAATTTCTCCTTCCAAAGGGAAACAGTGACCACCGATATTGAAAAGCAATCGCTGATATTCTCCAAATGGGTCATTATGGGTCAATGCCAAAAGTGAATGCCAAACTTCAGTTGATCACTGCATCCATCCGACCTTATATCAGAAATGCCATTTCTCAAGTGTTGTTTGTGTAATGTACAGCATTAAAAGTTAATGCAACAGGCTCTCTTATTTTAAAAATCATCTTAGATGAAAGGTTTATTTGGTGTGTGTTAGTTGCAAGTTTGTCCCAAGTCAGTTCATTGTAAAATGACTATCCAAGAAGGCCAAAAATGAAAAAAGAACATCCATTCAACATTTCCAAAACTCCTCACATTCCCCACTGGCATTATTGCTTGTTACTTCTCTCAAGTTTTACTGGTAATTCATAACATGTGTGAAGTTCAATTGCACTTTACAAATGGTGCTGACTTGACACTCAACTTGTATTTTTTACTCTTAATCTCTTATTTGTTGCAAGTTTTACTGGTAAATCATTATTGCTTCGTTATCTAGAGTCCTAAAGTCAGAGAAAGAAAATATACAAGAAGTGCCCAAATATATCCAGACAGAAGTGGAAGTTCACAATGAAAGAGAAAACTTGGAGACAGCTGGGCAGCAGAAAAAGAACAAGTCACCCCAAAAAATTGGAAAGGGAAGGAAAAAGCATATTGAAGCTAGAGATGTGAGTTTAAATTTCAAACTATCGTCAGCTACATTATAGGATGTAGATGTTTTTTTGGAACACAATCACCATAGTAATATTAAGCTCACTTTTAGAATGCAGTTCTAGACCACAGGTTGGTGTCAAACAGTCCTCCCGTGCCACTTTATCGTCAGATTAAAGTTAGGATGTTTTCTGCAGTATTGAAAAAGTTCAACTGTTATTGTTACAGGATAAAGCTCAACAAATTGCAGCTTTGTTTTTAAACTTTTCTCACAGTGCTAGTTTTTATTGTGATATACTAATGAAATAATAGTAACCATATAAAAAATGTTAGCATTTCAGTTACATCTGTATATTTCAAAGTCTAGTATGCCACCAAATGCAGTACATATTGCTGAATAATATTGGTGGATTAAAGGCACATTAAACATCATTGTAAGACAATGCCTCACCCAGGCCAACCTGATCTCATAGTTAACCCTTTACCCAACATGAAAAGCAGACAACACTTCCAAAAAAACTTCTTGAATAATTAGTTGTTTTCATTTTTTGTCTCAAAAACATAGGTTATGACCCCTCATTGGAATGAGCTCAAAGAGCTCTTTCCAATGATGGGTCATAACCTATGTTCTTGAGACAAAAAATGATAAAAATAAGGCCACACAAAGTAGATCTTCAGTTTCTCAGGCCATTATTTGTGAAATTGCATGCGGGCGAGCGATTTTTTATTTTATTTTTTATTTCAGTAATTACTTCTTTGCCTTTAAAAGTTCATGTTCTTGGTTTAAGTTTTAGGCCTCATAATCTACAGAATAGCATGGGTGGTGGTGTATTTCATCCCTTGAGTTCAAGAAGGCTTTGCAATGCTTATAAAGCATTGCAAAGCCTTCTTGCACTCAAGGGACAAATTCATCAATATTTTTAACTTGGGTAAAATATCAGACATAAACCATTTAATTTTTATTTTTTTAAAGTTTAAATTGGTTATAAAAAGAGAGCATGCGGCAGCCAAAAGGACCATGCGGGAGGGCCTGAGAAACAGATTTTTTATTTTTTTAGGCCTAATGAAAATTAATTGCCTATTTTTTAGAATAGCACTGGCCGGTTTTCGCCATTATGTTGGGTAAAGGGTTAAGAAAAACTCAAGTTATAAAGTAGACTAAGTCATGAGTTTTACTCGGGTCAACTATTTGGAAAAAAAACATGTTCAAAATCAAACTCAGACTCAAGTATTTACTCAAGACCTTGAGTCATCAAACACAATACTAGCGTTAGCAATTAGATGAATATTTTTTGTTTTTTTCAGAGAGACTCATTAGAAACTTAATCCTACATCCCTTTAGGGCTGTGGGATGAAATTTTTACTGATCCTCTTAAGTTACATATTGTTTATTCTGCTTTTTGTTAACTGACCAATGAATTTTTTTAATGGAAAAAATTATGCAAATGGCTTGAGAGTTAAAAGTCAACTTAAGTCAAGTAACTATCAACTTTCATTGCAAAAAAGGATGAACAGTGCCTGAAATTTTGATCTTCCTCAAGTTTTGGCTTAGTTTGTTTTTTATTCCCCCCCAAAAAATTCTAGATGAGAATGTCCCCTTTTGGACACGATTGGGCAACTGTGACGGCTTCAGGGGCCCAAAACCCGAAAACTTTTAGAACAGTCTGCAGGTCATAATTATGAAGGGATTTCATTGTAGCTTGGTAGGATGACTCCAAATAGTGTCCAGATGAGAACGTCCCCTTTTGGCCACGATCATTCAGCCTTGATGGCTGCCGAGCCCAAAAACCTTTAGCATGTCTGTAGGTCGTATTTATGGAAGGATTTCATTGTAACTTGTTAGGTTGACTCCAAATAATGCCTAGGTGATGACATCCCCTTATGGTCATGTTTGGTCAACTGTGATGGCTACAGGTGCCTGAAGCCTGAAAATCTTGAGCACAGTCTACAGGTCATATTTATGAAGGGATTTCATTGTAACTTCATAGGATCACTCCAGATGATGTCCAGATGAGAATGTCCCCTTTTGGTTGCGATCATTCAACCATGATGGCTGCCCAAGCCTGAAGCCCGAAAACCTTTAGCACAGTCTTCAGATCATATTTATGAAGGGATTTCATTGTAACTTGGTAGGTTGACTTCATGTAATGTCTAGATGAGAACAGCCCCTTTTGGACACCATTAGGCAACTGTGTTGGCTACAGTGGCCCAAAGCCCGAAAATCTTTAGCACAGTCTACAGGTGATATTTATGAAGGGATTTCATTGTGCCTTGGTAGGATGACTCTAAATAATGTCTAGATGAGAACGTCCCCTTTTGGTCGTGATCGTTCAGCCTTGATGGCTGCCCGAACCCAAAACCCTAAAATCTTTAGCATAGTCTATTGGTCATATTTATGGAAGGACTTCATTGTAACCCGTAAGTTTGACTCCATATAATGCCTAGATGATGACATCCCCTTTTGGTCGTGAGTGGTCAACTGTGACAGCTTCAGGTGCCCGAAGCCCAAAACCCTTGAGCACAGTCTACAGGTCATATTTATGAAGGGATTTCATTGTAACTTTGTAGGATCACTCCAGATGATGCCCAGATGAGAATGTCTCCTTTTGGTTGAGATCATTCAACCATGATGGCTGCCAGAGCCCAAAGCCCAAAAACCTCTAGCACAGTCTACAGGTCATATTTATTAAGGGATTTCATTGTAACTTGGTAGGTTGACTTCATATAATGTCTAGATGAGAACGTCCCCTTTGGATGCAATTGGAAAACTGACGGCTACAGTGGCCCGAAGCCCGAAAAACTTTAGCACAGTCTACAGGCCATATTTATGAAGGGATTTTAATGTAACTTGATAGGATGACTCGTTTTGGAATAATTTCACTCTAACTTGGTAACTTTTGTTAATATACGTTAACTGTGAGGGCCACATTCATTAACTGTGAGGTCATATTAACCCACCCCTCAGCTCTGGACGATATTTGTTTTTTCTAAAATGGTGCATAAATATTGAGCATAAATGTATTTGATATTTCTTTATTAATAGATAGAGTGCTAAATTTGTTCATATTCATTAGCCTTCTTAAAATTTATAGGAGAGTGCCGATGGGCACTCTCCCATAAATTGTAACAAGGCATGTTCATACAGAAGAAATACATTCACTTCTAAGATATTGTGAACAACATCTACGGAATATGAAACCTTGAAGTTGTGGTACCTGCATTTAAGAATGGAGTCAAATATGGGAATCCAGCACTCAACCAATTAATAATAAAAGCAAAAAAGAAAACTAAAGGCCTCCCTCCATCATTGATTTGAAAAATTAATTGCTCAGGAATCTAGTTGATTATTTTATCCCCCCCCCCCCCCCCCCCAAAAAAAAATGTTTTGGGTTTATTGCCATTCACTTTCTGTCTGTCAGTAGAATAGATTTCCTCTCTCTAATTAATGTTCTGCTTGACCGATCGAAAGCAAACTTGACATGGGGGTTGGGGTATGATGAGATGAAGAAGCCTATTAATTTGGGGGGGGGGGGGGAGGGAGTGCCAAAGGTCAAGGTCACAGAGTGACCATAAACTGTTTTCCAGGAATGTCTAGATTGACTTGGTTTCTGTTCTGTAATTAAAGTTCTGCTTGAAGTTTGCTCACATCAAGTTCCAGGCCTCAGATTTGGGCTCCCTGTGGGCTACAGGCTGTGACTCCCTATTTAGATTCAAGTTTGTTCAAATGAATTCTCTTGTGGCTTCAGATTTAAATTTGCAACTTTTAACTCAGTACAACATGAGAAGTATTCTTCAGAAATGTTCTTCCGATCCACTAGTCAGAATCTTCTAATATTTGGTTTATAGCAGCTCTATGGGAGGTGGGGGTGGGTGGAGATGCACATTCAGTTTTGTCATATCAAGTTCCTGACTTCATATAGCCCAAATCTTAACTTAGTGTAATATGAGGAATATTCTTTATAAACAAAGTCTTCTTCACATCCACATGTTAGAATCATTCAATATTTGCTAAGCAGCAGCCTTAGGGGGGTTTGCTTCAATTCAAGTCCCTGGGTCCATATTTGTGCATATTATGCATGCCTGAATTTTAATTTAGTGCAGTATGAGGAATTTTCTTTAAAAATCTTCTTATTCATATCCAGCAGTCAGAATCTTTTGATTTTGGGGTGAAGGTCAGATTCAAGTATGTTTAAATGTATTGATTGCCTGGGTTCATGTTGGGGCTGTTTAGTGTTACTTAGCCATAGATGCTGAATGTGACCTCAAATTGTTAAAACCTCTTTATCAGGTGAACATTCAAGGCCCCTTGGGGACTCTTTCTTTCCAAATGGTCAGGATGAGCAAAGCCATGAAGTGTCTCTTTCAGAGATCATCGCTTAATTCTGAAGTTGCCATCATGAGGAATCACTGCTAGACACAGAGCTTATGTACCACAGTCAGACATTTATTGTATTTAGGTAGCTGTGAGAATAGTTCTGGGCTGTAAACATATGTAGCTCACTCGCCCATTAACACAAAATTTTAACTGATGCCACACTTTAATGTTCCCAGCTTCTCCATAAGAAATAAGAGAGAAAAACATTATTACAAGAAATATTTTTATAAGAGATATGGCCACTGAATACAACAGGTGGCAGTACAAATCAATGCAAATTATATCTTCTAAATTTCTAGACTGATGTGGATGCAGGGTTTAAGCTGAGCCCATTCCAATAACAGGGTCAAAATTTATGGGGTTTTTTTTTTAAATTTTTTAAATAATGAAATCTGAGTTGCATTTTTAAGCTCAACTTTGGAGAAGCCAAATTTGAGCTCATGCCATGGCCAGTCGTCCGTCTGTGCGTCTGTCCATCAACAATTCAATACGGCTCGGGCTAGAGGCTGTATTTATGAACCGATTTTTACGAAAATTCTTGGGTACCTTTGTTATGACCGTGGGACGAGAACAAGTGTTTTGGGGTCCAGTCTGAAATTCAAGATGGCTGCCAGCCGCCATTTTGCACCGACGATGCAGAAATCAGTTTTTTGCACAGAACTTCCATATTAAAGTGCTGATTTGAATAATTTTTTGCATGAATGTTTAGTACCATGGGATACATCACATATAATACGGGTTTTTTTCTCGTACGTAAATTATGCAAATTAGACTAACTTTGATGTATTTAGTGTTACTTTCAGCACTGTCAGTGCAAATGCCAATATAGCTCAGGCTAGAGGCCGCATTTATGAACCGATCTTTACAAAACTTCTTGGGTACCTTTGGTATCACCGTGGGACGAGAATGAGTGTTTTTGGGTGCGGTCCAAAATTCAAGATGGCCGCTGGCAGCCATTTTGTTCAAAATTAGGGGCAATCAGATTTTTGCGCAGAACTTCTACATGAAAGCTCTGATTTGAATAATTTTTTGGGTGAATGTTTAGTACTATGGGATACATCACATATAATACAGGTTTTTTTCTCGTGCAGAAATTATGTAAATTAGATGAACTTTGATTTTTTCAGTGCTACTTACAGAAAGTACACATGTCAATACGGCTCGGGCTAGAGGCTGTATTTATCAACTGGTCTTCACGAAACTTCTTGGGTACCTCTGCTATCACCTTGGGACGAGAATGAGTGTTTCTGAGTGCGGTCCAAAATTCAAGATGGCTGCCAGTGGCCATTTTGTACCGAAATTAGGTCTAATCAGTTTTTTGTACACAACTTCTATACGGCTCAGGCTAGAGGCCGTATTTATGAAACGATCTTTACGAAACTTCTTGGGGACCTTTGTTATCACCGTGGGATGAGAACGAGTGTTTTGGGGTGTGGTCCGAAATTCAACAGGGACACCAGCAGCCATTTTGTACCAAAATTAGTGCAATCAGTCTTTTGTACAGAACTTCTGTCTGAAAGTTCTGATTTGAATAAATTTTTGTATGAACATTTAGTAAAATGGAATACATCAAATACAGTACGGGTTTTTTTCTCGTGCAGAAATTATGCAAATTAGATGAATTTTGATTTATTTAGTGCCACTTATACACTGTAAGTGCACATGTCAATACGGCTCGGGCTAGAGGCTGTATTTATCAACCGATCTTCACGAAACTTCTTGGGTACCTTTGTTATCACCTTGGGACAAGAACGAGTGTTTCTGAGTGTGGTCCAAAATTCAAGATGGCTGCCAGTGGCCATTTTGTACCGAAATTAGGTCCAATCAGTTTTTTGTCACAACTTCTATACAGCTCGTATTTATGAACTGATCTTCACGAAACTTCTTGGGTACCTTCGTTTTCACCTTGGGACAGGAATGAGTGTGTTTTGGGGTGCCTTTGTTATCACAGTGCTATGAGAACAAATATTTTGGGGTTCAGTCAGACCCACTCTGGGACTCCAAGATTTATTTTCTAGTTTAGCATCTGACTGTCACCCACCTTTACAATACTTTACCTATACATTTGTTACAGGCTACGGTCAGTATTTATGTACAGGCCGTTACAATACTTTGTATGTACCTTTGTTATCAGGTCATTACCTAGATGTTTGTCATTGCTGTGTCACATACTATACATGTACATGTCTTGACAAGTTGAGCTACAGTGTCATTGACACTTTCATTTTGTGTGTATAGCGCTTGTCATGTTTTGACACTGCATTAGATAAAGGGTTACAGAATGGACTTTAGACTTTTTGTCTGCAACCGAAGGACTTTTAGCTTCATATAGATCATTTGATTCAAAGTGGTAGGTTTCATAACATAAATTTAATTGTACATGGAATGTTTTGTTTCAAACTTTTTCAAAGCATGTAGAAATAGAAAAGTTTCAAATTGTTTTAAATTTTTTTACCATTAACCAAAGTAGGTCACAATATCATATAAGAGAAATTTATAAAAGTGCAAAGGGAAATAATCTGTACACAATGAAAATATCATTGCTTTTGCTCCTGAGAACAGAAGGACTTATCCTGTGGAACTTTCCTTTGAATAGTATACACGTTCTGCAAAATAATTCTGAACTTTAGTGGTAGACACTAATTCATGTTTGTAAATAAAATTGTTTAGCTAAGTGGTAAATTTTCAGTAAAAAATTTAGTGAATGTTTCTTGATCTTTTTCATGCAAAAGTGTGTGAACAGTGAAGTGTAACTTCTGTTTGTATGTTGTAGATGAGTAAATCAGGCAGTTGTTTAATGGATGGACAAAAGTTGTGTCTCACCTTAAAAGATGAAAATCACATAAAAAAAAACCCTGACATTGTAATATGTTTGTGAGGCATGCATTAGCTTTTGTTTTGTTGAGTAGGCAGTCACATGAAAACTGTTGAAATTCAATTTTTTTATCTTTCTTTGGAACTACCATATGTTTGCAAAATATTTATATTGTGTCACAGGCTGAAGAAGCTGAAAAGAAAATTTCTGAATTTCAACAGAACAGAGCTGCCAGAAAAATTCAGCGAGAATGGAAATCACACCAGGATAGAGAGGCTGTATGTTAAATTTTGTACTACCTGCAGTTGCTCAATTGATGATGTGTTACTAATGCTGAGATACTCTGTTACTCATACATTCTAAACCATTAACCCTTTACTTAACACAAAAGGCAGATGAATTCTTGGATAACTAACGTTTTTCATTTTTTGCATCAAAAACATAGCTTATGACCCTCAGTGGAATGAGCTCAAAGAGCTCATTCCAATGATAGGTCATAAGCTGTGTTTTGGAGACAAAAAATGAAAAATAATGAAAATTGAGCGGTGATTTTTGTGAATAGTGCTGGTCGTGATTTTGTCTGTTATGGTGGGTAAAGGGTTAAACCTTTTCTCTAAACAATTTCCTTTGTTTTTTCTCTGTCCTTACAGAGAAAACTATCGATTAGGATTTGTCTTCCTGATTTTGTGTGGACTTGTTCTTCACTGAGGGCAAAACATAAAACGAATCTCCAAATGGATGGTTAAACTAGGCTGAAGGTGTGTGTATGGATGCATGTGTACATGAATGAGTGCATGCATGCAAGCATGCACAATCTTTGATTACCCAAGAATATAGGTTTCCCTACTGTTGCTGAATTTTTGTTTGGCCTGGGTTACGTTTTTCTTTTTGCCTTTTGGTGAAATCATTGACCAGCAACATATTTTTTTTCATATTTTGAGTGCCATCTTCTTAAAATAGAGCATATGCCTCCACATTGGAACAAATTTGATGAATTTGTTCTCGTTTCATAACATAAGCCATGCTTTGGGTAAACCAATAAGATAAATAAAGAGAAAAATGTTTTTTGCTTTTTGTTTATGTCATTGTGTTGGTTTGTCTGATTTGTTGTTTGACACACAACTATTTCTGATTGGCTCTTTGCAAAATATAACAGCCATTCCTGTCCAACACTAGACACAAAAAACCACTATTCAGATTTGACTTTTTTTTTTCAAATTTTACCTCCAAAACATAGCTTTTGGTCACTTATTGGAATGAGCTCAATAAGTTTTTTTCCATTGAGAGGTCATAAGCCATGTTTTAGAAAGAAAAAAATGGAACATTTTCTGATATTCAGCAAAAAGCGTTATCCAGACATGTTAACTCTCTCGGAATGCCCTGGGAAAATCCTGGAATTTCAGTGTAATTCCCGGCCTCCCAGATGGGAATCAGTTTTGGACCAAAAATCCCAGAAAACAACAGTCAAATCTTTTGTTCCCATTGTAACTTATGAAAAATGTTCGGAGTCAAATCACATGCATTTCAAACTCTGATAAAAACTCATGAAGCAGTAAAATATGGATTTAAGTTAAATTTATTTAAGAAAAGGGTATTTTATGATATATATTTCAACTGTGTTCATGTTTATTTCTGGGGTTTTTCTTTGGAGATTCGTGATCAATGTGCAAGTTTCGAACTGAAAATAGGTGACTTACTTTCAAAAAATTGAAAACTCCACTTTCATTTAAATGCAATTTTTTGAAATAACTTCGTCAGTTTGCCATCATGCTTGGAAGTTTACTTCCTTCTAAGCGGCTTTCATTTTTGACTAATTCTTATTCCATTAAGTTAAGGGGTCGTCCAACCTAACTTTGGTCAATTTTTTGACATTTTTCCCAATGCCTGAGAAACAGATAAGAGAAGTAAGGAAAGGCAAATTATATATCAAAATAATGAGTAAAGTGCATAGAAAAGGTACATATAATTTTTTTCAGGAAAAAAAGTGAATTTTATGATTTTGAAGAAGATTAATTTGCAAATGGCATAAGTAACGAACCGGTAAAACCACAAAATAATCGGTAATTCGAAAGCCTTGTCCTCAATATAATGATAACATACTACAGACTCGGAGAAAGCATTTTTTTGACACACACTCTGGTGGGTTTTGACGTTTGAATGTAATAACATCAACACAAATTTTTGATGTTCCGGATGTGGCCATGTTTCAACGATGTTTTTCCGGTCATGTGATTACGATGTGGTTCTTGCAGAAATACTCAATTTGGGCAATCGTAAGAATGCAAGGACGTGATCACGCCCTTTATTTGTTCGAGACAATGTATGAGCGTATTTGCAAACAGGTGACAGCAAGTACTTGAGCTGTTAATGTCATAACTGCAAAATATGGTTCGAAATTCCCTCTCGTGTTTACAGGCCGTCTGAACTTTTTTGTTGACAAAAAATCTGAATTATTGCGCACTAGAAAGACAACATGAACCACTTGTAAAAAAAATAACCGAGTGTATAAAATCGGGACGATACACATAAAATAAGGCAATATTCATAACAAAGTAAGCAGAATGCTTCAGAAATCACTTTTTCACGAAGTATATTCCAAGTGACCTGGAACTATATTGAGTGTGTTAATTTCCCCCTGTCGCTGCGAAGTTATTTACGTCCAAGTAACCATGGAATTTGAAGACGGGTATGTTTGATGTCTGCAAAGGACCGATTGAAGATGGGTTGAAAATGATGCATTCGTGCTTTTAAATAAGGTGCGCTTGGACGATGCTGAGAATTTAGTTTTTTCTTCCAACCAACCATAGTAATACAATGTCGATCAGTGTTTTTTTTTATCGTTTTACACTGACAAATGTGACAAATCTCCTTCACCGGAAACCATCCCCCAATTTGCATATCACAATAAACATAACCGCTGTCACGGAGTGTCAGCGTGGCCGTGTGGTCAAAACCGAAACGAATTATCGAATGCACGGTCAATATTAGCTGCAATTGGCTTTTAAATAAATGAAATACACGAAATATTCGCAATTTCTTCATTATTCATGCCGAGTTACTTTTTAATCAAACCACATGCGTTCAGTTTCGTTTGTCGGCATCAAACTGATATTGTTTGTGGTAATTAAATAGTACGAGAAGGCGAAGGAAGCCAAATATTTTTACATCATCTATTATTTAAATCAAATTGATAATTTCTTTTATTTAACTGAAATTATGAACTGATAAGTTGGGTGTGTTGCGATTATTATGCCCCAGACCTGGAACTTAGTGGAAGTTGGAAAATCAAAGGTGCATCTAGGGTCGTGCAGTGGTGACCCCCTGTCCTCTTAATCTTAGTCTTACCCATTCATCATTGCATGTACCAACATTCCCCCTTGTATCTCAACCATTGCTACTCCAATTTGAAGGATATTTGGTTTTGTGATCGAGCATCATGGAGAAACAATGCCTGTGTAGCTGCTGTAGCATGTGTTTCTTCCCACATTTTTTCAGAGTTGTGGTACTTTTTCACTCTTTTGAGTTAGAAAATTTTGTTTATAACTAGTTAATTTGTTACAATTTGTTGCAGAGTGCCTGCTAATACCCTCAATTGTATTGCTGCAGAATTTTCTTGTGAAGATTTTGTTCCTATTACTTATCAAGCAACAACCTAATGAATATTCTGTATAAAGCCACCAATCTGATGTTTGACACTTTTATTGGAGCTGTTTTGAAGGCTTATGGAACTCAAAATGTTGATTATGGCAGGACTTTTCTATTCACCCATGAATCGATAAATTAAGTGTTATAGTTGGAAGTAAGAAGCATGAAAGGTCCAGAACTAAAACTCTAAAAAGAATGTTTTGCAATGTAACATGATTTTTGCAGATACACTTATTTGGAGGTTTACCTGTCTGATAGTGTTTGGAACATGTGTGGCCAGGATCTTCAAAAAGAAAAAAAGAGTTAAACTTTGAGAAAAAAGGCATATGCCTTGAGTGCCGGAGGTAGAGTCATACAAGGAAGAGAGCCCCCCCCCCCCCCCCCCCCAAATTTTCTGTGTCAAATGGAGCTCACTTGTCATCTTTTGGGGATTGCTTTGTGTACTGCGTTCTTGAAAAAAATATGTGAGACCCTCTGGATGTGCCCTTCTGATCTCAATATGTCAGTAAGCCTCCTTGGGGAAAGTACATGCAATAATGGTTATGTAAGGTTGATTTGATGTGTTTTGAATAACAATGTACTTTTAAGCACATTAGATGGTTTATTGCAGTGACAGGTTACAGTTACCCTTATTTCTTCTCCAACAGATATCATGAGTGTATTGGTGTCCAAGAGTTAAACAAAGCTAATGTACTTATTGATAAACCAGACAAATTTAACAATTTAATCACTATCAAATTGATGCATGGGATAAAAGGGGTTACAGTGCAAGGGGTTTGTAAATATATTTATTCAACTACAATGTATGACTTTGCAGTGCATTCTACATAGGAGAATATCATATTTTCTTTCCAAACCATTACAGTAACACATACATCTTGATATTGGGAGACACTCTTTTGTCCTTCCATACTTCTTCTGCTGGACTCCTTCAAGTTGACCTTTGTTGAACTCCCCAAATCAAAACATAAACAAAAGAAAATGTCTGCCTTCAATCAGTGAGCACTCCACTTATAACATTTGGTCTCAATCTTCATTACTTTCATGAATTAGGAAAAGATTTCTTCGAGTATGTACTTAAATGTTTATAGAATACAGCTGTTATTTTATTTTGAGGTATTTTATTGTAAAAATTTTGTTCTCTTACTTATGCCATAGCAGACTTTCAGGTGGTGCTATTTACACATGGCAGCAGTTCCATGGCAAATTTCAGTTTCCACATGTTCTATGTTTTATTCCAAGCATTTTGGTATATAATTTATTGGGGTTATTCATTTTGGGCCTTTTTTAGACTCGAAAGAAAATTACATGAAATTTGACCAAAGTTAGGTTGGACGTCCCCTTAAGTGCCATACCAATGTGTATCGTGTCATGGGAACGTAAAATTTAGTGTCACGCTGATCCTAATTGTTGAATGGGACTAGCTCCTAATCACGAACCCGTCTATAAAATCGCCGATGCATATCTTCCTTGGGTGGCAACAAGTAAAGATATGTTCCGCATTACACATTCACTGTTTTTAATTGTAAATTATGGACAAACAAGACCGTATCATATCTTCCTTAGGTGGTAACAAGTGGAGATATATTCCGCGTTATTACTTGCAAATTTTGTTCTCAGCCTTAGAATTAGAAGCATTCAATCATTTATCTCAACCTCGCCCTGGTAACAGAGGCAGAAGCGGGTTCGCATGCAGTATTCACACATTCAACCATTCCTTGACCCGAATTGTTCAAACACGTTGTTCTCCATATTCAAGTGTATTGCTTGTAAAATCACCATATCATATCTCCCTTGGGTGGTAAAGATACGTTCCCCATTTCATGTTGTTCCCCGTATCCGAGTCTATTACGCGCAAAATAACCGTATCATATCTTCCCGTATCTGAGTCTATTACGCGCAAAATAACCGTATCATATCAAGTAAAGATATGTTCCGCGCTTCACTTTGCTTTTTGTATTCAAGTGTAAATTATGAAAAAAATACCGGAAAATATCTTCCTTGGGTGTCAACAAGTAAAGATATGTTCCGTGTTATTACGCAAAAAGCAAATAAGAATTAGGCACTATTTCTAAAACCCCGCCCTGGTAACAGAGGCAGAGGCAAGTAAATTCATATACCGTATTCACACATCCAACCACTCCTTGGCCCAAATCATTCAATCATTTAAAAGCACGTCTCCATATCTCCGACCCAGTACCCAACCGGCGTCAATCAGAAATCAGTACCGCTGATGAAAAATAGAATCTTTTTACACCCTCCTTGCATAGTAATAACCACCCCCCCCCCCCCCACCCCACATCCGATCCTTTCAGGGTGTGTAAATGTCTTGTCCCCACCCACTATTGCAGCATATATATGCCATCCCCCCCCCCCCCCCCATCACATACACATGATGTACGCCCTGACATATATCCAATGATCATAATCTCACATGTACACGCTGTGTTCACCAATGCGTTTTTAGGTGTAATTGCTCTGTACACTAATTTATATTCCCACCCCACCCCCATCCCTATTCAGCAAGTTTATAAATGAGAATATTTGGAATTATTCTTGTCTATTGAGCTCATTGGGTTCTAGTGTTTGAAGTTTGTTAATCCAAATTGCTTCACGACCCCTCCTGTAAGCTGTATTTTGTTTATTAATTTGTTCAATCCCAATAATCTTAAAATTGTTTATGCTATGGTTTTTGGTCAGAAAATGATGTGGTTTCGGTTCATCCATATTCTCAGGTTTTATTCTACTCAAATGGTTTTGCATTCTCTCATACAATTTTGTCCCCGTCTCTCCCATGTACACAACTTCATTGCACTTGTCTCAGAGAATCCCATATATCGCATTCCTGGACATGCAGGTGATTTTTTGCATATGTGGTAGGCCGTCCAGTTCTTGTCTGCGAATTGTTTTGTTTGGAGCATAAACCCACAGATTGCACAATTTCTCTCGCATCTATCAGATCCCGTTTCTTGATTATTGAACATTTTATTATGCTTGCTGTGGACTGTGATATCTCCCAATTTTTTAATCTTTTGTACGAAATCAGGGGAGGTTTTTCGAATGCCAACTTCAATCATTTTGAGCGGTGTAAAATGGACATCCGCTCCCATGTTATTTTCCCGATGTCGGGGAGGCACCGCAAGTAGGTGACCACAAACGGGACTCTTTCCCCGGTTGATTTGTTGGATCATTTTTCAAGTAACTTTTACGCTCGATTTGGTCGACCTTTTTAATTGCTCGCTTACAAACTTTTCGTCGTAATCTCTGGCATGCAGGTGTTGTTTTATATCATTTTTGTGGCGTTCATATTCAGCATTATCGCAACAAATTCTTTTTACTCTTGTAGCTATTCCATATGGTATCGCTCTTTTAGTGTTGATTGGGTGATCTGACTTTGCGTGCAGGTATTGATGCGTGTCCATGGGTGTTGTATAAAAACCGGTTTTAAGAAATCCGTCTTCAGTTTTGACTATCGTGTCTAAGAATTCTATCCCATTTTCAGACCACCTTAAATCAACCTGTATTCTTGGGTGTATCGTATTTGCCAAAGAATGATATTGTTTCAGAGACTCCAACCCATGCGTCCATACTCCCCAGATATCATCAATGTACCGTACCTGTTCAAGGGGGTGTAACTTCGATGCTTTTGACAGTTTCTCTTCCCATTCACCCATATATATGCACGCATAATTCATCCCTAATCGCGAACCTATTGCCTCGTCGTCGGTTTGTAAATAATGTCTTCCTTTAAATGAAAAATTGTTGTTGTCCAAAACAGTTTCTATTAATTTAAGACCTATCTCTGTTGGGAATAATGTTCTTTTAGAGTTTTCTAGTGCTTTTTTACATGCTAATATACCTTCATTACCTGGGACGCTTGGATTTAGTTTCTTGACGTCCATACAGTACATTATGCTGTTTTCAGGGAGTGGTTGGGGTATACAGTCCAGTCTGTTCAAGGAAAGTGTGGTGTCACATATGTAGGATGGTAATGACTCAACATGTTCTTTTATTTCAGGCTCCATCACTTCTGCTATTTTCTCTGTTGGATGGTTCATTCTCAAAATTATTGTTCTTAAAGGGGCTTCATTTTTATGCATTTTGGGGTTACCTTTTACTCTACCAGCCTGTGGCTGCTTAGGTATCATGTATGCTAATACTTTTTTGTCTAGCAGTTTGTTTTTTTTTCTAGATTTTTGAGTTGGCTTTTAATCTTGTTGTTATTTTCTCTGTCATATTTACAGGTACTTCTTTGCATGATGTTTGGTCCCCCAACTCCATCAAGATCCCATTTTTAGTTCAACTTTGGCGAAGCCAAATTTGAGCTTATGCCATGGCCAGTCGTCCATCTGTCCATCAACAATTCAATACGGCTCGGGCTAGAGACCGTATTTATGAACCGATCTTTACGAAACTTCTTGAGTACCTTTGCTATGACCGTGGGACGAGAACAAGCGTTTTTGGTTTCAGTCCGAAATTCAAGATGGCTGCAAGCCGCTATTTTGTACCGACGATGCAGAAATCTGTTTTTTGCACAGAACTTCCATATGAAAGCGCTGATTTGTATAATTTTTGGTATGGATGTTTAGTACCATGGGATACATCACATATAATACGGGTTTTTTTCTCGTACGTAAATTATGCAAATTAGACTAACTTTGATGTATTTAGAGTTACTTTCAGCACTGTCAGTGCAAATGCCAATACGGCTCGGGCTAGAGGCCGCATTTATGAACCGATCTTTACGAAACTTTGTGGGTACCTTTGGTATCACTGTGGGACGAGAACGAGTGTTTTTGGGTGCGATTCGAAATTCAAGATGGCCACTGGCAGCCATTTTGTTCAAAATTAGGGGCAATCAGATTTTTGCGCAGAACTTCCACATGAAAGCTCTGATTTGAATAATTTTGGTGTGTGAATGTTTAGTACCATGGGATACATCACATATAATACAAGTTTTTTTCTCGTGCAGAAATTATGCAAATTAGATGAACTTTGATTTTTTCAGTGCTACTTACACACAGTAAGTACACATGTCAATACGGCTCAGGCTAGAGGCTGTATTTATCAACCGTTCTTCACAAACCTTCTTTGGTACCTCTGCTATCACCTTGGGATGAGAACGAGTGTTTCTGAGTGCGGTCCAAAATTCAAGATGGCTGCCAGTGGCCATTTTGTACCGAAATTAGGTCTAATCAGTTTTTTGTACACAACTTCTATACGGCTCAGGCTAGAGGCCATATTTATGAACCGATCTTTATGAAACATCTTTGGTACCTTTGTTATCACCGTGGGATGAGAACGGACATTTTTGGGTGTGGTCCGAAATTTAACATGGCCACCAGCAGCCATTTTGTACCAGAATTAGTGCAATCACTCTTTTGTACAGAACTTCTGTATGAAAGTTCTGATTTGAATAAATTTTTGTATGAATGTTTAGTAAAATGGAATACATCACATATAGTACGGGTTTTTATCTTGTGCAGAAATTATGCAAATTAGATGAATTTTGATTTATTTAGTGCTACTTATACACTGTAAGTACACATGTCAATACGGCTCGGGTTAGAGGCTGTATTTATCAACTGATCTTCACGAAACTTCTTGGGTACCTTTGTTATCACCTTGGGACGAGAACGAGTGTTTCTGAGTGTGGTCCAAAATTCAAGATGGCTGCCAGTGGCCATTTTGTACCGAAATTAGGTCCAATCAGTTTTTTATCACAACTTCTATACAGCTCGTATTTATGAACTGATCTTCACGAAACTTCTTGGGTACCTTTGTTTTCACCTTGGGACAGGAATGAGTGTGTTTTGGGGTGCCTTTGTTATCACTGTGCTATGAGAACAAATATTTTGGGGTTCAGTCAGACCCACTCTGGGACTCAAACATTTGTTTTCTAGTTTAGCATCTGACTGTCACCCACCTTTACAATACTTTACCTATACATTTGTTACAGGCTGCGGTCAGTATTTATGTACAGGCCGATACAATACTTTATATGTACCTTTGTTATCAGGTCATTACCTAGATGTTTGTCATTGCTGTGTCACATACTATACATGTACATGTCTTGACAAGTTGAGCTACAGTGTCATTGACACTTTCATCATATTTACTTGCATCAAAAATGGTTATTCCAGACCCTTTATCAGCTGGTCGCACAACTATTGTATTATCATTTAACAACTCTTTCAGAGCCTTCTCTTCTATTTTTGTTATGTTGTTTCGCGCGCGTTTTTTTATGCCCTTCAAAATATCTTCCCATACTGTCTTCATGTTAAATAATTTATATTTATTTATTCCTTCATAGAATAGCTTTAATTCTCATCCCTTTTCCAAAATCAAAATGTAAACAACAACTATTTAAAAGTAGGTTAAAGTCGCTTAGGATGCCAAAAAATTATGACTGCATATTTAAACACACTGGACTTATTTTCTAACACTTAATTCATTTATTCTGTTGTGCTGACTGCAGAACTGTTAACTGTTGGCCATCTGTACCCAGAAAATTTTGAATGGAATTAAAAAAAAATGCTTCAATGATGAAAAGAAAAGTTACAAACGTCCCACATGCATGAAGTTTGATAAAGATACTTTCTAAGTACTAATGTTCTTGAAGTAACTGAACATTAGGACATCTTTTCCTGTTAACATTTCCAGACTTGGGAAATTTTTAGCTAAGTAGACTTTGATAAGAGCAAACCACATGTGGAGGTGTGGGACAGTGTGGGTGGGTGATGGTGGGGAGGGGGTGGGGGCTGATGAAGAAAAGGGTTGGGGAGGGGGGTCAAATTAACAGTTATTTTATGATTTTTTAACATAGCATAAATGCATCAGCATAGTTGACAACTAGTTCTGGATATAACCTGGTGTTAATAGTGGGCCATGAGCTGAAAATTCACAAGTTTTTTCTTTTATTTTGTCCCCGCATGAACTTTTCCCTGAAATCCATCCCATTTCCCTGAAAATCACCCTCAGGTTCCTTGAAAAATTATTCTGGAGGTTAACATGTCTTGCGTTATCTGCTATGTTATCTAAAAAGTTAAAAGACAGTGTTTCTTAGAAGATGTTCAAAATATAATTTATGTTCCTAAATAGTGACTTACAGTTATGTTTGTCACTTCAGATGACTTAGATCCCTGGCATTGGTTATAGGTCATCTGTTGTGAATACAGGGCTTATATTTTGACAAGAAAACCAGCGAGAATCTATGTTTATTCTTGCTGCACCTCTGTTAGGATTCACATGAAAAGAATTGAGTCAAGACCCTTTACCTAAAACAGTGGTAGCCAACTAACCAACACAAGGCTAACATGACCTGAAATATCCTGACACTTTGTTAGAAAAATTGTAGTACTATGGCTGTTATTGGAACTGGCTCAGTGAGCCAGTTCTAATGACCACCATCTTTGTAAGGTTTTGTTGGTAAATATTGTTTGTTTTAAAAAACTCTCAGCTTAGTTAATGTTTTAAAAATAAAAAGCTGTGTTGGATGAAGGGTTAACATGTATTATTGGTATACAACAGGGGTTAAACCATGATGGCCTCATGAGATCCTGAGACACTCATAGCATATATGGATTCTTGCAACCATTTTCTTGAGAATCCAAATGGATTCTCCCAAATTTAGATTATAAGCCTCAGGATATCGACACTCATATTGAATATTCTAATTGTCCAATAGATGTTAGTTACATGAAAATATTGCATCTAATGTCCTAATTGGCATTGTAGAGCTTCTCCATTCTCCGTTTAGGCCATGGGCTATTTTCTTAAAAAGTACCTTAAAAATAGAGTGTGCATAATTTGTGATGTATGAAATTTCAATTTCATTAGATATAAAAAATATCTGTCATATCGATGCTGAAATGTTTCAGGCCCCTTTTTTGTATTGTTTTCAGAAAAGGGTGTGGGTTTTCATATTTCATTTCTAGACATGCAGATGAGGATGTTTTATTCTCAGGCATTTCTATGCTAGAGGCCTACTAAGGCGTACTGCAATTCAATGGTGCACATGTCTTCAACTGCTGTAACCCTGCTTGAGCGGAGCTTGAACAGAGTTAGAATGTTGAGGAGCTGACAGTTGCTCATCGATGCTCAGTGGTTCTCTCCGGGTACTCCGGCTTCCTGCCCCTGTAAAACTGTCACAGTCACGATTTGCCATTGTGCATAAGTATGTGACCTTACAACACCAATAAATAAATAATAAATAAATAATTCTCGGGCATTAATAGCTGAGTTTATGTTTTTGGTTCTTGATTATGCTTGAAAAGTTGCACACACTACCACTACATAATTTTTGGTGTTGATTATTTCTGCAACATTATGATTTATGATCTATTCAGAGACATAGTTGCTTACTTCTAGAAACGAGTCACCAGATTTTAGACCTGGTTACTCGCTGCCAAAGAAAACAGGTTTCTGATACCTGTAATTGACCTGCCTTTCATTTTTTCTTGAAATTATCACAGCTTGACTTGAATTGATAGTCAGATTATATACAGGTTTTCACCACCCATAAGATTGGGGGTGGGGGTGGGGGGGGTAGGGTAGGGGTGTTATTGGAAGTCAAGACCTTTTCTCAGCATATATTGATGAGTTCTATGTGTTTGGTAATGAAATTGTACAATGCAACACACACTGTTGGAATGATGAGCACCCTTGGACCTTTCCAACAGTGTATTTCATCACACCATACTGGAATAATAAGAAATGGAATGAATTAAGCCTGTGTTCTTGATTTCTCATCTGAACCTTTGGATTATCTCTCAACCTTCTTGGTGGAAACCCCAGAACGTGAATGAGTGCTTGTTAAGTTCTATTTTACTTGTAAAATAGTTGACTTCATATGTTGTGGTTAGGATAAAACTACTGTTGCTGAAAGTGACCTTAAACTGAAATAAAATATTCTCTCAACCTACTGGAGTATTTTTTCATTTTTATACCCCACGCAAAACGAAGTCTTGGGGGTATATAGGAGTCAACTTTTTCTTTGGTCGGTCTGTCTTCATTGTCGTTGGTCCGTTGCACATGTAAATCTGTGGAGCTAACTACTTTCACAGTTTTAGACCCATTTTCATGAAACTTCACAAAAATGATCAACATGATGAGGGGAAGTGGATGACAATTTTTTTTTCATATCGGATTCAAGATGGCCAACTGTTGGCCATATTGCATTTTGAAAAATACTTGTGGAGCAAACTGCTTCTACAGTTTTGGCTTGCATTTTCATGAAACTGAATATAAATTGATGGACATGATGAGGAGCAGTGCGTGACATAAATTTTTTTCAGATCAGATTCAAGATGGCCGACTGGAGGCGATATTGTATTTTGCAAAATACTTGTGGAGCAAACTACTTCCACAATTTTAGTTGCATATTCATGAAACTTCACCAAAATGGTCAACATGATAAGGAGCAGTGTGTGGCATAATCTTTTTCCGGATCAGATTCAAGATGGTCAACTGGTTGGCATATTGGATTTTTAGCTCAACTTGACAAAGTCAAGCTGAGCTATTGCCATCACTTCTCGTCCGTACGTACGTACGTACATACATACGTCCACAATTTCCTTTGGCACATCTCACAGGTCACATTTATGGTCAGATCACTTTGAAACTTGGTATGCTTATTTGGGGTGACCTCTAGATGGAAGCTATCGATTTTCTTCAATTTCCGTCAAAAAATGTTGCTGCGGCCAACGTTCTTAGAACTTAGTTTAGTCAAACCACAATATTTCCCTTTGGCACACCCTACAGGGCACATTTATGATTTGTATTGCTTTGAAACCTGGTATGCTTGTTTAGGGTGACCTCTAGATGGGAGCTATCGATTTTCTTCAGTTTCCGTCAAAAAATGTTGCCGCAGCCAACGTTCTTAGAACTTAGTTTAGTCAGACCTCAATATTTCCATTTGGCACACCCTACAGGACACATTTATGATTGGATTGCTTTGAAACCTGGTATGCTTGTTTGGGATGACCTCTAGATGGGAGCTATCGATTTTTTTCCATTTTCATCAAAAAATGTTGCCGTGGCCAACGTTCTTAGAACTTAGTTCAGTCAGAAGATCTCAATATTTCTCTTTGGCACACCCTACAGGGCACATTTATGATCGGATTGCTTTGAAACCAGGCATGCTTGTTTGGGGTGACATCTAGATGGGAGCTATCGATTTTTAGCTCAACTTTGGCGAAGCCAAATTTGAGCTTATGCCATGGCCCGTCATCCGTCTGGCCGTCTGTCCGTCAACAATTGGATACGGCTCGGGCTAGAGGCCGTATTTATGAACCGATCTTTACGAAACGTCTTGGGTACCTTTGTTATGACCGTGGGACGAGGGCAATCAGATTTTTGCGCAGAACTTCCACATGAAAGCTCTGATTTGAATAATTTTTTGTGTGAATGTTTAGTACCATGCGATACATCACATATAATACAGGTTTTTTTCTCGTGCAGAAATTATGCAAATTAGATGAACTTTGATTTTTTCAGTGCTACTTACACACAGTAAGTATACATGTCAATACGGCTCGTGCTAGAGTCTGTATTTATGAACCGATCTTCACGAAACGTCTTGGGTACCTTTGTTATCACCTTGGGACGAGAACGAGTGTTTCTGGGTGCGCTCCAAAATTCAAGATGGTTGCCAGTGGCCATTTTGTACCGAAATTAGATCTAATCAGTTTTTTGTACACAACTTCTATACGGCTCAGGCTAGAGGCCATATTTATGAACCGATCTTTGCGAAACTTCTTGGGTACCTTTGTTATCACCGTGGGATGAGAACGAGTGTTTTTGGGTGTGGTCCAAAATTCAAGATGGCCACTAGCAGCCATTTTGTACCAAAATTAGTGCAATCAGTCTTTTGTACAGAACTTCTGTTCGAAAGTTCTGATTTGAATAAATTTTTGTATGAATGTTTAGTAACATGGAATACATCACATATAGTACGGATTTTTTTCTCGTGCAGAAATTATGCAAATTAGATGAACTTTGATTTATTCAGTGCTACTTATACACTGTAAGTGCACATGTCAATACGGCTCGGGCTAGAGGCTGGATTTATGAACCGATCTTCACAAAACTTCTTGGGTATCTTTGTTATCACCTTGGGATGAGAACGAGTGTTTCTGGGTGCGGTCCAAAATTCAAGATGGCTGCCAGTGGCCATTTTGTACTGAAATTAGGTCCAATCAGTTTTTTGTCACAACTTCTACACAGCTCATATTTGTGAACTGATCTTCACAAAACTTCTTGGGTACCTTTGTTTTCATCTTGGGACAGGAATGAGTGTGTTTTGGGGTGCCTTTGTTATCACTGTGCTATGAGAACAAATATTTTGGGGTTCAGTCAGACCCACTCTGGGACTCAAAGATTTTTTTCCAGTTTAGCATCTGACTGTCACCCACCTTTACAATACTTTACCTATACATTTGTTACAGGCAACGGTCAGTATTTATGTACAGACCATTACAATACTTTATATGTACCTTTGCTATCAGGTCATTACCTAGATGTTTGTCATTGCTGTGTCACATACTATATATGTACATGTCTTTGTCTTGACAAGTTGAGCTACAGTGTCATTGACACTTTCATTTTCAATTTCCGTCAAGAACTTAGTTTAGTCAAACCAGAATATTTCCCTTTGGCACACCCTACAGGGCACATTTATGATCGGATTGCTTTGAAACCTGGTATGCTTGTTTGGGGAGACCTCTAGATGGGAGCTTACGATTTTCTTCCATTTCCATCGAAAAATGTTGCCACGGCCAACGTTCTTAGAACTTAGTTTAGTCAGACCTCAATATTTCCCTTTGGCACACCCTACAGGGCACATTTATGATTGGATTGCTTTGAAACCTGGTATGCTTGTTTGGGGTGACCTCTAGATGGGAGCTAATGATTTTCTTCAATTTCCGTAAGAAAATGTTGCCGTGGCCAACGTTCATAGAACATAGTTTAGTCAGACCTCAATATTTCTCTTTTGGCACACCCTACAGGGCACATTTATGATTGGATTGCTTTGAAACCTGGAATGCTTGTTTAACTTGGTGTGCTCATTAGAGACAAGACCCTTCGATAAGAACTATTGATTAGCATTCATTTCTGTGAAAAAAGTTGCCATTCACAGTAACCTCTGAACATACTGCATTTGTGTATCAACATTCTTCCTTTAGCCAGTCTTACAGTTTACATTTAAAAATTGATGGATTACTCTGTTCTTCAATTTTGCCATTTCTTTTATCACTTACCAAGTTCAAATTTGTTAAGTTGAGCTACAGTGTCATTGACACTTTCATTTCTTCACTTAGAAAAATTGAATGCCCCTTTTCAGTCACCCACACTCTGCGGTAAGCCAGGGTGGGGGTATATCATGTGACAGACCATCTCTAGTTTGGGGTTGATTAGACATGACGGAGCCTTAGCATCGTCTACCTTGATTGACGATCTGGTCAATAGCTCTCAGAGTTGTGCCATTTTTTTTCCCTGCTCAGTTTCAAGATGGCTGACTGGTGGCCATATTGTTTTTTTTAGCTCACCTGACTTTCAGTCAGGAGAGCTATAGTGATCACTCACCGTCCGTTATCCGTCGTCCGTCGTGGTCCGTGAACATGGTGTTTGCGTCTTCTCTTCCCAAACTGCTGAACCAATTTAATTGATATTTGAGATTATTTATTTATTTATTTATTTATTTATTTATGTTTAAGGTCACATATTTATGCACAATGGCTAATCATGACCATGACAGTTTTACGGGTGGAGGAAGCCGGAGTACCCGGAGAGAACCACCGAGCAACGACGAGCAGCTGCCAGCTCCCCAACATCGTAACTCCGCACTGCAGCACAGGCAGGGTTAGATTGGTTGAAGACATGCATACCATCGACGTGCAGTACGGCTTAGTACACAGCGTCATCGTGCCCCCACATGGGCAATGGGGGTGAAGTGTCTTGCCCAAGGACACAACGTGGTTGCCGCAGGTGGGATTCGAACCGAGGACCTCTCGGCTTGCAGCCTGCACCTCTACCTACTGAGCCACCGCGCCCCCGATATTTGAGATAATAGTTTGTTATGACATCGCAATTTGATTTTGTTCAAATCAAGTTGCCTTGCCCATGGGTAGGGCCACACCCAAAACGTGTGCTGAAATCTTAAAAAATCTTCTTGTCATGAACTAGCAGTAGCAGAGACTTGATATTTGGTGTGCAGCTTCCTTTTGAGGTGTAGACTCAGATTTGTTCAAGAGAAGTTTGTGGGGCTATACTTGGCGTCGTTATGGGAGGGGCAAAATTTTTGGCCCCGCCCAAAATTTCTATTTTCCAAACCGAGAGGCTGATTTGAACTAAATTTTATGTGAGGGCTTATTGGGTCATAAGTACCTAATTTATGCTGATTTTTTTTCCCTGTAGCCCCATGGGAACCGCAGGAGCTAAAAATAGAAAAAAATTAAAACCCCCATATCTCCAAAACTGCACGGCACCGAGAATTTTTATTTGGTGTGAAGCTTCCTTAGGACCAACAGAAAGAATTGGTAAAAAAAAATAGCCATTGGTTTTATCATAGGGTACAGTTTCTGGACTTTGAAAAAGTGCTGACTTTTTAACACTGTAGGCAATGGGAAAAACATTAAAAAATCTTCTTCTCCAGATCCAGCAGGCAGAATCTTTTGATATTTGGTATGCAACATTGTAGGGTGGATCTGATTCAAGTTTGTTCAAATCGGCCCCCTCGGTTTATATTTGGGCTCAGTATAGGAGCCCAAATTTGAACTTATTGCTTTTCAGGCAAATTTCTTAAAAAAATCTTCTTCTCCAGATCCTGCTGGCAGAATCTTTTGATATTTGGTATGCAACATTGTGGAGTGGATCTGATTCCAGTTTGTTCAAATCGGCCACCTGGATTCATATTTGGGCTCACTATAGAAGCCCAAATTCGAACTTAGTGCATTTCAGGCAAATTTCTTCAAAAATCTTCTCCAGATCCAGCAGGCAGAATCTTGTGATATTTGGTATGCAACATTGTGGGGTGGATCTGATTCAGGTTTGTTCAAATCGGCCCCCTGGGTTTATATTTGGGCTCAGTATAGGAGCCCAAATTTGAACTTAGTGCATTTCAAGCAAATTTCTTTAAAAATCTTCTTCTCAAGATCCAGCAGGCAGAATCTTGTGATATTTGGGATGCAGCATCCTTAGGGGGATGAGATTCAAGTTTGTTCAAGCCATGTCCCTAGGTCCATATTTGGGCTCACTGTGGGAGCTTGATTTGTAACTTTGTTCGAAATGAGGAATTTTCTTAAAAAATCTTCTTCTTCAGATCCAGCAGTCGGAATGGTTTGATATGTGGTGAGTAGCATCCTGGGGGTGGGGGGGGGGGGGGGATTCAAGTGTGTTAAAGCCAAGTCCATGGGTCCATATTTGGGATCCCTGTGGGAGCCCAAATTATAACTTAGTCAATATGAGGAATTTTTTTTAAAAAATCTTCTTCTTCAGATTCAGCAATTGGAATGTTTTGATATTTGGCATGGAGCAACCTTAGGGGGCTGAGATTCAAGTTTGTTCAAGCCAAGTCCCTTGGTTCATATTTGGGCTCACTATGGGAGCCTGAATGACAACTTAGTTCAAAATGAGGAATTTTCTTTAAAAATCTTCAGATCCAGCAGATGAATGCTTTTGATATTTTTTGTGCAGCATCCTTAGGGGGGGTGAGATTCAAGTTTGTTCAAGCCATGTCCCTAGGTCCATATTTGGGCTGATTGTGGGAGCTCGAATTGTAACTTGGTTCAAAATGAGGAATTTTCTTTAAAAATCTTCTTCTTCAGATCCAGCAGTCGGAATGTTTTGATATTTGGTGTGCAGAATCCTTAGGGGTGTGAGATTCAGGTTTGTTAAAGCCAAGTCCCTGGGTTCATATATGGGCTCCCTGTGGGAGCCCGAATTATGACTTAGTTCAATATGAGGAATATTCTTTAAAAATCTTTTTTTAGATCCACTGGTCAGAATATTTGGATATTTGGTTTCAGCTTTTCTTAGGAGAAGCAAATGCAACTTGTGGAAATCAATTCTCTGGGTTGATATTTAGGCTACTATGTCAGGTGAGCGCCCTCAGGCCCCCTGGGGCCTCTTGTTTTATGTAAACTTGTGGACTGTTTTAGCTGCATTTTCATGAAACTTCACAAAAATGATCATCATGATGAGGGAAAGTGCATGACATAATTTTTGTCTCGCCCGGTTTCAAGATGGCCGACTGGGGACCATATTGGATTTTTTTTATGTAAACTTGTGGAGTGAACTACTTACAAGTTTTTGAAACTTCACAAAAATGATCAACATGATAAAGGGAAGTGTGTGACATAATTTTTTTTCCCCTCGGTTTCAAGATGGCCGACTGGTGGCCATAATTATTTTTAGCTCAACTTTGGCGAAGCCAAATTTGAGCTTATGCCATGGCCAGTCGTCCGTCTGTCTGTCTGTCCGTCTGTCCATCAACAATTCAATACGGCTCTGGCTAGAGGTTGTGTTTATGAACCGATCTTTACGAAACTTCTTGGGTACCTTTGTTAAGACCGTAGGACGAGAACGAGTGTTTTGGGGTTCAGTCCGAAATTTATGATGGCAGCCAGCCACCATTTTGTACCGACGATGCAGAAATCTGTTTTTTGCACAGAACTTCCATATGAAAGCACTGATTTGAATAATTTTTTGTATGAATGTTTAGTACCATGGGATACATCACATATAATACGGGGTTTTTTCTTGCACGTAAATTATGCAAATTAGACTAACTTTGATGTATTTAGTGTTACTTTCAGCACTGTCAGTGCAAATGCCAATACGGCTCGGGCTAGAGGCCGCATTTATGAACCAATCTTCACGAAACTTCTTGGGTGCCTTTGGTGTCACAGTGGGATGAGAACGAGTGTTTTTGGGTGCAGTCCGAAATTCAAGATGGCCACTGGCAGCCATTTAGTTCAAAATTAGAGGCAATCAGATTTTTGCGCAGAACTTCCAGATGAAAGCTCTGATTTGAATAATTTTTTGTGTGAATGTTTAGTACCATGGGATACATCACATATAATACAGGTTTTTTTCTGGTGCAGAAATTATGCAAATTAGATGAACTTTGATTTTTTCAGTGCTACTAACACGCAGTAAGTACACATGTCAATACGGCTCGGGCTAGAGGCTTTATTTATCAACCGTTCTTCACGAAATGTCTTGGGTACCTCTGCTATCACCTTGAGACGAGAACGAGTGTTTCTGAGTGCCGTCCGAAATTCAAAATGGCTGCCAGTGGCCATTTTGTACCGAAATTAGGTCTAATCAGTTTTTTGTACACAACTTCTATACGGCTCAGGCTAGAGGCTGTATTTATGAACCGATCTTTACGAAACGTCTTGGGTACCTTTGTTATCACCGTGGGATGAGAACAGGTGTTTTTGGGTGTGGTCCAAAATTCAAGATGGCCACCAGCAGCCATTTTGTACCAAAATTAGTGCAATCAGTCTTTTGTACAGAACTTCTGTATGAAAGTTCTGATTTGAATAATTTTTTGTATGAATGTTTAGTAAAATGGAATACATCACATACAGTACGGGTTTTTTTCTAGTGCAGAAATTATGCCAATTAGATGACTTTTGATTTATTTAGTGCTACTTATACACTGTAAGTGCACATGTCAATACGGCTCGGGTTAGAGGCTGTATTTATCAACCGATCTTCACGAAACTTCTTGGGTACCTTTGTTATCACCTTGGGATGAGAACGAGTGTTTCTGAGTGCGGTCCAAAATTCAAGATGGCTGCCAGTGGCCATTTTGTACCGAAATTAGGTCCAATCAGTTTTTTATCACAACTTCTATATAGCTCGTATTTATGAACTGATCTTCACGAAACTTCTTGGGTACCTTTGTTTTCACCTTGGGACAGGAATGAGTATGTTTTGGGGTGCCTTTGTTATCACTGTGCTATGAGAACAAATATTTTGGGGTTCAGTCAAACCCACTCTGGGACTCAAAAGATTTATTTTCTAGTTTAGCATCTGACTGTCACCCACCTTTACAATACTTTACCTATACATTTGTTACAGGCTATGGTCAGTATTTATGTACAGGCCGTTACAATAGTTTATATGTACCTTTGTTATCAGGTCATTACCTAGATGTTTGTCATTGCTGTGTCACATACTGTACATGTACATGTCTTGACATTTTGAGCTACAGTGTCATTGACACTTTCATTTTTTTTACTTTGAAAAATTGAATGCCTCTTTTCAGTCACCCACACTAGGCGGTATGCCACGGTGGGAGGTATACCAGGCGACAGACCATCTCGAATTTTTCATGAAATCTAATCATGGCTGTTGTGAACCAACTGTGACCAGATGTAAACTGTAGCACTCTGGTACTGCAACAGAATTTTCTCCAATCACTGTTTACTATGAATTTAACTAATTATATCTTGTTTGACAGAGCTCACTGAGCTCTGTCAAACAAGGTATATTTGGTTAAATAAACTGCTTTATGGGAAATATTTGCTGCTGAAAACTTTGCCATTTTGTCATCAGAGTGCAGAGGGTTAAAGAATAGTTCAAACACTTAAAGAAGAGAAATCAAATTAAACAGCAGCAGGATTATGTCTCTTCTGACAACAAGTGTATCAGTCAGCAGCATATTGAGAGTTACTTGTTACTTTCCTTTTTTCTTGTTAACAAAATTTCCTGGAAAATGTAAAGACTATTATTATCCCCAATGAAGGTGAGTGTGAGATGGGGAAATCTCACCCGGGGGCAAGATATTTGGGCCAGACACTTGCCTAGTGTCTGAACCAAATATCTTGTTCCGAGGGTGAGATTTCAACATCTCAAACCCACCCCCATCAGGGATAATTTTTCTCCCCGCACCAAAACACTCTGACGTCATCAAATGTAATCCAGGGGCACGTGCAGCTATATCGAACAATTTTGTTGTCTATTTTTGAAAAAAAAATGATTTGCTTATCGGAAAGAGCACACAAAAGTTACGTATGTATAAATACCAACACAGGCAAGACAGGGGTTAAAGATTTGTACCGAAATGAACATTGACACATTCCGATGACGTCAGTTGGGCGTGTGCATCAATCGAATTGATGGAAATTCTGCACAGCCATTTGGCATTATTTGCTTTCCTTATTTTTGTTCCTTCAAATGTATCATGCGATGATTAAATAGTCTGTGCGCTCATTAAATATGCTAATAAGCCAGTCATGTGGGTCATGTGACATTATTATTATCCCTGATGAGTGAGAGTGTGAAATGGGGAAATCTAACCCGATGGCAAGATATTTAGGCCAGACACATAGGTATTTGTGAGAGGTTGTATACTTTATAATGCATGTAAAAAATACATTTTATAAACATAGATACAGAAAAAAACGCCTCGCTCAAAAGTAAGCAATCATTATCAAAATATGAAATGACATCACAATTAGGTTTCTGTACCTGAACCATTGAAAGCATTTGAGTTGGACAGGCAGATATAGTGTCCAGTGTTTTTGAATTGTTGAACTAAGGTTTGTATTATTAATTTAACTGAGGATTGGGAAAGTACAATGAATCTGCATATAGTTTCAATCCAAACCTGGTATTTTTGGGATCTGAATTGAAATGCAAGAAGTAAAAAGTTAGTGGTGCAGCAGTGGTGAATTGAAATATAAATCTTTCATCAGTATGATGGCTTATCCACAACATTTTTTATCAGAGTCTCACTCTTGTTATAAAGCAATATCTCGACTTGTTGAGATATTTCCTGAGAAGCATGAGCAAGGCACTAATACAATGTTTTGTACATAAACTTTACGGTGATAATTCTATATGTAGCAAGATATTTATAAGAACAGAACTTTTTTATTGCATAGTTGATATACCTTTTCAATTGGAAGATAAAGTGAACATGTTACAAAGATTTTTTTTTACATTTATTGTCTGTGTGAAATAACTGGGATATGGAAAAAACCCAAACAGATAGAAACCATTATGGAAAGAACCTCTATGGGGAAAAATCCTGTAAAAAAAAAAACACGAAAAAAAAATGTCATGGGTAGGAAAAAAAACCCTAATTTTTTTTAACTTTGCTTATGATTCAAAGAAAACAAGTAAATTAAAATGAATGAAAATAGCAAAACTTTAAACCATGTGGTTCAGAAAAATATACATTACACTAGTTCATAATATATCACAATATATTGAAATAAATCCACATGTTGCTGAGCTTATTTCAGTGGCATTCATAATTATATGGTTTCAATAATACTAACAAAACAGGCTATTAATTGAAAATAGAATATGATTTGGAATTTTCTTTAAAAACATCTCCACAATCCAGTATAAGTATTTCCATTAGTTCTCTGAATTCTGCACCCCATGTAACATGTAACCAACTAAGCCTGTACATTTTTAACTCCTTGCATGCTGCTGGTGGATATTCCTGCCCAGAAAACTATTTCTCTTGCCACTGAAATAAGTATAATTTGGGTCATTTAATCAAATTTTCTCCCTGTAAATGGCATAGATTTTTTCACGAATGATTTCTTGAGTTAAATTTGGTTGAATTTTTCAACAAATCTAGTCATGGCTGCTATGTAGCAGCCATGACTAGATTTAATGAAAAATATTTTGAAAATACTCAGCAGGTTAAGAGTTAAGGCTTAGTAAGTGTATATTTTGTTGTAGTGATCTTGCAGTTACCAATTTTTTATAACCAGAAAGTGTGAAGACACAGGGTTAGTCACACTTTCTGGTTATAAAAATGTTCATTATCACAGAATAACTAACCCTGTACACTGTAGAGCCTTAGTGTAAGTTTGATCCATATAAACAACATATTGGTCAAAACCAGCCAGTACTATTCTAAAAAACCTGATGAACCTTCATTGAAATGGATTATGGAAAGGTTTTTAGTGAATTTCCAAAATGAAAGCATATTCTATTTTCAATTAATAGCTTGTTACAATGACTTTTCCATTTATGCTATATATTTAAAAAAACAAACTATGTATTTAATAAAGCCATATTAACCTTTTATGTACTGATGGCAACATACAAAAAAATTTCCAGAAGCAAATTTTTCCACAATGCAACTAGGAATTTAACCAATTCAGTCTCAATGAGCTCTTTCAAACAACGTTGTATTGGTTAAATTCCTAGTTGCCATAGGAAGAAATGCCATTCAGGTTTTCAAGAAATAACAAAAATCAACTTGGAATTGGAATTGTAACTGAATAAAAATTATGTAAAAATAAATTATGTAAAGATATATTAGCTATTAACCCTTTGAACCTCAGTGGCATCTTCCATGTCAGTTTAGTGGCTGCAATCGCAAGAGTTCATATTCAGTATTTGGGGTAGACCTATTTATTAGTTTCACTGTGTATCCTTTGGTCTGCGTGTTGAAAATATTGCTTGGTCACTTAGCTGCCATCCTACTTAATAAAACTATGACATATCATGTTCCTGGGCCAGAAAAAAATGGCCCCTCAAGTTCAAAGGGTTAACAAGAAACCCATGCATAGGGCTTTTCATTGGAGCTTTTCTACTGTTTAGGATTTTTTCCATTATGGGTTTTTCCTGTGCTCAAATTAACTTAACCCATATTGTTTCAGAGATTTTGGCCATCTGGAAAGATGAAGATAGAACATATTTATTTGTTGTACATGTATATATATATATATTGCATGCTTGGAATCCTATTCTAACTGTTCTAATAGTTGAGTCACAATGAACAAATTTTGTCTGTGTCACATACTTCTGTAGAGACCTAAGCAAGGTTATATTCAGATTCATTATTTTTAAATGGTATTTAATTATTCATCTCCTGCATGTTCTATTTTTGCCATCCTTATTGGCATTGACATTTGCTAGCAAAATATTTATATTGTGTCACAGGCTCGAGAAATGGAAAAGAAACTATCCAACTTTCAACAAGACAGAGCTGCCAGAAAGATTCAACGAGAGTGGAAATCTCACCAGGATAGAGAAGCTGTATGTTAAATTTTGTACTACCCGCAATTGCTAGATTGAATCAAATGTTATTGAAACATTTCCCAGTTTACTGTGCAGTAAACAAGCACTGTTTTACTTATAAAAGAGGACCCGGTCACCAATGTCTGGGGTGGAAGTTCTCTAACGTGGGCTACATGGGTATAGATGATTGGCTGGACTTCACTTTATAATATGTGACCTTAAACACCAATAATAAATAAATAAATAAATAAATAAAAGCTATTCTGCCTAACATGTTGTACATTACAAAAGTACCTGGAAACTGGAGAGCGAGAATCATGCGATCCACTTTATAAGTAATGTTGTAGCAATGTATCGTGTGACCTCTGTACTCAGTTACTCATGCTACCTGTGGCATGCGCAAGCTGCAAGGATCTGCATGGTAATTTGTTGAAATAACAAGTGATGTCATGAAAAATGTTTCACACTATTTCCGATTTGATTTGGAATCGATGTCAACATCTGACCCCTGATTCGATAGATTTGATTTGAGGATAGGTATTCCAGTTCTCAGGAGATTTGATTTGAGAATAGAAATTCCAGTAACCAGGACAACCAGACATTTATTTTTTTGAAACCGCTGTTGACAGTACCGTGCAGAATCATCAACAGTAACTGGCACCAGTCTGTATACTTGGTGACAGTAAACAATCATTGCTGTTCGAAGTGCAATATTTGTTTACAAAATAAAACATATTGCAACAAGCATATCTGAAACACCCTTACATACATTTACTGTCATAACCATCTGAAAAGGGTTAATAAAACACTTTTAAATGTTCAAAAAATCGCTTTTAATCTGTTGAGTAAACTGTAAAGAAACTTTTTGCTTCAGCATAAAAAAATTGATAAGAGTCGTGAAAACAACAAAGAACTTTTGGGACTACAGATAATATTTTCTGTTCTTTTTTATACCCCCTGCAATAAGTTGTGTGGTGTGTGGAATAATCTTGTCCATCTGTCGGTACGTCCATCTGTCTTGCAGTCTATCCATTGACATAATATTGTCTGGAGATTTTCTTTGGTATTTATGAACCATTGTCCATGAAACTTGGTGTGACAGTTCATCACCATGGGAACCTGTGCACCTGCAATTATAATTCAGACTCTGCTATTTTTGCCTGAGTTATGCCACTTTTTGACTTTTCTTAGAGTGCTAGAATTTTGTCCAGAGATTTTCTCAGATGTTTATGGATCGATTCGTTTGAAACTTGATATGGATGTTCTCTATCATGGGAGCCTGTGCACCTGTGATTATAGTTTCTAATTAGACTTTTTTGCTAGAGTTATGCCCCTTTTCATCTTAAAATGCCTGAATTTTGTTCGGAGATTTTCTCAGATGTTTATGGGTCGATTCCCTTGAATGTTGGTATGGATGTTCACAACTATGGGAACCTGTGCATCTGTGAATACAGTTTTTCTCAGACTTTTTTTTTGCCTGACTTATGCCCTTTTCGTCTTAGAATAATCATTGCAGTGGGGGTTATGGACAGGCCCATCATGGACAGTCACACCTCTAGTTTAAATATTTAATGTTTTAAATCAATAAATACAGTACCTTGAAAATATTTTTGATACTTAAATCTTCTTATTTTGTTTTAATTCCAATTTTGAAAATTCGAAGCAAGTGGAAATGCATCAAAATAGTAATGGCAGCTACTCATCTGACATCAAATAACATTAAGTGAGTTACCTGATACGACGGAACCCTTAGATGGTATCTCAGCATTCTGATTGGGCAAACTAACTTTGAGGCATAATAATATTCTATGTGGTGAGGATGTAAAATTGATGCCCTTTGTGTGGAGAGAGACACAGTCTGTATAGGCTCAAGATCCCCTCATAATATTCAGTTAAAGTGAGGCCACAAAGTTGCCGGTACGGAGGTCATCCCCCAAATCCATGCCACTCGGCCAAGGAAAGGCTTTAATATAAGTTGTATAACTTAACAATCCTTGTAAAATGCATAAACTTAAAACAAAACCTTTTCTCTGTGAGTTTTCCCACAACAGGAAATCAGCATTGAAGTTGTCTTTGTATTCATGTGTTAACTTTTACAAAACTATTATGTAGTAAAATGGCAGTGCATTACAGTATATTACATCACTCTTTTTATATATTACATTACAACATATTATAATCTCAACCCTTAAGTCCCCTTACAACCACAAACTCCCCCTTTTATATGGCTCTGAAAAAGTTGTTCCTAGAGTATTCTTCCTTGAGAACTTTACTCACAGAATGCATGTATCTTAACAGTGTTTTTACATCATTATTGGCTGCCTACAATGATGTAGAAACATTGTTAAGTCATCTGCAGCTGTGTTGATTGGTTGAGTACCAGAAGCCACTATCAGGACTTCAAAAAAAAACTTGAGGGTACCAGAGCAAAAGCCAGCATTTTCCTCACTCATGGTTCATATTCAGTCAAACACTAATAAAAGTTTGTTCCTATAAATTTGTTTTATGGGCACTTTCCAATAATTTGTAATAAAATAAATTTTGATGAACAAATTCAGACCAGCAAAAATAATCTAGCCCTCAACCAGTTAATGTACATATGGTGGTTATTAACGTTATATTAATTAGAGGTGACTTGGGGCTGATGAAAGCAAATAAGGAATTAATAAGCTGCAGTATCCTGTTGTTTCTCATCTCAGACTTCACACTGACATGGGTAAACATGCCAGTATCCCTCTATCTTTCACTTGCTTAAATATCTGAAGAAAAGCTTACCTGAAAAAAGAGTCTCCTAAAAAATTAAAGTAATATTTTCTCAGGTTTCCTGTATTTTCAAATGACATATCAGGAATCTAGAAATCAGTTTTTGGGGCCTTGAAAGTGCTCATATACAGCTCTTAACCACAGAAGACCTTCAGCACTTTGCAGACTGATGTGGAAATACCAAAAATTTCAAAATACAAATTCTTCCCATAATGCAAAAAGGAATTAAACCAATTCAGCCTTGTTTAATAGATCTCATTGAGTGTACAGAGGAGGATTAAATGGCTTGAAATGATGTTATAATTGCTGTTACACTTATTTGCAACTTCGTACTAGCACTTGTTGCATTGTTGAAAAACTGCAGTAGGGTCTTCAGGATCAATCCCTAATGACTGATCCTCATAATGATAATTGAATTAGCGCAGACCGTGACATCACATTTGTTACTTCCCACTCCTTTCTTGTGGGAATCCTGCAAAGTGATTCTGTTCTTGATTACTGCAGGAAACAAATTCTGATCCTGTTTTACTGGTATAATAGGACCTGGTTACCAATACCTGTGGTGTTTGTTCTCTGAAGTGGTGCAGCATCAGTACAAACAATTTTTTAAATTTGACTTTATACTTGTGTTGTGGTCACAATATAGCCATAGATGCTGAAAGTGACCATTGACACCAAGAAATAAAAATATCCCACTTCTCACCCCATACTCCAATTCAGGGAAGTTGGGGATATGGTATTGATTGGAAGGTACAAGGTTGAACCAGTGTTGGGAGGTTACCCAAAAATACAACTCAGTGTCAGTTATTTAAAAACACTGACTGACCTGAACGTGAGATAACCCTCATTTGGGACATGCTCGGTTATTTATCTGCACAGTCTTGAATGCTGTCACTCCGTGTAATGTATTAAATAAAAAGGGCAGAAATCAAAGAAAAAATCATAGCCCAGTAGGCCTACTAAATAACTTTTTTGGTCCCATAATATAATCGTATTTACATATTAAATAAACTTTCTTTTGAATGACAAATGAATGAAATGATAAAAATCACCCCATTCAGTGTGAGTTTGAAAGTGCCACCTGGTTTTGGACAAAAATAAAACACACATCGAATTACCAAAATGACCACACACTTCACTTGAATGCAATATCCATGCATCTGCTGGCCACTTCAGTAATTTCTCTGTATATGTTTGAATGGAATTAAAAAAAAAGCATTTGCACTCTATACTTGCACCAACAACATTTTCAAGACTGCAGGCCAAGATTCGGGGCTATTTGTGTCAATACACGAAACTCAGCACGATATTCATTACTTTTCGTTACCCTTCAACACCAACGGTAAAACACTATCTGTAATATGATCACTTTATCAAGTGCGGTTTACTTTGCAGAACTGGAACTTACCTCCACATTTATACTGTCCAATATATTTATTTCTACATGTATTTTTGAAAGCTTGAACCTCAAAATAGATTTAAAGTTCACAGTTGAAGTCCGATAAAAATTTGGGTTTCAATGACCAAAATGAGCAACTTTTAGGGTTGGCATAATTGCTTTGGGTCGACGGGGGTACCCCAAACCAAGGGATTTTATTGCTTTGGCTTCACAACATTAAATCTTCAGCATTTTTCTTACCCAAGTTGTGCATTGCTACCACAACATTTTCCTCTTGTCTTGGGGGGTGGGGGGTGGGGAGAGGGGGTGCTGCCGCCAATGTTATTCAGCTGGATATCCAACGCTCTGTGAACAATCTTCGCTGTCTTCTGGATTAATGGTTCACTGTGCATGTGCTGTGCTATATATAATCTCATAATTTAGAGAGAGGGGAAGGTACTTGCACTTTAAACTTTTATTAAAACTAATATTTGGGAAAAAAACCAAGTGTTTATAGTGTTTAATACTTGAATATTTTTCTCTAAAAAAAAAACAAACTAGAATCAACTCTTTTTTTAAAAAAAAACGAATAGAAAAATTTCATAACCTCCCAACACAAGGTTGAACTAGTGATTGAATCAGGACCATATGGTTGTTTCTAGCTCACCTGACTGAAAGTCAGGATGAGCTATAGGGTACGTTTCAGTGAGCTATTCTGGTTTACTTGGTTTATTGTGAACATGCGCAGCCAAACCGAATAATAACCGGGTCATTTCATTCAGCAGTTTATATTCTGGTTTATCATTCTGGATAAAACCATCTAAATCTCCTTGAGAGCAGGGTTATCTGGTTATCATTCTATTCTTGACATGCGCAATGGAATGCACAAAAAGGTTCTAGGCACCGCACAACAACAAATAAAAAATATTCTGATTCCGAGTGTCAAGATAGAAATAAACAATGCCAATTTAATGAAAATTGCAATAACTGAAGAGAGAGAAAAGATAAAAAGTTAATTGCATTTATTTAGCCTATACAAGCGGCTTTTAAAAAATACATGCATGTTCTCCGCGATATGGATATCTTCTTCCTTACAACACGCCCGTTTGCATGTTTCCTGCGACATTAAGCCAGTTTCTACTGGAATAGTAGTCTCATTAAACTTACTGTTCCATTGGGATTATCAAACCTAGTTTATGTTTACATGGCATAGTAAACCAAGTAAACCAGAATAGTTCGCTGAAACGTACCCGTAGTCATCACTCACCATCCATCGTGGGTGAACATGGTGTTTGCACCTGCACTTCCTAAACCACTGAACCAATTTTAGTTATATTTGAGATGATTGCTTGTTCTGACATTGCATTTTGTTTTTTTCCAAATCAACTTGCCCAGCCTCATAGGGAGGGGGTGGGGGAAAATCCCCCAATATTCTTGAAAAAACTCATGAACCAGTGGGTACAATGATGTGATAATTGGTATGGAGATTCCTTTTGAGGTATAGAATCAAGTTTGTTCAAACAAAGTTTGTGGATCAATATTTGCCTTTGTAATAAGAGGGGCAAGATTTTTTGCCCTGCCCAAAATTTATATTTTCTGAACCGATGGTCCGATTTGAACCAAATTTGATATGTGGTATTATTGAGTCATAAGTACTTGATTCATGCAGAATTTTTTTTCCCATGTCCCCGTCAAAATACAGGAGCTAAAAATAGAAATATTTTCAAATACCCATATTTCCCAAACAAGATGGAACAGAGAACTGTTCTTTGGTATGAAGCATTCTTAGACCAGTAGAATTTAATGGTAAAAGAATTGCCATCGGTTATGAGAGGGTGTTGTACAAGGGGAGGGGGAAGGGTGGGGGATCGAAAAAATGCTGAGTCGGCATATTTGCAAAAATTTAAAAAAAAAAAAAATTTCTCTACAACCACTGATCAGAATCTTTTGATATTTGGTATACAACATCCAAAGGGAGGGGCGGGGGTGTCAGATACAAGTGTGTTAAAATGAAGCCCCTTGGTTCATATTTGGGCTCAATACAGGAGCCCAAATTTTTAACTTAGAGCAATATGGGGAATGTTTAGCTTAGAGTAATATGGGGAATGATCTTTAAAGATATTCTTCAGATCCACCAGTCAGACTGCTTTCATATTTGATATACAACATCTCTAGGGGGGTTGGATTCAAATTTGTTCAAATCAAGTGCCTGGGTTAATATTTGGTCTCGCTATGGTAACAATGGTCATAATCTTTTGATATTTGGTTTACATCATCCATATGGGGGTCAGATACAAGTGTGTTAAAATGAAGCCCATTGGTTCATATTTGGCTCAATACTGGAGCCTGAATTTTTAACTTAGGACAATATGCAGAATATTCTTTAAAAATCTTCTTCAGAACCACGAGTCAGAATCTTTTAATGTTTGGTATACATCATTGTTATGAGGGTTAGATTCAAGATTGTTCAAACCAAGTCCCTAGGTTAATATTTGGGCTTCCTATGGAAGCCCAAATTTTAACTTGGTGCAATATGGGGGATAATTTTTTTTTATCCTCCAGTCCAAATGCTTTCATATTTGGTATACAACATCTCAGGGGGTCCACATTCCTATAGGAGCACAAATTTTTAACTTAGTGCAGTATGAGAGAATTTCTTTAAAAGTCTTCTCCTTGAGATCCCTCGTCAGAATTCTTTCACATTTGTTCAAATCGAGTGCCTGTGGCTCATACTCAAGTTTGTTCAGGTTAAGATCCTAGGTTGATATTTGGATATTATCTCCAGAACAATCTCTTAACATGTTTTTATATTTGGTATACAACATCTCTAGGGGTATCAGATTCAAGTTTGTTCAAATTGAGTCCCTGAGTTAATATTTGGGATTTTTATGGGAGCCTGAATTTTAACTTAGTGCAATATGAGGGAATTTCTTTAAAAATCATATTCTCCAGATCCACCAGTCAGAATGCTTTTGTATTTGGTATACAACATCTCTAGAGGAGTGAAATTCAAGTTTGTTCAAATCGAGTCCCTGGGTTAATATTTGGGCCCCCTATGGTAGTCCAAATTTCAACTTAGTGCAATATGAGGAAATTTCTTTTAAAATCTTCTTCAGATACCCCAGTCAGAATGCTTTCACATTTGGTATACAGCATCCTGGTGGTAGAAGGGAAGGGGTCAGACTCAAGTTTGTTCAGGTTAAGTTCCTAGGTTGATATTTTTACTCCCCAAGTTTTGCATTACTGGAAATCAGGGCTTTATTTCTGTAGTAGCTACATAGTACAAGAAAAAAAAATTCATCTGGCATGGACAATAGAGTTATAAATAATTGAATAACTTCATTCCTCTGTAGTGTTAATTAGCTATAGATGCTAATTAAATCCTTCTTTTAAACAACTATTGTCAGGTGAGTGCCTCAGGCCCCATGGGGCCTCTTGTTATTTTAACCATTGAAGCCCTAATTCCCTTGTTTCTGCTTCAGAGTAATTGTCTCGACCTACAACTTTTCTGTTAATTTGCAGGTTAAATTCAAACACTGCACAACTGCAGCACCAGACATCTAAATTGTGTAAATTGTCGAGACCTTCAAGGTTTAAATAAGAATCAAATTCAAATTGTTGTTAACTTTTGTTTTTGCATTGAAGACCATTACAAGGTTTTTTAGCGCAACCTGACAACGCCAGGTATAAGCTATTGGGATAGGTTGCAATCCATCATCTGTCCATACGTCCATAAGTCAGTACCTCTGTTTGTCTGTACCTCTGTCCATCCACAATTCCTTTAGCGCACCCTACAGGCTGTTTATCTTACCTGACCAGTTTCAAATTTCATACATGGCTTTGGAGTAATATCTCAATGGGAGCTATCAAGTTTTTCTGAATTTCATTGAAAAACCTGGCCATCAGTGTCCTTGAATCTGAAATATAAATTGTCAACAATTCCAGTTGCACACCTACAGGCCACATCTCTCAGCTGATCTTTTTCAGATTTCATATGTAGCTTCCGTGTGAAGTCTAGAGGGGAGCTATCAAATTTTTATAAATTTCATTAAAAAAAATGCGCACCAGTGGCCATTTTGGATTTGCAATATGAATTCTCAACAGTTCCATTAGCACACCCTACAAGTCGCATCTCTTGCCCGATCTTTTTCAGATTTCATATGTAGCTTTGGTGTGATGTCTTTTCTGTAGAAACTTGAGTGAATGACTTGCCATTACTGGAACTTTCTATGTAGTTCAAGTTGAGCTGCAGTGTCACTGACACTTTCATTATGTCTCCCCTTCCCAGAAGGGAGCCATATTGTTTTAGTGCATATTCTTTTTTTTCTTCTTCTTCTTCTTCTTCTTCTTCTTCTTCTTCTTCTTCTTCTTCTTCTTCTTTCTTCTTCTTCTTCTTCTTCTTCTTCTTCTTCTTCTTCTTCTTCTTCTTCTTCTTCTTCTTCTTCTTCTTCTACTCATACAAACTTTGTCTGGGTCATAACTTTTTTGTCTTTTGACCTACACCTTAGATACTTGGCATGTGGATGTATCACCATGAGACGGTGTGCAGTGTACCATAGTGACCTTCATGTGACCTTGACCTTTGACCTGAAGGTCAGATTTATGTGTTTTTTTTTAAGGGAAACATCACACAAACTTTGTCCGAGCCATAACTTTTTTGTCTTTTGACCTACACCTTAGATACGTGGCATGGGGATGTATCACCATGAACCGGTGTGCAGTGTACCATAGTGACCTTCATGTGACCTTGACCTTTGACCTGAAGGTCAGATTTATGTGCTTTTTTAAGGGAAACTGTCTGGTCCAGAACTTTTTTTGTATTTTGTGTCAGGCTTTAGATATTTGGCATGTGGATGTATCACCATGAGCCGGTGTGTAGCGTAACATTGCGACCTTCATGTGACCTTGACCTTTGATCTGAAGGTCAGATTTGTGCTTTTTCAAGGAAACTTTGTCCGGACCAAAACTTGTTTGTCTTTTGAGCCAGACCTTAGATATTTGGCACGTGGATGTATCACCATGAGCCGGTGTGTCACATACCATTGTGACCTTCATGTGACCTTGACCTCAAGGTCAAATTTATGTACTTCAAATAGGGAGTAATTGTCCAGACCAGAATCTTTTTGTTTTTTGACCTAGGACTTGGTTATTTGACATGTGGATGTGTCACCATGAGACCGCATGTCGTCTACCTCGATGACCTTTATGTGACCTTGACCTCTGACCTTAAGGTCAAATTTATGAACTTCAAATAGGGAATAATTATCCAGACCAGAACTTTTTTTGTTTTTTGACCTAGGACTTAGATATTTGACATGTGGATGTATTGCAATTAGACCGCATGTCACATGTAATCATGACCTTCATGTGACCTTGACCTCAAGGTCAAATTTATGTACTTTAAATAGGGAGTAATTGTCCAGACCAGATTTTTTTTTTTTTTGGACATGTGGATGTGTCACCATGAAACCGCATGTCCGCTACCTTGATGAACTGCATGTGACCTTGACCTCTGACCTCAAGGTCAAATTTATGTACTTCAAATAGGGAATAATTGTCCAGATCAGAACTTTTTTGTTTTTTGACCTAGGACTTAGATGATTGACATGTGGATGTATCACAATGAGACCACATGTCATCATGACCTTCATGTGACCTTGACCTCAAGGTCAAGTTTATGTACTTTAAATAGGGAGTAATTGTCCAGACCAGAATTTGTTTTTTTTTGTCATGTGGATGTTGAGCTAGATCATAGATATTTATAACCCCGCTCCCCAAAGGGGAAGTTGGGACATACTTGTTTACCTCTGTCTGTGTGTGTGTCTGACAGTCTGTCCATAACAACATTTTGCACATTTTACTCGGCAACTTTTAATCCCAGCAATTTGATATTTTAATAAAGCTTCATATATGTCATATTGTGGGATGCGTGTTCATCTGTCTGTAACAAAATTTGTCATCGCACTTAAAGTGACTGCATTGATTTTACCCTTGCCCAGATATTTTGAAAAGTCGAAGGTGCAACTAATGAACTTTGGCTATCTGCTTAAAGTTCCATGTATGTGGTTCACGGTATTTACTTGTACCCCCTTTTTTATAAATATCATAAAGTAAAAATACGTGCAGCCCGAGAGCGCACATTTTCATGTCAACGCTGCAGTAGACAGTTGTCTGGACCAGAACATTTCACTCAAGTAAAAAAAAAGAACATAACTTATTTCTCTTTAGAGCTAGACCTTACATATCTGGTATGATTGTCAATATTTTTATGTATATATCATTTGTAGTGCATAAAATAGAAAGGAAGGGGAGACATATGTTTTAGTGTGCTAAAACACTTTCTAGTTTAATTCTGGTTTAAAACATCCTTTAAAAATCTTTTCATTCAGTCCCAAAAAGTCCTTTAGAAGCCCTTTCATTTGTTACATGAAATTGTGGGCATACACCATAACATTGTTCACAAAACTATGTGAAAACTATGGGGTAAATGATTAATGACAGATGTAATGGGCACTTTATAGGAAGTCCATTCAAACAGTCCCTGTGGAAACCCCATGAAGTGGGGCAGCGCTTGTTTATGGTGGTAAACAGGTTCTGCTTTACTGGTAAAATAGGATCTTGTAACCAATGTCTGGAGTGGAAGTCCTCTAAAGTGGAGCAGCATTGGTATAAATGGTTGGCTAAACTAGACTTTATCCCTATATTGTGGTCATGAGATAGCCAGAGATGCTGAAAGTGATCTTAGGCATCAACAAATAATCAGAAACCACAGTGTGAAATAAATTTTGCAATTATTTACATTTTCCATTTAATTTTATTAAAAGTATAGTCCTTACCTGCTGACATTTGTTCTCTGTCATATTTCATAAAACATTTTGCCAAAATTCAATCATGTTGTGTCACAGGCACGAGAAACTGAACAGAAGGTTGCTAGCTTTCAGGAGAACAGAGCAGCTAGAAAGATTCAGCATGAATGGAAAGCTCATCAAACCAGAGAGGCAGTATGTAATGTTTTTCTCACCTGCTTGCTAGTTTGCTGAAGCATTTTGAGTGAGACAATTCAACTAATTACCTCATATGTTGATTTATTAACATTTTTTGATCAGTGAGAATGGGATGGAATGTTTTTTTCTAGTTTTCTAGTTTATTAGCTTGGTGAAGGAACAGTTTTAAGACTAGAGCACTTGTTTGTTTTCATTTCTTTTTCACGGATGTTTCAAGGTTTTATGTTTTTATGCACATTAATCCTTTAACCAATGTAATGGCCATATCTGGCCAATGTTATTCACAAAAATCTGCAATCACATTTTTTTGATGTTTTTCCTCCAAAACATAGCCTATTAGTGGAAAAAGCTGGTCAAGTGCATTCAATTGGCTTCAAAACCTTAGTTTATTCATTGGAATGTGCTCAAGATTTGTTTTTGAAGCAAAATTTAAGAAATAATGACTTTAGAATGGCAATTTTTGTGTATAGCACTGGTCTGGTTGGCGTTTACATCAGAGAAAGGGTTAAAAAATCAATTTTTATGTAGTTGTATGATTATTTACAATTCTCTAGCTTTTCCTTTTGTTTCAGTGGCTTTCACATTGAACCTCCGTCTGCTAATGTTACAAAATTCACTTTAACAGTCAGCAGGTGTAAATTATATCAAGTTTTAATATAAAAATTATAATTGAAAGTTTTTCAAGAAATCTTTTTTGTAAATATTGCTGTGTAAGGTAAAGCGACATACTTTGCTTTTAGTAACATACTGCTGTACCCTCATAGCGATAATATGGTACCAGTTGTATGTGTGGTGAGTTGGATTGACTGAAAATTAAAATTTCAGATATTTTAACCCATGAGGACCTGAACAATTGTCCTGAATTTACACATGACCACAGCCTTTTGACATCCCACAGCTTAGCACTTATCTCTAGTCACATCTTGACTAGAAACCAATGCCTAGGCAATTTGTCTATTGTCTCCATGGTCTCATCATGATGACATCTTAAGGGCACCTGTTCTGAGGTTGTAAAAGTCAGAAATAAGCCTTCAAGGCCTTAATGAGGATAAGATGATAATGTGTAAAGTGACAACAGAATCAAATTCTTAAAAATTGAATCCAGCCGTGCAGTAGAGGCAGTGCAAATATACACAAAGCCTTTAGCAAATTATGAAGGAAAGTTTCGATATTTTACAAGTGGGTGAATGGGCACTAAACTGAAATCGCATATGAAAGTGCAGAAATATATGAAATATATATCTTTCATGGCTGGAACTTGAAGTGTTTCTTAACTCCTTGCAATCTGCTGGCAGATATTCCTGCCGGGGCAGGATTTCTTTTACTATTGAAATATGTGTAATTTGGGCATATTTAATCAAATTTTTTCCCTGTAAATCAAATGGATTTTTAGCTGCGACTAGCAGCTCTATAAGTGGCAATGTCGGTCTGTCTGTCAGTCGGTCGGTCTCTCGGTTGGTCTGTCAGTCGGTCTGTCTGTGACCAACGAGTTTCAAAACTCAATAACTTTTGAAATGCTTGATGGAATGACTTTATATTTGGCATGCAAGTGTATCTTATTGATGTCATGCATGTGTTGTTCCAAATATTTTTCTTGGAGTTATGGCCCTTGATGAACTCAGAATTTTGTGAGATTGCACCACCCGTCGCAGCTTTGGCGTCGATCTCGCAATTTTTTCTCCAGTGATTCTTGGAGTTAAATTTAAATGAATTTTTCATCAAATCTAGTCATGGCTGCTTGCTGCTGTGTCCAATTATTTCTTTGAGGATTATTGCTCTTGTTAGACTTAGTTGCCTGGGGAAGTACGCCCAAGTACACGGCATCTCTCTGCCCCCTTGTAGGCAACCGGGATAAAGTGCCTTGCCCAAGGAGACAGCGCAGACATCCCGAATTCGGGACCTCTATCATTGAAGTCCAACAGTCTACCACTGAGCCACCGCGCTCCCACTGATTCTAATCTTAAGCCCCGCTAAAAGTTGTTCACAGTTCAGGAAATAATTGTAAGAAATTGAACTTCTCACCGAAATAAATAAAAAAATAAATAGATTAGAATCAGTATTTTAGCGCCTTTCAGAATCTTTCGGGTTCCAGTTATGTATAGGTGTAAAATCTTTGATTTTTGAGCCTCTGCCACTCACCCCAGTCCCACCAATCCAGGCCTCATACTCGCACTCCCACACACACAACCATCACTGTTTACAGAGCTCCCATGAATGCACTCGTGAATGTGGACAACGTCAAATACATTGTGTTACTATTAGAACACTGTCCTATTTTCCTCAACAACACTCATTAGTTGAAACTGTAATCGCAAGGCTCCCACTGAGACATAATTATTGAAATTTGATTTTTTTTACAATGTTTTGAAAAATAAGGCTGAAGTGTCATAAGCTTGGAAAACTGTGATATGTACAACCAATGCAAATCTGTTGTGCAGATAATATAAATTGAACCTCTAATGTTGTTTTCTGACAATATCATAAATTTCATAAATATTTTCCAGCTAAATAATTCATTTTTATCACAATACACCATTTCCAGTATTCACCCCTGATTGGAATGAGGCTATAGATATTAAAAAAGATATTCAAAATCAACTGTTCCATAGGTGTAGGGTGACTGAAAATTTTTTTTTTTTTGTTTTGTTTGGTTTTTGTTCCTTCATTTTCCCATATGGACAATTTCTATTCATTCTTGCAATGCTCTTTGGGTGAGCTTCCAGTGTATGTTAATGTTAAAAATTGATGGTCAGCTAAAAGAGAATGAAAGAGAATATTTTAGCCAACATGCATTTTGACTTTGTATCACATCTTGTGTCTTGTAATGCATTTTCATTTTTGCACAATTTGATCAGATATAATATTAGAAAATGAAAAGAATTTTTAGCTCACTTGACTGAAAGTCAGGGTGAGCTTTTCTTATCACTCTTTGTCCGTTCTCCATCCATCCATCCGTCTGTCCATCGTCCGTCATCCTGCGTGAAGGTCGTGTTTGAGCCTCTTTCTCCTAAACCGTTGGTCACATTTTAATTAAATTTCATGTAAGTAGTGGTTATATAGGGGCATTTTGATTTTTATGCAAATTAGGTTTCGGCTCATATTGAGCAGAGTGGTGGGGAAAAAAAGGACAAATTTTTTGAAAATCTTCATCTAATGAACCACCAGTAGCAGAGACTTGATATGGGTTATACAGAGTCCTTTTGAGGTTTAGAAACAAATTTTTTCAAGAGAAGTTTGTCGGGCATTATTTGCCTTCGTTATGGGATGGGCAAAAATTTTGGCCACGCCTAAAATTTCTATTTTCAGAACCGTGAGGTCGATTTGAACCAAATTTGATATGAGATAATAATGGATCATAAGTAGTTGATTGATGCAAAAAAAAATTTTCTTATTGCCCCATGGGAACCTTGGGAGCTAAAAATAGGAAAAACCTTAAAACTGCCATATCTCCAAAACTACACAGCACAGAGAATTCTTATTTTGTATAAAGCTTACTTTTATCCAGTAGAATAGAATGGTGAAAAAAAATCTATCAGTTTGATCACAAGGTACTTTTTTCAGGACTTTGAAAAAGTGCTGAGTCAGCACTTTTTTAACACTGTAGGCAATGGGAAAAACATTGTATGCTACATTGTAGGGTGGATCTGAATCAAGTTTGTTCAAATCGGCCCCCTGGGTTCATATTTGGGCTCAGTATAGGAGCCCAATTTCGAACTTAGTGCATTTCAGGCAAATTTCTTAAAAAATCTTTTTCTTTAGATCCAGCAGGCAGAATCTTTTGATATTTGGTATGCAACATTGTGGGGTGGATCTGATTCAAGTTTGTTCAAATCGGCTCCCTAGATTCATATTTGGGCTCACTATAGAAGCTTGAATTCGAACTTAGTGCATTTCAGGCAAATTTCTTAAAAAATCTTCTTTTCCAGATCCAGCAGGCAGAATCTTTTGATTTCTCATATGCAACATTATAGGGTGGATCTGATTCAAGTTTGTTCAAATCGGCCCCCTGGGTTAATATTTGGGCTCAGTAAGGAGCCCAATTTCGAACTTGGTGCATTTCAGACAAATTTCTTAAAAAATCTTCTTCTTTAGATCCAGCAGGCAGAATCTTTTGATATTTGGTATGCAACATTGTGGGGTGGATCTGATTCAAGTTTGTTCAAATCGGCTCCCTGGGTTCATATTTGGGCTCAGTATAGGAGCCCAATTTCGAACTTAGTGCATTTCAGGCAAATTGCTTAAAAAATCTTCTTCTTTAGATCCAGCAGGCAGAATCTTTTGACATTTGGTATCCAACATTGTGGGGTGGATCTGATTCAAGTTTGTTCAAATCGGCTCCCTAGATTCATATTTGGGCTCACTATAGAAGCTCGAATTTGAACTTAGTGCATTTCATGCAAATTTCTTGAAAAATCTTCTTCTCCAGAACAAGCAGGCAGAATCTTTTGATATTTCACATGCAACATTGTAGGGTGGATCTGATTCAAGTTTGTTCAAATCGTCCCCCTGGGTTAATATTTGGGCTCAGTATAGGAGCCCACCTTCGAACTTAGTGCATTTCAGGCAAATTTCTTAAAAAATCTTTTTCTCCAGATCCAGCTGGCAGAATCGTTTGATATTTGGTATGCAACATTGTGGGGTGGATCTGATTCAGGTTTGTTCAAATCGGCTCCCTAGATTCATATTTGAGCTCACTGTAGAAGCTCGAATTCGAACTTTGTGCATTTCAGGCAAATTTCTTGAAAAATCTTCTCCAGATCCAGCAGGCAGAATCTTTTGATATTTCGTATGCAACATTGTAGGGTGGATCTAATTCAAATCGGCCCCCTGGGTTAATATTTGGGCTCAGTATAGGAGCCCAATTTCGAACTTAGTGCATTTCAGGCAAATTTCTTAAAAAATCTTCTTCTTTAGATCCAGCAGGCAGAATCTTTTGATATTTGGTATGCAACATTGTGGGGTGGATCTGATTCAAGTTTGTTCAAATCGGCTCCCTAGATTCATATTTGGGCTCACTATAGAAGCTCGAATTTGAACTTAGTGCATTTCATGCAAATTTCTTGAAAAATCTTCTTCTCCAGAACAAGCAGGCAGAATCTTTTGATATTTCACATGCAACATTGTAGGGTGGATCTGATTCAAGTTTGTTCAAATCGTCCCCCTGGGTTAATATTTGGGCTCAGTATAGGAGCCCACCTTCGAACTTAGTGCATTTCAGGCAAATTTCTTAAAAAATCTTTTTCTCCAGATCCAGCTGGCAGAATCGTTTGATATTTGGTATGCAACATTGTGGGGTGGATCTGATTCAGGTTTGTTCAAATCGGCTCCCTAGATTCATATTTGAGCTCACTGTAGAAGCTCGAATTCGAACTTTGTGCATTTCAGGCAAATTTCTTGAAAAATCTTCTCCAGATCCAGCAGGCAGAATCTTTTGATATTTCGTATGCAACATTGTAGGGTGGATCTAATTCAAATCGGCCCCCTGGGTTAATATTTGGGCTCAGTATAGGAGCCCAATTTCGAACTTAGTGCATTTCAGGCAAATTTCTTAAAAAATCTTCTTCTTTAGATCCAGCAGGCAGAATCTTTTGATATTTGGTATGCAACATTGTGGGGTGGATCTGATTCAAGTTTGTTCAAATCGGCTCCCTAGATTCATATTTGGGCTCACTATAGAAGCTCGAATTCGAACTTAGTGCATTTCAGGCAAATTTCTTGAAAAATCATCTTCTCCAGATCCAGCTGGCAGAATCTTTTGATTTTTCGCATGCAACATTGTAGGGTGGATCTGATTCAAGTTTGTTCAAATCGGCCCCCTGGGTTAATATTTGGGCTCAGCATAAGAGCCCAATTTCGAACTTAGTGCATTTCAGGCAAATTTCTTAAAAAATCTTCTTCTCCAGATCCAGCAGGCAGAATATTTTGATATTTGGTATGCACACCTTGCAGGGTGGATCTGATTCAAGTTTGTTCAAATCGGCCCCCCTGGGTTCATATTTGGGCTCAGTATAAGAGCCTAATTTCGAACTTAGTGCATTTCAGTCAAATTTCTTCAAAAATCTTCTTCTCCAGATCCAGCAGGCAGAATCTTTTGATATTTGGTATGCAACATTGTGGGGTGGATCTGATTTAAGTTTGTTCAAATCGGCTCCCTGGGTTTATATTTGGACTCGGTATAGGAGCCCAAATTTGAACTTAGTGTATTTCAGGCAAATTTCTTTGAAAATCTTCTTCTCCAGATCCAGCAGGCAGAATCGGGGGGGGGGGGGGGGGGGGGGGGGGGGGGGGGAGGAGGAGATTCAAGTTTGTTCAAGCCATGTCTCTGGGTTCATATTTGGGCTCACTGTGGTAGCCCAAATTATAACTCAGTTCAAAATGAGGAATTTTCTTTAAAAATCTTCAGGTCCAGCAGTTGGAATGTCTTGATATTTGGTATGCAGCATCCTTAGGAGGGTGAGATTCAAGTGTGTTCAAGTCCTGTCCCTAGGTCCATATTTGGGCTCACTGTGGGAGCCTGAATGATAACTTAGTTCAAAATGAGGAATTTTCTTTAAAAATCTTCTTCTTCAGATCCAGCAGTCGGAATGTTTTGATATTTGGTATGCAGCATCCTTAGGAGGGTGAGATTCAAGTTTGTTCAAGCCATGCCCCTAGGTCCATATTTGGACTCACTGTGGGAGCTCGAATTGTAACTTAGTTCAAAATGAGGAATTTTCTTTAAAAATCATCTTCTTCAGATTCAGCAGTCAGAATGTTTTGATATTTTTATACTGTACCAATGACCCAGACTTAGCTGGTGCTAACTCCACAAAAACCAGGGCCAAACACAAATTTTGCCCCCCAATCCCCAAAATTTGCATCCAAAACAAAAAGAAATCATGTCCTAAAGGACCTCCATAGTACGACTCTACTGCGCATGCGCAGTGACGCAGTCGTCCCGAAATTGGCGCCAAATATCATTCTCTGTTTGGCCCTTCATCAGTCAACATCTCACTGATCTTTGTGCTTGTAAATCTCAGTTTAAAGGATGCCAGACACGTAATTCTTGGAGAAAATGTGATTCTAAGGAGGATAGAAGGAGGAGAGGAAAAAAGAAGTGGCAAAAAATAATCAGGGCTGTACTTAAAATTTTTTGTTAAAATTATGTTAAGTTGCCTATTTTCGAGGCAAACGCCTCTTGTTGTCATTCTTGCTAATTGTTGCACTGCTTATTCAGTGTTTCCTCTCCCCTAACCTTCTAAAGTCCCCCCTTGCAATTCTCCCATGCTTTTGGCATATTTTTGAGAAGTTTCATTTCTAAAATTTCCCTGGGAGAGTTGCTTGGTTACAGAATGTTTTCTGTTATTTTCCCCATAGTTACGTTTTCACCCATGGGTGTATAACGTTTGTGTTCTGCATCTTCCATCTGATGTTCTGCAGATTCTCCCCTGGGAGTCTCTGTTTTGCATCAGATAGAGTGTAATTGAGGACTGATTCCGGGCCAGTTTTTTCAGTGCCTGGAGTCATGTTTTCTTCTGTGTTTACACTGTTTGTTTTCATTGGCAACAGCCTTTTTTGAGGGGGGCTGTTTGCCTTTGAGGTAGTTTATCTCATTATAAGATACATTTATATTATCCGAAAGTGTCTCATTAATTATTTTATATAATTTTAAAATTTTTGACCACACTTTGCCATCGGATCCATCGGGGCTCAACGTTACTTTTCAGCAACTTGGGCTTCTCTGAAAAAATATTTTTTCAAAATTATTTTGTTTTGCAATTGTTTTTTCATTTATTAATGGATCATGTTATTATGTATCTTTGTGTCAGGGGTTTTTGCGAGTAACTAGGACTTATTGTTGTTCCTTCACAATGAAAGGAACTTGTTCAAATTGTAATAGGAAGAAATCTTCCTCTGACTTTCATGATTATTGCATAAATTGTAGTCAGTGTTCTCGCATTAATCCCTGTCCTGTATGTGAACATTGGGATGAGAAACATTGGAAACGTGTGTCACGATATGTTGTTTCTGGAGAAAGAGCGATGCCGGCTCTTTCTCCACAAGGTCACTCTACTCTCTCAGTTTCTATTTCAGAGGAACCAGAACAGGGTGATGTTTCCATGTTATCTTCTTCAAGTGTGCGTCCGTCGTCACAATTAAATACAGAGCTAGCGGCAAAAGTGCTCATGGAGATTAGACAAATGTCGTCCGCTAGCTCGCCCGGTGTAGCGTCCATTCACCGAATGGTTCGGCAGCCGGGTTCGTCCGAGGCGGTCCAAGAGGAAATTTTGGGTGATGCGAGCACTATAAAAATAATAGATGCACACCCAGTGACGGCGGATAGTGAACGAGAACGGAGGAAGCCTTTTAGTCCGGTTCCTAGCTCGTCCAGGTCCAGCCGGGCCGCGAGCGAGAGAGGCCCCTCTCTCGTACAACAACATCTGGGACCAGATGTTGTGGTACAAAATGTGTCTTTAGCGGAGCATACGTCCGTCGCTCGGGACGCTCCGTTGTATAAGCAGTCCGCAGAGACTGTTAAGGCTTCCTCTTCTCGCCGGCGCACACGACCGCACCTTGGCTGCGTGACCTCCGATATCTTGCCAGCTTCGCCGAGGAAGGATTATTCGGCGACCAGGTCACACCATCCGGCAGCCAGGGACTCGAGACCGATGGACTCCGGACGTTCGCATAGGAAAAGTATGCGGGAGCCATCTGATGCGGAGCTGCCCTCGGCAAAGCAGCGAAAGACCGCTCCTCCGCAGGTCTCGACGTCGGACATTCTAGTGCAGATAGCACAGCTTATCGCAGCATCCCAGCAGCCGACAGAGACGGTGTCGGATCGAGAATTATCCGACGGCGCTGGGTCGGTACGCTCCGCCGAAGCATCGGGGGCGGACGACCGGGAACATCGGGAGGTCCGACCGGATGGTGAAAGGGATACGGATGAATTGGAGCTATCCCTTTCGGAACAACACAAAGCTGCCGTAGACTTCATCCGGCACTTTCTTCCTCAAGTTGTTCCGTCGGGCCAGACTGCTGCGCTTCCGGACAGGAGAATTATAGCGTCATTGGACTCTGATTTTTTCGAGCGGTTCAGGGACATCGCTCCCGAGTTTCCGTCGCAGTCCAATAATGTTGCTAGAACATTTGAATTATTGAACGACGCTATTTTTAAACTTGCTTCCAGGACAGGGAAAGCAGGCTTCTTGTCCGCAAATACTCTCAACCTGCCTTTCATTAATGCAAGGAATAAATTCGACACGGCAGGTCAGGGTATACCGAGAGTTCCTCTGCGTATGGACGACGAGGCGGAAGACTTAGAGCTATCATTACCGTCGTCAGCTTCTATTCCAACCGCAGTGTTGGAAACAGCTATTGCGTCTAACAGAGCCAATTTAGATGCCTTATCTTACGCAGATCACCTTACGAAGGCGTTATCACTGCGTCTTCAAGGGGAAGAGTTTCAGGATATACAATCCTCCTTAAGACTTCTTTCAAGGGCAGTAGCTTATTCCACGTGTAACTCCGCCCTTTCAGTGGCTAATCTGGAGTTGGTTAGACGTGACGCAGCCCTGTCTACATCCACACTAGTGGATTCTAAGGTGAAGAACTCTCTTAGAGTCGCTTCGGTCTCAGGAGATCTTCTCTTTGACGGCAAGCTTTCCGCTATTTATGATAATATTAAAAAGAAAGCTAGTGATTCTCTGTTGTTTAGATCCGCTCCTAAAAGGTCGGATTCAGCAGACACGAATAAGGCGGGCACTTCTGGTCTTATCCGCCCAAGAGAGGGTTCCTATAGAGGTTCCGGTGCGTCCTCTAGCTCTTATTCGAGAGACCGTCAGGATAGCGACTCTCGTTCGGGACGTCCTTCAGGCCGGGACAATCGGTCGGATGCCCCGAGGTCGACGAGGCGAGGTGCGGGTCGTGGAAGACGTGGTTTCTCCTACCGCAGGCCTCGCAGATCCAGGAGGTGATGGCTCAAACCTCTATCGCGTTCCGGTTGGCGGAAGGTTGTCGAGTTTTTCTCAAGAGTGGGCGTCGATTACGGACGACCCTTGGGTGAGAGGAGTGACTTCGGAAGGTCTAAGATATCCTTCAAACGAAAGCCTCCATTAACTCGAAGTCCAAAGTGGACTCATCTTCCGTCAAACCCTCAGAAAAGAGACGCTCTGCTATCAGAGGTGCAGTCTCTTTTAATGAAGAACGCGGTAGAGGTCGTAGAAAACCAGGAATCGCTGGGATTCTACAGCCATCTGTTTCTGGTTCCGAAACCAGACGGCTCGTTCCGTCCAGTCATAGATTTGAGCTGGATAAACAAGCTGATCATCGCTCCGAAGTTTTATATGGAGACGATTCGATCGGTCAGAGCGAGTATTCGGGTGAACGATTATGCAACGAGCATAGATCTCAAGATGCGTACTTTCACGTCATGGTACATCCGACATTCCGAAAGTATCTACGCTTCGCAGTCCTAGGAGTGGTGTATCAGTTCCGGGCCATGTGCTTCGGATTGAATCTAGCACCCTGGGCTTTCACTCGAGTAATGAACTCGGTAATGATTTACTTCCGAGCTCATTCGTCTGCGGTAACGTCGGCCTACCTGGACGACATTCTTCAGAGGTACGGCAACGAGTTAACGCTTCAGAACGATGTTCAGAATCTTCTTCTATTGCTCCGACGTCTCGGTTTCATAGTAAACGAGGAGAAGTCGGATCTGGTGCCGTCCAAGTCATTCACTCATCTGGGAATGAGCTTCGAGACGCACAACAATCTCGTTCGTCTGCCGTTAACCAGAGCGAAATTAGTCAGTTGTTACGCTCGCTATTGTCTAAATACAGACAAAGTCACAGCGAGAGAATTTATGAGACTGATAGGTCTGTGCGGAGCCGCTGCGGATCTCATTCCGATGGGTCGGCTACGCACACGGCCTCTTCAAATTTTCTTGACTCAGAATTGGAGTGTGAAAATTCATTCGCTCGATGTAGACGTTCTCTTGTCAGAACAAGTGAAACAAGAGATTCAGACTTGGGCAAACATTCAGTGGTTAACTCAAGGAGTTCCGCTGCAGTTGCCGGATCCGAGTTTACCATTATGACGGATGCCAGTCAAACAGGTTGGGGTGCATCATTAATCCCAACGGATTCGAGATGCCAGGGTCTTTGGGATCCGCAATTCCTGTGCAAGCACATAAACATCAAGGAAATGATGTCAATTTGGCTTGCGTTACGTCACTGGATGGACATTATTCACGATGCTCATGTCCAAATCCTATCCGACAATACGACAGTAGTGGCGTATATACGGAATCAGGGAGGCACTCATTCAGTTCCGTTGTTCAATCTAACGGAAAGAATCCTTCTGTTTGCGTTGGAACATCACGTTCTTCTTTCGGTCCGTCACATACCGGGTCGTCTGAATGTGCTAGCAGACTCCCTTTCTCGAAAGGGTCGCTTGTTGCCGTCGGAGTGGACTCTCAACAAACAAGTATTCAATCAGATTTGCTACCAATGGGAACGGCCAATGATAGACTTATTTGCGACACATCTCAACAATCAGTTGCAGACGTATGTGTCCCCGTGTCCGGATCCAAGAGCATTTGCTGTAGACGCTCTATCGATCCCTTGGGACGGAATGATAGGATATGCGTATCCTCCAGCGCCGTTAATTCAACAAGTATTGCTAAAGATAAAACAATCTCAATGCAAGATTCTGTTGGTAGCATCTCTGTCGCCACAGAGACCGTGGATAAATCTACTCAGGTGTCTGTTGTGGGACCTACCGCGGAAGCTCCCTCCACGAGAGGATCTTCTTTGGCAGGGGAAATCGCGCCAACTGCATCACAACCCGCAAGGTCTCAACCTTCACGTTTTTCCGTTGTGCGGTCCTTCTTGCATGGCAAGCACTTTACAGGACGAGCAGTGGACGCGATTTCTAACTGTAGGAGGACCTCCTCTTCGCTAAACTATGCGGCTAAGTGGAAGGTTTTCCGTCGTTGGTGTAGGGATCATTCTGTTGATATATTTGATCCCTCTATACCAGACATTGCTAACTTTCTAGTATACTTGTTTGACGAAATCAAACTGCAACCGGTTACTATAAAGGGTTATAGATCTATGTTATCTGATACCTATGCACATCATGATAGTTTACAAATTGGATCTAATGTCTCTTTATCGAAATTGGTTAGAAACTTTTCGATAAATAGACCTAGAACTCTTAGGTTAATTCCTAAGTGGAATTTAGCTTGGGTTCTCCTTAAATTGAAGGAAAAGCCATTTGAACCTCTTGGGACAGTAGATTTCAAATTCTTATCTTATAAGACAGCTTTTCTCTTAGCTTTCTCTTCTGCCAGAAGAGTCAGTGAGCTTCATGCACTATCGGTGGATGATTCTCATTATCGTAGTGTTGGGAACACTATCACCTTCACTACTAACGTCGGTTTTTTAGCTAAGAATCAGGCTCCTAATAAATATCCGGAACCTATTGTTATTAAGGCTCTTCCGTCTTCAGACGGGCGTAGGCCTTTACTCTGTCCTGTTAGAGCACTACGTATCTATAAACAGAGATCTCAGTTCATCAGAAAGGGACGGAAACGTTTCTTTCTGTCTTTGATGCCTAATAGAAAGGACATTTCAGTCCATTCTATTGCTAGATGGATTCAGTTAACTATCCGTACTGCGTAATGAAGATTTATCTTCTTCTCAGCAGTCTGTGCTTAAGATTTCTGCTCATGAAGTAAGAGCTCTTTCTACTTCCTGGGCTTATGCTAATAGTGTTGCTATTACAGATTTAATGAAGGCTGCTTATTGGTCTCAGCCATCCACATTTACTAATTTTTATCTCAGAAATATTGAGTCCATTTCTGGAGACCTGCATTGTTTAGGTCCGTTATCTGTTGCTCAGAATGTCGTCCACTAAACAGTTGCAACTATAGTTATGCAGGCTTTCTGTTCCGGCAGTGACTCCGTCCGGCTGCCCTCTTCGCTCTGGGCTATTTGACCCAGGGCAAGGGGAAGGGGGGGGGCGGGTGTTCCCTTAGGTCACCTGCTTTATAGTGAAAAGCAAGGGAATGCCTCCTCCAAGACAGTATTTCTGAGTCGCTTCCGGGATGGTTTTAAAGTGTAATATTAATGTTTAATTTCATTCATGTCTTATTTTTAAAGTGTAGCTCGGTGTGAAGCATTTGTATATGTCAAGTGTCAAACGGGCTTTAATATACAATACTCGGACACTTTTAAATGATTATAAAGAGTCTCAATTCTCTGGACTACTTTATTTATTGGCTTGTTTTAATAATAATTAGTATAAAGGTTATACTGGATATTAATAGAGAACATGAATGTTATTGTGCTCAATTATTAAGGGTAGTGTATCTTTCTAATTTAAATATTAAATAAGAAAGATACATGTAAAGCCTAATACTCCTTTTCTCCTTAAGGGGTTATCTCTTTATTTTATAATTGAGCTTATTGGATTTTCCTCTATGTCCTAGGCCCTCCAGCCTGTTTACTATTCAGCTAAGTCTGGGTCATTGGTACAGTATAAAAATGTTAAAAAATTTATAGTAATTTATATATTTTTATACTTACCAATGACCCAGACGGGGATGGCCCTCCCTGAGTTGGGAACTCTTGCCTCCCCGCTGAGTACATAGCGCTGACCAGGCACTGCCAGTAAGAATGATATTTGGCGCCAATTTCGGGACGACTGCGTCACTGCGCGATGCGCAGTAGAGTCGTACTATGGAGGTCCTTTAGGACATGATTTCTTTTTGTTTTGGATGCAAATTTTGGGGATTGGGGGGCAAAATTTGTGTTTGGCCCTGGTTTTTGTGGAGTTAGCACCAGCTAAGTCTGGGTCATTGGTAAGTATAAAAAATATATAAATTACTATAAATTTTTTAACATTTGGTGTGCAGCATCCTTAGGGGGGTGATATTCAAGTTTGTTAAAGCCAAGTCCCTGGGTTCATATTTGGGCTCCCTGTGGGATTCAATATGAGGAGTATTCTTTAAAAATCTTTTTTTTTTTGATCCACTGGTCAGAATCTTTGGATATTTGGTATATGCTTTTCTTAGGAGGAGCAGATTCAACTTGTTGAAATCAATTCTCTGGGTTGATATTTAGGCTACCATGTCAGGTGAGCACCCTCAGGCCCCCCTGGGGCCTCTTGTTTTTTCAGTTGTGTTTGGAACACATAGAGGATATCATGCTATTTTAGTAAATATCGGCAATTATCTCATGAGTGTGAACCTGAAAGTTTTATTTGTCAGGAGTGCTTCTGTGAGTGAAAAATCATGTTTTTAGGTCCACACGAATGAGGTAAATCTGTATATTCACTAATATAGCATATATTTTCTTTTTATTATATTCTATGTGACACTTTACTGTGCTCTATTCAACCCAATTTGACTGCACACACATAAGTTTCAAAACAATAACAAAGATCAGCTGATTGTTATTTCAAGCCTGTACTAGCCAAATCACTCAAACATAAAAAAATAGTCCCACTTTCCCACGATAATTTAACCAACTTATTGTTCAACTCACAGATGAAATTTACTAATTGATCAACAAGGTTTTTGGGAAAAGTTACCCAGTTTAAGGCTCATTATCACTCTCGGAGTCACTTTCTATACATCTAATTATTTTACTTTATTATTTTTTCATTATTATACATCTAATTTTTCAGTCAGAAATACCAGATCAGCATGGAATAGCATGAACTTCTGGTACTGCTGGTAAAGCCAGCACTGAATCGCCTGTAACAGTATTGAAGGCAAAGTGACGTGCCAAAGCGTGACGTCATAAGGAAGCTACTGAGAGATATTCCTCATTATCCATCAAGTTGATGGATATCAAGAAATATCTTTTAGATAATTTGCAATAATTCACAGGCTAGCATCTTATAAAAAATAATAATACTTACTTTAGGAATATTTGTTCAGAACAGGTTGAACAGGTGAGATTTGTTTCAATTCATATGCAAATCATAAATGTGAGGGGAATTTATTTTCTTTTGGTAATGAGAGATGTAATAACAATGACAATTTAAAATAAGTCTTAATAAGCATATTAGTGTATTTCACTGGATCATAGCAGGTGTGAATTATGTATAAAATTCTTGAAACACTGTAAACAGAGAAACCATTTGTTGGGATGTTTTATTCTGTATTGATGTGGAAAATTGGGGTTTTGAGATTTAAAAAGTGCAGCTCTGCAGCATGTGAATAGAATGAATTACAAGAGAGACGAATAATCTCCCATGGGCATGCTCCAATAAAATAGTGAAAAAACACTGACTGGTGAACAAAATCTGAAAATCATATTAACCCATCAATGTCTGAAAGCACTCTTCCATTTCATGATTTTGTACTATTGTTTTTGAAATGGTCCACTGTCAGTTTTTCGGTGGGGTTGGGAATAGGGGTTGATAGATTGATGAAAGCAGTCCACAGAAATTTAAAAAGTGAATTTTTGATGGATATTTTGACGGTAGGAAACTGATCAGACAATAAATTCAACAAACACCCAAGGCGATTTGTTGAACTTATTGCTTGATCATTTTCTAAGTACTAATCATGAATGCTGGATCCATCATGAAAGGAATACTCTATCACTTCCCAGTTGAGAAAATATTTCTCACAAATACTTCTTTGAGGTTAAGGTTGGTGGTGGGACAGTATTTTGTCACTTTAATTATTTAAGTAGTTACTGTCTCTTTATTTTAGATTTACTTTATTGTCAGTTGCACTTGGAACAAGGTATTAATTGAAAATAGAATGGTTTCATATTTGGCATTCCCCCAAAAACAAGCATTCAATCTCAGCTTAATGGGATAGTTACTCAGTTTATAATGATTTTTAGCTCATCTTTGACGTAAGTCAACTTTGAGGTTATGCCATGACCCGTCGTCCATCTGTCAACAATTCAGTATATCTAGAGGCCGTATTTATGAACCAATCTTTATGAAACTTCTTGAGTACCTTTGTTATCACCGTGGGACAAGAACAAGTGTTGTTTTTTTTTGTGTGGGGGGGGGGGGGGATCCAAAAGTTGAGTTGGCCTCCAGCAGCCATTTTGTACCTTAGTTAGTGCAATTAGTTTTTTGTACAGAACCTCTGCATGAAAGTTCTGATTCGAATAAATTTTTGTCTGAATGTTTAGTAACATGGAATACATCACATATAATACAGGTTTTTTTTCTCGTGCAGAAATTCTGCAAAATAGATGAACTTTGATTTTTTCAGTGCTGCTTACACACAGTAAGTACACAGTCAATTGTCAATACGGCTTGGGCTAGGGACTGTATTTATGAACCGATCTTCACGAAACTTCTTGGGTACCTTTGTTATCACCTTGGGATGAGAATGAGTGTTCAGTTTTTTAGCTCACCGAAGGGAGCTCAACTTATCACTTGCCGTCCATCATCTGTCATCTCCATCTGTTGTCCATCGTGAACTTTACATTTTCAACTTCTCCTCACAAACTACTTGACCAAATTGAACCAAATTTTGTGTGCATGTTCCTTATTATATGTCAATTCAAGTTTGTACAAATAAACTTGCCACGCCCACAGGGGGCACCAGAAGGGGCATAACTCTAATAGCACCCATAAATTTTTTAAAAATTCAAAAAATCTTCTCCAGATCCACCATTCAGAATCTTTTTATTTTTGTTATACAACATCTCTAGAGGGGTCAGATTCAAGCTTGTGAAATCGAGTCCCTGGGTTAAGATTTGGGCTCTCTATTGGAGTCCAAAGTTTAACTTACTGAAATATGAGGAAATTTCTTTAAAAATCTTCTTCTTCAGATCCACCAGTCATTATGCTTTCATATTTGGTATACAACATCTCTAGGGGGTCAGATTCATGTTTGTTCAAATCAGGTCCCTGAGTTAGTATATGGGCTCTCTATTGGAGCCCAAAGTTTAACTTGGTGCAATTTGAGAAAATTTCTTTAAAAAACTTCTTCTTCACTCAGAATTTCTCATGTTTGGTATACAACATCTATAGGGGGGGCAGATTCCAGTTTGTTCAAATTGAGTCGCTGGGTTAATATTTGGGCTCCTATGGGAGCCAAAATTTTAACTTTGTGCAATGCATGGAATATTCTTTAAAAATCTTCTTCAGATTCACCAGTCAGAATCCTCTGATATTTGGTATACATCATCTCTAGGGGGCCAGATTCAAGTTTGTTCAAATCGAGTTTCTCGGTTAATATTTGGGTTCCCTCTGGGAGCCTGAATTTTAACTTAGTGCAATATGAGGGACTTTCTTTTAAAATCTTCTTCAGATCCACCAATCAAAATCCTTTCATATTTGGTATACGACATCTCTAGGTGGGTCAGATTCAAGGTTGTTCAAATCGGGACCCTGGGTTAATATTTGGGCTTCCTATTTGAACCCAAAGTTTAACTCGGTGCAATGTGAGGTGATTTCTTTAAAACCCTTCTTCATATCCACCAGTCAGAATTCTTTCCTATTTGGTATATAACATCTCAAGGGGGATCTGAATCAAGTTTGTTCAATTTGAGTCCTTGGCTGAATATTTGGGCTCTATGGGCAGGGGTGGGGGGGGGGGGGGGGATGTTACAGTCAGGTTTGTTCAAATCCATTCCTTAGTGTTTTTCCATAAAATTTGCCTCACATGACTTCATTCCTTTGTATTGTTGATGAACCATATCTAACTGAATGTGACCCCTAATACTTCACTTTGGCCGGTGAGCGATTAAGGCCCCTTGGGGCCTCTTGTTGTACAAACTTCTATGCAGTTCAGGCTAGAGGCTGTATTTATGAACCGATCCTTATGAAACTTATTGTTATCGCCATGGGACAAGAATGAAGTGTTTTTGGGTGCGGTCCAAAATTCAAGATAGCCGCCGGCAGCCATTTTGTACCAAAATTAGTGCAATCAGTTTTTTATACAGAACTTCTGTATGAAAGTTCTGATTTAAATAAATTTTTGTATGAATGTTTAGTAACATTGAATACATCACATATAATATGGGTTTTTTTCTCGTGCAGACATTAGGCAAATTAGATGGACTTTGATTTATTCAGTGCTACTTATACACAGTGAGTACACATGTCAATACAGCTCGGGCTGGGGGCTGTATTTATGAACCGATCTTCACGAAACTTCTTGGGTACCTTTGTTATCACCTTGGGACTAGAACAAGTGTTTCTGGGTGCAGTCCAAAATTCAAGATAGCTGCTACCAAAATTAGGTCCAATCAGTTTTTTGTACACAACTTCTACATGGTTCAGGCTAGAGCCCGTATTTATGAACCGATCTTTACAAAACTTCTTGGGTACCTTTGTTATCACCTTGGGACAGAAATGAGTGTTTTTTGGTGCCTTTGTTATCACTGTGCTATGAGAACAAATATTTTTGGGTTCAGTCAGACCCTCTCTGGGACTCCAAGATTTCTTTTCTAGTTTAGCATCTAATTGTCACCCACCTTTACAATACTTTACCTATACATTTGTTACAGGCTATGGTCAGCATTTATGTACAGACTGTTACAATACTTTATATGTACCTTTGTTATCAGGTCATTAGCTAGATGTGTGTCATTGCTGTGTCACATACCATACATGTACATGTCTTACACAAGTTGAGCTACAGTGTCATTGACACTTTCATTTTAGCTCAGCTTGACAAAGTCATATCATTTCTCATCCATTGGTGTACATACGTATGTCTGGATGTTTGTCCACAATTTCCTTTGGCACACCCTTCAGTGCACATTTTTGCACATTTTTGACCAGATCACTTTCAAACTTGGTATGCTTGTTTGGGGTTACCTCTAGATGGTAGCTACCGATTTTCTTCAATTTCTATCAAAACATGTTGCCGCTGGCAACGTTCTTAGAACTTAGTTCAGTCAGACCTCAATATTTGGCACACCCTACATGGCACATTTATGATCAGATTGCTTGGAAACCTGGCATGTTTGTTTGTGATGACCTCTAGATGGGAGCTATTGATTTTCTTCCATTTCCATCAAAAAATGTTGCTGCTGGCAACGACCTTTGAACTTAGTTTAGTCAGGCATCAATATATTCCTTTGGCACGCCGTACAGGGCACATTTTTGATCAGATCGGTATGAAACTTGTTTTGCTTGTTTGGGGTTACCTCTGGATGGGGCTATCAATTTTCTTCGATATCCGCCAAGAAATGTTGCTGCTGGCAACGACCTTTGATGGCATACGCCTTTGGCATCTGAATTTCACTTTCTTTAAACTACCGGACTCACAAATTTTCCCCTAGCGGAAACCCTGGATAAGAGCTATTGATTAGCATTCATTTCTGTGAAAAAAGTTGCCATTTACAATAACCTCTGGACTTACTGCTTTTGTGTATCAACATTTTTCATTTAACCAGTCTTACAGTTTGCATTAAAAACTGCATGGATTACTCTGATGTTGTGCTCACACAATGCTGTTATGTTGAAATTTCACCAAATAACATTGGTACCAATGATCTTCAATTTTGCCATTTCCTTTATAACTTATCAAGTTCAAGTTTATTAAGATGAGCTACAGTGTCATTGACACTCATTTTATAACCAGAAAGTGTGGCTAACCGAGTGCAGTGCACAAAGTTTGTCACACTTTCTGGTTATAAAATGTTTGTAACTACCATACTACACACTACATGAAAATGTACATACACAAGGACTGTGAAATGATTTTATTTATAACCAGAAAGAGAAGACTGACTAACCCTGTACGTTGCACAGAGTTAGTTGATAAACTAACATACAGTGACTTACCATAGGCATTGCACAGGATTAATTTATAGGCTGCCATATGACACACTACATGAAAATATACTCTGACTGAGGCTGTAAAAATGAACAGGGTTAGTTGGTTTCATGTTACATATGGTGTAGGATTCAAGAAACTAATGGAAAAACTTGCTGCAGGAACCCAGGGAAGTGAAGCAGTGCCTGTTCACTGCATTAAACAGGCTCTGTTTTATTGGTAAAATAGGACCCATTCACTAATGCTTGGGAGGTGCAAACTCTCTCTAAAATGGCTTATTAATGCTCACCCCTGCTCTTGAGTTGATACTCATGTTGCGGTCATGTTTAGCCATTGTGCAAAAATATGTGACCTTAAACACCAATAAATAAATAAATAATGGAAAGACTTATACTGGATTGTGGACATTTTGTTGATGTCAATTCCAAAAATGAAAACATTCTGTTTTCAATTAATAGCTTTTTGGGGGATTATTCTACAAGCAAAACAAGTGGAAACTATCCAGTTACATTCTGACCCCCCCCCCCCCCCCCCCCCACCCCCCACATTAAAACAACTGGACAGGTCCCAACCACATGTAGTGCTGTATGTTCCTTGAGATAAAATTGTATTGCAATATTTTGTCTGAACATCACAATATTTGTTATTTTAATGATATTTTCGTAACCATTTCTCCTGATCAGTTACTGCTCAACTGCTGTCACATCTGTGTGTAGTTAATGTGGCTATAGGAAATATAATGTAAATAAAAAGGTAATCAGTTCCTTTCATTTTTTTTAGTTCTTAACTTTTAAGGTACACATTTTTCTCATTATATAAGTAGGCCCCCATGGGAGCCCTGGGAAGTGAAACCGTACTTGTTTACTGTGGTAAACAAGCTCAGTTTTACTGGTAAAATAGGACCCAGTCATCAATGCTTGGGGTGGAAGTCCTCTCAAATGGGCGACATGGTTATAAACGGTTGAGTAAACTTGACTTTATCTTCATGTTGTGGTCACGATTAGCAATTGTACAGAAATATGTAACTTTAAACACCCAATAGATAAATAATTTTATAAGTAGGAATTTAACCAGTTCAGTTTTATTTGACAGAGCTCACTGATCTCTGTCAAGCAATATTAAATTTGTTAAATACCTTGTGGCATTAAGTAAAAAATGCATTGCTTGAAATTTTATTTTCACATCACTGTGTAGAAGGTTTAACCCTTTACTTAACATGAAAGGATGGCAACACTTGCAAATAAATTTCTTGGATAAGTAATTTTTTTCATTTTTAGCTCAACTTGACAAAGTCAAGCCGAGCTATTGCCATCACTTCTCGTCCGTCGGCGTACGTACGTACGTACATACGTTAGTACGTACGTTAGTACGTACGTCCACAATTTCCTTTGGCACACCTCACAGGTCGCATTTATGATCAGATTACTTTGAAACTTCTTATGCTTGTTTGGGGTGATCTCTAGATGGGAGCTATCGATTTTCTTCAATTTCCGTCAAAAAATGTTGCCGCGGCCAACGTCTTAGAACTTAGTTTAGTCAAACCACAATATTTCCCTTTGGCACACCCTACAGGGCACATTTATGATTTGATTGCTTTGAAACCTGATACGCATATTTAGGGTGACCTCTAGATGGGAGCTATCGATTTTCTTCAATTTCCGGCAAAAAATGTTGCCACGGCCAACGTTCGTAGAACTTAGTTTAGTCAGACCTCAATATGTCCCTTTGGCACACCCTACAGGGTACATTTACGATCAGATTGTTTTGAAACCTGGTATGCTTGTTTGGGGAGACCTCTAGATGAGAGCTATCGATTTTCTTCAATTTCTGTCAAAAAATGTTGCCACGGCCAACGTTCTTAGAACTTAGTTTAGTCAGAAGACTCAATATTTCCCTTTGGCACACCCTACAGGGTACATTTATGATCGGATTGCTTTGAAACCTGGCATGCTTGTTTGGGGTGACATCTAGATGAGAGCTATCGATTTTCTTCAATTTCCGTCAAAAAATGTTGCCGCGGCCAACGTTTTTAGAACTCAGTTTAGTCAAACCACAATATTTCCCTTTGGCACACCCTACAGGGCACATTTATGATTTGATTGCTTTGAAACCTGGTATGCTTATTTAGGGTGACCTCTAGATGGGAGCTATCGATTTTCTTCATTTTCCGGCAAAAAATGTTGCCACGGCCAACATTCGTAGAACTTAGTTCAGTCAGTCCTCAATATTTCCCTTTGGCACACCCTACAGAGCCCATTTATGATCAGATTGCTTTCAAACCTGGTATGCTTGTTTGGGGAGACCTCTAGATGGGAGCTATCGATTTTCTTCAATTTCTGTCAAAAAATGTTGCCACGGCCAACGTTCTTAGAACTTAGTTTAGTCAGAAGACTCAATATTTCCCTTTGGCACACCCTACAGGGTACATTTATGATCGGATTGCTTTGAAACCTGGCATGCTTGTTTGGGGTGACATCTAGATGAGAGCTATCGATTTTCTTCAATTTCCGTCAAAAAATGTTGCCGCAGCCAACGTTTTTAGAACTCAGTTTAGTCAGACCACAATATTTCCCTTTGGCTCACCCTACAGGGCTCATTTATGATTAGATTGTTTTGAAACCTGGTATGCTTATTTACGGTGACCTCTAGATGGGAGCTATCGATTTTCTTCCATTTCCGTCAAAAAATGTTGCCATGGCCAACGTTCTTAGAATTTAGTCTAGTCAGACCACAATATTTCCCTTTTGTACACCCTACAGGGCACATTTATGATCCGATTGCTTTGAAACCTGGCATGCTTGTTTGGGGAGGCCTCTAGATGGGAGCTATCGATTTTCTTCGGTTTCTGTCAAAAAATGTTGCCACTGGCAAAAAAACTGACATTGGTCCCAATGATCTTCAATTTTGCCATTTCATTTATAACTTACCAAGTTCAAGTTTGTCAAGTTGAGCTACAGTGTCATTGACACTTTCATTTGCATCAGAAACGCAGCTTATCACCTTTTATTGGAATGAGCTTGCCGCGTCCATTCCAATGAGGGTCATAAGCTATGTTTTCGAGACAAAAAAGAAAATAATGAAAATTGAATGGTGATTTTTGTGAATATTGCTGGCTGGTTGGTCTGTTATGTTTGGTAAAATGTTAAAATATATACATGAGTGCGGATCAGAATTCCTTATCTAGTCAGAACCATCATTCTTTATATAGGTAATATTGAATGACAGTTCATTATTCTTTCATCATTTCTTTTCTCTTGAATGAAAAAATTATTTTGGGTGGCATAATTATGAATAACTCCACCATGATGATTTAAAAACACTTTTTTAAATTGCAGTGTTATTTTATGCATTTTGATGGAAACAACAAAACAAATTTCTTCATACAAATGACTGGTACAGATATTTTCATATTTGGCACATAATATCCGTGGAATAACTACTTACAAGTTTTTTTTTCAGTCCAAGCATCTAGTGCTATATTAGGGAGTGTCAGGGACCCACATTTTAACACTATGAATAATGAAGTAAATACTAAAAAGTTTTGATTCTCGGGCAATCCCTCCCTAAATTGAACTGCCCTCATTGGATATTTTTATTGCCTTGCTGTGTCTTCCAATATTACTACAAAATCGTGAGACTCAAAAGTTACGTTTTTTTAAGGGATTTATGTAACTGGAAACTGAAGAGTATAACTAAAGATAGTCTACTGCCTGTGGCTTTGCAGTTGTTTCTGTGTAAGTCTTGGCTACTTGTGTAGGCAGCCAGGACTTACATAGAAACAACAGCCAGTGCACTTAAAATGCAACTTGCAAGTTTCCCCAGAGATAGCATGTTGAGGCACCTGTTCTTTTGCAGTAAAAAATTATTAAAGTCATAATTGGGCCTTTGAGGGTTAAAGTTGAATGCGTTAATTTGTATCCCTTGTGGGAACCCAAGAAGTGAAGCAGTACTTGTTTACCATGGTAAACAAGCTCTGTTTTCATGGTAAAATTTGGCCCAATCACCATGCTTGGGGTGGAATTCCTCAAAAATGGGCAACATGCTCATTCAACTTGACTTTATATTCAGGTTGCAGTCACGATTAGCCATTGTGCAGAAATATGTGACCTTAAACACCAACAAATAAATAAATAAATAATATAAATAAATAAATAAATAATTCTACACTTTCTATATATTCTGTGTGTGAGAAGACAGTGGAAGGCCTTTCAGTGCAATGATTGCATCCTCATTGTATGCAAGAAAAAAATAAAAATTAAAAATAAAAGCCTCCCTCTTCACAGATTTTAAAATAAAAATGCCTGAGAAGCAAATACTTTTTTTGTGTGGCCTAAAGAAGACATCTCAGAAACCTCTGGTTCAAATTATTTCGAGTTAGGCTTAAAACAGCTTTGTGAGAATGATCTTAGGAAAGTACTTCTCACAGATGACTTGTCTAAATTATTTGATGTTTGATATTTAACATCTTCGTAATCCAGATTTACAAGATTGTACAAATCAAGCTCCTTGAAACTTATTTACTGGTGTTATTGAAGTTATTAATTCAACACAGTATGTACTGGGGAAACAACAAAAAAAACATTCTCATCACAAACAGCTGGTCTAAATGATTTCATGTTTGATACACATATGTTGAATTTATCAATTGGCCAAAACAAATCCCTTGAGCTATCTTTAACCCTTTACCCAACACAGACGATATCAAAATGTACGATTTTAAATATTATTTTTCCAAAATTTTCAAAATATTTCAATGCAATCATATCATGTGACCCCTCATTGGAACGAGCTCATCGAGATCGTTCCAATGAGGGAGCAAATGATATAGTTTTGTTGTAATGTTCTGAAAATTATTATTTTTCAACTGCTGAAACGCAGAGCGGATGTGGCTGATTTGTTAAGTAAAGGGTTAAAGGTGCCACAGGCCCAAAACTTAACACTCTGGATAGTGCAAGAAATATCAAAAAATCTTTTTATAGACCAGTGGTCCAAATGCATTCATTTTTAGTCGGGTTTTGACGAAGTCAAACTCGACTTATAGTTTGATAAAGTGGCGGCCGGCAGGCGTAAACAATTGGTTTCCGGGCAATAACTTTAGTTCTATTTGATGCACCTTTACCAAAATTATACCAGAGGTTACCCTATTGGAAGGGAAGACACCTATTGATTTTGGAGTCTGGGACTCCAAGGTCATGGGCACTGTTACTATAAATAGAATATTTTAAGACAAATTGGTTTCCAGGCAATAACTTTAGTTCTATTCCATGTATCTTCACCAAACTTATACCACAGGTTCCCCTATAGAAAGGGAAGACACCTATCGATTTAAGAGTCTGGGGCCCCAAGGTCAAGGTCACTGTTACTATCAATAGAATATTTTGTGACAAATTGATTTCTGGGCAATAACTTTAGTTCTATTTGATGAATCCTTTACCAAACTTATACCAGAGGTTACCTTATAGGAAGGGAAAACACCTATTGATTTTGGAGCCTGGAACTCCAAGGTCAAGGTTACTGTTACTATAAATAGAATATTTTGTGACAAATTGGTTTCCAGGCAATAACTTTAGTTCTATTTGAAGCACCTTTACCAAACTTATCCCAGAGGTTACCCTGTAGGAAGGGAAGACACCTATTGATTTCGAGGTCTGGGACTCCAAGGTCAAAGTCACTGTTGCTACAAATAGCTTATTTCTTCAGAATTTAATGTCAAAACTCGATTTCTGGATCTGTGATCCTCTTGCTCGATTTTTACATTTGATATCATTGTGAAGAAAATTGATAAGTTGATTCAAATCATGCCTCTGGGGACATATTTAGGGCCCCAACATTTCAACATTGTGGGGAATGTAAAAAGCATTAACCCATTACCCAACATAATGGCCAAAACCAGGCAGCGCTATTCTCAAAAATCGCCAATTAATTTTCATTTTTTGTCTCAAAAACATAGGTTATGACCCCTTTTTGGAACAAGTTCGTCAAGCTCGTTCCAATAAGGGGTCATAACCTATGTTTTTGAGACAAAAAATGAAAAAAGTTAGTTATTCAAGAATTTTGTTTGCAAGTGTTGTCTGCTTTTCATGTTAGGTAAAGGATTAAAATAAATTTTAACCTCACAAATCACTTGTCTAAGTTCTTTCATTATTGTAAGGAAGATTTACAAGTTTGTAGCAAAAATGTAGCTCCTGGACTCATATATATGGGTTTAAGGGATTTGAAAAAATCTTCTCACCAACCACCTGTCCAAATATTGTGCTGTCTGACATAATATCTTTGTAATCATCATCCTCAATTTTCATTTTGCAAACTCAACTGTATGATTGTCTAGGACCATCATGACTTGACTGCAAAGCAGCCATGTATATTTTTTGTTTCTGGCCTTTTGATGATTATTAAGATCTGTAAAAGTAAGTTTTTTGTTTATTGAGAAGTTTGTTTTCATTTTAGGGCATCTGTTGATGTGGGGGGGTGGTGGCTCAGTTGGTAGAGGTGTAGGCTGCAAGCTGAGAGGTCCTCGGTTCGACTCCCACCTGTGACAATGCGTTGTGTCCTTGAGCAAGACACTTCACCCCCATTGCCCACATGGGGGCATGGTGATGTTGTGTACTAAGGCGTACTGCACGTCGATGGTGCACCTGTCTTCAACCAATGCTAACCCTGCTTGTGTGGAGTTGATATGTTGGGGAGCTGACAGTTGTTTGCCATTGTTCGGTGGTTCCTCCGGGTACTCCGGCTTCCTCCACCTGTAAAACTGTCATGGTCATGGTTAGCCATTGTGCAGAAATATTTGACCTTAAACACCAATAAATAAATAATAAATATCTGTTGATGTGGAGATCTTGTCACGCAGATGAGTAACTTCGGTCCCCTGGAGCTATTTATTTCATTTATATGACTTGCTAGCTGACCTGACAGGAAGTCGGGGTGAACTATAGTGATCACTCAATGTCCATCATCCAGCTATCCATCACCCATCCATCCATGAACATGGTATTTATGACTTCTTCAAACCTGCTTAACCAATTTCAGTGAAATTTGAGGCGATCATTTGTTATGACACCGCATTTTGATTTTGTTCAAATCAATGGCCCTACTCCATTGGGAGGGGGTTTGGAAAAATCTTCTTTTAATGAACCGATAGATACAATGACTGTAATTTAAGAATATTCATGCTTTACTGTTGACATCATCCTTTTTTTATTAGCTCACCTGAAGGGAGCTTTACTAATCACTTTCTGTCCGTCGTCTGTCCATCGGCGTCCGGTGTTAACTCTACATTATCAACTTCTTCTAACAAACTACTGGACCAAATTCAACAAAATTTGCTGTGCATGTACCTTATCATATGTCAATTCAAGTTTGTTCAAATCAAGTTGACCTGCCCCTTCGGAGGGCCACGCCCAAAAAGTGAGCCTAAATCTTCTTTTCATGAACCAGCAGTAGCAGAAACTTGATATTAGGTGTGCAGCTTCCTTTTGGGGTGTACACTCAGATTTGTTCAAGATAAGTTCTAGGGGCTATATTTGCCATCGTTATGGGAGGGACAAGAATTTTTGTTCCTCCCAAAATTTCTGTTTTCCAAACCGAGAGGCAGATTTGCACCAAATTTGATATGAGGGCTTATTGGGTCATAAGTACTTAATGTGTGCCAAAATTTTTTTTCCCGTCACCCCATGAGAATCGGAGGAGCTAAAAATAGAAAAAAATTAAAATGCCCATATCTCCAAAACTACATGGCACTGAGAATTCTTATTCGCTGTCCAACAGAATGGAATGGTAAAAAAAAAACTGATATCGGTTTTATCGTGGGGTACTTTTCTGGGACTTTGAAATAGTGCTGAGTCAGCATTTTTAGCTCACCTGACTGAAAGTCAGGGTGAGCTTTTCTTATCACTCTTCGTCCGTCGTCCGTCGTCCAGCGTGAAGGTGGTGTTTGAGCCTCTTTCTCCTAAACCGCTGGCCACATTTTAATTAAATTTCATGTAAATAGTGGTTATATAGGGGCATTTTGATTTTTATCCAAAATAGGTTTGGGCTCATGTTGAGCAGAGGTGTGGGGAAAAAATGGCCAAATTTTTTGAAAATCTTCTTCTAATGAACCACCAGTAGCAGAGACTTGATATGTGTCCTTTTGAGGTTTAGAATCAAGTTTGTTCAAGAGAAGTTTGTCGGGCATTATTTGCCTTCGTTGTGGGAGGGGCAAAAATTCTGGCCACGCCTAAAATTTCTATTTTCAGAACTGTGAGGTCGATTTGAACCAAATTTGATATGAGATGATATTGGGTCATAAGTAGTTGATTGATGCAAAAAAAATTTTCTCATTGCCCCGTGGGAACCTCGGGAACTAAAAATAGGAAAAACCTTAAAACTGCCATATCTCCAAAACTGCACGGCATAGAGAATTCTTATTTTGTATAAAGCTTACTTTTATTCAGTAGAATAGAATGGTTAAAAAAAATCCCTATCGGTTTGATCACAAGGTACTTTTTTCAGGACTTTGAAAAAGTGCTGAGTCAGCAATATTTTACACTGTTGGCAATGGGAAAAGATTAAAAAATCTTCTCCAGATCCAGCAGGCAGAATCTTTTGATATTTGGTATGCAACATTGTAGGGTGGATCTGATTCAAGTTTGTTCAAATCGGCCCCCTGGGTTCATATTTGGGCTCAGTATAGGAGCCCGATTTCGAACTTACTGCATTTCAGGCAAATTTTTTAAAAAATCTTCTTTTCCAGATCCAGCAGGCAGAATCTTTTGATATTTGGTATGCAACATTGTGGGGTGGATCTGATTGAAGTTTGTTCAAATCGGCTCCCTGGATTCATATTTGGGCTCACTATAGAAGCCCGAATTTGAACTTAGTGCATTTCAGGCAAATTTCTTGAAAAATCTTCTTCTCGAGCAGGCAGAATCTTTTGATATTTGGCAAGCAACATTGTGGGGTGGATCTGATTCAAGTTTGTTCAAATCGGCCCCCTGGGTTTATATTTGGGCTCAGTATAGAAGCTCGAATTCGAACTTAGTGCATTTCAGGCAAATTTCTTAAAAAATCTTCTTCTCCAGATCCAGCAGGCAGAATCTTTTGATATTTGGGATGCAACACTGTGGGGTGGATCTGATTCAAGTTTGTTCAAATCGGCCCCCTGGATTTATATTTGGACTCAGTATAGAAGCTCGAATTTGAACTTAGTGCATTTCAGGCAATTTTCTTAAAAAATCATCTTCTCCAGATCCAGCAGGCAGAATCTTTTGATATTTGGTATGCAACATTGTGGGGTAGATCTGATTCGAGTTTGTTCAAATCGGCCCCCTGGATTCATATTTGGGCTCACTATAGAAGCTCGAATTCAAACTTAGTGCATTTCAAGCAAATTTCTTTGAAAATCTTCTTCTCAAGATTCAGCAGGCAGAATCTTTTGATATTTGATATGCAGCATCCTTAGGGGGGTGAGATTCAAGTTTGTTCAAGCCATGTCCCTAGGTCCATACTTGGACTCACTGTGGGAGCCCAAATTATAACTTAGTTCAATATGAGGAATATTCTTTAAAAATCTTCTCTTTTTTTTAGATCCACTGGTCAGGATCTTTGGATATTTGGTATGAGCTTTTCTTAGGAGGAGCAGATACAACTTGTTGAAATCAATTCTCTGTGTTGATATTTAGGCTACCATGTCAGGTGAGCGCCCTCAGGCCCCTTAGGGCCTCTTGTTTTTAACACTGTGGATAATGGGAAAAACATTTAAGACTACTTTTCTCCCAAACCGCTGCTCCAAAAGCTTTCAGATTTCACATATAACATCTTTGGAAGATTGTTTCACATGTGTATTGAAATCAATTCCCTGGGTCCATATTTGGGCTCTCTATGGGAGTCCAAATGTTTAAATTAGTGCAGTATGAGGAATATTCTTTAAAAAGCTTCTTCTTCAGATCTTCCAATAAGAATTTTTTTTATATTTGGAATGCAGCATCCTTAAGGGTGTGTGTGTGTGTGGGGGGGGGGGGGGGGGGGGGGGGGATTCATGTTTGTTCAAGCCAAGTCCCTGGATTCATATTTAGGCTGAAAATTTGGGGTTTCTTTCCAGACTTAGAAATTTTGGACCAAAATCTGGAATTTTTAGTCGAGTTGTGACGAAGTCAAACTCGACTTATAGTTTGGTGAATGGCGGGCGGGCGGGCGGGTGGGCGGGCGGGCGGGCGGGAGGGCGGGCGGGGCGGGCGGGGTGGGCGGGCGGGCGGGGCGGGCGGGCGGGCGTAAACAATTGGTTTCCGGATGATAACTTGATAGTGGTTCAACTCACATTCATTAAACTTCATACATAGGTTGGTCTTGGTGGGAGGAAGAACCCTATTGATTTTGGACATGCTACGTCGAAGGTCAAGGTCACAGTGACCTTGAACATAGTAAATCTTAAACAATTGGTTTCCGGATGATAACTTGATAATGGTTCGACTCACATTCATGAAACTTCATAGGTAGATTGGCCTTGGTGAGGGGAAGAACCCTATTGATTTTTGACTCGCTACGTCAAAGGTCAAGGTCACAGTGACCTTTAACATAGTATATCGCAACAATTGGTTTCCGGATGATAACTTGATAGTGGTTCAACCTAGAGTCATGAAACTTCATAGGTGTGTTGGCCTTGGTGCGAGGAAGAACCCTATTGATCTTGGACTCACCAGGTCAAAGGTCAAGGTCACAATGACCTTGAACATAGTATATCGCAACAATTGGTTTCCGGATGATAACTTGATAGTGGTTCAACCTAGAGTCATGAAACTTTATAGGTGTGTTGGCCTTGGTGCGAGGAAGAACCCTATTGATCTTGGACTCACCAGGTCAAAGGTCAAGGTCACAGTGACCTTGAACATAGTATATCGCAACAATTGGTTTCCGGATGATAACTTGATAGTGGTTCAACCTAGAGCCATGAAACTTTACAGGCGTGTTGGCCTTGGTGCGAGGAAGAACCCTATTGATGTTGGACTCACCAGGTCAAAGGTCAAGGTCACAGTGACCTTGAACATAGTATATCGCAACAATTGGTTTCCGGATGAGAACTTGATAGTGGTTCAACCTAGAGTCATGAAACTTCATAGGTGTGTTGGCCTTGGTGCGAGGAAGAACCCTATTGACCTTGGACTCGCCTGGTCAAAGGTCAAGGTCACAACTCGACATTGGATCTGTGATCCTGAGCGGCATTTTTTTGTTTGTTTTTTTATGCGTTTCGGTCAATTTTAAGACAAAAAAAAAAAAATTTTCTACACTGAAAATTTGGGGGCTGGATGGAACTTAAAAAATCCAGAAATTAGTTTTTTTGGTTTTTTATGCATTGTCAATTTTAAGAAGAAAAAAAAATTTTAGGCTGAAAATATTTTGTTTGGGACTTCGAAAATTTCCAAACAAAAATAAGAAAAAATCTGTTTTTTTATGTGTTTATCTCAATTTTGGGACGTAAAAGTGCAGGAACTTATCTAACATGAAAAGCAGACGACACTTGCAAACAAAATTCTTGAATAACTATTTCATTTCATTATTTCCATCAAAAACATAGCTTTTGACCCCTCATTGGAATGATATCAGTGAGCTCATTCCAATGATGGGTCAGGAGCTATGTCATTGAGACAAAAAGTTTAAAAAATTGAATTTGTGAATAGTGCTGGATGGTTTTGGCCATTATGTTGGATGCAGGGTAATGGATTTTGGTCAAGTTTCTTTTGACTTGGAAAGTGAAAAGTTAAGTTTAGTTTTAGGAACTGGCCTGTATAGGTTTGCTTTGCAACAATTTGTTGAAGAGTTAATTGTGCAAGATAAATCCCTATGGGCAGAAGTCTCTGCTATTAATATTGTTTGTGTGATTTTTTAATGGAATTTAATGACACATCATGTGGGACAGTTTTGGACAGTACTTGGAGCTCCATTAATACCCAGAGAGCCACTATGCAGTGACAAAAACTCTCAGACTATTCTCCCCGTGGGAACCCCGGGAAGTAAGCAGCACTTGTTTACTGTGGTAAACCAGTTCCGCTTTACTAGTAAAATAGGACCCAGTCACCAATGCTTGGGGTGAAAGTCCTCTAAAATGGACAACATGTTGATCAACGATTGACTAAACTTGACTTCATCTCCATGTTGTGTCACGATTAGCCATGGTGCATAAATATGTGCTGTTAACCACCAACAAACAAACAACCAAACTCAGACTATTCAATGAATTTAATGACACATCATGTGGGACAGTTTTATGGGTGGAGCAAGCTGGAGTACTTGGAGATCCATTAGTACCCAGAGAGCCACTATGCAGTGACAAAAAACTCTCAAACTATTCAATGTACTAACTCTGTACAAGCAGGATTAGCAGCGGTTGAAGGCAAGTGCACCACTGATGTGCAGTATGCCTAAGTACACTGCCCCCATGTGGGCAATCAGGATTAAGTGTCTTGCCTAAGGACACAATGCTGTTACTGCTGGTGGGGATCGAACCGTGGACTAATGCCTTAACTACTGAGCCACTGCACTCCATCCTCCCAGAGATCTTGATGCATTTTAATTAAACTCTGTGTACATTAACAATATAATGGATAGATGTCCATGACATAATCTGGTCACATTATATTTCTTTAATAGTTTGGGCTGTTTACACTTCGTTTAACTAGTTGAGTGCTAGAAGCCACTATCAGGGCTCAAGCTGATGAGTGCTGAAAGCCACTTTGGTGGCTTTACACTGTGTCCCTTAGTTTGTCATTTGTGCAACAATAGATAAAGAAATGTTCATATGAAATTGTATTGTTATAATTCATTGGAGAGTGTCAACATGCACTCTCCAATAAATAGTAACAAAACAATTATTGACAAACAGAATCTTGTTAAACTAAGACTCTCCTTGCTGGCAGTATCGTATCTTTGGAAAAAAATACTTTTGTTAAAAATCACCTTTGGAAAATAATTTAGCACTCTGCCAGTTAAAACCTTGTCATCTCAGTCTATTCCATTCATTGAAATGGAAAGGAGATATTTTCCCTGTTTTTTTGTCATTCTCATTTTGTTTACAGTGGGTGTATTTGTCCTGTCTTTATTACTGCTTTAGTTTAAATAGTTTCGTGATGAATAAATATGTGAACATTACAGAATTTTTTTAGTTATTAATATGCAGTTATGTTGAGTGTACTGTAATATTTCAAACTATTAGATCAGCTTCACTTATCACCCAGCCCTCACAGAACAGAATTTTGAGTTATTGATTCTTTTCCTTACAGTGAATAATTTTTCACCTTTCAAATACAAATATCAAGATGAATATAATCTCTTTCTTCATTGTCTTGTCTACTTATAGGATAAAAGGGATATGAAACTTCGACATGAAAAGGCACAAAACTTGCGTCAAAATAGAGCAGCGAAGAAAATTCAGAATGAGTGGACTGGCTATCAATACAAAAAGCACGAAAAAGAAGTTGAAGATGTAAGTTGGAGATTCTTTACATCACCAAAAGGCCTTATCTGCCCGGTAATAGATTTTAAACAAGCTGTTAAGTAACAATAGAATATGTTCTCATTTTTGGAATTCACTTTAAAAATATTTCAAAAATTCAGAATAAGTACTTCCATTAGTTCCTTGAATTCTACACCTTAAGTAACTTTTAACCTACTGACACTGTGCATTTTTATAGCCTTAGTCAGTGTTTATTTTCATGTAGTGTGTGATATGCAGGCCTGGCATTCTTCAAAACGTAGGAGGGCAAAAAATCGCTCCCCCTTGCATGCCCTAGGGGATCGATTAGCTCTCCTTAAGCTTACAAAAGCTAAAAGTGGCAAAATGAAGTTTTACTATTAATGAATTCTGCCTTGTGGGCTTTGTACATTTTATTTAGTGTTGCTAACAAGGTAGTCTCTGTGAGATGGCTACACTGCACCTCCCACACCTCCGAGCCTCAGCAAGGTCCAGAGGTGTGGGAGGGGCAATGTGGCCATCTAACAGAGGGCACTAATATAGCAGAGATCCGAAAAGATGTGGGTTATTATTTTCTAAGGCCAGCCAGTCTAGTTTTTGCCCTCCTTAATTTTTTCAAGGTGAGCAGTAGGAATAAATCGCTCTCCCGAAAATGTCAGGTCTGGATATGGCAGCCTATCCACTAATCCTGTGCAATGCGTTTGGTCAGCCAGTGTATGTTAGCTTACCAACTAACTCTGTGCAATGCACATGGTTAGTCACTCTTTTTCTTGTTATAAATAAGATTATCTCTTTTATGGGACTAACCCTCTACATTTCTAAGTCTTGGTGGGTGTACATATTTTTATACTGTACCAATGACCCAGACATAGCTGGTGCTAACTCTTAAAATATAGGGCCAAACACAAATTTTGCCCCCCAATCCCCAAAATTTGCATCTAAAACCAAAGAAAACATGTCCTGAAAGGCCCTCCAAACTTCGCCCCTACTGCGCATGCACAGTGTCAAGGACGTTCCGAAATTGGCGCCATTAATCATTCTAAGTTTGGCCCTTCATCAGTTAACATCTGACTGATCTTTGTGCTTATAAATCTCAGTTTAAATGATGCCAGACACATAAATATTAGTGAAATGGTGATTCTAAGGAGGATAGAGAAGGAAGAGAGGAAAAAAATGTGTGACAGAATATTATCAGGGCTGTAACTTAAATTTTTTTAATGAAATTATGTTAAGTTACCTACTTTCGAGGCAGCAGCCATTTTGTTGTCATTCTGATTATTTAGTTACACTGTTTTTTAAGTGTTTTCCTCTCTCCCTGTCCTTTAAGTCCCCCCTTGCTATTCTCCCATGCTTTTGGCATAGTTTTTGTAATTATTATTACTAAATTTTCTTGGGAGTTTTAGCTGAATAACAGAATGAATTCTGTTCTTTTCCCCATGTTTACGTCTTCACCTACGGGTGGTTAGGCGTTGTGTTCTGCATCTACCATCTGATGTTCTGCAGTTTCTTCCCTGGAAGTCTCTGTTTTGCATCAGATAGTGTATTTTTGGTAACTGATTTCGGGCCTGGGTGCCTGGAGTCTTATTTTAGTGTTTTTACACTCATTGTTTACATTTACAACAGCCCTCTGTGTGAGGGGGGGATTTCTGGAAAATAATATCTTGATGTTATTTTAATCATAACTAGATACATTATTATTGTTCGTAAGTGTTGAATAAATTGTTTAAAATATTTTAAAAATTTTTGTCCTCACTTAGGCTTGGGATCCATTGGGGCTCAACGTTACTTTTCAGAAACTTGGGCTGTTCTGAAAAAATATTTTTTCAAAATATTTTGATTTCAATTATTTTTTCTATATTAATGGATCATATTATTATTATGTATTTTGATTGCCAGGGGTTAGTGCGAGTACCAGGACTTGTTACTTTTCACATTGAAAGGATATTGATTAATTGTATTAAGAGGAAGTCTTCCTCTGACTTTATAATCATTCTATATGTGGTCAGTGTACTCGCATTAACTCCTGTTCTGTATCGTATGATTTCGATGACAATATGGGAAGCGTGTGTCACGGTATGTTATTGGGGATTTGGACACTCCGGTCCTTTCCCCGCAGGGTCACTCTACTTTATCAATTTCTATTTCAGACGATCAAGATTAGGGTGATGTCTTCCAACAGTGTGCCTCCGTCGTCACAATTAATGAAGGGCTAGCGGAAAAGTGCTCATGTAAATACGCCAATTGCCTAAGAGGACCCTAGTAGGTTCGACGGCCTTTGACGTCCGCTAGCTCGCCCGGTGTAGCGTCCATTCACCGAATGGTTCGGCAGCCAGGTTCGTCCGTTGCGGTCTAGAAGGAATTTTGGGGTGATGCGAGCACTATAAATTAACCTAATGCACACCCAGTGACGGCGGATCGGAGGGAGAACGGAGGAAGCCTTTTAGTCCGGTTCATAGCTCGTTCCGGTCCATCCGGACGGCAAGCGAGAGAGGCCCCTCTCTCGTTCAACAACATCTGGCCCCAGATGTTGTGGTACAAAATGTGTCGCAAGCAGAGCATACGTCCGTCGCTCGGGACGCTCCGTTGTATAGGCAGTCCGCGGAGACTGCTAAGGCTTCCTCTTCTCGTCAGCGCACACGACCGCACCTTGGCTGCGTGACCGCCGATATATTACCAGCTTCGCCGATCAAGGATTCTTCGGCGACCAGGTCACACCATCCGGTAGCCAGGGACACGAGGCCTGCAGACTCCGGACGTTCGCATAGGAAGTGTGCGGGAGTCAACGTACACGGAGCTTCCGGCGGCAATGCATCGTAAGACCGCTACTGCACAGGCCTCGGGAACGGACGTGCTTTCCTTAATAGCACAATTTATCGCAGCATCCCAGCATCAACTGAATCTGTCGCATATATTTTATCCGACGATGCTGGGTCGGGACGCTCCGCGGAAGCGGGTACGGACATCCGAAAGTTTCATCCGGTCTGACGGGATACCGAAAGGGATTTGGAGGATTTCGAGCTTTCCCTTTCGGAACAACATATGCTGTTGTGTATGTCATCTGACTTGGTCTTCTACAGCTTCTTTCGTCGGACCAGAATGCTGCGATGCCGGATAAGAAACTGATAGCGTCGGTGGACTTAGAAATTTTTGGTTCGGTTCAGGGACATCGTCCCTCAGTTCCGACATAGTCCAATAATGTCACACAAACTTTCGAATTATTGAACGACGCTATATATATTATTATTTTATGCTTGCTATAACCAAGCATTTCTGGTTTCTTGTTCGCAGAGTTATGGAGATGTCTTTCATAAGTGTGCCTCTGTCGTCATAGTTAATGAAGAGCTAGCGGCAATAAGTGCTCATGGAATATGTCTATCGCCTACGGAGTGACATTCGCTAGCTCACCCGGTGTAGCGTACATTCATCGAATGGTTCGGCTGCCGGGTTCGTCCGTTGCGGTCTAGGAAGGAGATTTGGGTGATGCGAGCACTTTAATTACTTTAGTACTCACCCAGTGACGGCAGATTGAGGACAGATCGGAGGAAGCCTGTTAGTCCGGTTCCTGGCTTGTCCAGGTCCGTCCGGGCTGTGAGCGAGAGAGGTCCCTCTCTCGTCCAACAACATAGGGGACCGCATGTTGTGGTTCAGATATTTTACATTCGGAGCATATGTCCGTCGATCGGGACGCTCCATTATATTGACAGTCCGAGAGACTGTCCTTAATGCTTCCTCATCCTCACAGCAGGGCACACGACCGCACATTGGCTACGTGACCTCGAGTATCCGATCAGTTTCGTCATTCAGTGATTCCACGGCGAATAGGTCGCGCCATCCGGTAGCCAAGGGACATGAGGCCTATACACTCCGTTCGCTTGCATATTGGTAGTATGCACGGGGAAACGATCACAGAGCTTCCAGCGGCATTGCATCGTAAGACCGCTTCTCCTCAGGCCTCAGTGACGGACGTGCTATCCGAGTTAGCACAGTTGTTTCGCAGCATCCCAGCAATTGACAGTTTCTCGGTCGAATCAGGAATTATCCGACGGCGCTGGGTCGGTGCGGTCCGCGGTTGCATCAGCTACGGACGACCGAACGCTTTATAGGGTCCAACAGGATGGCGAAAGGGATTCGAAAGATTTCGAGTTTTCCCTTTAGTAGTATCGGAAGCTGCCTTTCATATCTTCTGGCATTATCTTCCAGTGATTGTTATTTCGGACTTCATTGCTGCGATCTTGGATAAGAGACTTATAGCGTCATTGGACTCGGATTTTTCGATCAGTTCAGGGACATTGTCCCTGACATACCGACGCAGTCCAATATTGTCATTACAACATGTGTTTTATTTTTCGATGCTATATATATATATATACAAGCCTGCTACCAAGCATGATAGTTTAGTTTCTTGTCCGCGTTGCTCATTTCTGCCATTTTATCATTTATACGAATAGTTTATTTTGGCAGAGCAGGGCATACCGAGAGTTCATATGCGTCTAGACGGTGTGGTTAAAGACTGCATATATTCTTTTTCACCGTTTATGTCTTTTCCAATTTCAATGTTGGAAACGACATGATGTATAGTAGACTTAACTTAGACGCTTTATCATACGTAATCCACCTTACTGAGGCGTTATCATTACGTCTTCAAGAAAAGATTTACGGGATATTATTCTCAATGTAATTTCTTTTGAGGGCAGTAGTTTGTTCACATATAACTCCGCCCTTCAGTGGCTGATTGGAGTTGGTTAGACGTGACGCAGCCCTAGCTACATCCACACGCGTGGATAGTAAGGTTAAGAACTCTCTCAGAGTCGCTTCGTTCTCGGAGGAGCTTCTCTTCGACGGCAACTTTTCGGCAATCCATGATTTGCTCGATTTACACGTTCTCTTGTCTATCTAGTGTTACAAGAGATTCAGACTGGGGCAAACATTCGGTGGTTGACTCAGAGAGTGCCACCGCAGTTGCCGGACCCGAGTGTGGCTGTTATGACGGTTGCCAGTCAAACAGATTGGGATATAATACTGATCCCTACGGATTCGAAGTGCCAGGGTCTTTGGGTTCCGCAGTCTCTTAGCAATCAGTTTTCTTCCGCGGAATAATGTTTTTTAGGCTTGCTTTATGTCATTGCATGAACATTATTCAGAAACGCATGCCCAAATCCTGTCCTTTAATTCGACAGTAGTGGCGTATCTCCGGAACCAGGGAGGCACTCTTTCGTTTCCGTTATTCAATTTAATGGAAAGAATCCGTCTGTTGGTTATAGTACACCAAGTTCTGTTTTGGTCCGTCATATTCCGGGTAGTCTGATTGTTTTACCGGACTCCTGTTCTCTTACGGGTCGAGTGTTGCTGTCAGAATGGACTCTCAACAAACAAGTATTCAATCAGATTTGCTATCTATGGGAGCGCCCAATGATGATTTATTTACGACACAGCTTGCTAATCAATTGCAGACGTATGTGTTGGCTTGTCCAGATCTCTGAGCTAATGTTGTTAACGCTCTATTGATCTATAGGACGGAATGATAGGATACGCGTATCCTCCGGCGCTGTTGTTTCAGCAGGTATTGCTAAGATAAACAACCACAATACATTTCTGTTGATAGCATCTCTATCTTCACAGAGATCATGGGTAATTTACTCTCTTGTCTACTGTGGGTCTTAACGTGAAATCTTCCTCTATGTGAGGATCTTTTTTCACTGGGTAAATCGTGTCATCTTTATCACAACCCGCAAGGTCGCAACCTTCATGTATTCCGTTGTGTGGTCCGTATTGCATTGTATGCACTGTACTGGACGAGCTTTGGACGCGATTTCTTACTATAGGAGATCCTCTTCTTCGCTATTCTATGCGGCTAAAGTGGAGGCTCTTCCGTCGTGGTGTAGGGATCATTATGTTCATATTGTTGATCCCTCCATACTACTCATTGCAATTTTTTAGTATACTTGTTTTACAAGATCTACTGCAGCCTGTTATTATTTAGGTTATAGGTTTATGTTACCTCATACCTATGCACTCTACGATAGTTTACAATTGAGTCTTTTGTCTCTTTATCTAAGTCACTTAGTAACTTTTTGATAAATAGACTTAGAATCTTTAGATTAAATTCCTATATGGATTTTAACTTCGGTTCTTATTTAGCTAAGTAATCATTTGAGCCTCTGGAAACAGTAGTTTTCAAATTCTGACCTTTTAGACAGTAATTCTGTTGGTTTCTCTTTTACTGTAGAGTCAGTGAGTTTCATGCACTATCGATGGATGATTTTCACTTTCGTAGTTTCGGAATCACTACTTCCGTTACTATTTAGGTTGGATTTTTGCATAAGAGTTAGGCTCCTATTATCCGGAACCTATTATTTTAAGGTCCTTCCGTCTTCGTATGGGCATAGGCCTTTACTCTTTCCGGGTACAGTTTATGTATTTATAAACAGATATCTGTTTATTACTATGGGCGTAAGCTTCTTCTGTCTTTGATGCCTAGTAGAAGGACGTTACGCTCCATTTTATTGTTAATGGATTCTATTTACTATCGGTACTGCTTATGGTATATCATTGACTTAGCAGTTGTGCTTAAGATTTCGGCTCATGAAGTAAGAGCTCTTCTACTTCTTGGGCTTACATTAATAGTGTCGCTATTATAGATTTTTGAAGGCCGCTCATTGCGCTCAGCCATCCACATTCATGAATTTTATCTCAGAAATATCGAGTCCATTTCTGGAGGCCTCTATTGTTAGGTCTATTATCTACTGCTCAGAATGTCATTCACTTAACAGTTGCTACTATAGCTAGGTAGGCTGTCTGTTTCGGCAGTGTCTCCGTTCTGCTGCCCTCTTCGCTCTGGGCTATTTGACCCAGGGCAAGAAAAAGGGGGGGGGGGGGGGGAGGGTGTTCCCTTGGGTCACCTGTTTTACTATGAAAACAAGGGGATACCTCCTCCGGAGTTAGTAATTCTGAGCTGTTATTGGGATGGTTGTTTAGTGAGAAGTTTAGGTTTTTAAAATTCATTCAAGTCTTAGTTTTTAAAGTATAGCTTTTGAATATTGCATATGTCAACGGACATGATTATGCAATCCTCAGACACTTTTAGGAGTATAAGAGTCTCTATTCTATAGACTTTATTTATTGGCTTACTTTAAAAATTATTAGTATAAGGATTATATTGGATATTAATAGAGCACATGGATGTATGAAGCCCAATTTTGGAAGGTGTTGTATCTTTCTAATTTATCATAAATAAGAAAGATACATGTAAGGCCTATTACTTCTTTTTCCCTACAGGGGATGACTCTATTTTATTTTATTGAGCGTATTCCATTTTGCTCTATGTCCTTGGCCCTCCAGCCTTTTTACTATTCGGCTATGTCTGGGTCATTGGTGCAGTATAAAAATCTTAAAAAATTTATAGTAATTTATATATTTTTTATACTTACCAATGACCCAGACGGGGATGGCCCTCCCAGGAGTTGGGAACTCTTGCCTCCCTGCTGAGTACATAGCGCTTACCAGGCACTGGTTACTAGAATGATTAATGGCGCCAATTTCGGAACGTCCTTGACACTGCGCATGCGCAGTAGGGGCGAAGTGTGGAGGGCCTTTCAGGACATGTTTTCTTTGGTTTTAGATGCAAATTTTGGGGATTGGGGGGCAAAATTTGTGTTTGGCCCTATATTTTAAGAGTTAGCACCAGCTATGTCTGGGTCATTGGTAAGTATAAAAAATATATAAATTACTATAAATTTTTTAACTTTCATGTAGTGTGCAATATGGCAGAGAGTGTGTCTGCATTTATTTATTTCGGCACTTTCGACAGCTATGGTAACCTCGTTTTGGACAGTTTTCTTCTTTACAGTTTAGGTTTTATGATGCTAAGACTACTGTTTCTGTACGTGCATCACACCACCAATTGTTTGTTGCAGCCCAGAACTTTTTCATTGTCACAGTCTCTTCTTGAATATATTTTGTGCGTGAGCAGAAAGATAATTGATCAATATTTTATCCTTTGTTGACAGCCATTGTTACATCCATTCCTAAAATTCTATCCAGAAGTCTTTTAACCTAACTCATGCAATGCCTACATACAGTTCAATAAATCACTACTGGGCTCTTCCAATCCAAGGCTTCATCTACATAAGCAAATCTCTCTGTTCATGTTCAGTCAGGAAATAAACATGTTTCACCCAGATGTCCTGTTATATTTACCTGATTGTTTTTTGCTTAAACACTTGGATCCTGACAGTTGTCAAGGAGGATCATGCCAGTTGTTAACGTTTTTATCCTCTTTAAGTGGAAGAGGCAATGATTGTGGCCAAATCAAAGGGAGCAGTGGAGGTGGTTTCACCTTATGCAAGATTAATTGAGGCATGTCAAGCCCCCACCCACCCCCAGCCCAACCACCCCCAGCCCCCCTCATGTTGAGAGTCTTCTGGTTTGCAGAATTTTAGAAATTTTTCACAATTGAGTGAGTATTACATTAGATCCTTGGGCCTTAGAGATAGTGATAGATGGATAAAGTTGAGACTCACAACCCATCCAGTTTTATCATTTGGTGCACTTCCAACTGGGATCCCCATCCAAAGGTCTTATCCAGAAAGATGTAGAGATTTTGTTCAAGAATAATGCTTTCACGATCATGCGGGACCCCAGTATTCATTTCTATTCAAGACTTTTTTTTTTTTGTCACAAAAACATAGGTTATGACCCCTCATTGGAACGAGCTCAATGACCTCGTTCCAAAGAAGGGTCATAACCTATGTTTTTGAGACAACAAAATGAAAATTAATTGGCGATTTTTGTGAATAGCACAGGCCGGTTTTGGCCATTACATTGGGTAAAGGTTTAAGATCTGACATTGATCTGAACATTCTGAACACCTACAAAAAAGATATCACAGTTTTGTATGGAAACATCCAGGTCGATTCGGAGCTCAATTCCTCAGATCTGGAGACCAGGCTGAAGAAGGATGCATCATACAACATCAAGCTATATGGTTTTACCTCATGTTTCTTCCAAGGCATAGTCTTATCATTTTAGGGCAATGCCTCTTGATTTAAACCTAGCTTCCTTGGCATTTACATGACGATTTAATCTAGCCCATCATTGGGCAACCTCTTTCATCAGTTACTACCTCATCATACCTGGATGACATCATCCAGATACATTGGATTCAATGGGCCTGGAATCAGATGTAAAAATTTTGCAGCTCTTGCTTCAGTTACTAGGTTTTGAACTCTGCCATTCAGATATTGTCCTGCCAAAACTGTTCCCTCACCTTGAAATGGAGTTTCATACAGCTATTGCTATGTTGTCTAGTCAAGTATAGTATTTGAACCCAAGGTTCTATGATCTACCTGCGGCAAAGATTCCAGTATGTCCACTCTCTGAACGCATCCACTGCGAGACTGATGCTGCCACAGCAGACTGTATTGTCAGGTGTTTGTATAATAATTGTCTCTTATGCAGAAAGAGAAACTCTGTGTAGCTAGGGTGTGCAAGAGATTATTTGAAAAGAATGAGGTCACAAGTCTGCTATTACATAGGTCATGCAACAAATGAGCGTCATGGAGCCAAAGAGAGACATAAACCTTTATTCTAACATAATAGTCTTATCCAGCAAGGTCAATTTATTCACAAAAATATTTTTATGATAAATAAAAAAAATTTGATGTTTTTTCAATTTTTGTCCCCAGAACACATAGCTTTTAACATCACATTGGAATGTGCTCACAGAACTTGTCCCATTGATGGGTCATGACTTATTTTTTGGAGGCAGAAAATGAACAATTTTAGTTACTTGATCAGGGAAAGGTCCAGTACTGTTTTCATACCAGTAGCAGGATTAGGCTTCCAAACTCAAGGTGCCCCCCAAAAAATGAAAAAAATTTCACTCTCTCAAATAGAAGAAAATAAACAAAATCATATAATTTATGGTTCCCACCTTTTCTGAAGTCTTCCATTGTGGAGAATATATCATTCCAAATTTATCAGTCTCTCGCTCTTGTTGCATTCTACTTTCAAAGATTTTCCTGCGGAGGCCCATCAGACTGCAGTCTATGGGAGGGGGAAACCCCATACCTTACCCTCCCCATCTCAGGCCTGCAGCCTTTGGGATTTGCCTGTGATCATTGGGATATGCTTGCAGCATATCAGAGGCCCAAAACAGGTGCCCCCCCCCCCCCCCCCCCAAAAAAAAAAAAACCTCTGGATCCTTCCCTGCACTCAACCCTTTGAACATGAAATCCATTTTTCGGTCCATTATCATGATGCCCCTAAATTTCATATGGTAAATGTTGATTTTACACAAATATTGACCCCCCAGTCAGTATTCTCGGCATGCAGCCCTTGGCTTGCACGTTGAAAATATTAATTGAATATTGACCTTGCCAATGAATTCCATTACACTGACATGGAAGATACTATCAGAGTGGAAAGGTTTAAGAAATTTTTGCAAGTGTCCTCTCATCAGGTTTGGTGTAGAGTCAACTGCCTGAGTGCTAGAAGCCACTATCTGGGCTCTATTGTAAAGTGCTGAAAGCCACTATAGTAGCTTTACAATTTAAGCATTAGTTTGTTGTTTGCTCTGTAGTAGGAGAAAAATGTTCAAAATTGTTTTGTTACCATTTATTGCCTGTTGGCACTCTCCAATAAATGTTACTAAAACAATTATTTATGAAGAACATCTTGCTAAACTAAGGTTCCCCTTAATAGTAGCTGGGTATTTAAAAAAAAACTACTCATGTTACAAATCACCTTTGAAAAATAATGTAGCACACTACCTGTTAATATGACATAGAAATTGCTCCCCAATCATTATAAAATGAAAATGCATAACCTCAACCATGTAATTTAAATCCTTTATACATCTAGTGATTTTTAAAAATCTATATTTTTACACAACAACCAATGGCCCAGGCCCAGACTTAGCTAGTGCTAACTCCAAAATATCGAGGGCCAAACAAATTTTGCCCCCAATCCCCAAAATTTGCGTGCAAAACCGAAAATTACAAGTCCTATCTGGTCCTCCACACATTTACTCTCTGCGCATGTACAGACGCCAGGAAGTGACCGGAATTGGCACCAACATCATTCTTTGTTTGGCCCTCTCTCAGATAACAACAAACCAACTTCTGTGCTTTTAAATCTCAGTTTATAATGATGCCAAACGCAAACCAATGGTTAATTTGGTGGATCCAAGTACACAACTGGATGAAGGAAGGAAGAAACGGTGGTTTAAAACGTTCAGGGCTGTAATTTTATAATATTTATAAAAATTAGTTCATGTTCCCCAATTTTGGGACATGGGCCTGACGCCATCATTGTTGATAATGATTTTTCCACTGTTTGTTAAGTATTCCTTCCCTACCCTCCCTTGACCCCCCCCCCCCCCCCCCCAAGTTAAACTCCCAAGCTTTTTGGCTTGTTTTATTGGAAATTTTTTTTATAAAATCTCTTGGGAGTTTAACATGTTACATAGAATGTTTATTCTGTATATCCCCAGGGTTACGTCCTCACCATTAGGGTGTTTATGCATTTTGGTCATGCATCATACATCCAATGTATCGTTTTTTCTTCTGATGAAGATTTTGCGTTACATCGGATAGTTCAAAAATCTGTTACTGACTTCGGGCTGTATTGCCTGGGGTCTTGTTTCCAGTTTTCATTCTGACGTTGTTTACAGTAACAACGTTCTTTTAAAATACCTACCTTTAAAATTTCCTATTTATATATATAGTAGGTCTGTTATAAGATACATTAAATATTCCGGTAGTGTAGCAGTTAATTTTTGGCTAGAAAAATAATTTTTTTCCACACTTGGGCTCTGTCGGGATACATTTGGGCACGTTGTTCCCTTTGGGAACTTGGGCTCTTGTCAAAATTTTTCGAAACATTTTTTTGTGTAAAATATTTTTCGATTTATATTTTGAATGTTTTTTGTTATGTATCTTTTTATAATATTTAATGTGGAGTTGGTGGGAGTACGATTGACTTAGTTTGCTTCATTATGAAAGTATATTGCTCAATAAGCAAGGCGAGGAAGTCTTTCCTCTGAGTTACATGTTGGTTGCCTTGCTTATAGTCGATGGACTCCCACTAATTCTTGCTCAATTTGTGTCGCACAGGATGACAAACGTTGGAGACGGGTGTCACGGTATGTTGTTAGTGAGGGGCCACTGCCGGTCCTCTCGTGGTGAGAGGCCTCCACCCGTCCTCTCGCCATAAAGTCTCTCTTGTTTTTAACTCACCGAAGGGAGCTTAACTTACCACTTGCCGTCCGTCGTCTGGTGTCCGTCGTCGTCCGTCATGAACTTTACATTATCGACAACTCCTCCCAAACTACTGGACCAAATTGAACCAAATTTAGTGTGCATGTTTCCTATCATATGTCAATTCAAACTTTTACAAATAAACTTGCCACACTCACAGGGGGCACCACAAGGGGCATAACTCTGATAGCACCCATGAATTTCTTTCCAAAATTCAAAAAAATCTTCTTCTTCAGATCCACCAGGCAGAATTCTTTCCTATTTGGTATACATCATCTCTAGAGGGGTCAGATTCAAGTTTGTTCAAATTGGCTCCCTGGATTCATATTTGGGCTCACTATAGAAGGCCGAATTTGAACTTAGTGCATTTCAGGAAAATTTCTTGAAAAATCTTCTTCTCCAGATCCAGCAGGCAGAATCTTTTGATATTTGGTATACAACATTGTGAGGTGGATCTGATTCAAGTTTGTTCAAATCAGCCCCCCTGGATTCATATTTGGGGTCAGTATAGAAGCCCAAATTCGAACTCAGTGCATTTCAGGCAAATTTGTTAAAAAATCTTCTTCTCCAGATCCAGCAGGCAGAATCTTTTGATATTTGGTATGCAATATTGTGGGATGGATCTGATTCAAGTTTGTTCAAATCGGCTCCCTGGATTCATATTTGGGCTCACTGGATTCATATTTGGGCTCACTATAGAAGCTCGAATTTGAACTGTGCATTTCAGGCAAATTTCTGGAAAAATCTTCTTCTCCAGATCCAGCAGGCAGAATCTTTGGATATTTGGTATGCAACATTGTAGTGTGGATCTGATTCAAGTTTGTTCAAATGGGCCCCCTGGATTCATATTTGGGCTCACTAGATCGGCTCCCTGGGTTCATATTTGGGCTCAGTATAGGAGCCCAAATTTGAACTCCGTGCATTTCATGTAAATTTCTTAAAAAACCTTCTTCTCCAGATCCAGCAGGCAGAATCTTTTGATATTTGGTATGCAACATTGTGGGGTGGATCTGCTTCAAGTTTGTTCAAAACGGCCCCCTGGGTTAATATTTGGGCTCTGTATAGGAGCCCAATTTGTACTTTTTCTGGCAAATTTCTTTAAAAATCTTCTTCTCAAGATCCAGCAGGCAGAATCTTTTGATATTGAGTATGCAGCATGCTTAGGGTGGGTGAGATTCAAGTTTGTTCAAGCCAAGTCTCTGGGTTCATATTTGGGCTCAGAGTGGTAGCCCGAATTATAAATTGGTTCAAAATGAGGAATTTTCTTTAAAAATCTTCTTCTTCAGGTCCAGCAGTCAGAATGTTTTGATATTTGGTATGCAGCATCCTTAGGAGGGTGAGATTCAAGTAGCCCGAATTATAACTTGGTTCAAAATGAGGAATTTTCTTTAAAAATCTTCTTCTTCAGATCCAGCAGTCGGAATGTTTTAATATTTGGTATGCAGCATCCTTAGGGTGGTGAGATTCAAATTTGTTCAAGCCATGTCCCTAGGTCCATATTTGGGCTCCCTGTGGGAGCCTGAATGATAACTTAGTTCAAAATGAGGAATTTTCTTTAAAAATCTTCTTCAGATCCAGCAGTCGGAATGTTTTGGTTTTGATATTTGGTATGCAGCATCCTTAGGGGGGTGAGATTCAAGTTTGTTCAAGCCATGTCCCTAGGTCCATATTTGGGCTCACTGTGGGAGCTTGAATTGTAACTTAGTTTGATGAATTTTTCTTTAAAAATCTTCTTCAGATTCATCAGTCAGAATGTTTTGATATTTGGCATGCAGCATCCTTGGGGGTGAGATTCAAGTTTGTTCAAGCCAAGTCACTGGGTTCATATTTGGGCTCACTGTGGGAGCCTGAATGATAACTTAGTTCAAAATGAGGAATTTTCTTTAAAAATCTTCTTCAGATCCAGCAGATGAATGCTTTTGATATTTGGTATGCAACATCCTTAGGGGGGTAAGATTCAAGTTTGTTCAAGCCTTGGCCCTAGTTCCATAAAATTTGTCTCTCATGACTACATTCCTTTGTAGTGTTGATGAACCATGTCTAACTGAATGTGACCCCCAAATATGTCTTTGAACCACTTTGGCGATTAAGGCTCCTTGGGGCCTGTTGTTTATTTTCTATTTACAGAGGAACAAGAACATAGTGATGTTTACGTGACGCCATCAGAGAGTGTGCTTCCGTCATCGCATTTAGATAGTCAATTAGAGCTGGCGGCTACAGTGCTCATGAATATTAGACAGTGCAATAAACTACAGTGTGGTTTTAGCTTCCTGTCGCCAGCTAGCTTGACCTGTGAAGCGGTTACTCTGTCTGAGGGTACTGCGACGCCGGGTGTGTCCGTTGCGGTCGAGGAGAGTAGAAAGGGTAGAGCGAGCACTATAAAATAATAACAGGCTCATTCTGCGACGACGGAGAGGACGAAGCCAGCAAGTTCTGCATGAAACTCGACGAGGTCTGAAGGAACGTGAGCGAGAGAGCCCCATTGCTCTTTCCTAACATCTGGGGCCAGATGTTGTGGTTCGGAACTTGCGTCAGTCGGAGCATACGTCCACGCCTCCCTTCCGGGACGCTCCGTTCAGTTCACAGCTGGGGTCAGCTATAGTTACGTCTTCTTCAGCATCTACCAAGCACACACGACCGCACCTTGGTTACGTGACTTCTGATATCCAGCCTGCATCGCCGAGAAGGTCACTCTTTGTCAAAAAAGTCACACCATACAGTAGCCAAGGAGACGAGGCCTCATTCATCGGGACGTCCAACAGAAAAGAGCCATCTCGGACACACTGTCCCAGGAGCAGCCGGTGGCCAAGCAACAGAACTGATTCAGACGAATGATAAAAGGGATATGGAGGGGGATTACCCTTCCCTTTCGGAACAGCACATGGTTGCGATGGATTTAATCCATCAACACTACCCTGAATTTGTTCCAGTGAATCAGAATGCTGCAACTACTTGCAAGAAACCGCTAGCATTGTTGGACGCTGACTTCATCCGGAAAAAGAGGAGGAAATGTCTTTTACGGTTTAATATAGACAGGTGTCACAGGCCTTTTAGACGATGCCATATTAAACTTTCCAGTGGAAAGAAGTAAGGCGGTTTCTTGTCATCATCTTCCGTAATTTTTCGAAATTAACGGAAAATGGGGAAGATGTATTGAGAGTTCCTCTGCATTTGAATGAGCAGGCTAAAGGATCTAGTTATGGCCTTACCTTCGTCATTCACCATTCGCTCAGACACAATTAAGATGGCTTTTCTTCACTCAGAATGAATTTAGTCTCACTGTCTTACGCAGATCACCTTTAAGAACTGTGACGCAACATTTCTTATCAACCTACTCACAATTGTTTACTACAGGCTTGCACTACAGTGGAAGTCCCTAACTCGGATAAAATACTCTCTATTTTTGTCTTTCCCAAGCAAGTTGGGAAAGAAAAGTGGTCAAAAGCACCAATAAAAATAAGCCAAAACTGGGTCGAGTGCAACCGGCGCAGACCCAGTACGGGACGCTCTCTCCCAAGTACAACTCCACGACTTCCGTTGCCAGTGCGCATAAACCGTCTCTAAAGACTCATTCTTTTTGAAATCCGCTTCGTGTCGAGATGTTTTTGCACGCTTATCAGTGTTCCACCAGCTCGATGTTTGATGATTCCTGATTCATTATACCACAGTGTATCCTTTGTATTCTCAGGAACAGTGTTTTATATTCTCTTTTTTCTATTATATGTCCATAATGTATATTTATTTGCTCTCTCTCGGGTCGCGCGCGATTTTCGCGGGCCACGCGGTTCGGACTTAGTTTTTCACAATTATTGTTCATGCTTTTTTTGCAAATTTTTCTAATTGTGTTAGAGTTAGGTGTCAGCGGGGTACCACTCCTGCAGTGTTTCTTCTTTCTGTTGAGAGTAGTCTTCCTGTTGGGTGGTTCCCGGTCGACCGTCTGGGGTCTTTGTTTCTGTCACCTTTCTCTCTTTGGGGGTGTTCTGTTTTCTGATCTCACCTTCTCTGCTCCTCTCACCTCTCTCATGCCTAGGACAATTCCTTGTGGGCAGTGTCTGCTGCCTAAGCATGTGGACGATGTACATTCGTCGTGTTCCTCCTGTAATGGGTGTTCGGCCGAGCGGCCGTGTGGTGTCTGTGGAACATGGTCTTCCACCTTTTGGGCGTCTGTAAATCGTGTCGTTCGTTCTCGTGGCCGTGCCTCCTGCTCCCGCGGGAAAGGAGAACGTGGTCGTTCGGGACCTCCCGAGCCGACTTTGTCTGGTGAGAGTTATTCCTCCTCCGTGGGGGATGTGCAGTCTTTTCCTGTGGTGGATACTGCGGGAGCCGTTGAGTGTTCTGGTGTAGAGATGCCTGGTTCCGGGACTACGGTCCCCCTCCAGTCGACATCTGAGGCTGTCACTAGGGTTGTGACTCCTCCTTCGGAGCCGAGCCGGTGTGCTCTCTCCATTATTTCACCAGCCTCAACGACTCTCGACGTATCTACTACTGCTGCTGGTCCGTCTGCTTCGTTGTCTGTTTCAGCCGGCCTCGGCTTTTCGCTGCAGGGGACTGCAGAACTGTCCGATACTGTAGACGTGGGATATCGGCCCCAGCCTTCCCTGACTTCAACTCGGCGAAGTCGGAAGGGGCTGCCGGCCGAGCCCATCGCTGTGGTCTCGTCGCCGTCGAGTACCACAGTTGTGTCTTTGGATTCGGATGTTCGTAGTGGAAACACTATGAACTCCGTGGCGTTTCCGTCCACTCACTCTGGTCACACGACCAGTTTTGGGGGACCAACGCCTTTTGTGCAGCCTGGACCTTCTGCCCCGCAGAGGTCCGCGGTGACTCTCATGAGTTCTCGCAATATTGATCCTCGGGGTGCATCGTACCCCTATACACGTCTGCCTTCAGATGTTTCGGCTGCCGCCCGTCGTCCCGCGTCGGGTGTTTTGGAGGATCGTGACCCTTCGCTGGTTAAGAGGGTCAGAGGTGAAGCCACTTTGCCGGTTCGCTCCCCTGTCGAACCGGTCGGTACAGGCAGTGAGCTTAGGGAGACCCTCTCCTTACTCACTCAGGTTCTCTCAAAGAGCCTTTCTGTTGCTTCCAGCGAGGCTATGGGTGGTTTCCAGGCGCCTCCTATGGCGCCGCCTCCCGGAATTGGGAACAGGCCGGTTTCCGATTCCTCTGGTGTCCCGACACCATGGGAGGCGTCGGCTGGTTTGCCCACGATGGGCTATGTGTCTTCCGGCTCTGGGGAGGAGTCCGACATGCTTGAGGTCGAGGGCCAGCAGTCTTCGGACTTGGGGGCGGCTCTTGACTTTGTGTTTGGGTTTCTGCCTGAGCTCAAACCTGCTAACCAGCCGACAGTGTCAGCCTGGCCGCGATCATCGGTCGCGCGCCAACAGCCTATGGAGCAACCTGCTTCTGGGCGCCTTCGACCGTGCCAGTCGGTACAGGTGGTTGAAGCTTTTTCAGCATTGGATGCCAAGCTGAATTCCAAGGCTTTGAAGACTTCGTTCTTCACCAGGGTTGACACCTTTTTGCCTCCTGTGCGTTATCGTTCCTACGATTCCGCCAATCCGTCAGTCTGCCAGACTTTGACGGTTCTGGATCAGGACTCCACTTCCCTCGGGCTTTCCAAGCCCAAGTCTGCCGTCATTCCAATGACGACTCTGGAGTCCACGTTGGGCTTATCTAGAGAGATGCTTGGCATGCTGTCTCTCTCAGATCACGTCGTCTCAGCTTTGGCTGCTTATCTGCCTCCAGATAAGTTTGACGAGGTACAGGCTCCTTTGCGTGTGCTGTCCAAGGCGCTTATGCACCTTACTCACACGCATGCCTGTAACACGGCCAATTTGGAATTAGTTCGAAGGGACGCTGTGCTGGACACAGGACGATCCCTTCCCGAGGAGCAGCGTGCTACTCTTCGATCTGCTTCTTTGGCAGGTCCGCAACTTTTCCATGGTTCCGTGTCGACGGTCCGGGATGACGTCCTACGTCATTCCAAAGATCAGCTGCTGTTTCGTCAGCTTGATCAGCCTTCTCGGGGAGGCAAGGGCCGTTCCAAGCCTAACAAGTACCCTTCTGCTTCCTCTGTGAAGCAAAAGGCTGGTCCTTCTGCCGCCGCCTCTGCTTCTTACTCACGGGGTAAAGGTAGGGGTCGGCAGAATCGAGGGAAGTCTCAGGATTCTTCATTTAGCAGAGGAGGTGGTTTCTCCTCTCGCGGGCCTCGTCGGGGCTCGAAATGAAGGTCCTCACCTCGACTCGTCCCAGGTTGGAGGAAGGATAGCAGAGTTTGCAGACCATTGGACCACCATCACATCCGATCCATGGGTGTTAGATGTTGTTTGGTCCGGGCTGCGCATATCCTTCCGACGGCACCCCACTCTGTCAAGGGTGCCTCTTCCAACCACAGTTCCTTCAGACGTTTTACGTCGGGAACTTTTGTCCACGGAGATTGCCAATCTCCTGGCAAAGGGGGCGATCGAGGTCGTCAAGAACGTTCAGTCAGTGGGTTTCTATTCCCGCCTGTTCTTGGTGCCGAAGAAGGACGGCCGACTCCGACCGGTTATCGATCTGAGCATCCTGAACCAGTCTATCATTGCTCCCAAGTTCAGCATGGAGACTTTCAGGTCGGTCCGCCAATCAATTCACCAGGGAGATTTCGCAGCCAGCATCGACCTGCGAGACGCTTACTTCCACGTTCCGATGCATCGGGCGTCACGGAAGTATCTCAGGTTCGCTTTTCTGGGGCGAGTTTACCAGTTCAAGGCCATGCCTTTCGGCCTCAACCTGGCTCCTTGGGCGTTCACCAGACTGATGTCGCATGTGATAGCGTTCCATCGCACACAGTCCAGGGTGACTACTTCGGCATATCTGGACGATATCCTCCAGAGGCATTCCAATGATGCCTTACTGGAATCGGATGTCGCCACTCTGTTGAGCTTGCTCACGTCGCTAGGATTCAGAGTCAACGAGGAGAAGTCGGACCTGGTCCCTTCTCAGTCGTTTTGTCATCTGGGGATGTCTTTCCAAACCAAATTCAATTTGGTGGTTGTTCCCCAGGCCAAGGCTGTGATTCTCTCAGCTTTTGCTCTGACTCTGTCCCAGTCCAGGTCCGCGACCGCTCGGAGTTTTCTCCGGCTGATCGGTCTCTGCGGTTCGGTGACGGATCTCATTCCTCTAGGTCGGCTGCGTGTCAGACCTCTCCAACACTTTCTGCTCAGTCGTTGGAGACCGAATGTAGATTCTCTGGATCAGGTGCTTCCGTTTCCGGACTCTCTGTATCCTCACCTTCTTCCCTGGACAGATGTTCAGTGGATTACGCAGGGTGTTCCGCTGGACTTACCCACGTCCGATCGCGTTCTGACGGCAGATGCCAGCGATCTCGGATGGGGTGCGACGTTGGATCCTCTCGGTCTTTCCCTACACGGGATGTGGGACCAGGATCAAGCAGCTCTACACATCAACCAGAAGGAGCTTCTTGCTCTTCTTCTGAGTTTCAGGCAGTGGATCCCTCACTTGTCGAATCGCCAGGTCCTTTTACTATCCGACAATTCGACAGTGGTTGCTTACATTCGGAACCAGGGCGGCACGCACTCGCTTCCGATGTACGAGTTAGCTCGGGATCTTTTACTGCTCGCTCAGGAGGTTCACGCCGGGGTGGTTGTTCGTCACATTCCCGGTCGTCTGAACGTCCTAGCCGACTCCCTGTCCCGACAGGGCAGGGTTATTTCCACCGAGTGGATGCTTCACAGGGCAGTGTTCCAGTCGCTTTGCGATCTCTGGGGACGTCCCCACATCGATCTCTTTGCGACTCGTTGGAACCATCAGGTGGACACTTTCGTGTCCCCGTGTCCAGATCCTCTGGCTTTTGCCGTGGACGCTCTGTCACTCGATTGGAACGGTCTAGTCGGCTACGCCTTCCCGCCGGTTCCGATTCTTCCTCAGGTTCTCGCCAAAATTCGAACCTGCAGTTGTCGAATCATTCTGATCGCTCCCCTGTCGCCTCAGCGGGTGTGGATCAATCAGCTCCGCTCGCTGATGGCGGCGGTTCCGGCACGTCTCCTGCTATGTCGCGACCTTCTTTGTCAAGGTCGCCCGAGGAGGTTTCACGTCGACCCGACTTCATTGTGCCTTCACGCATATCTTTTGTCAGGTCCTGTCTCCTCCGTAGAGGTTTTTCGAGACGAGCAGTGGAGTGCATTTCTTCTTCAAGGAGGCACTCCACTGGTTTAGCTTATGCAGCTAAATGGAAGGTCTTCTGTCGATGGTGTGCTGATCACTCTGTTGATTATGCCAATCCTTCGATTTCACAGATTGCGGAGTTTCTGGTATATCTGTTTGATTCTCGGGGTCTCCAGCCTGTTACCATCAAGGGTTACAGGTCTATGCTTTCAGAGACTTTTTCTTATGTGGGGAAGCGTCGTATCGGCACTAATCCTTACCTCTCCAAGCTTGTTCGGCACTTTTCTTTGAAAAGGCCTCGGACTTTGCAGCTTACTCCACGATGGAATCTTTCGTGGGTGCTGCTTTGCTTGGGGGGGGCGCCGTTCGAACCTTTATCCCAGGTGGATATGCAATTTCTCACATACAAGACGGCTTTTCTGATGGCATTTGCTTTGGCCAGACGGGTTAGTGAGCTTCACGCCCTCTCGGTTGACCCGGCCTTTTTTAGGAGTTCTCCCAACAGTGTTACTTTTACCACTGATTGCTCCTTTTTGGCTAAGAATCAGTTACCAGATACTACTCCTCCTCCTATCTGTATCAGGGCTCTTCCCTCTGTTGAGGGTACTCGCCCTTTGCTCTGTCCGGTCCGTGCTATTCGCATTTATCTTGATCGGACACGCTTCATACGGAAGGGCAGAAAACGTTTTTTTCTGTCTCTCATTCCGGGTCGGCAGAAGATCTCTCCTCAATCCATTTCTCGATGGATTTGTCTTGCTATTCGTACGGCTTATAGTCGTTTAGCAGCTGGCGATTGTATTACCAATCGTATTTCTGCCCACGAGGTGCGGGCACTGTCTACCTCTTGGGCTTATTCTAACTCCGTCAAGTTGTCGGATGTTATGCAGGCAGCCTACTGGAGAAATGCTTCTACTTTCTCCACCTTTTATTTACGCCAGTTGCAGGAGCAGTCGGAGGACCTTTTTGCCTTGGGTCCTCTTTCTTCTGCTCAGGCTGTTGTCTGCCATAGCCATTAGGCTTCTTGAAGGTCAGTTTCAGCCTTGTGCTGTTACTGCCCTTTTTTCTGTCTGTGTGTCACACAGGCTCATATGTCTCTTTTCATTGTCCTTTACCAATGATTGCGACATTATGGTTGATAAGCCTCGGGACCTCTTCCTTCTGCTTCACGGTTCCAGTGCACTAGGGTTATGTGGGGGTTGGTTATGCTATTCCCTCCAGCCTTTTGTCTATTCAGCCTGTAGTAAACAATTGTGAGTAGGTTGATAAGAAATCTAAATTTTATAGTAAATTTCCTTTCTTATTATACCTACCACAATTGTTTACATGGAGGCCCTCCCGTCTTCTTTACGGGTAAAGAATCTTTCCTCCCCGCTGATCACATAACTCTAACGTTTACGGATTCAAAAAAGAATGAGTCTTTAGAGACGGTTTATGCGCACTGGCAACGGAAGTCGTGGAGTTGTACTTGGGAGAGAGCGTCCCGTACTGGGTCTGCGCCGGTTGCACTCGACCCAGTTTTGGCTTATTTTTATTGGTGCTTTTGCACCACTTTTCTTTCCCTTTTGGGAAAGACAAAAATAGAGAGTATTTTATCCGAGTTAGGGACTTCCACTGTAGTGCAAGCCTGTAGTAAACAATTGTGGTAGGTATAATAAGAAAGGAAATTTACTATAAAATTTAGATTTCTACAGAAAGGAATTTGAGGATGTTCGTACCTCATTTAGGGTCCTTTCCAGGGCTGTTATATTTATCACGTATTACTCTGTCTTAACAGTTGCTAATTTGGAGTTAATCAGACGTGACAGAGCCCTTGCGTCGTCATCCTTAATAGATGACATGGTGAGAGACTCTCTTCAGGTCGTTCCGGTTTCCGGACGCTAAGTTTTTGACGATAAGCTTTCATTGGTATATGACCAAGCTACAAAGAAAGCATCAATACTCTGCTCCTTAAGTTGGCGTCTAATCGACCTGCAATAGCAGAAAGGAGTAAGGGAGGACGTCCTAGACAGAAAGTCGTCTAAAAAGGACTCCTTGCGAGGGTATAGGTAACCCTCCTATAATTACTCCAGGGATCGTCATTACAGCAGCTCGGATAGGGGGGCTTAGGTCTGATTGAGGCTACCGGTCAGATGCCCCTAAGCCGTTGGCTGGAAGCTCTTCACGTTTAGTTTCTCCTTCCATAGGCCTCGCAGGTACTACAGGTGAGGATTAGGGCCTCTGTTGCTTAGCAGTTGACGGATGGTTATCAAGATTCACATCAAACTGGATAAATATTACGGAAGACTAGTAGACGAGAAGTGTGGTCTCGGACGGCCTTCGGCTATCTTTCCGAGAGAACCACAACTAACTTAATCCCTTTGATGGACAATGCTTCTGTCAAATCCTTGCATAAGAGTCTCTCCAATCAGAGGTAAAGGTTCTCTTGACAATGAAAGTAATAGAGATCATCGAGAATCAAGATTCTCTAGGATTCTTAGTCACCTGTTACTCGTACCGAAGCCACAGAGCCTGTCCCGACCGATTATAGACTGGAGCCGGATAACAAGTTTATCAATGCTCTAAAAGTTTAGTTATGGTTATCATTTAGTCGGTAAAAGCAAGCGTTCGAGTGATCGACTATGCTACAAGCATAGATCTAAGGATCCGTTTTTTCATGTCCTGGTATATCTGGATTTCAGAAAGTACCTACAGTTCATCGTCCAAGGGATAGTATTTCAGTTCCGAGTGATGTGCTTCAGTCTGAAGATAGCGCCCTGGGCTGTCACTTGAATAATGAACTCAGTAATGTCTCACAACAATCTGGTTTGTCTGCCATTATCCAGAACGAAATTAGTCAGCTGTTATTGCTTAGATGGGATGCTTACGCACACGTCCCCTCCAGTTATTCTTTGCCCAGAACTGGGGTGTGAAAATGCATTTGCTCAGGACCAGTATTGTTTTAGCAGATCTAGTAAACAAAAGGTCCATATTAGGGCAGATATCCATTGGTTAACTCAAAGAGTTCCGCTGCAAATGCCAGATCTGGCTTTCACAATTATGACGGGTATGAGTCAATAGTTTGGGGCACGACCCTGAGTCCTACAGACTCGAAATGCAGGTGTCTTGAGACTCTGGAGAAACACATAAACATCAAAGAATGATGACAATATTGTTAGCGCTACATCAATGCAGACATGCTTGTTCAGATATTGTTGGACAACTTGATAGTGGTAGCATAATCAGGAACCAGGGCAGCACCCATTCATTTCCGTTATGATAACTAACTCATCTCTCTATCCGTCATATACCGGGTCGTCTGAATGTACTAGCAAACTCGCTCCTCGGAAAGGTTGCCTGTTTCATTTGTATTGGACGCTCAACATGCGATTGTTTGGACAGTTTTGCTACCAGTGGGATCACCCCATGATAGATCAGTTTGCAACGCACTGAAACAATAGTTACCATCATTTGTGTCGCCATGCCCAGATCATTGAGCACATGCAGTAGACGCTCTGCAGAATTCATGGGGATGAATGATAAGATACGCATATCCTCCAATTCATTTGAAGGATACGCGTATCCTCCAATTCATTTGATTCAATAGATTACGTTTAAGAATAAACAGTCTCGTTGTGAATCCAGCTAGTAGCACCTCTGTTGTCACAGAAACCTTAGATCAGTATTCTTAGGTGTCTGTTATGGGATGCTCTCCAGAAGCTTCCTCCATGATATGATCTTTCAGGGGAAGTTTTATTTCTTGACATCCTTCTCTGCCCTTAGTGGCATAAGGGAGTCAGTTAGACATGTGGGAATCATCGTGGTTCCTATATTTTTTTGATAACTGACACAGGTACGATTAAATAATGCGGGTGAGTAGATTGCGATATGATTTTGAATTCCCCCCCCCCCCCCACACACACTCACTCACACACACTGCCTATGTGTTAAAAGGCAATTACTGGGCAAGACGTAGTTTTCTACACTATTAAATTGCTACTCTTGAGTACCTCGCAGACTGCATAACCAGTTAACTGGTATTCAGATGATTACATGCTAAATATAAATGCTCTCGCGCATTATATTATTAGGCTAACGCTTTATTGTATTTTGTGGACCTTGAAATCATAATCTATTTCTGGGGCAGTCCGTGTCGGAGCCTATTAATCATACCTACTTACATTTCTAGATCCAGGTTTCTATTATGTTTGTACTCATTTAGTACGTGTTTTACGATCATAGATTTCGGATAGTACACGTTGGCGAGTGTTGTTATTGTAGAGAGGCCGCCTGAGGATTACCTAGGAAGTGTGTTTTCTCTTCAGGGATCATTCAGTGTGGCTCGATTGAACATTTGTATGTTATATTTTATATCACCGGTTTTCGCCGTATCTGTGTATGCCAGCTGCGGTGTACGTTATATAGCGGCTGATATTAATTACTTGGATTGTCGCTATAGCCTTCTGAAGTGGCATTAAGCACCATTAAATAATCATGAATTAATACCTGAATGCCTGTTCGACGATTATTTATATTGTTTTTTTGGCACCACTCTTATTGATTCCAGAGCTCTCCCCTCTTTCTTTTGAAGATTCCTTCAAAAGAAAGGGGGGGGGGGGGTGTTAATTTTTACCTCTTCTCTGGCTTAAAGGGTATGTAACTATGAAGGAAGCTGTTCTTTCCATAATTATATCCTGCATACAGCTGAAGTGTTATTGTATGGCATATGGTTGAGGGGGATTTTCACTCATTCTCTGATACGCCATCCTAATTTTTGGGGCTTAGTCTGGACTAGCCTTAAAAATTAGGAACTTGTTACATTCTAAGTAGCATTGTCTTCATGCCTACAATAAGGAATTACTTAATTGGGCTCCTTATTTAGATTATGTCTCCTCTATTTCTGTATAGAGAGACATACATGTAATTCCTAATTATTCTAAGTTCCTTTCAAAATGGATTGCAGGATTGGGACTATTTTGGAAGTCCTAGGTCCTCTGCCTTTTTACTATTCAGCTAAGTCTGGGCCATTGGTTGTTGTGTAAAAATATGATAAATTTATAGTAATTTTTATATTTTTTGCTCAACTTTGGCGAAGCCAAATTTGAGCTTTTGTCATGGCCAGTCTGGCCGTCTGTCCGTACGTCAACAATTGGATACGGCTCGGGCTAGAGGCCGTATTTATGAACCGATCTTTACGAAACTTCTTGGGTACCTTTGTTATGACCGTGGGACGAGAACGAGTGTTTTTGGGTGCGGTCCGAAATTCAAGATGGCTGCCAGCCGCCATTTTGTACCAACGATGCAGAAATCTGTTTTTGTACAGAACTTCCATATGAAAGCTCTGATTTGAATAATTTTTTGTATGAATGTTTAGTACCATGGGATACATCACATATAATACGGGTTTTTTTCTCATGCGTAAATTGTGCAAATTAGACTAATTTTGATGTTTTTTGGTGTTACTTTCAGCACTTTAAGTGCAAATGCCAATACGGCTCGGGCTAGAGGCCGTATTTATGAACCAATCTTTATGAAACTTCTTGGGTACCTTTGGTATCACCGTGGGACGAGAACGAGTGTTTTGGTATCCGGTCCGAAATTCAAGATGGCCAATGGCAGCCATTTTGTACAAAATTAGGTGCAATCAGATTTTTGCACAGAACTTCCATATGAAAGCGCCGATTTGAATAATTTTTGGTGTGAATGTTTAGTACCATGGGGTACATCACATATAATACAGGTTTTTTTCTCGTGCAGAAATTATGCAAATTAGATGAACTTTGATTTTTTCAGTGCGACTAACGCACAGTAAGTACACACGTCAATACGGCTCAGACTAGAGTCTGTATTTATGAACCGATCTTCACAAAACTTCTTGGGTACCTTTGTTATCACCTTGGGACGAGAATGAGTGTTTCTGGGTACGGTCCAAAATTCAAGATGGCTGCCAGTGACCATTTTGTACCAAAATTAGGTCCAATCAGTTTTTTGTCACAAGTTCTATACAGCTCGTATTTATGAACTGATCTTCACAAAACTTCTTGGGTACCTTTGTTTTCACCTTGGGACAGGAACGAGTGTGTTTTGGGGTGCCTTTGTTATCACTGTGCTATGAGAACAAATATTTTGGGGTTCAGTCAGACCCACACTGGGACTCAAAAGATTTCTTTTCTAGTTTAGCATCTGACTGTCACCCACCTTTACAATACTTTACCTATACATTTGTTACAGGCAACGGTCAGTATTTATGTGCAGACCGTTACAATACTTTATATGTACCTTTGTTATCAGTTCATTACCTAGATGTTTGTCATTGCTGTGTCACATACTATACATGTGCATGTCTTTGTCTTGACAAGTTGAGCTACAGTGTCATTGACACTTTCATTATACTTACCAATGGACCAGACAGGGATGGCCCTCCCATGAGTGGGCACTTGTACCTCCCTGCTGAATTGTTATGTAATACTCTCTTTTACAAAGAATGATGTCGGCGCCAATTCTGGTCACTTCCTGGCGTCTACGCATGCGCAGAGAGTAAATGTATGGAGGACCAGATAGGACTTCTAATTTTTGGTTTTGCATGCAAATTTTTTTTTGGGGGGGGGGGGGGGGGCAAAATTTGTGTTTGCACCAGCTAAGTCTGGGCCATTGGTATGTATAAAAATATACAAATTACTATAAATTTATCATTTTCAGGCTACAGAGATGATACAGTCCACAATGAAGGGACACAGTAGTCGGAAGAAAAAATTGTATACAACTAATCTAAATGATTATTATGTGGATGATTATGGAGACCCACTAGATGCTGAGTATGATTCAACTGTTGAGTTAATCCAATCCAGTATAAAAGCTCACACAAACAGAAAAACAAAATTAAATCAAATGAAGTAAGTCTTTTTATTATATACTAGCCTGTAAATTATTGCAAATTATCTAAAAGATATTTCTCGATATATTTCATGATATCTATCGACCTGATGGATAATGAGTAATATCCCTCAGTAGCTTCCTAAATGATGTCACACTTTAGCGCATCACTTTGCGTTCAGTACTGTTACAGGCGATTCAGTACTGGCTTTACATTACGTGTACAGTCCATTTAAAATATTCTTTCCTCTCCACTAGTCGATTGCATAATAGGGTGTATAAAAATAGGATAAGCTAATTGGCTTTGAGGGGAACTTTTTTAGTATCCATGGTAATTACTTCAACAATAACAAGTGCAGTTGTCAATGATGATCTTATTGACAGTCAGCTGTGTGGACTGATTATATGGGACAAATGATTTTAACAAACAAGCAATTTTTTTTATTAATGATATCTGACTTTAATGCTTTGCAAGTATCTACAAACATTTACACACACGAATAACAGAATATATTATATTTTAAAATATATACACAAGTACTCTTTCAAAGCACTATAATATCGATCGGGTTTTGTGATTAATGATATCTGAGTTTAATGCTTTACAAGTATCTATAAACATTTGCACACATGAATGACAGAATGTATTATCTTTTAAAAAAAATATATACACAAGCACTCTTTTAAAGCATTATAATATCGATCGGGTTTTGTTTGCACTTTTGAATAGAAAATCTCTGCTGATATTCCATGGAGTTAGCACTCAACTACTAATGGGTAAAAATACACAGTACATGACAGGTGGACTACTACCAAATCACTTGTCAAGTGAATGTTTTACAGAACTCATATTTTTTACACAAACTGATTTTTTGAAGGGCCACCAGATTCTACACATCCATCAAGAGACAATTTGCTTGCTTGTCTGCTGTTTATCGGCGCCTGTAAGTTGAAGTTGAGTGGATAATTCACTCTGTATGTGATTTGGTTGTAATCCACCCTGCACTTATCCACACACACGAAATAAATTGCGTGACCAAACTAGACACTTTGCAAGAAGCATTAGCTATTTATTTATTTATTGGTGTTTAAGGTAACTTTTCATCAGCTATGGCTAATTGGCCCACCGGTCGCAGTTGGCCATAGTTGCCGATCGTTTACCCCTTTGGTGCCCATTTTAGTCGACATCCATCCCAGGCACTGGTGACTGGGTCCTATTTCACCAGTAAAGCGGAACTTTCTTAAATAAGCACTGCTTCACTTCCAGTTGCCACGGGGAAAGAAGCACTATTAAATATTATCACAGTGTATATTGTCTAAGAAATTCTGTGGAAATGCAATCCCCACCGCCCCCCCCCCCCCCCCCCCCCCAAATATTTAGGATAGCACACCACTTGAGCGAGGTAGTGATCCATTGAACATGTGTTTGTTTAAACAAACGAGAATAATTTAACTGGGTTTTTTTTTCAACAATTTTTTGTGGTTGGGAGATGTGATTTGATTGTACTCGCGCAACTCGTTTTTTTTTATCTTGTTTAAAAAATAGCTTTCCCTGCTTAAACTTTCGTTTCTCCATTGCTGGCGACATTTATCTTTTTGGCGAGGAGATAACTGCTTTCAATTTTCATGAAGTGACACAAACAATTCACGAGTCTATTTAAAATGTAATCGGGGGATTCTTTTTTTTAGAATTTCACTTCTTTTTTTGAAAACAAAGTACAAAGAACTGCTTTGACCAGGGGAGATAAGTTTGACCAGTGTTTTTATTTTTTTCTTCTTCATTCTTTTTTTCATGCTTTTTCCCGCACATTGGACGATTAATTTTTTTAATGAATAATACATTCTCATTTTAGTTCATCTAAACTATTTCGGTAAAATGCTTATGCTACAATAAAAATTAAATCATCGGGTTTTAACTTTGAAATGTTCGGGTACTCGGCACAGTATAGAATTCATAATCCCATATCGGAAAAGCTATTGCTGCAGCGAAATGCCAGTATGTATCGCCAAGACTGTCACATTGTTGTTTCAAAAACACCGTACACCAAGAACTCATTTTATTCACTGAAATACTCGTTCTATTCCATAATTTCATTTAAAAAATACAGATGAAGTGTTACGAGAATGAATGAAGACAAGATCATTTGATCATTTCGATGGAGACAATCTGACCTTCAATTATATGGAGGGGTGGGGGGGGTCCAAATAATGTATCCGCAAACATTTAATTTTAATATGAAAACAAATCGAAATCTCACGAATTAACGAACAGATTTTTTCAATTCCTATATTAAACCGCAGTACAGAGTTCTGGAAATGAAAGATATTGCATTTGTATCTGAATATTTTTTTAAATGTAGGGTTTAGAAATTTTCTGACTGAACAATATATAATTGCTAATCAGGGACAGCCTCTGAAAGATTTTTCTCACTAAACATTAATTGGTTATGTAATCCTTCTCACATAACCGCACTAAAACAGCTTTTCATACCCGATTATTTCTACTCAAACGACGGGGAAAATTAACAAGTGCGGTTTTGTATGCAATGTACATGTAATGCTAAGATGAGGGCGTTCTTGTTATCAATGTGCTTGAAATTAATTTGCATTCACAACAAACTTGTTGTCCATCATTTATGCTGTATTTTTGTTTAAATAAATAGTTGATTCCTATTGGGGAACAAATAATGAATTAGTCTACATTCGCTTTTATCATGTTTGAAAACGAATCAATGTATTAATTGCATAAACGCAGAATGTTTTTCATGTGCGATTGGATATCAGTAATTCGGTTTCATCGAGAAATGAACCGCCTTTGATGTCTGGATTTTCCCGTCGTCTTTAATTAGCCTTGCAAAGGGAGTTGTGGACCCGTGAAGACAATGTGTTCACCGGGTGTGACGAAAGGAGGATTTAAGTGGAGCATACATGTAATGACCAGCAGGACCATTATTATTTTGGGGGTTATCTCACATTTAAGTGTTTATTGGGGAACCACACACCTTACAAAACTGTTTTATTGTTTTGAAAAGTTACATTTTTGTTACAGTCAGCAGTAAAGGCTATATATTACCAAAACTAAGGCTGTTAATGCAAGCAAATTCATATCTTTAGCAAGTGTATTCCCCAGGAGCACACTATAACATCTGGCAGCTACTAACTAACAGCCTATCTTACCCTATTAATGCATTTATTTAAACCAGTGTTCCCCCTCACAGTACTAGGGGCAGGGAGGATTCCAATCTTCCAACCCTCTCCCAAATCTTCATTCAAATACAGCCAGAAAACCTATACTGCACTTCTATTCACTGCTATTCAGAAGTTTTTCTCTTCTATGTTATGCTCTTTAAAATGTTGGAAAACAATTCCTTCATTGAAAGAGTATTTTGGAACACAATTTTGGGGAGGGGAGGGGGTCACAGTGGAAAAAATAACATAATAAAATGACAAATGTAAATGAATGGCATTTGTGTATAGCTACCAATGTAGTAGTCTAGTACTAGTGCTGTCATGGTTCCCATGATACAGCACAAATTTACAGTGACAGTTGTGAAATATTGCCCTCTCCTGGAACCAAGTCCTTCACCCCACTATACACACATACTTAACCCTTCTGCTGCTAAATAAACAATTGGAAAGACTGTACAGCATGTTTTTAGAGACTGAAGTTAATATCATACACTTTCAGTTTCTTATGATTTACTTTGAGACTGCATGGGTGCGGTGGCATTGCGGTAACCGGTTCTCGTCAGATCACCGAAGTTAAGCAACATCGAGCCCGATTAGTCCTCGGATGGGTGACCATCTGAGTGATCGATTCAGACTCCTGCGTTGTGTCCTTGGGCACTTAACCCTGTTTGTCCACATGGGGGCATGATGCCACCGTATACTAAGGCGTTCTGCACGTCAATGGTGAGCATGTCTTCAACCAATCTAACCCTGCCTGTGCTGCAGTGCGTAGTTACGATGTTGGGGAGATGGCAGCTGCTCGTCATTGTTCAGTGGTTCTCTCTGGGTACTCCAGCTTCCTCCACCCATAAAACTCATGGTCATGATCAGCCATTGCGCATAAGTATGTTATCTTAAACATCAATAAATAAATAAATTTGAGACTGCAGCACTACAGTCCACTGTGTTATTTTTCTGTTTGACAACCTTGTCCTGGCTCTTCCACTATATTTTTCACTGTATGTCATTCAGTGCTCTCAGCACTATATTAAACATATCATCAAAGACCACTATATTCTTGAAGTAAATCTCTGATTCATTCTCTTTGGAAACATATTTTCTACAATTTCACTCTTTTTGTCAGAATGGGTGTCTGGGGTTTAAAACAAAAGTTGTGAAAGGGCACTTATGGGTACTTGCAGCAAAAGCATAGAACTATAGAATCAATATTTGTTGGTTTTGGGCATTTAACAGTGTTATGAGATACCACAGTAGCAGGTAATGGTCATTCTTTTGGAAAAAGCACTGTTTTATATTTCGTCAGTGCCACACCAGTGATTCTAGGTGCCTTAACTGAAAAAAACTTAGGCTTTTTCTTTACAAAAATTGCAAAATATTCATCAAACTCAATGTGAAATGTCTTCAGAACTTAGAATGTGATTTAAAAACTATCATAAATAGGAAATTGAATATTACAGTAGGTTTCTTTTGGGTCAATATCAATCAATTTATAAATTATGTCATAGATTTTGATGAAAAGGGGCACACCAAGGGGTCTTATTCAGGGCTATATTTTTCCACATCAGTTAGTAGAAAAAACTTTGACATCAGTTGTTACTATAAAATGGCAGAGTCCTTTTATATTGGTGAAATATATAGCTGCATCCCCAGTTTTTGAAACAAAATTGACATTTTTATACTGTACCAATGACCCCTACTTCGCTGGTGCTAACTCTTAAAATTCTAGGGCTAAACACAAATTTTGCCCCCCAATCTGCCCCTATCCCCCAAATTTGCATCAAAATACAAAATTTCAGTGTCCTATGTGGTCCTCCATACCTTTATCCACTGTGCATGTGCAGTGTCAAGGAAGTACTGAAATTGGCGCCAATCCTCATTCTTTGTTTGGCCCTGAAATTAGTAACATCTCATTGATATTTGTGCTTGTAAATCTCAGTTAAAATTATGCCAGACACATAATCATGAAAGAAATGGTGGATCTAAGGATGAAATAAAAGGATGAGAGGAAGAAACAGTTGAAGATTGTGTTCAGGGCTGTAACTTATAATATTTTTATACTGTACCAATGACCCAGACATAGCTGGTGCTAACTCTTAAAAATATAGGGCCAAACACAAATTTTGCCCCCCAATCCCCAAAATTTGCATCTAAAACCAAAGAAATCATGTCCTGAATGGCCCTCCATACTTCACCTCTACTGCGCATGCGCAGTGTCAAGGACGTCCCGAAATTGGCGCCATTAATCATTCTTTGTTTGGCCCTTCATCAGTTAACATCTGACTGATCTTTGTGATTGTAAATCTCAGTTTTAATGATGCCAGACACATAAATATTAGTGAAATGGTGATTCTAAGGAGGATATAGAAGGAGGAGAGGAAAAATGAGTGACAGAAAATAATCAGGGCTGTAGCTTAAAATTTTTTGATGAAATTATGTTAAGTTACCTATTTTCGAGGCAACAGCCTGTTGTGGTCATTCTTGTTATCAAGATTACACTGCTTATTCAGTGTTTTCCTCTCTCCGTTTCCTTTAAGTCCCCTCTTGCTATTCTCCCATGCTTTTGGCATATTTTCTGTAAAATTATTACTAAAATTTTTTGGGAGTTTTAGCTGGATAACAGAATGAATTCTGTTCTTTTCCCCATGTTTACTTCTTCACCTATGGGTGGTTAGGCATAGTGTTCTGCACCTACCATCTGATGTTCTGCAGTTTCTTCCCTGGAAGTCTCTGTTTTGCATCAGATAGTGTATTATTGGTAACTGATTTCGGGCCAGGGTGCCTGGAGTCTTGATCTAGTGTTTTTACACTTATTGTTTACATTTCCAACAGCCCTCTGTGTGAGGGGGGATTTCTTGAAAATAATATCTTGATGTTAATTTAATCATAACTAGATACATTATTATTGTTCGTAAGTGTTGCATAAATTGTTTAAAATATTTTTAGAATTTTTGTCCACACTCAGGCTTGGGATCCATAGGGGCTCAACGTTACTTTTCAGAAACTTGGGCTGTTCTGAAAAAATATTTTTTCAAAAGTTTTTGATTCAAATATTTTTTCTATGTTAATGGATCTTGTTATTATGTATTTTGATTGTCTGGGGTTGGTGCGAGTACTAGGACTTTGTTTTCTTTTCACAATGAAAGGATATTGTTCAATTGTAATAAGAGGAAATTTTCCTCTGACTTTCATAATCATTGTATAATGTAGTCAGTGTACTCGCACTAACTCCTGTTCTGTATGTGTTGATTACGATGTCAACATGGGAAGCGTGTGTCACGGTATGTTAGTGGGGAATTGGCCATTCCGGTCCTTTCCCCGCAGGGTCACTCTACTTTATCAATCTCTATTTCAGACGATCATGATCAGGGTGATGTATCCGTGATGTCTTCCAAAAAGTGTGCCTCCGTCGTCACAATTAATGAAGAGCTAGCGGAAAAGTGCTCATGTAATACGTCAATTGCCTAAGAGGACCCTAGTAGGTTCGACGGCCTTTGACGTCCGCTAGCTCGCCCGGTGTAGCGTCCATTCATCGAATGGTTCGGCAGCGGAGTTCGTCCGTTGCGGTCTAGAAAGGAGTTTTGGGTGATGCGAGCACTATAAAATATCCATGTGCACACCCAGTGACGGCGGATTAGAGGGGAGAATGGAGGAAGCCTTTTAGTCCGGTTCATAGCTCGTCCAGGCCCATCCGGACTGCGAGCGAGACAGGCCCCTCTCTCGTACATCAACATCTGGCCCCAGATGTTGTGGTACAAAATGTCTCGCATTTGGAGCATACGTCCGCCACGCTCCGTTATATAGACAGTCCGGAGAGACTGTCAATAAGGCTTCCTCACTCTCATGGCAGCGCACACGACCGCACCTTGGCTACGTGACCTCCGATATCCAGTCAACTTCGCCAATCAGAGAATCCTCGGCGACCAGGTCACGCCATCCGATAGCCAGGGACACGAGGCCTGGGGACTCCGGACGTTCGCATAAGAAAGTATGCGGGAGTCAACGTACATGGAGCTTCCACCGGCAAAGCATCGTAAGACCGCTTCTGCACAGGCCTCAGTGACGGACGTGCTATCCCAAATAGCACAACTTATCGCAGCATCCCAGCAACGACAGAATCTCTGTCGCATAATATAATATCCGACGACGCTGGTCGGGACGCTCCGCGGAAGCATCAGGTGCGGACGTCCGAAAATTTCATACGGTCGGACGGGATGCCGAAAGGGATTCGGAGGTTTTCGAGATTTCCCTTTCGGAACAACATGAGCTGCTGTATATGTCATCCGACTTCATCTTCTAGAGGTTCTTCGTCGGACCAGAATGCTGCGATATCGGATAAGAAACTGATAGCGTCGGTGGACTTAGAAATTTTTGGTTCGGTTCAGGGACATCGTCCCTCAGTTCCGACACAGTCCAATAATGTCTCAGATACGTTCGATTTATTGAACAACGCTATATATATTTTTTATATGCTTGCTATGTACAAGCATATCTGGTTTCTTGTTCACAAAATTACTGAGATGTCTTTCAAAAGTGTGTCTCTGTCGTCATAGTTAATGAAGAGCTAGCGGCAATTAGTTCTCATGGATTATGTCAGTCGCCTAAGAGGTCCCTAGTAGGATCGACGGAGTTGACATTCGCTAGCTCACCCAGTGTAGCGTCCATTCATCGAATGGTTCGGCAGTCGGGTTCGTCCGTTGCGGTCTAGGAAGGAGATTTGGGTGATGCGAGCACTATAATAGACTTTAGTACACACCCAGTGACGACGGATTAGAGGAGAGATCAGAGGAAGCCTGTTAGTCCGGTTCCTAGCTCGTCTGGTCCGTCCGGGAGGCGAGCGAGAGAGGTCCCTCTCTCGTGCAACAACATATGGGACCGGATGTTGTGGTACAGACATTTCACCTTCGGAGAGTATGTCTGCCACTCGGGACGCTCCGTTATATAGACAGTCCGAGTGACTGTCGATAATGCTTCCTTATCCTCACAGCAGCGCACACGACCGCACATTGGCTACGTGACCTTGAATATCCGGCCAGCTTCGGCATTCAGTGATTCCATGGCGACAGGTCACGCCATCCGGTAGCCAAGGGACATGAGGCCTGCACACTCCGGTCGCTCGCATAATAGAAGTATGCACGGGGTAACGAACACGGAGCTTCCAGCGGCAATGCATCGTAAGACCGCTTCTCCACAGGCCTCAGTGACGGACGTGCTATCCAAAATAGCACAGCTTATCGTAGCATCCCAGCAAACGACAGATTCTCGGTCGGATCAGGAATAATCCGACAGCGCTGGGTCGGTGCACTCCGCTGTTGCATCAGGTATGGACGACCGAATATTTCATAGGGTCCGACAAGATGGCGAAAGGGATTCGGATGATTTCGAGCTTTCCCTTTCGGAACAACAGAAGCTGCCATACATTTCTTCCGGCATTATCTTCCAGAGGTTGTTCCGTCGGACTACATTGCTGTGATGTTGGATAAGAGACTAATAGCGTCATTGGACATGGAGTTTTGGATCGGTTCAGGGACATTGTCCCTGAGTTGCCGACGCAGTCCAATAATGTCTTTAGAACATTCGAATTATTGAACGACGCTATATATATATAAGCTTGCTATCATCATGCTAGTCTAGTTTCTTGTCCGCAATGCTCTATTCTGCCTTTCGTGAATTCTAGGAAATAATTGTTTATTGGCAGAACTGGGCTTACCGAGAGTTCCTTTGCGTCGAAGACGGCAAGACTGAAGACTGCAAATTATCTTTTTCGCCGTCTATGCCAATTCCAACCACGATGTTGGAAACGACAATGATGTATAATAGACTTAACTTAGACGCTTTATCATACGTACACCACCTTACTGAGACGTTTATCATTACGTCTTCAAGAGAAAGAATTCCAGGATATGATCCTCAATGAGATTTCTTTCAGGGACAGTAGTTTTTCCACGTATAACTCCGCCCTTCAGTGGCAACCTGGAGTTGGTTAGACGTGACGCAGCCCTAGCTACATCCACGCGCGTGGATAGTAAGGTGAAGAACTCTCTCAGAGTCGCTTCGGTCTCCGAGAAGCTTCTCTTTGACGGCAACCTTTCAGCAATCTTGAATTGCTCGATATACACGTTCACTTGTCTATCAAGTGTAACAAGAGATTCAGACGTGGGCAAACATTCGGTGGTTGACTCAGAGAGTTCCACTGTAGTTGCCGGATCCGAGTTTTTCGATTATGACGGATGCCAGTCAAACAGGTTGGGACACAATTTTGATCCCAACGGATTCGAAGTGCCAGGGTCTTTGGGTTCCGCAGTTTTTAGGCAAGCTCCTTACTTCCAAGGAAGAATATTATGTTGGCTTGCACTACGTCTTTGGATGAATTTTATTCAGAAATGCATGTTCAATCCTGTCCGATAATACGACAGTAGTTGTGTATATCCGGAACCAGGGAGGCACTCATTCGGTTCCGTTATTGATTTTAACGGAAAGAATCCTTCTGTTTGTTATAGAACACCAAGTTCTGTTTCGGTTCGTCATATTCTCGATCGTCGGATCGTATTAGCAGACTCCCTTTCACGTAAGGGTCGTTTGTTGCCGTCGGAATGGACTATCAGCAAACAAGTATTCAATCAGATTTGCTATCAATGGGAGCGCTCAGTGATAAATTTATTTGCGACACAACTCTCCAATCAATTGTAGACGTATGTGTCACCGTGTCCGGATCCCTGAGCATATGTAGTTAACGCTCTATCGATCTAGTAGGACGCGATGATAGGATATGCGTATCCTCCAGCGCTGTTGATTCAGCAAGTATTGCTAGGATTATTCATTCACAATACAATTCTGTTGGTAGCATCTCTGTCTCCACAGAGACGGTGGATAATTTACTTAGATGTCTGCTGTGGGACTTACCGTGGAAACTTCTTCCACGAGAGGATCTTTTTTTCGCTGGGGAAATCGTGTCAACTCTATCACAACCTGTAAGGTCTCAACCTTCACGTATTCCGTTGTGCGGTCCTTCTTGCATGGCAAGCATTGTACAGGACGAGCAGTGGACGCAATTCCTAACTGTAGAAGGACCTCCTCTTCGCTATACTATGCGGCTAAAGTGGAGGATCTTCCGTCGTTGGTGTAGGGATCTTTATGTTGATATTTTTGATCCCTCCATACCAGACATTGCAACTTTCTAGTATACTTGTTTAACGAGATCATCTGCAGCCAGTTACTTTTAAAGGTTATAGGTCTATGTTATCTGATACCTATGCACACCATGATAGTTTACAATGGAGCCTAATGTCTCTTTATCTAAGTTAGTTTGAAACTTTTCGATAAGAGACCTAGAATCGTTAGATTAACTCCTATTCGGAATTTAGCTTGGGTTCTTATTAATTAAAGCAACCATTTGAACCCCTTGAGACAGCAGTTTCAAATTCTGGCCTTTTAAGGCAGCGATTCTCTTAGTCTTCTCTTCTGCTGAAGAGTCAGTGAGCTTCATGCACTATCGGTGGACGATTCTCACTTTCGTAGTATCGGGAACTCTATTACCTTTACTACTAATGTTGTATTTTTGGTTAAGAATCAGGCTCCTAATGATATCCGGAACCTATTGTTTTTAAGGTCCTTCCGTCTTCGAGCGGGCATAGGCCTTTACTATGTCCAGATAGACCTTTATGTATTTATTAACAGATCTCAGTTTATCAGTAGGACGTAAGCTTCTTCTGGCTCTGATGCCTAATAGAAAGGTCGTTACGGTCCATTCTATTACTTAATGCATTCAGTTAACTATCGGTACTGCTTAGGATAATCTATCCTTAACTCAGCAGTCTGTGCTTAAGATTTCGGCTCATGAAGTAAGAGCTCTTCTACATCTTGGGCTGACGTATAGTTTTGCTATTATAGATTAAGTGGGCTGCATATTGGTCTCAGCCATCCACATTCACGAATTTTTATCTCAGAAATATTTTTATCCATTTCTGGACACCTGCATTATTTAGGTCCATTATCAGCTGCTCAGAAAGTCGATCACTTAACAATTGCAACTATAGCTATGTAGGCTTTATGTTCCGGCAGTGACTCCGTCCTGCTGCCCTCTTCGCTCTGGGCTATTTGACCCAGGGCAAGAAAAAGGGGGGGGGGGGGGGGGGGGGGGGGGAGGGTGTTCCCTTGGGTCACCTGTTTTATTATGAAAACAAGGGGATACCTCCTCTGGAGTTAGTAATTCTGAGCTGTTACTGGGATGGTTTCTTAAGTGAATGTTATGTTTTTAAATTCATTCATGTCATAGTTTTAAAGTATAGCATTTGAATATGTCATGTGTCAAACGGATGTTATTATACTATCCTCGGACACTTTTAAAAGAGTATAAAGAGTCTCAATTCTTTGGACTAACTTTATTTATTGGCTTACTTTAAAAATAATTAGTATAAGAATTATACTGGATATTAATAGAGAACATGGATGTTATGATGCTCAATTATAGAAGGTATTGTGTCTTTCTAATTTGTCATAAATAAGAAAGATACACGTGAAGCCTATTTCTCCTTTTCTCCTCCAGGAGATGACTCTATTTTATATAGTTGAGCTTATTGGATTTTCCTCTGTGTCCTGGGCCCTCCAGCCTTTTTACTATTCAGCTATGTCTGGGTCATTGGTGCAGTGTAAAAATCTTGAAAAATTTATAGTAATTTATATATTTTTTATACTTACCAATGACCCAGACGGGGATGGCCCTCCCAGGAGTTGGGAACTCATACCTCCCCGCTGAGGACATAGCGCTTACCAGCCACTGTTGGTAAGAATGATTAATGGCGCCAATTTTGGGACGTCCTTGACACTGCGCATGCGCAGTAGAGGTGAAGTATGGAGGGCCATTCAGGACATGTTTTCTTTGGTTTTAGATGCAAATTTTGGGGATTGGGGGGCAAAATTTGTGTTTGGCCCTATATTTTTAAGAGTTAGCACCAGCTATGTCTGGGTCATTGGTAAGTATAAAAAATATATAAATTACTATAAATTTTTTAAGGTTCATTGTGTTTCATGTAGTCAATGTGCTTGCACTAATTCTTGCTCAGTGTGTGCCAATTGGGATGACAGACATTGGAGACGTGTGTCACGGTATATTGTTAGCGGTGAGAGGTCCATGCCGGTCCTCTTACCGCAAGGTCACTCTAGTTTTTCAGTCTCTTTTTCAGAGGAACAAGAACAGGGTGATGTTTCCGTGATGTCTTCAAGAAGTGTGCCTCCGTTGTTGCAGTCAAATGAAGAGCTAGCGGCCAAAGTGCTCAAAGAAATATGACAAATGCCTAAGAAGTCCCAAGTAGGATCGACGGCATTGTCGCCTGCTAGCTCGCCCAGTGAAACAATCATTCACGAAATGGTTGTGACGCCGGGTTCGTCTGTTGCGGTCCGGGAAAGGAGATGGGTGTTGCGATCACTATAAACATGGAACGTGAACACTGAGCGATGACGGATCGGAGGATAGAACGGAGGAAGCCAGGCAGTCCAGTAGCTAGCTCGTTCAGGTCTACCCGGACCACGAGCTGGGCCCAGATGTTGTTGTATGTAACGTTCGTCAGTCGAAGCATACGTCCACTCCTCCTGCTCGGGACGCTCCATTGCATAGACAGTCTGGCGCGACTAGTCTATCGGCTTCCTCATCCTCACGGCAGCACACACGACTGCTCCTTGGCTACGTGACCGCTGATATCCAGCCAGCTTCGCCGACCAGGGATTCCACGTCGACCAGGTCATGTCATCCGGTAGCCAGGGACACGAGGCCTTTACAGTCGGGACATTTGCATAAAAGAGGTATGCAGGATTCAACGTCCCAGGAGCTTCCAGCAGCTAAATCACGTAAGACCACGGCTCTACAGTCCTCCGTGATGGACTTGCTACCTGTCTGAGGAAGCTGGGTCGGTTCGCTCCCCTGCAGAGTCAGAAAGGGACGACCGAGATGGCAGCCGGATGGCAAAAGGGATTCAGCGGAGCTGGAATTTTCCCTTTCTGAACAACATAAGATAGCCGCAGATTTTATCCGGCAATACCTTCCAGAAGTTGTTCCTCCGGACCAAAATGCTGCATTACCGGATAAGAGACTGATAGCGTCACTGGACACCGATTTCTTCAGCGGGAATAGGGACATGGCGCCTGAGTTTCCGACAGTCCAGAAATGTCACACAGACATTTGAACTTCTAAATGACGCTATATTCAAACTAGCTTCTAAGATGGGCAAGTCCAGTTTCTTATCTCCTAATGCTCTACAGCTGCCTTTCATCAATTCAAGGAATAAATTTGAAACGGTAGGACAGGGCGTACCAAGAGTTCCTCTGCGTCTGGACGACCAGGCTGAAGACCTAGAATTGCCGTCTATGTCAATACAATCCAGTACTCTGGAAATGACAATCTTGTCTAACAGAATCAGTTTAGTCGCATTATCGTACGCAGATCACCTTACCAGAGCTTTATCATTACGTCTCGGAAAAGAATTCCAGGATGTACAAACTCCCTTACGAGTTCTTTCAAGGGACATAGCATACTTTGCGTATAACTCGGCCCTTTCATTGGCAAACCTGGAGTTAGTTAGATGTGATGCTGCCCTGGCTGCATCCACTAGAGTAGATGGTAAGGTGAAAAACTCTCTACGAGTCGCTCCGGTCTCCGGAGAGCTTCTCTTCGATGGTTAGCTTTCCATAATCTATGATCAGATTACTAAGAAAGCTTCGGATTCTCTGCTGTTTAAATCCGCTTCTAAAAAGTCAGATTCAGTGGAGAAGAGTAAGGCAGGCACTTCTGGGGCGAGTACGTCCAAGGGAAGTTCCTATAGAGGTTCTAAGAAGACGTCTAGGTCTTACTCCAGAGACCATCAGGGTAGTGACTCAGGTAGGGGTCGTAATACTGGCCGAGACAACCGGTCAGATGCCCCTAGGTCGACGGGGCGAGGTGTGGGTCGTGGAGGAGGTGGTTTCTCCTCCTGCAAGCTTCGCAGATCCAGGAGGTGATGGTGTAAACCTCTATCATGTTCCAGTGGGCGAAAGGATATCGAGATTCTTAACCAATTGGTTGTCAATTACGGATGACCTATGGGTTCGAGAGGTGATTTCCAAAGGGCTGAAACTGTCCGTCAAAAGAAAACCCCCATTAACTTGAAGTCAGCGATGGACTCAGCTTCCGTCAAATCCTCAGAAGAGAGATTCGCTTCTATCAGAAGTGCAATCTCTTCTGGAGAAGAACGCGATAGAGGTCGTAGAAATCCGGGAATCTCCAGATTTCTACAGTCATCTGTTCCTGGTTCCAAAACCAGGCGGCTCGTTTCGTCCAGTCATAGATCTTAGCTGGATAAACAAGCTGATCGTGGCTCCAAAATTTTATATGGAGAACATCCGATCGGTCAGAGCGAGCATTCGGGTGAACGACTAAGCTGCGAGCATAGATCTCAAAGATGTGTACTTTCACGTCATGGTACATCCGGTGTTCATAAAGTATCTTCGCTTCACTGTCCTAGGAGTCGTTTATCAGTTCCAAGCAATGTGCTTCAGTCTGAATCTAGCGCCCTTGCCTTTCACTCGAATAATGAACTCGGTAATGACTCATTTCCGAGGTCATTCATCTACGGTAACGTCGGCCTACCTGAACGATATTCTTCAGAGGTACGGCAACGAGTTAATGCTTCATACTGATGTTCAGAGTCTGCTTCAGCTGCTCTTACGTCTCGGTTTCATAGTAAACGAAAAGAAGTCGGATCTGGTGCGTCCAATTCATTCACCCACCTGGGAATGATCTTCGAGAGGAACAACAATCTCGTTTGTCTGCCATTAACCAGAGCGAAGTTAATCAGTTGTTACGCTCACTTTTGTCTTCACTCAGATGTAGTAACAGCGAGAGAATTCATGCGACTGATAGGTTTGTGCAGAGTCGCCGCTGATCTTATTCCAATGGGGCAACTTCGTACTCGGCCACTCCAAATATTTCGGACTCAGAATTGAAGTGTGAAGATTCGTTCACTCGAAACGAACATTGTCTTGTCGAATCAAGTGAAACAAGAGATTCAGACTTGGGCAGATATTCAGTGGTTAACTCAGGGAGTTCCACTGCAATCGCCAGTTCCGAGTTATACGATTATGACGGATGCCAGTCAAACAGGGTGGGGGCAACATTGAGCCCAACAGATTCGAGGTGTCAGAGTCTTTGGGATCCGCAGTTCCTAAACAAGCACATAAACATCAAAGAGATGATGTCTATTTGGCTTGCGCTACTTCATTGGATGAACATTATTCAGAATTCACATGTTCAAATTCTGTCCGACAATTCGACAGTAGTAGTGTATATTCGGAACCAGGGAGGCACTCATTCCTTTCCATTGTTCAACTTAAAGGAAAGAATCCTTCTGTTTGTCCTAGAACATCAAGTTCTCCTATCGGTCCGTCATATTCTGGGTCGTCTGAACGTTCTAGTAGACTCCCTTTCTCGGAAAGGTCGTATGTTGCCGTCAGAATGGACTCTCAACAAACGAGTATTCAATCAGATTTGCTACCAATGGGAGCGTCCTATGATAGACTTATTTGCGATGCATCTCAACAATCAGTTGCTGATGTATGTGTCGCCGTGCCCAGATCCTTGAGTGTTTGCAGTAGGCGCCCTCTCGATCTCTTGGGACGGAATGATAGGATACGCATATCCTCCAGTGCCGTTGATTTAGCAGATATTGCTAAAAATAAAGCAATCTCACTGCAAGATTCTGTTGGTGGCATCTCTGTCACCCCAGAGACCATGGATAAATCTACTCAGGTGACTGTTGTGGGACATGCCGTGGAAGCTTCCTCCACAGGAGGATCTTCTTTCGCAGGGGAAATCGCATACACTGCATCACAACCCGCAGGGTCTCAACCTTCGCGTATTTCCGTTGTGTGGTCCTTCTTGCACTGCAAGCATTTTACAGGACGAGCAGTGGATGCAATTTCTAACTGTAGGACCTCCTCTTCACTAAATTATGCTGCTAAGTGGAATGTTTTCTCACGGTGGTGTAGGGATCATTCTGTTGATATTTATGATCCCTCCATTCCAGACATTGCTAATTTTCTGGTCTACTTGTTTGACGAGATCAAACTGCAGCCTGTTACCATTAAAGGGTTATAGGTCTATGCTATCAGATACCTATGCACATCATGATAGCCTACAAATTGGATCTAATGTCTTTATCTAAGTTAGTGAAAAACTTATCGATAAATAGACCTAGAACCCTTAGATTAATTCCTAAGTGGAATTTAGTTGGGTTCTTTTAAAGCTAAAAGAAGCGCCATTTGAGCATCTTGATACGGTGGACTTCAAATTCTTATCTTATAAGACAGCTTTTCTCTTAGCCTTCTCTTCTGCTAGAAGAGTTAGTGAGCTTCATGCACTATATGTTGATGATTCTCACTATCGTAGTGTTGGTAATACTATTACATTGACTACTAATGTTGGATTTTTGGCTAAGAATCAGGCTCCTAATAAGTATCCTGAACCTATTGTAATTAAGGCTCTTCCATCTTCAGACGGTCATAGGCCTTTGCTCTGTCCAGTTAGAGCTATACGTATTTACAAACGTAGATCTGAGTTTATCAGAAAGGGACGTAAACGTTTCTCTCATTACGGTCCATTCTGTTGCAAGGTGGATTCAATTAACTATCCGTACTGCTTATGAAAAATTATCTTCAACTCAGCTGTCTGTGCTTAAGATTTCGGCGCTTGAAGTAAGAGCGGTGTCTACATCTTGGGCTTATGCTAATAGTGTTGCTATTACCGATTTGATGAAGGATGCATATTGGTCTCAGCCTTCCACATTCACAAATATTTATCTTAGAAATATTGAGTCCATTTCTGGCGACCTGCATTGTTTAGGTCCGTTATATGTTCAGAATGTCGTCCACTAAACAGTTGCTACTATAGTTAATGCAGGCTTTCTATTCCGGCAGTGACTCTGTCCTGCTGCCCTCTTCGCTCTGGGGTATTTGACCCAGGGCAAGGGGAAAAGGGGGGGGGGGGGGGTTCCCTTATATCACCTGCTTTATAGTGAAAAGCAAGGGAATACCTCCTCTGGTATCAGTAATTCCGAGTCGGTGCTGGGATGGTTTTAAAGTGTAAAGCTAATGTTTATCTCATTTATGTAATATTTTTAAAGTGTAGCTCGGTGTGAAGCATTTGTATATGTCACGTGTCATACAAGCGTTAATATACAATCTTCGGCCACTTTTAAATGAGTATAAAGAGTCTCATTCTCTGGACTATCTCTATTTATTGGCTTTCCTTTAAAAAATTAGTATAATGGGTTATACTGGATATTAATAGAGATCATTGATGTTATTGTGCTCAATTACGGAATGGTATTGTGTCTTTCTTTTTTGATAGAAACAAGAAAGATACATGTAAAGCCTGTTTCTCCTTTTCTCCTTGAGGGGATAATTCTGTTTACATGTAAATGAGCCTATTGGATTTTCCTTTATGTCCTAGACCCTACAGCTTTTTTTCTATTCAGCTAAGTCTGGGTCATTGGTACGGTATAAAAATGTTCAAAAGTTTATAGTAATTTATTTATTTTTTATACTTACCATTGACCCAGACGGGGATGGCCCTTCCATGAGTTGGGAACTCATACCTCCCCACTGATTACATAACACTTACCAGGCACTGGTTGTAAGAATGAGGATTGGTGCCAATTTCGGTACTTACTTGACACTGCACATGCGCAGTAGATAAAAGTATGGAGGACCACATAGGACATTGAAATTTTGGATTTTGATGCAAATTTTGGGGATTGGGGGGCAAAATTTGTGTTTGGCCCTATAATTTTAAGAGTTAGCACCAGCTAAGTCTGGGTCATTGGTAAGTATAAAAAATATATAAATTACAATAAATTTTTTAACATTCATATTGTTTCATGGGTGTTGGGACACTGTTTTGCTTGCAATATCGTTAAATTAGACAGATTTTTTCTCAAAATATTGTGTGCTGATGCAGATTTTAGTTTTATTTTGGGATCAGGGTAGTTTTTAAAGAAAGCTGTTTTCTCAGTTAGCGCCTTAGAAAATAATGATTACCATAACAGACTATTCCTAAAACCCACATGTTTTCAGATCTCTGCTTTGTTAGTGGTCTCTGCCCCTCCCACACTACCTTGCTGAGGCCTGTAGGTGTGGGCGGGGCCATGTAGCCATCTCACAGAGACTACCTTGTTAGCAATACCAAATTAAATGTACAAAGTCCACTAGGCAGAATTTATTAATAATAAAACTTCACCTACTAAAGAATACTCACATGACCGGCAACTTTCATGTTAAAGTAAACAGTTTCGTTCACATTACCAACAGTGTTCATGTTAGCATAAACAGATTCACTATTTAACTAGACTTTATGATTCTGGAGAATCATGGCTTTTCCCCAGGGCTTGATTTAATCTGAAAATTTTGAATAGCAATTTACTATTCACCCTGGAAAATTGATTAGCAGTTGATCCAAAAGCACTTGAAACTAATAAATCTTGAATAGCAAAATTCAGAAATTGGAGAGCAAAGTGCTATGCTAATCCAATTAAATCGAGCCCTGCTTTTCCCGATGAGATTCCATGATTCTTCATGACCCCACAGTGTCTGATGAATTGTTTTTAACTGTCTCACTGAAGTTCCTTCATTGATGTTATGAGAAAGGTGAGTATAGTAGTCTCAAATGACTTGGCTCGATCCTAATTAACACCATAATTATGGAAACACTGGAACTACCAGCACGACTGAAGAGAACAATAGCAGCTCTGGGCATCTCTTGCCCTGTCACCTGGACTGTCTGGGAGACAGGCAAGAGAGTCCATCTGAACTTGGAGTTCGTCATTGAAGAGCACAACACCGCCACACCTTCTTCGGGGAGAGGTAGCACCTTTTGTGAGAGGAACCCCTCTCACACTGGTCCTCACCCGAAGAAGCCGGACCTGGCCCTGAAAAGAAGAAGAGCAAGAAGAGTTCGTCCACCAAGCGCCGGGATTCCAGGCGCCTGGAGGCCTTCCGGAATAGGAAGAAACAGGTGAGCGAGAGGATGGAGGTCCTGGAGGCAGCTGCCAGTTCCCCTCCTAGTCCCACTAGTACACCCAACCAACTGCCAGCTCCTGAGCCGGTACTGTTGGATGAGGAACGTCTGGTGGAGACTGAGGAGGAACCGGAGGTTGTCTTTTCACCACCTCCCACCCCTCACTCCCCACTTCCTTCCCTACCGGACAGCCCGGGTGTGTCAATCTCAGCAACACAGCCACCTAAGTCTGCAGTCACCGCTGAAGAATTAAGGAGAATAATAGAGATGGGAAGGCGAGCAGTTGAGATGGGAAACCGAATCGCCTCCGAAACCCACGAGTTCAGGGAACAATCCAAGGCAGATCTCAAAAAGGAATTAGACGCAATCCATTCACCAAACTCAACACTAAACTCAACATCGTCGACTTCCACATCACAATCTCAACCACCTCCAAAGAAAAAGAGCCGGAAGAAGCCTAGACAGGGTTAAGCCACCTCCCTCCTTCCTTTTCCTCCTCCACCGCGCCTTGACATCCTACAACAACAACAAACAGCTAACGAGGGTCTAAAGGGTCTTGTCCTCCAAATCGTCCCTGCGCGCATTCGGCGCGTCAAACCATTTCGTTCGTCTCAAATGACTCTGTTGATAAGAAAATTGTTTAGGTAAAAACCATCATTAACGGTGGAGTGGGTTAATATGAATATCGTCGTCCGACAAGTTAATGACCCACAAAAGGAGTTATGTTTGTTTCACACATACCCACTGAGTGCTGTGTCTATTTGAAAATGGTCCATTTTATCTCAAATGTATCCAAAATATTGATGTCTGGCAGCTTGTAGAGGGTTAACAAGTACTAACAGGAATATTTTTCCATGCAACTTGTAATGTCACACTAAGAACTGCAAATGGCCATTTTTCTTTAAAATCTTCCAAGATGTTTTCAGAGAAATCCCTGCGCATACGCTCTTTTCCAATTCGACGTGACGAAATGCGAAATTCATGTCACTCTTCATGGAAAGTGATGCCACAACTATTCATGAACAAGGAGTGAAAATTTCATGGAAATCTGCCTAGAATTGGCTGAGATATGGTGTTTTGGAGAGAGGAGGTAATTGTTTAAATTTGGTCCTTCCTTTTCAAGCCAGTTCGAAAAAAGACGTCAGGAATGGGCGCAGAATCCTTCAGTGCCTCCTCGCTGGAGTAAGTCCACTTAAATGTTACAATTGTGTGTGACTGGTGGAGAGTTGACTGTAAATGGAAGTTGCTTCTTTAAGACAGCCACCAGGGATCCCAACACAACCTTTAAACCTACGAGAATCTCAGAAGTTTAAAGTCAAGAGAAATTGGCGGGATTGGGTTTCTGGCAGGCAGGAAAAGATTGACGAAGATTTGCATATTGGACATTAAAATAGCACTTCAGACATACACGAACGGTGTTCAGACCGCTGGAGGCAGCGACTTGAAATTTTCAGAACTTGTTCTACGAACCCAGGCCGACATTTTGGGATCTGTTTGGAGTGTCCGGACCGCGTGGAAAACACCACGCATCGATTGGAATGTGAAAGTACTATTCGTCCCGACTCTATCAGTTAGAATGGACACGGGCAGTGTTGTAGACGACTGTAGAGCTGCGATTGAGCATAACGTCCCAGGTTTCGGTGCCACATTGCCTAACCAGCTCCAAAAGATCGGCGGGGGAGGGGTATCCTGACACTATCTTTAAACCTTAGATAATCGTCAGAAGTTGAAGTGAAAAGAAATCGGAGGTGAGTAGGTTTTTTGGCGGGTAACGATTAACGAAAATTTGCCAATTAGACATTAAAATTGCACTTCTCACAAACATGAAGCGTGTCTAGACCGCTGAAGGCAGCGACATCTAATTTTCAGAACTTGTTCTACGCACCCTGGCCGACATTTTGGCATCTGTTGCGAGTGTCGAGGCCGCGTGAAGAACACCACGCATCGCGTGGAAAGTGAGAGTACTATTCGTCCCGACTCTATCAGTTTGGAATGGACTTGAGGACTGTTGTAGACTACTGTAGAGCAACGATTGAGCATGAAGTCGGAGTTTTTTGTGCCAAATTGCCTAACCGGCTCCAAGGTATGATTTTTCGTCTGTACATCGCCCAGATCGACTGTAGTTTATACCGTTACCATACGTTGAAGTAGCCTTTTGTCATTTTCGCCACTTTCGCCCCAGATTTGAGGGTACCTTCCTTCAACCCCATTTTATAGCAAAATCTAGCCATGCTCCCAACAACGCCCTCTTCCCGTCGGCCCGGGTGCTTCTAAAAATAGAAAGGTCAATGGGTAGGGGCCCGTTACCAAACAAACGGGGGCAGGGCAGGTGTACTTGGTGAAAAAACAGTTGTGTGAACATCCCCAGAAGTGAAAACCTATGCTCAGTGGCTGTAATCAAGATGTTAATTTAGACTCCCATTACGGCCAAGATACTACAGAATGCAAATGGGTGGGTGGCGGGCATCATCACTGGATCTAATGTTGTATTTCATGTATTCTTTATATTCTATTTATTTTTTTGATCTCTCCTCTCTCTGTCTCTCTGTCTCTCTCTCTCTGTCTCTCTGTCTCTCTCTCTCTCTCTCTCTCTCCTCTCTCTCTCTCTCTCTCTCTCTCTCTCTCTCTCTCTCTTTCTCTCAGTTTAATTTGTGTTTGTCTATAATGTTTATAATATTTAGATTTTGCTAGATTCTGTTATTTATGGAATACGTTCTGCCATATTTTAAATTATTAGTCACCGTACAGGAACGGAGGGGCTTCTAAGTGGTAAGCACTTGTCCTCCAATCCTGATTTGCATTATCAAATGGCAAATAAAATATGTTTAATCTAATGTAACAGTAGGGGAGGGGGGCATGTGTCCTAGGTAAAAAAAACAGCAGGGGGCAGGTGTCCTAGGTAAAATAAACAGCATGGGGGGGAGGGGGGGGGGATGTCCCCGCTAATTAATTTTAATAGCAGGCAGTTGTTCATGGGGCAGGTGTCCTATCCAACTGCCCAGTATTCCAAATTTTCTATGGTACTTGGCCTTGATGGAAATAACATTTCAACAAGAAACAACGGGAAACTTATTTGCAATAAAGCTGCAAATATAAACTTGATTTTAGGACCATTCCATGGACATTTTAAAGCCTACTGCGATATCAGCGTTTCTTACTCTCGTCCTTTCACCACACCGCAGTATTTTACCCGAGTCGAGTTCTGACGTCATGCAAGTTTGACCGACATGCTTTCATTTTTGTTATTGACAACAACATATTTATAATTTCGTGCTTACTGATCCGAATTTTGAAAACGACACACGCAATCGCGAAAGCGTTTTCTGAAAAACACGATTCTGTAAAAGGTTTTAGTGAAATTTGATTATTTTTTTTATTTTCAATTTCGATGGCTCTTGTTGAATAGGTGCTAATCACTGATCGTCCCAAACGAGATCAAAGACACGCCGTAGTTTAATAACAGACAGAGAATCTTCTAAGAATATACATGCGCAATCCTAAAATGCAATAAATCAAGTGTTTTTTCACGTTTTATGAGAGAAATATGTCCAATTGTATCATTGAATCATTTTTAGGTATATGTGGGTGAGAAATTTTCTATACGGACAAAATACAGGCTAAATAAAATATTTGCCATTATTTTCCGCAGACGTATTTTTGTCTTTGCTTCTTGGGGAAATTTCTTGCTGCTAAATACAACGAAGGTGTGTTATTTGATGTGGTCAGAACCGTCAGGTGGTCGGGTCCGAAACTGCACCTCGCAGAAGATTTAGTGGGGGGTGTCGATTTTACAAGTAATGTAGGCAGCGTACACGGCATGGGCTGTCTGTCTTTAATCCGACAAAACAGGGTTAAGGCTTGGTTTTTTGAATACCCTTATTTATTTATTTATTTATTTATTTATTTATTTATTTATTGGTGTTTAAGGTCACATACTTCTGCACAATGGCTAATCGTGACCGTGACAGTTTTAGAGGTGGAGGAAGCCGGAGTACCCGGAGAGAACCACTGTCAGCTCCTCAACATTCTCACTCTGTTCAGGCTCCGCTCAGACAGGGTTACAGAGGTTGAAGACATGTGTACCATCGACGTGCAGTATGCCTTAGTACACGGGGACATCATGCTCCCATGTCGGCAACCGGGCCAAAGTGCCTTGCCCAAGGACACAACGTGAGTCGTCCCGGACGGGGATCGAACTCAGGACCTCTAGCATAGAAGTACAACAGTCTACCACTGAGCCACCGCGCTCCCTTGAATACCCTTAATACTATCATACATTATCCCTCAGGAATTCTAAGTCTGATAAAAGAGGTCATGTTTATCTATTGCATACCCATTTTGCTGCCCGAAAACAGCCGATTTTATTAAAATTTTGACGTTTAGTAGCCTGTAGAGGGATTAACAAACGACTAGCGGAATATTCTATCTATGCAGTTTGTAAGACCTGCCAATGTCAAATTGTTCTTGAAAATCCCCAGCAAGCAGTTAGCAAAATCCACGGAAAATGTAAATTTTAAGCGTTTAAGGGGCATCTCTCCTTATTCAGTCCAAAATGGGTTAAGTTTCATTCTTTTAAATACCCTTACTACTTACAAACCTTAAACACCAATAAACAAACAATATCATGCAGTGCAGTGTGGAATATGAAGTGAGGCGGTCCAAAACATTTTAACAAGAAATACGGGAAACCTATTTGCAGTAATGCTGCAAACATGAACTTGATTTTAGGACCATTCCATGGACAGTTTAAAGCCTACTTCGATATCAGCGTCCCTTATTCTCAACCTTTCAGTGCATGACTGCAGTATTTCACCCGAATTGAGTTCTGACGTCATGCAAGTTTGGTCGACAGGCTTTCAATTTTGTTATTGCTAACTACATATTTATAATTTCATTATTTCTGATCGGAATTTTGAAAATGACACACGCAATCGCGACAGAGTTTTCTGAAAAACTCGATTCTGCAAAAAGTTTTAGTGAAATTTCATTTTTAGTCGAGTTGTGACGAAGTCAAACTCGACTTATAGTTTGGTGAATGGCGGGCGGGCGGGCGGGCGGGCGGGCGGGCGGGCGGGCGGGAGGGCGGGCGGGAGGGCGGGCGGGGCGGGCGGGCGTAAACAATTGGTTTCCGGATGATAACTTGATAGTGGTTCAACTCACATTCATTAAACTTCATACATAGGTTGGTCTTGGTGGGAGGAAGAACCCTATTGATTTTGGACATGCTACGTCGAAGGTCAAGGTCACAGTGACCTTGAACATAGTAAATCTTAAACAATTGGTTTCCGGATGATAACTTGATAATGGTTCAACTCACATTCATGAAACTTCATAGGTAGATTGGCCTTGGTGAGGGGAAGAACCCTATTGATTTTGGACTCGCTACGTCAAAGGTCAAGGTCACAGTGACCTTTAACATAGTATATCGCAACAATTGGTTTCCGGATGATAACTTGATAGTGTTTCAACCTAGAGTCATGAAACTTCATAGGTGTGTTGGCCTTGGTGCGAGGAAGAACCCTATTGATCTTGGACTGACCAGGTCAAAGGTCAAGGTCACAGTGACCTTGAACATAGTATATCGCAACAATTGGTTTCCGGATGATAACTTGATAGTGGTTCAACCTAGAGTCATGAAACTTTATAGGTGTGTTGGCCTTGGTGCGAGGAAGAACCCTATTGATCTTGGACTCACCAGGTCAAAGGTCAAGGTCACAGTGACCTTGAACATAGTATATCGCAACAATTGGTTTCCGGATGATAACTTGATAGTGGTTCAACCTAGAGTCATGAAACTTTATAGGTGTGTTGGCCTTGGTGCGAGGAAGAACCCTATTGATCTTGGACTCACCAGGTCAAAGGTCAAGGTCACAGTGACCTTGAACATAGTATATCGCAACAATTGGTTTCCGGATGATAACTTGATAGTGGTTCAACCTAGAGTCATGAAACTTCATAGGTATGTTGGCCTTGGTGCGAGGAAGAACCCTATTGATCTTGGACTCACCAGGTCAAAGGTCAAGGTCACAGTGACCTTGAACATAAAATATCGCAACAATTGGTTTCCGGATGATAACTTGATAGTGGTTCAACCTAGAGCCATGAAACTTTACAGGCGTGTTGGCCTTGGTGCGAGGAAGAACCCTATTGATGTTGGACTCACCAGGTCAAAGGTCAAGGTCACAGTGACCTTGAACATAGCATATCGCAACAATTGGTTTCCGGATGAGAACTTGATAGTGGTTCAACCTAGAGTCCTGAAACTTCATAGGTGTGTTGGCCTTGGTGCGAGGAAGAACCCTATTTACCTTGGACTCGCCAGGTCAAAGGTCAAGGTCACAACTCGACATTGGATCTGTGATCCTGAGCGGCATTTTTTTTTATTTTAAATTTCGATGCTCTTGTCGAAAAGGTGTTAATTACTGATCGTCCCAAACAAGATCAAAGACTGACGCCGAAGATTAAAAAACAGACAGAGAATCTTCTAAAAATATACATGTGCAATCATAAAATGCAATAAATCAAGTCTTTTTTCACGTTTTATGCATGTTTTATATGAGAGAAACATGTCCAATCGTATCATTGAATCATTTTTAGGTATATGTGGGTGAGAAATTTTGTATACGGACAAAATACACACTAAATAAAACAATTGGCATTATTTTCAAAGCAGCCCATTTTATCAAACTTTTGATGTTCAGATGCTGGTGTAGAGCTAACAAATCCTGACCGGAATATTTTGTCCATGCAACATGTAATGGCACACTAAGACCTATGAATGACCATTTTTTTCTTGAAATTTACAAGATGTTTTTAAAGATATCCAGGGAAAACTTGAATTTTTAAGCCTTTGATGGGTATCGCTGTTTAAAGAGGCCAAAACGGGTTAAAGCTTGGTTTATTTAATACCCTTATTACTTACAAAAATTATCCTCGGTGATTTTCACTTCCAAGAGAGGAAGTTATATTTATTTCCCAGCTACAGGGGCTGTGAGGGGCTGTTGATATTTGAGAGTCTGTGGAGGGTTAACAAATGCTTATCAGAATATTCTGTCCTTGCAGTTTATAATGTTACACCACGATCTGCGACGGACCAGTTTTTTCTTGAAAATCTACTTGACATTTTTAGAGAAATCCACGTAAAGCATGATTGTTTAAGCTTTTGGGGGAATCACTCTTAAACCACCCAAAACGGGTTAACACTTGGTTTTTTGAATACCCTTATTACTTACAAAAATGGTCCTCGGTGAATTCCACTTCCAACGAAGGAGATTATGTTTATTTCTCAGGTACACATTGGGTGCTGTGTGCGTCCGAAAACAGCCCATTTCAACAAAATTACAAAGCTTGGCAGCCTGTGGAGGGTTAATAAACGCTCACCGGAATATTTTGTCCATGCCACTTGTAATGTCACACAAAGACCTGCGAGTAGTTAATTTCTCTTGAAAACCTACAAGATGTTTTTAGAGAAATCCACAGAAAATTCGAATTTTAAGATTTTAAGGGGTCTCTCTCTTTATCCTGCCCAAAAAGGGTTAAGACTTCAACTTTTGAATATCCTTACTACTTATAAAAATGTTTCCGTATAGAGTGTGGGCTCGATAAAAGAACGCACTTTTCTTTGTGGCGTACCCATTGGGTGCCGTTGGCGTCCAAAAACAGCCCATTTTATCACAATTTTGACTTTCAGCAGCCCATGGAGGGTTAACAAATGCTCCCCTTAGTATTTTGTCCATGCAACTTCTATTGTCACACCAAGATCTGGGTGTAACAAATTTTTCTTGAAAATCTACAAGACTCGTTTAGAGAAATCCACGGAAAACATGAATTTTTTAGCTTTATGGGGGTTTTGCTGTTTAACCAGTCCAAAACTGGTTATTGCTTGGTTTTATGAACACCCTTGTTACTGACAAAAATGATCCTCGGTGAATTCCACTTCCAATAAAGGAAGTTATGTTTATCTCTCATGTATTGTTTGGGTGCAGTGGGGGCCTGAAACCGACCCATTTCATCAAAATTTCGATGTTTGGCAGCCTGTGGAGGGTTACCATATGCATCGCCGAATATCTCGTATGTATCAAAGGTCGTGTCACAGGCAGGTCTAGAAACGATGAATGTTTAAACAAAATCTACAAGACGTGTTTCGAGAAAGTGCCGATAAACCCCAATTTTGGCAGTTTTTTGTCAATTCTGAGGAAATAAGGGTTAAATCGAAAATTCCGCATCGGTACATTTTTAGAATGTGTGCCCCTCTATGCGTGTGCAAAATTTCGTGAAAATCGGTCCGAAAATGGCTTCTGAATCGTACGGACAAAATGTGTGGAAACCCCCCCCCCCCCCCCCCCCCCCCCAAAAACCCCCTCCCCAAAAAAAGAAAAAAATAATGATCCGTAGAAAAACAATAGTCTTTTCCAGAGGGAAAAGCCAAATTACACCTGTTTATTATCACCCGTTTTCAACTGATAAATCTATTCGGGGCAAACGTCCTCCTCTGATTTATATACTGGGGCAAATGTCCGCTGGGCAAATTTACATCCAGGGCAAATTCCGTTTATTTGAAAAATGCAACCAGGTCAAACGTCCACAGGGCAAATGTCTGGGATTCTTGTAAACTGACATTTGAAATTCTGAAAATTAAATGTTTAATTCTAAAAATTAACATTAATGAAAAATATGAGAATATTCTGATTTGTAGTATTATAGTTATTCAATTTCATCTATGACTTGAACAGTTAGTTGGTTAAACTATCATGGGAAAGTGGCACTATTTTTTTATGTTTGAGTGATTTGGCTAGTACAGGTTTGAAAGAACGTTTAGCTGATCTTTGTTATTGTTTTGAAACGTATGTGTTTGCAGCCGAATTGGGTTGAATATTGCACAGTAAAATGTTACATAGCTTATAATAAAAAGGTCTACGTTATTTTGGGGAATATCGCAAAATATCTCATTCATGTGGACCTGAAAATATTATTTTTCAATCCCGCAAGCACTCATGTAAAATAAAACTTTCATCTCCACACTTTTGAGATAATTCCTGATAATCACTAAAATAGGGTAGATATCCATTAAATATCAGTTTGAATTTTCTTTTCTTTGGACATTTCTTTTGCTCATCATCAAAAACTGGCCGTAACAGAAGTGTAAACAATTGCACAAATACACCAACAAACTGTAACCCTCCCCCCCCCCCCTTCCCAAACACACATTTCTTATTGACACCTTTCATTTCGTTTTGATTAGACTATTAAAAAAAGATTTAGGTGTCTCTGGCATTTGCCTCATTAAAATTATGTCAAAAAAACTCCTTGGTCTTAAAAATTCCGTGAAAAAAATGTTTCCAGTCATTTTAAAGTCTTTTTTTTAACCAGTCACAATCAGTACTAACTAAAAAGTCATTTCTTCTCACTTTGATGTGTAATAAGTATGATGGGTAAACTCACAAGTTACATTCTAAATACTCTACTAGTTGTTTCTATACAAGTTTTTGCTGCCTTTATTGGCAGCTAAGACTTACCTGGAAATAACTGAAAATTCACAGTATGTAGGCTGTCAAATGGTAGCAAGAATGCATAAAAATCTCCATGCCTTTAAGTGTTAGAAAAAAGCATTTTTTATTCAAACTTGAGGGAAAATTGCCTGAGAAACAAGACTTTTTGGGGGTCGAGTTGTTTTAACAAATGAGACCAATGGTTTAGCAATGGTCATTGTGTGCAATAACTTGAACAAACATTCTCCGATTTGACTAACATTTTCCATACAAGTCTTTTGCAATAATATCTCATAATATCTCAAGCAAGTTTGAAAACTTCCCCAGCCTGATTTTTTGTTACAGAGTTATGGGCCTTACTTTTATTAATTTTTACAAATTTTGAGCTTGTTAGCACAAGAACTTGAACAAACTGACAGACTAATATTTGCCATACAGGTCTTTGGCAATAATATCTCAGGCGAGTTCGAAAACTGGCGGCAGGCATCCATTGTTAGTGCAATAACTTGAACAAACGTTCTCCCATTTGACTAATATTTGCCATAGAGGTCTTTTGAAATAATATCTTCAGCAAGTTCAAAACTGGCCCCGCCTGATTTTTCGTTACAGAGTTATGAGCCTTAATTTGTAAATTTTTACAAATTTTTAAGTTGTTATCACAATAATGTGAACAAATGTTCTCCAGTTTTACTAATATTTGCCTTACAGGTCTTCTGCAATAATATCTCAAGCGAGTTCAAAAACTGGCCCGGCACATTTTTGCATTACAGAGTTATGGATCTTAATTAGTCAATTTTTACGAATTTTTAGCTCATTAGCGCAGTAACTTGAACAAACATTCTCCGATTTGACTAATATTTGCCATAGTGGTCTTTTGCAATAATATCTCAAGCAAGTTTGAAAACTGGCCTGGCCTGATTTTTTGTTAGAGTAAGTAGTCAATTTTTACGAATTTTGAGCTGGTTAGTGCAATAACTTCAACAAACTTTCTCCGATTTGACTAATATTTGCCATGGAGGTCTTTGGCAATAATATCTCAGGCGAGTTCAAATACTGGCAGCAGGCATCCAGGCATCCTCCCATTCTTAGTGCAATAACTTGAACAAATGTTCTCCCATTTGACTAATATTTGCCATAGAGGTCTTTTGCAATAATATCTCCAGCGAGTTCAAAAACTGGCCCAGCCTGATTTTTTGTCACAGAGTTATGAGCCTTAATTAGTAAATTTTTACAAATTTTGAAGTCGTTAGTGCAATAACTTGAACAAACGTTCTCCAATTTGACTAATATTTACCATACAGGTCTTTTGCAATAATATCTCAAACGGATTTGAAAACTGGCATGGCCCAATTTTTTGTTACATTGTTCTGGGCCTTAATTAATTTTTACAAATTCTGAACTTATTAGCATTGTAACTTGAACAAAGGTTCCAGATTTGACAGCTGGCATATGACTGATAACTGGGTTATGGTAACAACCGTATGGTTTGGCCATGGTCTAATATTTGCTGTACAGGTCTTTTGCCATAATATCTCAAGTGAGTTTGAAAACTAGCTCGGCCCAATTTTTCTTTACAGAGTTATGGGCCTTAATTAGTAATTTTTTATGAATTTTGAGCTCGTTAGCACAATAACTTGAACATTCTCCAGTTTGACTAATATTTGCCATAGAGGTCTTTTGCAATAATATCTCGAGTAGGTTCGAAAACTGGCCCGGCGTAATTTTTCTTTTCAGAGTTATGGGCCTTAATTAATTTTTACAATTTTTGAACTTATTAGCATTATAACTTGAACAAAGGTTCCAAATTTGACAGTGATTGATAACTATTTTATGGACATGCAATACTCTCCGATTGACACAACTTGGCACACCTCTTGTTTTATTTTCAAATTTTAGTGGTAAAAATAGATGTCCATAACAAGAAATGCATGAAAGAATATAACGCAATGAATGAGGAAATGCTATAGTGAATGTAATTTTGTAAAATGGTTCTTTTTTATGTTGTGTAGCATTTCTATTACAGAGTGTAATTTCTTTAATGCAAGAAAAGGAACAAAAATCAAAATCTACAATTCCATGTATTTATAATCGGGATTTTGTGTTTGTATTCAAGAATATGTTTGTGAATTTGAAAAAAAAAATTTTCAGGCAAGAAATATTGGAACCCACTCCGATCCAGAGTGTCTCATCCTCCTCCCAGCCTTCCAAGTCAAAGGAAAAGCCTTCAAAATTTAGTAAGTGATTTGTATTATTAAATTTAATTTCATGCCATTTTTTACAAGTTTTACTGCTTGTTTAACCTTTTACCCAACACAGATGATATCAAAATTTATTATTTTAAATATCATTTTTTCACATTTTTCAAAAAATTTCAACGAAACCATATCATGTGACCCCTTGTTGGAATGAGCTCATTTTTGTTGAAATTTTTTGAAAAATAATATTTTTTCAACTACTGAATTTGCATATTACGAGGGCGGATGCGGCCCATTCGTTGGGTAAAGGGTTCAAATGAACTCAATCAAAGGATGTGCCATAAACTGGCTTTGAAAAGAAGAAATGAAATTTATCTCACTTTTATGTACATTCTTTGACAGATTCGAAACTTTGTTTCCAGCAGAATCTGATGGGATTTCATGCACAACATTTTTATGTGGCCATCATTCAGTATTTTGTCATCCCATGCCATTGAAGCTGGGGGAAATTGAAATGGCATTCGTCCATCTGTCTGTCAGTCCATCCATATAACACATAATGTGGTCTACTCAACTCACAAGCATTTTGGTGGTTTTGTTTTATGTGTAGTATGATTATGGTGTGTGTAGTTGCACATGTGGAAAGGAATTTTCGATTTGCTAAAGTTTTCCCTTTTTGTGGCCCATTTTATGGGTAGAGTCTATCTTGAAAGTGGAGCACACTTAATTGGATATCCTTTTAGTTGATTATAACTTCAAAACACAAAAACATTTACCACAGCTTCAGTAAAAATTTGACCAGTGAATTGTATATTGGTTATGAGGCAAACCCCTGTTAATTGAATAAAAAATCATGTAATATCTGTCCTTTGATTTTGAGGTGCACTATGGCACTTGCACACTTGCACCCAAATTGATTGAGTGCAGTTAAAAATGACAGTTCGAACACTATGCTGTTCTGTATTTATTGTATGCCTACAGTTTACTAAAAAAATGTTAATCGATTTTGGCAGAGGGATAATATTGAACTCGAAGCCTTTGGCTTCTTGTTCAATATTATCCCTCCATCGAAATCCATCTCATGTGGTAAAAAGTGACAGTTTGAACACATATGCTGTTCTGTATTTATTCTGCACCCACTGTTTACAAAAAATATTAAAAACACAAATGACTGCCAAAAATAACCCACACGTTAAACAAGAAATATTTAAATAGTCCATGCACGTGATCCGTATTGTTCAAGGACAACACAAAAAGCTTTATTGTTCACTTCAGTTTTTGCAGAAAAAGTGTGTATTTTATGAAAATAAAAGCAAAGGTGTGCAATAAAAATTGTTAATGCTGTTAAAAATCTGCCGAGAGACAATTCTGCACTGTGTACATTGATCCGAAAAATTCAAGGCATCACTAACCTCTTCGTCAGCCTTGAGGTGGAAGTCAATGTGCATGAAGCACCTGCATTCAACTGTACATGTAACGTGGGAAGAATTATTATGTTAAATTCATTTTTCTTCTGCATCCGATTCATTTAACTAACCTCTATTTGTTACATTGTATTAGTTCTAACAAGTCATCATCATATATAGATCATTACAGTTTAATCTGAACATTAATTTGACATGATCATATTTCTACAATATTAATTTAAATTATTGTTAAATAACACAATACATAATGCTGAATGCAAGACGTTTGATGGCATTTTTTGTCAATTTAATTAAAAACTAGTCCAAGTTTAGTCTGTGCATGGTCAACAGAATCTTATCAGTTTCAATTGTGTTGTGAAATCTGCTATACAGTGAGTGAAACAAAGCCTCATAGGCCTGTCCGTATGTCAATTAGAGTAGCATCATCAACTATCAGGGTCATGAGCTATGTTTTTGATGCCAAAAATGAAAAAAATGGAGTTATTCATGAATTTTATTTGCAAGTGTTGTCTACCTTTCATGTTAGGTAAATGGTTAAATCAGACATCTAGAGTTAGTCGTAAGGATAGTATGAAATCCAGCAGTTCAACACTAATTGTACCAGAACAAAAACTTGAAAGTTGTAAGGATAGTATGAAATCCAAACAGTTCAATACTGATAATTATACCCCCACTTTTTTTAAAAAGTGGGGTATACTGGATTGCCTGTATCTGTCAATCTGTCCATCCATCCACCCATCCATGCTCTGAGATCTGTATATGAAATGAATATTACTGCTTAAATTTCAAGGAAATTTCAAACAAATGTCCACTGTCATGTGATCTTTCAGGAGAATCAGGTGTTTTGATGTTGGAATATTTTTTCTGTGAGTTATGGCCCTTTGAACATACACACTAGCCAATTTTTTGTCTGTTTGCCTTGTATCTCAGGTTTGGGTTATCAGGTCTCAATGATATTTAGAATGAAGATTGTTTATGGGAAAGACTTTCAAATGAGTCTCTAATAATATTTCTTACCTTTCACTTTCTAGACTTCTCTCCCTTTTTGGCTTTGAAAATTTGCTGTTTGCCTCATAAAATAGCCAATTTTCTGTCTGTTTGCCTTGTATCTAAGGTTTGGGTTATTGGATTTCATTGAAATTTGGGATGAAGATTGTTTATGGGAAAGGCTTTCAAATGAGTCTCTAATAATATTTCTTAACATTTCACTTTCTAGACTTATCTCCTTTTTTGACTTTGAAAATTTGCTGTTTGCCTTGTAAAATAGCCAGTGTTCTGTCTGTTTGCTTCATATCTCAAGTTTAGGCTAACAGATTTTAGTGAAATTTGGAATGAAGATAGTTTATGGGAAAGGCATTCTATTGAGTCCCTGCAGTAAAATTAAAAAAATACATGCAAAAGCCTCCCGACATTTGGCATTATATCTTTGTTCTATATCTCTCATGTGGATGGTCCAATCATCATCAGACTTCAGTAACAGATGTTTCTGGCCTTCACAATTACCTCGAGAAGGAGGGGGGATAAATCAATTTGTTGCTGTTAAACAAAGACAATAATGTTGATATTTGCCCTGTAAAATAGCCAATTTTTTGTCTGTTCACCTCATATCTCTGTTGGGTTATTGGATCTGAATGAAATTTGGAATGAAGATTGTTTATGAGAAAGGCTTTCACAGTATCATGGTTTATTTCTTCTCTTTCCATGGTTTGGCGGTTTGCACCATAGGAGTATGCATCAGGGTGTTGCCTACCTCCTGTTGTACCAGAACAAACACTCGAAAAATATTTTCTTGAGCAGCTGACCTAAATGCCCTTACTACATGAAAATGTACTCTCACTTATGCGGTGCAATGCACAGGCTTAGTCGCATAAGAGAGATGATCTTATTTATGATGAGGAAGAAAAGAGTGACTAATCCTTTCGATTGCACTGAGTTAGTTGCTGAGTTAATATACACTGACTATAATGAGCATTGCTCAGGAATAGTTGATAGGCTGCAGTATCACACACTATGTGAACATATACACTGCCTGAGGCTGTAAAAGCACACAGTGTTAGTTGGTTACATGATACATAGGGTGCTGGATTCAAGGAACTAATGGAAATACTTATACTGGTTTGTGAAAATGTTTTTAAAGAGAATTCCAAAAATGAAAACTTATTACTTTACAAAGTGTGATTTACTGGGATTTCCGGGTTTGATTAATTTGTGTCATGTATCCGTGTGTGCAAACGAAGACGCTTTGTTGTGGGTGTAATGGGGACTTCATTGGGGTTTTTTTTTAACCCTTTACCTAACATGAAAAGCAGACGATACTTGCCAAAAAATTTTTTAAGTAACTATTATTTTCATTTTTTGTCTCAAAAACATAGGTTATGACACCTCATTGGAACAAGCTCGTTCCAATGAGGGGTCATAACCTATGTTTTAGAAACAAAAAATGAAAAAATAATGAAAATTAATTGGCGAGTTTTGAGAGTAGCGCTGGCTGTTTTTGGTCCTAAAGTTAGGTAAAGCGTTAAATAATATAATTATTGTTAATAAATGAAAAGTAATAAACAGAGTAATAAACAGAGTAATCACTTGACTGGACTGGTTATGTGAAATAATAAATTCGAGGCACACTCATGTTTGTGCAACGTCCCTCACCTCTCATGAATTATTTCACGTAACCAGTCCAGTCAAGCGATTACTCTTTATCTATTCCCTTTTCAATTCACAGCTTGATAGTAGTCTATCAGTAAATTTTGTATGTGATATTTGGCATTTATTGTGGCCTGTTTCTACATTTTGTGTATAGTAAGTTTTCTCACAAAACAGAGGAGGGGGAGGTGAAGCTCCTTTACTTATTTTGCTTTTTGGCTCACCAACGTTAGTTGTGTGAGCCTATGGCATAGCCCTCATGTCGGCGTCCGCTCTCAAATATTTTGAACTTTTGTGTACAGGTTTTGATTTTTTGGCTTTTTAAGATTTTGTTTAGTTTCTGCATATTGCTATGGTGGTTCACTATAACATTTAACTCTTTTCCAGGGTATTTTGTCTTCATTTTAACCCTTTGAATCAAATTTTCGACTTATTTTGATGTTTGCGTGCAGGTTTTGACGTTTTTTTTTTTCTTTCTTCCAAGTGGAGTTTTACCTTGCAGCATATGGCCATGCTTTCTATTGTATGTAATCATGCATCTTAGGGCTAAGTTTGTATTATTTAACCCTTTTCCCACTGAATTACTTCAATTTTGGACTTTTATGTACAGGTTTTCGACTTATCACTTGCCATCCGTCGTCCGGCGTCGTGAACATTTTTCAAACGACTTCTCCTCTGAAACCACTGGTCCGATTTTCACGAAACTTCATGTGGATGTTCATTACTATGTGGCAATTCATGTTTGTTCAAATGAAATGGCCATGTCCCTTGGGGGCTCTGTATGGGGCATAACTCTGATAGCACCGTATGAACTATAGAAAAATTATTAAAAAATCTTCTCCAGAACCAGTGGGCAGAATCTTTTGATACTTCGTATGCAGCATCTTGGTATGGGTCTGATTCAGGTTTGTTCAAATTGCCCCCCCTGGATTCATATTTGGGCTCACTATAGAAGCCTAAATTTGAACTTAGTGCATTTCAGGCAAATTTCTTAAAAAATCTTCTTCTCCAGATCCAGCAGGCAGAATCTTTTGATATTTGGTATGCAACATTGTGGGGTGGATCTGATTCAAGTTTGTTCAAATCGGCCCCCTGGATTCCATTTGGGCTCAGTATAGAAGCCTGAATTCGAACTTAGTGCATTTCAGGCAAATTTCTTAAAAAATCTTCTTCTCCAGATCCAGCAGGCAGAATCTTTTGATATTTGGTATGCAACATTGTGGGGTGGATCTGATTCAAGTTTGTTCAAATCGGCTGCCTGGATTCATATTTGGGCTCAGTATAGAAGCCCGAATTCGAACCTAGTGCATTTCATGCAAATTTCTTAAAAAATCTTCTTCTCAAGATCCAGCAGGCAGAATCTTTTGATATTTGGTATGCAACATTGTGGGGTGGATCTGATTCAGGTTTGTTCAAATCGACCCCCTGGATTCATATTTGGGCTCACTATAAAAGCTCGAATTCGAACTTAGTGCATTTCAGGCAATTTTCTTGAAAAATCATCTTCTCCAGATCCAGCAGGCAGAATCTTTTGATATTTGGTATGCAACATTGTGGGGTGGATCAGATTCAAGTTTGTTCAAATCGGCCCCGTGGGTTCATATTTGGGGGGGGGGGGGTGAGATTCAAGTTTGTTCAAGCCATGTCCTAGTTCCATAAAATTTGTCTCTCATGACTTCATTCCTTTGTAGTGTTGATGAACCATGTCTAACTGAATGTGACCCCAACTACTTCTTTGAACCACTTTGTTAGAATCACTTTGCCCGGTGAGCGATTGGGGCCTCTTGTTAGACTTATTTTGACGTTTGCGTGCATGGTTTTTTTTTCTTTCCTTTCTTCCAAGTGTAGATTTACCTTGTAGCATATGTCCATGCTTTCTATTGTATGTACACATGCATCTTAGAGCTACGTTGTATTCTTTAACCCTTTTCCTGCTTAATTACTTCAATTTTGGACTTCTTTTGTTTACAGGTTTGGATTTTTGTGCTTTTCCCAAAAATTTTTTCTTCTTTGCATATTGCTATGGGGGCTCACGATAACATTTAACTCTTTTCCAGGGTATTTTGTCTTACTTTTAACCCTTTGAATCAAATTTTGGACTTATTTTGACGTTTGTGTGCAGGTTTTGATGGTTTGTTTTACTTTTATGTGCAGATTTTGAGGTTTGTCTTTCTTCTCTTCCAAGTGGCGACTTACCTTGTAGCATATTATTGCCATGGTTCCTGTTTTATGTTAGGATGCTTCTTGGGGCTATTATTATATTATTTAACCCTTTAGCTGCTTATTTACTTTAATTTTGGACTTTTGTGTGCAGGTTTTGTACTTTTGTGTGCAGGTTTTGATATTTTTTTTCAGTGGAGTTTTACCTCACTGGCATATTGCCATTGTGGTTACTGTAACATTTTCAGGGTATTTTTCTAAATTTTACCCCTTTGAAACAAATGTGATGCTTTTTTTACTTTTATGTGCAGGTTTTGAGGATTGTCTTTCTTTTCTTCCAAGTGGATATTTTTGAAGTAGAGTTTCACCTCACTGGTATATTGCCATTGTGGTTACTGTGACAGGGTATTTTTCTCAATTTTAACCCCTTGAAACAAATGTGATACTTTTTTTTACTTTTATGTGCAGGTTTTGAGGTTTGTCTTTCTTTTCTTCAAAGTGGAGACTTACCTTGTAGCATATTGCCATGGTTCCTATTTTATGTTACCATGCTTCTTAGGGGTTATTATTATATTATTTAACCCTTTAGCTGCTTTTTTCTTTAATTTAATTTTGGACTTTTGTGTGCAGGTTTTGACCTTTTTTTTTTTACTCCATCCACCCCTTTACATTGGCCACCTGTTCGTGAGCCATGGGGTACTGATACCCCCCTCTAGTTACTTTCTCTTGTGTAGAAAGTTATAACAATCCTTTCTCTCATGTATACACATATAATATAGTGGACCACAGCTGATGTCATTGTTTGGTATCTGTATTTGTGGAAAGCTTTTATTAGTCATGAGCTCATTCCATACAATAACTTACGATTTGTATTCTTAATAAAAATCATATTATGTATTACCTCTGGATGCATTTATATATTGGTAACCTTAATTTAAATTGAAGTATTTAGGGATATGCAATAGTCTTGAGAGAAGTAATCAGTGTAACTCTAATCTAGGATTCTTGTATCTATATTAGTCTCTACACCTATCAATAGATAATCATCTATTGTTAGAAGTAGACTTTGTTATCTCTATTTTTAGAACTTCCCTTATTCTGGAGTTAGTTATGAAGTCTCTCTTAATTCTCTTGTTATTAGTCCTGTATTCCCACCCCCTCCCCCTTTTATTTATTTTATTTATTCAGCATGTTTGGGCCAGTGGTAATGGTGGTTCGAATTTTAAGTTTTAAGTAATTTTAAGAGCATGGCTCTTCACCTCTGCTACTCGTGTGATATCCCGGGGTGCCTTCACTCAAAAGGAGTAGGGCTCATGTCCTGTTTGTGTCTGGCTGGTTGAGTGCTATGACTTTCTTGATGGTCTGAATTTGTTCATCAAAATTGGTTTTATTACAAATTATTGAAGAATGTCCATAGGCACTCTTCAATAATTTATGATAAAACAAATTTATATAAACAAAATATTATTTACATTTGACTGAATATAAAAAATGAGCAACCAAAATGGCGTTTCCTCTTGTATCCTCATTTTTGAAAGCCCTGATAGTGGCTTCCAGCATACAACCAGCCAGTTAAATGTTGAAAAATCTAGCATTCACTTGACATTGCCTAGGGGTTCTATCTAAGAGCTCTGGTTTCCTCCAACTCGAAACTGTTGAACAAAAAAATGAGATACAGTGTAGCTCACTTTATTGGATATCTCTTAACTGAATAACCCTGTTAATTGAATATAATTTCCCAACACAAAACCATTTACCATACCTCCAGTACAAATTTGACCTGTTTATTGAATATAGGTTATAGAGCAAACTCCTGTTAATTGAATAAAAAATCTTGTAACCTGTCAAGAAATTACCCTGACTCTCCTCAGTTTTCCTTGGTTTATAGACCTATTTGGCCTCAGTACATTCAAAATGGGTATTTAATCTATTATATCTTGTTTGACAGCGCATGGAGCTCTGTCAAACAAGATATAATAGAATAAATGCTAAGTTTATCTCTAGAATACAGGAAACTGACACAAGCCCTATTAATTGAATACTCCTGTTAATTGAATATTTTACATTGGCAAAGTGGCTATTCAGTTAATAGGGTTCCACTGTACCACCATTAGAAGTTGCACTGGTTCACAGCCCAACATATGTTCCCCGTGGATTGTCATTATCTGGTCATCCACTTGTAATATCCAATTCATGTCGCAAACAGTCATTATTTCTGTGATCATAAAAGCAGACTGAGAATTTTGACCAGATCACGATCCAGTTGAAAATTCTGTTTTCCTCAGAACACTGTACATAGAATCTCACCTGCTGAAAAAGAAACGAGAGAACATTGAATCTGAGATGCTTTTTCCTTTTGATTTTGTTGATGCTGTCTTAACCCTTTGAACTTGTAAGACCAATTTTTCTGTCCAAGGTATAATTTCCTCTCATTTTTGTCTTATTATAAGAGGTTTATACACGGAGCATTGATGATAAAATAATAATTGCAGTCTGGAGCCATATGGCTGTAGAATGCCATTATTATTTGATCCTCCCTCTATATTGATATTGGCCTGACCCATCTCAGTGTAAGTGTACACAAAGGCGATGCCATTCCAGGAAACGAGGGTTCAAAGGGTTAATCTTAATTTATGCAATATTTACGGAATCTTTACCCATTGGTTTCAGTGCATCATGTTCTGATTGCAGTATTGTATGTGAGTGATTTGGTTTCACTTTAAGATTCTGGTTGTAACAAGGTAAAATTATTTCCTGTTAAATATGAAGGTTGTAAATGAATTGTAACACTGATAATTTTTCTCTTATTTTATTGCAGGTAAATTTAATCCATTTAAAAAGGTAAGGAGACAATAATAACTTATTTTCTTTTAAATTAGCATAAATTATATGGGCTTTTACTCAACCCTAACAGGAAACGACATTTGTAAAAAATGTCCTGGAGTAACTAAAAAAAATTATATTTTTATACTGTACCAATGACCCAGACATAGCTGGTGCTAACTCTTAAAATATAGGGCCAAACACAAATTTTGCCCCCCAATCCCCAAAATTTGCATCTAAAACCAAAGAAAACATGTCCTGAAAGGACCTCCACACTTCGCCTCTACTGCGCATGCGCAGTGTCAAGGACGTTCCGAAATTGGCGCCATTAAGCATTCTAAGTTTGGCCCTTCATCAGTTAACATCTGACTGATCTTTGTGCTTGTAAATCTCAGTTTAAATGATGCCAGACACATAAATATTAGTGAAATGGTGATTCTAAGGAGGATAGAGAAGGAGGAGAGGAAAAAAATGTGTGACAGAATATTATCAGGGCTGTAACTTAAAATTTTTTAATGAAATTATGTTAAGTTACCTATTTTCGAGGCAGGAGCCATTTTGTTGTCATTCTGATTAATTAGTTACACTGTTTTTTAAAGTGTTTTCCTCTCTCCCTGTCCTTTAAGTTCCCCCTTGCTATTCTCCCATGCTTTTGGCATAGTTTTTGTAATTATTATTACTAAATTTTCTTGGGAGTTTTAGCTGAATAACAGAATGAATTCTGTTTCTTTTCCCCATGTTTACGTCTTCACCTACGGGTGGTTAGGCATTGTGTTCTGCATCTACCATCTGATGTTCTGCAGTTTCTTCCCTGGAAGTCTCTGTTTTGCATCAGATAGTGTGTTTTTGGTAACTGATTTCGGGCCTGGGTGCCTGGAGTCTTATTTTAGTGTTTTTACACTCATTGTTTACATTTTCAACAGCCCTCTGTGTGAGGGGGGGATTTCTGGAAAATAATATCTTGATGTTATTTTAATCATAACTAGATACATTATTATTGTTCGTAAGTGTTGAATAAATTGTTTAAAATATTTTTAAAATTTTTGTCCACACTTAGGCTTGGGATCCATTGGGGCTCAACGTTACTTTTCAGAAACTTGGGCTGTTCTGAAAAAATATTTTTTCAAAATATTTTGATTTCAATTATTTTTTCTATATTAATGGATCATATTATTATTATGTATTTTGATTGCCAGGGGTTAGTGCGAGTACCAGGACTTGTTTTCTTTTCACATTGAAAGGATATTGATCAATTGTAATAAGAGGAAGTCTTCCTCTGACTTTATTATCATTCTATATGTGGTCAGTGTACTCGCATTAACTCCTGTTCTGTATCGTATGATTTCGATGACAATATGGGAAGCGTATGTCATGGTATGTTATTGGGGAATTGGACACTCCGGTCCTTTCCCCGCAGGGTCACTCTACTTTATCAATTTCTATTTCAGACGATCAAGATTAGGGTGATGTATCTGTGATGTCTTCCAACAGTGTGCCTCCGTCGTCACAATTTATGAAGGGCTAGCGGAAAAGTGCTCATGTAAATACGCCAATTGCCTAAGAGGACCCTAGTAGGTTCGACGGCCTTTGACGTCCGCTAGCTCGCCCGGTGTAGCGTCCATTCACCGAATGGTTCGGCAGCCGGGTTCGTCCGTTGCGGTCTAGAAGGAATTTTGGGGTGATGCGAGCACTATAAATCAACCTAATGCACACCCAGTGACGGCGGATCGGAGGGAGAACAGAGGAAGCCTTTTAGTCCGGTTCATAGCTCGTTCCGGTCCATCCGGACGGCAAGCGAGAGAGGCCCCTCTCTCGTTCAACAACATCTGGCCCCAGATGTTGTGGTACAAAATGTTTCGCATTCGGAGCATACGTCCGTCGCTCGGGACGCTCCGACATATAGTCTGTCCGGAGTAGACTGTCAATAAGGCTTCCTCATTCTCATAGTTGCGCACACGACCGCTATTGGCTACGTGACCACGGATATCCAGTTAGCTTCGCCAGTCAGAGATTCATCGGCGACCAGGTCACACCATCCGGTAGCCAGGGACACGAGGCCTGCAGACTCCGGACGTTCGCATAGGAAGTGTGCGGGACTCAACGTACACGGAGCTTTCGGCGGCAATGCATCGTAAGTCCGCTACTGCACAGGCCTCGGGAACGGACGTGCTTTCCTAAATAGCACAGTTTATCGCAGCATCAACTGAATCTGTCGCATATTTTTTATCCGACGATGCTGGGTCGGGACGCTCCGCAGAAGCGGGTACGGACATCCGAAAATTTCATCCGGTCCGACGGGATACCGATAGGGATTTGGAGGATTCGAGCTTTCCCTTTCGGAACAACATATGCTGTTGTGTATGTCATCTGACTTGGTCTTCTACAGCTTCTTTCGTCGGACCAGAATGCTGCGATGCCGGATAAGAAACTGATAGCGTCGGTGGACTTAGAAATTTTTGGTTCGGTTCAGGGACATCGTCCCTCAGTTCCGACATAGTCCAATAATGTCACGCAAACTTTCGAATTATTGAACGACGCTATATATATTATTATTATATGCTTGCTATAACCAAGCATTTCTGGTTTCTTGTTCGCAAAGTTACGGAGATGTCTTCAAAAGTGTGCCTCTGTCGTCATAGTTAATGAAGAGCTAGCGGCAATAAGTGCTCATGGAATATGTCTATCGCCTACGGAGTGACATTCGCTAGCTCACCCGGTGTAGCATACATTCATCGAATGGTTCGGCTGCCGGGTTCGTCCGTTGCGGTCTAGGGAGGAGATTTGGGTGATGCGAGCACTTTAATTACTTTAGTACTCACCCAGTGACAGCAGATTGAGGACAGATCGGAGGAAGCCTGTTAGTCCGGCTCCTGGGTTGTCCAGGTCCGTCCGGGCTGTGAGCGAGAGAGGTCCCTCTCTCGTCCTACAACATAGGGGACCGCATGTTGTGGTTCAGATATTTTACTTTCGGAGCATATGTCTGTCGGTCGGGACGCTCCGTTATATTGACAGTCCGAGAGACTGTCCTTAATGCTTCCTCATCCTCACAGCAGGGCACACGACCGCACATTGGCTACGTGACCTCGAGTATCCGATCAGTTTCGTCATTCAGTGATTCCACGGCGAATAGGTCGCGCCATCCGGTAGCCAAGGGACACGAGGCCTATACACTCCGTTCGCTCGCATATTGGTAGTATGCACGGGGTAATGATCACGGAGCTTCCAGCGGCAATGCATTGTAGGACCGCTTCTCCTCAGGCCTCAGTGACGGACGTGCTATCCGAGTTAGCACAGTTGTTTCGCAGCATCCCAGCAATTGACAGTTTCTCGGTCGGATCAGGAATTATCCGACGACGCTGGGTCGGTGCGGTCCGCGGTTGCATCAGGTACGGACGACCGAACGCTTTATAGGGTCCGACAGGATGGCGAAAGGGATTCGAAAGATTTCGAGTTTTCCCTTTAGTAGTATCGGAAGTTGCCTTTCATATCTTCTGGCATTATCTTCCAGTGATTGTTTTTTCGGACTTCATTGCTGCGATCTTGGATAAGAGACTTATAGCGTCATTGGACTCGGATTTTTCGATCGGTTCAGGGACATTGTCCCTGACTTACCGACGCAGTCCAATAATGTCATTACAACATGTGTTTTATTTTTCGACGCTATATATGCATACAAGCCTGCTACCAAGCATGATAGTTTAGTTTCTTGTCCGCGTTGCTCATTTCTGCCGTTTTATCATTTATAGTTTATTTTGGCAGAGCAGGGCATACCGAGAGTTCATATGCATCTAGACGGTGTGGTTAAAGACTGGAAATATTCTTTTTCGCCGTTTATGTCTTTTCCAACTTCAATGTTGGAAACGACATGCTGTATAGTAGACTTAACTTAGACGCTTTATCATACGTAATCCGCCTTACTGAGGTGTTATCATTACGTTTTCAAGAAAAGATTTACGGGATATTATTCTCAATGTAATTTCTTTTGAGGGCAGTAGTTTGTTCACGTATAACTCCGCCCTTCAGTGGCTGATTGGAGTTGGTTAGACGTGACGCAGCCCTAGCTACATCCATACGCATGGATAGTTAGGTTAAGAACTCTCTCAGAGTCCCTTCGTTCTCGGAGGAGCTTCTCTTCGACGGCAACTTTTCGGCAATCCATGAATTGCTCGATTTACACGTTCTCTTGTCTATCTAGTGTTACAAGAGATTCAGACTGGGGCAAACATTCGGTGGTTGACTCAGAGAGTGCCACCGCAGTTGCCGGACCCGAGGGTGGCTGTTATGACGGTTGCCAGTCAAACAGATTGGGATATAATACTGATCCCAACGGATTCGAAGTGCCAGGGTCTTTGGGTTCCGCTGTCTCTTAGCAACCAATTTTCTTCCGCGGAATAATGTTTTTTAGGCTTGCTTTATGTCATTGCATGAACATTATTCAGAAACGCATGCCCAAATCCTGTCCGTTAATTCGACAGTAGTGGTGTATCTCCGGAACCAGGGAGGCACTCTTTCGTTTCCGTTATTCAATTTAATGGAAAGAATCCGTCTGTTGGTTATAGTACACCAAGTTCTGTTTTGGTCCGTCATATTCCGGGTCGTCTGATTGTTTTACCGGACTCCCGTTCACTTACGGGTCGCTTGTTGCTGTCAGAATGGACTCTCAACAAACAAGTATTCAATCAGATTTGCTATCTATGGGAGCGCCCAATGATGATTTATTTACGACACAGCTTGCTAATCAATTGCAGACGTATGTGTTGGCTTGTCCAGATCTCTGAGCTAATGTTGTTAACGCTCTATTGATCTATAGGACGGAATGATAGGATACGCGTATCCTCCGGCGCTGTTGTTTCAGCAGGTATTGCTAAGATAAACAACCACAATACATTTCTGTTGATAGCATCTCTATCTTCACAGAGATCATGGGTAATTTACTCTCTTGTCTACTGTGGGTCTTAACGTGAAATCTTCCTCAATGTGAGGATCTTTTTTCACTGGGTAAATCGTGTCATCTTTATCACAACCCGCAAGGTCGCAACCTTCATGTATTCCGTTGTGTGGTCCGTATTGCATTGTAAGCATTGTACTGGACGAGCTTTGGACGCGATTTCTTACTATAGGAGATCCTCTTCTTCGCTATTCTAAGCGGCTAAAGTGGAGGCTCTTCCGTCGTTGGTGTAGGGATCATTATGTTCATATTGTTGATCCCTCCATACTACTCATTGCAATTTTTTAGTATACTTGTTTCACAAGATCTACTGCAGCCTGTTATTAGTAAGGTTATAGGTTTATGTTTCCTCATACCTATGCACTCTACAATAGTTTACAATTGAGTCTTATGTCTCTTTATCTAAGTCAGTTAGTAACTTTTTGATATATAGACTTAGAATCTTTAGATTAAATTCCAAAATGGATTTTAACTTCGGTTGTTATTTAGCTAAGTAATCATTTGAGCCTCTGGAAACAGTAGTTTTCAAATTCTGACCTTTTAGACAGTAATTCTGTTGGTTTCTCTTTTACTGTAGAGTCAGTGAGTTTCATGCACTATTGATGGATGATTTTCACTTTCGTAGTTTCGGAATCACTACTTCCGTTACTATTTAGGTTGGATTTTTGCATAAGAGTTAAGTTAGGCTCCTAATATCCGGAACCTATTGTTATTAAGGTCCTTCCGTCTTCGTACGGGCATAGGCCTTTACTCTTTCTGGGTAGAGTTTATGTATTTATAAACAGATATCTGTTTATTACTATGGGCGTAAGCTTCTTCTGTCTTTGATGCCTAGTAGAAGGACGTTTCGCTCCATTCTATTGTTAATGGATTCTATTAACTATCGGTACTGCTTATGGTATATCATTGACTTAGCAGTTGTGCTTAAGATTTCGGCTCATGAAGTAAGAGTTCTTCTACATCTTGGGCTTACATTAATAGTGTCGCTATTATACATTTTTGAAGGCTGCTCATTGTGCTCAGCCATCCACATTCATGAATTTTTATCTCAGAAATATCGAGTCCATTTCTGGAGGCCTCTATTGTTAGGTCTATTATCTACTGCTCAGAATGTCATTCACTTAACAGTTGCTACTATAGCTAGGTAGGCTGTCTGTTTCGGCAGTGTCTCCGTTCTGCTGCCCTCTTCGCTCTGGGCTATTTGACCCAGGGCAAGAAAAAGGGGGGGGGGGGAGGGTGTTCCCTTGGGTTACCTGTTTTACTATGAAAACAAGGGGATACCTCCTCCGGAGTTAGTAATTCTGAGCTGTTATTGGGATGGTTATTTAGGGAGAAGTTTATGTTTTTAAAATTCATTCAAGTCTTAGTTTTTAAAGTATAGCTTTTGATTATTGCATATGTCAACGGACATGATTATGCAATCCTCAGACACTTTTACGACTATAAGAGTCTCTATTCTCTAGACTTACTTTATTTATTGGCTTACTTTAAAAATTATTAGTATAAGGATTATATTGGATATTAATAGAGTACATGGATGTATGAAGCTCAATTTTGGAAGGTGTTGTATCTTTCTAATTTATCTTAAATAAGAAAGATGCATGTAAGGCCTATTACTTCTTTTTCCCTACAGGGGATGACTCTATTTTATATTATTGAGCGTATTCCATTTTGCTCTATGTCCTTGGCCCTCCAGCCTTTTTACTATTCAGCTATGTCTGGGTCGTTGGTACAGTTTAAAAATGTTAAAAAATTCATAGTAATTTCTATATTTTTTATACTTACCAATGACCCAGACGGGGATGGCCCTCCCAGGAATTGGGAACTCTTGCCTCCCCGCTGAGTACATAGCGCTTACCAGGCACTGGTTATTAGAATGATTAATGGCGCCAATTTTGGAACGTCCTTGACACTGCGCATGCGCAGTAGAGGCGAAGTGTGGAGGGCCTTTCAGGACATGTTTTCTTTGTTTTAGATGCAAATTTTGGGGATTGGGGGGCAAAATTTGTGTTTGGCCCTATATTTTAAGAGTTAGCACCAACTATGTCTGGGTCATTGGTAAGTATAAAAAATATAGAAATTACTATAAATTTTTTAACTTTTGATCTCAAAAACATAAGTGTAGGATGACCCCTTGACAGCAGCCATGACTAAGTTGATGAAAAATTCTTCAATGTTTAACTTTAAAACTCTCCGGTGAACGAGGGTTCTTATGCTTTTTAGAAATTCTTGAAGAAGTATTGAAATTTATGTCAATCTGGAAAAGGCCTTGAAAAGTATAGAAAAAACATCTGTTATTACTTTTAAGTCTTGATGGTATTGAAAAGTATGCTCATTAATTTTTTGAACAAACTTTAAATCATTTGAAATATAAAAGACACTATTATGTAAATGTTTTTTCAACAACAAAAAAAATACTTTATTGTGTTACATGTACTCATTGTTTTCATCAAACTCTTCCATCAGTCAAATGTTCATAAATCTGAAGTACTCTAATGGGTATGGAAAATGGGCTGGGCATGTCTGGAAAAAGTATGGAAAATGAAATGTACATTTTTTCCTTGCAAGTGGAAAAACCTTCCTGTTGAAAGGTTGATTCAGTTTACAGAAAAATTTGGTTAAAAGTGTACAGTATTATTCTTATGGCAAAAAACCTTCTGTCCTGGGCAGGAATATCCACCATTAGCATGCAAGGTGTTGAATCATACACAAGTAAGAGGTAAAGTTTTTGTTAATTTTATTGTGAATTCTTTATGTATGGCATGCACGATTAAGTATTTAACCATTTTTCATTGGTTGCTTTTAGAAAACTCCACCAGCTCCTGTGAAGCCAACCAGTGATGCCATTATTGATGATGATGATGATGATGATGATATTGTCCTAGGTTGAAGTGGAGAATATAACATGTTAAAGTTTGTGATAAAAGGATCTGTCCATCCTATAGCTCAATTACTTTAAATTTGTTTTATTGCAGAGATCATGTCATGTTTTATTCAGTTTTTATAATATCATATTTTGTAAATTGCATTTTGTAATTAATCATTGATCTCACACAGTTTTTAGAAAACATATCACTATTGATGCTAAATGAATAAATTTGAAATTTTTAAAATTTCAACAAATTACCATGTAAATTCCTGATGGAGTGTTTCTTTTTATGCCCTGGAAACCGGAAAAAAATATTGGGGGCATATAGTGATTATCATTTCCGTCCGTCTGTCCGTCAGGAAGATTTTCGTGTCCACTCCATAACTCATAACTTTGAGATGCTTTGTTGAAACTTGGCATACATGTTGCTTATGGGGAGACGATGTTTAGTACACAAAATTTTGGATATTGGTAGAGTGTTGAATGAATGGTATAGCATAAAGTAATGATGTCTGACTGTCTTATGAATACTTCATTTTAGAAAATTCTCAGCTACTCCTAACATTGTTTGCATTTACTCGCTTTTGCTTAGTCAGAATCCACCATGTTACTGATGCCATAGGTCAGAGGTGACCTGGGACAAACAGAATTCACCAGCAAACCATAAACACCCTAAAACTGCAAAACAGAGAAAATATAATATATCTTATCAATTTTACATAAATATACCATGATCTGAAGTTTGACAGAATAATTTTTCACTTTATAAAGAATTTGTTTACTCAGCATTAAATTTCTTGTGATTCAACAGTCGTTTACATAAACCATTATGTGTTCAGTCCATTAAAAACCCAGTCACAGGTGGACAGCTAATTATAACCCCAGTAAATCTATAAATAAACTTTCACACTTGACTGGTTGGCGATGAATGACCGTGACTGCTGGAACTGTTTGACTGGTTGGCGATGATTGACAGTGACTGCTGGGACTACATTCACTATGTCAGCAAACTAGTCAGCTGATTAGTTTTTAATTAAATGATGTAGTTGATAGAATAAATAAAGTGGTTCGGCATCTTCAGAGCATGGCGTAAATATCGTGGTTGGGAGTCTTAATGATGACACCTGGAAGTCTTTTCATATTTTTGAATGCCCTCGTGAAGATTCAGTTGAGCCTTCCTGTTTGGAAAATAAACTGTTACTGTATGTACAGGCCTACCATACTAACCCGCACACATATACTATCTCAACTCCATCCAAGAAAATTACATAACTTCCAAATTAAACCGGCCTGTAGGCCTACAGTTACTCAGTTGTGAGTTTCCCAGGTGTGGGTTAAACTCACTGATGCATTGGTGGCGAATTTCCACTCCATGGGCGAAACTTTTCTAATACCTCAGTCAGCATTGCAGGTTAAAAGGAAATTCAAATAAACAACACATGTAGGCTACTGTGATTTTCCGCAGTGCAAAAGCTAAAAACTTGACCGAAATGTCGATGTGAGGCAGTTGTTTTGTGGTGAATAAACATTTGAAGAAATATGCGAAAGGGCATTTAATCTAATGAAATATGTTTTGTGAGGATAACACACGTTGAAAATATTCATCGAACAGAAAACAATGAAGAATGGTTCTAGTCTTATTTGTTTATTTTTATGCTAAAAACGAAAAAGTTAATTCTCATCCGAACATGTGACCTGTACAAAATACGAGGCACTTCTACCCACCCAAGTTCGGACCTGGAGTTGAAACCAAGTTCTGTTTAAAAAATTCACCATTCAAAGAGAAACCTTAGGGAGTACATACACACAGAATTAAATTAAATCACACAGGTGATTAAAATAAATGCACATCCTTGTTGGGAACCTTTGGAACCAAAGAGTGCTGGTCTACTGATGTAGACATTTATCTACTGCACCAAACGGATTGTAGGGCGGCGCCCACTGGAACTTATTCCACAGGCTCATTGGTGAGAGAGATGTGATACTTTTTTCTCCGTAAACATAATTTCCCGTTTTATTTGATTTACTTGGGCTGTTAAAGAGTTTATTTACCCTCATATTCCAAACCTGCGTGGAGCTTAGCTTACAGGAATGTTTGAATAGGCCTTATGGGGCTGCCATATTTTTAATTTTATTTGGTTCCTTCTTTCTGTTTCTTGGGAGGGGGACATAAAAATTCATAGTTCCTACTGCAGAATTTTCAGATTTTCTCTTTCTTTTCGATTCTATCAAAGTCACTTGCCCAGCCAATAAAATGAACGACATATTTTTTAAGTCTATCCTGAACAATAATGTTTTCCAACCATCCGTCTTTCCAATAACCTAGTTCATCAACTGCCTGGAATCTTGCACTAATCCCCATTTCCCCACTCCAAAAATTGACACATTTGTCAAATCAAAGCACTTACAAATGAAATGAGTTTTAAAAAGCATATTTTTCAGTTACTAACAACGATACCTATATACAGTTGTGACAGCGTGTGGTTGGTTGTGACTATCAGTTGCACTGGTGTTTGATTGGATAAAGGTAATTAGTGGGTGGGAATTAGCTCAGCATTAGCTTGTCATACCTCAACATCACTCTGCGAATTAAATCCTATTATTCGCACATTTTCGATATGTTTTTTATTCAAACATGTATCTTTGTAATATTTGTGGATTATAGAAAGAAATTGCATTAATTCATGAAATTTTGCAAGTACATTTTCGAAATTTAACTCATGTGTTGTGATTTTTTTTCTGGTCGTAAGAACAAGTAAGTTGTTACATGTTACGAGTATTTCGTGTGCGCCATACATAGTAACCATTTCGGGGTCGGCACCCTGTCTTTAGCATAGGATTTCACAGGTGTTGGAAATGGGGTCTCTAATGGAGTGAACACATAGTGAAATGTAACTCATGTTTTTAATGTTTTCAGATCGGTGAATGGCACTTTATGAAACATATTTTCTTTGAGGAACTAACTTGGACAAAGTACACAATAAAATCCATCCTCAGCTAATGAGTAGCAGTAATTACCTCAGATTGCATCCAGTTCCCTCATTTTAAACCTTCGACCTGTTTTTTCTAGAGTCACCCTAGCCATATCCACTTGGCATATACACTTGTGGGTTTTGTTTCCAAAGCAAAGAACATTTTGGATGGAAGAAAGAAATATTAAAAATTATTTTCGAGGAAGCTGTTGGGTTTTATTCAGTCACTTTCACAAGATTTTTGAGCTGCAAAAGTGTTCAGCAACATGTGAATTTTTTTATGGATGTCACTTTCCTGTCTCCACAACCCTCACAAAAGAAATAAAAACAACCATTCACTTCAACATTACTCAGTATATTTCTGAATCAAGCTCCAATGTCATAAATATATACAATAAGCATTTTTACCCAGTCAAGAAGCTTCTTGCACAAGAAAAGAAAAATCCTAAGCACACATGAAATGATATATTTCACAGCTCTGGGGTCTAGTTGTAAGTAGATGATGGTATTCTTTTCTAAAAGCTGTGTTGGACAAATGTTCACATTTTCATGAAACATCAAGAAAATCATTCAGGATCATTTTTTGAGTTACATATCCTGCAACATTTTTATACCTGCTGCAAACAACTCATTGTGTCTAATGCATTCCAGAGATAAAAACAATTAATCAGCCCAGTCTTGGGCCAGTTACAGCTGTGCCTTTGTATTCACTATAACAATTATAATTTTTTCACATATCTGTATATTTGAATCATTCAAGTTCCTGTTCTGACCCAGACAGTCAATACTCTGAAACTGAATAGGCCTAAAAAGTTAAAAATCTGTTTCTCAGGCCCTCCCACATGGTCCTTTTGGCTGCCTCATGCTCTCTTTTTATAACCAATGCAAACTTAAAAAAAAAATTAAATGGTTTATGTCTGATATTTTACCCAAGTTAATAAAATTGATAAATTTATCCCATGAGAGCAAAAAAGATTTGGCGTTGCTTTAGCAAAGCCTTCTTGCACTCAAGGGACGAAATACACCACCACCCATGCTATTCTGTAAATAATGAGGCCTAAAATATAAAACAAACCAAGAACATGAACTTTTGATGGCAAAGAATTAAATTCATTATTTAAAAAGCGGCTTATACAAGTTAAGATTTCAAAATGGAATTTTCTGTGTGTACAAAATAACATAAAATTGAAAAAGTCATGTTTAATTTCTGGTGTATAACGCTCAATATTTGGCAAAATGAATATTTTTATACTGTACCAATGACCCAGACTTAGCTGGTGCTAACTCTAACAAAACCAGGGCCAAACACAAATTTTGCCCCCCAATCCCCAAAATTTGCATCCAAAACAAAAAGAAATCATGTCCTATAGGACCTCCATACTACGCCCCCACTGCGCATGCGCAGTGTCAAGGACGTCCCGAAATTGGCGCCAATTATCATTCTCTGTTTGGCCCTTCATCAGTCAACATCTCACTGATCTTTGTGCTTGTAAATCTCAGTTTAAAGGATGCCAGACACGTAATTTTGGGAGAAATGGTGATTCTAAGGAGGATATAGAAGGAGGAGAGGAAAAAGAAGTGACAAAAAATAATCAGGGCTGTACTTGAAATTTTTGGATGAAATTATGTTAAGTTGCCTATTTTCGAGGCATGGGCCTCTTGTTGTCATTCTTGCTAAATGTTGCACTGCTTATTCAGTGTTTCCTCTCCCCTAGCCTTCTAAAGTCCCCCCTTGCAATTCTCCCATGCTTTTGGCATATTTTTGAGAAAATTCATTTCTAAAATTTTCCTGGGAGAGTTGCTTGGATACAGAATGTTTTCTGTTATTTTCCCCATAGTTACGTTTTCACCCATATGTGTATAAACGTTGTGTTCTGCATCTTCCATCTGATGTTCTGCAGATTCTCCCCTGGGAGTCTCTGTCTTGCATCAGATAGAGTGTAATTTTGATGACTGATTTCGGGCCAGTTTTTTCAGTGCCTGGAGTCATGTTTTCTGGTGTTTTACACTGTTTGTTTACATTGGCAACAGCCTTTTTTGAGGGGGGCTGTTTGCCTTTGGTGTAGTTTATCTCACTATAAGATACATTTATATTATCCGTAAGTGTCTCATTAATTATTTAATATAAATTTAAAATTTTTGACCACACTTTGCCATCGGATCCATCGGGGCTCAACGTTACTTTTCAGCAACTTGGGCTTCGCTGAAAAAATATTTTTTCAAAATTATTTTGATTTGCAATTGTTTTTTCATTTATTAATGGATCATGTTATTATGTATCTTTGTGTCAGGGGTTTGTGCGAGTAACTAGGACTTGTTGTTGACTTTTCACAATGAAAGGATATTGTTCAAATTGTAATGGGAAGAAATCTTCCTCTGACTTTCATGATCATTGTATTAATTGTAGTCAGTGTTCTCGCACTAATCCCTGTCCTATATGTCAATATTGGGATGAAAAACATTGGAAACGTGTCACGGTATGTTGTTTCTGGAGAAAGGGCTATGCCGGCTCTTTCTCCGCAAGGTCACTCTACTCTCTCAGTTTCTATTTCAGAGGAACAAGAACAGGGTGATGTTTCCATGTTATCTTCCATAAGTGTGCGTCCGTCGTCACAAATGAATTCAGAGCTAGCGGCAAAAGTGCTCATGGAGATTAAACAAATGTCGTCCGCTAGCTCGCCCGGTGTAGCGTCCATTCACCGAATGGTTCGGCTGCCGGGTTCGTCCGATGCGGTCCAGGAGGAAATTTTGGGTGATGCGAGCACTATAAACATACAATGTGCACACCCAGTGACGGCGGATAGTAAGCGAGAACGGAGGAAGCATTTGAGTCCGGTTCCAAGCTCGTCCAGGTCCAGCCGGGCCGCGAGCAAGAGAGGCCCCTCTCTCGTACAACAACATCTGGGACCAGATGTTGTGGTACAAAATGTGTCGCAAGCGGAGCATACGTCCGTCGCTCGGGACGCTCCGTTGTATAGGCAGTCCGCGGAGACTGCTAAGGCTTCTTCTTCTCGTCAGCGCACACGACCGCACCTTGGCTGCGTGACCGTCGATATCTTACCAGCTTCGCCGATCAAGGATTTTTCGGTGACCAGGTCACACCATCCGGCAGCCAGGGATTCGAGACCGATGGACTCCGGACGTTCGCATAGATAAAGTATGCGGGAGCCATCTGATGCGGAGCTGCCCTCGGCGAAGCAGCGAAAGACTGCGCCTCCGCAGGTCTCGACGCCGGACATTCTTGTGCAGATAGCACAGCTTATCGCAGCATCCCAGCAGCCGACAGAAACGGTGTCGGATCGAGAATTATCCGACGGCGCTGGGTCGGTACGCTCCGCCGAAGCATCGGGGGCGGACGACCGGGAGCATCATGAGGTCCGACCGGATGGTGAAAGGGATACGGATGATTTGGAGCTATCCCTTTCGGAACAACATAAAGCTGCCATGGACTTCATCCGGCACTTTCTCCCTCAAGTTGTTCCGGTGGGCCAGACTGCTGCGGTTCCTGACAAGAGGATTATAGCGTCATTGGACTCTGATTTTTTTGAGCGGTTCAGGGACATCGCTCCCGAGTTTCCGTCGCAGTCCAATAATGTTGCAAGAACATTTGAATTATTGAACGACGCTATATTTAAACTTGCTTCCAAGACGGGGAAAGCAGGTTTCTTGTCCGCTAATACTCTCAACCTGCCTTTCATTAATGCAAGGAATAAATTCGACACGGCAGGACAGGGTATCCCGAGAGTTCCTCTGCGTATGGACGACGAGGCGGAAGACTTAGAGCTATCATTACCGTCGTCGGCTTCTATTCCAACCGCGGTGTTGGAAACAGCTATTGCGTCTAACAGAGCCAATTTAGATGCCTTATCTTACGCAGATCACCTTACTAAGGCGTTATCACTGCGCCTTCAAGGGAAAGAGTTTCAGGATATACAATCCTCTTTAAGACTTCTTTCGAGGGCAGTAGCTTATTCCACGTGTAACTCCGCCCTTTCAGTGGCAAACCTGGAGTTGGTTAGACGTGACGCAGCCCTAGCTACATCCACACTCGTGGATACTAAGGTGAAGAACTCTCTTAGAGTCGCTTCGGTCTCCGGAGAACTTCTCTTTGACGGCAAGCTTTCTGCTATTTATGATAAAATTACAAAGAAAGCTTCGGATTCTTTGTTGTTCAAATCTGCTTCTAAGAAGTCAGATACAGCAGACAAGAATAAGACAGGCACTTCTGGGTCTAATGCGCCCAAGAGAGGTTCCTATAGAGGTTCCGGTGCGTCCTCTTGGTCTTATTCGAGAGACCGTCAGGGTAGCGACTCTCGTTTGGGATGTCCTTCGGGCCGGGACAACCGGTCGGACGCCCCGAGGTCGACGGGGCGAGGTGCGGGGCGTGGAGGACGTGGTTTCTCCTACCGCAGGCCTCGCAGGTCCAGGAGGTGATGGCTTAAACCTCTATCGCGTACCGGTTGGCGGAAGGTTGTCGAGCTTTTCACAAGAATGGGCGTCGATTACGGACGACCCTTGGGTGAGAGGAGTGACTTCGGAAGGTCTAAAGATATCCTTCAAACGAAAGCCTCCATTAACTCGAAGTCCAAAGTGGACTCAACTTCCATCAAATCCGCAGAAAAGGGACGCTCTGTTATCAGAGGTGCAGTCTCTTTTAATGAAGAACGCGGTAGAGGTCGTAGAAAACCAGGAGACTCCGGGATTCTACAGCCATCTGTTTCTGGTTCCGAAACCAGACGGCTCGTTCCGTCCAGTCATAGATTTGAGCTGGATAAACAAGCTGATCGTCGCTCCGAAATTTTATATGGAGACGATTCGGTCGGTCAGAGTGAGTATTCGGGTGAACGATTATGCATCAAGCATAGATCTCAAAGATGCGTACTTTCACGTCATGGTACATCCGACATTCCGAAAGTATCTACGCTTCGCAGTCCTAGGAGTGGTGTATCAATTCCGGGCGATGTGCTTCGGATTGAATCTAGCACCCTGGGCTTTCACTCGGGTAATGAACTCGGTAATGATCTATTTCCGAGCTCATTCGTCTGCGGTAACGTCGGCCTACCTGGACGACATTCTTCAGAGGTACGGCAACGAGTTAACGCTTCAGAACGATGTTCAGAATCTACTTCTATTGCTCCGACGTCTCGGGTTTTATAGTAAACGAGGAGAAGTCGGATCTGGTGCCGTCCAAGTCATTCACTCATCTGGGAATGAGCTTCGAGACGCACAACAATCTCGTTCGTCTGCCGTTAACCAGAGCGAAATTAGTCAGTTGTTACGCTCGCTATTGTCTGCACGCAGACAAAGTTACAGCAAGAGAATTTATGAGACTGATAGGTCTGTGCGGAGCCGCTGCGGATCTCATTCCGATGGGGCGATTACGCACACGTCCTCTCCAAATTTTCTTGACTCAGAATTGGAGTGTGAAAATTCATTCGCTCGACGTAGACGTTCTCTTGTCAGATCAAGTGAAACAAGAGATTCAGACTTGGGCAAATATTCAGTGGTTAACTCAGGGAGTTCCGCTGCAGTTGCCGGATCCGGGTTTTACCATTATGACGGATGCCAGTCAAACAGGTTGGGGTGCATCATTAATCCCAACGGATTCGAGATGCCAGGGTCTTTGGGATCCGCAATTCCTGTGCAAGCACATAAACATCAAGGAAATGATGTCAATTTGGCTTGCGTTACGTCATTGGATGGACATTATTCACAATGCTCATGTCCAAATCCTATCCGACAATACGACAGTAGTGGCGTATATACGGAATCAGGGAGGCACTCATTCAGTTCCGTTGTTCAATCTAACGGAAAGAATCCTTCTGTTTGCGCTAGAACATCACGTTCTTCTTTCGGTCCGTCACATACCGGGTCGTCTGAATGTGCTAGCAGACTCCCTTTCACGAAAGGGTCGCTTGTTGCCGTCGGAGTGGACTCTCAACAAACAAGTATTCAATCAGATTTGCTACCAATGGGAACGGCCAATGATAGACTTATTTGCGACACATCTCAACAATCAGTTGCAGACGTATGTGTCTCCGTGTCCGGATCCAAGAGCATTTGCAGTAGACACTCTGTCGATCCCTTGGGACGGAATGATAGGATATGCGTATCCTCCAGCGCCGTTAATTCAACAAGTATTGCTAAAGATAAAACAATCTCAAAGCAAGATTCTGTTGGTAGCATCTCTGTCTCCACAGAGACCGTGGATAAATCTACTCAGGTGTCTGTTGTGGGACCTACCGCGAAAGCTTCCTCCATGGGAGGATCTTCTTTCGCAGGGGAAATCGCGCCAACTCCATCACAACCCGCAAGGTCTCAACCTTCACGTTTTTCCATTGTGCGGTCCTTCCTGCATGGCAAGCACTTTACAGGACGAGCAGTGGACGCGATTTCTAACTGTAGGAGGATCTCCTCTTCGCTAAACTATGCGGCTAAGTGGAAGGTTTTTCGTCGTTGGTGTAGGGATCATTCTGTAGATATATTCGATCCCTCTATACCAGACATTGCAAACTTTCTAGTATACTTGTTTGACGAAATCAAACTGCAGCCTGTTACTATTAAGGGTTATAGGTCTATGTTATCTGATACCTATGCACATCATGATAGTTTACAAATTGGATCTAATGTCTCTTTATCTAAGTTGGTTAGAAACTTCTCGATAAATAGACCCAGAACTCTTAGATTAATTCCTAAATGGAATTTAGCTTGGGTTCTTCTTAAATTGAAGGAAAAGCCATTTGAACCTCTTGGGACAGTAGATTTCAAATTCTTATCTTATAAGACAGCTTTTCTCTTAGCTTTCTCTTCTGCTAGAAGAGTCAGTGAGCTTCATGCACTGTCGGTGTATGATTCTCACTATCGTAGTGTCGGGAACACTATCACCTTCACTACTAATGTGGGTTTTTTAGCTAAGAATCAGGCTCCTAATAAATATCCGGAACCTATTGTTATTAAGGCTCTTCCGTCTTCAGATGGGTGTAGGCCTTTACTCTGTCCTGTTAGAGCGTTACGTATCTATAAACAGAGATCTCAGTTTATCAGAAAGGGACGGAAACGTTTCTTTCTGTCTTTGATGCCTAATAGAAAGGACATTTCGGTCCATTCTATTGCTAGATGGATTCAATTAACTATCCGTACTGCTTATGAGAGTTTATCTTCTTCTCAGCAGTCTGTGCTTAAGATTTCCGCTCATGAAGTAAGAGCTCTTGCTACTTCTTGGGCTTATGCTAATAGTGTTGCTATTACAGATTTAATGAAGGCTGCTTATTGGTCTCAGCCATCCACATTCACGAATTTTTATCTCAGAAATATTGAGTCCATTTCTGGAGACCTGCATTGTTTAGGTCCGTTATCTGTTGCTCAGAATGTCGTCCACTAAACAGTTGCAACTATAGTTATGCAGGCTTTCTGTTCCGGCAGTGACTCCGTCCGGCTGCCCTCTTCGCTCTGGGCTATTTGACCAAGGGGAAGGGGGGGGGGGGGGGGGGGGGGGGGGGGCGGGTGTTCCCTTAGGTCACCTGCTTTATAGTGAAAAGTAAGGGAATGCCTCCTCCAAGTCAGTATTTCTGAGTCGCTTCCGGGATGGTTTTAAAGTGTAATATTAATGTTAAAATTCATTCATGTCTTATTTTTAAAGTGTAGCTCGGTGTGAAGCATTTGTATATGTCAAGTGTCAAACGGGCTTTAATATACAATACTCGGACACTTTTAAATGACTATAAAGAGTCTCAATTCTCTGGACTACTTTATTTATTGGCTTACTTTAAAAATAATTAGTATAAGAGTTATACTGGATGTTAATAGAGAACATGAATATTATTGTGCTCAATTATTAAGGGTATTGTATCTTTCTAATTTAATATTAAATAAGAAAGATACATGTAAAGCCTAATACTCCTTTTCTCCTTAAGGGGTTACCTCTTTATTATATAGTTGAGCTTATTGGATTTTCCTCTATGTCCTAGGCCCTCCAGCCTGTTTACTATTCAGCTAAGTCTGGGTCATTGGTACAGTATAAAAATGTTAAATTTATAGTAATTTATATAATTTTTATACTTACCAATGACCCAGACGGGGATGGCCCTCCCAGGAGTTGGGAACTCTTGCCTCCCCGCTGAGTACATAGCGCTGACCGGGCACTGTCAGTAAGAATGATAATTGGCACCAATTTTGGGCCGTCCTTGACACTGCGCATGCGCAGTGGGGGCGTAGTATGGAGGTCCTATAAGACATGATTTCTTTTTGTTTTGGATGCAAATTTTGGGGATTGGGGGGCAAAATTTGTGTTTGGCCCTGGTTTTGTTAGAGTTAGCACCAGCTAAGTCTGGGTCATTGGTAAGTATAAAAAATATATAAATTACTATAAATTTTTTAACTTTTCCTTGTCACTTTAATAACCAGGATTGGTAGAATGTTTTCTTCAAGAAATTCAAATGTTGAGTAGTCTCTATATTGTTAGGTACTCCAATTGATATTTAAAACACGTAACCTAAAAACTGCCTTTATAGGGCAGCCATTTACTACATTGGAACCATGTTAATTGGACAGCCACTTCAAATTGCCTGTGAAAAAATAATGAACTAACAGGAGTATCAACTCTTAACCTGCTGAGCATTTTCAAGATATTTGCCATGAAATCTAGTCATGGCTGCTCTGAAGCAGCCATGACTAGATTTGATCAAAAATTAATTTAAATATAATACAAGAAATTATTGGTGAAAAATTCCATTTAATCTAGAGGGGAAAAAATATGATTAAATATACCCAAATTATACTTATTTCAATAACAAGAGAAATCTTGTGCTGGGCAGGAATATCTGCCAGCAGCATGCAAAAAATTAAGATATCAATTACCAGGCATTTGGTTTGACAGGTTTGACAGAGCTTATCAGTCTTTTGATTTTGAGGTGAGCACTCAGTCTTGAGTGACATCACATCTGCAGTTTTTCATATTTTTAAACTGTACCAATGACCCAGACATAGCTGGTGCCAACTCTTAAAATACTAGGGCCAAACACAAATTTTGCCCCCCAATCCCCAAAATTTGCATCTAAAACCAAAGAAATCATGTCCTGAAGGTCCTCCATACTTTGCCCTTACTGCACATGCGCAGTGTCAAGGACATTCCGAAATTGGCGCCAATTATTATTCTTTGTTTGGCCCTTCATCAGTTAACATCTCACTGATCTTTGTGCTTGTAAATCTCAGTTTAAATGATGCCAGACACATAAATATTGGAGAAATGGTGATTCTAAGGAGGATATAGAAGGAGGAGAGGAAAAAGGAGTGACAGAAAATATTCAGGGCTGTAACTTAAAATTTTCTAATGAAATGCTGTTAAGTTGCCTATTTTCGAGGCATGGGCCTGTTGTTGTCATTCTTGCTATGAAGTTGCACTGCTTATTCAGTGTTTCCTCTCCCCTTGTCCTGTAAGTACCCCCTTGCTATTTTCCCATGCTTTTGGCATATTTTTGAGTAAGATTACTACTAAAATTTCTTGGGAGAATTAGCTTGGTAACAGAATGAATTCTGTTATTTTCCCCATGTTTACGTTTTCACCCATGGGTGTTTAGACGTGTTCTGCATCTACCATCTGATGTTCTGCAGATTCTTCCCTGGAAGTCTCTGTTTTGCATCAGATAGTGTGTATTTTGATAACTGATTTCGGGCCAGGATTGTCAGTGCCTGGAGTCATGTTTTCTAGTGTTCATACACTTTTTGTTTACATTGGCAACAGTCTCTTTTGAGGGGGGCTTTTTGCCTTTGGAGTAGTTTATCTCATTATAAGATACATTATTATTTTCCGTAAGTGCTGCATTAATTATTTAAAATAATTTTAAAATTTTTGTCCACACTTAGCCTTGGGATCCATTGGGGCTCAACATTACTTTTCAGAAACTTGGGCTTCGCTGAAAAAATATTTTTCAAAAATTATTTTTGATTTCTATTGTTTTTTCAATATTAATGGATCATGTTATTATGTATCTTTGCTTTTAGGGGTTTGTGCAAGTACTAGGACTTGTTGTTGTCTTTTCACAATGAAAAGATATTGTTCAAATTGTAATAGGAAGAAATCTTCCTCTGACTTTCATGATCAGTGTATTAATTGTAGTCAGTGTACTCGCACTAACTCCTGTTCAATATGTGAATATTGGGATGATAAACATTGGAAACATGTGTCACGGTATATTGTTAGCTGGGTAAGGACCATGCCGGCCCTTTCTCCACAGGGTCACTCTAGTCTATCAGTTTCTATTTCAGAGGAACAAGAACAGGGTGATGTTTCCATGTTATCCTCCAAGAGTGCGCTTCCGTCGTCACAATTGAATGCAGAGCTAGCGGCAAAAGTGCTCATGGAGATATGACAGTTGCCTAAGAGGTCCCTAGTAGGATCGACGGTGCTGTCGTCCGCTAGCTCGCCCGGTGTAGCGTATGGTTCGGCAGCCGGGTTCGTCCGTTGCGGTCCAGGAAGAAGTGTTGGGTGATGCGAGCACTATAAACATACTAGGTGCACACCCAGTGACAGCGGATATAAGGAGAGATTGGAGGAAGCCTTCTAGTCTGGTTCCTAGCTCGTCCAGGTCCAGCCGGGCCGCGAGCGAGAGAGGCCCCTCTCTCGTACAACAACATCTGGGACCAGATGTTGTGGTACAAAATGTGTCGCAAGCGGAGCACACGTCCGTCGCTCGGGACGCTCCGTTGTATAGGCAGTCCGCTGAGACTGCTCAGGCTTCCTCATCCTCTCAGCAGGTGCACTCGACCGCACCTTGGCTACGTGACCGCGTATATTCTACCAGCTTCGCCGATCAGGGATTCATCGGCGACCAGGTCACGCCATCCGGTAGCCAGGGACACGAGGCCGGTAGACTCAGGACGTTTGCATAGGAAGAGTATGCGGGAGTCCGTTGATGCGGAGCTTCCCACGGCTAAGCAGCGAAAGACTGCTACTCCGCAGGCCTCGATGACGGACGTGCTAGCTCAGATAGCACAAATTATCGCAGCATCCCAGCAATCGACAGAATCGGTGTCGGATCGGGAATTATCCGACCGCGCTGGGTCGGTACGCTCCGCCGAAGCATCGGGTGCGGACGACCGGGAACATCGTGAGGTCTGACCGGATGGCGAAAGGGATACTGATGACTTGGAGCTATCCCTTTCGGAACAACATAAAGCTGCCGTGAATTTCATCCGGCACTTCCTTCCTCAAGTTGTTCCGTCGGGCCAGACTGCTGCGGTACCGGATAAGAGACTGATAGCGTCATTGGACACTGAATTCTTCGAGCGGTTCAGAGACATCGTCCCTGAGTTTCCGTCTCACTCCAATAATGTCACAAGAACATTTGAATTATTGAACGACGCTATCTTCAAGCTTGCTTCCAAAACAGGCAAAACTGGTTTCTTGTCCTCCAATGCTCTTAACCTGCCTTTCATTAATTCAAGGAATAAATTTGATACAGCAGGACAGGGTATTCCGAGAGTTCCTCTGCGTCTTGATGACGAGGCGGAAAACTTAGAATTGTCATTACCGTCGTCAACGTCCATTCCAACCGCGGTGTTGGATACGACAGTTACGTCTAACAGGGCCAGTTTAGACGCTTTATCTTACGCAGACCACCTTACTAAGGCGTTATCACTACGTCTACAAGGGAAAGAATTCCAGGATATACAATCCTCTTTAAGACTTCTTTCAAGGGCAGTGGCTTATTCCACGTATAACTGCGCCCTTTCAGTGGCAAACCTGGAGTTGGTTAGACGTGACGCAGCCCTAGCTACATCCACACGTGTGGATAGTAAGGTGAAGAACTCTCTCAGAGTCGCTTCGGTCTTCGGAGAGCTTCTCTTCGACGGCAAGCTTTCTGCAATCTACGATAAAATTACTAAGAAAGCTTCAGATTCTCTGCTGTTTAAATCCGCTTCCAAAAAGTCGGATACGGCAGAAAAGAGTAAGACAGGCACTTCTGGGACTAATGCGCCCAAGAGAGGTTCCTATAGAGGTTCCGGTGCGTCCTCTTGGTCTTATTCAAGAGACTGTCAAGGCAGCGACTCACGTGCGGGACGTCCTTCGGGCCGGGACAACCGGTCGGACGCCCCGAGGTCGACGGGACGAGGTGCGGATCGTGGAGGACGTGGTTTCTCCTCCCGCAGGCCTTGCAGGTCCAGGAGGTGATGGTATCAACCTCTATCATGTTCTGGTTGGCGGAAGGTTGTCAAGTTTTTTAGAAGAGTGGGCGTCGATTACGGACGACCCTTGGGTGAGAGGGGTGATTTCGGAAGGTCTAAGAATATCCTTCAAACGAAAGCCTCCTTTAACTCGAAGTCCAAAATGGACTCAACTTCCGTCAAATCCGCAGAAAAGAGACGCTCTGTTAGCGGAGGTGCAGTCTCTTTTAATGAAGAACGCGGTAGAGGTCGTAGAAGACCAGGAAACACTGGGATTCTACAGCCATCTGTTTCTGGTTCCGAAACCAGATGGCTCGTACCGTCCAGTCATAGATTTGAGCTGGATAAACAAGCTGATCGTCGCTCCGAAGTTCTATATGGAGACGATTCGATCGGTCAGAGCGAGTATTCGGGTGAACGATTATGCTACAAGCATAGATCTCAATGATGCGTACTTTCATGTCATGGTACATCCGACATTCAGAAAGTATCTACGCTTCGCAGTCCTAGGAGTGGTGTATCAATTCCAAGCGATGTGCTTCGAATTGAACCTAGCACCCTGGGCTTTCACTCGGGTAATGAACTCGTTAATGATATATTTCCGAGCTCATTCGTCTGCGGTAACGTCATCCTACCTGGACGACATTCTTCAGAGGTACGGCAACGAGTTAACGCTTCAGAACGATGTGCAGAATCTGCTTCTATTGCTCCGATGTCTCGGTTTTGTTATAAACGAGGAGATGTCAGATCTGGTGCCGTCCAAGTCATTCACTCATCTGGGAATGAGCTTCGAGACGCACAACAATCTTGTTCATCTGCCGTTAACCAGAGCGAAATCAGTCAGTTGTTACGCTCGCTATTGTCTTCATGCAGACAAAGTTACAGCGAGGGAGTTCATGAGACTGATAGGTCTGTGCGGAGCCGCTGCGGATCTCATTCCGGTTACGCACTCGTCCTCTCCAAATTTTCTTGACTCAGAATTGGAGTGTGAAGATTCATTCGCTCGACATAGACGTTCTCTTGTCAGATCAAGTGAAACAAGAGATTCAGACTTGGGCAAACATTCAGTGGTTGACTCAGGGAGTTCCGCTGCAGTTGCCGGATCCGAGTTTTACGATTATGACGGATGCCAGTCAAACAGGTTGGGGTGCATCATTGATCGCAACGGATTCGAGGTGCCAGGGTCTTTGGGATCCACAGTTTCTAAGCAAGCACATAAGCATCAAGGAAATGATGTCAATTTGGCTTGCGTTACGTCATTGGATGGACATTATTCAGAAAGCTCATGTCCAAATCCTGTCCGACAATACAACAGTAGTGGCGTATATCCGGAACCAGGGAGGCACTGATTCAATTTAACGGAAAGAATCCTTCTGTTTGCTCTAGAACATCAAGTTCTACTTTCGGTCCGTCATATACTGGGTCGTCTGAATGTACTAGCAGACTCCCTTTCACGGAAGGGTCGCTTGGTCGGAGTGGACTCTCAACAAACAGGTATTCAATCAGATTTGCTACCAATGGGAACGGCCAATGATAGACTTATTTGCGACACATCTCAACAATCAGTTGCAGACGTATGTGTCACCATGTCCGGATCCAAGAGCATTTGCAGTAGACGCTCTGTTGATCTCATGGGACGGAATGATAGGATATGCGTATCCTCCAGCGCCGTTAATGCAGCAAGTATTGCTAAAGATAAAACAATCTCAATGCAAGATTCTGTTGGTAGAATCTCTGTCTCCACAGAGACCGTGGATAAATCTACTCAGGTGTCTGCTGTGGGACCTACCACGAAAGCTTCCTCCACGGGAGGATCTTCTTTCGCAGGGGAAACCGCGTCAACTTCATCACGACCCGCAAGATCTCAACCTTCACGTTTTTCCGTTGTGCGGTCCTTCTTGCACGGCAAGCATTTTACAGGACGAGCAGTGGACGCGATTTCTAACTGTAGGAGGACCTCCTCTTCGCTAAACTATGCGGCTAAGTGGAAGGTTTTTCGTCGTTGGTGTAGGGATCATTCTGTGGATATTTTTGATCCCTCCATTCCAGACATTGCAAACTTTCTAGTATACTTGTTTGACGAGATCAAACTGCAGCCTGTTACTATTAAGGGTTATAGGTCTATGTTATCTGATACCTATGCACACCACGATAGTTTACAAATTGGATCTAATGTCTCTTTATCTAAGTTAGCTAGAAACTTCTCGATAAATAGACCCAGAACTCTTAGATTAATTCCTAAGTGGAATTTAGCTTGGATTCTTCTTATACTGAAGGAAAAGCCATTTGAGCCTCTTGGGACAGTAGATTTCAAATTCTTGTCTTATAAGACAGCTTTTCTCTTAGCTTTCTCTTCTGCTAGAAGAGTCAGTGAGCTTTATGCACTATCGGTGGACGATTCTCACTATCGTAGTGTCGGGAACACTATCACCTTCACTACTAATGTTGTTGTTTTAGCTAAGAATCAGGCTCCTAATAAATATCCGGAACCTATTGTTATTAAGGCTCTGCCGTCTTCAGACAGGCGTAGGCCTTTACTCTGTCCTGTTAGAGCTTTACGTATTTATAGACAAAGATCTCAGTTTATCAGAAAGGACGAAAACGTTTCTTTCTGTCTCTGATGCCTAATAGAAAGGACATTTCGGTCCATTCTATTGCTAGATGGATTCAATTAACTATTCGTACTGCTTATGAAAATTTATCTTCAATTCAGCAGTCTGTGCTTAAGATTTCGGCTCATGAAGTAAGAGCTGTTTCTACATCTTGGGCTTACGCAAATAGTGTTGCTATTACAGATTTAATGAAGGCTGCTTATTGGTCTCAGCCATCCACATTCACAAATTTTTATCTCAGAAATATTGAGTCCATTTCTGGAGACCTGCATTGTTTAGGTCCGTTATCTGTTGCTCAGAATGTCGTCCACTAAACAGTTGCAACTATAGTCATGCAGGCTTTCTGTTCCGGCAGTGACTCCGTCCTGCTGCCCTCTTCGCTCTGGGCTATTTGACCCAGGGCAAGGGGAAGGGGGGGGGGGGGAGGGTGTTCCCTTAGGTCACCTGCTTTATAGTGAAAAGCAAGGGAATTCCTCCTCCGGAGTCAGTAATTCTGAGTCGTTTCCGGGATGGTTTTAAAGTGTAATATTAATGTTAAAAATTCATTCATGTCATATTTTTAAAGTGTAGCTCGGTGTGAAGCATTTGTATATGTCAAGTGTCAAACGGGCGTTAATATACAATCCTCGGACACTTTTAAAAAATATAAAGAGTCTCAATTCTCTGGATTAACTTTATTTATTGGCTTACTTTAAAAATAATTAGTATAAAGGGTTATACTGGATGTTAATAGAGAACATGAATGTTATTGTGCTCAATTATGAAGGGTATTGTATCTTTCTAATTTATCATAAAATAAGAAAGATACATGTAAAGCCTAATACTCTTTTTCTCCTTGAGGGGTTGACTCTATGTTATATAGTTGAGCTTATTGGATTTTCCTCTATGTCCTAGGCCCTCCAGCCTTTTTACTATTCAGCTATGTCTGGGTCATTGGTACAGTATAAAAATGTTAAAAAATTTATAGTAATTTATATATTTTTTATACTTACCAATGACCCAGACGGGGATGGCCCTCCCAGGAGTTGGGAACTCATACCTCCCCACTGAGTACATAGCGCTGACCAGGCACTGCTTGTAAGAATGATAATTGGCGCCAATTTCGGAACGTCCTTGACACTGCGCATGCGCAGTAAGGGCAAAGTATGGAGGACCTTCAGGACATGATTTCTTTGGTTTTAGATGCAAATTTTGGAGATTGGGGGGCAAAATTTGTGTTTGGCCCTAGTATTTTAAGAGTTAGCACCAGCTATGTCTGGGTCATTGGTAAGTATAAAAAATATATAAATTACTATAAATTTTTTAACTTTTTGCGAGTAGACAACAGCATGCCTCGGGTTCCACCTTGTGAGCAATTAACCCTTTGCTAAAGAATTGACAACATCTGCCACGTAATATACAAATTATGCATTTTTTTAATGAAATTTTTTTAACAAAACCATATCATGTGCCCCCCTCATTGGAGTGATTTTGTCAGAGTTGTTCCATTGAGGGGTCACGTGACATGATTTTGTCAAAATCTTTTTAAGAATTGGGGGGGGGGGGGGGAATTTATTTAAAGTAATAAATTTTGATATTGTGTTATCTGTAAAGGGTTAAAATCTGTTAAATAGGTCAAATAATACAATTCATGCACAAAAAAGTGAACAATACACTAGGAATTATAAGCTGTAGCATTCCAAGACTTCAAACTAATCAAACTTCCGCTTTCTGAGAATTGGTACGCAAACAACCTAATTCAGCAAACTTCAAAGGCCAGTAATGCTATTCATTCTCTTCTCGCTCATGCATTCTGTGGAGAATCATCTGATTGACTTACGATTGCTCTATTGAAGTTGCATTTCATGTATTATACCAAACTTAAAGTTGATTAGGCTAAAAAAAAATAATGTTTTGATTCGCAGGCCCTCCTCGTTGAATTTGAACCTCCTCATTAGACATTTTTATTATGTCATGTTTTTTAAAGAATTTGTGAAAGCTTGGAATGATCATTTTTTCACATTTCTTGACATATAATTATTTAGCTGTGTTTGCAGTAAACTGGTTTTGCTTGTTGCAGTTTATGGGAGAGTGCCCAGAGGCACACTCCCATAAACTGTAACAAGGCAAATTCTGATGCACTGGATCAGGATTTAATTATTTATTTATTTGCTGGTGTTTAAGGTCATATATTTCTGCACAATGGCTAATAATGGCCGCAACACTGATATAAACTCAAGTTTAACCAATCATTCAGAGCCATGTTTCCCATTTTAAAGGACTCCTACCCCAGGCATTGGTTACTGGGGCCTATTCTAATGGATCATGATGCTTGACAGATCTATAGCATTAAAAAGAACAATAAATTACAAATCCTTTTAGCTGTTGTTACGGCAGTTAGTTATAAAAGGTATTCCATAATTACACTAAAATACAACCTTTTCTCTTTTTCAAGTGGAAAGACAGCAAAAAGAGTATACTCAACCCTCACACGAAAAAAAAAAAATAAAGAAAAAAAATAAAAATAAAATCCTCCCTCCCTCCCTCCCTCACTGATTTGAAAGAAAAAATTGTCAGAATCAATTCAGTTTTTATACGCCCGTTTGAAAAAACGGGACGTATTATGTTATGGCGTTGTCCGTCTGTCCGTCCGTCCGTCCGTCCGTTTGGTTTCCGAACAATAACTTTAGTATTTGTTTTCCGAGCGGCTCCAAATGTGGTATGTGGTTTAATCACAACAAAATACAGGTCAAATTCGAATATGGGGCCGGTCCGAACATTTTTTGCCCGAATTATGGCCCCAGTTGGACTTAGAATTCGTCAAATATTTGGTTTCCGGATGATAACTTTAGTATTTGTTTTCCGATCGGCTCCAAATGTGGTATGTGGTTTAATCACAACAAAATACAGGTCAAGTTCGAATATGGGGTCGGTCCGAACATTTTTCGCCTGAATTATGGCCCCAGTTGGACTTAGAATTCGTCAAATATTTGGTTTCCGGATGATAACTTTAGTATTTGTTTTCCGATCGGCTCCAAATTTGGTATGTGGTTTAATCACAACAAAATACAGATCAAGTTCGAATATGGGGTCGGTCCGAACATTTTTCGCCTGAATTATGGCCCCTGTTGGACTTAGAATTCGTCAAATATTTGGTTTCCGGATGATAACTTTAGTATTTGTTTTCCGATCGGCTCCAAATTTGGTATGTGGTTTAATCACAACAAAATACAGGTCAAGTTTGAATATGGGGTCGGTCTGAACAATTTTTGCCTGAATTATGGCCCCTGTTGGACTTAGAATTCGTCAAATATTTGGTTTCCGGATGATAACTTTAGTATTTGTTTTCCGATCGGCTCCAAACTTGGTATGTGGTTTAATCACAACAAAATACAGGTCAAGTTCGAATATGGGGTCGGTCTGAACAATTTTTGCCTGAATTATGGCCCCTGTTGGACTTAGAATTCTTCGTCAAATATTTGGTTTCCAGATGATAACTTTAGTATTTGTTTTTCGATTGGCTTCAAACTTGTTAGTCTTTTTCTCAAATGACCGTAACATATATATATATGCCAGTATAAATTTCTCGCACTCTAAAAAAATTGCAAATGTGTTAAAATGGTACAATTTGAACAGTTCACGGGCGTATGATGCAATGCCCAGCAGTGCTCTTGTTTTATTTGGTCTTATTGCAGCAAAAAGCTTAATCAAAAAATTGGGTAATGTTTTTGAAATCCCTACTTACTCCGCACCAGTGGTGTGCAGGTGTTTGTTGATGTTTTTCCTGAAAACATTTTCCAAATCCCAGGGACCAACAATAGCATGCTTCACTTCAAATGGTAGCAAACAGTATACAGCAAGCATCACATGTCCAAAATTGAACGACTGAGAGCTTATGGAGTTTGTCAAAAAAGATATAATGAATTGAATGCTTATATTGAAAGTACTTAGTTTGAATATTTGTGCAAATGGGGAATTCAGTAGCTGTCAGAGTAATTAAATGATAAATTACAATTTTTTTTTTTATTCATTTAACAGGAATTTATTCTTGAACCCATTTGCAATTAACTGGAAGAGTGCTAGATTATTTTTCAAAGGCAATTTGTAACCCGAGTATTTTTTCAAAGATTCCATTGCTACCAGCAAGGGGAGCCTTAGTTTAGCAAGAGTTTTTCATAAATAATTGATTTGTTACAATTTATTGGAGTGTCCCTATTGACACTCTCCCTATTGGCACTCTCCAATAAATTGTAACCAAATAATTTTATATGAAATGTTTTGTCTCTTTGTTGAGTAAACATCATGCTAATGTTCTTAGGGTAAAGCCACTAAAATTACTTTCAGCACTTTTCAATAGAGCCATGATAGTGTCTTCTACCACTCAACCACTTGACTGGTAGAGTGCTGAATTATTTTTCAAAGGTGATTTGTAAAACAAGTATTTTTAGCTGCGACAAGCAGCTCTGTATGTGGCAATGTCGGTCTGTCTGTCAGCAACGAGTTTAAAAATCACCATAACTCCTAAAATACTTGATGGAATGACACCATACTTGGTATGCAAGTGTATCTTCACGATGTCGACACCCTCGCAATTGTGCATGTCATTCGGATAATTACTGTCACATTTATGGACTTGTTTCCAACAAGTTTTTTTGTCACCAATGAGTTTTAAAACATCATTGGCGTTGCACAAATTGTCGCAGCTTCGGCACTGTGACAGTGCTTCTAGTTTTTCAAAGAAACAATGCTACCAGCAAGGGGAACCTTAGTTTAGTAAGATATTGTTCATAAATAATTGTTTTATTACCATTTATTGGAGAGTGCCTGTTGGCACTCTCCAATAAATTGTAACAAAGCAAATTTATATGGACAAAAAAATTCTCACTGCTGAGCAGACAAAAAGCTAATGCATTTTGTGTAAAGCCTCGATAGTCAATAAATTTATCTCAGTTTAAATTTGTTAATAAATAAAATTTGTTTAGAAGGTATGGTAAATAGTTTGGTGTTTGTAATATGCAATTAACAGGGTTATTCTACAAAGAACTCTGTGGTTTATTGAGGCTCCACTGGATAACAAAATAATACCTATTATGATAGATGACTGCATGAATAGTCTTCCCTATTCAAAGAATTGAGATGAATTATTTCTACATGTACGTTTCATTGATTTTGAACTCTTTCTGAGCAGTTTTGAGAGCATTATTTGCATGATATCAAGTTGAAATAATTTTGTGAGAGCCAGTGGTGAAGATAGCATTTTGCCATTTGGGGGACAAGCCCAAAACTTTTCAACAGACCAAAATAAACTTTTGATGGATTTTGAATTCAGCAACTAAACTTTTGCCCTATTGGCACCCAAAAAGTGTTCGTTATAAAAAAAAATCAGTCTGAAAATATGTTTTAGCCAAACTATCAATAATTTCTCCTTGTATTTCACAAACCTTTTATCAACAAAAGACTCTGTGGGAACCCTGGGAAGTGAAGCCGTGCTTATTTATGGTGATAAACAAGCTCTGTTTTATCGGTAAAATTGGACCCAGCCAGCAATGCTTGGGGTGAAGTCCTCAAAAATGCACAGTTCAGGTTTTAACAATTGTCTAAACTTGGCTTTATCTCCATGTTACTGTCAGAATTAGCCATTGTGCAAAAATATGTGACCTTAAACACGAATAAATACATAAATCGGTAACAAGCCTCCAAATTACCCCCGGGCCAAAAATCTTTTGACAAAATTTTGGTTGAAGGGCTTCCCCCTCCACCCAGCCAACCCCTGTTTCTACACCACTAGTAGGAGCATATGTGCAGTCATGACTGTATTGAGCAAGTGATACTGTATTCCATATATAATTACTCACTTTTAAGGGAAAATAGTCTTGCTGAAAATTAGTAAATGTAATATTTTCTAAGATGTCTGATAGATTTCTTTTTGTATTCTTCATTAACTGGATGGCTGATGGAAGCCCATATTTGGGCTTTATTAGCTCACCTAACTGAAAGTCAGGGTGAGCTATTCTGATCACTTTTCGTTCGTCGTGAAAGTGGTGTTTGTGTCTTTTTCTCCCAAACCACTGGCCACATTTTAATAAAATATCACGTGAGTAGTGGTTATATAGGGGCATTTATGCTTTTCTTCAAATTGGGTTTCTGCTCATATTGAGGAGGGGGTGGGGGCCAAAATGCCCCAATTTTTAAAAAAATCTTCTCGGGAACCAGCTGTAGCAGAGTCTTGATATTTGGTATACACGTTCCTTTTGAGGTGTACACTCAATTTTGTTCAAGAGATTTCTGAGGGGTAATATTTGTTGTTACACAAGAGGCAAGAATTTTTGCCCCCAAAATTTGCATCAAAATCCAAAAAATATATGTCCTATGTGGTCCTCCATGCTTTTATCCACTGAGCATGCTCAGTGTCAAGGAAGTCTGAAATTGGAGCCAAATCCTCATTCTTTGATTGGCCCTGAAATCAGTAACATCTCACTGATATTTGTGCTTATAAATCTCACTTAAAATGATGCCAGACCCAAAATCATGAAAGAAATGGTGGATCTAAGGATGAATTAAGAGGATGAGAGGAAGAAACAGTGGAAGGATGTGTTCAGGGCTGTAACTTATAATTTTTATGCAAAATTATTTCATGTTCCCTAATTTCGGGGCATAGGCCTGATGTTTACATTCTTGTTATGAAATTTCCACAGTTTCTTCAGAGTTTCCTCTCTCCCTTTCCTTAATCCTTGCTGTTCTCCCATGCTTTTGGCATAATTTTTGTAACTTTTTTTACTGAAATTTCTTGGGAGTTTTGGCTTGGTAACAGAATGTTTATTCTGTTTTTCCCCATGGTTACATCCTCACCCTAGCATGGTTAGGCGTTTCGGTCATGCATCTACCATCCGATGTACTGCAGTTTCTTCTCAGGAAGCCTCTGTTTTACATCGGATAGTGTTTAAATTGGTTACTGATTTCGGGCCATATTATCAGTGCCTGGAGTCTTGTTTCCAGTTTTATTCACTTTTGTTTATGTTGACAACAGTTACTTCTGACAATGATTCCATGTCTTCTATTAGTTCTACTCATAGCCAGATACATTAATATTGTCCGTAAGTGTAACATTAATTTTTTAATAAACATGTTTTAAAAAAAATTTTCCACACTTAGACTTTTTGGGGATCCATTTGGACTCATCGTTCCCATTGGGAACTTGGGCTCATTTTGAAAATTTTTTTTTCTTTTGAATTAATTTTCGAAATGTTTGTAATCGATTATTATTATTATGTACCTTTGTTTTCAAGGGTTGGTGCGAGTACGATGACTGTTTAATATTTTTTCCAAAATGAAAGAATATTGTTCAATTGTATATCGAGGAGGTCTTCCTTTGTTTCTCATGGTCATTGTATTTGCTGTAGTCTGTGTACTCGCACTAATTCTTGGTCAGTGTGTGCCAATTCAGATGATAAACGTTGGAGACGTGTGTCATGGTATATTGTTAGTGGTGAGAGGTTCATGCCGGTCCGCTCTCCACAGGGTCACTCTCGTTTTTTCAGTCTCTTTTTCAGAGGAACAAGAACAGGGTGATGTTTCTGTGATGTCTTCAAAAGTGTGCTTCCTTCGTCGCAATAATGAGCTAGCGGCAAAGTGCTCAAGGTATGCGGCAAGTGCCTAAGAGGTCCCACGTAGGATCGACGGTCACTTGTCACCCGCTAGCTCCCCCAGTGAAGCAGTCATTCACGAAATGTTTGTGACACCGGGTTCGTCCATTGCGGTCCAGGAGAGGAGAAGGGGTGTTGCGAGCACTATAATCTCGAATCACGCACACCCTGCGACGACAGATCGGAGGATGGAACGGAGGAAGCCAGTCAGTCCCGGTAGCTAGCTCATCCAGGTCTATCCAGACCGCGAGCGAGAGAGGGCCCCTCTCTCTTACATCATCTGGGCCGAGATGTTGTTGTATGTAACGTTTTAGTCGGAGCATACGTCCACTCCTCCTGCTCGGGATGCTCCGTCACATAGACAGTCCGACGCGACCTGTCTATTGGCTTCCTCATCCTCACGTCAGCACACACAAACGCACCTTGGCTATGTGACCGCAGATATCCAGCCTGCTTCGCCGACCAGGGAGTCCACGTCGACCAGATCATGGCATCTGCTCGCCAAGGACACGAGGCCTTTCCAGTTGGGATGTTCGCATATCACAGGTATGCATGAATTAACGTCCCAGGAGCTTCCAGCGGTTAAATTACGTAAGACTGGGGCTCCACAGGCCTCCGTGACGGACTTGCTATCACAGATAGCTCAATTCATCGCAGCATCCCAGCAGCTATCAGAAACTTTTTCAGTAAAGTAACTGTCTGAGCAAGCTGGATTGGTTCACTCCCCTGCAGAGTCAGAAAGGGACAACCGAGATTCTTATGTGGTCCAGGCGGATGGTAAAAGGGAATCAGCACAGCTGAAATTTTCCCTTTCCGAACAACTTAAGGTGGCCATAGATTTCATCCGGCATCACCTTTTAGAAGTTGTTTCTCCAGACCAAAATGCTGCGTTACCTGATAAGAAACTGAAAGCGTCACTGGACACAGGCTTTTTGGGGCGGATTAGGGACACTGTCCTTGAGTTTCCGACCCAGTCCAGAAATGTCACGGACATTTGAACTTTTGAATGACGCTATATTCAAGCTAGCCTCTAAGACTGGCAAATCCGGTTTCTTATCGCCTAGCGCTATACAGCTGCCTTTCATCAATGCTAGACATAGATTTGAAACGGCAGGACAAGGCGTGCTGAGAGTTCCTCTGCGTTTGGACGACTAGGCTGAAGACCTGGAATTGTCATTGCCGGCGTCCATGTCTATTAACTCCAGTATACTGGAGACGACAATCTCGTCTAATAGAATTAATTTAGACGCATTATCTCATGCAGATCACCTTACCAGAGCGTTATCACTACGTCTCGAAAGGAAAGAATTCCAGGATGTTCAAACTTCCTTAAGAGTTCTTTCGAGGGCTATAGTATATTCTCCGTTTCACTCCGCCCTTTCAGTGGCAATATGGAGTTAGTTAGAGGTGATGCTGCCCTGCCTGCATCCACAAGAGTGGATAGTAAGGTGAAAAAACTCTCTTCCAGTCGCTCCAGTCTCAGGAGAGCTTCTCTTCGACGTTAAGCTTTCGACAATCTATAATCAGATTACTAAGAAAGCTTCGGATTCTCTGCTTTTAATTCCACTTTGAAAAAGACAGACTCAGCAGGGAGGAGTAAGGCAGGTACTTCAAGGGCAAATACGTCCAAAGGAAGTTCCTAGAGAGGATCTAAGAAAGCCTCTACGTCTTACTCTGGAGACTGTCAGAGTAGCGACTCACATAGGGGTCGTAATACGGGCCGAAATATCCGGTCAGATGCCCCTAGGTCATCTGGGCGAGGTGCGGGTTGTGGAGGACGTGGTTTCTCCTTCCGCAATCCTCGCAGGGTCAGGAGGTGATGGTCTAAACCTCTATTGCGTTCCAGTAGGTGGAAGGCTGTCAAGATTCTTAACCAATTGGTTGTCTATTATGGACGACCCATGGGTGCAAGGGGTTATTTCCGAAGGTCTAAACTGTCCTTCAAGGAAAAATCTCTGTTAACTCGAAGTACACGCTGGTCTCAGCTTCCGTTAAACGTTCAGAAGAGAGATTCGCTTCTATCAGAAGTTCATCTCTTCTGGACAGGAACGCTATAGACGTCTTAGAAAACCAGGAATCTCCAGTTTTCTGCAGTCACCTGTTCCAGGTTCCAAGATCAGATGGCTCGTTTCGTCCAGTTATAGATCTGAGCTTGATAAACAAGCTGATCGTGGCTTCAAAATTTTATATGGAGACCATCCGATCGGTCAGAGCTAGCACTAGAGTGAACAATTATGCTGTGAGCATAGATCTCAAGGATGCGTACTTTTACGTCATGGAACATCTGGCGTTTAGAAAGTACCTTCGCTTCGCTGTCCCAGGAGTTGTTTTCAGTTCCGAGCGATGATGCTCTGGTCTGAACCTAGCGCTCTGGGCCTTCACTCGAATAATGATCTCGGTAATGACTTATTTCCGAGCTCATTCGTCTGTGCTAACGTCGGCCTACTTGGACGACATTCTTCAGGGTTACGGCAGCAAGTTAACGCTTCAGAACGATGTTCAGAGTCTGCTTCAATTGCTACGATGTATTGGTTTCATAGTAAACAAAAAGAAGTCGGATCTAGTGCCGTCCAAATCATTCACCCATGTGGGAATGAGCTTAGAGACGCACAACAATCTCGTTTGTCTGCCGTTAACCAGAGCAATATTAGTCAGTTGTTACGCTCGCTTTTGTCTTCACTCAGATGTAGTAACAGCGAGAGAATTCATGAGACTGACAGGTTTGTGCGGACTCGCTGCGGATCTTATTCCGATGTAGCGGCTACGCACCCGTCCACTCCACATATATTTTATCTCAGAATTGGAGTGTGAAGACTCATTCGCTCGAATCGAACATTGCCTTGTCGAATCAAGTGAAACAAGAGATTCAGACTGGGGCAGATATTCAGTTGTTAACTCAAGGAGTACCACTGCAACTGCTGGAGATCTGCATTGTTTAGGTCTGTTATCTGTTGCTCAGAATGTCGTCCACTAAACAGTTGCAACTATAGTTATACAGGCTTTCTGTTCCGGTAGTGACTCTGCCCTGCTGCCTTCTTCATTCTGGGGTATTTGACCCAGAGCAAGTGGAAGGGGGAGGGGGGGGGGGGGGGGTGGGGGTGGGGGGATGGTGTTCCCTTATATCACCTGCTTTATAGAGAAAAGCAAGGGAATAATACCTCCTCTGGAGTCGGTAATTCCGAGTCAGTGCCGGGATGGTTTTAAAGTGTAAAGCTAATGTCTATCTCATTTATGTAATATTTTTAAAGTGTAGCTCGGTGTGAAGCATTTGTATATGGCACCTGTCATACAAGCGCTAATATACAATCCTCGGCCACTTTTAAATGAGTATAAAGAGTCTCATTCTCTGGACTATCTTTATTTATTGGCTTTTCCTTAAAAAGATTAGTATAATGGGTTATACTGGATGTTAATAGAGATCATTGATGTTATTGTGCTCAATTACAGAATGGTATTGTGTCTTTCTTTTTTGATACAAACAAGAAAGATACTTGTAAAACCTGTTCTCCTTGAGGGGATAATTCTGTTTACATGTAATTGAGCCTATTGGGTTTTCCTTTATGTCCTATGCCCTCCAGCCTTTTTTCTAATCAGCTTAGTCTGGGTCATTGGTACAGTATAGAAATGTTAAAAAATTTATAGTAATTTATATATTTTTTATACTTACCAATGACCCAGATGGGGATGGCCCTCCCATGAGTTGGGAACTCATACCTCCCCGCTGATTACATAACGTTTACCAGGCACTGGTGGTAAGAATGAGGATTTGGCTCCAATTTCAAACTTCCTTGACACTGAGCAGACTCAGTGGATAAAAGTATGGAGGACCACATAGGACATATATTTTTTGGATTTTGATGCAAATTTGGGGGATTGGGGGGCGCAAAATTTGTGTTTGGCCCTAGAATTTAAGAGTTACCACCAGCTAAGTCTGGGTCATTGGTAAGTATAAAAAATATATAAATTACTATAAATTTTTTAACTTTCCAAACCAAGAGGCCGATTTGAACCAAATTTGATATGAAGTATTAGTGGGTCATAAGTACTTGATTTTTGCCAACAAATCTTTTCAAAATACCCCGTGGGAACCACAGGAGCTAAAAATAGAAAAAATTTCAAACGTCCATATCTCCAAAACTACTCAGCACTGAGAATTCTTATTTGGTGTGAATCTTCCTTAGGACGAACAGAATGGAATGATCAAAAAAATTGCTATCGGTTTTATCATAGGGTACATTTTTGGGACTTTGAAAAAAATGCTGAGTCAGCATTTTTTAACACTTGTGGGTAATGGGGAAAACATTTAAGACTCTTCTTCTCCCAAACCACTTCACCAAAAGCTTTCAAATTTCACATATAACATCTTTGGAAGATTGTTTCACATGTTTTTAGCTCACCGAAGGGAGCTCAACTTATCACTTGCCGTCCGCCACGTGAACATTTTTCAAATGACTTCTCCTCTGAAATCACTGGTCCGATTTTCACGAAACTTCATGTGGATGTTCATTACTATATGGCAATTCAGGTTTGCTCAAATGAAATGGCCACGTCCCTTGGGGGCTCTGTATGGGGCATAACTCTGATAGCACTGTATGAATTATAGAAAAATTATTAAAAAATCTTCTCCAGAACCAGTAGGTAGAATCTTTTGATACTTGGTATGCAGCATCTTGGTATGGGTCTGATTCAATTTTGTTCAAATCGAGTCCTTCAACCAATATTGGGGTTCACTATGGGGGTGTGAATTTTTACTTAGTGCAATTTAAGAAAAATTCCTCTAAAAATCTTCTTCTCCAGAACCAATGGGCAGAATCTTTTGATATTTGGTATAGGTCTGATTCAAGTTTGTTCAAATCGAGTCCCTTGATCAATATTGGGGCTCCCTATAGGGGCATGAATTTTTCCTTAGTGCAATTTAAGGAAAAAATCTTCTCCAGAACCAGTGGTCAGAATTTTTTTATATTTGGTATACAGCATCTTGGTATGGGTCTGATTCAAGTTTGTTCAAATGGAGTCCCTTGTTCAATTTTGGGGCTCACTATGGGGACCTGAATTATTACTTAGTGCAATTTAAGAAAAAAATTTAAAAATCTTCTCCAGAACCAATGGGCAGGATCTTTTGATATTTGGTGTACAGCATCTTGGTATGGGTCTGATTCAAGTTTGTTCAAATCGAGTTCCTCGATCAATATTAGGGCTACCTATGGGGGCGTGAATTTTTTCTTGGTACAATTTAAGAAAAATTATTCAAAAATTTTCTTCTCCAGAACCAATGGGCAGAATCTTTCGATGTTTGGTATGCAGCAACTTGGTATGAGTCTGATTCAAGTTTGTTCATATCATGTTCCTCGATCAATATTAGGGCTACCTATGGGGGCGTGAATTTTTACTTGGTGCAATTTAAGAAAAAATCTTCAAACATTTTCTTCTCTAGAACCAGTGGTCAGAATCTTTTGATATTTGGTATGCAGCATCTTGGTATCGGTCTGATTCACGTTTGTTCAAATCGAGTCCCTCGATCAATATTTGGGCTCCCTATGGGCCGTGAAATTTCACTTAGTGCAATCTTAGAAAAAATTCCCTCGATCAATATTGGGCTTCACTATGGGGGCGCAAATGTTTACTTTTTGCAATTCATGGAAAATTCTTTAAAAATCTTCTTCAGAACCATCATGCAGAGTCTTTTGGTATTTGATCAGCAGCATTGTCCCATTCAGTCCTGTTGATGTTTTAGCTCCACAGAGAGTATAGATTTACTCTGTAGAACCTTAAGAATAACTTTTGATAAAATTTGTGTCTTAACAGTATGAAACATTCGGTGAGCACCTAAGGCCCCCTGGGGCCTCTTGTTTCAAATCATATCCCTGGATCCATATTTGGGCTCTATGGGAGTCCAAATGTTAAAATTAGTGCAGTAAGAGGAATATTCTTTAAAAATCTTCTTCAGATCCACCTAATCAGAATCTTTTGATATTTGGAATGCAGTATCCTTAGGGAGGTGAGATTCAAGTTTGTTCAAGCCAAGTCTCTGGGTTCATATTTGGGCCCCCTGTGGGAGCTCCAATTATAACTTTGTTCAATATGAGGAATTTTCTTTAAAAATTTCTTTTTCAGATCCAGCTATCGGAATGTTTTGATGTTTGGTATACAGCATCCTTTGGAAGGTGTGATTCATGTTTGTTCAAGCCAAGTCTCTGAGTTTATATTTGGGCTCCCTGTGGGAGTCTGAATTATAACTTAGTTCAATATGAGGAACATTCTTTAAAAATATTCTTTTTCACATCCACTGGTCAGAATCTTTTGACATTATATAGTATCCTTAGGGAGGTGAGTTTCGAATTTGTTAAAGCCAAAGCCCTGGGTTCATATTTGGACTCCCTGTTAGAGCCCAAATTATAGCTTAGTTAAATATGAAAAATATTCTTTAAAAATATTTTTCTTCAGATCCAGTACGGAGATTCTTTTGGTATTTGGTATACAGCATCCTTGGAGAGGTGAGATTTTAAAGTTTGTTCTAGGGTTCATATTTCAGCTCCCTGTGGGAGCCCAAATTATAAAAATATTCTTTTTCACATCCACCGGTCAGAATCTTTTGACATTTGAGGAATTCAAAATGAGGAATATTTTTTGAAAATCTTTTTTTTTTCTGATCCACTGGTCACAATGTTTTGATATTTGGTATATGGTTTTCTTAATGGGGCAAGTTTGTTCAAATCGGGAGCCCCAGGTGAGTGCTCTCAATCCCCTTGGGGCCTCTTGTTGTGAAGTGCAGTTGCTGCAAATTTAAAGGTTTCATATTCAGTGGATGTGCTTCATATTGTATTTGAAGTGAAATTGTTGTATTTGTATGCATTTGTCTTGCTGCAATTTAGGGGAGGGTGCCTTTTGGCACCCTCCCATAAATTGTAACAAGACAATTGCAAAGACGTGTAAACAAATTTGATAACAAAAATAATTTAGCACTCTACCAATTAACAAGAGTTTCCTGTATAACCATTAAACAGTTGTGGACGTTTTAGATATATGAATCAGTGGAACCATGTTAGTTGAATAACCACTTTACCAGTGAAAAATATTTAGTTAATAAGATTATTTCATTGACAAAAATTAAGTAATACGCCTATATTCTTCCCAGAGTGCTTGTTTACTGTAAACAAGCTCTCTTTTACTGGTTGAATAGGACCCGGTCACCAATGCCTTGGGTGGAAGTCCTCTAAAAAGGGCAACGTGTATAAACAATTGGCTGGACTTGGCTTTATCCCCTGTTGTGGGCACAATTAGCCACTGCGCAGAAGTATGTGACCTTAAGCACTAATAAATAAATAAATGCCTTCATTCTGGTGGTAAATTGAACATATATTCCATTATATCTTGTTTGACAGAGCTCCGTCGAACAAGATATAATAGATTAAATGCTTATGTTGAAACCTCTTCAGCTATAAAGATCAGGTTTTCTGATACCCAGTTGTTCATCGACCATCAGACGTCTGTCATCAACATCTTGTTTGTCTGGACCATAATTTCCTTACTACTTAACACAACATGATGAAAGTTCTTGCACAAATATCACCAAGAAATTACCTTAATATTTCATGCAAAACTGACCTTGACCTTGGGATATGGAATGTAAAAATGGTGTGCGACACACTGTCTACTGATGAAAAATTTCAACAAAGCCATATCATGTGAGTGACCCTCCCACCCCCTCTCATTGGAACGAGTTTGTCAATCTCATTCCAGTGAGAGAGGTCACTTGATAAGGTTTGTTGAACTCTTGAAAAAAATAATAAATTTTGATATCATGTGCATTGGATAATGTATTTAACACCAATAAGGAAACAGACTTTCAGCTGGTATCTTGTTAACCCTTTACCTAACGAATCGCCCACATCTGCCCACGTAATTTGGAAATTGAGCAGTTGAAAAAATTAAATTTTTCAAAATATTTCAACAAAACCATATCATGTGACCCCTCACTGGAATGAGCTCATCAAGCTCGTTCCAATGAGGGGTCACATGTTATGGTTTTGTTGAAGTTTTTGGAACGATTTATAAAATAGTAATTAAAATAATAAAATTTCATTTTCTCTGCGTTGGGTAAAGGGTTAAGAGGAATCCTCCACAATAATTGGCAGTATGGAAAGTGTTATGTGCAAGTGACAGGTCAAATCTGTGCTGAAGGAGTGACAAACAGATTGCTGTTTGACAATTATATGCAATTATCAGGGTTTTACCATAAAGAAATATCGAATTACAAGATGAAATGATACTACATACACGTTTTTGAGGACACATGGTCCCCACTTTAAGGAAATGTGTAGGGTTTACGATGGTATTTAGAGTTCATTGATGGGATCAGGATTGGATAACTAAATGCCTACAGAAGCTCTTCTCATCTCCACTGTTTAATTTTATGGGGGGTGTCGGGGGGATGGATGTTGCCAACAGCTGGTAGATAATAGAAAGATATCCAACCAATTTATTTACGGATCTTCCCTCATCTGTGTATAATGAGTAGCAGTAATGGGCCCTATCTTTTGTTTTTCAGTCTCCTTTCTGTTAATCAGCTTGGTGTTATACATTTAAAGTACCGATATTCTTGTTTTTATTTGCGTGAATGTTTATCATCATTTACAACCACGTTTTTCATCATTCACAAATTTTCTCTTGGTGGGCTTAAATTGTAATGGGTGCTGCCACCCCTCGATAAAGTTTGCACATATTTTCCCATAGGCTTAATTAAAACAAACAGGAATGACTTGAATTGAATTGAATGGCTTTTTATACACAAACAACTACTTCACGTTTTTAATGGCACACTTTTGTGTTGCGGAGGAAAACAACCGTGATAAAGATTGACACTGTGGACTCTTCAACATCTTAAATGTGTTCGTATTTTAATAGTCTTAATCCTATCCATGCCAGATCACGCTCTGACTTCTATGTTTTATCCATCCATCAGGCCTATGCAATTTCAGTTTTAATAGAATACTGTGGACTGAGTGTGGGCATTTGCCATGGACACATGGAAAAGTGCCTTTCCACGGTGACTGTACTGTAAGTGGGATCTACTGTGTTCAATTTTCAGTAAAATAATGCCAACATTAGCCCAGACAGCATTTTGAAACAGCTTATCTTGGAAGCTGTGATACTGAGGCCATAGTAAAGATTATGTAGGTATATATTGGTTGACAGTAGTTGAACAAATATATCTTGTATTTTCACAAAACTAGAGTATTACGGTATTTATAAAAAGCCTGTTATTTATTTCATGTTGTTTTCCTTGTTGATCATGTAGATAAAAGATCTATTAAATTATTCATAACAAAAGTCTAGTGTTAATTTTTTATTTACTTTTTTTCTCCCCCGTTGGAATCCCTGGAAGTAGACCAATGCTTCTTTATTGAGGTAAATAGTACCAGGTTACCATTGCCTGTGGCTAAGCTCTCTCAAGTGGGCAGCATAGGAAAAAAACGTTTGGCTAAACATGAATTCCTACCTCTGTCATGTTAATAATAAAGCCGTGGATGCAGAAGTGGCCCTATACATCAATATGTACACCTTTCTCTTCACCTTTTACTTAACCATTCTGTCCAGATCTATTTCAAAAAATCGCCATTTAAACTTCACTATTCTTTCAGTTTTGGCCTTCAAAACATAGCTTATCATCCTTCATCCCTTTATCCAACAGGAATAGAGGCTGGCACTTCCCCCAAAAATTATGGAATAACAAGAAACTTTTCAACTTTTGCCTCAAAAACACATCTTCTGACCCCTCATTGAAAAAAGCTCAACAACTTTGTTCTATAACCCCTTTCTTTGAGACAAATAAAAACTAATGAGATATGAATAGCGATTTTTGTGAATCTTATTGGCTAGTTTTGGCTGTTATGATTTAAAGGGTTAATGTAACAAACTTGTTGAGCTCATTCCAGTGAGGGATCATTAGTTAAGGTTTTTAGTGTTTATTACTGTTCATTGGGAGCCGAAGTATTTGGGTTATGTTACATACTTCATAACAGTGGGTCTTACTTTTCTACTCAAAGTTTGCTGAGCACCAAATATTTGACACATCATTGTGATATTTGCTTGTGACATATTTGCGATATTTTTGGTGGATAATGATTGAGAAATGTATTGAGATGGTCCCCAGTGTTTTCATTAGCTCTTTTGACAGACAGACGTTCTGTGACAGTCATGGAAAGCATGTACCCCCTGGTTTTCATGATGTTATCATGTACTGTCTACATGTACATAACATGTGTAGTGTATTCAGTCTTCATTTCAACATAAACCCTTGTGATTTGATGATTGAATATGGCAAATGCAAATGTAAGAAGACATTTGTCTGAAGCAGAAATGTTGCGGGCTGTAGGAATGGTGGAGCAAGGGGCTACCCATCGTCAGGTTGGTGAAGCCCTTTGTGTGCACCATACGGTGTTCACCAAAGCCTGGGCAAGATTTCAGCGGTATGGCACACCAATAAGACGGCATGGTGGTGGTAGAGACGGGGCAACATCTGCAGCTGAAGACCGGTTTTTGATCATTCAGACCCGTAGGAGCCGCTTTGCCACAGCAACCCAGCTTCGCAGTGACCTTAAGAATGCATCTGGGGTAAATGTTTCGACGCAGACTATCCAGGCAAGGTTGTACGAATGTGGTCTCCGATCGAGAAGCCCATGTATTCACATTCCGCTGTCCCAGAACCATCGCCGGGCACGATATGAATGGGCCATGGACCACGTTGGATGGACCAGCGAAGATTGGCGGTCTGTCCTTTTTACAGATGAGTCAAGGTACTGCCTAGACGGGTCCTACTATTTAACAAACACAAACGAACTGAAGAGAAAATAATAGGAAATACAAGTAAAAATTGATTGAGGGTGCATATGCAGGTATATGTGGGTATATATTATTCGTTTGTAAAATTTTATTCACTTCTGATGAGTATTTTGATGATTAATAAGGTTTATAAAATGTACGACGGCGCGAAATTCTTGTGTTCGTTAAGTAAGTAGCCTGCTTGAAGCTGTCGACAAGATGCGACAAAGGTGTGAAATCAATTAGCTGTCTGTCTGAGGAAGAATGTCGCTGAGGAAAACAGCGAAATTTAGGTTTAAGAGGATGGCAAGCGCCTATTTTAATCGTGTGTAAAATTGTATCCACGTCTGATGAGTATTTTAGTGATAAAGATTATAGCCATTATTTGGATTGACAAACATGCATCAAACTCTCGCTTTGGATTCCGAGGACGCATCACGGCGAGTCGGGGACAAACCGTGATCTACCCTTAGAAAGCGGAGCAAGACTCGGATACATGTAGCATATTGTACACCCACATAATGATAATAATCTAAAGATCTTAAAATATCTTGGGGATAAGTCATTAAAGTCCAGTTTAAGCTTTCCTGAACACTTTCCCCGAACAAGCTCACCCTCCACCAACGCGGGCTCCCACTAACGAGAGAGGACAACCAGGCGCGTAGCCAGGAAAAAGTTTCCAGGGGGGGGGGGGGGGGGTGTAGCCATCAGATGCGCGAAAGGCAGGGGTGCTGGGGGGTCCTTCTCCAGGATTTTTTTTCTTTTTTCGGGGGAGGGGGGGGGGGTTCTCCCCTAGGAAAATTTAAAATCTAAGTCTACTGGCGGAAAACATTTGGAAGGGGACACATCTAGATTTTGGGGAGGGGGTAAGTGCCCCCAGCCCCATGTGGCTACGACATTGGGGACAACCCTACCCATACTCTCCTAGAAACGCGACCCGAGAAAAAAATCCCGGGCACCCGCCCCACACTGACTCTCTCCAACGAGGGGGACACCCCGGGCTCTTTCCTGGAAGCGGGTTCCATGATACAGTAACCGCTTCGCGGTGATGTCTTCTACATACACCCCATCCCATTTTTTTATTTAAATTAAAAAAAAAATTAGCAATAAATTTTAAATTCCCCTCATCCTTAACAAAGTCAAATCAGGCGGATTTTGAGTTTTTATGTTTTCCAAACAATTATTATATTTACTTCTTTGGTAGATATATTCTGATTTTCTTTTCAATTCACTGCCTTACCATAATTATATTTTGATGTGAAAGAATGAGTTTTCCAAAATAAATTTAGGAATTCTGTCTATAAGATGCGACACAGGTGTGAAATTAATCAGTTGTCAATCCGAGTTGGATTATCGCTAAAATAAAAAAGGGGGGGGGGATATAAGTTTAAAATGTTGGAGAGCGTAAATTTTAACCGTGTTATTCTTCTTATCTTTCTGGATTTCTGTTTTATCGTTGACAGTCAAGTCTTCTGATCTTTAACGGGGTTAAGTTGTTTTTGTAATACGTGCAACTTGATTGTTTTTATAACAATAACTTTGGTTACATATCAGCTTGTTTGAAGTACAGCTTGGTTGTTCTGGCAATAATAAATTTCAAGCTAATGTGGGTACTCAAAAGTATATAACATAGTCTGATTTCCTAACTTTTCAGTTTGGTCTTCGATCTGATTACTACAATGTCTTCTTTAAAATATCCTTGTGGTTTATGTGGTGACGAGTGTTATGAGATCAAAAGTATAGGGTGTGACTTATGCAGTCGGTGGTTTCACCCACAATGTGAAAGTCTCAGATCCCAACAGTTTGGCTTCTTCACAAAGTCCATTCTAGACTTCTTCTGCAGTTCCTGTCTGATTCAAGAAGGTAAGTTTGACTGGGAATTAGCTCACATGCGGTTGATGTCTGCTTTAGGTGAGGTCAAGTTGGAAGAAGCTGTAAAACGTGAAGCAATTTTTTTACGCCTCTTCCCGCTTGTTCAGTTATCAGACGTCCATCGATACCACCCCATGAAGTCCCACAACAGGGATACACAGGCGTCAGAAATATGCACCGCACAGCAGGAGATGCACTGCTTACAGTAGCCAAAAAGGCACTGCTACAGTACTAGCGAAAATAAGATGTATGTTACCCACTAAAATGGTCGCTTTCGTTTTAGTGGGTATCATACAACTTATTTCCGCGGCTTGTACTGTTTGTCAAAAAGAAAAAAGAATTCTTAAATTTATTTTGAATAACTCATTTTTTCACATTAAATATAATTATAGTAAGGCAGTGAATTGAAAAGAAAATCAGAATATATCTGCCAAAGAAGTAATAGAATAACCCCCCCCCCCCACCCCCGCCTTTCGCGAATCTGATGGCTACACCCCACCCCCTGTTATCGCCCCCCCCCCCCCCCCCCCCAGGACACTTTTTCCTGGCTACGCGCCTGGTTGTCCTCTCTCGTTAGTGGGAGCCCGCGTTGGTGGAGGGTGAGCTTGTTCGGGGAAAGTTTTCAGGAAAGCTTAAACTGGGCTTTAATGACTTATCCCCAAGATATTGTAAGATCTTTAGATTATTATCATTATGTGGGTGTACAATATGCTACATGTATCCGAGTCTTGCTCCGCTTTCTAAGGGTAGATCACGGTTTGTCCCCGACTCGCCGTGATGCGTCCTCGGAATCCAAAGCGAGAGTTTGATGCATGTTTGTCAATCCAAATAATGGCTATAATCTTTATTTATCACTAAAATACTCATCAGACGTGGATACAAGTTTACACACGATTAAAATAGGCGCTTACCATCCTCTTAAACCTAAATTTCGCTGTTTTCCTCGGCGACATTCTTCCTCATGTAGACAGCTAATTGATTTCACACCTTTGTCGCATCTTGTCGACAGCTTCAAGCAGGCTACTACTACTTAACGAACACAAGAATTTCGCGCCGTCGTACATTTTATAAACCTTATTAATCATCAAAATACTCATCAGAAGTGAATAAAATTTTACAAACGAATAATATATACCCACATATACCTGCATATGCACCCTCAACCATTTTTAACTTGTATTTCCTATTATTTTCTCTTCTGTTCGTTTATGTTCGTTTGTGTTCGTTAAATAGTAGGACCGGCCTAGACCACACAGATAGGCGTTCTAGGGTATGGGGAAGACCGGGAGAGCGATTCCATGCAGCCAACATTGCTGAGCATGACCGCTATGGTGGTGGGTCAATCACGGTCTGGGGCGGCATTAGCAGGGATGGACGTAGAGAGCTCTGCGTCCTTCGAACGTGGTACATTGACTGCAAAGCGGTATATTGATGAGCTGCTGGATGTCCACGTCAGATTGTATGCAGGTGCAGTGGGTGATATTCATTCTGATGGCCGATAATGCCCATGCGCATGTTGCACATGCTGTCGGGGAGTACCGACAGAGGGAGGGGATTGGGCGTATGGACTGGCCAGCAAGATACCCTGACCTCAGTCCAATCGAACATGTCTGGAATGAGTTGCAGCTTGCAATTTCAGCCCGTCCAGTCCAGCCAAGAAGTGTCCAGGAGCTTGGTGCCATGCTGGTCCAAGAATGGAACAACATCCCTCAAAGGACCACCAGGAACCTGACTGGGAGCACGAGAAGGCGTTGTCAAGCTGTAATTAACAGTAATGGGTCTCATCTTCGATATTGAACCCACACCAGTTCGCTCCGTCAACTTTTTAGCAAATTGAAAAATTTCCTCTTTTACCAATAATATCCATTTTCCATGGTTATCATATTCAAATGCTAAAAAATAATGTCAAACACAAATAAAATCCTAATTTCTGTACTTAAATCATTAAAGATATAATTAAATAAAAAATATATACACTTTTCATTACAATATTTCAACTAAAACGTAAAACAGGTAGTTGGATATACTTGGTGCTTAGCAAACTGAGTAGTATATAATTCACTGTTTTGTGACCTTATTGGCATAAATTGTCCTTGTCATTGCACTGAGGAGATGTTATCAGGTTTTGGTCTTTTTTCTTTTTTTGACATAAATTCAGTGGAAAAATATATTGAACAGCGTAATAACATATAAACATAAGTACATAAATATACAGTTTACCTACAATAATACAGGAATATGAGCATATTTGAATGAACACCATACACCTCATTGTAGGATATCATTCCAGTAACTCCATTTTTTCCTAATACTTTCTGACCTGCCGATTGGATACATGTATAAAGAGTAGAATTCAAGGGCTCTGTGAGAGTTGATTGATCCCACTAAGCCAGAAAAGTAAGGGAGGGTTTTTTTCCGGCTACATGTTTAAATGTATCTCTTGCATATTAACAAACATGTTCTCCAGATACTTGGAGAATCTTCCTGAGTTATGGGACAAAAAAGAATATCTCTCATGTTTATACGTACATGGAATTTTGAACAAGTGTTAAGATTAATTTTTCTACTAGTCTCAATAAAAGAGTTTTCGAGTGAAAGCATTCAAAGAATAGATGTAAAATTGTTTCTTTGGTATTTCCGCAGAAAGAACACAGTTCCGTTTCCGATAACCCACATTTAAACAATTTAGAATTTGTGTATAGAATCATATGGTTAATTTTGTATTGTAATGTTTGTAGATAAGTATCATCTGCTTCCCGAAAAGTTTGCCTACAAAGATAATGCCACTCATTTTTTCCAATAGTTTCATTCAAAAGGGTATTCCATTTTTGCTGAATGTATTATGGTTCCTTGGAAACTCTTTGAAAAAATGGGATAGAAATGACGGTTTACCTTAATACAAGATCGAATATTATTAATACATAAATCTTCGATGTGTTCCAGTTTCCTGCTATTGGATATTGCAACTTAAGGTTTTGATCTTCAGTAAGGTATTTCCCCCATGGGAACCATGGGAAGTGAAACAATACTTGTTTACTGTGTGGTAAACAAGCTCTGTTTTACTGATAAAATAGGATCCAGTCACCAAAGCTTGGGGTTGAAGTCCTCTAAAATGGGCAATGTGGGTATATATATATGATTGACTAAACTTGACTTTATCTCATTTTTTGGATATGATTAGCCATTGTGCACAAATATGTGACCATAATCACAAATAAATAATAATAATAATAGTTAGGTATTTCAGGGTTTTTAGCTCACCTTGATGAAGTCAAGCTGAGCTTATCTAATCGCTTTTCACCCGTTGTCTGTCATCCATCCGTCATCCATCAACACCATGTTTTGGTCTTCTCCTCCAAAACCACTTGGCCAATTCAAGTGGAAAGTTTGTGTGAGTGATGATCCCGGCGGGGTATTGCATTCATGTTCAACTCAACATGCTATGTAATTAAACTTGAGAGGCAATAAATTTATACACTCTCTTCTTTGCGGAGTTAAAATAAAAACCAGGTCCCATCATGTTTCCTGAATAGAAAAGGCATAGTTTTCTAAAATTCTGTTTGAAATAACGATACGTTTCACTGAAGCATGTTGTTGTGTCATTAAAAATTGTATTGACCAGTGAATTGCATAAGTTAAAAGAAACGTCATAGGCCATGTCCTCACAAAACTTCAATCTCCTTTTCCACTTGATGGGAGGGTGCTGTCATTCAAAGCAACACTGAATTAAATTTAATTCTCATTTTGATAATTTTCTGAGAAATTGAAAACACAGTTTGGAAATGTGGAGTTCGATATTAACCCAGATGACATGAAGTTTCTTTTCCCTTGCCAAAAATTTCATCCAGATCTCCAAAATCAAAATTTCCGTAATTATTATGCCCTGACTTGAAAAGTCAAAGGGGTATGTAGTTGAGACCTCTATCCGTCTATTCATCCAATCGTTTGTCCGTCCAACCATACCAACATGTTCCCTTGCATCTCGGCCACTTCTCTGATTTGAATGATATTTGGTGGTGTGATAGAGCATCACGGGGGAACGATACCTATGTAGCGTGAGTTTCTTCCAAACATTTTTTTTCCAGAGTTATGGTCCTTTTTCGATAGAAAATTCAAACTCATTTCCATCCGAACATTTTCCCGTTTAGCTCGGTTATAATTTCTCCATTTTGAATTATATTTGTTTTAGTGATAGAGTAGCACAGGGTAACGATATCTGCCGAGCGTGTTTCTTCCACACATTTTCCACAGAGTTGTGACACTTTTTTTACTTGGAAAATTTGAAATTCCCTTCCGAATCAACATTTTCCCTTGTATCTCAGGCACTGCTACTCTAATATGAATGATGTTTGGTGTGGTGATAGTGCATCATGTGGTTACAATACCTGTTTAGCGTGAGGTTCTTCCACACATTTTCTCCAGAGTTATGGCACTTTTTCAACTTGGAAAATTCGAAATTCTCTTTCGTCCGAAGGCTTTCGATTGTAGCTCAGCTACAGCTGCTCTGTTTTGAATGATATTTGGTACAGCGATAGAGCAGCATGGGGGGGGGGGGGGGGGGGGGTACCTGCCTTGCGTGAGTTTTCCCATACATTTTCTCAAGAGTTATGGCCCTTTATCATCTCGGAAAATTTGAAATTCGCTCCCATCCGAGCGCACGGTTTACCTTGCAGCTCATTAGAATAATTGGTATGCTGATAGAGCTGCCTGGAGAAAATGATGAAGGTTTCGTACACACAGTTTCCCCAAAGTTATGGCACTTTTTCGACTTGCAAAATTTGAAATGTGCACGTTATTGCAGTTTTATTGTAACAGCCAAGGTGAATCTTGTGGAGACCTCTGTCAAATCTTCTGTCATTCCATCTGATACCGCTACCCCATGATTTGAATGACATTTGGTATCGAAATGGAAAAAAGCAAATATAGGAGTGATAATACTTTTTCCAGGTGTTTGAGGAATGTCTGAGGAAATGAAGCAACCGTCAGCTGAAGTATACTATTCAACGGTTGCTAAGCACCAAATATTTGACACATCATTGTGAAATTTGCTTGTGACATATTTGCGATATTTTTGGTGGATATGATTGAGGATTGTATTGAGATAGTCCCCAGTGTTTACATTAGCTCTCTTGACAGGCAGACTTTTCGTGACAGTCGTGGAAAGCATGTACCCCTTGATTTTCATGATGTTTTCGTGTACTGTCTACATGCACATGACATGTGTAGGGTATTCAATCTTCATTTCAACACCTTGTGATTTAATGATTGAATAATGCAAATGCAAATGTAAGATGACATTTGTCTGAGGAGAAATGTGGCGGGCTGTAGGGATGGTGGAGCAAGGGCTACCCATCGTCAGATTGGTGAAGCCCTTGGTGTGCACCATACACGGTGATCATCAGAGCCTGGGCAAGATTTCAGCAGTATGGCACACCAGTAAGACGGTGGTGGTAGATACGGGGCAACATTGCAGCTGAAGACCAGTTTTTGATCATTCAGGACCGTAGGAACCGCATTGTCACAGTAATCCAGCTTCGCAGTGACCTTTAGAATGCATCCGGGGTAAATGTTTGGACGCAGACTATCCGAGCAAGGTTGAACGAAGGTGGTCTTCGATCGAGAAGCCCATGTATTCGCATTCCGCTGTCCCAGAACCACCGCCAGGCACGATGTGAATGGGCCATGGACCACGTTGGATGGACCAGAGAAGATTGGTGACCTGTCCTTTTTACAGATGAGTCAAGGTACTGCCTAAACCACACAGATATGCGGTCTAGGGTATGGGGAAGACCAGGAGAGCGATTCCGTGCAGCCAACATTGCTGAGCATTACCGCTATGGTGGAGGGTCAATTATGATCTGGGGCGACATCGGCTTGGATGGACGTACAGAGCTCTGTGTCCTTGAACGTGGTACATTAACTGCACAACGGTATATTGATGTGATCCTGGATGTCTTCGTCAGTAATGGGTCTCATACTCGACACTGAACCCATACCAGTTCGCTCCGTCAACTTTTTGGCAAATAGAAAAATTTCCTCTTTTACCAATAATATCCGTTTTCCATGGTTATCGTAAACAAAAGCTAAAAAATAATGTCAAACACAAATAAAATCTTAATTTCTGTACTTAATCATTAAAGATATAATTAAATAAAAAATATATCCACTTTTCATCACAATATTTCAACTAAAACGTAAAACGGGTAGTTGGATATACTTGGTGCTTAGCAAACTTTGAGTAGTGTACTTCAGACCAAAAAGCTTGACAACTAGTTGAAGGATTAGGAACAGAAATCACATAGAAAGAGAGAAAACCTGAATAAAACAGTAGGGAAGAGGAATGCTGTTTCTCCTCAGCATGCCATGAAGCGTCTCAGGTCAAGCCAGAGAATACCTCAGTTGAGTCTTATTGCCCACTGAAGAGAGAGACACAAAGAAGAACTTGAACATGAACAGTCATGCAAAGGCAGGAACATCTAGTAATGCTGTACAGAATGAAAAGTTGGTGGAGAGTAATTCCAGTTATCCGAAGAATTCATGTTTCAAGAAACGTCTTACATCAGCATGTGGAAGAAAAGCTCATGCCCAATCTTCATTATCACTTAAAGAGCAGAAGAAACAACATGAGAAAAGTAACCACTCAGCTACAGGAAAAGGAAGCAGGAACGTTTGCAGAAGTCACGCAGAACGAAGAGTTGATGAAGAATAAATCTGCTTCACCAAAGTATGTATTTTCTAAGAAACGACTTACAAAAACGTCAAAAATAGCTCAATACAGGGCAAATCTTTCAGAACAGGAAAATGAAAATCATAAAGTCACAAATAGACGAAGAAAATCTAGTGCGAGAGCATCAATGTCAGAGCAAACAAAAGATCAACAAAGTCACAGACAGACAAAAGAAAAGCCAATGCGAGACCAACTGTGCCAGAGCAAGCAAAAGATCAGCGTAAAGTTACAAACACACAAAGAAAAGCTAGTGCGAAAGAAGCAATGAGAGAGTTCTTTTTTTGGATAGATAGATATTTTTATTTAACGGAAAAGTTTACAGACAATTACACATTGGACTATTGGATACAAATAGATAACTAAAAAATGATATTCAGTCTATACCGTTGGGAGATGACATAGCCAGATTGGCTGTCCACCTGTCACTCCCTTAATACATTTAACTCCAACACTGACTACATGCTCTGCGCATTGATCTTTGATAGAAAGATCTACTTGTATAGATACTCGTGGGTAACTAGTAAAACTGCAACTTTGACTCGGCTACGTACCCCATTAGTCTATTTCTGTAGATGGACGAGTTTCCAGGTTAAAAAAGGTGGCTAAATGTGAATGTGATAGTTGGTATCCCTAACCCTATGTGCTAATATGATATTATTGTGGTTATCAAGCTGGGTTGTGGTTAACTTTAGAAGACATATATGCACGGTTCACGTATTGTTCATCAGTCAAGATAAACATAATGGACACACTATTATACGAAATAAGTCCTCGATGTGTCGACAGTTTGGGACTCGTAAGTTATTTAGGTTATAGGTGTGCCAACCCTTACTGTGGAGAGTAACAGTCAGGACAGTATGGGTTGCCACATTGATAGCTTTCTTGATATACGGACAGAAGTTTTGTTCTTAACTTCTCTTTAAATTCTTTTCTATTTTCAATGTTTCGCACTTCTGGGTCCAGTTCGTTCCAGATTTTCGGAAAGGCATATGAGGGCAGCCTATCTAAAGCCTTTGTTCGGGTTTTGTTGATACGTACCAGTCCTGATTGCCTTGTACTCATGTCATTACGTGTACAGTCCATTTAAAATACACTCTCCTCTCCACTAGTCGATTGAATAATAGGGTGTCTAAAAATAGGATAAGCTAATTGGCTTTGAGGGGAACTTTTTAGTATCCATGGTAATTACTTCAGCAATAACAAGTGCAGTTGTCAATGATGATCTTATGGACAGTCATCTGTGTTGACTGATTATATGGGACAAATGATTTTAACAAACAATACTTTATTAAGCAATTTTTTTTATTAATGATATCTGACTTTAATGCTTTACAAGTATCTATAAACATTTGCACACATGGATGACAGAATATATTATGTTTGAAAAAAAATATATACACAAGCACTCTTTCAAAGCACTATAATATCGATCGGGTTTTGTGATTAATGATATCTGACTTTAATTCTTTACAAGTATCTATAAACATTTGCACACATGGATGACAGAATATATTATCTTTTAAAAAAAATATATACACAAGCACTCTTTCAAAGCACTATAATATCGATCGGGTTTTGTTTGCACTTTTGAATAGAAAATCTCTGCTAATATTCCATGGAGTTAGCACTCAACTACTAATGGGTAAAAATACACAGTACGTGACAGGTGGACTGCTACCAAATCACTTGTCAAGTGAATGTTTTACAGAACTCATATTTTTTTACACGGATTGATTTTTTAAGGGCCACCAGATTTATCTACACATCCATCAAGAGACAATTTGCTTGCTTGTCTGCTGTTTATCGGCGCCTGTAAGTTGAAGTTGAGTGGATAATTCACTCTGTCTGTGATTTGGTTGTAATCCACCCTGCACTTATCTACACACACGAAATAAATTGTGTGAACAAACTAGACACTTTGCAAGAAGCATTAGCGATTTATTTATTTATTTATTGGTGTTTAAGGTAACTTTTCATCAGCTATGGCTAATTGTGCCCGTCGGTCGCAATTAGTTCATAGTTGCAGAAAAGTGACATTAAACACCAATAAATAAATAAATTGTGACCACAACAAATGTCTAAAGTCAAGTTTAGCCGATCGTTTACCCCTTTGGTGCCCATTTTAGTGGACATCCATCCCAGGCACTGGTGACTGGGTCCTATTTCACCAGTAAAGCGGAACTTTCTTACCATAGTAAATAAGCACTGCTTCACTTCCCGTTGCCACGGGGAATGAAGCACTATTAAATATTATCACAGTGTACATTATTGTCTAAGAAATTCTGTGGAAATGCAATGACCCCCCCCCCCCCCCCCAAATATTTCAGACAGCACACCTCTTGAGTGAGGTAGTGATCCATTGAACATGTGTTTGTTTAAACACACGAGAATAGTTTAAGTGTGGGGGGGGGTGGGGGGGGTTTAACAATTTTTTTGTGGTTGGGAGACGTGATTTGGTTATACTCACGCAACTCGTGTTTTTTTATCTTGTTTAAAAAATAGCTTTCCCTGGTTAAACTTTCGTTTCTCCATTGCTGGCGACATTTCTCTTTTTGGCGAGGAGATAACTGCTTCCAATTTTCGTGAAGTGACACAAACAATTCACGAGTCTTTTTAAAATTTAATCGGGGTCATTTTTTAGAAAAAGAACTGTTTCGACCAGGGGCGATATGTTTGACCGATGTTTTTATTTTTTTCTTCTTCATTTTTTTTTTCAAGTCACTGATCATGTTGCGTGTCCTGCCAAAATATTTTTTTTCAAGGGTGGTATCTTTTAAAATGGACACATTTTTCGGTAAATTTAACTGATAATTTTCTCTTGGTAAACAATTTTTACTGTCAATGCAGTCCAGGATGTGATGGAAGGACATGACGGGAAAACCCATTCGAAGTGCTTGCCTTGTCGGAATGGGAATCTTTTTCCCTTTCAGTGCTCCATCACAGGTCAAAACAACATAAACCTTGGTTGACATTCCTTTACCGCGATCATCGAGATCGTTCCAATGAGAGGTCATAAGCTATGTTTTTTAACAAAAATTTAAAACATAATAAAATTTGAATGGAGATTTTTGTGTATAGTGCTGGCCGAATTTGGCTGTTGACGTTGGGTAAAAACAGAAAGCTTGCTAGCGGTTTTCATGCTTTTTCCCGCATATTGGACGATTAACTTTTTTAATAATAATACATTCTCATTTTAGTTCATCTAAACTATTTCGGTAAAATGCTTATGCTACAATAAAAATTAAATCACTGGGTTTTAACTTTGAAATGTTCGGGCACTCGGCACAGTATAGAATCCATAATCCCGCATCGGAAAAGCTATTGCCGCAGCGAAACGCCAGGATGTTTCGCCAATACTGTCACATTGTTGTTTCAAAAACACCGTACACCAAGAACACATTTTATTCACTGAAATACTCGTTCTATTCCACAATTTCATTTAAAAAATACAGATGAAGCGTTATGAGATTGAATGAAGACAAGATCATTTCGACGGAGACAATCCGACCTTCAATTATACGGAGGGGGGAGGGGGGGGGGTCAAGTCATATATCAGCGAAAATTTTATTTTAAAATGAAAACAAATCGAAAATCTCACGAATTAACGAACGGATTTTTTCAATTCCTATATTAAACCGCAGTACAGAGTTCTGAAAATGAAAGATATTGCATTTGTATCGGTATATTTTATTAGATGTAGGGTTTAGAAATTTTCTGACTGAACAATATAATTGCTAATCAGGGACAGTCTCTGAAAGATTTTTGTCGCCAAACATTAATTGGTTATGTAATCCTTCTCACATGACCGCACTAAAACAGCTTTTCATACCCGGTCGTTTCTACGCAAACGACGGGGTAATTAACAAGTGCGGTTTTGTATGCAATGTACACGTAATACAAAGATGAGGAGTAGGTATAAAAGGAGAGTTTACTATCACCATCACGATTTTCACACTTCTGATCTCAGAGCGTGAAGACCTTGTTTACAACAATGGAAAACCTGGAATTGCCGGATCGTCTTAGGAAAGCCATCTCAGCTCTGGGCGTCTCTTGTCCCATCTCTTAGACTATCCAGGAAATGGGCAAGAGCGTTCATCTGAACCTGGAATTTAGAGTTGAAGAAGAGAACACCACAACACCACCCTCTTCGGGGAGAGGTAGTACCCTTGGCGAGAGGAACCCCTCTCCCACTGGTCCTCACCCGAAGAGGCACTGAGGCCCTGAGAAGAGGAAAAAGAAGAAGAGTCCATCTACCAAGCGCAGGGACGCCCGGCGCTTGGAGGCCTTCCGGAATAGGAAGAAAGAGTTGAGTGAGGGGGTGGAGGCTCTGGAGGCAGCCGCCAGTTCCCCTCCTAGTCCCACTGGCACACCCAATCAACTGCCGGCTCCTGAGCCGGTACAGTTGGATGAGGAACGTCCAGTGGAGACTGAGGAGGAACTGGAAGTTGCTTTTTCACCGCCTCCCACCCCTCACTCCCCTCTTCCTTTACTACCGGAACGCCTGGACCTGGAAAATGCGGCCAATTTGTCAACAGAAGAACTCCTCAAAATATCCAAAGCAGTACTAGAAGAGAGCTACAAATTCTGTCCTAAAGAGATGCACACCACAGCGGCCCAAGGAATCCAAACCATATCAACATCACCATCACAACCACCTCCAAAGAAAAAACACAGAAAAAAGCACAAACGCGGCTAAACCTCCTCCTTCCTTTTCCTCCTTTGACACGCCTAGACATGCAACACCAATCTTCTACAGTCACCGAGGGTCGAAAGGGGCTTGTTCCTCATATTGTCCCTGCGCGCCTTCGGCGCGCGAAATCATTTCTCTTCGGCGTCTTGTGTTTAACTTGTACATGCACGTGTACAACAAACGCACACGATGCGTTCACCAACGTGGAATTCAGTGTTAAATCACACGCTTGTTCACAAAACTGTACATGATCTTGAATCCCCCCCATGTACAGTTGTGACTCCTAGATCGCACTTTTAACGATCAAATACTCGTGGTGAACGCGTGGTGAACGCGCGTTTTTAAAAAAAGGGTGAAATCGTACATCTTCGCTTGTATCTTGTACGTAATTTTTCGTCGACGTGCCCATCGCAGATCAGACCATCGATCCATCGTTGGCGAACGCGAGCAAAAGCAAAAAATTCTGGGTCATCATCAAAAAACAGTTTTGGGGACTCTATATCAGCGATTCAGAATCCGCAATTGTGTTGAGACAGATTGTCCAGAACTCTCCCTTGTTTTTGAGGCGGTGGGTTTTTCCCATTTATGACATTATTAGGGGAATTCCCCACGGAATGTTTAAAACGCATTTTCCGCTCAATTAGGTGTTGAGTGGTAAAATTTTTAATATATTCATGATAGCAATCGCAGTCATCAAAAGGATTCTCTCTTAATTCGACACTCAGTGAATTGATGTGTGAATGAAAAATCTTTTGACAAATGTAAAAACTACTGTCAAAATGCGTTAAGTCAGAAACCGGTTTGTCATGTACTGTTTAAACGTATTTTTTAAACTTCAGTTAACACAGTCAGTTGAGATGTGAATATTTTCAGATTATTATATATTAAGACGGAAAGAGTTTTTTTATTACTTAAAACATTAAAAAAAAAAATATAATTAAACATTTAATTTTCAAAATAATAAAAGCAATTAAAAACGAAAGATGTTTTTACAGATGGATCCTAGACTCCGAGATTTAATTTTAGGCGAGTATGAATGTGCTAAGAAGAGCATTCAGTCTGCTGACAGGAGCAGACGTCTCGGTGAGATGGAACTCAGACGCGAAGCCACAAAAATATTTAAACCCATGACGGAGGGTCAAGAGCGAAGCAGGAAGGAGATAGTCGAAGAATTGAGACCCATAAAGGAGAGTTCTTTGAGAATGGGTTCGTTGCCTCCTAGTTTTGGAAATCGGTATTCCGTTCAATCTACAACGGATTACGTTCCCACGGGAATTCAAACAGATATGAGCGCGAGCGACACCGATACGGCTTCGACTATCACCACTAGTAGCGTCGCATCGTACGATGATGATGGCGGTAAGAGAGATCAGTCGTATGGAATTTATAAGGATTCTGAGGGTAGAACTTTTGTAGGTGATACGGAAGTGGAAATGGATGATGATGAATTGATTGTGGGTTCAAGTAAATATAAAGTATCTGATGGTCTGCGGAGATTGCTCCTTTACGACAAGCCCGGCGATTACACGGAACAGGATTTCGACAATTACGGAGACATTCTGGTCCAGACCACGCCATTAAGAGAAATAACGATGCCAGAGAGACGAGACCCAAAGCCAACAGAGGTTACAAGTGGACAAAAGTGGTGAAACCCATATGGGACATGAACAAGAAGTTCGTCGAATCGGTGACTGGGAAAGGGGTGAAAACCACTTTTCTTCCGAGCGATTCCGACGCTCTGTCTCAGAGATTGAGTTTGTTGATGGCGAGCAGACGGGCTGGTAACACAGGATTAGATAATCAGATAGTTGCTGTATCCGACGAATTGGTAAGACAGAAGGTTTTGAATAAAAACCAGTATAAAAGGCTGATGAACGAATTGAAGGATTGATGTGTATATAATAAGTAGAGAGAGAAACAAACAAACAAACAAACAAACAAAAATAAAACTTTTTACACTAGAAATAATAAAGGTATTTAAATGGCAAAAACGATTTACCAGTGAAAAAAACAAAAATATATCATAAAAATAAAATATGTTGGTGATAAAGAACAGGGGATACGTCAGAACTTATGTTCAAGGCGGTTCTGGCATCGTCGATTCTATAATGCGAGCGTTCACGAGCAATGCGGGTAGAAAACTCTCATCGACCGTGTTTGAGGTCGGTAAGAAGACGGCTTTGGATGCTGGTAAGAAAGCCGCTTCTGAAGTCAGTGGTAGGATAGCTTCTGTGGCTGGCAAGAGGGCAGCCGATGCGTTGATCGACAAGTTGATCAGTCCGCCGGTGAAGCGAGCTGCGTTAGAGCGAACGCCAAAAAGTTGGAAAGATTTTAAGGATGCCGTGGTGCCCATACAAGATTTAGCCAAAATGACGAGTGGATCCGGATTGAAGAGAACTCATGACAGTGCGATATAAATAAATAATAATAACATTAAAAAAACAGAGTTTGAAAAACATAAAAAAAAAATTTGTGTTTGAAAAGAATCTAAAATAACAAACAAACAAAAATAAAACAAAGATGAACATTAAAGATATGTCTTGGAATGACGCCGCGACCAAGAGGTCAAATAACGAGTTCTTTCCCAAGAGCATAAGAGGCTTGATAGTGGGAAAATCGAATTGTGGAAAAACCAATCTGTTGATGAATCTGTTGTCCCGACCCGACTGGTTGGATTATGACAGATTGTTCGTGTTTGGCAAGAGCTTGTTTCAACCCGAATACAGATTGCTTCGAGAGTGCATGGATCGCAGACTGCCCAAGGACGTCATAGCCAGAATCTTTGACAGTAGGGAGGAATTCGACAAGAGCGGAGCTCCACTCTCGACCATTTTGGATGGCGCGGTGACGGAGCTGATGAAGAGAAGTGCATCTTCGAACGTCGAGTGTCGATTTTATGAGAACGCTAGCGACGTTCTGGATCCTAGAGAACTGAAATCGGAAGATAAGAATCTCATGATTTTCGACGATCTGCTTTTGGAGAGACAGAACCAATGCGAATCGTATTATTATGTTAGGGGTCGACACAGCAACATGGACTGTTTCTACCTGTCGCAGAATTATTTTTGATTGCCCAGACAGACGATAAGAGAGAACGCTAATTTTCTATGTCTCTTTCGCCAAGATCTCAAGAATCTCAATCACATCTACGGCTATCACGTCGCAAACGACATGAGCGCTGCGGAATTCAGGAGATTCTGCAAGAGGGTTTGGGATGGTGGACTTTACAATTTCGTCATGATCGATTTGGCAAGCGAATTTAATCGCAGAAAATATCGGTGCGGATTCGACAAGTTTTATGTTTCCGATGATAATAATAAGATAGAGCGTGAAAATAAAATTTAGAAAATAATAAATCTTCAAATAATTAGTTTTGAATAAAAAAAAATAAAATTAAATATAATGTTCGAACATGGAGAATTGTTAGAACGGATATCCGAGAATACGGCTGCAAAACAATCCATTCAAATCGTGGTGAGTGGCGATTCGACTCGATTCGCAACGAAATTCGAACCTTCCATCGAATTGAATAGAGAGAAAAGATACGAGATGGCGTTGGTGAATCTGGAGACTTATTATTCCTTTTCCAACGTCACCGAAAAGAATAACTCATTCAAGTATTCCGACGGAACGGATTGGTTGGAGATTCGAATTCCCAAAGGGAGTTACGGCATAGACGATTTGAACGATTACATTCAGATGCGAATGAAGATGGATGGAAAGGGAAGCAACAAGATCAGACTCGCTCCCAATCCTAATACCTTACAGACGATGTTGGATTTGGAAGATAATTTTCGAGTGGATTTCAACACGGACGATTCTATAGGCAAGATGTTGGGATTCGATTGAAAGATGTATCGAGGCCATGCAGCATCTGAAAATACGGTCGACATTCTTGCAGTCAATAGCATTCTGGTGAACGTGGACGTGATTGCTGGAAGCTACGTGAATGGTAGCGCTCAACCGACGATCTATTCCTTCTTTCCAAACGTGTCGCCAGGTTATAAGATCGTGGAGCGACCTCGAAATTTAGTTTATCTACCAGTGATTTTAGACACGTTGTATAGTCTGAAAACCACGTTGATGGATCAAAATGGTGAACTGTTAGTTCTTCGCGGAGAGAGAGTGACGATACAATTTCACATAAGAGAAATATAAAACAAAAAAAAAAAAAAAAAAATATTATATATATAGATAACAAAAATAAAATAAACACAATATTAATTTTACAAAATTATTTTAATATAATTATTAAACAAGAAACAATTGAAGTAAATATATTTTAAAAAAAACAAAAACAGAATTATGACAGAATATGTGGTTAAAAACGTGAACATATCCGCAGGACAGAGGAAGAAACTTAAGAGAGCGTTAACAACTCGAGGCGAGGTGGTGAGATTCAAATTCACTCATGAAGATCTAACGAGAGGCGGTCAGGATTCGATCGCCTGGACCAGAAGTCAAATCAAAAGGATGGAGAAAGCGATTCGCGATGGAAGAGGGTTGACGGTGAGAATGAGTCCCGCTCAATTGAGATACAATTTGAGAATGAAAGGTGGTTTCCTACCGCTATTGGCAGGAATAGCCGCAAAAGCATTACCCTTCACTGCAAAGGCGCTACCCTTTCTCGGAAAGACTCTCGGCATGGGAGCTCTCACGGGACTCGCTAGTTCGGCGGTTGAGAAATTAATGGGTGGCAGCGGACTGTTTTTGAAGAAGGGAGGAGCCGTGTGTCGCGTCCACGTAGACGACAGCGGTAAAGGATTGTATCTAGAACCCGTTAGAGGTGGCAACTCTCTGAGAGGAAACGGTCTCTATCTGAAGAGTGGACGGAACATCGAGCGACTCAGCAACGGTTTGTTGCTTGGTGAAAATTCGCCATTTAAGAACATACCGATTTTGAATATGTTATTATAATATAAAATTATATAAAATATAAAATCATAGAAAGTATAAAATAATATATTTAAAATGGATAAAAAGGTGGAGAAACAAATTTATCACCTGGATGAAAAGGTGGAGAAACAATTTGATGATAATGACGAACATCTCGAGCCAGAGAGCGAAAAAATAAAAAAATGGTTAGACGCTAATAATAGATATCTAAGGAAAGAACTAATGAAAGAGATAGATGAAGCTCGGGATAGACGGTTGAGAATGAGACGATGCTTTCCACGGTCACCACTACCTTCTGAAGAGAATGGTAATGATGCGAGTGTTACCAAGAGATGCACAACATTCATTCATAATTATGATTCGGATAAATAAAAATGTTACCATAAACGTATCACATCACAAAGAAAAAGAAAAAAAGAAAAAGAAGAATCAACGCTGAAATTTGAGAGAAAAGGAAACGTTATTATAATATATTATGATGATAGTGAAGAAGAAGGAGAAAAAAAAAAAAAAGTAATGAGATCTAAAGATGATCTTATTTTTTTTTTTTTTCATTTTTCTTCGCTAAAAAATCAATCACTCTATAGTTTATATTTCCAAGTCCGTTATTAGCATCTTGACACGTGTGTCTTCTCCTTTTTCGAAAACGTTTTGAATGTTTATCTTTACTCTTTTGAGTTTTTTTACATCGGTCAACTCGCTCTCACCACCCAATTTCTTCACGAGTTCGAATGAGATGTTTGGAAATATGTAATTTCCATAGGGCAATGACAAATCGTCCTTGTCGAATTCTCTATCTTCGGCGATGACGATGTTCTGCAGATCGCTTTGGTACTCGTAAATCAAATCGAGCCCGGCTTCGTCCAATTTCAAAGGTATCTTATATTTCTCGTATTTGTGCTTTAAGCCCTTCGTCTCGACCTCGTTCAATTCGATGGGATCGTGTCGTTGTAATCTATAGATTTTATGACCGAATTTCTTATATGTTTCGACTCGTTTCAATTTCAATTCGCATCTTTTAGGTGTTGTTGTCTTCATGATCGATTATTTAGTATTTAAATAATAATTTGTTTAAAAAGTTTTTTTTTTTTTTTGCTCTTTATATATATAAAAAAGTTGTTTTTTTAATTTTTAATTTTCTTTAATGTAAAAATTTTTTAGTAAAAGTTTTTTTTTCTCTTTATATATATATAAAAAGTTAAATTTAATTTCAATCTCTCTATTGTTTATATTTCCAAGTCCGTTATTAGCAAGTTGACATTCGTCATTTTTCCACATACGAAAATGGTGTGAATGTTTATCTTTACTCTTTTGAGTGTTTTTTCATAAGCGAATGCGCTCTCACCACCCGATTTCTTCACGAGTTCGGGTGAGATTATTGGATATATGTAATCTCCATAGGACAACAATAAATCACCCCTGTCGAATTCTCTGTCTTCAGCGACGATGATATTATTCAGCAGTTCGCTTTGGTACTCGTAAAACAAATCGAGCGTGGCTTCATCCACTTTCAAACACATTTGATATTTGTGGTAGTAGCGCTCTAAGTCCACCATCTCGACCTCATTCAATTCGATGGGATCGTGTGGTTGTAATGTATAGATATTAAAACTGGATTTCTCATACCCTTCGTCTCGTTTCAATTTCAATTCGCATCTTTTAGGTGTTGTTGTCATGATCGATTATTTGGTTTTCATGAATTCTTGCAAATAATGTATATTTTAAATTTTGTATTAAAAAAATTGAATTTAAAATTTCCCTTTTTTTTTTATTTCTATTATATATATAAAGAGTAAAAAAGCAAAACTTTTTTAACAAATTATTTAATACAAAATTCCCCCCCCCCCCCCCCCAAAAAAATATTCTTACAAATGAAGCAAACAGATAAAACAATGGTAAATTTAAATGAGAAAACCATACCTCAGTTAAACGAGATTTGTAAACTATTACAAATTTCAGATTTCAGAAATCATAGAACTAAATAAAAAAAAATTGAAGTCATACAAGAATATTTGCGAAACGCTAGAAAAGCAAATGAAATGTCGATAGCAACGGCGTCAAAAGATGCATTGGTTGTGAAAAATAAGAAGACGACTAAACGAAAAGCCGTTGAAGAACATCAAGTTTCCAAAGAAAAGAAAAGAAAAACTAAAACGAAAACGAGTGATGCACTTCAGATTCAAGACAAATGAGATATATCGAGTGAAATTCAACGAGCAATCGATGAAGAGAAAGGAGAAGAATATGTAACACGACTCGTTGCGGAACTATTCCAATCGAAACCCATAGAACGGGAGAGTGCGATCGAAGACATTTTTAAAACTTTCGACGTGATTCCCTTGTTGAAGAAAGTCGACCCAAAATTGTTCATGGAATGGGTGAAGAAAGAAGTATTGGATTTATTTCACGAATACATGAACGTGGGATTAAAAATTAAGATGATACTCCATTGCATAATGAATAAAATCGACGTGAAGTCCGGCGAGAGCATCGTTAAAAATGCATATTTCAGATCTAACGTCGAACCCGTATTTCGAGGTTCAGATCTATCGAACGTTTTTGAAAAGATGAAAGACAAGATGTTGACGTCTCTCACGAATTATCAACATGAAGGTAGTAATTGGACGTTCGGTGAGGTGTTGAAACTCGAAATTCACATGAATAAAAACGAACCGTTGAAAGGATCTTCCTACTTGGAATTACCGTATTTCTTGACTAAGAAACACGCTGTGGTCAATGTGAGAAATAAAGATGATCAGTGTTTTAAATGGGCAGTCACCTCCGCTTTATACCCTGTCGAAATAAACTCTGATAGAGTTTCTCGTTACGAGGAAACTTCTAAAAATCTCGATTGGACCGGAGTGACTTTTCCAACAGAGTTAAAACACATCGAACATTTCGAGGCTCAAAATCCCACCGTAGCGGTGAACGTCCTTGGATACGACGACGAAAAACGAACGATCTATCCTCTCAGACAGACTTCGTATCTCAGAAGAGAAAAGACGATTATTTTATTATTGATTTCAAATGGTGACAATCGTCATTATTTTTGGGTTAAACATCCGACCCGATTACTGTCGAAACAAAATAATAATCATAACGGAAAGATATCTTTATGTTACAATTGCATGAACATATTTAAGACCGAAAAATCATTAGCGAAACATCAGGAATATTGCAACGAAAATCAAGGTGTCGCCGTCGAAATGCCCAAACCCAACACCATCGTGAAGTTTGAAAATCACAATAGAAGGTTAAAAGTACCATTCGCCGTGTATGCCGATTTCGAATGTTTCACCGCGAAAATGAGTTCCTGTCAACCCAACGCTCTTCAAAGGTACGTCGAAATATATCAAAAACACATACCTTCGGGCTATTGCATTTACGTGAAATGCGCTTTCGACTCGCAACACGACATGGGTCCCTTCACCTACACGAAACAGTGCGAAGATGACGATGTGGCTCAAAGGTTCGTGGAAGAGTTAGAATCGAAACTTCAAATGTTATACGACAAATTCAAAACTCCGGCGAAAATGATCATCATGCGAGAGCAGCAGGACGAAAATAACAGAGCCACCGAATGTCACATATGCAGACAATCATTCGACGAGAATTCGGAGGAAAATAAGAAGGTCAGAGACCACGATCATTACACCTGTCTGTTGGTCCGGCTCACAGCAAGTGTAATTTAAAATATCGAGACGCCGCTTTCTATCCAGTGATGTTTCACAATCTCTCGGTTTACGACAGTCATCTGTTCGTGAAAAATCTCGGCACCTCACACGAAGAATTAAATTGAATCGCGAACAGCGAAGAAAGATACATTTCCTTCACGAAATGGAAGCTCATGGAGAAGAAAAGAGTAATCGACGGAAATACGTTGAAAGAAAAAATGAAATCCATTCGTAGATGCATACGTTTGATTGACAGTTTTAAATTCATGTCGACCGCTCTGGAATAATTAGTCGATAACATGAGCAAGGATAAATTTAAAATCACGAGCGAACATTTCGGAGAATGAGTAGACGTCATGTTGAGGAAAGGAGTCTATCCTTATGATTACATGAACGATCTAAAGAGATTCGAAGACACCGCACTACCTCCGAAAGATGATTTTTATTCGAAATTATACGAATCCGACATTTCCGACGAGAATTACGAACACGCCAAAAACGTGTGGAAATCATTCGATATGAAAACCATGAGAGATTATCACGATCTCTATCTGAAGACCGACGTTCTGCTCTTGGCAGACGTGTTCAAAAATTTTTGAGACGTCTGTCGTCGAAATTACGATCTGGATCCCGCTTGGTATTTCACCGCACACGGTCTGGTGTGGGACGCTCTGTTGAAGACCACCGAAGTCCAATTGGAATTATTATCCGACATGGACATGTTGCTCATGTTCGAAAGGGCTGCGAGAGGTGGGAATCTCGATGATCTCCCACAGATATTCTGATGCTAACAATCCCTACATGAAAGAAGGTTTTGATTCAAAACGGTCGACTAAATACATACAGTATTGGGACGCCAATAATCTGTACGGTTGGGCTATGAGTCATCCTTTACTGATTAGAAATTTCGAATGGTGAAGGAACCGGAAGAGATGCAAAAATGGAGAGACTTTCCTTGCATTTTAGAAGTCGATTTGAACTATCCGGAAGAATTACATGGTCCACACAACGATTATCCGCTGGCTCCCGAACGAATGGAACCGAACGAAGGAGACGAGGAAAAACTCATTCCCAATTTATTTAACAAACGTAACTACGTCGTCTACAACGAGAATTTGAAATGGTACGTCGATTACGGGATGAAATTAGTCGACATACATCGCATCATTCGATTCGACGAAGAGCCTTGGATAAAAAAATACATCGATCTCAACACGAATCTCAGAACTCGAGCCGAGAACGATTTCGAAAAAGATTTCTTCAAACTCATGAACAACTGCGTGTACGGCAAATCAATGGAAAACATCAGGAAGAGAACCGACGTTCGACTCGTCACGTCTGAGAAAAGAGCTAAAAAATTAGTGGCGAAACCCAATTACAAACACCGAACCATATTCGACGAAAATCTAGTGGCCGTTCACATGCAAAAGATGCATCTGAAGTTCGACAAACTGTATTATCTCGGACCGATCATCTTAGATATCAGCAAGCGATTGATGTACGAGTTTCACTACAATTAATTCAAACGAAAATTTGGTGACAAAGCCAAACTACTGTTCACCGACACGGACAGTTTAGTTTACGAGATAGAGACGAAAGACATCTACCAAGATATATCTCCAGACGTGGACGATTGGTTCGACACGAGCAATTATCCCGTCGATCACCTGTCCAACATTCAATCGAACGACAACAAGAAGGTGTTGGGTAAATTTAAGGACGAGAGCGGCAGTAAACAGATCGTCGAATTCGTGGGCTTGAGACCCAAACTGTATGCTTATCATCTAGAAGATGATGAAGAGATCAAGAAGTGCAAAGGAGTTAAAGCGTGCGTGGTGAAGAAAAACATCTCTTTCCAAGAGTATAAAGATTGTCTGTTAGGAAGTGGTCCGGTGTATAAGACTATGAAATCGGTTCGAAGCGAAAATCACGATCTGTATACCGAAATAGTCAACAAGATTTTGCTGACGGCCGACGACAAGAGATTCGTGTTAGACGATAAAATAAGCACTTTGGCACTCGGCCATTGGACTTTGGATCTAATTTTAGATGATATGAATGGAGATGATTGGATTCTAGATGCGATTGTGGATGATAAGATTCCAGATACGATTGTGGATGATAGGATTCCAGAAAATCAAGAAGAATTAGATGAACACAAAATTATGGAAATCGATAGTGACATCGAGAAAGTTAGTTTAAAAAGAAAAAGAAAAAAATAGAAAAAAAAAAAAAATAACGTCATTTTTAGTAAATTATAATAAAATAAATAAAAAAAATATATACTTATTTATGAATAAGAAAATAAAGATATCCATAGAAGGTGTCGTCTTACCCAACGAACCCCTATCCAACATCGATCTGTTGAATGCGGCAAAAGATTTGAAAATCGAAGATTTTCTAGGAGTGTTTTCCAGAGATGCCTTGCCGAAGAGAAGACCTCGACAATCGGAATGCGGAATTTTAAATCTAGATGATTCATCGGGTGAAGGCACTCACTGGGTGGCGTGGATGAAGAACGGAAGAAGAAAAATTATTATTTCGACAGCTACGGAATCTCGCTGCCAAAAGAAATAAAGAACTATTTCAACAAATCGACGGTTCGTTCCAACATGGAACAAGTGCAATCACCAGATCAAGTGTTTTGCTGTCACCTGTGTCTCTACGTTCTCAAGAGATGGTCTGAAGGAGATCGATTTCAAGACATTCTCAATGATTTACATTAGAGAGAGATTTTTTTTTTTTATAGTATATATAAAGATAAAAAATTATTTTAAAAAATTTTAATCGAATAAAAACGAAAAATAAAATAACATAGTTCATTTTTAATAAACTGCGTTTGAACATATTTTTCTAAAAAACAAAAAAAAATCCCACAACAACATGCCAGTCGATAAATTTGGTAGAAGTGACGATGAAAAAGTCAACCCGAGAAAGAAGAGGAAGACGTTCGAAGTCGACGATGGTTACGACGTTGCCAACTTGGACGAATGTTACGTTCGGAGATACGAACCTCGAGAAGAACCTTTGAACATGAACGATAAGAAGCTCTACAATCTTCCCGAGCCGATAGATCTCGCAGATGCTGCGACTAAAAAATACGGCGACAGGGGGAACGCCGATTTCGAACAAATCCTGCTGGATAATTACGTGGATAAAACCATGACCGACGATCTAAATCTGAAATCCAAACCTTTGGTGAACGTCGTGAATCCCATAGATCCCACCAATGCCGCAACCAAGAAATACGCGGACGACTCTCACGTGAGATTCAGCAAAACCTGAGAAATAGATACGTTCTGAAAATGATGCACTCGGAATTGAACGCCAATTCTAACAAGATAACGAACGTGGCCACTCCCACGAATCCCAAGGACGTGGCGACCAAACACTACGTAGATCTGGAACAGAGAAAGTCTGACAGACGAGAAATGAAATCGGATCTGAATGCGGCATTCCACAAGATATTGAATCTGTCGAAGATCGATGACACGCATGCGGACTCAACCGCGGTCAACAAGGGCTACGTAGATTCTGCCGTGATACAATCGCAAGAATACCTAGAATCGCAAGTGGACGATCTCTACCTGAACAAAGAATCTGGCGGAACCATGGAGGGTGGCATCAACATGAACGGTCACAATTTATTCGGTCTCGATCACGATCCCGAATTCGATTCCAGCACGGTAAGCAGGAAGTACGTGGACGACAACTCGGTCTGGAGAAAGGGTGACATCATGGAAGGTAAACTAGACATGGGTGGACACACGCTCATGAATCTACCAGATCCCGTGAACATGACGGATGCCTGCACCCTGACTTCGGTGGTGGAGAAAGTCAAATATGCTAGACAATTGATCACTGTGTGGGCCGAAGAGGCCGACGCCTTAGAGGAGGGAAAAGCTGAGTGGTCTTTCGGAAATGGAGGTAGCGGATCGAAACATGGTCAGGTGGGATATCCCATGCCGCTGGGAGGTGAAATCCTTCGAATGAGTCTGGCTTCCTCGGATTTGAATAACAGAGCGGTCGTCAATCTCATGGTGAATGGTGTGGAGAGCGATAAGAGATACAGCGTCGAAAAGACTGAGAATCAACACGCGAATTTTAGCATGTTCGGCATGCCTCTCAAAGTGAACGCCGGAGACAGGATTAATTTCGTCATGAAAACCAATAATCCAATAAAGCCGCCACTTCCGTGGTGAGTCTACTGATCGAACTGGATCCTTTGAACAAACAGTGAATGCGTGGAAAATAATGAATTAAAAAAAAAAAAATAATGTGTGATTATTAAAAACAAAAAAAAAGTAATGAGATATAGAGAGATGTTCAATCTCTCTAGATCACATTACTTTATTTATTTTTTTTTTGTTTTTTTTTTTTTGTTTTTAATAATGACTCATTACTTTTTTATTTTTTTTTTGTTTTTTATTTATTTTTTTTCACACACTCGTCTCTCATCGAATAATCGACATCTTATTTCCATCCGATTCGAATTGTAATTCTCTGTCCGACAGGACCAGGGCGAAGGCTTCAGTTTTTCTCAGCACGTTCCTATCGAATTGCATCTTGATCTGAATGTCTAACACGCTACTCTTGAGTTGTTCACTCTGTTTACTGACGTTGAATACGAACATGGGATACATCGACTTGTATTCGCCGGGAGGTATGTTGGGGTTGCTCATCAATTCGTCTAGACCGTGATACTTCTTTCTAAAATCAGCGGCGTCGCCGTACAGTCTGGAGAAATCGTTCTTGTCGAACGACGCGTTGTAATCGATTGCTGGATATCTCGTGGCGTTCAGAAACACTTGCATGTTTCTCAAATGGCAGTGATCGAACAGCGACGCATTCTTTTCCTGAGATCCGTCCCTATCGGTCTGAAACGCAACCACGATGAAACGCGGTCTCTCAGAAGTGGATTTCACCATCAATCTCCAATCGAAGTGATTCGTGGAGAGAGGAATGCTAGCCGTGTCGCACTGTCTCATTCTAAATCCCACGGGTAATTTACTCTTGGAATCTATGATCTTGTAGAGACACGCTTTCTCCACGATCGAAGGCTCCACGTGCGGAACGAACCACGATATCTTGTGTAGAGTTATCTTACCCGCATCGGTCGCGGTGAGTTTCACTATTGCGCCGTTTCCTTTTTGAATCAACATCAGATTGTGTTTGAATCCGTACATGATCTTGTTGTAATCGTCCACGAATCCGAAGATGTGTTTCAAAGGTATCCTGAACGAAAACGTTCCTTTAGGTCTAGACGTCTTGACGACGTAGTCGAATATCGTGGCAGCGCCTGTGCTAGCAGGGCCGACGGTGTCTTTCACCCACAACTGATTAAGTCCTCTGGATTTCGAAAAATCATCAGGATACGTCAAGAGTCCGAACATCGTGGTGGCCTGACCGGGATGAAACACAGATTCTATCTCTTGTCAGGATAGCATGTATTTTATGTTACTGAATAGATGCATGATGCCATTATTGGCTAGAGTAACCATGTCGCCGTCGGCGTAGTCGCTCCCATCTTCCTTGGTGAGACGTCCCTGCACCACTATGTAACTCTCGCTAGGATGTACGAATAGATCTTGAGTTTCGACGTTGATTCTTATCTCTCCCGCATTGTTCAAACTCGTCCCGGTTACCGGTTCGTATTCGTGAACCTCATATTCTTGAATACTTTCATCTTTCACTGTGCTTTGTGCTATACCTAGTATATTTGTCATTTTAAAGGATTTTTAGTTTTTTTTTTGTTTATTAATTCACTTGCTTTCTTTATCTAAAAAAATAGTTTTTAATTATTTTTTATTATTATTTTTTTTCTCTCTTATATATATATGTGTGTAAACAAGAAAATGTTAAAGAGAGTAAATAAAAAAAAAAATTTGTGTTCTTCATCAAAACTTCGTCTTCTGTAATTGTTGTTCGTAAAACTTTCTGATGATCTCTTCTCCATCCAAAGCTTCGATTTCGTAAGTCACCGGATCGGTGTGAAATATTTTTATGATCACGAAAATTTCCGAGGTCCATCGAGGAGTATAACCCTTTTCGAAGTGCTTCTTATAAGCGTAGATTCTCACTCGATCGCCGACCGCAAATTTCGGCGTTCTAGACTTCTTCCTGACCTTAGATCTCTCGGGATATAGATTCACGTAGACCCGTTTTTCGTTTCGAGGATCGATAGCTTCCGCGGGAGTCATCTTGATTGATCTGTGTCGCGTGTTGTTGTAATCTTTGACCAGACCGTTCAGAGTGTATATGTATTTCTTGATCGAATTCGACGTGAAGTATTTGTACATCTTCTCCTTCATCGTTCGATTCCAACGTTCCGCCTCTCTGGCTTTCTCTTCGGTTTCGATCGAGTAGAGGTCTACCAATCGACGAACGTCCTTGTTGTAGAATTCCTTTCCCTTATCCACCCACAATTTACTCGGTTTTCGAGAAGATGAGTCGAACACGCTCTTCAGAGCCTCGGCGACGCAAGGTCCCGATTTATTCTCCAAAGCTCTGATCCAACCGTAATGACACGTCGATGACCGTCAATAGATATTTGACGCCCTCGTTCCACCTCGAAAATGATCTCATGTCAACCAAGTCGGCAGACCAAATGTCATCCAGACCCTTCACGAACACCCTTCTCTTTCGAAATTTACGCACTATGGGTTTTTGTAACTCCTGGGCCAATTCGCTCATCAATAATCGTTTCTTCTTCTTTTCAGATGCGCTTTTTTTTAACGACCCATCCGAATCGACGTTTCGCACCGATCAGATTGCCGACCAGCGAATGTTTCATCTTCTCTCTCATGGTCGGATTCGATATGCCTCTCAATCTCCCCAACATGTTTTTATCGCAAACGTCATTGCGAGTCTTGGTGTCGGGATGTCTGGCTTAGCACAGATCATGATCGTACGTGGCCGCGTCCACCCTATTCATGGGTTTGCTCCAAGATTTGGGAGTCAGATCGGCGTTGAGTCTCTTGTTCAATTTCGTTCCGGGTCCCGTGAAACTGTGACCGGGCAGATGCATTTCGAAAGGTAGATTGTTGATCATTTTATTCACGATGCCTTTACCTTTGCTCGCGTTCTTTTGTTTAACGAATCGCGTCTTGATAGAACCACACACGTCGCAAATTCTGCGAAGCATCTGTCTGTCGTTTTTAGTTCGCACTTCTCTAGAATTACTCGTCTCGGTAACTCTCTTACACTTTACGCAATACATTTTTTAAGAGTTATTTAAATTAATTTCGTTTTTTTTATTTTATATATAAATTTAATATTTTTTTTTTTTAAATTCTGTTCTTATTATATATATATATATATATATATATATATATATAACTCTATTTCCAGTCTTAAGGCGACCGTGCTTAAAACCCAGTCTTAGGGAGACCAAACGTATATTTGTTGATTTTGTACGTAATCTGATTCTCTTTTCATATAAATCACAAAATTGGTTCTATTTAGCATCTGCAGGGCTTGAAAATTGACTTTATCCAACAGAATAAAATATATACATTTACCGGTCTACTTAAAATCCATAACCCCAAAACCAGCATTAGGGAGACCAGGTATATATTTAACTCTATGTCCAGTCTTAAGGAGACCGTGCTTAAAACCCAGTCTTAGGGAGACCAAATGTATATTCGTTGATTTTGTATGTAATCTGATTCTCTTTTCATATAAATTACAAATTTGATACTATTTAGCATCTACGGGACTTGAAAATTGACTTTATCCAACAGAATAAAATATATACATTTACCGGTCTACTTAAAATCCATAACCCCAAAACCATCTTTAAGGAGACCAGCTAAGTATATACTTCTCAAAGTTTGCTAAGCGCCAAGTTTATCCAACTACCTGTTTTACGTTTTAGTTGAAATATTGCAATGAAAAGTGTATATATTTTTTATTTAATTATATCTTCAAGGATCTAAGTATAGAAATTAAGATTTTATTTGTGTTTGACATTATATCTTAGCTTTTGAATACGATAACCATGGAAAATGGATATTATTGGTAAAAGAGAAAATTTTTTCAATTTCCCAAAAAGTTGACGGAGCGAACTGGTATGGGTTCAGTATCGAGTATGAGACCCATTTCTGTTAATTACAGCTTGACAACGCCTTCTCTTGCTCCCAAGCAGCTTCCTGGTCGTCCTTTGTGGGATGTTGTTCCATTCTTAGACCAGCATGGTACCAAGCTCCTGGTCACTTCTTGGCTGGACTGGACGGGCTGAAATTGCAAGCTGCAACTTATTCCGGACATGTTCGGTTGGATTGAGGTCAGGGGATCATGCTGGCCAGTCCATTGTACTCCATACGCTGAATCCCCTCCATCTGTCGGTACTCCCCGGCAGCATGGGCAACATGAGTACTGGCATTATCGTGCATCAGAATGAATCTATCACCCACTGCACCTGCATACAATCTGACGTGGACATCCAGGATCTTTTCAATATACCGATGTGTAGTCAATGTACCACGTTCAAGGACACATAGCTCTGTACGTCCATCCGTGCTGATACCACCCCATAACATGACTGACCATGATTGAACCTCCACAACAGCAGTCATGCTCAGCAATGTTGGCTGCATGGAATCGCTCTCATGGTCTTCTCCATACCCCAGAACGCCTATCTGTGTGGTCTAGGCAGTACTTTGACTCATCTGTAAAAAGGACAGGTCGCCAATCTTCTCTCGCCCATCCAACGCGGTCCATGGCCCATTCATATCGTGCCTATCGATGGTTCTGGGACAGCGGAATGCGAATACATGGTCTTCTCGATCAGAGACTACCTTCGTGCAACCTTGCCAGGACAGTCTGTGTCGAAACATTTACCCCGGATGCATTCTGAAGATCACTGCAAAGCTGAGTTGCTTTGGCAAAGCAGTTCCTACGGACCTGAATGATCAAAAACCGGTCTTCAGCTGCAGATGTTACCCTGTCTCTGCCACCACCATGCCGTCTTATTGGTGTGCCATACTGCTGAAATCAAATCTTGCCCAGGCTCTGGTGATCGCGGTGTGATGCATGCCAAGGGCTTCGCCAACCTGACGATGGGTAGCCCCTTGCTCCACCATCCCTAAAGCCCGCCACATTTCTGCTTCAGACAAATGTCTTCTTACATTTGAATTTGCCATATTTAATCATTAAATCACAAGGATTTGTCTTGAAATGAAGATTGAATACCCCACAATGCCATGTACATGTAGACAGTACACGAAAACATCATGAAAATCAAGGGGTCAATGCTTCCCATGACTGTCACGAAAAATCTGCCTGCCAAGAGAGCTCATCCAAACACTGGGGATCATCTCAATATATTCCTTAATCATATCCACCAAATATATCGGAAATATTTCACAAGCAAATTTCACAATGATGTGTCAAATATTTGGTGCTTAGCAAACTTTGAGTAGTATATATCTCTATTTCCAGCTTCAAGGAGACCGTGCCTAGTCTTAGGGAGACAAAATGCATATTCGATGATTTTGTATGTAATCTGACCCTTTTTGCATATAAATAACTAAATTGTTACTACTCAGAATCTGCAAGACTTGAAAATTGACTTTAAGCGACAGAATAAAATGTACACATTTACTTAAAATACAAAACCAGCTTTAGGAAGACCATATATATATATAAGTCTATTTCCAGTTTTAAGGCGACCGAACTTAAAAACAGACTTAGGGCGACCGGATGTATATTTGGTAATTTTAAATAGTACCTAAGTACGGCATCGTAGAAGCGCCACGTGTTGTTGTAATAGTAATCTGTTTAAGCAGATTAGTAATCCGTTTAAACATATTAGTAATCCGTTTAAATAGATTACTTAATCCGTTTAAACCGACTGCTAATCTGTTTAAACGGATCAGTCATCTGTTTAAACTGATTAGCTGCACGGATTTGATTGGTTGATTATTACGTGGTCTGTTATGGTGATATAGTATTTGACTTACTGAGGTCTCGCCGCACAGTTCGCATGGCGTTGAGGGCTATGGGCTATGAGATGAGGCCTCAGCACATAGCTATTATGTCGTCAGATAGGAAAATTGATCACTAATGATGCCACGATGATCGACTGAGGCGATCATTACTGATCAATTACCCCAGATGTGGACATTGAGGCTATGAGATGAGCCTTCTTAGCCACGAGAGCCGTGAGTTGAGACCTATCTGAGGCCTCTCCTAATGGGCCTCCTATACTCAGTCACACTTCCCTTTCTTCCTGAACCCCTCTCCGGCCCTAATCTTCGTCCACTCTACCAAGTGATCTGTGATAAGTGATCCGTAATTGCGGAACTCGCAGAGATCACTTAAAGCATATGAAAAATTCAGATGAATCGGAGAGTCGTTTAGGGAGTCACTCCTCAGTAGTAGATGTAGAGAACAGCCTACATTCAGAGATCTTATGGTGACGTGACTAAGTAACGTCATGTTTGGTTGTCACGGTAGCCCACGTGCGCGGCCATCTTTTGACGTAATCTCCATGGTGATACGTGGCTTTAGCGCATGTTGTAAGGGTGAAACGTGTTTCCGTCTGCCATTGTGTATACTGAAGGTCGTCGTCTTGGTTTATGTGGTAGCACGTGATTGCTATGTGACCCCAAACCTTCTTATAGGACAGAGGTATGTTCCTCCGTACAAGATTAAATCTAATCACCCAAATAAACCCCTCAATGTCCCCGAATCACACAAAACTACCGAAATGGACTTGGCGAAGCCCCAGAATGGGTTTTTCGCCCAATAACAGGACCATTCCTCTACATAGGAGTACTATACTGGTTCAGATTCCTTCAGAATCCTTGTTTACACCGTAGAATTACCACAAATAGCCCGACAATTGTTTATTAGGCACGGATTTAATACTAAATCATCGGTTTCTACCTACCTATCTTCAAGCTATGTTATAACTTCCTCCATCTCTTTATAAAGTATTCCGACCACCCTAGCTCGTATACTTATGCACAATGTGAGTACATAACATATGGACATACGGGCATTGGAAGATCCCTATGATATGGTGATGTACTATTGGAGGATAGTTTTTGGAGGATACTGTTTAGAGGATTCACGTCAAACGGGTTTTTACACCCGAGTAATTCACTCTACATCCGGATACTTTTGTTGGGATAGTTGATAAAAACAACAGCAATATATGACATTTCATTCATTTTGATTCAAGTATGCAGTTTATTAAGTTAAATGGTCCAGGCATCTTTTTCAATATCTATTTCTTCTGACTTCTCTCAGAGGATAACCATCTCATTTTCGTGTTGGTTGGAGCTTTTCCCATCGTTTGACTTTGTCTATATTCTTGCGTGCTAGCTGACAGAACACTGGTAGCTTGACCTTGATTTCTTGTCTGGCATCTTTCTCGTCTTCAGGCTTCTTCGTAGTGGTAACTTTGTTCTCAATGGGATCTGACATCATGGTCTTCCCTTCAAACTGATTTGCAACTTCATTCTTGTATTGACCTTTAGTCTTTTTTGGTTTGGTCTTGTTTTGATCCATCCTTGAATCGTCAGACTGATTCGTAGTTGAAACTTCGTTCTTGGCGAGAGCTGGCATCGTTCTCTTGTATGAGGACTGCTTCATAACGTCATTCATATTTTTTGGCTGAAAGTTGGCCCATCCTTGAATCTTCATTCTTCTTCGTAGTTTGACTGAAAAGAGTTTCGTTCGGAGTTGCCTTCGTTCTTTTGTTTGTAGTTAATAATCAGACAGTATCCACACATCTTTGTTTCATTCTAACATCACCTATTTGCTGGTCTAGATTTCTTCTCTTGGCTCCATCTACCACACGATTCAATCGGGTCAGTTCTTGGGGAGTCAGCTTTAATCCAGCTCATTTTTGAAGATCTGTAGTAAGTCATCTTTGAATCTGAGCACCGTTGTTGACACAGACAGCTTTACTATTCGTCGCACATCGCCCCAGTCCTAGAGCTGAAAAAGGTGTAAAGGGATGTTTGAAAACAAAAAAATTAATTGATCTACGACCAGGTCTAGGGTCGTCGGAATACTTTATAAAGAGAGGGAGAGGTTATAACATAGCTTGCAGACACAAAGGTAGAAGCCGGTGATTTAGTTTGAAATCTGCACCAAATAAAACAACTGTTGGGGTCTATTTGGGTAATTCTACAATGTAAAATTATTGTTATACAAAGGAATGGTCGTGTAGCACTACGTGCTACTATTATAAGCCCAAGATGGGGGACTTCATATCAAATAAAGTCCGTTTCGGTAGTTTAGGGAGCATTTTTAGTAATTTGGAGGAATTATCGGGTTTATTTGGGTGATTCTGTTTGAGGATTTGCGGAAAATCCGAACTAAAAAACTACTCTGCTACAAAAGATCACACCACTTATTGGTAAACAAGTCCATTCTTGGGCTTTGCCAAGTTCAGGAAATTACTCTTATTCTATCGAACACACCCTCCGAACACCATCCTGTCCTGTAAGAAGATGTTGGACAACATAGCGACCACGTGCTACCAAACAATCCAAGATAGCGACCTCCAATATACAAAATGGATGACGGAAACATGTATCACTCTAACAACACCACGCGCTGCACACTAGGACCATGCATCACTATGGGGATGACGTCACAAGATAGACGCTTACTCAGGCTGCCATAACAACCAAACATGACGTCTCTATATCATGTGACTATGATGTCACATATGAGATCCCCCATGAGATCCCCCAATCCCATCTACTGGTCTCCTCGATTACTCATTGGCTCGATTGCATCGAGTCGTTCAAAGAGTACCTTCTCGAGCAGCTCCCGCTGCTCATCTGTAGGAGTTGTTCAAGGAGTCTCTCCCCGAGGGATTGCTCTCCAACTCGTAATGATAACTAAGTGATCACAAGGTGTCCCACAATCATGTGATGGCCAATGGCTGTGGGTGGAGACCTCACTGAGGCCATTTTGATCGGTCTTTATACTCATATGAGGTTCTGCGAGGCCTGTAACCCCATATGTGACCCCAGACTCTTCCCAAACGGCCTGATCAAGGAGAGTGACTCTTCGAACGACTATTTGACTCGTCTGGATTATACTATCACTAAAAGATCACCGGGTGTCCTGCGATCACGGATCACAAAGAGCCTAGCGATCAGTGATTCTCAATAACCCCATTGATCATCAGTGGCTGACCTATAGAGCCTCTCTTTGAGATTGGGGAGGCAAGAGAGCTTCTAGAAGAAGATTGACTCAGTCGCTCTTGATCAGGACGCTGGGGCAGGGTTGGTGGGTCACTAGCGCCAGTAGGGGATACTAAGGCTCATGCACAATGGCTAACTACGATCACAACATGAGTATCAACGCAAGACCAGGGCTGAGCGTTAAAAAGCCATGCTGCCTATTTTAGAGAGAGTTTGCACCTCCCAAGCATTGGTGACTGGGTCCTATTTTACCAGTAAAACGGGGTGTCCCGCAGGGATCAAGTAGCGTTAGCAGTGGTTGAAGACAGGTGATCAACATGTATTACAGCTTAGTTCACAGCGCAACCGTCTCCCCACGTCGGCAGTTGATGTGAAGTAGCTTGCCCAAGGACACGACGCACCTACCAAAGACGGAGATCGGACCGTGGACCTGTCGGTTTGAAGTGAAATGTTGTAAGCACTGAACCACCGGAATTTGTAGCGGTATTGTATATTTGCCAAGGTTACCCCATACTGGTCTCATTTTAAAGACACTATTTACCATGTGTGGTTCTAAAAGAGATAAGCAATACTTCCAGCATTGAATAAATGGTGGGATGGTGTTGGATCAAGAAGAGGTCGACTTTGGCAAACTTGATTGGGCCACTGTGTTAGGGTCGCCGAGTACTAGTGTAAGTAAGAGAAGGTAGTCCACTTGGTCACCCTTGGAATAGGAAGAAGATGTTAGGTCAAATTGGGGAGGATAGGGCTTCTGGAAGAAGAAGAGGAGGGACTGTGTCACTCTTAACCTGGCTGTTGATGTAGGGTCACCCGATCTGTGCTAGGCTACCAAGTCACTCTTGGAATGGATGGTGGGATGAAGGTATTGGGTCACGTGAGGGATGCTAGGGCTGAAAAAATAGGTGTGGAGCAAAACTCACAGTTGGGCTGCTTGGGTAAGGTGGCCGCTCCACAGCAGCATATAGGGGAGGCGTAGTCACTAAGGTCTCTCTAAGAATGGGGGGGGGGGCGATGAACACTCTGGATCAAGTAGGGTAGGCTGACTTCTGGAAAGGCAACTGTATCATTCTTTGTTGAGCCACTAGTATAGGGTCAACATGTCACTTTTGGAGGGCGTGGGGTTTAAGCCTGCTGGGTCACTGAGGTGTATGGTCACCAGAGCACGTAGGGGAAGCTAAGTCCTCATGGCATTGGTCATACATGAACTAGATGGTGAGGTGAGCATGTTGGGTCAGATGAGGCAAGCTAAGATTTTCTAGTGTTGGGACGAAGGTCACTTAAATGGTGCCTGTGGCACACTTTGAAAGTTTCTGGGATAGGGTAAGTGGGATAAATGGGGAAACCGATGCTCAGGTCGCCGATCAGGTTTTCATGGTAGGAAGGGATGGTGTGGTGATGTACTGTGTGAAGAGGTTTACTAGTTTTGAGTGAAAAGTGGCGTGGTTTCAAGCTATCAATGCACCAACTTGAACCAAGATAAATTAACCTGAGAGAGTAAGGTGATGCTCATGATAACGTTGATGTTGGGGTTGGTGTTAGGCCAGGGTTAGATTAGGTTCAGGTTTAAGTTAAGGCTAGGCTAGGGTTACATTCTAATAATAAGGTTAAGATTAGGTTATGGTCTTAGTTAGGTTAGGGTTATGAGTAAAGGTGCAGTTAGGGTTAGCATCAGGGTCAAGTTAGGAACACACGACTGGGAACACGTTTGTTAATCTGTTCTTTCTGTTGGCTGTTCCTTTGTTTTCCAAATCTCATTTAGGCTGCTATGACAGCAAAACTTCCATGCAAGTCACGTGAATGGTGACATCAAATGAGATCCAGCCGATGTTGGACAAAATCAACACCATATACTACTTTCCTGTTTGTTAACTGTGAATTTTGCTCATTTGCTTGATCACTTGCTTGCTGGGGATCTCAGTGTGTCAGCCTGTATGGTTTTCTATTCGTTGGTGGCAATTTTGGACTAATGTTTGAGTTTTCTACCTATACACCCGCTGTTTGTAATTGTCATGCTTTGATAATTGATCTATGATTGTTTTCTACCCTTTAGCCCGAGACGTATGGTTGTTAGTCAGGGTTTGTATTAGATTTGAGGTCAGGTTTCCACCTCTTTGTCACTTTCACTGTTGGTTCATCGAATGTTCTGCATGTTTGTCGATAAATCTATCTGTTGGCCGGGGTCTTATGCATGTCAGGCAATGTTTCACATGTTAGTCTGATTAGATTCCAACTCGCTGGTCAGGTTACCGGAGTATCCGCCAGATGCTAAGTTTTCTTTTCGTTCCACGAAATTTTGTCTGGTTGGTTGGTCGATCTGTTGAGCCAGATAGCACGACTGTTGAGTGGGATTTATATAATTATGTTAATTGGACTTTTTATCTAGAGTTTTGATTGGATAATAACGCATTATTTCTTTGGGTCTCTGTTGTTGGGTATACCTCTACTTGTTAATTAATTGAGATTTCTACATGGTCGGACATTCGCATTATTTCTCGAAGTTTCGATTGATCCAGCTATGCATCTTCTCATTCAGGTGGATTTATACTTGCTGATCGAGGTTTCTACTTTTTTTGTTTGACGTCTGCCCGTTAGTGAAGTACATGTCTGTTGCCACATGCCAATTAATCGAGTTTTCTACTTGTCAGTCGGGATCACCTAATTTCAATCAGATGATTGTCCAATACCAATCCTGCACCCCCCCCCCCTCCAGCGCCACCACCAAGATCCACACTCACGAGACCAGCAAACCCTCAGCATCAGTGACATAATCGCCTCGTTTGCCATTCCAGCAGGTGCGAACTTTAAGCTTACCTTTACCAAGTCCAGTGTTATAACTGTACCCCAGCCACTAGTCTACCACCTCAACTAGTAATGGTTTTTCACTGCCGTTGTTATAGTGGGCTTTCAATGTAAACACTGTCTGACCGCAGATGGGGGGGGGGGGGGGGGGGGGGGGGGTATACAACTTAAATAGCAATAACTTTGGGGACCTGGGGGAGGCCCATCATCCCCATTTCTTAACAATATACAGTGCGACTGATAACAATTCACATACACTGACTTAGTTATATGTATTAGACACACGCACTCAGTAAAGTATAACACTCTATTCAGAGCAAATGCAGGCGGATTCTACAAACACAAAAAAAACTGAGTGATATCAACGAAATTCATGTGACTTTAATGCCCTCCAAATAGCTTAGAGACGACGAGGTTTGAAACCAATCACTTGGACATCTTCTCAAAGTATAAACACTCAGATGTAAATTCTGGAGCAGTCATCAAGCCGTGGCGGAGTTCGCCCGTGGTCTTCTGGCAAAACCAGGTGTACGTCGCTGTATGGTGTGCGACGACAAGGTGCTAGGTCTCGGCTACTGACCACCTGAACCAAACCATAGACTTGTTCACTAGAGGTTTCTGGCTATTCCATTCATACTACCACGGCGGATCCCATCGAGCAATATATGCGAGTCACTCGAGGTAAGACGGAATCCCACTTAAGGAATCCCTTTTGAGGAATCCCATTTGTGGAATCCCCTTTTCGAAAACGCCTGTGGCTATGGAATCCCTTTTTTCTGAAATGAGTCTAAAAGTCGTTCGAGGAGTCACTCGTATGAGCAATTGCTCGTTGGCTCATTTGCTCGGTGGGATTCGAGTTGTTCGAGCAATATATGCGAGTCACTCGAGGTAAGACGGAATCCCACTTATGGAATCCCTTTTGTGGAATCCCATTTGTGGAATCCCTTTTTCGAAAACGGCTGTGGCTATGGAATCCCTTTTTTCTGAAATGAGTCTAAGAGTCGTTCGAGGAGTCACTCGAACGAGCAATTGATCGTTGGCTCATTTGCTCGATGGGATTCGAGTCGTTTGAGCAATAAATGCGAGTCACTCGAGGTAAGATGGAATCCCACTTATGGAATCCCTTTTGTGGAATCCCATTTGTGGAATCCCTTTTTCGAAAACGCCTGTGGCTATGGAATCCCTTTTTTCTGAAATGAGTCTAAGAGTCGTTCGAGGAGTCACTCGAACGACCAATTACTCGATAGCTCATTTGCTCGATGGGATTCGAGTCGTTCGAGCAATATGCCGAGTCACTCGATCGAGCAATTACTCTAAAGCTCATTTGCTCGATGGGATTCGAGTCATTCGAGCAATGACTTATCAGTAACTGCTCGATAGCTTATTGACTGCCTTCAACGGTCCCCTGCACCGGGGTCCCCCAAATATTCCCTCAAAAGCCCCTGACATACCACTCAAGATAATCTAGTTCACCACGATCCTTGACCAAGCGGCGAGTCAGTCGTTTACCATCAGTTTTTGCGCCCTGAGTGAACTTCCCGATGATGATGCATCCCTGATTTCTATCTTCGAGGGGTGATAGTACATTCTTCTTTCCGAAAGCGATTGTGGCTTCTCCTACCTCTAATCCGGTTAGGATGCCGGAATCCATGAGATATGAGAGAAGGACCGTAGGAGCCCAGCCCTACTCCTCGAAATGCCTTCCGAACCATGCAGGGATGACAGGGTGGACACTTGGGTCGAAAGCCCACTTATGTATTTGGGCGAAACCGGTACGTATGTCTTTGGGTAAAGCGTCATTGGTTGCTACACGGGTCATGTTGGCTTTTGAATGACCGAAACGTTCGAAGTAGTGCTGCGCCTCACCCAGACCTTGGAAGCTTGAGGGATAGCATGCCTTCATGTCAATGCTTAGGATGTCTTTGACGTGATACCGTTCTGCGTTCCAGAGGCCATGTTCGACACAAACCTTTTCAATGTCATCCAGGAAAGATGCTTGGGTCGGTTTCCAGTCATTCCTTTCCTTTGCGACGATGCTGTCTGTGTGGTTCACCCCGAATGCCCAGTCGGCAATAGATTCATGTCCTAGATTGGCGCAGGTCTTCTGGGGGGGTTGGTGGGCCTTTTTAGTCCTAAAAGCACATTCGTCTTGTAGGACGAACTGGTCGACACTGAGCTGTCTATCACGGCCACTTCCGAGCAGCCAGACAGTGATCGGATCATTTTGGGCGGCCTGTCTGGTGGCTTCCCAGACGTCGCCCTCTTATATGTGGACCAGTCTGGACTGGGGGAAGTGCAGGTCTTTGGACCAGGCATAGCCATTATGGTGAGCTCTACTTTCCCTCTCACACCATTTCCCCAAACTGATATCTGCCGCTGTTGCAGATATCCTCACCAGCTATATCCTTCATGATGATGGCCCGCTTGAGGATCTTCTCGAGCTCGCCTACATCGTCGACTGTTGCACCCGCGCCATGGACTCTCTTATCAAACTCCTCGATTTTCTGTCGATGGGGGGTTAGGCCTTGTCCTCTGAGAGCGTCCTCGAAGTGCTCCACCAGTCTCTGCGCGATACAGTTGAGCCCACCATCTTTCATTGGTGCTAGGTTTGCTGGGTCCTGTCTCTGAGAAGGTAGAGTCCGTAAAGGACCGCGATGACAGGGTAAGCATTCTGGTAGAACACCTGGTCGATCCCGGTCAGCGCGCCCGGCTTACTTTCTTGAGAGATCTCTACGGTGCCCCTCCCTTCTTCCTCTCCGCACGGACAAGGTCGAACTTATCTTCGGCGACCCCTTCATGATGCTCGCGCAGTAACTTGATTTTCAGGGTGAACGCGTCCTCTGGAAGGGCTGCTCGCAGTCATGCTGCCCTCTCGTCTGTCATGATGTGGGCTTCTAGGCCCAGTCGGCCGATCCTTGCATGCACACCATCAGCGAACTCAACGTAGCCGAAGGCAAGAGGGCCCTCTACCTCTACCCTCCACGTAGAGAAGACTGCGGCGACGCAATCAACTTCAAACTCGTCTTTGGCGTCGTTCACAAGATCGGCCCATGGTTCGTCATCTGGCAGCCTCCCCGGGTAAGGAACTTCGATATCCAAGTCGAATTGTCGCCGTTGTTTGGCTGGGTCAAACTCAACAATTGCCTTCCTTTTTCTCCCACGCGCCTTTCGGGGTGGAGGGGGAGGTCGTGCAGAATCTGGAAGTAGAAGCCTCAGCAATCGCTTCTTTATTGCTTCTGGAATGGGTTCATTCAGGATGTTCTGGAAAACATCTTGGAGAAGCTCCGGTGTTTGCATTTCAGCCAACAGTTGATTGATGTATTCGTCCACACTTGCCATGCTGAATCACTATTCCTGTTGCCAACATATCTCTAAAAGGAAATTTCGATGGCCGCCAGCCAGGTAAGTTCCTTTGCCACGACCCTCTGCTCTCGGCGCAGTAATTTCATATGTTTGTTCTTATGACCACACCTCAGGCAGAGCGATAATTGGTTCGTTACAACCTTGCCACAAACACGGCAAGGTTTTGTACACGATACATTTCGGAGTTTGACCAGATGTACCCCACACTACTCCTCCATACAGTGCCGGCCACAGAGCTCCGTAGAGCTTAAAGTACCGACATGTGTTTTTACCTCTCCGCATTGTACACCTGATCGGGTATATCCATTATCACAGATATGTCTAATAGGCTTCACCACCGGAAGGAGGTTTATGTCTATGAAAGGCCTGGGTCGGCGAGGGTGTGGGCCCGTCCCTCTATGCGACCGCCTGTTTGGTATCGGCATATTTTTGTGTCTACGATAGCAAAATGTGTCAGTTCCGATGAGAAAAAAGTTTAGCACCCTGCGCCAGTGTCTTGGTCGTAACTGTATGCTAGTCTGCTGAGGCAGGGCGAAACCGCTTTTTATAAATAATGCGATCCCTTACAGTAAGTTGTGGTGCTCATGTGCCTTGTTTTTCTGGCTGAGCTTGAGCTCATTATAGCGCAAATACCTAGCGTTGGATTGGTTGGCTAATTGCTTTATCACCCTGCCAATAGCCCACACGTCAATTTCTCCATCAGTGGTTGTGTTTAGTGTTAAAATCAGTGCATAGGCATACTGGGTTTTTTAGCTCTTTTTCTCCTTCGATGCTATAGATACCCTGTAGTAACTCATCCCATTTGATAGCAGGCTTATTCTCCACTTCGTCGGAGTTGGCATCAGTTGGAAACATTGTGTCGTTACCCTCTTACTATACCAAAGGGATTCATTTCTCCAATGGGCCGAAACCCTCCCCCTTTCCAACCGCGGGCTGTTTCTACGCGACCTCCTGTTTGGTATCGGTATATTCGGTATATTGTTGTGTCAACGTTAAGTCTCGTTTGGTGTTGGGGTAGAAACTGAAACTACGCCGATGCCTGAAATGGGACGGCCACTGGGCCGGCGAGGGAGGTGGGCCGTCCCTGGGGGCCCCAATTGGTGCATTCGCTCCCCCTCCATGTGGTGGACTGCACCCTTGATCCCCCAAGTTTGTGCATTCGTCCCCCCCCCCCCCGCGCTGCTTAAATCATCAAACCCACTACCGACTCACATCCAACACATCAACCAGTATGTCTAAGACCACTTGCACCACCACTATCTAAACATGTAACAACACCACTAAGGTTGCTTCAGCTGCTTCAAACTCTCAGATGGTCACTACTTTTTACTTTGATTGCCAATACTATGGGTATTCATGACTATCATTACCATCAAAACCGCCACAGTGTCCAGTTCCACGGGATTTCGAAGCTATTCTATCAGCTTTTACCATTCCTTCCATTCTATTGCGCTCACTATCACCACCACTACTATAACAGAAACTACAACAACAACTACTACTATTACTACCACTACTTCTGTAGACTAACAGGCACTACCACTATGAAGATGTTTGTAACTAGGAGAAATTTTGCACGTCTAAAGCATCATTGTGTCTAGTTTCGGATGGTTGTGTGGGTAATCATGGCCATACCCACTATATGAGAGATTCAGAAATGACCACTTTTCTAAAAGTGATCACTGTTAGCGACTATCACTTTTAAGGTGCAAAGGCTCTCAGTGATTTGTGATAACTGATCACTAGGCTATTGTGGTCTTAAAGTGATCAGTGAACTTTTCGAAAAGTGATCACCTTTAAGGTGACTAGACTCGAAGCATTCAGTTATCACTGAAAACTTGGAGCCTAGGTGGCTTAAAATGTATCACTAACGTGGTCACTTTTGAATCGCCTGTTTAATGTGTTTGTCGTATGACTGGGGAACATCATTTGAAATTATCATTTTGGAATATTTACACAAAACTACTTGAACATTACTAAATACTGGGTCTGCAGTATGACTGAGGATTATCATCATTATTTCATTTGTCGTGTAACATGCACGGCATATTTCCACAAACCTAACTATCACTAAACTGTCGGTCTCCTTAACGCTGGAACTGTAGTATGGTTGTGTTGTATCTTTTGTTTGTAACATACCTGGTATTTTTACAAACTGTAGTATGGCTGTGTTGTATCTTTTGTTTGTAACATACCTGGTATTTTTACAAACAACTTAATCATAACCAAATTGTATGGCTGGAAAGTATCAATCGCGATATAACATACTTGGTGTATTTGCATAAAAAAACTTAACAATCACTAAATTGTCGGTCTTTTTAATTCTGGGTTGTAGTATGAATGAGCAATATCATTTAGTATATTTTCACAAAAAAAACTTGAGCATAACTAAATGGTCGGTCTCCTTAATGCTGGATTTGTAGTATGACTGGACAATATCATTGGTAATGTAACATACTTGGTGTATTTTCAGACATAACTTAACCAGCAGTAAAATGTCGGTCTAAATAAAACTGGTTTCATAGTATGACTGGGCAAAACCATTACATACAGTTAAAACTAGAAGTCCTGTCATGAAATGCGCACAAATACCACGTTGATATGCGCGTTAATGTACGCGTTATGGCCCAAGTAAAGCTATCAAATTCTGCACATATGGCCTGTGCACAAGCAATGTTTCAGCCAATGGACCTCCGGGTAACCCGGAGGTCCATTGGCAGAAACATTGCATGTGTTTGCTATGAGTAACCAAGAGAACCTGCCATGCTTTGGATGCCATTTGATATGGCAATTGCGCACAATTCCAACGCGCAATTAAGCCTAGATAAGCGCACTATTTGTGACAGGACTTCTAGTTTTAACTGTACTTGGTATATTTCCACAAACAACTTCCCCATCACTAAAGCATTGGTCACATAATGCTGGATTTGAAGTATGGCTGTGATGTAGCATTCGTGATGTAGCATACTTCAGATATTTCCAAAAACGACTTAACAATCACCAAATTGTCAGCCATCTTAATATTGGGCTCTGCTGTATGACTGGAAAAAATTATTAATAACTTTGGATGGTGGGCGGCGGTTGTGCGAACTGTCTAAGATGCATACAAACTCATTGGAGTAGATGTGAAGCACTTTTTATCATATTTATTATTTTTGTTCACTGAATCCTTTCTCATCGTTCATCTCATGCTATTAGCTCTTTGTGGTATTAAACTTCTCGGAGTCTAATCCATACTAAAAGCATGTTCACCCCCCCCCCCCCCCCCCTCCCACCCCCCCCCCCAACTGGTACTTTATTTGCCCAGAGAGAAGGCTCGTGGAGAATTGAGCTCTTGCATACAACAGAATTCACCTTTAGTTGCATTCTGTTTTACAATTCCTATGGCTTCGGCTCCTCAACATTCCAACTCTGATCAAGCTTTGCTCAAGCAGAGTTACAGCGGTTGAAGACATGTGCACCATCGACGTGCAGTACGCCTTAGTACAAGGCCTCATCGTGCCCCCATGTAGGCAATGGGGATCAAATTCGGGACCTTTAGCATAGAAGTCCAACAGTCTACCGCTGAACCACCACACGCCCTGATTGGGTTGTTTACTCAGTTGACAATATTACAAATTTTTCTTCAATGCTTTGATTAAAAGAAAATATGAAATGCCTCTTCCAGCTTCGTTCTGGTGGTCTGCACTTTAAAAATTTGTTATTATTATGAAATGCAGTTGGTGGGAGGTAACAAAACAGCTGGTGACAGTAAATGCCGAGAGCACAGAATAAAGACTGACTCTGCAACAACAAGGTACAAGAACAGTCGTGAAAAGGCATGTACTTGTCAACCGGGTTTGTGGGTGTGACACCTATGTCATCATTTTCGGGTAGTAAAGTGAGGGTAAAATAAGTGTCAAAATCATTCAACTAGAAAAAATAACACCACATCATGTTTATTGTTATTTTTCTCTTCTAAAATCCAAATCAACTTTTTTTCATACAAAACATTCCATGTTCTCTGAGTAAGCATATACAAATAATGTTTCACCTATTTTTCAGAACCCCTGCTCTTCAGATCCTCAGGGTATTTAATCTTGAAGAAAAACAACAGACCCCATCTAGAGATCCGCCCAAAGAAGCAAACTAGGTTTCAAAGTGATCTGAATATGTCTTGATGGGTGTGCCTAAGGGAAATATTGATGCGTAACTAAACTAAGTTCAAAGGTCATCATTGCCAACGGCAACATTTTTTGATGGGAGAAAATCATTAGCTCATATCTAGAGTTCATCCCTAACAAGCACCCCAAGTTTCAAGGCAATCTATCATAAATGTGCTGTGTAGGATGTGCCAAAAGGAAATATAAGCACTAAGTTCATCAAAGGTCATTGCCAATGCCAACGCTTCTGGCGGAAATGGAATAAAATAAATCGATAGCTCCCATCTCGTGGTATCCCCAAACAAGTGTACAGAATTTCAAAGCAATCTTATCAATGTGCCCTATTGGGTGTGCCGAAGGTAAATTTTTGATGCCTGATTGAACTAAGTTCAAAGGTCATTACCAATGGGAACTTTTTTATAGAAATGGAAGAAAATCGTTGATTATGATCTAGATGTCGCCCATATAATATTAGATATTAATGCGATCTGAAATGTGTCCTGTGTGGTGTGCCAGAGAAAACTTTTGATGCCCAACTAAACTAAGTTCAAATCTTATTGCCAATGGCAATGTTTTTGATGGAAATGGCAGAAAATCGATAGTTCTATATGTCACCCCAAGCAAGCATACCAAGTTTGAAGGTGATCCAATCATAAATGTGTCCAGCAGGGAGTGCCAGAGGGAAATATTGATGCTTAACTGCAATAAGTTCACCAATGGTTATTGCCAACAGCGGCTGTTTTTGATGGAAATGGTAGAAAATCGATCATAAATATGCCCTGTAGGGCCTGACAAAAGATTATATTGATGCCTGACTAAATTAAATTCAAAGGTTGTTGCCAAAAGCAACATTTTATAATGGAAATGGAAGGATATTGATAGCTCCCATCTAGAGGGAACCAGAAAAATGCAAAATATGTTTCAAAGCGCTCTGATCATAAATGTGCCCTGTAGGGTGTTCCAAACCGAAAATATAGATGCCTAACTAAACTTAGTTCTATGATAGTTGCCAACAGCAACATTTTTTGATGAAAATGACAGAAAGTCGATAGATCCATCTAGATATCACCCCAAACAACCATACCAAGTTTCAAAGCAATCAGATCAAAAATGCACCATGTGCAGAGTGCCAAAGGAAATTGTGAATGTACACCTTACATGAAATGAATGTAGTTCATTTTTAGTTCAACTTGAAGTCAAGCTGAGCTATTGCCGTGGGGTTCTTGTTCATTGGTATACATACGTATATACATACATGTGTACATATGGACGAATGTACATATGTTTGCCGATGTGCCAAAGAGAAATATTGATACTAAACTAAGTTCAAAGGTCATTGCCAATGACAATGTTTTTTGACTGAAATGGAAGAAAATTGATAGCTCCCATCTAGAAGTCACCCCCAAACAAGCATACCCAGTTTTGAAGTGATCTGATCACAAATGTGCCAAGTAGGATCTGCCAAAAGTATGCACTGATGTCAAGCTTAACTAAGTTCAAATGTTGTTGCCAACGGCGACATTTTTCTATGGAAATAGAAATTGATACCTCCCATCTTGAGGTCACCCAAAGCAAGCATGCCAGGTATGAATTTGAAAACGATCTGATCGTAAATGTTCCCTGTTGGGTGTATCAAATTGAAATACTGGTTCCTAACTAAACAAAGTTCAAAGGTCGTTGCCAATGTCAATTTTGTTAAGGAAATAGAAGAAAATCGATAGCTCCCATGTAGATGCCACGCCAAACAAGCTTGTCCAGTTACAAAGTGATCCAATCATAAATGTGCCCTGCAGCATGTGCCAAAAGTTAATATTGATGCATAACTGCACTAAGTTCAATATTTATTTATTTATTTATTGGTGTTTAAGGTCACATACTTATGCACAATGGCTAATCGTGACCGTGACAGTTTTACAGGTGGAGGAAGCCGGAGTACCCGGAGAGAACCACCGAGCAACGACGAGAAGCTGTCAGCTCTCCAACATCGTAACTCTGCACAGCAGCACAGGCAGGGTTAGATTGGTTGAAGACATGCGCACCATCGACGTGCAGTACGCCTCAGCACACAGCGTCATCGTGCCCCCATGTAGGCAATCGGAGTGAAGTGTCTTGCCCAAGGACACAACGCTGTTGCCGCAGGTGGGATTCGAACCGAGGACCTCTCGGTTTGCAGCCTGCACCTCTACCAACTGAGCCACCGCGCCCCCACTAAGTTCAATAAAGGTCATAGCCAATGTTAACATTTTTGGTGGAAATGGAACAAAATGGAAAACAAGCACACCAAGTTTAGAAGTGATCTGATCACAAATGTTGGTGGATAAAAGGAATATACTGATGCCAGACTAAACTAAGTTCAAAAGGCATTGCCAATGGCAACATTTTTTCTGGAAAGTTAAACAGAATAGCGCCCCCCCCCCCCCCCCCCACAAGCATACCAAGTTTCAAAGTGATCTGTTCAGAAATGTACCATATAGTGTGAGCCAAAAGAATATATTTATGCCAAACTAAACTAAGTTCTAAAGTTGTTGCCAACGGCAACATTTTTCGACGGAAATAGAAGAAAATCGATAGCTCCCATGTAGAGGTCACCCCAAACAAGAATATGTCAGATTTGAAAGAGATCCAATCACAAATATACCCTGCAGGGTGTTCCAAATAGAAATACAGATGCCAAACTAAATTATGTTCAAAGGTCGTTACCAACAGTATGGTTTTTGGGTGGAAATAGAAGAAAGTCGATAGCTACCATCTAGATGTAACCCCAAACAAGCATACCATGTTTCAAAGCGATCCGATCATAAATGCACCATTTGTGGTGTTCCAAAGTAAAAATGTGGATGTACATCCTCCAACCTGATGAAGTCAAGCTGAGCTATTGCCGTCATTTCTTGTCCATTGGCATACATATGTATGTACATACATACATACATCCGTATGTATGAGCATACATATGTACGCACATTTGACGATGGACAAGAAGTGACGCCAATAGCTCAGCTTGACTTCGTCAAGTTGAGATAACAAGAGGCCCCAAGGGGCCTGAGGGCGCTCACCTGACATGGTAGCCTAAATATCAACCCAGAGAATTGATTTCAACAAGTTGCATCTACTCCTCCTAAGAAAAGCTTATATCAAATATCCAAAGATTCTGACCAGTGGATCTAAAAAAAAAAGAAGATTTTTAAAGAATATTCCTCACATTGAACTAAGTTATAATTCGGGCTTCCACAGGGACTTGGCTTTAACAAACTTGAATCTCACCCCCCCTAAGGATGCTGCACACCAAACATCAAAACATTCTGACTGCTGGATCTGAAGAAGAAGATTTTTAAAGAAAATTCCTCATTTTGAACTAAGTTACAATTCAAGCTCCCACAGTGAGTCCAAATATGGACCTAGGGACTTGGCTTGAACAAACTTGAATCTCACCCCTCTAAGCACGGTGCATACCTAATATCAAAAGATTCTGCCTGCTGGATCTTGATAAGAAGATTTTCAAAGAAATTTGCCTGAAATGCAAAAGTTCGAATTTGAGCTTCTATAGTGAGCCCAAATATGAATCTAGGGAGCCGATTTGAACAAACTTGAATCAGATCCACCCCACAATGTTGCATACCAAATATCAAAAGATTCTGCCTGCTGAATCTGGAGAAGAAGATTTTTTAAGAAATTTGCCTGAAATGCACTAAGTTCGAGTTCGAGCTTTTATAGTGAGCCCAAATATGAATCCAGGGGGCCGATTTGAACAAACTTGAATCAGATCCACCCCTCAATGTTGCATACCAAATATCAAAAGATTCTGCCTGCTGGATCTGGAGAAGAAGATTTTTTAAGAAATTTGCCTGAAATGCACTAAGTTTGAATTCGAGCTTCTATGCTGAGCCCAAATATAAACCCAGGGAGCCGATTTGAACAAACTTGAATCAGATCCACCCCACAATGTTGCATACCAAATATCAAAAGATTCTGCCTGCTGGATCTGGAGAAGATTTTTTAAGAAATTTGCCTGAAATGCACTAAGTTCGAATTCAGGCTTCTATAGTGAGCCCAAATATGAATCCAGGGGGCCGATTTGAACAAACTTGAATCAGATCCACCCCACAATGTTGCATACCAAATATCAAAAGATTCTGACTGCTGGATCTGGAGAAGAAGATTTAAGAAATTTGCCTGAAATGCACTAAGTTCAAATTCGAGCTTCTATACTGAGCCCAAATATAAACCAAGGGGGCCGATTTGAACAAATTTGAATCAGATCCACCCCACAATGTTGCATACCAAATATCAAAAGATTCTGCCTGCTGAATCTGGAGAAGAAGATTTTTTAAGAAATTTGCCTGAAATGCACCAAGTTCGAATTCAGGCTTCTATAGTGAGCCCAAATATGAATCCAGGGGGCCGAATTGGACAAACTTGAATCAGATCCACCCCACAATGTTGCATACCAAATATCAAAAGATTCTGCCTGCTGGATCTGGAGAAGAAGATTTTTTAAGAAATTTGCCTGAAATGCACTAAGTTCGAATTCGGGCTTCTATAATGAGCCCAAATATGAATCCAGGGGGCTGATTTGAACAAACTTGAATCAGATCCACCCCACAATGTTGCATACCAAATATCAAAAGATTCTGCCTGCTGGATCTGGAGAAGAAGATTTTTTAAGAAATTTGCCTGAAATGCACAAAGTTCGAATTCGAGCTTCTATACTGAGTCCAAAAATAAACCCAGGGGGCCGATTTGAACAAACTTGAATCAGATCCACCCCACAATGTTGCATACCAAATATCAAAAGATTCTGCCTGCTGGATCTGGAGAAGAAGATTTTTTAAGAAATTTGTCTGAAATGCACCAAGTTCGAATTCAGGCTTCTATAGTGAGCCCAAATATGAATCCAGGGGGCCGAATTGGACAAACTTGAATCAGATCCACCCCACAATGTTGCATACCAAATATCAAAAGATTTTGCCTGCTGGATCTGGAGAAGAAGATTTTTTAAGAAATTTGCCTGAAATGCACCAAGTTCGAATTCGAGCTTCTGTACTGAGCCCAAATATAAACCCAGGGGGCCGATTTGAACAAACTTGAATCAGATCCACCCCACAATGTTGCATTCCAAATATCAAAAGATTCTGCCTGCTGGATCTGGAGAAGAAGATTTTTAAGAAATTTGCCTGAAATGCACCAAGTTCGAATTCGGGCTTCTATAGTGAGCCCAAATATGAATCCAGGGAGCCGATTTGAACAAACTTCAATCAGATCCACCCCACAATGTTGCATACCAAATATCAAAAGATTCTGCCTGCTAGATCTGGAGAAGAAGATTTTTTAAGAAATTTGCCTGAAATGCACTAAGTTCGAAATTGGGCTCCTATACTGAGCCCAAATATGAACCCAGGGGGCCGATTTGAACAAACTTGAATCAGATCCACCCTACAATGCTGCATACCAAATATCAAAAGATTCTGCCTGCTGGATCTGGAGAAGAAGATTTTTTAATCTTTTTCCCATTGCCTACAGTGTTAAAAAGTGCTGACTCAGCACTTTTTCAAAAGTCCTGAAAAAAGTACCTTATGATCAAACCGATAGGGATTTTTTTTAACCATTCTATTCTACTGGATAAAAGTAAGCTTTATACAAAATAAGAATTTTCTGTGCCGTGTAGTTTTGGAGATATGGCAGTTTTAAGGTTTTTCCTATTTTTAGCTCCCGAGGTTCCCACGGGGCAATGAGAACTTTTTTTTTTGTATCAATCAACTACTTATGACCCATTATCATCTCATATCAAATTTGGTTCAAATCGACCTGACAGTTCTGAAAATAGAAATTTTAGGCGTGGCCAAAATTTTTGCCCCTCCCATAACGAAGGCAAATAATGCCCGACAAACTTCTCTTGAACAAACTTGAGTCTACACCTCTAAAGGAAGCTGCATACTAAATATCAAGTCTCTGCTATTGCTGGTTCTTGAGAAGAAGACTTTTTAAGAATTGGAGCATTTTTGCCCCATCCCTCTGCTCAATATGAGCCGAAACCTAACTTGACAAAAATCAAAATGCCCTTATATAACCCCTACTCACATGAAATTTCATTAATATGTGGCCAGTGGTTTGGGAGAAAAAGGCCCAAACACCACCTTCATGACGGACGCCGGACGACGGACGAAAAGTGATCAGAAAAGCTCACCCTGACTTTCAGTCAGGTGAGCTAAAAATGAAGCATATTTAATGAAATAGCTAGATTGTGGATGCTATCTTTGACAACCATCTTGAATCCACAAGTCAAATTTTACTTGCACAAAACAAGACCTAAATCATCTTTTGACACATTTTGGAAAACAACTGCACTATTTGGCATATGCTTCACTGCATGGAATCAAATTTTCTTGAAATCTTCTGTCTAATGCTTTTTCTTTCGTTGAATAACTTGATTCTTGTTTTTTCTGCATGCAGTTTGCTTGCTGCACTGTTTTAGGCAATCTGGACAGGCGGTTTCAATAAATCTTATTATTTCATTTCTACCTGAATAATTTGAAAAGATAAAAAAAAAGATAAATATATTAGAATATGTTTTCATATCTGAACGAATTCGAACATATTATGTTAAGAGGATGCAGGATTTTAGATTACCCCAATTTCACACTATTTACAAATTAGAGAAGGGGGTAAAGACATCACAAGAAATATATAAGTTCTCTTTGCCTATTCTACATTTGACACTAACTTCCATCATAATATGGCCATAGAAACACAAAGAAAGGCAGGTAATATAACATAACACGATAACGATGTTATTTCTAGTTTTAATGCGCCATAATTAGAGCAAAAGAGAGTGCCCAAAATAAATGAATTTAGAGTTCTGTGTAAATCCAGCCTAACTTTGTTCAAAATTCAGGAAATGTTCCTTAAAATAAAAAAAATGGCTAGAAAGAAATAACCCCGAGAAGTTTTTACCAAAATGTTTGGAAAAAAACATAGAACATGTGAAAACTGAAATTTTCCATTGAACCTCTGCCATGTGGTAGACACCACTGCCTAAAAAATGTTGACAATAAACTGCCATATCGTTTTGCTTTTTGTTTTGATTAAGAAAGTTTAGCAGAGGTCAACCCCATACAGTTCAGAGCAACAGGTATTGAGGCACAAGTGACTCCATGAATGAAAAATGAAAACTACATAATGTGAATGAACACTTTGCAGACAAACTGACGAAAATGATTTGACTGATTTATTTATTGGTGTTTAAGGTCACATACTTATGCACAATGGCTAATCATGACCGTGGCAGTTTTACAGGCGAAGGAGGCCGGAGTACCCGGAGCATCAACTGGAGCATAACCTTCATATAGAAGTTATGTAACAAAAACTAATTCTACCTAATTTTGAAACAAAATGGCCACCGGCAGCCGTCTTCAATTTTGGACCACATCCCAAAACACTCATTCTCATCCCAAGGTGATAACAAAGATATCCAAGAAGTTTCATAAAGATCGGTTCATAAATACGACCCCTAGCCCGAGCCATATTGACATGTGTACTTACTACTGTGTGTAAGTAGCACTGAAAAAATCAAAGTTCATCCAATTCTAAGAGAACAAAACCCATATTATATGTGCTGTATTCCATGTTATTAAACATTCCAACAAAAATTTATTCAAATCAGAACTTTCATACAGAAGTTATGTACAAAAAACGTATTGCACTAACTAAAGTACAAAATAGCTGCTGGTGGCCATCTTGAATTTTAGACCGCACCTCAAAACACTGGTTTTCGTTCCATGGTGATAACAAAGGTACTCAAAAGTTTCGTAAAGATCGGTTCATAAATACGGCCTCTAGCTTGAGCATGTGCACTTACAGTGCTGAAAATAACACTAAATAAATCAAAGTTAGTCTAATTTGCATAATTTACACACAAGAAAAAACCCGTATTATATATGATGTATCCCATGGTACTAAACATTCATACAAAAAATTATTCAAATTAGAGGTTTCATACAGTTAAAACTAGAAGTCCTGTCACGAATTGTGCGCTTATCTAGGCTTAATTGCGCGTTGGAATTGCGCACAATTGCCATATTGAATGGCTTCCAAAGCACGGCAGGTTCTCCTGGTTAGTCATAGCAAACACATGCAATGTTTCTTCCAATGGACCTCTGGGTTACCCGGAGGTCCATTGGCTGAAACATTGCTTGTGCACAGACCATATTTACAGAATTTGATAGCTTTACTTGGGCCATAACGCGCACATTAACGTGCATATCAACGTGCTATTTCTGCGCATTTCATGACAGGACTTCTAGTTTTAACTGTATGGAAGTTCTGTGCAAAAATCTGACTGCACCTAATTTTGTACAAAATGGCTGCCAGCCACCATCTTCAATTTCGGACCAGACCCACAAACACTCGTAATCATCCCACGGTGATAACAAAGGTACCCAAGAAGTTTCATAAAGATCGGCTTATAAATACGGCCTCTAGTCCGAGCCGTATTGACGGTGCGACGGATGGACAGACAGACAGATGGACGGACAGACGATGGGCCATGATAATACCTCAAATTGGCTTCACCAAAGTTGAGCTAAAATGTAATTGATTGGTTAACCGTTACTTTTGAACTACGGTATTATATGGTTAAGAAAGGAACAAACATGCTCCAAAACAGGCAATCATTGTCACACTGGCTCACATCAGTTATATGAGACAGAGTAACGCAAGCCAGTTACATGCTGACATACTTGTTCACTTGCAAGATCATTATACTCTATCAGTAGCTGGAAATGGTCATTCTTAACCTTTCACCAATGCAGGTAGCAGACGATTCTAGCACAAGAAATTCTTGAATTACTAAAGATTTTCAATGTTTGTCTCAAAAACATAGCTTATGACCCCTCATTGAAACAAGCTCAACGTGAGCGATCCAAAGAGGGGTCATAAGCTATGTTTTGAGACAAAAATTTAAAACATAAGAAAATTTGAAAGGTCATTTTTGAATATTGCACTGAACGGATTTGCCCATTACATTGAGTAAAGTTTTAATTATATAAATCATCAAGGGTATGGCTGTTATTCAGCTACCTATTAGGGCAAGTGATTAATCGTTTAACCAAGGTTAATCCATGCAATAAATCGATCCAGACAACCCTTTAATAGTTTCAGCTCTAAAATTAATCTAATTTTATTAAATTTTATCTGATGAAAAAATGCTTTTATTTTTTGCGGGAATGGTAAATGGGTCTCCTTAAGCATTTGCGGGACTATCACGGGAACGAAACGACTGTTACTGCATGTTATTGCAATTTCCGAAGCCATGTTATTGCTGATTATATACTAAGTCACTTCATATCAAGGATTAAGGAATTAGAGAATCACTGACAATGATGTTTTTTGAACATAGCTGTTGGCTGGTATACGTTATTGGTGATTATATATGAAGACACTTCCGATCCAAGATTAAGGAGAACAGAGGATCAACTATGGACATGTCATCTGAATAAAACTGTCAGGTGGTATACATTGATTTATCTTTTTTTTGGCCTTAACAGCACTTTTAACAGCCTGAGTCACCTCATGTTGGACAGTTTTACAGGTGGAAGAAGCCAGAGAGAACCACCAAGCATTGGCCACCAACTGTCAGACTCCCCAGTGGGAAATAGGGATTAAATGACTTGCCCAAGGACACAATGGGGTTGCTGTTGGTGGGATTCAAGCCGCAGACCTCTCGGCATGCAGTCTGCATCTCTATCTAATGAGCTACTGCATTTCAAGGTGGGTTACATTATTGCTGATTATACACTAAGCCACTTCAGGTTCTGGATTAAAGAGACCAGAGAATCAGCCCTGGGTATGTTCCTTGAATAAAACTGTAAGTGGTTACATTATTGCTGATTATATACTAAAATACTACAAATCCAGAATTAAGAAGACCAAACAATCAGTCATAGGTATGTTGCTTGAATAGAGCTGTAAGTGGTAACATTATTGCTGATTATATACTAAAATACTACAGATCCAGGACTAAGAAGACCAAAGAATCAGTCATGGGTATGTTGCTTGAATAGAACTGTAAGTGGTTCCATTATTCCTGATTATACACTAAATTATATACTAAAATACTATAGATTCAGGACTAAGGAGACCAGAGAATCTGTCTTTAGTATGTTGTTTGAATAGAACAGTCAGCTGGTTTACATGATTACTGATTATATAGTAAGACACTTCACATCCAGCATTAAGGAGATCAGAGAATCAGTCATGGACATGTTGTTTGAATAGAACTGTCAGTTGGTTAAGACTATTGCTGATTATATACGAAAATACAACAGATCCAGTATTAAAAAGACCACAGAATTAGTTATGTGCATGTTGTTTGAATAAGACTGTCGGGTGGTTTACATCATTGCTGAAAATATACTAAAATACTACATATCCAGGATTGTGGAGAGCAAAGAAATAGTCATGGGTATGTGTCTTGAAGAGAACTGTAAGTGGTTCCATTATTGCTGATTATATACTAAAATACTACAGATGCAGGATTAAGGAGACCAGAGAACCAGTCATGGGTACGCTGTTTGAGTTGAACCTTAATTGGTTTATATTTTGCTGATTATATACTAAAATACTACAAATCCAGGATTAAGGAGACCAAAGAATCAGTCATGGGTATGTTGCTTGAATAGAGCTGTAAATGGTAACATTATTGCTGATTGTATACTAAAATACTACAGATCCAGGACTAAGAAGACCAAAGAATCAGTCATGGGTATGCTGTTCGAATAGAACTGTAACTGGTTTATACTTTGCTGATTATATACTAAAATACTACAAATCCAGGATTAAGGCAACCAGAGAATCGGTCATTTGTATGTTGTTTGAATAGAACTGTCTGATGGTTTACATTATTGCTGATTATATGCTAAAATACTACAGATCCAGGATTAAGGAAACCAGAGAATCAGTCATGGGTATGTTGTTCAGATAGAACCTTAATTGGTACATATTTTGCTGATTATATACTAAAATTCTACAAATCAAGGATTAAGGAGACCAAACAATGAGCCATGGGTCTGTTGCTTGAATAGAACTGTAAGTGGTTACATTACTGCTGAATATATACTAAAATACTACAGATCCAGGATTAAGGAAACCAGAGAATCAGTCATGGCTATGTTGTTTGAATAGAACCTTAATTGGTTTATATTTGCTGTTTATGTACTAAAATACTACAAATCCAAAATTAAGGAGACCAAAGAATCAGTCATGGGTCTGTTGCTGGAATAGGACTGTAAGTGGTTACATTACTGCTGAATATATACTAAAATACGACAGATCCAGGATTAAGCAAAACAGAGTATCAGTCATGGGTATGTTGTTTGAATAGAACCTTAATTGGTTTATATTTTGATGATTATATACTAAAACACTACAAATCTAGGATTAAGGAGACCAAAGAATCAGTCTTGGGCCTGTTGCTTGAATAGAACAGTAAGTGGTTACATAACTGCTGAATATATACTAAAATACTACAAATCTAGGACTAAGGAGACCGGAGAATCAGTCATGGGTATGTTGTTTGAATAGAACTGTAACTGGTTTATATTTTGCTGATTATATACTAAAATGCTACAAATCAAGGATTAAGGAGACCAATGAATCAGTCATGGGAATGCTGCTTGAAAACAACTGTAAGTGGTTACATTATTCCTGATTATATACTAAAATACTACACATCCAGAACTAAGGAGACCAGAGAATCAGTCATGGGTATGTTTCTTGAATAGAACTGTAAGTGGTTACATTACTGCTGAATATATACTAAAATACTACAGATCCAGGATTAAGCAAAACAGAGAACCAGTCATGGGTATGCTGTTCGAATAGAACCTTAATTGGTTTATATTTTGCTGATTATATACTAAAATACTACAAATCCAGGATTAAGGAGACCAAAAAATCAGTCATGGGTCTGTTGCTTGAATAGAACTGTAAGTGGTTAAATTATTGCTGAATACATACTAAAATACTACAGATCCAGGAATAAGGAAACCAAAAGAATCAGTCATGGATATGTTGTTTGTATAGAACTGTCAGTTGGTTTTGACTACTGATGTTTATATACTAACACAATTCAGATCCAGGATTAAGGAGACCAGAAGATCTGTCACTGGTATGTTGCTTGAATAAAACTGTAAATGGGAAACATTGTTGCTAAATTTATACTAAAATACTACAAATCCAGGCTTAAGGAGACCAGAAGATCAGTCATTGTTATGTTGCATGAATAAAACTGTAAATGGGTTACATTGTTGCTGAATATATACTAAAATACTACAAATCTAGGATTAAGGAGACCAGAAGATCATTCATTGGTATGTTGCTTGAATAAAACTGTAAATGGGTTACATTGTTGCTGATTATATCCTAAAATACTACAAAGCCAGGATTAAGGAGACCAAAGAATCAGTCAAGGGTATGTCGCTTGAACAGAAATGGAAGTGGTTCATATTTTGCTGATTATATACTAAAATACTACAAAGCCAGGATTAAGGAGACCAAAGAATCAGTCATGGGTATGTTGCTTGAACAGAACTGTAAGTGGTTCATATTTTGCTGATTATATACTAAAATACTACAGATACAGGATTAAGGAGACCAGGGAATCTAACAGGTTTACATTTTGCTGATTATATACTAAAATACTCCAAATCCAGGATTAAGGAGACCAAAGAATCAGTCATGGGTATGTATCTTGAATAGAACTGTAACTGTACATTATTGATGATTATATACTAAAATACTACAGATCCAGGATTAAGGAGACCAGAGAATCAGTAATGGATATGCTGTTCGAAAAGAACTGTAACTGGTTTATATTTTGCTGATTATATACTAAGATACTACAGATCCAGGATTAGGGAGGACAAAGAATCAGTCATTGGTCTGTTACTTGAATAGAGCTGTAGGTGGTTACATTACTGCATATTATATACTAAAATACTACAGATCCAGGACTAAGAGAATCTGTCACTGATATGCTGTTTGAATAGAACAGTCAAGTGGTTTACATAATTACTGATTATATAGTAAGACTCTTCACAACCAGGATTAAGGAGACCAGAGAGTCAGCCATGGATATGTTGTTTGAATAGAACTGTCAGTTGGATTAGACTATTGCTGATTATATACGGAAATACTACAGATCCAGGATTAAAAAGACCAGAGAATTAGTTATGTGTATGTTGTTTGAATAGAACTGTCAGGTGGTTTACATCATTGCTGATTATATACTAAAATATTATAGATCCAGGATTAAGGAGACCAGAGAATCAGTCACATGTATGCTGTTCGAATCGAACCTTAATTGATTTATATTTTGCTGATTATATACTAAAATACTACAAATCCAGGATCAAGGAGACCAAAGAATCAGTCATGGGTATGTTGCTTGAAAACAACTGTAAGTGGTTACATTATTGCTGAATATATGCTTAAATACTACAGATCCAGGATTAAGGAGACCAGAGAATCGGTCATTGGTCTGTTGTAAGAATAGAACTGTCTGATGGTTTACATTATTGCTGATTATATTCTAAAATACTACAGATCCAGGATTAAGGAGACTAGAGATTCCGCCATGGGTATGCTGATTTAATAGAACTCTCATCAGTTGGTTTAGACTATTTCTGATTATATACTAGCACACTTCAGGTCCAGGATTAAGGAGACCAGAAGATCAGTCAAGAGAATATTGTTTCAATAGAACAAAACTATGAGGTGTTATTCCTGATTGCATATTGCAGACAATCAGTTATGGGTATTTTGTTTGAATAGAACCAGTAGGTGGTTTACATTATTGCTGATTATATACTCAAGACACTTCAGCAGATCGAGTATTAAGGAGAACAGAGAATCAGCCATGGGTATGTTGTGTGAATAGAACTTTAAAAGTGGATACATTATTGCTGATTATATACTAAAATACTACAGATAGAGGATTAAGGAGACCAGAGAATAAGTCAGAGGTGTGCTGTTCGACCAGAACTGTATCTGGTTTACATTATTGCTGATTATATACTCAAGACACTTCAGCAGATCGAGTATTAAGGAGAACAGAGAATCAGTCATGGATATGAAATGGAACTGTCAGTTGGTTTACATTATAACTGATTATATATAGTAAGACACTTCACATCCAGGATTAAGGAGACCAGAGGATTAGCCATGTGTATGTTGTTTGAATAGAACTGTGAGGTGGTTTACATTATTGCTGATTACATCCTAATACACTTCAGATCCAGGATTAAGGAGACCATAGAATCAGTCATTGGTATGTTGTTTGAATAAAACCGTAAATGGGTTACATTGTTGCTGATTATATACTAAAATACTACAAAGCCAGGATTAAGGAGATCAAAGAATCAGCCATGGGTATGTTGCTTGAATAGAATTGTGAGAAGTACATTATTGCTGATTGTATACTAAAATACTACAAATCCAGGATTAAGGAGACCAGGGAATCAGTCATGGATATTTTGTTTGAATAGAACTGTAACTGGTTTATATTTTGCTGATTAAATACTATGATACTACAAATCCTGGATTAAGGAGACCAAAGAATCAGTCATGTGCATGTTGCTTGAATAGAACTACAAATCCTCAATTAAGAAGACCAAAGAATTAGTCATGTGCATGTTGCTTGAATAGAACTGTAAGTGGTTACATTATGGATGATTATATACTAAACTACTACAGATCCAGGATTAAGGAGACACGGGAATCAGTCATGGGTATGCTGTTCGAATAGAACTGTAAGTGGTTTATATTTTGCTGATTATATACTAAAATACCAGTCCAGTATAAAGGAGACCAAAGAATCACCCATGGGTATGTTGCTTGAATAAAACTGTAAGTGGTTACATTACTGCTGATTATATATACTAAAATACTACAGATCCAGTATTAAGGAGACCAAAGAATCAGCCATGGGTATGTTGCTTGAATAGAACTGTAAGTGGTTACATTATTGCCGATTACATACTAAAATACTACAGATCTAGGATTAAGGAGACCAGAGAATTAGTCATGGGTATTTTGTTTAAATAGAACTGTCAGGAGTTTTAGATTATAGCTGATTATATACTCGGACATTTCAGATCCAGGATATAAGAGGCCAGAGAATCAGTCAAGAGAATATTGTTTGAATAGAACTGTGAGGTGTTTACATTATTGCTCATTGCATATTGCAGACAATCAGTTATGGGTATTTTGTAGGAAAAGAGGATCAGTTGTGCATATCAAATGGAACTTTCAAGTGGTTTACATTTTTACTGATTATATAGTAAGACATTTCACATCCAGGATTATGGAGAACAGCAGATTAGCCATGGGTATGTTGTTTGAATAGAACGGTGAGATAGTTTACATTATTATATACTAATACACCTCAGAACCAGGATTAAGGAGACCAGAAAATCAGTCATTGGTATGTTGTTTGAATAGAACTGTCAGGTGATTCAGACTATTGCTGATTATATACTAACACAATTCTGATCCAGGATTAACGAGACCAGAACATCAGTCATTGGTATGTTGTCTGAATAAAACCATAAATGTTGCTGATTATACATTGTTGCTGATTATACATTAAAATACTACAAATGTGGTTTATACTAATACACCTCAGAACCAGGATTAAAGAGACCAGAGAATCAGTCAGTGGTATGTTGTTTGAATAGAACTGTCATATGGTTTAGACTATTGCTGAATATATACTAACACACTTCAGATCCAGGATCTAGGAGACCAGAGAATCAGTCAATGGTATGTTGCTTGAATAAAACTGTAAATGGGTTGCATTATTGCTGATTATATACTAAATACTACAAATCCAGGATTAAGGAGACCAGAGAATTAGTCACTGGTATGTTTTCTGAATGGAACTGAAAGTGGTTCACATGATTGCTGATTATATACTAAAATACTATAGATCCGGGATTAAGCAAACAAGAGAATGAATCATGGGCATGTTGTTTGAAAAGATGTCAGGTGGTTTAGATTGTTGCTAATTATTTACTAACACATTTCAGATCCAGGATAAGGGATACCAGAGAATGAGCATGTCATGGGCATATTGTTTGAATAGAACTTTCAGTTGGTTCAGATTATTGCTGATTGTACATGTATAATAAATTCCTTCAAATGCAGGATTACGGAGATTAGGGAATCAGTCAGAAAAATATTGGTTGAATAGAGCTATCAGTTTGTATACACTATTGGTGATTATATATGAAGACACTTCAGATCCAGGATTAAGGAGACCAGAGAATCAACCATGGCTATGTCGTTTGAATACAACTGTCAGTTGGTTTACATAGATTTATTTATTTTGGGGGCTTCAACGGCACTTTTAACAGCCAGGGTCACCTCATGTTGGACAGTTTAACAGGTGGTGGAGGAAGCTGAAGAGAACCACTGACCAATGGCCAGCAACTGTCAGACTCCCCAATGTACTAACTCCACACATGCAAGTTTAGCAATGGCTGATGACAAGAGCAACATAGACATGCAGTTATACTAAGACACTTTGGATTTTGAATTAAAGAGCCCAGATAATGTGTCCTGTGTATTTCATTTGAATACAACTGTCAGGTGGTTAACATTATTGCTCATTATATACTAACACACTTCGGATCCAGAATTAAGGAGACCAGCGAATCAGTCATTGGTATGTTGTTTGAATAGAACTGTCACATGGTTCAAATTATTTCTGATAAAATACTAACATACTTCAGATCCAGGATTAAGGAGGATGTTGTTTGAATTGTTTGTTGTTGAATTGTTTACAATGTTGCTGATTATATACTAAGACACCTCAGATCCAGGATTAAGGAGACAGGGATAATGAGTCATGGATTTGTTGTTTGAATAGAAGTGGCATGTGGTTTACATTATTGTTGATTATTTATTAACACACTTCAGATCCAGGATCCAGGATTAAGAAGACTAGTAAATCAGTTATGGGTATATTATTTGAGGTGGTTTACATTATTGCTGATTATATACTAACACACTTCAAGTTCAATGAAAGTGTCAATGACACTGTAGCTTAACTTGTCTGTGTGTTGCGTTTGATGAAAGGATTATGAAATAAGACAAGAATTGTGATAATTGGGAATATGTTAATTTCCATTCCCTGTATGCTATGCTTTTAATAAAAATAATAAGAGGTGTACACTGTACTAAAGGATGGAGGGGTGGGTTAATATGGCCTCACAGTTAATGTATGTGGCCATGACAGTTAATGTATGTCAACGAAAGTTACCAAGTTACTGTGAAATTATTCCAAAATGAGTCATCCTATCAGGTTACATTGAAATCCCTTCATAAATATGGCCTGTAGACTGTGCTAAAGGTTTTCTGGCTTCGGGCCTGTGTTGCCATGATGGTTGACCGATTCCAACTAAAAGGGGACGTCCTCATCTCAACATTATACTGAGTCATTCTACTAAGTTACAGTGAAATCCCTTCACAAATATGACCTGCAGTCTGTACTAAAGTTTTTCGGGTTTTGGGGGTCGTCATCATGGTTGAATGATCATGACCAAAAGGGGATGTTGTCATCTGGGCATCATCTGGAGTGATCCTTCGAAGTTACAATGAAATCCCTTTATAAATATGACCAGCAGACTTTGCTCAAGATTTTCAGGCTTCGGGCCCCTGAAGCCGTCACAGTCGACCAAAAGGGGATGTCATCATCTAGGCACTATATGTCGTCAACCTAACAAATTGCAATGAAATCCTTACATAAATACGACCTATAGACTATACTAAGGGTTTTGGGGTTTGGGGGTCAGGCAGCCATGTTCTCATCTAGACATTATTTGGAGTCATCCTACCAAGTTAACAATGAAATCTCTTCATAAATATGACCTGTAGACTGTGCTAAAGGTTTTCAGGCTTTTGGCTCGGGCAGCCATCATCGATGAATGATCATGACCAAAAGGGGACATTCTCATCTGGGCATCATCTGGAGTGATCCCACGAAGTTACAATGAAAACCCTTCATTAATATGACCTGTAGACTGTGCTCAAGGTTTTCAGGCTTTGGGCCCCTGTAGCCATCACAGTTGACCAATCACGACCAATAGGAGATGTCATCATCTAGGCTTTATATGGAGGCAACCTAACAAGTTACGATGAAATTCTTCCATAAATACGACCTATAGACTATGCTAAAGGTGTTTGGACTCGGGCAGCCATCAAGGCTGAACGATCGCGACCAAGCTGGGACATTCTCATCTAGACATTAATTGGAGTCATCCTACCAAGTAACAATGAAACCCCTTCATAAATATGACCTGTAGACTGTGCTAAAGGTTTTTGGCTTTGAGTCCCTGTAGCCGCCACAGCTGCCCAATCACGCCCAAAAGGGGACGTTCTCATCTAGACATTATATGGTTTCAACCCACCAAGTTACAATGGAATCCCTCCATAAATATGACCTGTAGACTGTGCTAATGGTTTTCGGGTTCTGGGCTTGGGCAGTCATCATGGTTGACAGATTGCGACCAAATGGGGAAGTTCTCATTCAGACAACATCCTGAGTTATCCTACCAAGTTACACTGAAATCCCTCCGTACTGAATATGACCTGCAGAGTGTACTAAAAGTTATTGGGTTTCGGGCTTGGACAGCCATCACAGTTGACAGATCATGACTAAAAGGGGATGTTCTCATCTAGGCATTATACAGAGGCATCCTACCAAGTTACAATGAAATCCCTTCATAAATACATCCTGTAGACTGTGCTAATAGTTTTTGGGTTTTGGGCTCGGGCAGCCATACCAGTTGACAGGGGGCGTTCTCATCTAGATATGATCCCAAACGTGCATATGAAATTTTGTGATGATCAGACAAGAACTATGGGTGTAGCCTGTACTAAAGGAAAATGTGAACAGACTCACAGACTTCCGCATACGTGATGGCAATAGCTTATCTTGACTTTGTCAAGCTAAGCTAAAAATAATGGAGACCATAGAATCAGTCAAGAGTATGTTGTTTCAATAGAAATGTCAGGGGTCTTATATTAATTTGTATATATCTTAACACACTTCAGATCCAGCATTAGAGACCAGAGAACCAGTCATGTGTATGTTGTTTTGATAGAACCCTAAGATGATTTACATTATTGTGAATTTTATACAATCATATTTCAGATGCGTACTTCAGACTGAGTAAGACAAAGAATCAGTCAACAAAATGTTTTTTATATTATTATGAATTATATACTAAAATACTTCTGATGCAACCATAAGGAAGCCAGAGTATCAGTCATGTGTACGTTGTTTGAATAGAACTGTCAGGTGGTTTACAATATTGCTCAGTATATATGAACACACTTCAGATCGAAGATTAAGGTGATAATCAGTCTACATTACAAAAATTATGTTTCATACCATGATGAATGTTGTTTTCCATTTCATCAGCTGTAGAAGTACCACTTGAAGCACAACATGTTTCTATAAAATAAAACAACATATAATAAAATTCAATGACACTGCAGCTTAACCTGGCTGTAAGTAGTGTTTAATGCAAAAAATAACCCTCAATGTTTATGAAAGGATTGTGAAAGAAAACAAGAATTGTGATAACTGAACATGTGTTAAGTTCAGTAGCCTTCATGCTATGTATTCAATAAGAATAATCTGAGGTGTAGACTGTAACTAAAGGAATTGCAGACTAGGTTGATTTGGCCCTCACAGTTAATGTATGTCAACTAAAGTTACAGTAAAATCATTCAAAAAAGTCACATCCTATTAAGTTACATGGAAATGCCTTCATAAATATAACTTGTAGACTATGTAAAAGGAATGCAGGTCATGTGCCGGTTGGGTGGTCTTGGTTGACAGATTGTGACCAAAATAGGACAGTCTCGCCTTGATATCACACAGAGTCATCCTACCAAGTTACAATGAAATCCCTTCATAAATACAAGAGGCCCCAGGGGCCCTGAGGGTGCTCACCTGACATGGTAGCTTAATTATCAACTCAGGAAATTGATTTTAACAAGTTGCATCTGCTCCTCCTAAGAAAAGCTTATACCAAATATCCAAAAATTCTGACCAGTGGATCTAAAAAAAACGATTTTTAAAGAATATTCCTCATATTGAACTAAGTTATAATTCGGGCTCCCACAGGGAGCCCATATATGAACCCAGGAACTTGGCTTCAACAAGCTTGAATCTTACCCCCCTAAGGATGCTGCACACCAAATATCAAAATATTCCAACTGCTGGATCTGAAGACGAAGATTTTTAAAGACAATTCCTCATTTTGAACTAAGTTATAATTCGGGCTACCACAGTGAGCCCAAATATAAACCCAGGGAATTGGCCTGAACAAACTTCAATCTCACCTACTAAGCATGCTGCATACCCAATATCAAAAGATTCTGCCTGTAGGATCTTGAGAAGAAGATTTTTAAAGAAATTTGCCTGAAATGCACTAAGTTCAAATTTGGGCTCCTATACTGAGCCCAAATATGAACTCAGGGGGGCCAATTTGAACAAACTTGAATCAGATCCACCCCACAATGTTGCATACCAAATATCAAAAGATTCTGCCTGCTGGATCTGGAGAAGAAGATTTTTTAAGAAATTTGCCTGAAATGCACTAAGTTCGAATTTGGGCTTCTATACTGAGCCCAAATATGAATCCAGGGGGCCAATTTGAACAAACTTGAATCAGATCCACCTCACAATGTTGCATACCAAATATCAAAAGATTCTGCCTGCTGGATCTGGAGAAGAAGATTTTTTAAGAAATTTGCCTGAAATGCACTAAGTTAGAATTCGGGCTTCTATACTGAGCCCAAATGTATATCAAGGGAGCCGATTTGAACAAACTTAAATCAGATCCACCCCACAATGTTGCATACCAAATATCAAAAGATTCTGCCTGCCGGATCTGGAGAAGAAGATTTTTTAAGAAATTTGCCTGAAATGCACTAAGTTAGACTTCGGGCTTCTATACTGAGCCCAAATGTAAATCCAAGGAGCCGATTTGAACAAACTTGAATCAGATCCACCCCACAATGTTGCATACCAAATATCAAAAGATTCTGCCTGTTGGATCTGGAGAAGATTTTTTAAGAAATTTGCCTGAAATGCACTAAGTTCGAATTTGGGCTTCTATACTGAGCCCAAATATGAATCCAGGGGGCCAATTTGAACAAACTTGAATCAGATCCACCCCACAATGTTGTACCAAATATCAAAAGATTCTGCCTGCCGGATCTGGAGAAGAAGATTTTTTAAGAAATCTGCCTGAAATGCACTAAGTTAGACTTCGGGCTTCTATACTGAGCCCAAATGTAAATCCAGGGAGCCGATTTGAACAAACTTGAATCAGATCCACCCCACAATGTTGCATACCAAATATCAGAAGATTCTGTCTGCTGGATCTGGAGAAGAAGATTTTTTAAGAAATTTGCCTGAAATGCACTAAGTTCAAATTTGGGCTCCTATACTGAGCCCAAATATAAACCCAGGGGGCGAATTGAACAAACTTGAATCATATCCACCCCACAACGTTGCATACCAAATATAAAAAGATTCTGCCTGCTGGATCTGGAGAAGAAGATTTTTTAATGTTTCTCCCATTGCCTACAGTGTTAAAAAGTGCACTCAGTAATTTTTCAAAAGTCCTGAAAAAAAATACCTTGTGATCAAACCGATAGGGATTTTTTTTAACCATTCTGTTCTACTGGATAAAAGTAAGCTTTATACAAAAATAAGAATTCTCTGTGCCATGTAGTTTTGGAGATATGGCAGTTTTAAGGTTTTTCCTATTTTTAGCTCCTGAGGTTCCCACGGGGCAATGAAATTTGGTTCAAATCGACCTCACGGTTCTGAAAATAGAAATTTTAGGCGTGGCCAAAATTTTTGCCCCTTCCGTAACGAAGACAATTAATGCCCGACAAACTTCTCTTGCACAAACTTGATTCTAAACCTCAAAAGGACTCTGTATACCACATATCAAGTCTCTGCTACTGGTGCTTCATTAGGAGATTTTTAAAAAAATGGCCATTTTTTCCTCACCCCTCTGCTCAATATGAGCCGAAACCTAATTTGTAAAAAAATCAAAATATAACCACTACTTACATGAAATTTAATTAAAATGTGTCCAGTGATTTAGGAGAAAGAGGGACAAACACCACCTTCATGCAGGACGACGGATGGATGGACGGACGATGGACGAAGAGTGATCAAAAAAGCTCACCCTGACTTTCAGTCAGGTGACCTAACAAGCTGCTCCAGGGGGGCGGAGGGTGCTAACCCGGCATGGTAGCCAAAATATCAACCAAGGGAATTGACAAGTTCCATCTGCCCCTCCTAAGAAAAGCTTATACCAAATATCGAAAGATTCTGACCAGTGTATCAGAAAAAAAGACTTAAAGAATATTCCTCAAATTGAACAAAGTTATATAATTCAGGCTCCAAATATGAACCAGGGACTTGGATTGAACAAACTTGAATACCCCCCCCCCCCCCCGCCCCCCTCCCACAAAGGATGCTACATACCAAATATCAAAAGATTTTTAAAGAATATTTCTCATATTGCACTAATCCTAACATTTGGGCTCCCATAGACAGCCCAAATATAGACACAGGGATATGATTTCAACAAACATGTGAATGAATCTTCCAAAATTGTTACATGTGAAATATGAAAGCCTTTGAAGCAGTGGTATGGGAGAAGAAGATTCTTAAATGTTTTCCCATTACTCACAGTGTTAGAAAAATGATGACTGAAAAAGTCCCCTATGATAAAACCGATGGCAATTTTCATTATACCATTCCTTTCTGCTTTTCCTAATGAAGCTTCAAACAAAATAAAAATTCTCAGTACTGTGTAGTTTTGGAGATATGGGCGTTTGAATTTTTTTCTGTTTTTAGCTCCTTCTGTTCCCATGGGGTGACAGGAAATTTTTGGGGGGTATATATTAGGTACTCATGATCCAATAAGTCATATCAAATTCGGTTCAAACCAGCCTCTCAGTTCGAAAAATAAAAATGTTGGTACAGTTTGGGCTCCCACAAGAAGCCCAAATATGAACCCAGGCATTTGGCTTTAACCAATGTATATCTCACTTCACTTAGGATACTGCATACCAAATATCAAAAGATTCTCACTGGTGGATGTGAAGAAGAAGATTTTTGAAGAATATTCCTCATATTGAACTAAGTTATAATTTGGGCTCTGACAGGGAGCCCAAATATAAACCCAGGGGCTTGGCTTGAACAAACATAAATCTCCCCCCCCCCCCCCCAAGGATGATGCATACCAAATATCTAAACATTCTGACTGCTGGAATTGAAGAATATTTCTCATATTGAACTAAGTTATAATTCAGGCTTCAACTGTGAACCAAATTATGAACCTGGGGACTTGGCTTGAACAAACTTGAATCCCCCCCCCCCCCCCCCCCCCCCAGAATGATGCATATCAAATGTCAAAAGATTATGATTGGTGGATCAGAAGAAGAAGATTTTTAAAGAATATTCCTCATACTGCTCTAATTTAAACATTTGGGCTCCCACAGAGAGCCAAATATGGACATACGGATTTCTTTCAAACAATCTTCCAAAGATGTTATATGTGAAATTTGAAAGCTTTTGGTTCAGTGGTTTGGGAGAAGAGGCGTCTGAAATGTTTTCCCTATTGCCCACAGTGTTAGAAAAAGAAGACACAGCACTTTTTCCAAGTCCCCAAAAAGTACTCTGTGATAAAACCGACAGCAATATTTTTGACCGTTCCATTCTGTTAGCCCTAAGAAAGCTGCACACCAAAAAAGTGCTGTGTAGTTTGGAAGATATTTACATTTTAATTTTTTTCTATTTTTAGCTCCTGCAGTTCCCATGGGGCAATGGGAAAAAAAATGTTAGCATAAATTAAGTACTTATGACCCCATAAACCCTCATATCAAATTTGGTTCAAATCAGCCTCTTGGTTTGGAAAATAGAAATTTCAGGCGGGGCTAAAATTCTTGCCCCTCCCATAATATGGCGAATATATACCTTCAAACTTCTCTTGAACAAATCTGAGTCTACATCTCAAAAGGAAACTGCTCACCAAATATCAAGTCTCTGCTACTGCTGGTTCATGAGAAGAAGATTTTTTAAGATTCACTTTTTGGATGTGGCCATACCGAGGGGCAGGTCAACTTGATTTGAACAGAATCAAAATGTGATGTCATAACAAACTTCACTTAAATCTGTTCAGTGGTTTTGGAGAAAAAGCAAACACCATGTTCAAGGATGACGGACAGTGAGTGATCACTATAGCTCACCCTGACTTTCAGTCAGATGTGCTAATGAACTGTAGACTGTGCTAAACAAATCTAGATCAAGTGCCAGTGCACCTGTCAAGATCAAAACAAGACATTCTCATCAAGACTTTATATTTAGTCATTCTACCAAGTTATAATAAAATCCTGTCATAAATATGACCTGTAGACTGTGCTAAAGGTTTTCGGGCTTCTGCCTATGTGTTCCTTTGGCCGATCATGACCACAATAGGACATTCTCATCTAGTCACGACCTCAACCTGCAAATGAAATTTTGTGAATACCGTACAACAACTACTATGCTACATAAAATGTGAACAGACTCGCAGACTAACAGACATGTGATGGTAATAGCTTATCTTCACTTCGTCAAGATAACCTAAAACCCACCTAAAAGTTGGTGTACTTCTCCACTCCCTCCACATTTGCCCCGCCTCACTCCTGAGATGTTGTATGTCAATTATGAAAGGATTCTGATTGGTGAATCTGAAAAAGAAGATTTTTGATGAAATTCTTGCATATTTCACTAAACTAAAATTCAGGATCTTATATAGATTCTAAATATTAAACCATGCACTTGATTTGAAGAAAGTCGAATCTGATCCACCTATAGATGCAGTATAAAAAATATGAAAGCATTCTGACTGGTCAAACTGAAGATGATTTTTAAAGTAATTCCCTCACATTGCCATAATTTAAAATTTGGACTCCCATAAGGAACTCAAATATTAACCCAGAAACCTACTTTGAACAAACTTGAAGCTGATTCCCCTAGAGATGTTGTATACTAGATATGAATAGGGAGCCTAAATATTAATAGGAATCGAACTGAACAAACTTGATCTGACCACCCTTGAGATGTTGGATACCAAATATGAAAGTATTCAGAGTGGTGGATTTGAAGGCGACAATTTTGAAAGATTATCCCCATATTGTACTAGGTTGAAAATTGGGCTTTCATTGGAAGACCAAATATTAAACCTGGTTTGAACAATCTTGAATCTGGCCATCAAAAAAATAATGTAGAGTAAATATAAAAAGATTCTGACTGGTGGTTCGGAAAAAGATTTTTAAAAATTATTACCCATATTACCTAAAGTAAAAAAAATTGAGCCCAAATATGAAGCAAAGGGCTTCATTTCAACAAACATGCATCCCCACCCTCTTCCATGCCCACCTACTCCTCCCAAGGGATACTGCATACCAAATATAAGATTCGGATAATTGGTTCTGGAGAATTTTTTTTTCAATTTTTGCAAATATGCTCACATTTTTGCCCGCTACCAAACACCCTAACACAACTAAGGCCATACAAAGTAGATCTTGTTTCTCAGGCCATTATTTGTAAAATTGCATGCGGGCGAGCGTTTTTTTATTTTATTTTTTATATCTGTAATTATTTCTTTGCCATCAAAAATGTATGTTCTTGGTTTATGTTTTAGGTCTCATAATCTGCAGAATAGCATGTGTGGTGGTGTATTTTGTCCCTTGAGAGCAAGAAGGCTTTGCAATGCTAAAGCATTGCAAAGCCTTCTTGCACTCAGGGACAAATTTATCAATGTTTTTAACTTGGGTAAAATATCAGACATAAACCATTTAATTTTTATTTTTTTTAAGTTCACATTGGTTATAAAAAGAGAGTATGCGGCAGCCAAAAGGTCCATGCGGGAGGGCCTGAGAAACAGAGTTTTATTTTCTTTAGGCCTAATGGCAATTTTTTTTTAACATTCAGTTCTACTGGTCCTAAGGATGCTTCATACAAAATAATAGATCTCTGTTGCATGCAGTTTGGGAAAAATGGGCGTTTGAAAATATTTTAGCTCCTGGAGTTCCTACTGGAACACAGGAAATTTTTTTGGCTTTGGCATGAGTCAAATATCTATGACTCAATAATACCACATACCAAATTTGTTTCGGATCAGGCCATTAGTTCAGAAAATAGAAATTTTGGGTTGTGGCACTCCCACTACAAAGGCAAATACTGCACAAAAGATTTCTGTTCATAAATGTGATTCTCGCCTCAAACTGAAGCTCCATACCAAATATAAAGTCACTGAATGCACTGGTTCATCATAAGATTTAATTGGCATGTTTAATTGAACAGAAATGGAATGCCCATTTGGTCCATCACTTACACAAACTTTCATTTGAATTGGTCCAGTGGTTTCAGAGAAGACTCAAAGACAACTTGATATGTAACAATGAACATAGGATTACTGACAAACATTGATAACAATACCTCACCCTGACTTTCAGTCAGGTGAGCTAAAAAGTTCAGTGGTTGAAGATAAGTGGTAAATGGTGAGTGCTGAATATTAGTGTATTACAAAAGTCATCAATCATACCATAATCTATCTGGTTTCACATCTCATCGTCCCCAGAACTAAAAGCTGTAGCATAATATGTTCTAAAAATAAAACAAAACAAACATTATATAAGAAAAAAAGTTTTCAAACCAAGTAGTTGCATTATGCATTTGACAGGTTTCCACTCATGACCTAAACTGCATTGATTCATCAATGATCTTAATGTGGGATATGTATTGTTACAGACAATATCACCAAAACATGCACAATGCTTACATGTAGGTGTTCATTTACAAGATGACGTTGAGTGATTCCCTGGTCACCATAATACTGGATCTGACCTGTGTCAATATACAATAACCAAATATATATGTCATTAAAACTGGCATACTGAATGCATCAGGCTTCTGAAAATTACAGCAAAGCTCATACTGTTTATGCAAAGTTTATGCAAACCTCCATTGGCATAACCCATTTGCAAATTATGCAAAATTAAATTATCTGTGGATTGTAAATAAAAACCTGATGTATGAAATTTAAATGAAAGTTTCAGTAACACTGTAGCATAACTTGTGTGTTGTGTTTGATTATTCATTTATTTATTTATTTGTGTTTAAGGTCACATATTTCTGCACAATGGCTAATCATGACCATGACAGTTTTACGGGTGGAGGAAGCCGGAGCACCCGGAGAGAACCACCAAGCAACGTCGAGCAACTGTCAGCTCCCCAACATAGTAACTCCACACAAGCAGGGTTAGCATTGGTTGAAGACAAGTGCACCTTCTATGTGCAGTACACCTTAGTACACAACGCCCACCGTGTCCCCACGTGGGCATGTGGGTGAAGTGTCTTGCCCAAGGACACAACATGGTTGCCGCCTGCACCTCTACCTACTGAGCCACCGTGCCCCCATGTTTGATGAAAAGGATAATGTTCAATGTTTATGAAAGGATTAGGAAATAAGACAAGAATTGTGATAATTGGGAATAGGTTCATTTCTATTCCCTGTATTTATTTATTTATTGTTGTGTAAGGTCACATACTTCTGCACAATGGCTAATCATGACCACAACATGGAGATAAAGTTAAGGTCAGTCAATCGTTTATATCCCATGCTGCATATTTTAGAGGACTTGCACCCCAAGCATTAGTGACTGGGTCCTATTTTACCAGTGAAACAGAGCTTGTTTACCACAGTAAACAAGCACTGCTTCACTTCCCGGGGTTCCCACAGGGGTGTTCCCTGTATGCTATGTTTTTGATAAAAATACTATTGAGGTGCACACTGTACCAAAGAGAGAGCTGAGGGGTGGGTTAATATGACCTCACAGTTATTGTATGTGGCCCTCACAGTTAACGTATATCAACAAAAGTTACCAAGTTACATGTACAGTGAAATTATTCCAAAACGAGTCATCCTATGAAGTTACATTGAAATCCCTTCATAAATATGGCCTGTAGACTGTGCTAAAAGTTTTCGGGCTTCGGGCCCCTGTAGCCGTCAGTTTCCCAATTGTGTCCAAAGGGGACGTTCTCATCTAGACATTATATTAAGTCAACCTACCAAGTTACAATCAAATCCCTTCATAAATATGACCTGTCGACTGTGCTAAAGATTGTTGGGCTTTGGGCTTGGGCAGCCATCATGGTTGAATGATCGCAACCAAAAGGGGACATTCTCATCTGGGCATCATCTGGAGTGATCCTACGAGTTACAATGAAATCCCTTCATAAATATGACCTATAGACTGTGCTCAAGGTTTTTAGGCTTCAGGCCTCTGAAGCCATCACAGCTGACCAATCATGACCAAAAGGGGATGCCATCATCTAGGCATTATATGGAGTCAAACTAACAGGTTACAATGAAATCCTTCCATAAATATGACCTTTAGACTATGCTAAAGGTTTTGCGCTCGGGCAGCCATCAAGGCTGAATGATCGAGACCAAAATGGGACATTCTCATCTCAACATTATTTGGAGTCATCCCACCAAGGTACAATGAAATCCCTTCATAAATGTCACCTGTAGACTGTGCTAAAGGTTTTCGGGCTTCAGGCCACTGTAGCCATCACAGTTGCCTAATGGTGTCCAAAAGGGGCTGTTCTCATCTAGACATTATATGAAGTCAACCTACCAAGTTACAATGAAATCCCTTCATAAAAATGACTTGTAGACTGTGCTCAAGATTTGCGAGCTTCGGGCACCTGTAGCCATCACAGTTGACCAATCATGACCAAAAGGGGATGTCATCATCTAGGCCTAACAAGTTACAATGAAATCCTTCCACTAATACGCCCTACAGACTATGCTAAAGGTCTTTGGGCTCAGGCAGCCATAAATGCTGAATGATCACGACAAAAAGAGGATATTTTCATCTAGACATTATTTGGAGTCATCCTACCATGCTACAATGAAATCCCTTCATAATTATGACTTGTAGACTTTTCTAAAGGTTTTTGGGCTTCGGGCCTCTGTAGCTGTCACAGTTGACCAATCGTGTCCAAAAGGGGAGGTTCTCATCTAGACATTATATGAAGTCAACCTACCAAGTTACAATGAAATCCCTTCATAAATATGACCTGTAAACTGTGCTAAAGGTTTTCGGTCTTCGGGCTTGGGCAGCCACCACGGTTGAATGATCACAACCAAAGGGGACAATCACATCTGGGCATCATCTGGAGTGATCCTACGAAGTTACAATAAAATCCCTTCATAAATATAACCTGTAGACTGTGCTCTAGGTTCTCGGGCTTCGGGCACCTGTAGCTATCACAGTTGACCAATCACGACCAAAAGGGGATGTCATCATCTAGGCATTATATGGAGTCAACCTAACAGGTTACAATGAAATCCTTTCATAAATATGACCTTTTGCCTATGCTAAAGGTTTTTGGGCTCGGGCACCCATCAAGGCTGAATGATCGCGATCAAAATGGGACGTTCTCATCTAGACATTATTTGGAGTCATCCTACCAAGTTACAATGAAATTCCTTCATAAATATGACCTGTAGACTGTGCTAAAGGCTTTTTTGCTTCGGGCCCCTGTAGCCGTCACAGTTGCCCAATCACGTCCAAAGGGGGACTTTCTCATCTAGACATTATATGAAGTCAACCCACCAAGTTACAATGAAATTCCTCAAAAATATGACATGTAGACTGTGCTAAAGGTTTTCGGCTCGGGCAGTCGTCACAGTTGGCAGATCATGCCCAAATGGGGAAATTCTCATCTAGACATCACAAGGAGTCATCCTACCAAGTTACAATGAAATCCCTCCATATTAAACATAACCTGCAGACTGTGCTAAAAGATTTTGGGTTTCAGGCTTGGGCAGCCATCACGGTTGACAAATCATGCCCATAAGGTGACGGTCTCATCTAGGCATTATACAGAGGCATTCTACCAAGTTACAATGAAATCCCTTCATAAATATGATGTGTAGACGGTGCTAATGGTTTTCGGGTTTTGGGCTCGGGCAGCTATACAATTGACAATTTATTGATGCAAAGAGTACAGATTTTCTCATGCCTTGACAAAAGCCCTAGTAAGCTGATTTCCTTCACTGTACTTGTTTTTAAGCGTTGGAGCAGGGTTTATACATTGTAGCCTATGACATCACCGATAACAGAAGAAAATTAAATTTAATTCCTGTTCAAAATTGGAATTTTTTCCATTGATAGGTACCTGTGCTAGTCAATACACGAGATGTGGCCTGTCCCAACCTGGGACCAAGAATATGCAACACACTCTCTGATAGAGCAATAATACCAAGTATCATTAATATCCTTTAAAGCTATAGAAAATAAATTCTCAGGACTTTGTATATTTGGATATGGGTAAGTGAAGTTGAACTAAGTTTGTGACCTTGACCCCTTGAAGACATACATGTACATTCCATACAAACCTTATTTGCAAAACCGTCTCTCGTGGTGGGCAACATTAATATTTATTTATTTACTTATTGGTGTTTAAGGTCACATACTTATGCACAATGGCTAATCATGACCGTGACAGTTTTACGGGTGGAGGAAGCCGGAGTACCCGGAGAGAACCACCGAGCAACGACGAGCAGCTGTCAGCTCCCCAACATCGTAACTCTGAACTCTGCACCGCAGCACAGGCAGGGTTAGATTAGTTGAAGACATGCGCACCATCGACGTGCAGTACACCTCAGTACACAGCGTCATCGTGCCCCCATGTAGGCAATCGGGGTGAAGTGTCTTGCCCAAGGACCCAATGCGGTTGCCGCAGGTGGGATTCGAACCGAGGACCTGTCGGCTTGCAGCCTGCACCTCTGCCACCGCGCCCCCGGCAACATTAATACCAAGTACGATAAATATCCTTCAATGCAATCAAAAGGATAGGACACACATATTTTGTACATTTTGATATGATATGTAAAGTTGAACTAAGTTTGTGACCTTGATCTTGGAGATAAGGCATTCCAACTTTATTCACGACACATTCACTGATAGTGGGCAACAGTAATACCAAGTATCATTAACATCCTTTGAGGCATTCAAAAGTTCTCATCCAGACACGACTTGGAATATTTGGATGTAGGATATGTAAAGTTGAACTAAGTCTTTGACCTTGACCTTGCAGACAAGCATTCCAAACCTTATTTGCCACACACCCTCTGGTGGTGGGCAACAATAACACCAAGCATCATTAATACCCTTCAAGGCTACCAAAAGGTCTGAGCCAGACAAGACTTGGAATATTGAGATATGGGTTTGGAAGTGGGTATTTGAAATAGAACTAAGTCTGTGACTTTGCAGACAAACATTCCAAACCTATCTGTGGCACTTCCTCTGGTGTTCGGCAACAATAATACCACATATCATTAACTACTAAAATGCATAGGATATTACATCTCTTCGAAGAAACAGTCTTAAATTCCATAACTTACGAAATTCTTTTGAGTTACTCTCCAACAATGATCCTAATTTATATAAATGTGGTTTAATTATCATGACATCTTGACTTGACAACTAACTTTTTTGCATTTGTTCATCATTTTGTTCAATTAGTGGAAACTTATAGGTTATCAACTTTGCAACATTGTGCAATCATCACAAAAAAGTTTACAAATACAATATGGTTCAAATTAAATATCATTAGTATCCTTTAACGGTATCAAAAGTTCTGAGCTGGACACAACTTCTACAGACTGATGGATGGATGAACGGACAGACAGAAGGATGTTAAAAGTGGGAGTTGTAGGCTTAAAAAATTACGAAAAAAAATTAATCATTTTAATTTGTTCAGACAACAGTTAAAACCTCGTATTTTTGGAAAAAATTCCAGGGGAGGGGAGAGGGGTTATAGACATGGTTACATCTCCCAACCTAATACTGAAGAGAAACTAACGCTAACCCCAATCATGGATTGACCCTAACCCTTAATATAAATCCCAAAAATTCGCAATAGTCTCATATCTTATTAAGCTCATAATATATCAAATGAAAGTGTCAATGACACTGTAGCTCAACTTGTGTAAGACATGTATATGTAAAGTCTGTGACACAGCAATGACACACAATGATAACAAAGGTACATGTAAAGTTTTGTAAAGATCTTTATATAAATACTGACCGTAGCCTGTAACAAATGTACAGGTAAAGTATTGTAAAGGTGGGTGACAATTAGATGGTGCACCATAAACTAAAAGTTAATTGTTTTGGCCTGTTTGATTCAAACCCTTCTAAGGTTGATTCATACTAATTAATAAATATTTGTCCAGTCCTTCTTAAAATATACGTATTTGATGAATTTTTTATCTTTTGTTCATTTTATTATTATTTTTCTCATTGGAAATAGAAAATCGGGTTGTGCTATTATAATGTTTACCCTCCCCAAACAACACCAAATATTCACACAGGAACCTGGCTTCAACACATTTGAATATACACATACCAGGGATGCTGAATTCAAGAAACATTATTTTATCTGGTGTTTTTGGAAAAGATTTTTAATTATCTCCTTTTTGAGTCCCCGAGCGGGTCTGACTGAACCCCAAAATATTTGTTCTCGCACCTCAGTGATAAAAAAGGCACCCAATAAATTTATAGCAAATATTACTGACATAAACAAATCTTCTTTACAGGTTCTGTGCATACAATGTAATACACACAATTTCTGTAAATAGGACTGCCGACAGACATTTTGAATTTTTGCCCAAGCCCAAAATCACTTGTTACCACCCCATGATGATAACATCTTGCATTTCGGACTGCATCCAAAATACTCATTCTTATCCCAAAGTGATAACAAAGGTACCCAAGAAGCTTTGTGAAGAACGGTTCATATATACAGCCTCTAGCCCGAGCTGTATTGACATGTGCACTTACTGTGTACAAGTAGTACTGAATAAATCAAAGTTCATCTAATTTGCATAATTTCTGCACGAAAAAAAACCCCTGTATTAGATGTGATGTATTCCATGTTACTAAACATTCATACAAAATTTATTCAAATCAGAACCTTCCTACAGAAGTTCTGTACAAAAAACTAACTGTACGTAATTTTGGTACAAAATGGCCACTGGCAGCCATCTTGAATTTTGGATCGCACCCCAAAACACTCGTTCTCGTCCCAAGATGATAACAAAAGTACCCAAGAAGTTTTGTGAAGAACGGTTCATAAACACAGTCCCTAGTCCAAGCGGTATTGATATGTGTACTTACTGTGTGAAAATAGAATTGAATAAACCAAAGTTCAGGAATTTGCATGATTTCTGCACGAGAAAAAAAAAACTATCATATGTGATTTATTCCATGTTACTAAACATTCATTCAAAAGATTTTTCAAATCAGAACTTTCATACAGAAGTTCTTTACAAAAAACTGATGGCACTAATTTTGGTACAAAACAGCTGGCAGTTGCCATCTTGAATTTCGGACCACACCCAAAAACACTTGTTCTCATCCCAAGGTAATAACAAAGGTACCCAAGAAGTTTTGTGATGATCGGTTCATAAATACAGTCTCCAGTCCAAGCTGTATTGACATGTGTACTTATTGTGTATAAGTAGCACTGAATAAATCAGTTCACCTAATTTGCATAATTTCCACACAAAAAAAAAAAGTATTATATGTGATGTATTCAATGTTACTAACTGATTGCACTAATTACGGTACAAAATGGCTGCTGGTAGCCATCTTGAATTTTGGACGGCACCCAAAAACAATCTGAAATCATTCTCGTCCCACAGTGATAACAAAGGTACCTAAGGAGTTTCGTAAAGATTTGTTCATAAATCTGGCCTCTAGCCCGAGCCGTATTGAATTGTTGACAGACGGACAGATGGATGATGGGCCATGGCAACCTCAAATTTGACTACGTTCATAATATTTCGGTAAGCTCATGATGCCTGTCTGGACAAATAAAAACCCTTTTAACTCCCATATTATAGCAAAGAGAGATGATGGACAAACAAAAAGATTGATGGACGGTTGGACACATGGCTGGATAGATGTATGGATTGGATGGCTGGACAGACATAAAAGACGAGGGCAGACAGAGCAATTTCTCCCCCTCCGCACCCCCCCCCCCCCCTCCACCTTCAAATTTTTTTTGGAGGGAGGGGGCATAACATATATAATAAAATATTTCATTCTAACTTGTATATTATGTTGTTTTAAAATTATCAAGATAGAAGCGTTACTGCAAACTCAGACTACCCTGGGGCTATGTACATAATGGAAATGATACAGTGAATTTTTTTTCAACTGAGAAAAAAAGATTTCTCGGATATGAGTAAATCCTCAAGTCTTGGTTTACAATTAAAAATTGTCTATTCTTCGGCTACATGGCCAATTCCAGCTCCCACAGAAACCCAGATATTAACCCAGGGACCTGCTTTAGACAAACTTGAATGTGACCCCACTAGATATGTTGTATACCAAACATAAAAGCATTCTAACTGTTGGATCTGAAGAAGATTTTTTAAAGAAATTTCCTCATACTGCACCAAATTAAAAGTCAGGCTTCCATAGGATGCCCAAAAATTAACCCAGCGACTTGATTTGAAGAAACTTGAATCTGATCCCCACCTCCAAGATGTTGTGTGGCTGCCATAAGGACCCCAAGTATTCACCCAGGAACTTGGTTTGAATAGACTTGAATCTGACGCCCTTAGAAAGGTATACCAAATATAAGACCATTCATTCTAGCTGTTGGATCTGAATAATAACATTTTAAAAGAAATGTTCTCACCAAACTAAGTTGAACAAGAGCACCACTGGGCATTGCATCATATGCCCGTGAACTGTTCAAATTGTACCATTTTAACACATTTGCAATTTTTTTAGAGTGCGAGAAATTTATACTGGCATATATATATATGTTACGGTCAGACTTTGAAATCAGTGAATTTGTGAAATGACTAAATTTTTCAGTCATTTGAGAAAAAGACTAAAAATATTTGACGAATTCTAAGTCCAACAGGGGCCATAATTCAGGCAAAAATTGTTCAGACCGACCCTATATTCGAACTTGACCTGTATTTTGTTGTGATTAAACCACATACAAAATTTGGAGCCAATCGGAAAACAAATACTAAAGTTATCATCCGGAAACCAAATATTTGACAAATTCTAAGTCCAACAGGGGCCATAATTCAGGTGAAAAATGTTCAGACCGACCCCATATTTGAACTTGACCTGTATTTTGCTGTGATTAAACCACATACCAAATTTGGAGCCGATCGGAAAACAAATACTAAAGTTATTGTTTAGAAACCAAACGGACGGACGGACAGACGGACGGATGGACGGACGGATGGACGGACGGACTGACGGCCAGACAGACGGACAATGCCATACTATAATACATCCCGTTTTTCAAACGGGCGTATAAAAATTTGGGGTAACGTAGGGAGCACAAATATTTTTTTACAGAATTTTGCATATTGCACTAAGTTGAAATTTGGGTTACCATCATGACTGCATTTACATAGCAGTTTTCGGAACAATTTTCAACTTATAGCTAATCAATTTCAAATTTATCCAAGTTAAATGACTGCTATTAAATTTTTAAAAAATAATTCGACCCCTGGGTACCATAGGGAGCCCACATATTAACCTAGGAACTTGAACAAACTTCATTCTGCCCCACGAGATCTTATATACCAAATATTAAAGAATTTGTACTGGTAAATATGAAGATGATTTTTAAAGAAATTCCCTCATAATTCATTTAGTTAAAATCTGTGCTCCCATAGGGGACCCAAATAATAAACCGATTACTCAATCTGAACAAAATTGAATCTGACCCTCCTAGAGATGATGTATATCAAATATGAAAGTATTCTGCCTGGTGTATCTGCTGAAGAAGATCTTTAAAGATTATCTCCCATATTGCACCAAGTTAAAATTTGGGTTTCCAATGGGAAGACCAAATATTAACAGAAGGACTTGATTTGAACAATCTTGAATCAGACTCTCGTAACAATGATGTATCTCAAACATGAAAAGAGTCTGACTGGTGGAATTGAAGAAGGTTTTTAAATATGATTCTCCATACAGAGAAACCTGTCTGAAGAGACCACTGTTGTGTGAGACCACCGGTCTTGAGAGATCGTTGTGACCTTGTACAATTTAGGTTGTTTTACTCTATAAAGGACTTGTCATGCAAAATCACTTGTCTTGGGAGACCACTCTTTCATGGAGAAAAGGGTGTATTACCTAAGTTAAAAATTTGGGTCCCTATATTCAGCCAAAATATAAACCACGCGGCTTCATTTCAACAAACTTGTATCTAACTCCCTATGGAAGCTGTGTACCAAATATCAAAAGTTTCTGAGCATTAGTTCTGGAGTCAAATTTGAAAAAAAAAATTTGCAAATAAGCTGACTCAGCATTTGTTTGCTATTTCCTAGGACAGTAACCATGTAAAATTTAGCGCATCACAAATTCTGGACCACATGCACATCTACACTAATTGATACCGATACTTCAGACCAAGTTTCGTAAAAATCCAATAACAAATGTAGGAGTTAAGCGGGGATGCCTTTTGTGATGGAAATTTTGCTATTTCCAGGGGCCATAACTATGCAAAAATTATCACTTCAAAAATTCTTTATCACATGCACATCTACACTTTATACTGATACTTTAGACCAAGTTTCGTAAAAATCCAATGAACATTGAAGGAGGGAAACAGGAAATTTTTTTTTGCAGGAGTCGACTCAAGTACTTATGACCCAATAATACCACATACCATAACTATCAATTCAGAAAATAGAAATTATGGGCATGCAAACAACAAACTTGATTCTGCACCTCAAAAGGAAACTCCATCTGAATTATCAAGTCACTGTACCCACTGGTTCATGAGAAAAAGATTTTTAAACAAGAGATTGTCATTCGGAAGTGACTATGCCCCTGACTTGACAATGACCTTGTCCTCCATCGAGCAAAAATAGATTTGTTTGCGACACATCATCACAACAAAATCTTAGAGACAGACGGACGGATGAAAATGACAAACACTATATGCCCACCAAAAATTGGGGGGGGGGGGGGGGGGCATGAAAATTTAGGAGCACTTTCCACCACTCCCTCCCTATGGGCTGGACATGTTGATTTGAACAAAAATGCAATGCCTCTTTGGAACCATTACTAACACAAACTACATGTAACACTTGAATCAGTTGGCCCTCTAATTTGGAGTGTAGGTGGATGATGGACGGAGACTGATTAGATGAGCTCAACTTGATTGGGTGAGCAAAAAAGAAGGGAGCTTAGAAAATTAAATCCCACTTGATCCCACCATCTATCTCAGGTATATTAAGTAATCTGACTCTGTGTGTACAAGTAGACTCTTTCTCGGGTGTCATTGGCAGTGAGGGAAGAGGCGAGATTGCTGCATGGTGGGTGCAGGTGTCAACAGTTTATGCAGTTCCCTTTTATTAGGAGCTTGTAATTTCACCAATCACCTTACATGTGATACATAAGGGAGAATACTGTAAATGCAATTTTAAGTTTTGCATTTAAAGGTACTGCATTTTAAATCACCATTTCTTTGAATTAGTCATATGTATAACTTATGGGAACTTGATGGTCCATCGATCAGCGTGCCTCACTTCTGATAGAGAAGTTGGGAGTTTCAACCTGATTTACATCACTTGTGCTGTGTCAATGATGAGCAAGGCACTTATTCTCCACCGCTTATGTGTGAATATGGTAGCAAAGTGTGCTACGATATATATGGCATGCCAATGATACGTATGCCATGACATATCAGTGGCCAGCCAAAATGTTATGCCTCCATTCACTTTTTGACACTACTGGTTAATTTTTCGACATTACGTATTTTTACATTACTGGTCGATTTGTTCGACATTACTGGTTAATTTTTTCGACATTACTGGTCGATTTCGACATTACTGGTAAATTTATACACTACTGGTTGTAACAAGCCCCAATACCAGCTAGTGTTAATTTTTTTCGTATAAGTCGAATACCTGTTGCCCACTTATGCTGAATATAAAAACATTTTCAAATCAGATTAAGGGTTCTGAATGGTGAAAGTATGAGAGGTACCAAAAATCCTGCATCTTCCAGGCTAACTCCAGATATTGACCCACAAATTTCACTTGAACAAATTTTATTTGTGACCCGAGAATGAAGCAGAATACCAATCATCAAAGCATTGCATCCACTGGTTTGAGAGATCTTTTAAATGTTTGGGGTAAATTTCCCCCACATACATCCCATTGGTACTGAGGCACTTCAAATGAACAAATTGAAATGCTATCACCACACAAATATAGTGTATACAATTTGTCTGAATTTAAACAAAGTAGTGTTTCAATAAAAAGATTTCAATTTTCCAATTTCCAGCTGCATTAAATGATAGAATGCTAGATTATTTTTCCTGGTCTGAAATTGTCATTCAAAAGTTGTTTTGTTACATATTATATGACCGAGCGTACTGGCTGAAGGCATTCTCCAATAATTTGTAATAAAACAGATTTATAAGAACAAAATATTTTTTGCATTTGACCAAATATGAAACATGAGCAAGGAAAATATCGGCTTTTGCTTTGGTATCCTATATTTTTTTAAAGCCCTGATAGTGGATTCTAGCACTCAACCAGTTAGGATGCTGTATAAGTAAGAAAAATTTGTTTACTTTGAAATTCTCACCTCTGATATCAATATTCCACAAATTCAAATGAAATATGCACAAATTATACATCAAAATGAAGGCTCAACTCACAGAATTGACAGCAGGCGCCAATGGTTTCCTGTAAGTCTGTTACCGTATTTGTACCAGAACTGATAATAAAATAATATTTCCTGAGAACAACTTGTGGCCAAATGATGCAGCGATAGGACTGCATTATGGAAAAGGACAATGCTGTCTGCATTCTTTAATGAAGATGGATTCTATGTTCAATGGACATGTGCAAATCATTCGATGAAAAAGTTATAAACTGAGTTACGGGATCTTCATTCTGGACAAAAAAAAATAAATAAAAATTAAAGTTTTTCCAACACACCGACCCTATTTTTTTTATCCTGTCAGCAGAAACAGAACATAAATATTTTTTAGGCCTTACCATCGAAAAACAAAATCATAATTCTAGGAAATTTCACCAGGTGTCATGATACCTTTCACAGAATATGTTGAACTTTGTTGTCTCCATATAATAACTGTATGCTGTATTAAACCGATCTTTCTCATTTTTTTGATTTTAGAGGGCACTGTATACCGCTTTCTCTGTACGATGACCATGACATGAAATCTAGACTGAACCATCAATGTAAATAAAGCAGACAGTTTTTTAAATTTACCCCCACAAAGTGCAGTCACTGTGTTTTGAAGAATTTTAATGTCCTAGCTTTGTTCATGGATATCTGAAGCACATTTGGACACAAGTTGTTTGCCTGAAATATTATTTTGTTATCAGTTCTGGTACGAATACGGTAGTGGACTGCAAGGAACATTGGTGTTACACAGGTGTCTGCTGCCAACTCTGAGTTATTTATTTATTGTTGTTTAAGGTCACATACTTCTGCACAATGGCTAATCATGACCACAACATGGAGATAAAGTCAAGGTCAGTCAATCGTTTATACCCCATGTTGCCTATTTTAGAGGACTCGCACCCCAAGCATTAGTGACTGGATCCTATTTTACCAGTGAAATAGAGCTTGTTTACCACAGTAAACAAGCACTGCTTCACTTCCCGGGGTTCCTACGGGGGCAACTCTTGAGTTCATTTCATATATTTTTATTAGCTGCGACTAGCAGCTCTATAAGTGACAATGTCGGTCGGTCGGTCTGTCGGTCGGTCTGTCTGTGACCAACGAGTTTCAAAACTCAATAACTTTTGAAATACTTGATGGAATGACTTTATATTTGGCATGTAAGTGTATCTTATTGATGTCTAGCCACTGTTCAATGCATGTGTTGTTCCAAATATTTTTCTTGGAGTTATGGCCTTTGATGAACTTAGAATTTTGTGAGATTGCACCACCCGTCGCAGCTACGGCATCGATGTCGCGATTTTTTTCAAGTTCTATACGTTGCAACATTCATTTTGGTGTATAATTTGGTTATATTTAATTCCAATTTATGGAATATCACAGGTGGGAATTGCAAAGTAAACAAATTTCACTTACTTATATAGCACCTCAATGTCATTATGATGGCATTATATTTTTTTTTATATTAACCCCTTACAGAACACCCACAGGGTCATAGGCAAAACTTTTTCACATTAATCAAATACATGTTAAGTAATCAAGCTATAAACCAAATTCAGTTCAAATTGGCTCAGGGAGTTTAAATTTTCAAAATCTGAGTGGGGCTTTGAAACTTGCCCCTCCCAGGGTGATGACAAATATTGCCCCAGAAACTTCCTTGAACAAACTTATAGCTAGACCGTAAGGGAAGCTGAAAATTAAACAAACCCTAAAAGCATGCACATTAAAATGGTGGCAAAATTTGCATGTATTTTCATTGTTCATATATGTACTTCAAATGCATTTACATGTACTAAAGTGAGGGTGTGGTGGCTCAGTAGGAAAAAGTGCAGGCTGTAAGGCAAGAGGTCCTTGGTTCGAATCCACCTGCAGTAACCCTATTGTGTCCTTGAGCAACAAACTTCACCACCGTTGCCCATGTGGGGGCATGGTGCCATTATGTACTAAGGCATACTGCACGTTGAGGGTGCACTTGTCTTCAACCTATGCTAACCCTGCTTGTGTGGAGTTAGTATGTTAGGAAGCCGGACAGTTGCCTGCCATTGCTAGGTGGTTCTCTCCAGATACTCCACCTTCCTCTGCCCCATAAACTGTCCTACACATGGTGACCATGGCTGTTGAAAGGATCATTAACCCCAAATAAATAAATAAATTGTAAAATAAATTAATACATGTACTACAGTTGATCCTGAGCAGAGCTTCAGAACAATGAAATTGCTGACCCACGATACTAACAGACCAGACAAATTCATTATACTGATTTCTTTTCATTACTCAAACAAAAACTTCAAAATTCAGAAAAAGATACAATGGGAACTCATTAAAAAGTACTGACCAATGCCGATACCAACTGTAGAAAAAGTGAAGACAGAAAATTAGAAATCAGGAAACGGAATTACGTATGAATGTGTTAATAATTTATACCCATGGTTGGTGATATAAATGCTTACTAGTAGTATTATACATATCATGCAAATCAAAAAATTGATTAAGAAAAATTTTGTCTTCATTTTCTATCCAACAAAATGTTCATAAAACTCCCCAAAATGTGTAGACAGGTTGCTGATTCGTCACTCAGTAAAGCATGACTACTTTAAAAAAAAACTTCATAATAAATGAATTAGTCACCAACATCGTTTGAGATCACAGCAATGCTACAGACACTGGGGCATTATTAACAAGGAGTTTGTAGCACATGAGGGAGGAAAGGGCGAACCATCTACAGTTAAAACTAGAAGTCCTGTCACGAATTGTGCGCTTATCTAGGCTTAATTGCGCGTTGGAATTGCGCGCAATTACCATATTGAATGGCATCCAAAGCACGGCAGGTTCTCCTGGTTACTCATAGCAAACACCTGCAATGTTTCTGCCAATGGACCTCCGGGTTACCCGGAGGTCCATTGGCTGAAACATTGCTTGTGCACAGGCCATATGTACAGAATTTGATAGCTTTACATGGGCCATAACGCGCACATTAACGCGCATATCAACGTGCTATTTGTGCGCATTTCATGACAGGACTTCTAGTTTTAACTGTACATGTAGACAGCTTGGTAACTCAGGGAAGCTTATGGTATCTGTGAGTGTATTTCAGGTATGTCAAAGAGCTCTACAGAAACTGACTTTTTAGCCAACTTTGTTTTAAAACAAGAGTTTTAAGCTATAAGATATATCGATAAAACCAGTATTCAGACCAGTTTAAACTGAATACCAGTGCAATTTCAAAAATATTGGTTTATCTTCATTATTTATTTACTCACAATAAAATTTTCTAGACTAGATGTCTTCAGTTTTAACTGTAGTCCTGAATGAATAATATTATCCTTTTACCCAACAAATCAGCCACATCGACCAGCATAATACCTGTACACATATTCAGCAGTTGAACAAATATTTTTAAAAAAAATTCAACAAAACCATATGATGTGATCCCTCACTGGAATGAGCTTGTTCCAATGAGGGTTCACATGATATTATTTTGTTGACATTTTTGAAAAATTTGATAAAATACTATTTAAAATAATAAATTTTGATATCGTGTGTGTTGGGTAAAGGGTTATTTGAACTGCATCATCAAGGCTTGCCAATTTATTCCACTGTGATGGCTCAAGTCTCTATTCAGATATCTGAACATTCTTTTGATATCCCGGTGTACTGCAACATTTTGTTAATACCGATACCAGTATTCAGTTTAGAATATCATGCAGCCCTATCAGGAGCTCCTAAAATAGTCCAAGCATCATGCCTATTTTCCAGTTAATCATAGGGTATAGGGATCCTTGATACACCCATCAGGATTCAGTTCATTTTCACACCTCAAGAGGATATCTAAGAACAATATTGAATTCCTCAAGCTCATAGTTGCTTGCAGAATGATTTTGAAATTATGTTTATATTTTTAGTACATGCTAAGCCCCCCCCCCCCTCCCCATCTCCCTCATGAGAGCTAGTGTTAACTTTTTTTCATACAGCTCAAATACCTGTTGTCCAGTTATGCAGTACATCAAGTTTTATTCAAAGCAGACAAAGGAATACAGCAACAACCAAAGTTGATTGGGGGTGCTTCATGTCCTGTTTTGGAAACTCTGTGGATGGAGTCACAGCACTCTTGTTTTTTCACGGGTGATTATTTTCAAACTATCTAAATGTTTTTCATGGGTGGCTATTTTCAAGCCATCTAAATGAAGGTAATGACAACATTTTGGGGGCTAAGATTAGCCGAGGTTGATTCTCACTGAATTGAATTATATGACAAAAGATTTGCAGCAACTATAGAATAAATCTCTTCGAAAACCATTTCAAAAAGAAAATTCAATGCTCTACACCAGATTTTATACAAAATTCTGTATTAAATTTATTAAGGGGAGGTTAAAACTAACCATTCTGGGTCCTGATGCTGTGAAAATTCAAAGCTGGCAGACAATTGTTCGAGCATATGAAATGTAGAAAATTGAGTGAAATGGTGAAAGTTAAAAAATTTATAGTAATTTATATATTTTTTATACTTACCAATGACCCAGACTTAGCTGGTGCTAATCTCCTTAATTCAGGGCCAAACACAAATTTTGCCCCCCCAATCCCCAAAATTTGCATCAAAAACCGAAAAATACATGTCCTATATGGCCCTCCATACATCGACTCCTCTGCGCATGCGCAGTGTCGAGGAAGTCCCGAAATTGGCGCCAATTATCATTCTTACAACCAGTGCCTGGTAGGCGTTATGTACTCAGCGGGGAGGTATGAGTTCCCAACTCCTGGGAGGGCCATCCCCGTCTGGGTCATTGGTAAGTATAAAAAATATATAAATTACTATAAATTTTTTAACATTTTTATACTGTACCAATGACCCAGACTTAGCTGAATAGTAAATAGGCTGGAGGGCCTAGGACATAAAGGAAAATCCAATAAGCTCAATTATGTATAAAAGAATATCCTCTCCAGGAGAAAAGAAGAGATAGGCTTTACATGTATCTTTCCTATTTATAATAAAGAAGAAAGACACAACACCGATCAGTAATTGAGCATAATAATCAATGATCTCTATTAACATCCAGTATAACCCTTTATACTAATATTTTTAAAGGTAAGCCAATAAATAAAGGAAGTCCAGAGAAATGAGACTCTTTATATTCATTAAAAGTGTCCGAGGATTGTATATTAACGCTCGTTTGACACATGACATATACAAATGCTTCACACCGAGCTACACTTTAAAAATATTACATGGATGATTAAACATTATCTTACACTTTAAAACCATCCCGGTACCGACTCAGAATTACTGACTCTGGGGGAGGTATTCCGTTGCTTTTCACTATAAAGCAGGTGACCTAAGGGAACACCCCCCCCCCCCCCTTCCCCTTGCCCTGGGTCAAATACCCCAGAGCGAAGAGGGCAGCAGGACAGAGTCACTGCCGGAACAGAAAGCCTACATAACTATAGTTGCAACTGTTTAGTGGACGATATTCTGAGCAACTGATAACGGACCTAAACAATGGAGGTCTCCAGAAATGGACTCAATATTTCTGAGATAAAAATTAGTGAATGTGGAAGGTTGAGACCAATATGCAGCCTTCATTAGATCAGTAATAGCAATACAATTAGCATAGGCCCAAGAAGTAGAAAGAGCTCTTACTTCATGAGCTGAGATCTTGAGTGCCGACTGCTGAGAGGAAGATAATTTTTCAGAAGCAGTTCGAATAGTTAATTGAATCCATCTAGCAATAGAATGAACCATAATATCCTTTCTATTAGGCATCAAAGACAGAAAGAAACGCTTACGTCCCTTTCTGATGAACTCAGATCTACGTCTGTAAATACGTATTGCTCTAACAGGACACAGTAGAGGCCTACGCCCATCAGATGATGGAAGGGCCTTAATAATAATAGGTTCAGGATACTTATTAGGAGCCTGATTCTTAGCCAAAAATCCAACATTAGTGGTAAAGGTAATAGTATTACCGACACTACGGTAGTGAGAATCCTCCACAGATAGTGCATGAAGCTCACTAACTCTTCTAGCAGAAGAGAAAGCTAAGAGAAAAGCTGTCTTATATGTTAAGAATTTGAAGTCAACTGTGTCAAGAGGCTCAAAAGGCGCTTCTTTTAGCTTAAGAAGAACCCAGGCCAAATTCCACTTCGGAATTAATCTAAGGGTTCTAGGTCTATTTATCGAAAAATTTCTAACTAACTTAGATAAAGAGACATTAGTTCCAATCCTCAAGCTATCATGATGTGCATAGGTATCAGATAGCATAGACCTATAACCCTTAATGGTGATAGGCTGCAGATTAATCTCATCAAACAAGTATACTAGAAAGTTTGCTATGTCTGGAATGGAGGGATCATAAATATCTACTGAATGATCCTCACACCACTGACAAAAGACCCTCCACTTAGCAGCATAGTTTAGCGAAGAGGAGGTCCTCCTGCAGTTAGAAATCGCGTCCACTGCTCGTCCTGTAAAATGTTTTCCGTGCAAGAAGGACCGCACAATGGAAATACGTGAAGGTTTAGACCTTGCGGATTGTGATGGAGGATGCGCGATTTCCCTTGCGAAAGAAGATCTTCCCGTTGAGGAAGCTTCCTCGGCATGTCCCACAACAGACACCTGAGTAGATTTATCCACGGTCTCTGTGGAGACAGAGATGCTACCAACAGAATCTTGCATTGCGATTGTTTTATCTTGAGCAATATCTGCTGAATCAACGGCACTGGAGGATATGCATATCCTATCATTCCGTCCCAAGAGATCGAGAGAGCGTATACTGCAAACGCTCGAGGATCCGGACAAGGTGACACATACGTCTGCAACTGGTTGTTGAGATGTGTCGCAAATAAATCTATCATTGGCCGTTCCCATTGGTAGCAAATCTGATTGAATACTTGCTTGTTGAGAGTCCATTCTGACGGCAACAGGCGACCCCTCCGTGAAAGGGAGTCTGCTAAGACGTTCAGACGACCCGGAATATGACGGATGGAGAGAAGAATCTGATGTTCTAATACAAACAGAAGAATTCTTTCCGTTAGATTGAGCAACGGAATGGAATGAGTGCCACCTTGGTTCCGAATATACGCAACTACTGTCGTATTGTCGGACATAATTTGCACGTGTGCATTCTGAATAACGTCTATCCAATGACGTAGAGCAAGCCAAATCGACATCATCTCTTTGATGTTGATGTGCTTGCTTAGAAACTGCGGATCCCAAAGACCCTGGCACTTCAAATCCGATGGGCTCAGTGTCGCGCCCCAGCCTGTTTGACTGGCATCCGTCATAATCGTAAAACTCGGATCTGGCAACTGCAGTGGAACTCCCTGAGTTAACCACTGTATGTCTGCCCAAGTCTGAATCTCTTGTTTCACTTGGCTTGACAAGAGTATGTCCGTTTCGAGCGAATGAATCTTCACTCTCCAATTCTGAGTCAGATAGACCTGGAGAGGACGGGTGCGTAGCCGCCCCATCGGAATGAGATCCGAGGCAGCTCCGCACAGACCTATTAGTCTCATGAATTCCCTCGCTGACACTTTGTCTGAGTGACGACAATAGCGAGCATAACAACTGACTAATTTCGCTCTGGTTAACGGCAGACGAACGAGATTGTTGTGCGTCTCGAAGCTCATTCCCAGGTGGGTAAATGACTTGGACGGCACCAGATCCGACTTCTCTTCGTTTACTATGAAACCGAGACGTCGGAGCAATAGAAGCAGATTGTGCATGTCGTTCTGAAGCGTTAACTCGTTGCCGTATCTCTGAAGAATATCGTCCAGGTAAGCCGACGTTACCGCCGACGAATGAGCTCGGAAATGAGTCATTACCGAGTTCATTACTCGAGTGAATGCCCAGGGCGCTAGATTCAGACCAAAGCACATCGCTCGGAACTGATAAACAACACCTAGGACAGCGAAGCGAAGATACTTTCTGAACGCCGGATGTACCATGACGTGAAAGTATGCATCCTTGAGGTCTATGCTCGCAGCATAGTCGTTCACTCGAATGCTCGCTCTGACCGATCGAATGGTCTCCATATAAAACTTTGGAGCCACGATCAGCTTGTTTATCCAGCTTAAGTCGATCACTGGACGGAACGAGCCGTCTGGCTTTGGAACCAGAAAAAGATGGCTGTAGAAACCTGGAGATTCCTGGTTTTCTACGACCTCTATCGCGTTCTTCGTTAAAAGAGACTGGACTTCTGATAGAAGTGCGGTTCTTTTCTGACAATTTGACGGAAGCTGAGTCCATCTTGGACTTCGAGTTAATGGAGGCTTGCCTTTGAAGGACAGTTTTAGTCCTTCCGAAATAACCCCTAGCACCCAAGGGTCCTCCGTAATTGATTCCCAATTGCTTGAGAAACTCGACAGTCTTCCGCCCACCGGAACGCGACAGAGGTCTAGACCATCACTTCCTGGATCCGCGAGGCTTGCGGTAGGAGAAACCACGTCCTCCGCGACCCGCACCTCGCCCCGTCGGCCTAGGGGCGTCTGACCGGTTATTTCGGCCAGCATAACGGCCCCTAGTCGAGTCGCTACTCTGCCGGTCTCTAGAGTAAGACCTAGAGGATGCATAGGAACCTCTATAGGAACTTCCCCTGGACGAACTCGTCCCGGAAGTGCCTGGCCTACTCCTGTCTGCTGGTTCCGATTTCTTGGAAGCAGACTTAAAAAGCAGAGAGTCCGAAGCTTTCTTTGTTAATTTATCATATATATCAGAAAGCTTGCCACTGAAGAGAAACTCTCCAGAGACCGGAGCGACTCTAAGAGAGTTTTTCACCTTACTGTCCACGCGTGTGGAAGTAGCCAAGGCCGCGTCACGTCGAGCTAACTCCAGATTTGCCACTGAAAGGGCGGAGTTATAAGTGGAAAACGCTATGGCCCTGGACAGAACTCTTAAAGACGTTTGTACGTCTTGAAATTCAGGTCCTTCAAAGCGTAAAGACAACGCTCTAGTAAGGTGATCTGCGTAGGAAAGAGCGTCTAAACTAGCTCTGTTAGACGATATCGTCGTTTCCATCGTAGACGACGGAAGTGACATAGACGACGGCATGGATATATCAAGGTCTTCAGCCTGGTCGTCTAAACGCAGAGGAACTCTCTGGATGCCCTGACCTGCCGTATCAAACTTGTTCCTTTGATTAATAAACGGCAGCTGTAGAGCAGAAGCCGGTAGGAAGGCTGACCTGCCCGTCTTTTTTTGTTGGCAAGTTTATCAATAGCGTCATTCAATAACTCAAAAATCCGAGAGACATTCTTGGATTGTGATGGAAATTCCGGGACAATGTCCCTAAACCGATTAAAAAACTCGGTGTCCAGTGGCGCTATTACCCTCCTATCCGGCTGCGCAGCATTTTGGTCTGGCGGAACAACTTCTGGAAGATAACACCGGATGAATTCTACGGCTATTTTATGTTGTTCCAAAAGGGAAATATCCAATTCATCAGAATCCCTTTCGCCATCCTGCCGGACCTCATGTAAATCATGTAAATCTCGGTCGTCCGCACCGGATCCAGCGGCGGAACCTACCGACCCAGCATCTTCTGACATTTCATGTTCCGACAGAGGCTCTGACGGTTGCTGGGATGCTGCGATTAACTTTGCTATCTGTGATAGCACATCCGTTACAGAGGCCTGGGGAGCGGCGGTCTTACTGGTTTTAGCCGCCGGAAGCTCCCTGGACGTTGCATCTTGCATACATCTTTTATGTGAACGTCCGGACGAAGAAGGCCTCGAGTCCCTGGCTACCGGATGGCGTGACCTGGTCGCCGAGGAATCCCTGGTCGGCGAAGCTGACTGTAATTCACTGGTCACGTAGCCAAGGTGCGGTCGAGTGTGCTGCTGAGAGGATATGGAAGCCTTATAGGTAGCCTCGGCGGACTGCCTATATACCGGAGCCCTCCGAGCGGTGGACGTATGCTCCGACTGCGTAACATTACGGACTACAACATCTGGTCCCAGATGCTGTTGTATGAGAGAGGGACCTCTCTCGCTTGCAGCCCGTGTCGAACTGGACAAGCTAAACACCGGACTGTCAGGCTTCCTCCGATCCATCCTCCTTTCCGTCGTCACTGGGTGTGCACATGGATGTTTTATAGTGCTCGCAACACCCGACTCTCTGTGCTGGACCGCAACGGATGAACCCGAGTGCTGCCCCATTCGGTGAATGGACGCAACCCCGGTCGAGCTAGCGGACGTCAACCCCTTCGGGCTCCTTTCAGGGAATTGACGAATCTCCATGAGCACTTTTGCCGCTAGCTCTTCGCTTGTATGTGACGACGGAGGCACACTTCTGGATGACATCACGGAAACATCACCCTGTTCTTGTTCCTCTGAAAAAGAGAGTGAAACACTAGAGTGACTCTGAGGAGAAAGAACCGGAATGGACCTTTCTCCAGGAACAACATACCGTGACACACGTTTCCAAAGTTTTTCATCCCATTTGAAACACACAGAACAAAGATCAGTGCGAGTACAGAGAGAACAATTAATACAGAGATCATGAGAATCATAGGAAGACTTCCTCCTATTACAATTTGAACAATAATCATTCATAGTGAAATGTAAACAATCAAAGTACTCGCACTAATCCTTGAAAATAAAGATACATAATACAACAATCCATTATATTCATTAATAAATAATGATTTGAAAGAAAAAATTTTTTTTAAAAAAAAATTTTTTCAGAAGAGCCCAAGTTCCCAAAGGGAACCCTGAGCCCAATGGATCCCAAAAAAGCCTAAGTGTGGACAAAAATTTAAATTCATTTTGAAAAAATTAATGAGACACTTACGGACAATAATAATGTATCTTACTATGAATGAGAGATGCAGAAGACAAAAAATCACTATCAGCAGTAACTGTTGTCAACCTAAGCAAAAGTGTCAACAAACCGGAAACATGACTCCAGGCACTAAAACAAACATGGCCCGAAATCAGTCACCAATTAAAACACTATCTGATGCAAAACAGAGGCTTCCAGAGAAGAAACTGTAGAACATCAGATGGTAGATGCAGACCAAAACGCCTAAACACCCCTAGGGTGAGGACGTAAACATGGGGAAAAAAAACAGAAATAAATCTGTTACCAAGCCAAAACTCCCAAGAAATTTTTAGTAATAAACATTACAAAAATTAAGCCAAAACATGGGAGAAAAGCTAGGGGGGAATAAGGAAGGTAGAGAGGAAACACTGATCAAACAATGGTACTTCATAGCAAGAATGATAACATCAGGGCCATGCCTTGAAAAAAGGCAACTAGAAATAATTTCATAAAATAATTATAAGTTACAGCCCTAACATTTTCTTGCACTAAATATTTTCCTCTCCTCCTAATGTATCCTCTTTATTTCCACCATTTCACTCATGAATATGTGTCTGGCATCATGAAAATTGAGATTTGGAAGCACAAATAACAGAGAAGTGTGACTGTTTTGAGGGCCAAACTAAGAATGATAATTGGCGCCAATTTCGGGACTTCCTCGACACTGCGCATGCGCAGAGGAGTCGATGTATGGAGGGCCATATAGGACATGTATTTTTCGGTTTTTGATGCAAATTTTGGGGATTGGGGGGGCAAAATTTGTGTTTGGCCCTGAATTAAGGAAATTAGCACCAGCTAAGTCTGGGCCATTGGTACAGTATAAAAATATAATATTAGTCTTCACCCTCTTAATGGACTTCACAATATTTTCAAATGATTTTCAACAGAATTACATCATTGTTTTGAATATTTGAAAAATCATACTCTCTTTATTTTTCTTGAAATAACTTTTTTCAAATTGTACACAAATGATTTTTTGCCAATCCAGTTCAAAGTTAATCAAACACTCAAGTTTTAAGAGGACAAATTCTTCAATTTTGTTCATAAGAATTAAAAGCATTGATGATTTTCAGACACTCCTCCAGTCCATTTCTATATGTACCCATACCATGTATGGTGGGCAGAAAAATTGCTTGTACACAGGCCATATGTACAGAATTTGATAGCTTTACTTGGGTCATAACGCGTACATTAATGCGCATATCAATGTGCTATTTGTGCGCATTTCATGACAGGACTTCTAGTTTTAACTGTAGCTAGACTACCTCAGCCAGTCAGTAATACAACCTTATTGAATTTTTCAATTCAATTAATGTATCACTGTGTGTACCTGGTGCTTTTTAAAAATTTTGTTGACATTATGTATGATGTAGGAAGAAGTGCCAACGTTATTAAAACTAAATATTGCCCATGTGGAGGGTGGTAGCTTTGTGGTTACGAGTTTGAACTTTAAACTGTTCATAGTTCGATTCCCGCCAAGGTTAACTGCATTGTGTACTTGGGCAAAGCACTCAAGTTAATCTTGACGGTTCACTTGTGGGCACTGCTATTCTGAGTACTAAGGCATACTGCACATCAATGATGCACTTGTCTTCAACCTATGCTAACCATGCTTGTGTGGAGTTAGTACATTGTGGAGACTGGAAGTTGCTTGCCATTTCTCAGTGGTTCTGACGTGGTACCTTGACATCCTCCATCCATAACGCTCTCTGACACATGGTGACCTGGGGTGTCATAAGAGTCATTAAATCCCATTACATAAATAAATAAATTACATATTGTAAACCTAATCCCAGCTTTTCTTAAAAATCTGATAATTAGGCATTTCTTATATGAAGATTCTCCTTGATTTGAGGACAAACCATGGCTCAAATAGTGCTGAAATAGTTTGTAACTGGCTATCAGCATAATTGGTTGGAAAATCTGTCAACCGGATAATCATTATATCTTTAGTTCATGGAGTAGCATCTGGAGAATAAATAGTATGGTATCTGTCTGCGAGACATTAAGAATTCTTTCGCTGATGTAAACATTGTCAATGCTACCAAACATTTGCCAATTTTAGTGATGAACCGACAATCGGAATCTGCAATCAGAACCGGCCGGTTATGGGGCATCGGAAAATTATGATAACTGGCAGTTGCCAGTTATTCTATATTTAACACTGACTATTAAAAATCCCTTTGATATCTGGCCATTTCAATAAAGATTTCCCATTAAAAATGTGTGTAGTGCATAGCAGAAAAGTAAGGGATTTGCAGAGCAGAGATAATACTGAATTTACCCACTGTAATCGGTACGAAATTGCTACCATTTCCTGAAGACTGTAGAGTTTATGTCAACATTAGAGGGAGGTAACACGTTGAAAAAATAACATTGAATAATATCTCCTGACAAACATGTAAACCTTGCGTCATACGACTTCACAGCCCACATTAACATCAAAGGTTTTGTATTCATTTAAAACACAAAGTATGTGTGCTCAGTAATCAGTATATTCCTTGTTAATACAGCCAAGGGTATTGCATCCTCACACAAAACCGTATTAACACTGTTTTACTGGAATAAAACCCAATCTTCATGAGAACGATACCGTGTGATTGTATCGTTAATAACAATTTTTCACCACACCCAAACCAAAATGCAAATATTATTTTGGCTAATATCGCCCAGCACTAAATATGCATACTCTGAGAAGTTATGTGGTATTAAGCTTTCGTAATTGATGATTCATCAACAAAATTCTGTAGTAAAACAGGCACCAACAGATTTTCTTCAGTGTCCCACTTCAACCATCGGAATCGGCATCATCGGCAAAGAAATAACAGGTAATCCATTGCAAGTTATGATAATCGGTTCATCACTAGTCAATTTACAATGATCAAATCACCCAATCAATTCCACGCTGTGACAGACAGATGATCCAACCTGTGCTGTTGTGTTTGGGCACTGGACATGCAAACTGACATATTTATCAGCAAGAAAGCTCTCTGATTATTTTAAAAACATGTAAAAAGGTATTACAGTTAAAACTAGAAGTCCTGTCACGAATAGTGCGCTTATGTAGGCTTAATTGCACGTTGGAATTGCGCGCAATTACCATATCGAATGGCACCCAAAGCACGGCAGGTTCTCCTGGTTACTCATAGCAAACACATGCAATGTTTCTGCCAATGGACCTCCGGGTTAACCGGAGGTCCATTGACTGAAACATTGCTTGTGCACAGGCCATATGTACAGAATTTGATAGCTTTACTTGGGCCATAACGCGCACATTAACGCGCATATCAACGTGCTATTTGTGCGCATTTCATGACAGGACTTCTAGTTTTAACTGTAAGCAGAATTATTATAACTATCAGTTAGACTGATGTTAACCAGACCCACATTATTTAATTCCAAGATGCAGATAAAGTGTATATCCAAAAAATAAGGTGCACAAAATATCTGGGTAAAACTTTTGCCTCCCTCATCTGAAGGTATGCTTAGTTTTAAGCCATCCTTGAGCACAAATATGTCCTGAATACACCAATAAAGCTTCATTTTGATAGAGTAATAATACAATACAGTTGCCATGGATTGGTCACTTTCCATGGGTGAGCAATAATTTTACGGACGCAATAATATTGGATTTCAAACACCAATTATAGGATTTATCATCAACAATTTAATTACATGTAATGAAGCACCCGGTACAATCATTAATTAAAATTTTACTGCTGTTGATTTTTATTACCTGACAAATGTGTGCGTGGGCATTACAGCCCACATGTGCATTACGACCTGTCCACGGCGACTGTACTGTTTGTATAGAACATAACAAACCAAACACGGGCTGTACGTGTTCATTTTTTTTCAAATACACGGGTGGTGACAGAATTTTTTATTTTTGTTTGAAAAGCTCCTTTTCCGAGCATCCCACCACCATTCATTTTTTTAGCAAAAATGTCTTTTTAAATATTTTGGGGGGTTTACATGTTTTATTTCCTCAGTTCTTATGCCAACATGAATACAGAAATGCATTTATGTTCCTGGAAAATTTTCCCCCCAAAAAATGGTTAGCTATGGTTTCTGAACAGAAAAAATGTGGGTGGTGCCAAAAATCTTGGCCTCAACCAGGGTGACTATACAGATCTTGACCCATAAACTTCATTTGAAAGAATTTTATTCAATATCAATCATCAAAGTATTACACCCACTGGTTTAACAATTTACCCAACGCAGACGATTTCAAAATTTATTATTTTAAATATCATTTTTTAAATTTTTTCTAACAAATTCAACGAAACCATATCATGCGACCTCTCTTTGGAATGAGCTTAACAAGCTCGTTCCAAACAGGGGTCGTATGATATGGTTTTGTTGAAATTATTTGAAAAATCATATTTTTTTCAGCTGCTGAATTTGCATATTACGCAGGCAGATGCGGGCAATTCGTTGGGTAAAGGGTTAAGAGAATAAGACTTTTTAAATATTTTGGGGAAGTTGTGTACGGTGTTTAGTAGCAAATGCATCTGAGCAATGTGAGCTGTATAGATAATGCCAAAGATTTTTCAGTACTTCCATCAGAAATTCCTATAGGCAATGAAATAAAAAAAGAGTGATTAACAAATTTTGGGCTGCCAAAAGTCATTTTATTATAATTTTATGAAATGAACTACAGTATGGCCGCCGTGGAAATTCACTTTCCACGCTGTGGCCTGTGGGAAGTATTTTCATGGATGCAACAATATTGAATTAAAAGCATATTTGGACATCATGGTCCATGCGTGGATTACGACCAGTCCACAGTAACTGTACTGTACATGTACTGCCCCACTTGCATTTGAATAGGTTGAATGACAGTACATGTACTTTTTCATCGTTAAGATATCTAAAAAAAAAAATCCATGATCCAAACACAGTCCACATATTTTGCCTCATTTCTTCTTATTATTTAGATATTACGTTCAAATTCATTTCCGCATTCACCCATACACTGCCAACCTCCACAATTGGCACAAAAACAAAAAATAAGAATTATTTCAATATTAAATATATTTTCCGGCCCCTATAGATTAACTCTTTTAACAGACACAACTTGGGTTCTAGTCGTTTCGTCCCAAGACGTTTTGTCCCATTTTAGGCATTTCGTCCCATTTATTTTGGTCGTTTCGTCCCATGTAGATTTTTCACTTTGGTTGTTTCGTCCCATGTTGATTTTTCACTTTGGATGTTTCATACCATCCGAGATTGGCCAGGTAATCTCAAATTTGGTGGATTTTTTTATGCTTATTTCTCAGTGAGGCTATGCAAATATGGATATCATTGGAACCGGCTTGATCAGTTAATTCCAATAATATCCATATACGCATGGTTTAGCTGGGGAAAATGTAAGACATTTCATGCCGGCTGATTCATTTTTTGGGCAGTTTTGACCGATTTGTTAAAGGGTTAAGTCACAACGGGACATATAACGCAGTGAATAACTCCAAAGTAATTTTGATATTTCAGCCTACAATATAAACGCATCAGCAACTTAATTTTGTTAACTTATTTAATCGCGATATATCGAAATTACTTTGGAATTATTCATTGGAAAAGCGAAAGTAGAAAGTTGCACTTTTTGAGTGAATAATTCCAAAGTAATTCCGATATTTTAGCCTACAATATAAATGCATTGGCAACTTAATTTTGTTAACATATTTATTTGCGATACATCGAAATTGCTTAGGAATTATTCACTGAAAAAGCACAACTAGAAAGTCAATCACGGATGGGACGAAACGTCCAAAGTGAAAAATCAACATGGGACGAAACGACCAAAGTGAAAAATCTACATGGGACGAAACGACCAAAATAAATGGGACGAAATGCCCAAAATGGGACGAAACGTCCTGGGACGAAACGACCATGGGACGAAACGACCTGATCCCCACAATTTTATTAAGTCTGGGGAGTGGGGGTGGGAGTTCTGAATTTCAAGGACTAATGTTTTCATCTCAAAACTGCGTTCCCTTAAGTACATGTAGCTTGTAGGTTACACCTATTTTCATATTAATATTAATACTTCACTGATGCAGTACTGGCACAAGTCCTTTGTTCTTCATATGGCCTCACTGTTGAAACCGAGCTTTTCATGAAAAAATACAAGAAAAGTTTCCATTTTTCTCACAACTGTCAGTTTCACTGATAAATAGATTACAGTGAAAATAGGAAACACGGAAAATTGCAAGTTAATATCGAAGAGTCGAACAGGGTAAGGGGAATCTAATTTTTCGGTGAACATTGCCATTCTGACACGGTTCAACCACCACAACACAGGCAACGTTGACAGTCCTCAAGCTAATGTCAACATTCTTAATAATGAGATAAAACTTCGATGGGACTCTCAGTATCTCTGGAGCCGAAAGTGTCTGTTCTAACAGATTTAACGCAGTCTCAGAACAGAAACCTGAAACAAATGTCCCGGTGTTCGAAAAATCAACACTGACAACTCGTCCTATTTCAAAGTTTCTGAACCGGCAGTTCTAAACACAAATTTAATAAATTAATAATTAGACTAACGCTCTCATTATTTTGATAACAAATACGCAGTCATATACTTTGGAAAAATCCGCAATTATAACTGAAGGGAATGAATGCGTTTTATTCATAACCTTCGAAGTTCGGGGCACAAGCGCAAGGTCGCCTGTCGAATCATTTCAAAGAGTTCTCCGTAAATTATTCTCGAATGTAGATTAAAACCATTTTTGAGTAATTTTCAACGAGACTTTGACCTTAACATCTTTCCCAGTAAATAACGATCTGTAATGCGACAGAAATACGATCAAATACGCCTGTTTTGTATACTAGTCTGTTTTTCATACCACAGAGCCGCCATTTTGAATGAAGGGATAAAATTGAAAAACTGCAACGCAACGGTAGCGAAAAAATATGTTTTTAAAATAATAACTTCGCATGTCAAAATATAAACGCAAAAGATAGAAGAATATTTAATTTAAAAATCGCGATGTAGCACCCGAAGATATACACTCATTTATTACAGCGGTGGTCCCTTTATACAGGTCTACTTAAAACTGGTTTTTAAGGAAAGAAGAATATACGAGGTCATTTAAATATGGTCACCGCACGGAACAAGAAAATTAAAGATGTGTCATAAATTGTTCCGAAATGATCATTAACATCTACTTTTCCATCTCCAATGTCTGTTGTGCCTTCAAAATTAGATTTATTATCCTTTTGAATCACCCAAAGTTTTAAGTAGACCGACAGTGGTCGCCTTAATATGGCGGTCTCCTTAAGACTGTATTCTAAGCATAAACGGTCTCCCTTAAATTGGTTTACGGGTTCTATATATATATATATATATACATAATATATATATATATATATATATATATATATATATATATATATATATATATATATATATATATATATATATATATATTTTTGTCAATCGCTGCTCTTGAGTTCTATCATCTTACTGAATTCCTCCCTGGCCTCTTTCCTCCCCTTTTCCACAAGAGAATCCTTCATCTCTTCCTTGATGATCTGACGAGTCTTGATTCTCACGGCTTCTTTCATGGCATCATATTTCGTTTTCTCGCTCAATATCGCGAAGTATTCTCCATCCGATATCCTACCGTCTTTCAACGTCATAGAGATCATTTCGGAAATCGTGTCGATCTTGGAGTCGGCCAAGACGCGAATCTTGTCGTGTTTCCTCGCCTTCAGATATAATTTCCTACTCAAAAAGTTTCCGAGCATGCTAAACAATCTGGCGGCGAGGGCCACTCCTTCTACGGTCAACACGATCGGAATGCCGACCGCGGTCGACAACAATCCGATGCTGGCCACGTGTAAACCCATGGAAATCGTGATGAGTGTCGCGTCGATTGCGTTGACGAATTTCACGAAACGCGAATACTTCTTCTTGAGGGAACGACGAGAATCTCTCTCTCGAGTCAGATACAATTGGATTCTACTGATTTGATCGATGCGATACCTCTCTCCTCTTTCTCTTTCTTCTAGCAACAGCGCCGTCAGCAAAACGCCGTTCGGCTTCTCGTCTTCGTCGTCCACTAACGTCGGATACAATTTATTTCTAGTTCTCATTTTGTGTTTTTTTTTTCTTTCTTTCTAATATTAGATAAAAAAAATTTATGTGTGTATTTATTTTTTTTTTATTTTCTACTCTCCCTTATTTTTATATCAACGAAAAAAAACTTAGACGTATGCTTCGTTCAGCAATAATTTCTTGATGCATCCCTTGTCTTCTAAAGTCAAACTTCTACGTGCCAATTTCAGTTCTTCCGAATCTGTGGGCCTGTCTCGATTCTTACAGAAAACTAATCTCTTCCAAAACGTGATCACATCGTTGAATTTAACGTGTTCGAACGCCGGTTCGAAATACATGACGACCATATCTTCCCTTTCCATCGTCAGACACGAATGATTCTCGTGATCGAAGTCTAGATGATCCCGACACCCGACGCATCGTTCTAACAAGATGGGACGTAGTTGTTCGTTCACGCAGATTGCGTATGCTCTCATCAGCATGTTTAAAAGAAACCTCGCTCTAATAGTCTGAGAATCACTCATGATTTACGTATTTTTTTTTTATTATCTATTCAATTTGATATATTTAATTTTCTAAATAACTATTTATTTATATATTTTTTTCTCTCCTATATATATATCGATCACTTTTATTTATTTCCTAGGATATTCCCCCACCCCACGACGAGGGGAGATAACTCTGTATGATCGAGTTTACGAGAATCGAGCGATCCGATCGGTCGATTGGCGGGGAATCAAGCGATCCGATCGCTCGATCAGCTGAGTTTTGGGAATTTTCTCATAGTGGGGGAATTCCCCTAATAATGTCATAAATGGGAAAAACCCACCGCCTCAAAAACAAGGGAGAGTTCTGGACCATCTGTCTCAACACAATTGCGGGTTCTGAATCGCTGATATAGAGTCCCCAAAACTGTTTTTTGATGATGACCCAGAATTTTTTGCTTTTGCTCGCGTTCGCCAATGATGGATCGATGGTCTGATCTGCGATGGGAACGTCGATGAAAAATTACGTACAAGATACAAGCGAAGATGTACGATTTCACCCTTTTTTAAAAACACGCGTTCACCACGGGTATTTGAACGTTAAAAGTGCGATCTAGGAGTCACAACTGTACATGGGGGGATTCAAGATCATGTACAGTTTTGTGAACAAGCGTGTGATTTAACACTGAATTCCCCGTTGGTGAACGCATCGTGTGCGTATGTTGTACACATACATGTACAAGTGATAGTAAACTCTCCTTTTATACCTACTATGAGGGCGTTCTTGTTATCAATGTGCTTGAAATTAATTCGCATTCACAACAAACTTGTTGTCCATCATTTATGCTGTATTTTTGTTTAAATAAATAGTTGATTCCTATTGGGGGACAAATAATGAATTAGTCTACATTCATTTTTATTATGTTTGAAAACGAATCGATGTATTAATTGCATAAACACAGAATGTTTTTCATATGCGACTGGATATCAGTAATTCGGTTTCATCAAGAAACGAACCGCCTTGGATTTTCTCGTCGACTTTAATTAGCCTCGCAAAGGGGGTTGTGGACCCGTGAAGACAATGTGTTCACCGGGTGTGACGAAAGGGGTTTTTAAATGGAGCGTACACGTAATGTGTGATTGAGGGATTGGGGAAGTAAAATAATGTTCAAAAGATTCTTGAAGTTTTCCATTTTTCCAATCAAACATAAATAAACAGGCATGTAGTTTGTACAAGTCTGTGACCTTCAATATTTTATTTTTTATGAACAATGGGTCTGCATGGGAATTATACTTTTTGTTGTTTAATATTCGAAGTGAACGTTTCTGTATTCTTAGTAATTTATTGCTTCCTCTTGAGTTTCCCCATATTTGAATGCCGTATACCAAGTGGCAGTGGACCAAAGAGTAATAGAGCATCTTCATAACATGTTGTGGTAGTAGTTTTTTTGCTCTGTTCAAAGTATAATTTGCCCATCCAATCTTAGAACAATTTTTTGATATATGAGTTTGATAAGATAAGTGTTCATGAATATGAATACCTAAACAATTTAGAGATTTATCTTCTTCATTTGAACCCACCCTTTTTAATTGTTGACCATTCCTGAAAATATCAGAGTGAATGCAACTTTTAGTTTTATGGTTTAGATTAATGATAATGTATTTTATTTTGTTGGCGTTCAGAGCGAGTTGATTTGCCGAACACCACTCATATAGATTATTGAGTTCATGGTTAAAATGGGTATCTATGGATTTGGTATAAAGGAATGAGTCATGGGCAGTTGTGTCATCCGCAAACGACAAGAGATCAAGAGTTGTAGAACGACTGATGTCATTTGTATATAATAGGAATAAGCCTGGACCAAGAACTGAACCCTGTGGGACCCCACATGCTAATTCGGTGAGTTCAGACTTTTGATCGCCATATTGAACATATTGCGATCTATTCGAAAGATAGCTTTTAAACCAATTGTTACTGATGCCTCTGAATCCATACTTTTCCATTTTTGTTATCAATATGTTGTGGTTTATTGTGTCGAATGCCTTGGAGAGGTCCAGAAATGCTGCTAGTGTGTTGTTTTTACTGTCCTTGTTATTTTCAGAACCTATAATTTTCAGTAGTTGCATTACTAAATGTATGGTAGAATGCTTTTTCCGAAACCCGTATTGATGGTGATATAGGATATGCGACGTTTCGAGATATTCCATTATTCTGTTGCACATGAGCTTTTCTAATACTTTAGAAAAGCCTGGTAAAATACTTATCGGTCTATAATTATTAAATACGTGCTCGTCTCCACTTTTAAAAATCGGAATAACTCTTGCTATCTTCATCCTATCAGGGACAATAATAATAATCGGATAAAGGTAATATTAACGATGTGGGCCAGAGGAGGAGCTATTACAATAATTGAGTATTTCAGGAGGTTAGTGGTGATGCCGTCACAATCCTCACTATTTTTAGGCTTAAGTGAATTAATAACAGAAAGTACCTCGTATTCAGTTGTTGGCGTTATGAAAAAACTGTTTGGTTCATTACTGTCCATGAAGTCCAGAAAATTTTTCTGGGATACATTTATTTGTTCGCTAGTACGTTTCCCTATGCTCACGAAAAAGTCGTTGAATTCCTGTACTATTTCCGCTGGATCATCTATTTCTTTATTATTTTCAATTACGAAGGATTGAGGCAATGTGGCTGTATGGTTTGTTCTAAGTAGGGCGTCATTAATAATTTGCCACGTTCTGCGTAAATTACCTGCATTTTCTGATAGTATGTTAGGTTAGTACATTGCTTTACTTTGTTTTTTAATTTTGTTAAATATTTTACAGTAGTTTTTATATTTTCTAATATTCTGCTCATTTGGGTATCTCAGTTTTTTGTTAAAAAATTTAGATTTATTATTTGATGAGGTTTGGAGCCCCTTCGTCATCCAGGGATTTTGTTTTATGAACTTTTTTCTTAACCGAATATTTTTTAGAGGAAAGGCCTTCTCGAAAGCAGATTGGTATATGTCCATAGAAAGGTTGTATGCAACATTCGGACAGTTAGTCTCGAGCACGGGGGAAAGGTCACTTTCAGTCAAAATTGTTTTAAAGTTAGCTACACTGTCTGGATTAAATTTACGCTTTGCGGTTGTTGATGGAGTGGCATAAGTTTTCTGGCCTCTTTCAAAGTGAAAGGTGGCGATGTGATCTGTTTGTAAATATGTGATCGATTAATGTAGCGGAGTGCTGCGTTACTCTAGTCGGCTTAGTGATATGTGGTAAAAAGCCTTGGCTAATCATTGTATGTAAATAAATGTCGGTATTGGTATGGACACCCGATTTCAAGAGGTCAATGTTAAAGTCCCCCATTATGTATGATTTTTTGTTCTCGTGATTTATTTTGTCCATTATTTCGTTTAGTTTAGCCAGGAACAGATCAATATCTGCTTTAGGTTGCGTTTTGGGTCTATATATTACCCCAAGCAATTTACTAGACTTGTAATTGATTTCAACGAACAGGGATTCGATGACATGTGGTATAAAGACTGAGACATCCCGACGAGTCTTAAAGGCTATATTCTCCTTGATGTACATACTAATACCACCACGTTCGTCGTCGCCGTCAGGTCTTGTGGTCCTAGTAAGGGGATGGTAGCCATGTAGTGTGTAGTGACATTTGGTGGGAATTTGGAAAATTTCCTTCAGGCCTATAACATCAAAATGGTTTTGAGAACCTTGTGTTTTAGACAACAACTCATTAAAAGAATCCCAATGAGCCTTGAGACTTGACAGTTTAGGTGAAGAATCGAGAACTCTTCTTGCTGGAGATTAAAATTAGTAGCCCAAGAACATTAGGTTTCATTAGGGAAAAAATCGGAGAAAGCTGATTTTTTCAGGGAATGTCGAGTACATGTCACTGAACGATTAGACAAAAGTCCCCTAAAATCCCAGTTGAGCTTTTTTTCTACAGCCTTTTTTCGAAAACGCGTTTGAAAAAAATCAAAAAAAATCGCACGAACTTTGTAACCTCGAATTGATCCAACTGTATTTTTTGTTTACGCGTATTTCGAGCTACATAATGTCTAATATACATTTACCTAGAGGAAAATGTGCATTCTGTGACAATTTCTGCGAAAAATTATTGAAAATTCACAAAAAGGTATCGGATTTACGCAAAAAATGACGATTTTCCTAACGGATTTGCCCAAAGGGTCGTAGTACAGAACGGGATGTTAGTTGGACAGACGATAAAAAATCCACCACCATTTGAAGATTTTTATCATTGCTTACAAAACAGACAATATGGAAGACCCCCTCTGCTTCTGGCCGAGTTCCCCTTTTGGCTTAAAATTCGTTAGCATGAGAACTCAACTATTTTCGGGCTTGGGACCGAACAGACACGTCTGTGTCTGGCAGCATTAGATCAATAAATAATATTTACAGAATGTACAAAAATCAATAAATAATATTTACAGAATGTACAAATCAATCAACATGGATTAAGTTACATTGACTATTATCAACGCTATATACAGAAATGACATGACCTATATACATATTATTCATCGAACTCAGAAATTTCCGACAGGACAGTGTTTCTGTGGTTGTTACAAGAATCTGAACTGCAATTACACAAACCTGAGCAAGAGAGTCCTGCCTTCTTACACCCACACCTTTTTGTACAAGCACTCTTGCAACCACAACTGATCAGATTCAGTAGGTTATCGGGGGCACATGGCTTTGTGGCCGCAGTCGGTACAAGAAGTCCATTATCTAGCGACCACCCCCAATCCGTCGGAGGAAGCGAAGTGCCCAGCCATTGTTGGACCTGGAGATAACATCTGTAGACATGTTGTTGTGCAGCATCGCTGCTTGGTGGGAGTGAGGCTAGGTCGATGGGTTTATTCAGTTTAGATTTTGCTACATAACGCTTGTAAGTGACATATCTATATTGGTCGAGAGAGGAAACAGTTTTACTCCCGTATAAGATCAGGAGAAGTTGTTCCCAGGCAGCGGCTACTGCACTTGGTGTACTGTCATCCGCCAAAATTGTGTTGACATACTGTTGTGAGTCGCTAGTAACATCGGAGACAATTGTACTGAATACTTTCTTCTTACCAACTCGAAAGAGTGCAGAAGTAGTGTCACAACCACTTATAGAATGTGCTACAAGGAGGTTGCTTCTATGGTCACCCATTTTGGTTGCTATTTCACTAACTGAAACTAGTAAGTTTGGGGTAATGGAATACATCATGTGAATATTACATCCCGGTTGAACTCGAGAGGTAAGAATGACTAACAAGTCTGTGTCTGTTCCCACAACGACAAAATTGTTGTCATCTTGAGCGATGTCAAGTGCAGTTTCGGCTATCAGTACATCAGCATCAGCCTCGGCCTGCTTGGACTGAATATTGATAGCAGATAGCTCCTGCATTAGAAGATCGATCAGTTGGGTTTTGTTCTTGGCATTTGCAAGGAAATCGGATTGGGGTGTGGTGGCTGGTAACTCGGGTGAGATATTGATATCAATGGAATACCTGTCTTTAGATCTACGGGCTTGTTCCATGCCCTTTGTCGACATTGTACAAGCATAACCATCAAAAACAACCACGACGTTCGCCCCAAAATGTCTCACTAGATAATTGGAATATGATGTACATATGTCCTTATATGACGACTGCTTAGGCCATACAACTGCCCTCAATAAAAATCCACCTTCTACAACAAACAGAGAATGTTCTGGGATTTTAGTTTGCTCGGAACCGTATGTTTTGAGGATCTTACCGAGCGTGCTTTTCTGTGTCTTCCTCATTCCAGCAGAATCAAACAATGCTGGTGGTTTCGGGGCGAATTCATAATTGAGATACTCTTCCATCTCTGCTTGTGACTGAATAACACATGTGATGCGATTGAACAGAATTGTGGTGTCAATCACTACCTTACTTCCACGGACTTTGATGCTATTTGCCATCGATGCGAAAGACTTCACAGTGTCAACACGTCGTAGTTTGATGCTGTTGAACGTTTTGCTTACAACATTCGATACGCAACATTCACCAATTTTGCGAACTTGGTCACAGTTCACAGTTTCGTCGGCCACAAGCCCGGTCGCTATAGAGACTAATTGTAGTGGATCTCTATTCTGAAAGGGGGAATGCACTCTGAGCCAGTTCAATAATTTGGTGATATCATTGGCATCAGTCAATTGTGAACTTTGACGGAGATCCCGATGTTGTTCGCCATGACCAGTGTGAACATGAACAAAATTTTCGAGAGCATTACATATCGGAAGGCAAAGAGGTAGTCCATGTACCCATTTCGCAACAGTGCTATCGGTTATTCCCCTGCCATGTGTGAGACCACCAGGGAGCTTGAACATTCTCATTAAACACTGCTCTATGGTCTGATCAGAATATATCCCGTCCCAGAATTTATCTGAGCGCCTTTTGGTAAAGTAACCTTTTTCAGTGAACAACTTCAAATTATCCTGTTGCATTATTTCTGTTAGCTCATTCATTTGCTGCAAATAGAGATGAGAACTTTTTGCGTATGCAAAATGACCACCTGCGTGAAATACAGGAATCATCATATTGCGAACACAATATGTGTGGAGTTCCCAGTCGCCTGTGCGCTCTGCTCTCAAGAACAACTGGAGAAGACCTATTTGCTCGTAGTATTGTACCCAAAGCTTTCCTGAGCGTCCTAAGGACGCATTCTGGAGCAGTTCGTGTAATTTTGACAGTAGATGGTTGACACTTTCTTGATTGACAGCGTCAGCTGTTGTACAGTCACCTCTGGCAAGTCCACAGAATATTTCATTGACTTCTGTGCAGTCTATGTTATCTAGTGTTCGGCTTTCTTCAAACACAAGTTTTGTAATGGCAATTTGTGTTAGCAAATGGGCACGAACTGCTCTTGAATATGCATGACCACTGATCAAATGATGGATTGACCCACCAGCATAAACAGTCCCCCAAAGTTCATCCAAGCCGCTACCAGCCATGATCGAACCAATTGCCCCTAAATATGACATAATCATATGGAAGCCGCCGAGTCTAACGAAAACTTTTGTCAACTTATCTTGAGTGTAGGCGAACACCACATTATGTGATTTAATCGAACATGGAAATTGAAACAATGATGCTATAATACGGTATTTGAATGAGAAAAGTCGATGCCGTTTGAATTTGAGTTTAGGGGGTATGGTTAATATTTCACACGTTTCACCAGTTCATTATGGAATAAATGACTATTGTTATATATCATTATAAAGCCACTGCTTTTCTGCAATTTTTGATATATAATTTAACTCCCAAAGTAGTCGTAGATTTGATTTAATGGACGTTGTGTACCGTTGTGTGTATGAAAACAATAAAAATTTTTTCGTAATTTTGTACATTTTCGTGAATATTTCACCATTGAGTGTGAGGATTGGTACAAAGTTGGCATTTTCTGTTGGGGATATGTATTCTCAATATAATTCAGCACGATATTTATGATTCTCACCCTACTAAGGCGAATAAGAATGAGAAATATGGAGCTGGGTCGAATTTTTTTTAAATTTTTTTTTTCATCAAAAAAACGCTATAACTAAAAAAGCTCAACTCGGATTAGCGGGGACTTTTCACACTTTATCCGCAATGTGTGTCCCGGAAACATATAAAAAAATCAGCTTTCTCCGATTTTTTTCCTTACTTTCTCATTTTTATGTCTAATGTGCCTGGACTATAGGGGGCATTTCGTCGGGTAGATAGTATTTACAATTGTTTGTGAGAACATCTATGGGCAAACCATTGTTAGCTGGTGTCTCACGCGCCCTATCATTTAAAATCGATTTTAAATCACAGTTCAGATTTTTCTGGATCTCGTCCAATGAAATATTATCGGACGACATTACAACAAGGGGGGTCGCTTAGTCGAAGTTGCACATCTGTAGGAGAATGCATTTGTAGATCATTGTAAACAAACGTAAATACAATTCTATATGATTCGCGCAGAGTCAAGAGTACCGGTAGTGTGGGAATGGTTAAATGTATAGAACAAAATAAATACAAAAACATAAACTGGAACATATATACAAATTTCATGGTATTAATTATCTAATATAAGACTTTGGAGGAGAAGAATAGTTTGGTAAAGGTAATGAGATATCTGTCCAGTATAGAGATCATCTGAATGAACAGATGGATATAAGTTCTATGATTACTTATGAAATAAGTTCAATAATTCATTCAATCACTCGCCCATTCACCCTCGCATCCACAACTGTCGATGTATCCATACATCCATCCACAGAATGGTTGACTGAGTGAATCAATTAAAAATAAATACGAGTGATTTCTTACGGTATCGGTATCGGTATCGGCGCATTCGATAACTGAAAATGGAAAAATGAAGGAGTTCTTTGCGGGGGGACCCGGAGTGCACCGACACTTTCTCAGCAACCATGGTCGATGAATGAACACAGATATAATAACCAGATATAAACACATCTGTTTATATATTTGCTCATTGATATTCGGGCTCATTATCCTCTTCCTTGACCCAACAGACCTACAAACGAGCAAGAAGTCAAGTTTAGATAGCCAGAGTTTTAGAATTAAATTCACCACTTTCAGAACATTTAGTCGAGTAATGACTGGAAGTTACGAGTCCAGGCATCTCTAATTTTCATTTATTCACTCCGTAGCTCTGATAAGACTGCAGACGGGTATAAAATCGGGTTTAGACAGCCGTGGTTTTATAGGAATAAGGGTTGCACGTTGAAAATAATAACTGGACTAATCCTAAATAATGGATACGGATTCTTTCAATTGCTGTCATTGAATGGATATGGAAGATGCCAACAGGATTCAATGGGTTAAGGGTGTTAGTCCGGTTTTCGAATTGCTGGAGAAAGACTTTGGACGAAACTCTCGTGGAAGTCTTTGAACCATTTATTAGTTGAAGGGTATCTCGTTTTTATAAAAGGAAAAAACATCTTACGGTATGAACCAACAGTGTCGTTACCACAAGTTAAACTACTTAAAAACGTTCCCCAGTACAGTTCATGTTCTGTTGTCATAGCGATGCAGCTGATCTCGGGGCAGGTTCTCGGGCATGTTCCAAGGTCCGGGCAATTATCACATGACGGCATCAGCTTATTATATGGGGTCGGCGGATATTCTGTTTGTAGTAAACAAGAAAGAACAATTTAAAATGGATCAAGTAACAAACAGCAACTCAAGAGTCTTACGTGTTTCGAGATTTTTTGAAGCCAAGAAGAATATTGTAACAACGCTACCTACTGCTCAGGACACTTCCTTGTAGGCCTACACCGCATTGTAGTGAATATTAAGTACAGTACATTATATACGCACAAAGCATAAAAATGTTTGAAAATGACTCCATGCAGAGTGAATATAAATATATTAAAGATACCAACAGCGATGAACATTTGCAACGCTCTGTGTGTTTGTGTGAGCATGCCCCCCCCCCCCCCCACCCCCACGCCAGCCCTCGAATGCGCACCCCAAAAAGGTGCACACAAAAAAGTATACACACCCGCGCAAACACACAACCCCCACTTGTGTTTGCGTAGACCCTTGTATTCTGCGGATAAAGTGTGTACACCACGATATTGGAAATATATACAGCATTCTATTCACCTAGAAATCGTAAATAGCTTTAAGAATGTTTCTGCAAAACTGAAAAAGGTATATATATCAAAGCTATCGACGGCAGAATGCGTACCCCAAAAAGGTGCACACAAAAAAGTATACACACCCGCGCAAACGCACAACATCCCACTTGTGTTTGCGTAGATCCTTGTATTCTGCGGATAAAGTGTGTACAGCACGATATTGGAAATATTATTTTATACAGCATCCTATTCACCTAGAAATCGTAAATAGCTTTAAGAATGTTTCTGCAAAACTGAAAAAGGTAAAAATATCAAAGCTACCGACGGCAGTGGACTTATCACGCACCCCCTTCACGATCACAATCACCCCCTCCCCACCTCCACACACATACCCACACGCACGCACGCACGCACGCACGCACGCACGCACGCACGCACGCACGCACGCACGCACGCACGCACGCACGCACGCACGCACGCACGCACGCACGCACGCACGCACGCACGCACGCACGCACGCACGCACGCACGCACGCACGCACGCACGCACGCACGCACGCACGCAAATAGCTTTTCATTTCCGAAAAAGAATATTATGTACATACATATCATCGCCTCAGTGGAGTGATCCGGGCCGCAGCACCACCTCAAGATGAGGAGTCCAGATCGCCGAACTACACGATCCGGCCCCCTCCCCCACCCCCCACCCACCCCCCCCCCCAAAAAAAAAGAACAGCAGAAAGTTACACGCAGAAGAAGAAAAGCTAGTGCGAGAGCAGCAAAGTCTCACCAAAAAGTTACAGAGGCAGAATGATTAATGTTAGAGCAGTAATGCCATCGCAAGCAAAAGATCAACAGAAAGTCACAGATAAACAAAACAAAGCTAGTGCGAGAGAAGCAATGTCATAGCAAGCAAAAGATCAGCAGAAAGTCGCAGACAGACAAAGAAAAACTCGTGCAAGAACAGGACATGTTCCAAGTATCAAAGACAATATAAAAAATACAGGGAACTGATTCAACATGGTCCGCTGTACGTTTGCACCAGTTGCAACAGACTATACAGAAAAACACTTTATTTTTATAATACTATCAAATTCAAGAAATTCCGAGAAAACCTTCTTCACAGAGTTGATACTGAAGTTGTGACAGAAGACAATAAGAAGTGGATTTGTGGCACATGTAAAGGCGGTCTACAGGCAAACAGAGTTCATAAGAAGCCATCTGCAATAATCTTGAGCTTGAAGATATACCTCTGAAATTTAAAGGCCTCTGTGATGCGGAAGGTATGCTGATCGTTCAAACTACCTTTTATGAAAATAGTTTGCTTACCAAAAAGTGGTCAATATGGGATACGAAGAGCAGTTTTGAATGTACCAGCAGGCCTCAACAAAGTCTGTTCTATTCCACCCCGGAAAGCAACAACATCTGGTCTAGTTCCCCTCAAACTAAAACGAAAATTGAAGTATGACGGTCATGTTGCTCATCAGGTAGTTCGTCCAAAAGCAGTAGAGAATGCACTCAAATATTTAAATCCACACAATACTTTATACAAGGATATCAGCTTTAACGAAAAGTGGAAGGGGGGAACTTCGAGGATGACCAGGAGCTGTGGGGAAACCCTGACTGGAGAATCAAATGAAGTTGAAACTGCAAACGACAATGCCTTCGGTGATGGAAATGTTACTCATGAAGATAATGAATCTGAGCTTGTTGGTTCATCAGATAATGTAGATGAGAGTGAAGTAGTCAAACAAAATCGACAGCAGTCTCCACGAGGAACATATGATTCTTGCTTGCAGTCTGAGGACGGCCAACCTATGAGCGACGGGACTATAAATATTGCACCAGGTGAAGGTCAGCATCCACATAGTATGTTCAAAGATGAGAAATGTGAAGTGCTCTTATTTCCTAAACTCTTCCCCACTGGAAAGAATTGACTCTCTGAGGAGAGAGAAGTACGGCTTCCTTCCAGAAGATACTTCAACGCAAGACTTATGAACAAGGATAACAGATTCAGAATCAACCGACTATCTCGTCTTTGCTCAATATCTTACTGAAGCGGAATTGATAAAGAACAACATTGGCATAGCGTTGAAAAAAAAAACAAAGCCAAAACTGTTAGGTGGTAATTCTGTTACCGCAGGCGATCTACAAGACCCAGCTATGATGCATAACTTGATGAGGCATGATGATACTTACCAGATATTCAAATCTGTCATGGGATCACCAGCGGCATAGCAGAAGATGAACATGCAACCCTTGGCGAAGATTAGAAGTGGTGGTCCATTACCTATTTCCTCACTTTGACTTTTGCTGATTTCTCATGGGCAGAGATAATTCAAGTGATTTGGGAACAGTATGGCGAAGTATTTACGACAGAACATATTGAGAAAATGGATTGGCCAACATAATGGTTAAGAAAGAATCCTGTACTGTCAACACGGCACGAACAGTTCATTTTTGATACCTTCTGTAATCAAGTCATCCATTTAGAGCCACATCCATTGGGAAAGGTTATAGACTATGAAATTAGAGTTGAGTTTCAGCTGAGAGGACCTCCGCATTGGCATGCAGTTCTTGTGGTTGAAGGTGCACCAAGGCTTGGAGAGAACACAGATGAAGAAATATTCAATTTCATCGATCAATACATAACTTGTGCCATCCCAGATGAAAGCGAAGACCCAGAGTTGAAAACATCAGTCATGAAGTTGCAGGCCCAAAACCACACAAGAACCTGTAGAAAGAAAGGACAGGCCTGTAGATTCGGATTTCCCAGACCACCATCATCTAGAACCTTGCTGATGATGAAGAGGTTTCGTCAAATAAAGAAGAGGCAAATGAAATAATGAACGCGATGTATCTGATCCTAGCTGGTACATAACTTCCAGATGCACTGACATTACCCCAGGTGCTTCGGCAGGTGAGTGTTCCAGAGGAAAAGTATCTATCTTCTCTGCAAGTTGCAAATGGTAGACGAGGTGTTGTCCTCAAAAGAACAGTGAAAGAGCAGCCGTGAACAACTACAATGCTGATATTTTGAGAGGATGGCAAGCAAACATGAATTTGCAGTATGTGTTAGACCCATATGCATTTGTCATGTACATAACGTCCTACTTGTGTGAAGCTGAAAAAAATATGAGTGAGTTGCTCGTGAAAGACAGCAAGGAGTTGGTCAATGATGATATCAGGGACAGACTACGGAAACTGGGTAATGTGTTTTTGATTCACAGAGAGATGTCCGCACAGGAGGCAGTCTTCCACGTTCTCTCTATTCCATTGGTCAAGAGTTCTTCCAGAGGCGGTGGAAGCTTAATAAAAGAGTGCTACCATGGTTCGACCCAGTGTGAAAAAGGTTACAATCGTATATCGGTAAATGTACCATGACTCGCTATAATCTCTCGTTTAGATGCATATGCCGCTGTGTGGGCACTGTCCTGTCCGTTTCTTCTAATTCAACTATCTTCCAACCCGAAGGGCAACCGTCGGGTTGGAAGGTAGTTGAAGTAGAAGAAACGGATCGCGGCGACCGAAAATGGGATTCTTTGACCAAATATTGTTTGGATTTGCAAATAATGTTACAGGAGTACCCTTATATTGACACGTTTGCATGCGCCCATTTTAACTCATTGTGTAACTGCGAAACATTTCTGTGGAAAAACGTAGAGGGGCACGTGTCCCCTGCACAGCCGCATCTGAGTTCACAGATTCAGTTTCTTCCGACAGATTATCTTGACAACAGGGTAAGAACGTTAACGCCGAAGAAACAACTACAAGATCTCCCAGAGGATTCTGATGGTGTCTACCTATCAAACATCATTGAAAAGTACGCTTCTTGACCCACTTCGCTGAAATCGATCTGTTTTGCTGAATTTGCAACGTGTTATGCACCCCATTCTAGTGGTGAACAGGATGACCAGTCTGATGAGCGCAACATGAGAACTCGGGCAGTGAAACAGAACATGAAGATGAAGTAGCTCCAAAGAACAGGTGTGTGTTAGCAAACGGTCTTGGCACCTTGTACAAAAGGAAGAAGCTGAAGCTTCTTCGATATCACAGAGTTTCATCGGAGCGACTCTAATACGTTTCATTACACACTGCTATTGTTATATTAACCATGGGTGGATGACGGTCACTTGAAGGAAGGTCATCAAAGAAGAGATCACTGACAACCTTCAGAAGTATGAAAGATACTCAGATGAAGTTGATAAAGATTTGAAAACATTACAACTAAGCAGACTACCGGAAGATGTTCGGAACCAAATATCAGCAGAGGTGGAACGGGGAAGACAGGATCCATCACCTGTGTTCGCTGATCCAGAATTTCAAACACTAAACCCTGGTTCTGATGATGAACTCTGTCCTGTGAACTGGATTCCGAAGACCTGCCACAGTGTAACACAATGCAAGCAGCTTCCAACACAGTAGAATATTCATCACACAAGCTGGTCCCACCAGAATGCTTTAAATTAGCAGCATCACTAAATGAGAAACAGCGGCTACAACATGACTTTATTAGGGAATGGTGCTCGCAACTTAGAACATCCGACATAACCGGCGAGAAACCAGAGCCATTTTATGTGTTCCTGAGTGGAAGTGGCGGAGTTGGAAAATCTCACACTATAAATGCTTTATATCAAGCTTGGTTCATTCTCTCAAGGGGGCAGGGAGTAATCCAGAATGAAGTTGTGGTTCTACTGACTGCATCTACAGGATGTGTCTCATATAATATTGGAGGAGCAACTGTCCATTCTGCATTAAAACTTCCACGAAGAGATAACAAGAGCTCCAAGAAATCCACCAGGTCAAACATCAAGCTGCCACATGATCAACTCCAAACACTTCGGTCAAAATTGCAGAAACTGAAGCTCTTGGTAATAAATGAGATCTCCATTACATGAGCAGAGACTTTCTGGACATAGAGAAAATGCAACGACAAATATTTGGTGTACCACTCAATGATACTAAAACGGACTTCAGAGGAATTTTGATTCTCGTGGTCCGGGATCTACTGCAACTACCTCCGGTAGGGCATCCCGAGGAGGATGAGTTGGGTCAGGTCTATGGATCAATGTGGACCGGGTACTTCAGTCTACACGAACTTACTGAAATCCATAGACAAAAAGGCGACCAGAGAGCATTCGTGTTGGTTAACCAAATTCTTCTGATGTTGAGAAATTGATGACCAGAGTTATAGATCCCGATGATCCAGAATATCCACATGCTGCACACCATATTTTGCCTTCGAATAAACAAGTACATGAACATAATTCCAGCAAACTAATGAAGTTGGGCAAGAACGTCATACAAATAAAGGTGCGAGGTGCATATGATGTCAGATTTGACTCTCGGGATTTCACCCGACCTGAGGATATGCATAAGACTGGTGGCCTGCGTGGACTTTTAAAGCTTTCTGATGGAGCTCGAGTTTCACTGACCACAAATATAGATCTATCAGATGGCCTTAAGGGTGCACAGGGTACTGTTGTTGGCATAGAAATTTGCAACGACCCACTCAAAGGTGCCATCCTTGTGAAGTTTGACCACAGTAATGTTGGAAAGAAGTCTGGTGGACTAAAGAAAGTCCAGAAGGTGTCACCAACGAGTCACACATTACAAATCTCAAAACAGTTTTAATTTTCCATATTCCCTGTCGTTTTGCACGATGATGGAAACGAATGGGGATCTTCCAAATTTTCCCCATGTTAGGGAAAGTGTAACACCGTATCCCAGCACCGTCGGGGCATATGCACCGCTGGCGGTGCACACCTCTTGATTCTTGTTATGACCGGCCATTGTTTACGTTTGATTTGGGCAAAACTATGAACTCAGACGATCACCTATTGCGTATAAAAAAATTGAACACAGAATAAAAATCATGATAAGGATTTCATTGTTTATTAAATTTTATTTTGAAAGTCGTTTTAATATGATGAGATAAATATTAATTACTTTTCATTTTGAAACAATATGAGCGTTCAGAGGTTATTTTCCATTCACACTGTGCAGCGTAATAGTTAAGACTGACATTGGGGGCGTGGTTTAGAGCGGGCCTAAATGTATTTTATCGGTTATTGTGTTATGAAAGAAAAGAAGAAATACTTTAGCCAATCATTTTGCCTGATAAGCTGTATAGGCAGTATCTTATCTGTATTGGGTATCTCTCACTTTAGCTCCAAGTCATTTCAGCCTCTGGCGACTTTGCCCCCCCCCCCCCCCCCAAACTCATTTTGGCCCCAGTCACTGAAGAACCCAAGTTATTTTGGACCCATTTTTTACCAAAACTTACCTTGAAACAAAATACTTCAAAGCTAATTCTGAGAATATATGTGAAAATTAAATCCTCTTTTGAAGTATATTCCACATACCGATCCAAATACCGGTGAATCCAGTTTTGAAATCAAACTAAAGTATTCCCTGAACACGCATTCATGGAATCCGACAAGTTGTTTGAGTGACCTCTTAAACCCGATTTTAAAGTAAAACAAAAACACATAAAACAAATGTCTAAAAAATCAGTAATTTTGTTAGTTTCCCATAAACTTTAAGAGTTACGCACAACAATGAAGCTTCAAATGGTTTCAAAGACAAGTAGGTACGTGGATTATTGTTGTATTATTCAGAATTTTTTGACAGTTTCATTTTGTTAAAGCAAGGGGAGGTTTTGTCACCATTGACTTTTTCCCTATCCATAAACGATCTAGAAATAAGTTTGTCCGGTGATAATAATAGTGGTTTAACAATTGGCGAGCTGACACTCATTTTGTTACTGTTCGCTGATGATATGACTGTACTTGCCGAGTCTCCGATTGAGTTGCAAAGGAGTTTGGGTAATTTATATCCATATTGTAATAAGTGGGGTCTAGAAGTGAATACAGATAAAGCTAAGATAGTGGTTTTTCGTAAAAGAGGTAAAATAAATACTACGGAAACGTGGTCATACAATAATTCTAATCTTGAAGTTGTCGATAGTTTTAATTATTTGGGGGTAGTATTTAATTATAATGCACCTTTTGTGTCCAACACACAGGCGCTAGCGGGTAAAAGCCTCAAGGCTATGAACTTGCTGTTATATAACGTTAGAAGTTATCCATTTAAGTTGAAAACATTATGTGGGCTTTTTGATTCGTTCGTTGGTTTCATATTGAGCTATGGTTCAGAAATATGGGGTTTTGGTGGCTGTAAAGAAATTGAAAGAATCCATCTAAAGTTTTGTAAAGGAATATTAGGTGTTAAGACAGCAACATGTAGTGCCGTTGTGTATGGGAAACTTGGCATGTACCCGATGTATGTGGTGCGTCATTTGAAAATAATCAAGTATTGGTTCAAATTATTGTATACGGAGAATCTTATCCTTCGCGCCTGTTATGCGATGTTATTAGATCTTGATGAACGCGGTGTAGATTGTTGGATATCCAACGTTAGACGTCTATTATGTAACATGGGATTTGGGTTTATGTGGGTGAATCCATTCACGATGGCTCGTAAAAAGTTTTTAGGGATATTTAAACGGCGCGCTTTTGATCTTGCAATACAGAAGAGGCATTCCACGTTGGGAAATAACCAATCTTTGTATGTTTATCAAATAGTTAAAACATATTTTGGATTTGAATAATACCTTGACCTAATTGGTAATAAGAAACTGAGATGTGCTTTAACCCGTTCCAGGTTATCTGCACATACTGAGTCGAGAGTGGTCGATATGGCCATGGGAGATTACCCTATCATGAACGCTTATGTCAGTTTTGTCCCCTGGCCGACAAAGAAGATGAGTATCACTTCATTCTCATCTGTCCTTGTTATAATCATTTGCGCAGTCTGTTCTTAAAGGGATACTACACAGTTAGGCCTAATATGCTGAAATTAATTTCCCTATTCCAGTCGGATAACAGAAAATTCTGAATAATTTGTGCCAGTATATTATGGAAGCCCTTGAAAGGCGAAAAGAACTGACATGTATGCAGGTATAGAAGTCTTCACTTCAATATCCACCACGTGCTCATGTGTCATTTTAAGTGTTTGCTCAAGACCAGAATTGGCCAACCATTAATAAACTATGTCTGTCTGTCTGTCTGTCTGTCTGTCTGTCTGTCTGTCTGTCTGTCTGTCTGTCTGTCTGTCTGTCTGTCCGTCCGTCCGTCCGTCCGTCCGTCCGTCCGTCCGTCCGTCCGTCCGTCCGCCCGTCCGTCCGTCCGTCCGTCCGTCCGTCCGTCCGTCCGTCCGTCCGTCCGTCTGTCTGTCTGTCTGTCTGTCTGTATTAACACAAATTGAAACAGAATAGCGTGAAATATGAAACAGTCCAGAATAATGGACAAAATTCGAAAGTACAGGGAAATCAAAGGTGTCATTTACAAGCAGTTCTAAAATTAACTTTAATCAGTTATTTGGATACAACATCTAATAGCATGCTAAAAATATTAATTAATTATTTTATTAAAAGTAATTAGTAAAAATAAAAAGGGCCACATTTAGCAATGCATAGGGGACAAAGTAACAAAGTGTGTTGGGGCCGAAATGAGTGGTGTGTTTGGGTCAAAGCATTGAGGCCGAAATGACTAGGGATGAAGGGACTTGGAGCTGAAAAACCCGTATTCTCCGTATTCCATAATTTGTCATTTGTTTACCTTTTGATGTATTCAACTTCTGGTTTACTTCCAGCAGTTTGTACCGTTTCTGACTGTGAAGGGGAGACATTTGTGTTTCATCTTCTAAGACAGTTCAGTGCAATTATTACAAACTTATAGTAAATATTATTTATTATTAATAATAAATTCATGTCTTGTTCAAATTTGTCCAATTTTAGCAGCTCAGGCTACTCTAAATTTCTCTGGCATAGTGTCACTTTGAAAAATTAGTTCAAAATTGGGAAAAAATCATCTTATTCTCATCTTATTCTTTTCTATATGCATAGGGGATATTACTATGGGATTTTTTTTACTGTTTTGGAGTTTTTAAAGTACGTTTTTTCTCTCAGAAGAGTTTTAGTATCACCTATTTCTTTGCAACTTACCAACCTAAGGCAAGTGCTTTAACCTCGTATTTAATTCCTACTTGAAAATAAGAAATTAAGAGATTCTGCAAGAGAAAAATGCCCAAGAGAACAGAATAGTTAAAAAATGACAAAGTTTTGACCAAACTGGACCGACGCATGGCCTGGTGTCCAGTAATACTGTTCCAGAAGAGTAACCATTGTCCAATTTCAACCAGACATGTGCAGTTCAATTTCCTCATTTTCATCCATTTGCGTGGATTTCTTTTCCAACGTGGGAACCTCAAGAAGTGAAACAGTGCTTGTTTACTGTGGTAAAATATTATCCAGTCACCAATGATTGGGGTGGAAATCCTCTAAACCGGGCAACAATGGTATAAAAGATTGATTAAACTTGACTTTATCTCTATGTTGCGATCACGATCAGCCATTTTGCAGAAAAGTATGTGACCTTAAACACCAGTAAATAAATAAATGGATTTCTTTCAAGAAGCTGCTAAACTGAAGATTTCAGTTTGACTGGACAGGTGGAAAATGTACTGTTTTTTCATAACTTTTCAATAGTAAAGGCTATTTAACACATGAATAATTGCTTCTTACCAAAAAGATTACAGAATGTGATTAAAATTGAAAAAAAATGAATTTACTAACCAAAAAATGCTTTTGAGAATCTTTAACTCTCGGTCAACTTCCTGCCACCCAAACTTGAAATATGAATCTGAAATTGAAGGAAATGTTTGCTTTATACACAAGAGAACGCCAGTTGAGTCATAACGTTCTTGACATTAAATCCAATTGTATGTAATTTAAATTTTGAAAGAGCACTCCATGCACTGGTCCAGCCATTATTTCACAGGGAACTGTTACAGTATGTTTAGAGCAATAATCTCCCTCAATCAGTGCGCGTGGACAGTAGATGAAATGCTGATATCGGATGTAATGAGGCCAGTTAAGTGTAGAAATCTGGAAAATGTCTCTTTTTTTCTTGAACAGACCACGATATTTATAAGTCAACATGCAGGAATTTGTTATCCAACTCAGTCAAGGGGCGAAACTTGTTCAAGAGGTAAAGAGAAAGGTTATGTGGTTCATTGTTATTTTCAATGATAGTTATTTCTTAATTGAGAAATGTCTTATTAAACCGTCCCCATTGTATAATAGATATTGCATTCTCAGAGTATCCTGTATGAGTGAAAAGCAGAAAAAGAACTGGATAATACCACACCACACCACACCACATGTGTATTCAATGGATTTTGTGAGTTATTACGTCGGAATTGGGTTCACACTAACAATTTTAATATCATGAAATCATTGTGTGTGTGTGCTACAGCATTTACAGTTACATGGAGGCGACCAACTCATCAAGTGTCAGTAAGCTTTACAGAGGAAGCATGATAGTCTTCTACAAGCTGATCAATTATATAAGTGTCTTCATCCCCCTCTTAAGCCACTTTATATATAGCACTGGAAGTTCCATCTCTCTCATTCACCAATCTTTGGACATGGCCTTTGAACCTTTTGTACATTACTTTACAGCTACACTGTACTGCACTATGTCGAATCATGTTCAGTCGTTAACCTCTACATGACATGTTGTTACAGAAGAACAGAGATAAAATCATGCTGTGCCGATGTGGAATATGTTTTGAATTCTGAATGAATTTACTTCTTAGCAAACACCCTCGATCAGGACACTACTGTAGTTATAGATAAAAGTTATAGATAAAACGGGGTATTAAAACAAACCCCACTCTCACAATGGTTTTAGACGTGATATATTTTTGACTGAGAACCAAGCAGAAGAAAAAATATTCTCTAAATATATATATAAGTAATGGAATTAACTGGAAAAAAAATAATAATCACAAAACAATTTCATCTGCAATAAAAGATATGTTAGCTGATGTTATCACATGAAATATTGCAAATAAATTCTGGTGTAAAACATGTTGGGAATAAATATTTAAGGGGTCGTCCAACAAAACTTTTGAAAAGTTTTTAAAATTTTCAACAGTGTCCGAAATGCTGATAAAATAAGTAAATAAAGACATATTATATATGAAAATAATGTCAAGAGTACAAGGAGATAGAATATATTCACTTTTTCACGAAACAATATTTTTAAGAGTTTGTTAACAGACAAGCTTCTAAAGTAACCAATAGCCAAAGCCACGAATAGATCGGTAATTCCAATGACTGAGATTCAAACAAAAGTTTTCGAACTCCAGACTCAGAGAAAGCATATTTTACCACTTCTTCTCTTATGTGTGACCAATGCCCCAAAGAAAATGCACGAAAAAGAAATAAGCTTCCGTTTGAAAACCACGCGAGGAAATCGGTCACATGGCGGTATCTAATCATATAAGGCAAATCGTGAACTTGGGCAAAATATTCTTTTCAAAGATCTAAGAACTACAGAAACGATGGAATTGAAAACACTTAATATATTCACAGAGGAAAGTTGAACCGATAATGCCATCACTGCCAGATAAAGTCGAAATTGCAGGACAGCTTTTCAATTTCCTTATTCAGGGATACCATTTTCAGAAATGGATCACTTCACCTCTGTTTCGTTCAAAACAAAAATCCACAAAACATTAATGGTAATCATAACAGTATTTGTACGAAAATGTTATTTAATTGAAGACCTAACTATATTTATCACAGAACTTCCCGTTTCCAAATCCATGTTTTGTTAGCTACTCAAAAGAGCTCAAAATAAAAGAACAGCAGCACTTTTAGCTATCCATCTGCAGTGGAATTTGGGAACATCGTAACATTAACTTTCTTTGCCACGCAATTATATTCAGTATCAAATTGATTTATACCAATCTTATCACTTAGACCCTGTAATATGAAATCGGTATCTCCGAAATCGCATTTCAATATGTGTCGACAGTATATAAACAAATTATGCAAAGTTAAACAGAATGAACAATCACACACTCCGAACCACATAAATCAGTTGGTTGATACACAATGTTTAAATGTGGGACTGTTAGTATTGATGGTTGTTCCATTCTTTGTTGCCATAGTCCACTTTAGTTGAGCATTTAAGTGGCAGTTGTCATAACTAAACACCACCAAATGTCCTACACGATACCAAATAAATAAATAAATAAATAAGGATAGTGTTTTCCTTAGTATATAAATGAAACCATTTTTGTGAATTTACCAAGAATATTAAACCATCCTCAACAGAACAGAATTATGATGTATAATTACTACAAAATGTACTCATTACGCATTCTTCATTTTTAACTCATGAAGTCACTTGTGCCACCATACCTGTTGGTATGAACTGTATGAATTTGATCCCTACTGAACTTTCTTCATCAAAACAAAAACGAAAAGAGCATTTGGGAAATGTAAATACCATGAATTGGAATTAGTCTTACTGCTCATTCTTCTCATGAATGAGAAAAAGATTTCTCCAAGTCTGTACTAGAAGGATTGCAAAATACAACCATTCAGTTACTTTAAAATAGTTTATTGTGAAAATTTTGGCCTTTCTTATGCCATAACAGACCTTCAGGCAGTGCTCCCAACCACACGACAGCAGTTCCATATCACATTTCAGTTTCCACGTATTCCATGTTTCTTTCCAAACATTTTTGTATATACTTTACTGGGGTTATTTCTTTTGGGCCATTTTTGGACTTTGGAGAAACTTTTCTGAAATGTGATCGAAGTTAGGTGGACGACCCTTTAAGTTATCGTCCAACTAAACTTTGGTAAAACTTCAGTAAATTTTCTTCAAAATCAAAAAAAAATGGTCAGAAAGAATAACTCCAATCAATTAAATACTATTAAAAAAAGTAGGGGATATCCAAACTGATGTTGATATTATCGGAAAATGGTATTGGATACACGTGATTGGACACATCAATATGTTATCAAGTTTAGTGTGGATCATGAATGTCACCGGCCCACGAAAACTTCGTGCAGGTTTTTCGCATGAGCGCGCTTAATGTCTGTGGGGTACGTTTTGAACAGAACTGCAATGTCATCCAAGGGCGTGTCACACGGCAGCACTACCATGACAACATGTTAGCAGCTCATGTGGTGCCATCTGCGCGACGTCACGGCCGTCGATACATTTTCCAAGATGACAATGCATGAGCACACAGGTCCCGTGTCGCTACAGAGTTCCTCCAGGAGCAGAACATCACTACACTGCCTTGGTCAGCACTAAGTCCAGACCTTTCACCAATCGAGCACGTCTGGGATATGCTTACCAGTCGCCTACGACAACGCTAACAGCCCCCTACCAATGTTCAGGAACTCGCCGCTGCACTGCAGGAAGTATGGAATAACATCAGTCAAGCTGCTATTGGACGTTTGGTGAGGAGTATGGCACGTCGGATCCACGCTTGTCTCGCGAACCGAGGAGGATTTACAAGGTATTGAGGTCTTGGACTGAATGTGATAATTTCTCTGACTGACCGCCCATGTCAGATGTCACAGGCAATGCCTCAACTGTCTTTTTGATGAAAATATAAATATATTTCTTCATATATCTCACTTTTATCAAATATCCCCTACTTTTTTGAGTAGTATATATCCATTCTTTTTAATGAAACATTGATCACATGGAAAGTAATATTTTCCATAGCATTGCTATCATATGGTAGAAACCACCCCCCAAAAGTCTGTTATGGTATGAGTGAGAGACTTAAATTTACTGAATAGTTATATTCTTCAATCCTTCTAGTAAGACTGGGAGAAATCTTTTTCTCATTCTTGCAAGGAATGGGCAGCAAGACTAATTGTAATTTAGGGTATCTAAATTGCATACGGGCTATCATTTTTCTTGTGTTTGTTTACCTTTTATGAAGTTCACCAAGGGTCAAATCCACACAGTTCACAAGAACAAGTATGTTGTCTTAGGGTGCAGGTCAATACGTCACACGACCAAAACATCACATTTCCAAATGGTCAAAACGTCACCTTTTTGGTCAGAACATCACACTTTTGGTCAAAACATAATACACGTTTCGTCAAAACGTCACAAAATTTTGGTCAAAACGTCACATACGTGTGGCCAAAACATCACACACTTTTTGATAGACTGTCACATCGTATTGGTCAAGACGTAACATAATTTTTGTTAAACCTAACATTATATTTTTTTCCTAGTGGACAACTTAAAAATATAAGGGACTCAAGTCATTCATTTCGATCGTCAAACAAATAGCAAGATAACAAGACAGTTACCATTGCAGACTATTTTGTGTACAGTGTTCAAGTGTTCAGTGTCCAAGCGACAAATGAGTTCGGCCCACCCATTTCTGTTTTCTGTGTTAAGATTGATTGGCCCGCCCAACTGTGTTTTCGGGTTTTGTTTTCTGAGGTATACTGTATATTTATAGACAACATTACAGTTCTCGCCAGATTTTTTTAATGGCGCCATACATGTATTTTAAGCCTGTCAAATGAGTTCCAGCGCTGGCGGCCCCGATTGAGTTTGCAGCCGTCTTTCTTAATTTATTAAACAAGAATACAAAATACATTGTGCCCTGAGAACATAAAGGTGTCAACTACAATTTTAAAGCATTGCATTTGGCAAATGTATGCGCTAAAGGGACGATTTGAAAATGAGATAACCCTCACCCATAATTTTTCCATTACAGATTGCCGAAAGAAAAAAAAAGTTCCACACACAAGTTCATCAGATAAATGACGGCGTTGCCTTTCCTCTCACCAGAAAAGATCTTACCAGCATTCAACTACACGGCTGAGAGAGTGTGAAGTGAAGGCAAGAAAGGCGACTTTGTCAACTACAACAGACGACAGTGGATAGAAAGCAACAACTTCCCAATTCCCAATTTTTGATACGTTCGATCTAAGTGTTCAATTTGAAGGTCAGAATTTACTCGTATTATCGCGCTAAGCAGGAAAACGTTCGACGGTTCAACGCATTTTTTATCGGACAACAGATTCTTAGAGGTACGAATCACCTCACAACACCAAGTAGGCCCGGACCTGATAATTATATATATTTCATCAGCCCGCTCGTTTCAAACCTTCACTCCACGATCACTATAACAGTCTAATATATTTTTCAAACATTTTCTGAAGACAAGATGATGTTTCAATGAAAATATTTGAAAGATATATGTATAAATACATCTGTAGCGCTCCCTTTTTAAAATATCATCAGTCGAAATAAATGGCTTGAGACCCTTATATTTGGCGAGTTGCCCACTATGAAAACATTATAATACTATGTTTTGACTAAAATGCTTGTACTAAATGTCACTCTTTGGCGAACAGAAAAAGAAATTTCTAGAACTTTGGACTTCTCAGTCGATTAGCAGACTTCTCCGGGCCTCCTTTGCGTCACCAGTAAAGTTCGGCTACAATTAAATTATTTTTTCGCACGTATACAGTTGTAACGACTGCAATGCATTTTGATGTGAATATATTTTTGTTTTCAAACATAATTTTCCAGTTTTATGTTTCGGCCATCGACAACAACCAAATAATAGTAATTCGAATCAGTGACGTATTAATCCCTTGCTGAAACTTGCGTAAGTTTCTGTAACAGGAATACAGTTTCCTGATTATTTATTTATTTATTTATTGGGGGTTTAACGACACTTTCGACAGCCGAGGTCACCCCGTATCGGCCAGGTTTACGGGTGGAGAAAGCCGAGTACCCGTAGAGAACCACCGAGCAACAGCGAGCAATTGTCAGAATTACCAACGTACTAACTCCACACAAGCAGGTTTAGCATTGGTTGCAGATAAGTGCACCATCGACGTGTAGTACGCCTTTGTACACGACACGTGGGCAACCGGGATTAATTACCCTGCCCAAGAACACAATGCAGTTACCCCTAACGGCGATCGAACCGTGGACTTATTGGTTTAAAGGCCAATACCGTAAATGCAATTTTTGCCCTAAATAGTGCAAAGAAATTTCTCCCCGCAAAGGCAATGAAAACTTTGTACTTTTCATTGATCCACTGTCATCTCGTATATGGTATTCAGGTTTGGGGTCATTCGACCTACACCAACAGAATTCTCAAGCAGCAAAAGGAGCCGTATCAATCATAACTGGGAAAGCATACAACTTGCACACAAACCCTCTTTTCAGAGACTGTGGCATTCTGAAATTTAAAGATCTTTAAAGCCTTCGCGTCTCCCTCTTTATGCATAACTGGATGAACAAAAAACTTCCTTTGTCATTCGATAACACCTTTCATATCTACCGAAACCCTTCGAGCATGAATACAGGGCAGATCGGTAAAATATAAACTCACAAACCAAGAACTCAGTTTTCTGCAGAACTGCCGTTCCATTACTTCCCAAGAATTTGGAATAGCGTAAACCCGCTAACTCAGCAATATAAAAGACCCAAGTTCAAAAATTCATTAACGCATAAAGCTTTAAGAACTTATTCCCGCCCAAACTTCAAGTGCGACAATCCAGTCTGTCCCGATTGTATCAGCCATCAAAACCCTCTGGTATCTCAGCCTCCTCCCAGCATTTGACCTATTGATCCCATCAAGCCGCACGATTCATAGACAAACAATCAGATATTCCTGTCTTTAAAAAGAATTTCCGTTACACTGATGCCAAGCTGAGTTGATACATTTTTACGGGAATGGCAGGAAGACAGCCTTTTAGGCTATGCCATCTCCATGCTGTATATTTGGTTATGTTGTAGTTTGTAATGTTATGTTGTTGTTAACGTACTACAGTGGAACTACATCCACGTTGACCTTTAGTGACGTCGACCTGAATGCGAACTTGTCTAAATTTATCGCACGCCGCCTCGCGAAGAGTGAAATGAAAGTGGCAATTATCTATTACGTTTTTAAGTGTGTTTACCCCATAAAACGCCCAAAAATTAACAAACGTGCATTGTCTCGTGTTAATAAAGCATCCATAACTCGAAATAGTATGTTATTATGTAATTAAAATGAAAAAGTTCCTATTTCTTTTTCTATTTCGTTTCGGTGATAACACTGACAGCGGAAGTACTGCCCACCGATCCTCATGTAAACAAAACAAATTCGCACGTATGTACGTCTGCTGCTCAGTAAAATCGAGAAAAAGTAATAGCGACTCTTAATAATCTGGCCATCATGGTATAAATAAAATATACCCAAAGTAGCTTTGTGTACCAAATGTTCACCACTCGTGGTGAAGCGGTGTTAACCGCGCGCCGAAGGCTCGCGGTTAACAATACTTCACCACCCGTGGTGAACATTTGGTACACCAAGCTACCATGGGTATATTCTATATATCTATCTACCGTAACCACTGATCCACCGCACTCCCAGTTTACAGATTCAACATTGCAACTGAGGACTTTATCTCGCATTTATTACTTTGTCAGTTGAATATTTTCCTGTGAATACATCGTGTGTTATCGTTCACATCGTCTCGTGGTTCGAAAACAGCAATGAAATGGTTGCAGATATCAAATCTTTGGAAATTAAATCTTTTCCCAGCTTGGCATAAGAATCACGTGATCAAAACAAGCATGTCTTTTCCAACACAATCTGTACTTCGCTTTTGGTCATTTTCCTCTGAGAGTTTTGAATACGTCGGTGATTAAATGGTGAATATGCTTTCTCCGGGTATGTAATGTGGTGTCTTTTATTTACAACTCAGACATTGGAATTATCGATCTATTCCTTGTTATTCTTGCCTGTTACATGCGCGGCAGTCCATTTCTTTGCCATCAAAAGCAATTTTTTGTTAAAAAGGTGGATAACTTCAAGTTTTGTGTACTTTCGGCATTATTTGGTATATAACATGCTGCTATTCGCCACTTTAATTCATATTTAGGGCATTATTGAAATTTTCAAAAAAATGTCAAAAGCTTTGTTCGATGACCTCTTAATGTTAGCTGATGTATTCCAGAGTTTGAAAAAGAAAACATCCATTCCTAAAAGCAGTCGTTTGAAGAGAAAGCCGTTTTACATTCATATGTTCTTACACTAATGGAAGTGAATGCTGAAATGTCAAAAGCTTTGTTGGACGACCTCTTTAGGTTAGCTGATGTTCCACAGTTTGAAAAAGAAAACATCCATTCCTAAAAGCTGTCTTTTGAGGAGAAAGTGAGCAATTGAATTTTCATCCTACAAGGAACAATACTAAACTACCGGTACATATATTTCATCATCATTCTGCTGACTTCTGGGAAGATTTCTGCGAGATGAAACTATTTTACTCAACGGAGAAATTGCTCTATTAAAGGCTTTCGGCTAAAGGCCTTCACCAGTTTGGAAGCTTAAGAAAATACTACATACTCGATTGAATGCAAATTTCACAATGAAGGCAGAGAATGAACGTTAGACGCCGAATCACCCTTTACGTAATTCTAGCGTCAGAGAATATAATTCATGTTGTTCCTCGTGTTAAACCCCGACCCCTTCCGCGTTTCCAATTTCAAACACCGGTAATCTTCACGTATAAGTCTTGAGTTGTTTACCCCCATTTACTTTTTCAAGAATACTGAAGTAAGCGTATTTCAGTGAATGGCCTGGTCTGGAAAAGTGATTGTAATTGGTCATGCAACCTAATGTCCCTGGTGTGTTCATTTAATCTCTCGTGAGTGGTCATCTCAGTGTCTCCGACGAATACCACTGACCGACAAACCTTGCATACCAAACAGTAAATTAAATTTTCAGTTTTACAGTTCACCTTTTCACACACGTCAAAAGTCTTGGTATGAGGCGTATTACTTACGAAGAAAAAAAGATAAAACCTTGCAGATCTACACGAATCCCGACATAGCTCAACGGGTGGTGATGTCAGCTTACTCGTTTTCCGATGCACTAGAATATCACTGATGTTGCTGTCTCTCCGGTATGATATGAGGGGCGACTCTTTGAATATTTCCTTCATCCAACTTGATTTGTGTAATACATCCAGATATTTGCGTGTGATTTCCCCTAGGTTTGGTAAGGAATCATTGAAAGTTGTAACGAGGGGTACCCTTTCACTGTTCTTATCTTTTACCTTCCGTTGTTGGAGTAGTTCCTCCCTATCGATAGAGTCAACCTTCCGTAACAACCTCTCAATGAATTTTGAGCTATACCCCCTTCTCCTCAGTTGATGTTTCAAATTATCGCGATTTTTCCAGTAATCCTTGTGCAGATTAGCCGTATACGAAGCCCTAAACTGAAATGGGCTGATCGTTTATGGTGATGTGATGGGTGGTTAGATCTCTTATGCAGGAACAACATTTTATCGGAAGGTTTCCTGTACAGGTCTGTGTATAGTTCGCCGCCGGATAATTAAATCATTGTATCCAAAAACGCCAAGCTTTCTGCACTGTACCTCAGTTCCACTTTTATGTTAGGGTGTTTAGCATTAGCGTGTTCCGCGAATTTTCTTTTAGTTCATCTTCGCCATACGTCCAAACTCCAAAGCCGTCAATTATGTAGCGCATATACATTAGCGGCTTTTTGTCAAATTTGAGTAAATCTTCGTCCCATTTTCTGAGATAAGTACACGCATAGTTTTTACCTAATCGTGACCCAATTGCAACACTAACGGTTTGAACGAAATGCTTGTTACCGAAGCTGAAGTTGTTATTCTCCAGGACGGTTTGGATCATTTTTATTACATACTCAATTGGAATCATCGGATCTGTCCTGTTTTCAAGGGCTTAACGACATGCATGCATACCCTCCTCTCGCCGTACTGACGGATATAACCTACAAATGTTAAAGCGGTTTGTTGTCCGCTAGGGCTGCCACCCTCTCCGGGTTCGTAACCATTTCTGATGATTCTATCGGATTTTCTGATTGTTTCTATGAAATCGTGTAGGATGGTCTGCTTCTGAGTGAGTAATGTGCGAGAACAGACTGATATGTCCAAATTGGAAATGTTTGCCTGTTGTCGTGCTGCAGTTAGCGGAGTTAGGTACATTCGCACTTGTGGTACAGCTCATAGATATCTAATAATAGACTAGATTGGCAGTCCCGTGGTGATTGGACAGCACACTGTGTGCCGCAGTCAAGGTCGGAGCAACAGGGCAAAAAGCAGGAAGCGGAGATATGTAAATGTATATAAACACGTTGAAAACACATTTGATTTTTGGGATAAAAACAATTAAATGTCTGTAATAAAAAACAATTCTTTTATATTGTCATAACGTAGACGTACAGAATTCACTGGATACAAGATTTATGGAAGATGCTACAGTCCAGACAACAGAAATCGGATACAACAAAGAGCACGAAAAAATAAATAGCATATTTTTGACGTTAATAATAGGAAAGTGACCAAATCTTTTTTCGACGTTAATAATAGGTACGTCAACAGATCTTTTGAATTTGAGTGTCAAACAGCGCGAATACACGAGAAGTCCGCCCACAGGAGAACAGGACTCCAACATTTTTGAAAAACTTGGCCCTAAAAAAGTGAGGAGAATTCGGCCTAAAACTAAAAATGTGTGGGAAACTGCCCTAAAAATCGATGAGAACTCGGCCCACTGGTGAACTAACCGAATCTGTATTATGAGTAACTAGTGTATGCAGTATAGTGTAGGAGAATTTGGCCAATCGGAGTATTATCTGCAGGCCTGGAAATTTACGAGGGCTATTTTGATGGTCCGCGTGCAACCAGCGTCTTCCAACTTTCACGCATGCAACATTATCGCCTCTGTAGATTGGCATGTGTCATGTAACATTAATCTGGAACCTTAAGCATTGCTGTAGTGAAACTCATCATTACTATTACAAGTTATAAGAGATCATAGGAATTGAATGGGCCTTGATCTGATATTTTAGTATCCGTGTCAGGTTTCTCAATTGTGAAAGCAGCGTGCGTGCAGTGAATGATAGTATTTAGTTCAGCGTTCAGCGATATGAACATAGCGGCAGGAATATAGGGCCCCTTTGATATGGCCCTATATTCCTGCCACTACATTCAGATTCCCGAAGTAGTTCGTAACACGAATCCAGTTCAAAGCAACTGTAAATGTCCGTTGTTCTGGGGTGTCTGAAGACTTTGTGTACACTGGTGTTCAAATTCATAACTGCTTTTTGTAAACAAAGCTCTACCATTAACAGCTTACATTCAGGCCACAATTTGGCTCATATCCAACTCCAGTAAAACCCTATATTTCCTGAGCAGAATGTCGGTTGGTGTTTTTGTTTTATATGTTCACAGAAATAATAAGTTAACTGGCAATAAGAATTTTGATTTTAAAATATTGTTATTGGTATGAGTGTTATGCTATTACCAAACACTGCATTGATACAGAGATAAATGTTGATGAAAATACAAACAATTGGTTCCAAACAATTATGCATAGATACAGAGATAAATGTTGATGAAAATAGATACTCTCATTTGCCAAATAGTAGGGATGACTTTTTTTTACCTGAATTTAGTGAATTAATACATGTAATAGTGATGGCATGTTCCCTATATATCTCTTTACCATATAATAGTGATGATGAACATTTCTTTCGCAGTGTGATTGCACTCACTCTTCTAAATTTTTTAAGAAGAGTGAAAATATTTTTCATAATCTTTTTGGTTAGGGATAGAATTTACATTACACTAGTACCACAATGACTGTAGTACTAGTCTATAGCAGAAATTCATTGATAATCCCCCGCTCCCATTGGTGAATGATTGCTTTCACTTCTTTACAGTAAAACAATGCCAACACGAAAAGGTTACACTTTACCTAACGTACGTAACGGTCAAAACCGGCCAGCGCTATATACAAAATTCACCATTCAATTTTTTTATGTTTTCATTTTTTGCTTCCCAAACATGGCTTATGACCTCTCATTGGAACGAATGCATTGCGATCGTTCTAATGAGGCTTGTTCCAATGAGGGGTCATAAGCAATGTTTTGGAAGTAAAAAATGAAAGTGTTTAGTTATACAAAAACTTTGTTGCGATGTCGTCTACTACCAACTTTAGGTAAAGGGTTAATGCAATCTGTGAATAGATTGACTGTCCATGTTCCAAAGCCTGCATAACTTAATCGACCCCCAATGAAAAGCAAGACAAACTATAAACAATAGCGTCATTGGTTATTAAATGCATCGACGAAATGGTGTGAATTGTTTGGTCAGTAAGTACAATACGTAATGCGAGTTGTAATATGTCATTCAGTAGTAAATATCATTATTATGTGACGTTTTGTTTCTAACCCATCTTGATTTGTTACTGCAAAAAATTACCCAAAACAAGTTTAGAATGTGTCAAAAAAGCATGGACAGTTATGTATTGCATATCTGTAGATGCACTTCACCTGTCACCATTAATTAAAATGACACAAAACTTTGCAGGTATACTTTCCACACCTCATTTGCGTGTTTTAATCCATGTAATGGAGAAGCGCTAAAAAGAGAGCTTCTCATTTCAAATTCAGAAGCGTGAGTGCGACAACATTCCTCAAATGAACAACACTGTTTCAGATTTAACCCTTTACCTAACGTAACAGCCAAAACTGACCAGCGCTATTCTAAAAAAAAAACGCCAATTAATTTTCATTATTTTTTATACTTTGTCTCTAAAACATAGGTTATGACCCCTCATTGGAACTTGCTCGTCGAGATTGTTCCAATAAGGGGTCATAACCTAGGTTTTTAAGACAAAAAATGAAAATAATAGTTATTCTTGAAATTTTTTTGCAAGTGTCGTCTGCTTTTCATGTTAGGTAAAGGCTTAAACAATAGTGGCATCACTATTATTTGACAGAGGAGAGTACCTACATGAAATTTAAAATTTATATCCTGCCCTCCCTAATTTGTGGAAATGTTGAAGTTCTATCTATTGATTTTTGAACAGGACAGTTTTTGTGAGAGAATGTCTGATTTTTGGGCCAACAATTTGCCAGGTTCTCATTTTGCAAATATGGTGTCTCCTGAGATCACAATAAAGACAGGTAGCCTTTTTTACAAGAAAGGTCAAATGGCTATCGTTAATGTCCATGGCATTAGAGCTGAAATGTTGTTCGTATTTTGGGAAAAGATAAAAAATTTGACCATGTAATTTTCTTAAAACTAAAAATTCTAACTTTCTAATTTTTGTCTTGTGTTTTTCAGGGTTAGGATATCGATTGATGATCTTATTTCTGACTCGGCTGTGGTGACAATTTTAATCAGACCATTGGAAGGCACAAGGAGACCACCATTATCTTTCAATCTCAGAAGCTGATGGGAAGGAAAGCGATCCAGGACCCCTGCTGATTTGGGTTCTACTATTGCTTCTCTGCATTCGTGACACTTAATTATTGTTAGCAGCTTTCGAACCACCCAGCTATATATACTGAGACATTCTCTACATCATTAGACAGCTTGGAGACATTGGAATAATATTTGTGGTCCAGAAGGTCATCTTCCATAACTGCATTCATCGTGTCATTTTCATCATCATCATTTGTTAATTCAGGATTTTCTACTGTGACTGAGAGAATATTTGTACTCTCCATTGGTCTGACATTTGCAGCAGAGTTTTCAGTTATTCCCGCACGAGATAACAAGGACTTATATGCATTTTTAAACTGCCTTGCAGAGGGATTATTATTCCACCCCCAGCCTGTCTGACAGCACTGAAAAACAATTCTAGGTGACCTTGGGAGAGTTTATAAGTGCACAAATACAGTAGCTTTCCTGGGCATTTTTTCGCTGCCAAGTAGTTATGGAGAAGATTGATCAAGCTATCTATGTTTAATGCAAACCCTAAAACACCCATGTGTCTTTTTGATTCACATATCTTTGTTTGAGAATCGGCTTTCGAACACTCCATCGGCTTTCGTACACTTTTATTCAAAAGTTCTATTATGTCCCATCTGACTTCATATGTTGTATTATTGGATTTGAATTTTATGACCCTATATGTCTGCATTAAATTTCTTATCAGTTTAATCATGTGGCAGGCATCAAAGAAGACATAAATTTGCCTGCTATTATCGCATGGATTGTTGAAACTACATTTAAAATTTTGAGGGTCTAAAGAGCAGCCAAAAATTTTGATCATTGCCTGATTGGCTGAAATGCCATCCATGACGATTGATAGCACCTTTATCCCAGTCGATTCCATTTTAGTGATGCCATGGATAATCAGATTGGCTTGTGAATCAGCATCTAAACCAGCTGTTAAGAAATAACCAATGGGAACCTTCCAGTGGCCACAAATACCGACAGCCATTAGAACTAATGCCTCTTTGGCTTCTGGTTGCATGTCTGAATTTAAATCACTAGGGTCATTTCCAAAATCAACATAACCAATTAATGACCTAGATGTCTGATCCCATTCGATTTTTTTCCTAAAACTCATGCCATCTATCATTAATGAGCAAAATTGATACTGAAAATGATCACGTTCTAATTCTTTCTGTAAAAATGTTGTAACTTGCTCAGAGAAACCAGGCTGGTTATTTATAACAGGGAGCCATTGCCTTATTGTGCGTGGAGATGGTAGCGGGATAAATTTCCTTGCATAATCATATGCTTTGGGTCCATAAAAATGGAGGGTTGTAGCAAATATTTTTTGTTCCTCCGTGTACCTGCTGTGCTGTTTTTGAAATAGATTAAGTGGTAAATTTGAATAGCTTGATAATTAAATTTCAGCCTCTTTTGATAATAATTTTTCTTGTTCGAGTTTACCTAATAAATTATTTATAGTATTCTTAGAACGACTCTCTCTTTGTTTGGCTTTTTTAAGGTCGCGTTTTGCTTCAACTAATTTTGATTGAATTTCATCAATTCTTCTTTTTAACTTTTTCGGGCTTTCTGTGATATGGTAGGTATGGTCCATCTGAAAAAGAGTAATAATTGTGGGAAACCTATACTATCAAAGAATCCCCATCCAGTTATCCCAATTTAATTCGCTTATTGCCAGAGTAAAAAAAAAGAAGTGATGTAATGAATTCATGGTGTTGATACATGATCAACAAGTGCCTAATCTGCTGATACTGGTGGTTCTAATATACACTGTTACCAATCACTCCCAGAAAGGTATTTTTTAAAAAAAAACCCAAAAAACAATTTCATTGATTTCTCTTTTTGGTGATGTTATTACCCAAAACTTTTGGCCCTGGCAGCTTTAGAATTAAATAGGACTAGATGGGGTACCCGTCCTTTGGCCGGAAAATATGTCATATGAAAAGTGAAAAAAAAAATGATAATAAAAACATACGGATGACACATTTTTCGACCCAGTCCGCCCTCTGGGCGGGACACTCTGTCCCACCCTTTGGGCGGGGCCTTCGATGCACATTTAAAAGAGGAGGGAAAAAATTGTTTTTTGGAGCACAGACATTCATTTTATTTACAAAAAGGGACGTCGCATCGACCCGTTGACTCCCACGTCCGTCCAAGTAGGAAAAAAAAAATGTTTTTAAAAAAAGGTATGTCGCATCGACCTGCCCCACCCCCCTCGCCCTTGTGCGTCCCGGTGGCCCAAGGATCAGTTATGCATAATTTCATCCGAATCCATGCAGCATTGTTTGAATCCACTAAAATGGGCAACATGTATAAAAACGATTGAATAAACTTAACTTAATCTCTGTGTTGTGTCATGATTAGCTAATTTATTTTATTTCCATACATACATAATATCAATGAAACATAAAACAATACAAGTACAAATAATACATCACAGCAGAAATAGAAAATGTCAACAGAACATAAAACATTACAAGTACAAATAATACATCACAGCAGAAATAGAAAATGTCAACAGAACATAAAACATTACAAGTACAAATAATACATCACAGCAGAAATAGAAAATGTCAACAGAACATAAAACATTACAAGTACAAATAATACATCACAGCAGAAATAGAAAATGTCAACAGAACATAAAACATTACAAGTACAAATAATACATCACAGCAGAAATAGAAAATGTCAACAGAACATAAAACATTACAAGTACAAATAATACATCACAGCAGAAATAGAAAATGTCAACAGAACATAAAACATTACAAGTACAAATAATACATCACAGCAGAAATAGAAAATGTCAACAGAACATAAAACATTACAAGTACAAATAATACATCACAGCAGAAATAGAAAATGTCAACAGAACATAAAACAATACAAGTACAAATAATACATCACAGCAGAAATAGAAAATGTCAACAGAACATAAAACATTACAAGTACAAATGATACATCACAGCAGAAATAGAAAATGTCAAGAATATTTTCATTGATCGTTCTTTTTGGTGTCGATGACCTCTGGAGAGCATGACAGTTGATTAGAGAGTCGGCAGCCACAATGAAGATAGAGTGCCCCAGAAGTTTAATGTGCTTGTTTCATTTATAATCACACTTTTTATTAAATTTTTCAAAATATTTCAACAAAATCATATCATGTGACCCCTTATTGGAACAAGCTCATTCCAATGAAGGGTCACATGATATGGTTTTGTTGAAAGTTTTTGAAAAATTAAAAAAAATTATATTTAAAATAATAAATTTTGATATCGTCTGTGTTAGGTAAAAGGTTAATATTATGTGATCATTAGATATTTATCACCTACCACCTCTTGTTCTTACCAAATTGTTTGCTTGATCCAGGGGTTTTCCAAGTGTTTCAATATTTGAGGCAGTATTGCTTGTGATGGTCGCGGATGCTGCAACTGAATTCAGGGTATTTCTTGGTTTCAAAATCTGAAAGAAGGGTATAATAAGGCATATTTCAGGCTTTCTGTCATGTCGTTATAAATGAGTAAAAACAAGAAGAATGTTACTAAGGTATTTCTTGGTTTCAATATCTGAAAAAGGGTATAATATGGCATATTTCAGGCTTTCTGTCATGTCGTTATAAATGAATAAAAACAAAAACAAGAAGAATGTTACTAAGGTAACACATGCCCCCCCCCCCCCACTTCAATCACTATATGCCACCCGACTTAAGTCGGGGGGGGGGGGGGGGGCACAATAAAAGTTTTGAGAGCATATTAAGAATTACTACCCGATTTAAATACCAGAATAGTCAGTGCCGTGTTTCTTACAAGATATCTAGTACTTTTTAGCTCACCTGACTGAAAGTCAGGGTGAGCAAATCCGATCACTTTTTCTCCGTCGTCCGTCCTTCGTGAAGGTGGTATTTGGGTCATTTTCTCCCAAGCCATTGGCTGCAATTTAATGAAATTTCACATGAGTGCTGGTTATATAGGGGCATTTTGGTTTTTTGTTCAAAATGTGTTTTCTGCTCATATTGAGGAGGGGGTGGGGCCAAAATACCCCCCAAAATTTAAAATCTTCTCATGAACCAGCAGTAGCAGAGACTTGATATTTGGTATGCAGCTTCCGTTTGAGGTGTAGACTCAAGTTTGTTCAAGAGAAGTTTGACGGGCAATATTTGCATTTGTTGTGGGAGGGGCAAGAATTTTTGCACCGCACAGACTTTCTATTCTCTGAACTGAGAGGCCAATTTGAACCAAATTTAATAGGAGGTATTATTGGGTCGTAGGTACTTGATTTATGCCAAAAATGTTTTTTCTCTGGCCCCGTGGGAACCTCAGGAGACAAAAATAGAAAAAAACGAAAACGCCCACATCTCAAAAACTGCACGGCACTGAGAATTTTTATATGGTGCAAGGCTTTCTAGGGACCAACAGAATTGAATGGTAAAAAAAAATTGCCATCGGTTTTGTCATAAGGTACTTTTTCGGGACTTTGAAAAAATACTGAGTCAGCATTTTTTAACACTATGGACAATGGGAAAAAATTAAGAGAAACGTTTTCTTCCAAACCAGTGCTCCAAAAGCTTTCATATTTTACATGTGGGAGCCCAAACGTTCAAATTAGTGCAATATGTGGAATATTATTTAAAAATCTTTTTCTTCAGATCCACCAATCAAAATCTTTTGATATTTGGTATGCAGCATCCTTAGAGGGGTGGGATTCAAGGTTGTTCAAGCCAAGAAGTCCCAAGTTCATATTTGGACTCCCTGTGGGAGCTCGAATTATAACTTTGTTCAATATGAAGTATATTCTTTAAAAATCTTCTTCGCATCCACCAGTAAGAATCTTTTGATATTTGGTATATATACAGTATCCTCAGGAAGGTGAGATTCAAGTTTGTTGAAGCCAAGTCTTCAGGAATATTCTTCTAAAAAAATTTTTTTTCAGATCCACCATTCAGAATCTTTTGATACTTGGTGTGCAGCATTGTTAGGGGGCCAAGGGTGAGTTTGTTAAAGCCAAGTTCCTGGGTTTATATTTGGGCTCACCGTGGGATCCCAAATTACACCAAAATTTCTATTTTCCAAACCAAGAAGTCAATTTGAACGAAATCTGACAATAATTAGGCGATATTCTTGCGAAATTAACAGGCTACTGTCGCCTAACAATACACTTTGTTGTAGGCAGTACTCAGTAATTCAGAATATTTCTAGAATGACATGAAAAAAATTAAATGTGATGCATGACGAAAAACACCTACACGTTTCTGTCTCCAGTCAGAGTTGAACTGACACCTTCTCAGTGTATTCTGACATCGAAGCTCACACCAAGATGCACTAACCAGTTATGCTATGGAGACAAACACAAAACGACAGTACGTCACATGCATCTACTCTTACCCTTATCTACTTTATTTTTTTTTATTAATGATAATGTCTGTCTTGTTAGTCCTTTTAATAGTTCGAAATGTATATTCGTATTTGCACACATTTATTTCATAAATCAATCCTTAAGGCCCGAGATTCATATGATTAAATTAGTTATTAATCAATTCATTTGCACACCAATAGCAATGGTTCTTCGCCATTGTTGGCTGACTGTATAGGTAGCCAAGAAAGATGTTGAACAATGGCTAAGACTAATTTGTTCTATGAATTTTGTTATCAAGAAAATATACACCTGGGAGCACCTGAAACAGACAATATAAAAGTGGAGGTTTGGATCGATATGAGGACTTAAGGGTTAAGGTGGTGATTATTTTATGTCCCTTCTTAGAGATTTAAGTTACAATTAATCGCAAATCTTTGACAGCTTCGATTTTGTCCGGAAATACAACTTACTTTTGAGTGTTCGAATCTGGGAACAGCACAATTTTTTATGTGTCGCTTTTGTCCGACAATGACGAAGTCATCTTCAGAAAAGTGCATTGAGCATAAAACATCATATTTGCTTGGTGCCCAGGCTTTGTCCTTCTTAGTTATATCAACCCTCTTTACTTCATTCACCCATTCTGCCTTCACAGTACCATTTTGATAAAACCTGGAAAATATATAATTAACCCTTTACCCAATGAATCACCCACATCCGCTCGCATAATATGCAAATTTAGCAGTTGAAAAAATATCATTTTTCATCAAGACCGTTCCAACGAGGGGGTTATGATATTTAAAGAATAAATTTTGATATCGTCTGCGTTGGCCGGTAAAGGGTTAAATAAGTTTCTCCAATATTGTGCCTAATATTGGATTGTTCACCATAATCTTTGAACATTACTATAAACCAAGTCAAAATACTGGTACCCCATTTTCCTACCATTGTTTCTTGAACAGATGTGACTTGTTTGTAAGATGTAGGTACCTGTTAGAATCTTTACTTTCAGAACAGCTGTTCTTGATTCATGGATGTTACTTCTCACTGAAGTCCAGACATGATGAGCTTGTCCAATTTTGACAGTATTTGGATTTATGTATCAAGTTGATTTAGTGAGAATTTCATGTTTGATGTTATTTTCCCAGTAAAGATTTATTTTCCTGTTTACTAACAGTTTCCATTCCTTCTTCATTGGAGGATTTTCTAGTAAATCGAATGCAGATGGCAAGTCGTACTTCCAAAGTATTTTTCTTATTTTAATGAACCAACTGTTTGAGTTGAGATCTTTCATAGCAAGTTGTCTTTCAGCAATTTGTCTTTCTATTGATGACTTCTGTCTACAAAAATTACCAAACAGTATTAACATTTTTTTTATGAATTATTGCTTCAAGTGGAGGTTGACCAAGTAGGGTATATATAGCAGCATTGGCGGTTCTTGTAGGAAGAGATTGAAGTTGCTTTAAGATTTTCCTTTGAAATATTTCAAGTTTGTCTAGATCACTTTGTTTAAAGTTGGTGGATTCAATTCCATACAGCATTCTTGGAAGAACAAATACTTTCCATAAGTTTACTGAGATATGTGGTGGGAGTCCATTCGTACCATGAAAACCAGCACCCATCAGTGCAAATACTACTCGTCTTCCTCTTTGGATTAAGATGTCAATGTCTAGTTTACCTTCCAGATTTCTTTTGATGCCCACATGGGTAACTGAAGAACAAGCCTTGATGGGGTCACTGTCAAATTCAAATTCTACGGATGACTTTTGCTTGTTTGGCATATAAGATAAAATGGCACTTTTTGCAGGATTTATTTTATATCTTTCCCTGTGTGAGTAGTCTTCAACATCATATAACATTACCTGGAGCTCCATTTCTTCGTGTGATAAAAGGGCCACATCATCAGCACAAGTCACATGAGGGATTTCTATGTGTCCAATCTTTGCACCGGAATATCTCTTTTCAAGGTTCAGTAACAAAGGATTGCTGAATCTCTTATAATGAGATGCAGAGAGGACTCCACCTTGTCTAACCCCTTGTTTGATCTGTATAGTTGAAGAGAAGAGACCTTGCCACTTCACTTGAGATTCAAGATCTTTGTATAGGTAATTAAGCATAAGCCAATGGTCTCCATTTATACTGTCACAGAAGAGTTTCCTCATCAGAAGATTATGTGGAACCACATCAAATGCTTTCTGTGTATCTAAAGTGGCTAGATGAAGAGGTTTCTTTAATGCTTTAGATTCATTAATAGCTTCAGTGATTATAACTGCGGCATTTGTTGCTGAAACTTCTTCTGTGAAACCTGTTTGCAATTTAGATTGTGACTTTAGTAACATTTCTTTTGAGATTAGTAACAAAGCATGCTCTATTATCTTCATTACCAAAGGTGTAACTGTAATTCCCCTGTATTTCGTTGGGAGGTTTTTGTCATCCTTCTTGTGAACTGGTGTAATTATTCCAAGTTTTAGGGAATCAGGAACTTTCTTCAGTTTAAAGCAATTATTTATAAATTCTAAAAGGAACTCGTTTATCTTCTTACCACCAAATTTCACATGTTCTGCTTGTATCCCATGAGCATCTTGAGCTTTCCCATTTTTCAAATCTTTAATAATTTTGTCTATGGTTTCCATTGTGACTTGCGGGAGGGGCTGCTTTTGCGAAGAGCATATACTTTCAATAACATGCATGTCTTTTTCTACCATGAGTTGATGTTCACTGTAAAATTTAGTATCATCTTTTGGGCTGGAAAGCTATTGAAAGTACGTTGCCCATCCTTCGCAAATTTCTTCAGGAGTTGACAGGACATTACCATTCACAATTAACTCATTTATACAATCATCTTTTTTCTTCCTCTGCATCTTGATGAGTTTGAAGAAGAGTTTGTTGTCATTTTCTCTAGCATTCAGTATTTACATCAGCTGTTTTGAACGTTTCATTGCATTTTCAATTCGTTGTGCTTTGCGAAGAGACTTTTTTGCTACATTCATTTCTATGAAAGTTTGATCAGTAGGGTTCTTGGGACATCCGACAAGTTTCCAGCGCCAGAAGGCATATTTTGATTTCTTTAGTGAAGATTTTATCTTTTCAGACCAAACTCTTATTTTCTGGCTTCTTTTTAACTTTAAAATTTTCTTATGTCGAGGAATACTCATCTGTGTTGCATGTGTTAATACATCTATTAGGTGATCTAAGTCTTCATCTAAGTCACAGGAAGATACATTTTTATGCTTAGAGGATTGAAGATTTCACTCAATGTAATGTATATAAGCTTCTTTATTACATTTATCCCAATTCGGTTTCACAGGAATATGTATAGTTTGGTTTTTACCACAGGAATCAATCTTGAACATGAAGTCGAAATTGATAATAGCATTGACTGGAACATGATCAGAGACATTTTGGAGACTTCTGTCTGCAATTTCTATTTTCTTTAGGTGTTTTATTTTCTCTTCAGATAAAAATATGTAGTCAATTTGAGATGAGTCTTTTCCATTACAGTGAAAAAATGAAGGTTTACATGTATATATAGTCTGAAGGTTGTTTTCTTTCAAGAAATTACTCAGTGCAGTATCTCTACTGTTGTCTTTTCTAAAGATGAGTGATGCATTCCAGTCCCCACAAAAAAAACATCAAATGTGTGCCATTATATTTGCTGTTAATTTCTATGATTTCATCCAAGTATTCAGCAAATTTATCTTCATTTTCCCTGCTACCTCTAGTTGGCATGTAGACATTGACAACCCAAGCTGGGGGAGAGGTTTCTAGTTCAACAGCAATTATGTTCGGAGATCCATCAGGCAGCGTTTTGGGATTGGGAAACTTCCTGCTGATCAAAATAGCTACCCCACCATAACACCGTGGAATCTGTGATGGACTAATTGGATCAAGTTGATCAACTGATTTGCAGAAGACTAGAAAGTCTTTGTTGATGTCATCAAGTAAATTTTGTTCAAATTTAAATAACCAATGTTCCTGAATGCATAATATATCTGATGTTTGTAATAAATGACAAATATAGATGAAGTTACTTTTGATGTTATGGGTATTGAAAGAGGTTATTGTTATTTTATGGTGTATGCTGCATTCTCCTGGATTATCCTTTCCATCTATATCCACCGTAGCTCTGTAGCCCGGCCTTTGGACAAAAAAGGAATTTGATCTGAATGTAGAGATTTGGTCATGTTTCCTTTACCTGATGGTAGAGTATTTTGTCCCACATGATGAACCTGATTATTCCCGGTTTTCTGATTTGATGTCATTCTGCTGTGTGCAGAATTTACATGTCTGTATGATGTATTCAATACACTAGGATTTCTGTTGTATCTGCTGCTGAATGTTGTATCTCTATCCTGATTTGTTGACTTTGGCTGTTGGAAGTTTTCATCAATAGTGACTTTTGCAGTAGATGAAGAAAAAAACTGCTGACTTGGATCATTTATTGTTTTGAGGTTATCTTTCAAATTGCATACTTCATCTACATCTCTTAATTCAGTATGTGAAGCTGAATTCTGTACTGAGCAGTTCACTCTTCTGTTTGTATAATCAGCATGATGCAGTGTCTGATTATTATCACGATCTGGATGATTACTTAAATTTCCTTGGTTTTTGTATTGATCTTACCTGTTTGCCGTGTTTTCTTACAGTAATTTTCCTCTGAATTGTGGTTAACGGTATACTGCATTGGTTGGTTTCTTTGATTTTTCAAGATAGGGTGCTGATAAGCATTTGCATATGTTGTATTTGTAGGATGAGGATTATAGACAGGTGTGGCAGTAGGTGTGAACCATGGATCGTGTATCTGAGCAGCTGAGTATGGTGGATACTGGAAACAGTGGGAGTAAGTTGGTGGATTGTTCTGCATCATTAAAAACTGCTGATCTTGAAGTTTGTTGTACATCTTGAGTTGTTCAATTTCTAATTCTAGATGTTTTAGTTTTAAAGTGTACATATCTTGTGAGTGACAGTGATGAGAGCAGTTACATTCCTTTGAAAATGTTGAGAATTTGAGATTGTTACTGTCAAAACCTGGAGTTGAACTACCTGTACATGTACTGTGTTTACATCCACCTATTTCAGAAAAGGTATCCATTTCATCTTTTGAAAGAGAGGAGAGCCTTGTTCGTAAGATTTTGATGGTGCTATTAAGTTCCTCAATCTTATTTTCCATCTTAACAATTTCCGATTTCTGGAGGGCTATCTGTTTGTGTTGCTCTGAAAGTTCTTTATCTCTCTCATTAAGGATTTTTTCTTTCTGGTTCAGAAACTGTTCACGAGATTTTATATCTTTCTTCAGATTAGCAATATTATCTATCACTTGAGGAAGATCACTATCATGAGCGGTATTCAGGTTAGTGGATTGTGCAGAACATTTAGGATTATTCAGAGACAGAGTAGACTTTTTGATTTTTTGTGATTTTACCGCTGCTTGGAACAAAATATTAGGGTCACTGTTTTTTGCTACATCTTGTGAATTTACGATGACATTTTGGATGGAAATATTTGGGCTTTCAGGGTTGCATTTTTCACAGCCATTTTTGTCTTGATCTTTCAATTCAAGACAGCCAGGACAAATAAAGGAATGATCCAATACAGATTCATATATTTCAACTTCTCTTTCATCAAGATGAATACATTTGTAGTGAAACCAACATCCACAGGCTGGACACCAGATAGAATTTGACACAGCGGGCTCTTGACAGACTTAGCATAGAGCATCAATAATTAAAAGATTATCAGCCATTGCATTTTCAGATTCTTTGGATGGAATCTTCGAATTTGTATCAGAAACTGAAGAGTGATCGTCTTTAATGGTACCGGTATTTATGAGAATTATTTTGTTACTTGTGTTTCCTGGCTGACTCTGAACATCTCCAGTCTCTGATTGTGCAGATGTATTTGTCTTCTGTGGTTTTATTAGTTGTGAACTAACAGGATTGTCTTTGTTTGTTGCATTAAACTTAGATTCAACGGAATGTGACAGAATATCCCTAAACATTTTATCAATGTTATCGATGTTTAAGTTCTGATAAACTTCATATTCTATTTGTGGAAGGTGGTCTTGGAAGAATAGTGAATCAGCTTCACGTCCATTGATCAAGGCTGATGAGGTGGTGTTATATAGATTTATAGTATATTTATGCTGTTTGTTGCATCGTTTCTTTGTTACTTTATTGTAAACTTTTATTTGCTCTTCAACAATTAAACCACTTGAATCTACAATATTCTTGTATCTGGGACTGCATGTGTTGAAAGATTCTCAAATTTTCCTCATAGAGGACTTGAAGATTTCAAATACTCCAGTACTAAGTTCCAGTCTGTACTGCATACCTGCTCTCAGTCCAACATTGAACTTAAAAATGTTGGCTGCTGTGAATTTTTTTAGGAGAGCCTTTTTTTTTATTCAAATTATAATTTCTTTGATCAGTATCACATGTACTCTTCGGGACGCTCTCTGCTTCCAACGTTTTATTCAAATAACCGCCTTGTTCAAACTCCTGGACTGCAACTTGTTTGTTTCTCCTGGTGATCATGTTTCAGGCGATATATGGAAAGTAAGGTTAAGAAAGAGTGAATAGAAAGTTAATGGATTTGGATCACAGTTGTAACTGAACTATTTTGATACATACGTAGAAGCAGCTAATAAATGTAACAGACTTTGTGCAGTGTTAGTTGTTAGAGCCAGAGAGTTAGTAGTTAGAGAGAAAAACGGTAACATTCAGTTATTGGATTAAGCACACGGTGGTAGTATTGTTACAGTGACGAAAAATCAGAATATGATTCAAAACCGTGCCGACAAATTTAATATCTTCTCGGTGTTGTTGAGAAATCCTTCATCGTCTTTCCACATCAAAATGCAGGTCTGAGGACAGGTTCAAAGAATTGCAGAATTAAAGGATCACGGCAAAAGGAATTCTATGATTATCGTTGAATTCTTGATAACGGTTTTCAGATATCTCTCCTAATGTCGATGTATAAACAATGACCAAAATCACTGTTATTCGCCAAAATTATAACCGAAAAAACCTAGATAATCTGCCTACGATGAAATCTAAACACACTGACAAAAATATTGTTGTCTTCAATTAAATCAATTCCCCCAAAAAACTTAGTTTAACATAAAATTTAACAACAGAAAAATTTCCAACATCCGTTGACGTCCTGACGTACCTGACGTTTGCCCTGTTGGCGACGAACAGACAGAATCACGGGTTTTGTCACGTGACTGCCATTCTAGTCTTTTTTCAGATTTCTATGGTACAGCTCACACACCACCATATGCTCCAGGTCATGCTCGACAAATGGCCCAGCTTCTGAGTTCACAAACAGCTTATCAGTAAATATGCCGTAAAATATCTAGCCTTCCCTGCACTACCTACTGCTTGTGTGGTGCCGACGAATCATGTGGTGACGAATTCAGTAAAACTAAAATGGGAGACAGTTCGAGCAGCAACGATTCGTAGGAGGAAGACACTGATATATCATATAGTAGACTAGGTGTCGATAAAGTAGTTGTACCATGGCGTGTGCTGGATTTGGTTGAATGTGAGCAGGAACATAGCTAGGAGGTTTTCCACGGGGGGGGGGGGGGGGGGGGGGGGGGTAGATCTATGAAAATTTCAACTAGGGATGGATACTTAAAGGGGTGTCTCCTTCTAGCCCCACCCCGAGAGGGGGAAATTTTTCAAAATGGCAGTAGGTTTTAAGGCATTCTGAGAATATTTCCAAACAGTTTGAATGACTGCAGCTGAATATCTTTTTACATAATTTGAAGTTTTGAGACAGCACAAAATGACACTTTCTTGCGATACTGTAGTCTTTAAGTAGGCCCTGTCTGCCCTCATTAGGCATAGTGTCAATTACAGTAATCAGTATTCAACCCATAATTTATTAATTAATCACATCAAATATGAGGTCATGCTGAGCAGTGAGCACACTGATCTTGAAATGAATGAACTCAATGACTAACAACCAACCATTTATTATGTTTACGAAGTATGTATGAGTAATCATTTGGCAAACTAACTCAGCCTATATGTCACAATGTGTGTAAGATATTAATTCAACAATACCAAATATAAATCAAAATTTTCAGTCTGGCTCTACCTGTCTTTCATGAGAGTACAGCGCCTAAGAAAATTCTGCACAATTTTGGTAGTAACTTTAAAAATTCCAGGACACAGCCTCACAGGGGGCACAATTTGAGTCATAATACAAACTGCAGTCTGTGAGTGCATTGCATGTAGATCTCATAATATGTCCTGTTTTCTGGCTTCATAAATCAACTGCTTATAACTATTGTGAGCAAAAATTTACCAACTTGTTTGTATTTCTGCAGTTTCTGATATAATTCAAGAAACGGTTTGATAAATGCTTGTTACAACATGAAAGTTTAAGGTCAGACATAGAAGAACAAAATGCATAAATTGAATTTTCACGAAATTGTAATACCACATTCGAAAAATTTATTTATTTATTTATTAGGGTTTAACGACACTTTAACAGCCAAGGTCATATCGCGCGGGACAGTTTTACGGGTGAAGGAAGCCGGGGTACCCGGAGAAGACCACTGAGCAGCGACGAGCAGCTGCCTGCTCCCCAACATCGTAACTCCGCACTGCAGCAGGGCTAGACTGGTTGAAGACATGCGCACCATCGACGTGCAGTACGCCTTAGTACACGGCGTCGTCGTGCCCCCATGTGGACAATCGGGGTTAAGATTTGGAAAATATCCATCTCCTTTTCAACAATGCTTCGAATTTCCAACTATTGGAATTTTTACCTAATAAATTTCTGAGTATCTGGATTTTGTCCAAATATTGAGAAAGGGGAGACACTCCCCTTACCCCCCCCCCCCCCCTCCATGTAGCTACGTCTCTTGAAGTGGGGTGATTTTACATGTATGAGCAATGACACAATTCTCTCACAGTACAAAACGTTGGGTAGCAGAGATAGATCCCAGCATTTTGAGCACCTGTGAATCAAGAATAGGATTTAAAATATTTCATAGATCTTGTTCACAGATCCTTGTAAATTATACCCGACACGAGGTGACAGTGGCTGTCGAAAGTGTCGTTAAACTCCAATAAATATATTATAAAGTATGTGAGCATAAAATAAGTTACTGTTAGTTCAGAATGTTATTGGTTTAGTATTTTGCACATATATAATTGCTCTAAATGCTTTTTTCCAACTTCGTTGTTCTCCAGTAAACTAAAACAATATAACATTTAAGAACAAGACTATTTTGGCCAATTGCATAACCAATACTAGGCACAGTTTGCTGAAAATTGAGCATTGAGCCAGTTAAACGGCCGCACACAATATAGATTGTGACGGCGTGCTTAATCACAGCATAATGGCATACCTCACCCCCCACCTCCACCCCCTCACACCCTTTAATTCTACATGCACTGGATCTGTAGCAACTTTGTAAACCCATATGACGGTTTGTCAGAAGATTATATTGTTCACTTAACATTAAAGCTTAACTGAAAGAAGGAAGGAATCCATTTCCATTGTACCTTTTTCAGCTCTTAGCGTGTTTCTATTCTTATCAGACCTCACCCCAAATTAAGCTGCTGCATAACAAGTTACCCACCGGTGCCAGGGTGGCACCCACCTATTTGTATAACTGCATCACTTGGGCCCAAAAATCGTAGTTGGACGCTACTTGACACTTTTCGTAATTTTCGGGGTTTGGCGACCTAACAGGCAAAATGGAACGATTGGTAACAATGTGGTTTAATCTTTGTGGTGACGGCACAATCTATATTGTGTAGGTCGGTTGATAACGAAAGTCGAATAAGGAACTGGGAATAAGTAATGGTTGTCACGTCCACAATCTTTGTGTCGAAACTTATAAACCATACCATGTTGTACTAAAAGTATACATACACGTTCTCACTTCCATGAGGCGTTGATAATTGTCCTACAAGATGATTTGTCATCGTCTATAAATATATGTCATCAAATGGACCGTAATTAAACGACAATTTCCAGTTCCCAAAGATAATTATCGCCCGTATCGTTAGCCTTTGGAATCTGCATTTGTGCGAAACGTTCGTAGGTTATGATAATTATAAATTAAATTGCCAATTACACGCACGGTAGAATTATTGACGAGTGTGTCAGGTGGTACACTGACTTGGTCTTACGCTATCTCAAAAGAGTGGTGTTAATATCTGCGGGTGTTGCTGTATTATATCTGAGAAATTCTCGACTGTTGCATGTATAGATCTTCACTATAGGAAGTTCAAATATTCTCTTCTCGTAACCTTTGCTATATTATGAATTAACGCAAATATTCGATACAGCGGAACTCCTGTTAATTGATTTGTTACTGCTAATGAAATGGAACCTCAGGTAACAGGAGTATTGTGTAAACATTGGAATTCCATATAAACAATGGAATGAAATAGTGCTTTTTGATTGGCTGAGGGGTATGTTGTAACTTTTAGTCAACAGTATCTTTTAATTTTTACATGGTAGTTAAATACGGTGTAAAAACACGAATACACAGTAAGTCAGGTTGGTAAAAAGGCTGAAAAGGTCTTGTTTATTTATGTTCCAATAGGAGTAAAATCCTCGCCCTCTGGTTGGATGAGCAACGCAATTACAATTTGAATCGCTAGTGCTAGCCGAAAATATTCCCCTGAGTTCCAATGCGTTCTATGTGCCAATAGGCACATAGAACACATTGGAACTCAGGGGTCGAAGTAGTAACACGGGTTACCCTCGAAAATTAGGTTGGCGATAAAATGTGTTCTTTTTTTTTGATAGTTGTCAAATGAATTGCTGAGTGTTCTTCTAATATGTTTTATAAACGTCAAGGCGTGCAATAAACACAGAACCACACACACATGTGAATGGCCATCGTGGAAAGGATGCGGCCTTTCGTTTTATCCTTCCGCTGTCAATCGTGCCATATCGATTAACCCATTCACACGCGTGTATCGTTCTGTGCATTTATATCTTGTATGGCAGAGTTTATATGCTTATATTTGACACAATGAAACAAAAGATGTGCATAAATATGTGGAATTGCGCGATTATCAGAGTAATTCCACGACAGAGCATGAGATTTTTTATTTAATCAGCGTGTATTTACTGTATAACTTAGATACAATTAGCAGGGTTATTCAGTGAGAAGATATCGAATTAAGTGGTCGTTACTGTACTGACCATGTCGCTGCCGTTTTCTAACTTTCAAAACCAGGTCAAATACAGTTACATTACATGCAAGACAATATAAATACTAGTTCTGTAGTTATTATATCTGAAGCCCCTAGACAGCAACACATTGCTGGCTTCCACATTAAACCTGTTGCCAAACGAATCTGTTAAATACACCCAAACTGGTATCAACAAATTTTGGTATACTTTTCTTGTCATTCATAGCTTATGATGCCGAATTGTAACAAATCCGACGATCTCATTCCAATAAGGGACCATACGCTATGGTTTGGAAGGGACAAATGCCAACTACATTGTGGCTAATTCACTTTGCCCCAAAATATATTGATTTGTTTGTTTTGAATTGTTCTGAATTATCTAAATGGATATGAATAAAAACAATGATTTCCATATGAATTTCAATACGAATAAGTAAATATTGCTTTCGTATACATGTACATTCAGGCATCAGTTAATCCTTTATCCATGGTAATGGCCAAACCCGGTCAGCTCTTTTCACAAAAATCACCATTCAGTTTGCGATCTCTTTCATTTTTAGCTCAACTGTGGCGAAGCCAAATTTGAGGTATTGTCATGGCCCGTCTGTCCGTACTTATGAACCGATCTTTACGAAACTTCTTGGGTACCTTTGTTATCACCGTGGGACGAGAACGAGTGTTTTTGGTCCGGTCCGAAATTCAAGATGGCCGCTGGCAGCCATTTTATACAAAATTAGGTGCAATCAGATTTTTGCGCAGAACTTCCATATGAAAGCTCTGATTTGAATAATTTTTTGTATGAATGTTTAGTACCATGGGATACATCACATATAATAAGGGTTTTTTTCTCGTGCGTAAATTATGCAAATTAGACCAACTTTGATTTATTTAGTGCCAATACGGCTCGGGCTAGAGGCCGTATTTATGAACCGATCTTTACGAAACTTCTTGGGTACCTTTGTTATCATCGTGGGACAGGAACAAGTGTTTTTGGGTGCGATCCGAAATTCAAGATGGCCGCCAGCAGCGATTTTGTACCGAAATTAGTGCAATCGTTTTTTTGTACAGAACTTCTGTATGAAAGTTCTGATTTGAACAAATTTTTGTGTGAATGTTTAGTAACATGGAATACATCACATATAATACGGGGTTTTCTCTCGTGCTGAAATTATGCAAATTAGATGAACTTTGATTTATTCAGTGCTACTTATACACAGTAAGTACACATGTCAATATGCCTCGGGCTAGGGGCTGTATTTATGAACCGATCTTCACGAAACTTCTTGGGTACCTTTGTTATCACCTTGGGACGAGAACGAGAGTTTTTGGGTGCAGTCCAAAATTTCAAGATGGCCGCCGGTGGTCAATTAGACAAACTTTGATTTATTCAGTGCTACTTATACACAGTAAGTGCACATTTCAATACGGCTCTGGCAAGAGGTATCTAACTAACTGTCACCCACCTTTACAATACTTTACCTGTACATTTGTTACAGGCTACGGTCAGTATTTACGTACAGACCTCTACAGTACTTTACATGTAACTTTGTTATCAGGTCTTTACCTAGATATGTGTCATTGCTGTGTCATACGCTATGCATGTACATGTCTTACACAAGCTGAGCTACAGTGTCATTGACACTTTCATTTGTCTCGAGTTCGTTCCAATGATGGGTCAAATCTATGTTTTGGACGCAAAAACATCTATGTTTTGGACGCAAAAAAGAATTCTGTTTGCAAGTGTCGTCTGCCTTTCGTGTTTGGTAAAATGTAAATATTTTGTACCCTCGTAACAGCAGACGATGTCTCCTCGTGTCACTTTGGGTATATGTTTGTTTATTGGGGGTTCAACAGACAGGGTCACATCGTGTCAGGCACTTTCACGGGTATACCCAAGAGAACAAACGTGCAGCGACGAGCAAACGTCACTCTCAAACGTACTAACCCCTGCACAAGTAGACTTAGCGGTTGAAGGCAAATCTCCATCGACGCGCAGTACGCCTCAGTATAGGGCCTACCGACGCGCAGTACGCCTCAGTATAGGGCCTACACAGCGCCACATACATTTTCATATAAGTAAATGCTCTTTTTTGGAATGTATGTTATGGTCTGGTCACAGTTTGGTCTAATTCTACTTTAACCACCTTTCAATCGGAAGGCTATAGCCTTCTGGTTGGAGTTTGATGACGAAGAAGAAATAGACCAAACCGGCTGAAGATGGACTCCATTGGTCAAATGCAATTAAATGTTTTCACTGCAGATAATATATTACACGAATTTCAGTATACTGAGTCATCTGCATGCTCTCATTTTTTAACTCGTAGTCTAATCCAGACTCTCAAGCCATCAGTCAAATTCTGTGAAGAATTCGATCCTATTTTGGCCTGCCTGGAAACAGTCTAGCTCTTAAATAGTCCATAGATTCTGTCAAATAAAGTATCGATTGGAAAACATTTCTTACGTTAGTTCAAAGAAACATTCATTTCTTTGAACTAACGTTAGAAATGTTTCCCAATCGATACTTTATTACACACCCGTGACTGTATTTGTCACGATCACATGGATTTTGGGGGCATGCGGTAATTTTGAACAGAAAGCTCTAGTGCGATCAGATAAAAAGTACCCTTCGCGTGCACAAGTTCTCTCGATAGACTGGTTCTCATAGTTTGCAGCGTTCAGTGGAACATAACCAATGAGAACCATCGGCTATATTTATCTGTCGGAATTACCGATTCTCATACCAAAATGTTTGATGCACAACTGTGCTAAAAACGATTGAAAGTCAGGAAAGACACATGATCTCTGCCAAGAAATTGAACAGTGAAACTCAACCTTTGCTCCGTTATTGAAAACTACGGTGACTGATTTAGGACACTCAAATATTTATTTTTATCTCGTTATAACGAGATGTTTTCTCATTATAACGAGATGTTTTCTCGTTATAACGAGATACTATCTCGTTATAACGAGAAAACATCTCGTTATAATGAGAAAACATCTCGTTATAACGAGAAAGTATCTCGTTATAACGAGAAAAGATCTCGTTATAACGAGAAAGTATCTCGTTATAACGAGAAAAGATCTCGTTATAACGAGAAAAGATCTCGAGATAACGAGAAAACATCTCGTTATCTCGAGATAAAATCACGTGGCTCTGATGACATGAAACATATAGCCCCCACCACCAAAACAGTTTATATATCTCGCGGGTGTTTTCAATATTCTGAATGTAATACATGGGAAAAACACCTACCCACCCCAACCCCAAGTATCCCAACCATGCCCGTGAAATACAGCTCCTCTCCCTCGCACATGTTGTCAACGATAATTACGATAAGCGCATATAACTCTCATTCCAATAAACACAGAAAATGAGATGGAATTCACACAAACAAATGAAACAACTATAGCGTAATAAACTCGCTGCCCCCCCCCCCCCCGCCCCTCGCCCACACCGTATGTGGAACACTTTTTCGACACACGGCACTCAAAACACGACTATAGCCTCAGCCCCAAAACAGTGTACATATCTTACGCATGTGTTTAATACTGTGGATGTAATACACGGGAAACACTCCTATACCCCTCTCCTTCCCAAAGCATCCCACCAATGCCCGCGAAATACCTCCCCTCTCCCTCGCACATGTTGTAAAAGATAATTACGACAAGTGTATTTAACGCTCATACTAATAGAACAAGGACAGGGACGTGAGAAGGTAAAAATATTGGGAGAGGGGTATCAAGGCGGAGATCCATGCAAAAGGGGCGCCCATTGTGCTGACAGTAGCATGATTCGAGTCGCGCAGTGGCGAGGCGGGGGAGAGCACCAGATGTGGTATCCCCTTCTCGTTGGCGGGGTCCGGGGGCCCTTCCCTGGGAAAATTTTGAAAACGATGAGGGCCAAAACTCGCATTCTCAGTGATTCTGAGGCCGCTGTGACACTACCAATTCGAATTCTCTGCTCGTTTCGTAATTAGGCGCGCTTCTGAATTTATCCGCTTGGTAAACTTTCTTCGTTTGTGTTTTGTTTTGGACTGACTTCAAACATCTCCACGAGTTTAATCGGGACCATGGGTTAATACTTTTTTTATTGAAGTGGGGTGGGGGTGGTAAATACCCCCTGCCGCCCCCCTTACCCGGTTTTAACGCTCCTGAGAAATAATGAAAAACAGAAAATAAGATGGAATTTTCACAGACAAATTAAACAACTATAGACCTATAAACTTACTGCCACCCCCCCCCCCCCCCCCCCCCACCAACACACACGAGGAGAGATTTATTTATTATCGACGCTTTCAACAGCCAGGGGCATGTCATGTAGGGTAGTTGCCTTGGTGGAGGAAGAACCGGAGACAACCACTGAGCAGCGGCGAGCAACCGTCAAGTTCTCCAACATACCAACCCGACAGAATTAGAGTTAGAGCGGTTGAAGGCACGTGCACCATCGACGTGCAGTACGCCCTAGTACATAATGCCACCGTGACCCCACGTCAGGCCACGTGGACAATTGGGATTAAGTGTCTTGCCTAAAGACACAACGCGGGTCAGAATCGAACCGTCGATCTCTATGTTTCAAGCTCGATACTCTAACAAATGAGCTACCGCGCTCTCATAATTATATAGTAGGTAGCTGTACATGTTTGTCGTGATAACACATTATGGCGTCATTAACCTTTTACCAAACGCAAGTTGAAGACAACAGTAGGCCCACAATTATTTTTACACAAAAAAAATAAATGAAATTCATTTTTTTCTTCCAAACTAAACGGCTTATGTCACTCATTTGAACGAGCTCTTTTCGATGCGATATCATAAACTATGGTTTGGGAGAAAAAATTATGAACATAAATTTTGAGTGGCGAATTTTGTATATTACACGGACGGTTTGTGTCGCTGCGGTGGGTAAAAGGGTTATCATGATTAGGCCAATATATACGGTATACCGATAACTTGTGCACTTCTTAGAAATAGAATTAAATGGTGTGAATAATATAACAATAATGCAATGCATGAATACTGAAGCTCTAGAAAATTGTTTTTTACTGTGTGTGTGTGGAGCTAGGATCCCAAATTGTGTGTGTGTTGGGGGGGGGGGGGGGGGCAGTAATATCGCGAGGGTCGAGAACGACATACCACGGGCATGTCTCGAGGTTTGAGGCAGGGGACGGAGAGTTTGGGAGGTACGCCCTCCCATTGGTGGGGTCCGGGGGTGATTTTTTTTTCAAATTATAAAGCTCTCGGGCCCATTCTGGGCATCTTGGGAGAAAGAAGGTTTTGGAATTATAAGTTGCAGTTTGATTTTTGTGGGGGTGGGGTGGAGGTCAATTTTATTGGATGGGGTGCCCCCCTCCCACCCCCATGCCGCTTCAGCACTATCTTTTTCCATAAACTTCTCATTTTGTTCACTGACAGATTGAGCTGAACATGGAATATGAAGCATGACGACTACAGTCATCACTGGTATAGGGAATTTATTTAATTATTTATTGGTGTTTAAAGTCACTTTTGTGAAGCTATATACTGTCGTCTTCAACTTGCGTTAGAACTCTATATGTAACTCAAATTCTGCCGGGTTAGTACGTTGGAGAGTTCGACGGTTGCTCGCCGCTGCTCAGTGGTTCTCTCCGATTCTTCGGTTCTTCCTCCACCCGTAGAACTACATTACACGACATGACCCTGGCTGCTGAAAGAGTCGTCAAATTCCAATAAATAAATAAATAATTAGATAAAAAATAAATCTCTCCTTGTGTGTGGAGGGAAGGGCTTGGGGAGGGGTGGCAGTAAGTTTATTACGCTTTTCTTGTTTAATTTGTCTGTGTGAATTCCATCTCATTTTTCTGTTTTCCATCCTTTCTCAGTGGCGTTAAACCGGGGGAGGGGGATGTAAGGGGGATATTTTCCACCCACACCCCCCCCCCCAAAAAAAAAAAAATTATTAACCCATGGTCCCGATTAAGCCCGTGGAGATGTTTGAAGTCAGTCCAAAACAAAACACAAACGAAGAGGATGACCACACGGATAAATTCAGAAGCTAGCCTACTTACGAAACGAGCAGAGAATTCGAATTGGTAGTGTCACAGTGGCCTCAGAATCACTGAGAACGCGAGTTTTGGCCCTCATATTTTTCAAAATTTTCCCAGGGAGGGGCCCCCATACCCCGCCAACGAGAAGGGGATACCACATCTGCTGCGCTCCCCCACCTCGCCACTGCGCGACTCGAATCATGCTACTGTCAGCACAAGGGGCGCCCCTTTTGCATGGATCTCCACCTTGATACCCCTCTCCCAATATTTTTACCTTCTCACGTCCCTGTCCTTGTTCTGTTAGTATGAGCGTAAAATACACTTGTCGTAATTATCTTTTACAGCATGTGCGAGGGGGGCGGGGAGGTATTTCGCAGGCATTGGTGGGATGCTTTGGGAAGGAGAGGGGTAGGAGTGTTTCCGGTGTATTACATCCACAGTATTAAACACACGCGTAAGATATGTACACTGTTTTGGGGCTGAGGCTATAGTCGTGTTTTGAGTGCCTTGTGTCGAAAAAGTGTTCCACATACGGTGTGGGGGGAGGGGCGGGGGGGGGGGGCGAGTTTATTACGCTATAGTTGTTTCATTTGTTTGTGTGAATTCCATCTCATTTTCTGTGTTTATTGGTATGAGAGTTATATGCGCTTATCGTAATTATCGTTCACGGGCATGGTTGGGATGCTTGGGGTGGGAGTGGGTAGGTGTTTTTCCCATGTATTACATCCAGAATATTGAAAACACCCGCGAGATATATAAACTGTTTTGGTGCTGGGGGCTATATGTTTCATGTCATCAGAGTCACGTGATTTTATCTCGAGATAACGAGATGTTTTCTCGTTATAACGAGATCTTTTCTCGTTATAACAAGATACTATCTCGTTATAACGAGATCTTTTCTCGTTATAAACGAGATACTTTCTCGTTATAACGAGATGTTTTCTCGTTATAACGAGATGTTTTCTCGTTATAACGAGATACTTTCTCGTTATAACGAGATAGTATCTCGTTATAACGAGATGTTTTCTCGTTATAACGAGATCGTATCTCGTTATAACGAGATCGTATCTCGTTATAACGAGATAAAAATAAATATTTGAGTCTCCTAAATCAGCCACCGTAGAAAACCGAGGAAAACTTGATTAATTTTAGAGCAAAACAGTCCAATTGGGTTCGATATTTCAGCCAGCCACTTGTACAGTTCCCATAAAATTTTGTTACAATGTTGCCCTCACCGCTGCGTGCTGCCGACGAGTCGATACGAGGTCTACTGTGTAATCCTCTTCGATTCACTCTTCGGCAATGAAGCATCACGTTTACCAACGCAAACATACTTTGAAGAGCATGTTAAGTTGAAGTAGTTCTCAGGAAGCAAGACAAAATCAATCTTGAAAACTGGTTACCATGAAGCGGTAAAACAGACGGCGATACGCCGAAAGCGCCTTGAGATGTTTGGCACCTAGTACATGCAGTTACTGATTAACTATCACCAATTCCACCCTTACCACCCACCCTTACCCCTACCCCCCCCCCCCCCCCCCCCCCCCCCCCCCCCGTCCACACTACCTCAATAAAGAAAATAAATTCGGAAAAATGAAAAGCCTCGTTTGATAAGAAAACTCAGTAGTTTACATTTGTGGAACCAATGTTTTTTTACGTTCTAGTGGGTGTTGCATGTTGGGGCAACTGGTTTATTTTATTTATTTTTGTTTTGCGGGGGAGGGGGGGGGGGGGGGTGGTGGTTAGGGAAAGTAGTATTGCTAAAATATGACTTTTTCTAGAGTTTGTACTGGGGAAATTAAAAAAGTTACCAGCTACCCACTACTGAAATTCTGAAAGGTCTTGAGTAGGGTGGGAATGAGACCACGAAGAGGGGAGGGGTGGTAGGCCTAAATACATGTGGTCTGATGTATGCAATATATTGTCAATTTTATGAGATGACTTCCATGAAATTCAAAAATAATTATTAGAATATTTAAAACACAGTCAATATGACAATATTTTCCAGACACAGATTGATGTGTATTTTTAAATGACTAGTTAAGAATTATTTGCAAGTATTTCTGTTTTACACAGAGGTATTATTTTGCTTTAATTATCAGCAACAAAACTTAAATTGAATGTCACCTATATGAATTGGCTACATGGGTGTATGAGATGGGATAGGGGTTGCGGCACTTTCATCCCCCTTCACCAATAAGCAGCTAATTTTGCAGTTTTTATTGAAAGGGACTGGTATTTTCAGAACAGATTGTTCAGAGGGAGGGGGTATTTTTATAATTTTGGCAAATATCAGGGTGGTGGGCAGAGCATTTTCATAGGCAAATTCGGGGAAAGGGTCTGCATTTTGATTTTGAAACAATAGTTCAGGGCAGTTTGATTGGTCAGCTCCCATCCCCAAGAAAATGGTCAAAAGCCTATCATTAGTCACATTCTATCAGTCCTCTTTAAAACTTCTTACTAAATGCAAATTCAGAATATCAAATTCCAAATTTAAGATTGACAAGATATTGGAGCAGACACATAAAAAATTATTTTGTTTTGAAACCAGATACCAAGAAAAAAAAAATATTGACAGAACCGTTCAGATAACAAACTGGTGAAGTACAGTTTTATTACTAGCACAAAATAATGTAAACATTAATCAATCTTTGAAAATATTATGAACCAAAATAAGTTGGCGCTTACTGCGAGAACACCCCCCTCCCTTATTTCTCTTTGAGCCTCTGACTAAGACTGCTGGATACTCATTTCATTAGCTTTCGAGAAAATGTTGTCAGGTAAAAGATGGGTGGGGTGTGTGGGGGGGGGGGGGTAGAAAAAAGGTGTACAAACTAAATTACTTGTGGAGACAAGACATGACATTTTCTTGCAGTTATTGTGCAATATATTTCTCCCTTTGTATACATGCCTATCTGTAGTAAATGTGGACAACCTAAAGCCTTTATTTTGTAAGTGCAGCCCATTTCAAACAAAAGTTAACAAGACTTGAGGTAAATAAAAAGAAGGCTAAATTTCAAGTCAGAAACTTTATAATGTTGAAAAATAAAGTGCTAACTTACCAAGACTGCAGAGTTCACTCAGAATGGAATCTCAAACTGCCTCAGTTACTCTGAACGGTTGAATGAATGCCCCGGGAGGTTAATTTATTGCACAAAATGTCTTTTCTCGTCCAATGTGTACTTTTGTTACAGTGCAGAACAGAAAGTGGCAAGGTCAAAGACTTAAGACTGGTTCTCTGACAAAATTGCCCGTTTCTCTCTAAAATTCTTTCAACCGTTCAAATCGTCGACTATTTAATTAAATTAGCGATTAATTACAGTGAATTCTTTTTCATGGTTGGGTGTGTAATAAATACAGAACCGAGAGGAACGTAGTGTGGTTCTGTATATTTATTTGACAGAATCTATAATGACACCAATAATAGCACCAGATATATTTGCTCATTAATTTATTATGATTGACGATTCGTCAGTTGTAATTTTATAATTACGCCGCGTAGTTCCACTAATAATATCTATCTCTTAATATTTTAATGGTTGCAAGGTGGATTAAATGCTTATTGATTGGAAGAGCTGTAACTGGAGTTGAAAGAATATCTCTATATCTTTGTGAGTAAGAGGACTTCACATTATAACAACGGTAGTCTGCGCGTAAATTCCACGAAAAGTGGAAAAATACAAATAGTCCATAACATAGTCGAATTCCTAACAGAATTATACTGGTTGCCCATGAATGCAGTCCAATCATATATGTGGGGGACAATGTGCTGGGGTGATGTGTTCTACGTTCCTCTCGGTGCCTTTCCCAACCCCAATTTCTACTCATTTTGTTGTTTGCTATTATGATAAGACAGCATTGGCATTTAATCAAAATGTCTTCTTTTTAACTGATTGAGTGCTGGAAGCCCATGTTTGGGCTTTATTCTGAAATGAAGGCGTTGCAACTTAAAGCCTAAAGTAGATGGGGGTGGGGCAGGTGGATGTAGGTATCACCTCTCTTGAAAATGTTTTTTTCAGACAGTAGTATACAGCGTATACCTCTGCCAAAGCAGCGAGCCTGTCGTAATTGGGAGAGGGTTGGTCTAAAGTGTTAGCGAGGATTCCGGGACCTGCTTTTTGCAAAATCATGCAAAAAACGTGACCTAAGAAGAAGTCTGTGCGATTTGGGCCGATTAGAGGAGTACAGGCATGTAACAACCAGTAGTGTAATAATCAACCAGTAGTGTAATATTAACCAGTAGTGTAATGAAAGTTAACCAGTCGTGTAATAATCAACCAGTAGTGTAATACAAATCAACCAGTAGTGTAATAACCAGTAGTATAATAAACTTAACCAGTAGTGTAATAAACATCCATGAAAACCAACAATTTTTCAACAAAATTTCAAAAAATCATAGTTTGGGTACATCTTATCGATTTTTAATCATTTTATCATACATTTAAAGGTGTTTTGCAGGTAAAACATCATTTCGTGGGTTCAATACGCCGCGGAAAGGTATTTTTATGATTTTTATGTGATGTGCGTATCTTCTGGTGTTTAATGTCACTTTCTGCACTTGTGGTTTTATGTAAATTCAAAGCTGGCCAATTATTTATAGTAATGCTGTGCTGTTGAGAAACTGCTTACCCCAGGCATAAGTTGTCAGGTTCTATCATATCAGAAGACTATGGGTGATAAAATGTGGTATTCAAGGGCTAGAACTGTGTGATTTCCTGCGTTGTCTACAATTATAACATTTAATACGACCACGGCGAACTCTGAAGATCTCTCTCACATCCACCCATTTCAGTCGCTGTATCATTAAGCGTGGCTTTTTCAATCTAGTTGACCATTTTGAATTCTAAAATTCGTTTTTCTTCTGGGAGTGGTGCTCATCATATTCCTTGAGCATTGACACTCCACCATATTTTACGAAGGTGCGGGGGTGGGGGGTTACCTAAAATCTGTAGTCAGTTATTGTTTTCCATCTTGAAGGAGGAGGTCGGTAAGAGAGTAGAGGGTATCTAAGGCGCGGTGAAAAGGGTGGGTGCTTTGGAGGTCCACTGCCATGTTCTCGATTACCGAGAGATTACGAGAGTAGAGGGTATCTAAGGCGAACTGAATAGGGTGGGTGCTTTGGAAGTCCACTGTCATTTCGGTTTTCCATGTCAAGTGATTGTTCTCGATTACCAATGACCAATGGTAGACAGCTATTTAGATCCTGTGATGATTTACTTTTAATGTAAAAAGCTTGAACTCATTCAACATGAAAACAATATTGTTTCAGCAGATGGGTTAACACTACTCTTACATTACCTTAGTAGTAGAGAAGTGTGTCGTGTTGATAAATGGGGAGACAATGGGTGAGGCGCAAGGGCGTCATACTACTACTACTGCTACTACTACCTACTACTACTACTACTATACTACTACTGCTATTACTACTATTATTACTACTTCTGCTACTTCTACTACTACTACTTCTACTACTACTACTACTACATCTCTTGCTACTACTATTACTACTACTACTACTAACCAAAAGTAGTAGTAGAAGTAGTAGTAGTAGTAGTAGTAGTAGTAGTGGTAGTAGTAGTAGTAGTAGTAGTAGTAGTAGTAGTAGTAGTAGTATAGTAGTAGTAGTAGTAGTAGAAGGAGTTAGTAGTAGATAATAGTAGCAGGTAGTAGTCCCCGAAGACTGATCTCCACTAGTTCCCAAAGACTTGTCTCCAGTGATCCTTACCATTCCCCATAGGCTGGCTCTGGTGATCCCCAAATACCTAGATGGGGATATGATGAATGGCAGATTGTGCCTTAATAAGGAAATTCCTCATGTCCTCTTCCGATGAAAAAGGGTGCTAAATGCCAGTCGGGAGAGTATCATACCTAGAGGACTAGAGATAATGATAAGGACATAGTTAGGTACCTAAATAGACTGAGAATGGGCAGTAAATGGTCTCAGCAGTCAAAAAGGAGGTTTCTATACAGAATTCAAGCCACATAAAGACGAGAATTCTGGAATAATCTGTACCTAATAAAATCCTGTAACAGAGTGGAAACGAGGATTTGCCTGCAAGGCCACTCTTAGTAAAAATACTTTAGTACAATCAAACACCGCGTATTTAAGGTTACATAGCACTGCGTGGTACTCTGGGCAGGGGTTCGTGTCCGTTAGAAACGAGAATCTGGGAGAACCCGGGCCAGGGAAAGGCCAAGAACATAGAAAACGAGCTTTCTTCGCGAATCCGAGCCAGATAAAAATAGTTGTCGGTCTCATTTGGGTATTCATTATACTCCCGTCCAATCGCACTTACCCTCAAAACATATCCTCGTTCTATTAGAAGCCATTGAGTCCATATAGGAACCACGTCCTACCATAAAAACCAAGATGGTGGTCGCCAGTAGACAGAATAGACGGCGGAAAGACGTATCACCTACTTACACGCGCCGCGCACGCGCACTTGCATCACATATCCCTATGGGAATGACGTCACAACACGACCGCTCACGCGGGCTACCATAACGACACAACATGGCGTCCCTGGGTCCCGTGACTATGACGCACCTTGCGCCCCCATCCTCTCCCCAAATGAGGGTCATTTATCCACATGACACACTTCTAATGTAGTATAAGAGTAGTGTTAAGCCATCAAGGAATTCTGCTGAAAGAATATTTTTTGCATGTTGAATGAGTTCAAGCTTTTTACATTAATTGTAAATCATCACAGGATCGAAATAGCTGTCTACCATTGATAATCGAGAATCACTTGACATGGCAGACGGAAATGGCAGTGGACCTCCAAAGCACCCACCCTATTCACCTCTCCTTAGATACCCTCTACTCTCTTACCGACCTCCCCTTCAAGATGGAAAAAAATAACTGACCGCAGATTTTTAGGTAAACCAGCCCCCCCCCCCCCACCCCCCGCCCAGCCCACCGCACCTTCGTAAAATATGGTAGAGTGTCTATGCTTAAGGCATACGATGAGCACCACTCCCAGAAGAAAAACGAATTTTAGAATTCAAAACGGTTAACTAGACGGAAAAAGCTACGCTTAATGATACAGCGACTGAAATGGGTGGATGTGAGAGAGATCAAGGAATTCTGCTGAAACAATATTTTCTGCATGCTGAATGAGTTCAAGCTTTTTACATTAAATGTAAATCATCACAGGATCTAAATAGCTGTCTACCATTGGTAATCGAGAACACTCACTTGACATGGCAGACGGAAATGGCAGTGGACCTCCAAAGCACCCACCCTATTCACTTCGCCTTAGATACCATCTACTCTCGTCATCTCTCGGTAATCGAGAACAATCACTTGACATGGCAGACGGAATTGGCAGTGGACCTCCAAAGCACCCACCCTATTCACCTCGCCTTAGATACCATCTACTCTCTTACCGACCTCCTCCTTCAAGATGGAAAAAAATGACTGACCGCAGATTTTAGGTAACCCCCCACTCCCCGCACCTTCGTAAAATAGAGGTAGAGTGTCAATGCTCAAGGAATGTGATGAGCACCACTCCCAGAAGAAAAACGAATTTTAGAATTCAAAACGGTCAACTAGACTGAAAAAGCCACGCATAATGATACAGCGACTGGAATGGGTGGATGTGAGAGAGATCTTCAGAGTTCGCCGGGGTCGTATTAAATGTTATAATTGCAGACAACGCAGGAGATCACACAATTCTAGCCCTTGAATACCACATTTTATCACCAATACGTTTTCTGGTATGCTAGAACCTGACAACTTATGTCTGAGGTAAGCAGTCTCTCAAAAGCACAGCATTACTATAAATAATTGGCCAACTTTGAATTTACATAAAGCCACAAACGCAGAAAGTGACATTAAACACCAGAAAACACGCACATCACATAAAAATTATAAAAATACCTTTCAACGCCGTATTGAACGCACGAAATGATGTTTTACCTGCAAAACGCCTTTAAATGTACGATAAAATGATTAAAAATCGATAAGATGTACCCAAACTATAATTTGAGCCAGCTCAAAATTTTTCAAATTTTGTTGAAAAATTGTTGGTTTTCATGGATGTTTATTACACTACTGGTTAAGTTTATTGCACTACTGGTTATTACACTACTGGTTAAGTTTATTACACTACTGGTTATTACACTACTGGTTGATTTTTATTACACTACTGGTTGATTATTACACTACTGGTTGAATTTATTACACTACTGGTTGATTATTACACTACTGGTTGTTACAAGGCACCGACCCAGTAGTGCACTAAATCCCCCAAATCGCTGGAATTGCACCACATTGTTTTGACACGCTATTGGGGTTGTCTCTATACTCCTCCACCGACCGGACTCGGACAATTGCCAACTCATGAGTACCTGCTTCGGTATTAAGGACGCCAAGTAGAATGACACGCAATTAAATGGATTGTGTTTGCTATTTCCAAATATTTTGAACATTGTTGGACAAAAAAGTGAGGGGGCTGTGGCCCCGAGCCCCCACCACCCCGCCGGTTCTAGATAGCCACATGAAAGCCCAGCTGCGCAAAGTATCCAAGGTATCAGGAATGATAAAAACATCGTGACATCTCGGCTTGTGTAATGAAGATATGAAAAGTATCACAGACAGTTACCAGTTCAGTTAATCAGCTACTGGAAAAATGAGAAGAGAGAATACTGCATGTTTTATTTTCCTACCTCAAAGAGTCAACCAAGATAGGATGAGTGAATGTAATGAATGCATCTCCCCTACACATTCTACAAACATCGATTCATGTTTTTTAATAGTAGGAATATTGTTATGCTTAACAACGGAGTGTCAGGAAACATCGGAATATTGTTTATCCAGTACATGGCAACATTGATTCCTGATTTCACTGATGTCTTTTATCTTCTATCATAATGATTGATTAACTGGTTTCAAAATAATATTTGAGCCTGCCTTCCACTTGATATACTTCTGCTCTGAACATGGGAAAGTTGACACTGTGTAATTGATCTGAGTGAAGATCGCTCAACATTGAGACTGCACGTGATATAATCGCGAAGGATACTTGTTCTCTAGGAGGGAATCATGGTGTTCCACCTTTTACACAGAGCTCTTTATCGTATTCGAGTATTGTCTTTACAGTAGAGGTAAGCTTTATTTGTGAACACGATGCGCAAAGCCAAGCAATCTTTATCAGTAACTGTTGGCGAAGATACAGCACCAATGATGGCCGTCTCGCCAATTATTTTATTGAAAAATGCAAGTTCTGTCGGATGTTTTTTAATTTATATTGGCTCCATTTAACCTAAAAATAATTTCCACTTATCATCTAGGGTCCACGCGATTAGACCTTTTAGAAATTAATCTTTCAAATATTTTAACCGAACCCTTTACCATACACGGCTCGAAGACGACAGGTGCAAGAATACTTTTAAATGACTAAACATTTCATGTTTTGCCTTAAAAAACATTGTATATGAACCTTCATTGAAACACTCTCTGTTGTACACTTGTGGCCGTGTGCGCTGTAGTAAATAGTATTAAAACATAAATTCTGTTATTTCCTTCACAGTTTCTGCACATACACATGTGGAACAGCAGCCCTGGAGCGACAATAAATGTTCGAGATTCAAGGATTTTACTCTTTCGAGGTAACAATCCGTAAATTTCCCACACCGGGACAAACCTATTTGGTTAGGCGCAGTTGGAGAAATTTTCGGTTTTTAATCCTGAAAGATCCTGGGACCGTAAAATTCAGCACCTCCGGCCATGTTTACCTGTATCGTTTTCCGGGGCACCTTGTCAATCATATTCGCCTCTCAGGATTCGAATTTTAGGTAAATCACAGTAAGAAAATAAAATGAACACGATGTAAGGAAGTATAAGGTTCATGTGATGGTCAATTTATGATTTGAAATCTACATAACTGCACAAGTAAACATAAACAAGAAACATTTAAGAATTGAATGCAATTTTTATAATCTTTATTGGAGTATCAACGTGTGGGAATGGGTACAAATTGTGTGAATCCCTTCGGGATCCATACATAATTTGTACCCATTCCCACACCTTCATACTCCAATAAAGATTATAAAAATTGCATTCAATTCTTATAATTACATTCCGTAACTGTTTAAACTACTTTTTTTCCCCCACGAATCGTCATTCGCTGTTATTGAAAATCATACGACCTCCAGTCGTTGGAATCAAGAACTACCACAGGTCTTTGTTCCGTCTAAATGATATCTCAAAGGCAAATAAGCTTTAATTTTCACAACTTTAGAAATGGAAACGAGTATTTTAGTAACGGCTTCATGCCACAGTTGGGAAATGTCACCAAAGAAACAGCAGCGGAGTTGATCACTGCGAGAGGCGCTAAAAGTTAAAAACCCGCCCAAACACCGTCCGAATTACATTCTGTCAACTGCGCTCTACCGTAAATGCGGGTAAAAGTTCGACCAAATGTATTCATTGGAAAATGAATTACATTTGGTCATAACGTTTTCATACAGCTGACCAATGGGAATTGAGTATTTGGACCCAAAACGTATAACTACATTAACAATGTAATTATTCTGCGAACAAAGTTGAATATCTCTCAATTGAAAGAAGGTGAATACCACATCTCAAAGCATTGTGACTGGCGATTCATAAGAAATTAGTTTAACCCTTTACCCTTAACTAACATGAAAAGCCGACGACACTTGCAAAAAAAATTCTTGAATAACTAATTTTTTTCATTTTTTATCTCAAAAACACAGGTTATGACCCCTCGTTTGGGACAAGCTCGACGAGCGCGTTCCAGCGAGGGGTCATAACCTATGTTTTTGAGACAAAAAATTTAAAAATAATGAAAATTAATTGGCGATTTTTTAGAATAGCGCTGGCCGGTTTTGACCGTTACATTGGGTGAAGGGCTAAACTAATTTCAAGTTTATTGGAAGGGTTCAAGTTATGTGTGATAATATCTTCCTCCGAAAACACTTGAAAGTGCAGCTTATTGGACAGGGGGTATGGGGTATGACTACATTTTGGGGGTTAATATCTCCATTCGAAAAATAAATTGGAAAACTACCCCCACCCATCCACACAATATAAACAAAGCAGAATGCTTAAATGTAGGCTACAGACATATCGCGTATTGGGGGAAATGTTCGCGCAGATATCTTATCTAATATAATGGAGGATGGATGTATCATAACAAAATTGGTTTTAAAAAGTACTTCTAAGTTTGGAGGTACCATAATACAACACGAATTTTGGTAACATAGAATACGGTGAACCCCAGTTAAATAACGATTTCCGCATATTAGTGGATCCAGTATATATGCGGTTCCATTTTTCGTTGTTTTCCAAGTCATTTGAATCGACCTGAGAATTCAGTGTCGCATGGTCTGAAGAAATTATTATCCCAATATACACACACGCACGCGCGCTAAATAAGTACAAGAACATGATGCATCACGCCTGGTGCGAGTTTTAAATTCAAGCTATGCATTATAATTAGTAGATTTACAAAAAATGCTGAAAACATAAGTGGCGCAGCTTTTCTGGAAAAATTAATGTCAACTTTATATACATTTTAGCCTGAAATACCAAACCTGATTCAAATACTCTCACCCTGATATGCCTTGAGTCATTTTGCTAAAGTTATGCCTTCACTTTCCGAATGCTTAAATCTTTACCCTTTGGACCCTGGTGTTATCTTCCATGTCAGTTCAGTGGCAACAATTATTTATTTATTGGTGTTTTAAGGTCATATACTTATGCACACTGGCTAATCATGACCGTGACAGTTTTACGGGTGGAGGAAGCCGGAGTACCCGGAGAGAACCACCGAGCAACGACGAGCAGCTGCTAGCTCCCCAACATCGTAACTCCGCACTGCAGCACAGGCAGGGTTAGATTGGTTGAAGACATGCGTACCATCGACGTGCAGTACGGCTCTAGTACACGGCGTCATCGTGCCCCATGTGGACAATCGGGGTTAAGTGCCTTGCCCAAGGACACAATGCGGGAGTCCGAATTGATCGCTCAGACGGTCACCCATTGGCGGCAATTAGATGAGTTCTTATTCATTATTTGGAAGGTAGACCAATTAATATTTTCAACGTGCTGCCTGTGGGCTGCACGTTAAAATACTGATTGGTCTACTCCACACATTCACTTAGCAGCCATCCTACTTAATGAAATTATGTCGCATCGTGTCCCTGGACAAGAAAAGCGGTTTTTCGGGTTCAAAGGGATAAAAAAACACCCAGGGTGCTCAAGTTGGCATTAGAAATTTATTTTCGTTCCAGGATAGACCATGCACCTTCACCAATGGGTAGTACACACTCTTGACCCAACATGAGGTGAAATTGACGGAGGGCAAAATTATTTTTCTGCTTCCATTGGAATGAAATCGAGGGATACAATATTTTATGCCGCCAATGGCAGGAGAAAAATGTTGTGCCTCTTCACTGCATTTAGCCTGGTTCTGCCCCTGAAACCATTTTCAAAAGTTGGAACTTCCTCATACATACCAAACACAAGTTTGTGGTTGTTCGTACAAGCAATCATTACCTGTGCTAAACTCTGAAACATAATAAACTGAATTCTCACTTGTGCCGATGAATAAAGACCGTGTATAATAAACACCTTTGTTTCTATTGGCCAAAATTATGGAAGTCAGAGGGTAAAGCAATTTCAAGGATAATTTTTTGAAGAGAAAGCTATGAATAAATGGGGTTTGTAAAACCAATAATATCTGTTTCTTAAATAGAAAACAGAGATGTGCCGACGACTAAAGATCTTTTGAAATCTATTCAAAATTGTTAAAACGAATAGAAACCGTGCCCGCCCATCCCATCATAGCCATGAGGTAGGTAACTTGAAACCCGTTTTACATGTCTCATATTTTTGTGTCTTTGAAGTGTGTATAAAGTTTGAAGACGTATGACTATCAGTTAAAAATATCGTCAATTTTCAAAATTCAGCCAAATTTACTCTCCTTCCAATGATATATAATATATGAAGGATACCTTCTGTTTTTGAATAGGCATTAGAACTCTTTCATGAGTGACTGCAAGGAAATGAAAGTTTTCAGGAGCGAGTGAAGGTCGCGAATTTGATAATTATGATCTGTACTCCAAAACGGCATAGATTCCTTTTTAATATATGTGTTGTCAAATGCCGAACACGCACATCCATCGAGACACAAATGTATGCATTGCCTGGTGCGTCCCAGTCTCTTCGGGGTAATATTCTCTTGTGTCTCTCTAACAATAGTTTTTTTACCTCAAAATTTACACAAATTTAGTACTTTCTCGCCCAAAATTTTGCCGAAAACAAAGGCATCTCTAGACCCACTGTACACGTGTCTTCACATCTGTTCAAAGTTTAGTTTAAATCTGCAGAGAATTGCTCAAATTACAACAAATATGCTAATAAATGAACCTAAAACATAAGGGTTTAAGTACAAAGGCAAGCAGAAGTAGGGAAAAATACCCCTACAAAAAATCTGCCTGCATCTTTACTGGTGGCAAGCATGGGGGCAGGAGATATGGTTACATTGAACACCGAGGTAGATGCGGCTAGGTAAGGTAGCGCTGCATAGTGATCCTAACTTAAGTTAGAGTTAGGTACTTAATACAACTTTCTGTTGGCTTAGGTGAGGATCGTACAGCTAGGATTATATACACTTAAGTACCTTAAGTTTGATGAAATTAAAAAACATTGACCAATGGTTTACATATAAAGGGAAACGAGCCAAATAATTTTCTACATGTGGTAATCAAGATGGGAATACTCCTGAGTGTGTGTGCGTGGGGAGGGATGTATGATGCAGTGTGAATGTTTAATCCTTTTATTTCGGTATGTATAATTTTGTGCGACGTGAAGCAAAAGTTTACGCTCCATGAGTAGACAACACAGAAGACACCTACAGTACAGTCGTCGTGGATTGGTCGTAATTCACACATGGGCAATGATGTCCACGCATGCGTTTACCAGGTAATAAAAATCATCAGCAACAAAATTTCAATTAACGAAGCAACAGGTTTGTAACCGCTGCTTCATTAATTCAATTTTTGTTGATTATTTCTGGAATTATTGTTTTGAATCTAATAGTAGTGCGTCCATGGAAATATTGCCCTCCCGCGGAAAGTGAACAGTCCACGGTGGCTGTACTGTAACTAGACAAGACGATCAGTGATAATTTAATCCTACATTTATTTCCCTCCCGCGGAAAGTGGCCAGTCCACGGCGGCTGTTCTGTAACTGGACAAGAGGATCAGTGATAATTTAATCCTACATTTAATCCCTATAGGACTGTAGGATTAAATTATTGCAGAACCTTCCCACAAATACAAGGCAGATAAATTATAGACGAACCTCCACACAAATACAAGATGGACTTCCCCATTTTTGCTGCATACAGGAAATGGTTAAAATTAAACTGTGTACCACAGTTGCTACTTCAGTAGTAATGGTAGTGCGCGGCTGTTTAAACATTCCACTCACCCGTTAATTCAAGTTGACGATTTCGCACAGCGAAATGGACATCAAGATGTGAGTGTCCGATAGAAAACGGAACACCAAAGTTTATACATGACTGGAAGCTCTGATAGGTTTGCTATTTTCCCACCCTTCTCTGTTTATGTACAGGCTTTGTTATAGAAGTTCCTCACCAATTTGTTTTGTATTAGTTGTAAAAAAAACCCCACTGGCACCTTCCGAAAAATGGGACTGAAGTCGCAAACAACCCCCCCCCCCCCCCCCCCCACCGGCCTCCGTTTTCGCGGTGCCTGTGTGTTGGAACTTGTAAATGAATTTGATTTCAAACAGAACCTGACAAACAACTCACTTTGTCAGTGCAGAAAGGTCAATAGGCGATATTATGTGTATCACAGAACTGCATGAAAGAATAAACAGAGCATGTGTGTACTGATGTACAAATAGATGGCGATCACTGAATTGTGTGATCTATTTGACACTCACACTACCACCCCCAGCCACCCCACCCCTCACCCCCCAAAATACAAACAATTTTGTGTTGAAGAAAATATCGCAGCCCATGAGCAGAAGACACATTGGAAAGTAAATCTGTAAAGTGGATCAGTAATTATTTGATCCTGCGGCCCTTTAGGGGTGCAGAATTCAAATTTTTGCTGGACCTTCCCAGAAACATTTTGCTGTACATTTTAGGCCAAACAAAATTAATAGATTCTCAGGCAATTGTTTTTTAAAAAGAATGAGGGAAGGCGGTTTTTATTTTTATTCCTGATGGAATGGTCGCCGATGCCTAAAATTCAGTTGTGAGAGCCTAAAATTAAATACTAGAGCTTCCATGTAGATTTCACTGATAGTTTTTTTTGTAACAGTCGTCACACAACACAAAGTCAATATAGAACAACTAAAATGGAGATAAAAAATAATGAGTTTTTTTAACTGGTTGAGTACTAGAAGCCAGAATCAGACCTTTAAAAAAAATTAGCTAAAAAAGCGAGTTGGCTCACATTGAAGAACTACGAACAATTGAGAGCCTTACCATTAACTGTTCGTTCTTGTCTTGAACACAGGTTATGCTTAAATGGTATGAGGATGTGGCGGCGGGCGAGTATTTATTGGCACTAGAGAAATTCCGGCCCCAAACCTCAATAGCTGGATATTTACGGTTCACACCGTAAAAAAAACATGAGGATTTCTCTAAAAATGGAAATTGGTGGTGGTTGAGAGGGGAGGTGAAGTTGGAATATTGAAGGTGCCGCCCACCCCACCCCACACACACCATTGTAAACTCTTTAGCCACTTCCCTGGCAGAAGTTATATGACAACCTGACATTGTAGTCGTAGTATACCTTCCTATTCAGTATTGCGCAGTAACCTTCAAGCTGTGCTGATTTTAAGATTCGGTTTCTGCACAAAATTCCGAAACAGATCTCCAAAATTTTGACCAAGTGGCTCATGCCCCTCTGTTTGCCGATAGGTTGAAAACACTTGTTTGAAAATGTGTTTACAAATCAAGTCAAGGCTGCAGTGAACAAATTCAAAAAAAAATTATTATTAATTCGTCAGAATTCTTTTTTTCAAAGACTTACTGTTCAAGACACCGAAAATATTTATTACCAGAACAAGATATCGTCTTCCTTTGACGTATTTATGTTTGTTATAAATGGGTTTGGACAGGGTTGGGTGTACGTACTTCTGATAAACATATACTTTAGATGCAATGTTAGATCGTTCTGATACGCGTAACATAGACAATAGATACATAAACCGGTATGACATGACTGATTGTTTACCCCAGACGTATTCTCGGTTCATATATGACATGGCATGTGTATCGATTGTTTTCTGTTTAACAAGCACTTTGCACATTTACAGATGCATTCAGTGTTGTCTCCGACAGTTTATCTATACACCAGGTGATAATATCGCCATTGATCCACTTCCCCACAACGGTGCCGAGAACGCTTTAGTATCTCATTGGAAGTCACTTAAATGTTTTCCAGAGTACCCGCGGCCACAAACCATTTCTCTTATCGTTGTATTCAGTTTCGTAGCTTAACAGCTGAAAAGCGAGTTGGCCCAGACTGAAGAACTACGAACAATTGAGAGCCGTGCCATTAACTGTTCGTTATTGTCTTGAACGCCGTCTATACTTAAATGGTATGAGGATGTTGAGGTGGGCGAATATTAATTGGCGCTAGAGAAATGTGAGCAACTATTGCCATCGATCCTATGATGGAGGCCAGCAATGGCAATAGCGCGATTTTACTTATCATCAACCGTTGTCGTATCTTCTCCTTTCTCGCTCAGTGGAGTGGATCGTTTTTGTCGGAGGGAAGCGCAAGATTGGCACAGGTTCTCCCTCAGGGGTGGCATGTTTCTGTGTGGATGAATGTACTTGTGTGTTTAAGTCAAACACTTTAAGGCAAAAATAGCACCGACATTCCCTATACTGTGATACTGAGATTTCTTGTTATATGCCGCCGAGATTTTTTTTTAATTATATATTTTGAGCCCTAACGGGATTCAAACATTTCTTAAATGTGTGCCAACACAAATTTAATGTAAAGTTGGTGTTGAGTTTAGGAACTTGTTAAACTGACTGGCAATAATTTATGTTTTTCATTTTAGTCCAATTTAGTCCCTAAAAGGATGTTACGCAAGCTTTTGTTTTCTTATGAGCGACTGCAGGTCGAATATTTAAAGGTGTTTTTAATTTAGAGTTAGTTAAATTGAAATCATTTTTTTTACTGTTTTTGCAGTTTCGACATTCATTCATTCTGTTGCATGTTAACGTGAAAGGCATCATAGGCCTCCTTTCGTATTCTCTCTCAGATATGTTCACACCAATTACCAAATGACCAGAGGGTATGAAGGATAATGATCCCAAAAGTTTCTTGTTTTATTTCTTAAATCAGCTGTTTCGTCTAATATGTTAAATGGTGGTTGTTCAAACGGATGGATTTCAAAATCGTCCAAAAATGTCCAAGGAGGTTAAAATGTAGTGTTCCGGGGTTTATCTATTTAAATATATAGTAAGTAGCCCAAGAACATTAGGTTTCACTAGGGAAAAAAATCGGAGAAAGCTGATTTTTTCAGGGAATGTCGAGTACATGTCACTGAACGATTAGACAAAAGTCCCCTAAAATCCCAGTTGAGCTTTTTTTCTACAGCCTTTTTTCGAAAACACGTTTGAAAAAAATAAAAAAAAATCGCACGAACTTTGTAACCTCGAATTGATCCAACTGTAGTTTTTGTTTACGCGTATTTCGGGCTACATAATGTCTAATATACATTTACCTAGAGGAAAATGTGCATTCTGTGACAATTTCTGCGAAAAATTATTGAAAATTCACAAAAAAGTATCGGATTTACGCAAAAAATGACGATTTTCCTAACGGATTTGCCCAAAGGGTCGTAGTACAGAACGGAATGTTAGTTGGACAGACGATAAAAAATCCACCACCATTTGAAGACTTTAATCATTGCTTACAAAATAGACATTATGGAAGACCCCCTCTGCTTCTGGCCGAGTTCCCCTTTTGGCATAAAATTCGTCAGCATGAGAACTCAACTATTTTCGGGCTTGGGACCGAACAGACACGTCTGTGTCTGGCAGCATTAGATCAATAAATAATTTTTACAGAATGTACAAAAATCAATAAATAATATTTACAGAATGTACAAATCAATCAACATGGATTAAGTTACATTGACTATTATCAACGCTATATACAGAAATGACATGACCTATATACATATTATTCATCGAACTCAGAAATTTCCGACAGGACAGTGTTTCTGTGGTTGTTACAAGAATCCGAACTGCAATTACACAAACCTGAGCAAGAGAGTCCTGCCTTCTTACACCCACACCTTTTTGTACAAGCACTCTTGCAACCACAACTGATCAGATTCAGTAGGTTATCGGGGGCACATGGCTTTGTGGCTGCAGTCGGTACAAGAAGTCCATTGTCTAGCGACCACCCCCAATCCGTCGGAGGAAGCGAAGTGCCCAGCCATTGTTGGACCTGGAGATAACATCTGTAGACATGTTGTTGTGCAGCATCGCTGCTTGGTGGGAGTGAGGCTAGGTCGATGGGTTTATTCAGTTTAGATTTTGCTACATAACGCTTGTAAGTGACATATCTATATTGGTCGAGAGAGGAAACAGTTTTACTCCCGTATAAGATCAGGAGAAGTTGTTCCCCGGCAGCGGCTACTGCACTTGGTGTACTGTCATCCGCCAAAATTGTGTTGACATACTGTTGTGAGTCGCTAGTAACATCGGAGACAATTGTACTGAATACTTTCTTCTTACCAACTCGAAAGAGTGCAGAAGTAGTGTCACAACCACTTATAGAATGTGCTACAAGGAGGTTGCTTCTATGGTCACCCATTTTGGTTGCTATTTCACTAACTGAAACTAGTAAGTTTGGGGTAATGGAATACATCATGTGAATATTACATCCCGGTTGAACTCGAGAGGTAAGAATGACTAACAAGTCTGTGTCTGTTCCCACAATGACAACTTTGTTGTCATCTTAAGCGATGTCAAGTGCGGTTTCAGCTATCAGTACATCAGCATCAGCCTCGGCTGCTTGGACTGAATATTGATAGCAGATAGCTCCTGCATTAGAAGATCGATCAGTTGGGTTTTGTTCTTGGCATTTGCAAGGAAATCGGATTGGGGTGTGGTGGCTGGTAACTCGGGTGAGATATTGATATCAATGGAATACCTGTCTTTAGATCTACGGGCTTGTTCCATGCCCTTTGTCGACATTGTACAAGCATAACCATCAAAAACAACCACGACGTTCGCCCCAAAATGTCTCACTAGATAATTGGAATATGATGTACATATGTCCTTATATGACGACTGTTTAGGCCATACAACTGCCCTCAATAAAAATCCACCATCTACAACAAACAGAGAATGTTCTGGGATTTTAGTTTGCTCGGAACCGTATGTTTTGAGGATCTTACCGAGCGTGCTTTTCTGTGTCTTCCTCATTCCAGCAGAATCAAACAATGCTGGTGGTTTCGGGGCGAGTTCATATTTGAGATACTCTTCCATCTCTGCTTGTGACTGAATAACACATGTGATGCGGTTGAACAGAATTATGGGGTCAATCACTACCTTACTTCCACGGACTTTGATGCTATTTGCCATCGATGCGAAAGACTTCACAGTGTCAACACGTCGTAGTTTGATTCTGTTGAACGTTTTGCTTACAACATTCGATACGCAACATTCACCAATTTTGCGAACTTGGTCACAGTTCACAGTTTCGTCGGCCACAAGCCCGGTCGCTATAGAGACTAATTGTAGTGGATCTCTATTCTGAAAGGGGGAATGCACTCTGAGCCAGTTCAATAATTTGGTGATATCATTGGCATCAGTCAATTGTGAACTTTGACGGAGATCCCGATGTTGTTCGCCATGACCAGTGTGAACATGAGCAAAATTTTCGAGAGCATTACATATCGGAAGGCAAAGAGGTAGTCCATGTACCCATTTCGCAACAGTGCTATCGGTTATTCCCCTGCCATGTGTGAGACCACCAGGGAGCTTGAACATTCTCATTAAACACTGCTCTATGGTCTGATCAGAATATATCCCGTCCCAGAATTTATCTGAGCGCCTTATGGTAAAGTAACCGTTCTCAGTGAACAACTTCAAATCATCCTGTTGCATTATTTCTGTTAGCTCATTCGTCTGCTGCAAATAGAGATGAGAACTTTTTGCGTATGCAAAATGACCACCTGCGTGAAATACTGGAATCATATTGCGAACACAATATGTGTGGAGTTCCCAGTCGCCTGTGCGCTCTGCTCTCAAGAACAACTGGAGAAGACCTATTTGCTCGTAGTATTGTACCCAAAGCTTTCCTGTGCGTCCTACGGACGCATTCTGGAGCAGTTCGTGTGATTTTGACAGTAGATGGTTGACACTTTCTTGATTGACAGCGTCAGCTGTTGTACAGTCACCTCTGGCAAGTCCACAGAATATTTCATTGACTTCTGTGCAGTCTATGTTATCTAGTGTTCGGCTTTCTTCAAACACAAGTTTTGTAATGGCAATTTGTGTTAGCAAATGGGCACGAACTGCTCTTGAATATGCATGACCACTGATCAAATGACGGATTGACCCACCAGCATAAACAGTCCCCCAAAGTTCATCCAAGCCGCTACCAGCCATGATCGAACCAATTGCCCCTAAATATGACATAATCATATGGAAGCCGCCGAGTCTAACGAAAACTTTTTTTCAACTTATCTGACGAAGACACAATCTCCACTGCTTTGATATAAAGTGGTTGGTCAAACGTCACTGGACAAACGTTCAGTCCCTGTTTCTCACATTCAGTTTGTGCAAACATGAGAGCAGTGTAAATTGTGCTCGGGTTAGATGGATCAAAATTAATAAAGGGAAGTATCTCGACATCACTTGTTTCATAATCATCTGATGATGTGACAATGTGCATATACCCAGCCCAAGATGGGCAAGGTACTCTCAGTACATGCGTCAAAGGCACACATTACATGCCAATGCATCTTGAGTGTAGGCGAACACCACATTATGTGATTTAATCGAACATGGAAATTGAAACAATGATGCTATAATACGGTATTTGAATGAGAAAAGTCGATGCCGTTTGAATTTGAGTTTAGGGGGTATGGTTAATATTTCACACGTTTCACCAGTTCATTATGGAATAAATGACTATTGTTATATATCATTATAAAGCCACTGCTCTTCTGCAATTTTTGATATATAATTTAACTCCCAAAGTAGTCGTAGATTTGATTTAATGGACGTTGTGTACCGTTGTGTGTATGAAAACAATAAATTTTTTTTCGTAATTTTGTACATTTTCGTGAATATTTCACCATTGAGTGTGAGGATTGGTACAAAGTTGGCATTTTCTGTTGGGGATATGTTTTCTCAATATAATTCAGGACGATATTTATGATTCTCACCCTACTGAGGCGAATAAGAATGAGAAATATGGAGCTGGGTCGAATTTTTAAAAAAAATTTTTTTTTCATCAAAAAAACGCTATAACTGAGAAGGCTCAACTCGGATTCGCGGGGACTTTTCACACTTTATCCGCAATGTGTGTCCCGGAAACATATAAAAAATCAGCTTTCTCCGATTTTTTTCCTTACTTTCTCATTTTTATGCCTAATGTGCCTGGACTAAAGTATGTGTCGAGTTGCACGCCCTCGGGACGCATTTGGAGTTTGACCCACATACTGCTCCCTACGGCGTTTACAGGTGATAAGATAAATAATAGGGGAATAATCACAATAAATCTGATAATGAATTTTGATTTGTGCAAAGAAAAATTCCCTTTCTGATGACGCATATAATAAGCCATCTGCAACGAAGCTTTGAGCAATTCAACAGAGCGCCACTGCAATTATGCAGCGGTCTTTCGTGTTCAGTTTCCATTGGTTCAAAATTATTAATTCCTGTAGGAGTTTTCAACTATTTCAAGGTCTGATATTTTAGGCTACGCAAAAGACGCATGGAGTAACCCCTAGGTCTCAGTGCATCTAATAGAGTTGTAACAAGCCAAGAGTTATGACTTGATGATTCCTTTAAACGTGTGTGGTAGACGGAACGATTTTGAATGTAACAGTTACGGACGTGACAACCGTTACTTATTCCCAATTCCTTATTCGACATTCGTTATCAACCGATTTTATCGGTTGATAACGAATGTTGAATAAGGAACTGGGAACAAGGAACTGGGAATAAGGAACTGGGAATAAGGGACGATTGTCACGCGTACCCGTAACAGTTGGTGTCAATCAGTTGGTTTAAAATGTACTTTATAATCCATTTGACCGGATGCTTGAAATTGTTTGCATCTTGACACGATCACATCGAGAAATTCAACAGAATCTCGCCTGATTGTTGCATTGAGGGTATAAGCTATATTTTGTGGGAAAGAATTAAAAAGTTTTAGTTATTCAAGATTTTTTTTTGCAAGTGGCGTCTGCTATTCCGGTATAAAAGGTTAAAGATTTAAGGGATTAATCGGATAGTTCGGGTCGAAAAATCCTCTTCGGGCGAAAGCCCATACCAAAAAAAAATCTCCATTGGACAAAACCCCCAAAGCAAAAAAGTCCTACAGGACAAAACCCACACGGTAAAGTTGAAAAAGTGCCACACTTTGAAAAGACCAATGGTAAAACATTGAATGACAACTAAAACCTTTTCTCATTTTGAGTATAATGAAAGCATAATAACCTAAATGAGACAATGGTGTATCTGAAGTATTTATACACCATTTAAAACGAATGAACTTTCATGTAAAAGAATGCAAGACAAATTACAAGGCTTGTGTGAAAATTAAAACAATAAGAAAATGTATGCAACTGAATTTCTTAGTGTAGTAGGACACTGTATCAGACTCAAATAACCCCACAAGCTGGTATATTTACTTCGTTTTCAATTCTCTTGAAATTGGATTAATCCGCACTTGTTATATTTAACCAACTTATCATAAAGATGGTTGCAAAACAACCTATCAGATCATTATTCTAATAGCCTGATAGGGATATTGCAGATAATGTGTTTTGTTCATCACCAATGTAACTGACAATTGATAAATGAGCAAAATTACACTGCAATACATATAAATTATAATCAATTGTTGCTGTATTATTTCCTGTTGAGGCATCTTATTTTCAGTCGCATTGTCCCTTATTCATACACAACTATCTTCCAACCCAAAATATAGGAAGATTCATTACTTGATTTTACAAACCCACCGACTTTTTTTCCATTCATGTCTAATTTGAACCATTTGGTGCTTATACAAATACCCAGTGTCGGTTGAAAAAGGAGAGGAGAGAATAAACTTTACACCGATGTATTACCTGCCTGTCAGGCGCTCTCTGGATGTTCATAATTACCTAAATGTTTGGAGTAAATCTAAAAGACATCATTTACTCGTACACGCTAAAATCAGTTTGGGTCAAAAATCAACTGTGTTGTGTGAATATGAACCCTATTGGGTTCATCTTCACTCAGCATAGTTGATTTGGGTTGAATTTTAACTTAGCTGATTTTAGAGAGTATACAGCCACGCACTCAGAATGTCAAATTCACCAATATTTCTCGATTTTGGGATCAGATCGCGCGATTTCCTGTTCCAACAAAAGAAGATTGTTGCAACATTACTTGTTGGTTAAAGGTCAACCATGAGACCCCGCAAATGATCTTTAAACGCGAACCGACATTAATTCATACATAATGACCATTCATATCGTTTTTATACTACTCAAAGTGTGCTAAGCACCAAGTATATCCAACTACCTATTTTACGTTTTTGTTGAAATATTGTAATGAAAAGTGTATATATTTTGTATTTAATTATACCTTTAATGATTTAAGTACAGAAGTTAAGATTTTATTTGTGTTTGACATTATTTTTTAGCTTTTGAATACGATAACCATGGAAAATGGATATTATTGGTAAAAGAAGAAATTTTTCAATTTGCCAAAAAGTTGACGGAGCGAACTGGTATGGGTTAAATATCGAGTATGAGACCCATTATTGTTAGTTACAGCTTGACAACGCCTTGTCATGCTCACAATCAGGTTCCTGGTGGTCCTTTGTGGGACGTTGTTCCATTCTTGGACCAGCATAGCACCAAGCTCCTGGACACTTCTTGGCTGGACTGGACGGGCTGAAATTGCAAGCTGCAACTCATCCCAGACATGTTCGATTGGATTGGGGTCAGAGGATCTTGCTGGCCAGTCCATACGCTCATTCCCCTCCCACTGTCGGTACTCTCCGACAGCATGAGCAACATGAGGACGGGCATTATCGTCCATCGGAATGAATCTATCACCCACTGCACCTGCATACAATCTGACGTGGACATCCAGCATCTCATCAATATTCCGCTGTGCAGTTAATGTACCACGTTCAAGGACATAGAGCTCTGTACGTCCATCTCTGCTGATGCCGCCCAGACCATGATTTACCCTCCACCACAGCGGTCATGCTCAGCAATGTTGGCTGCATGGAATCGCTCTCCTAGTCTTCTCCATACCCTAGAACGCCTATATGTGTGGTCTAGGCAGTGCCTTGACTCATCTGTAAAAAGGACAGGTCGCCAATCTCAACTAGTCTATCCAACGTGGTCCATGGCCCATTCATATCGTGCCTGGCGGTGGTTCTAGGACAACGGAATGCGAATACATGGTCTTCTCGATCGGGGACCACCTTCGTGCAACCTTGCCCAGATAGTCTGCGTCGAAACATTTACCGCGGATGCATTCTGAAGGTCACTGCGAAGCTGGGTTGCTGTGGTAAAGCTGTTCCGACGGGCCTGAATGATCAAAAAACGGTCTTCAGCTGCAGATGTTGCCCTGTCGTTGCCACCACCATGCCGTCTTACTGGTGTGCCATACTGCTGAAATCTTGCTCAGGCTCTGATGATCACCGTATGGTGCACACCAAGGGCTTCACCAACCTGAAGATGGGTAGTCCCTTGCTCCACCATCCCTGAAGCCCGCCACATTTCTCATTCAGACAAATGTCTTCTTACATTTGCATTTGCCATATTCAATCATTAAATCTCAAGGGTTTGTGTTTAAATGAAGATTGAATACCCTACACATCTCATGTACATGTTGACAGTACACGAAAACATCATGAAAATCAAGGGGTGCATGCTTTCCATGACTGTCACTAAAAGTCTGCCTGTCAAGAGAGCTAATGTGAACACTGGGGACCATCTCAATACATTCCTCAATCATATCCACCAAAAATATCACAAATATGTCACAAGCAAATTTCACAATGATGTGTCAAATATTTGGTGCTTAGCAAACTTTGAGTAGTATACATTGTTCTCTATGCCTGTCTGCTTCAAACCAAATTTATAACTGGACAAAATGTTTTCCAATTAGCCACCATTATAACGTTTGTGTGAAAAAAGTATCACAAATATGTCACAAGCAAATTTCACAATGATGTGTCAAATATTTGGTGCTTAGCAAACTTTGAGTAGTATACATTGTTCTCTATGCCTGTCTGCTTCAAACCAAATTTATAACTGGACAAAATGTTTTCCAGTTAGCCACCATTATAACGTTTGTGTGAAAAAAGTATGATCGCAACAGTTTAATCTGGGCATGCAAATATCTTTGTCGAGATAAGCACTTCAGACAAGTTATGGATATCATTCTCCGATCTCTCAACCACCACCACAAAACGTTTTGACGGATGTCAGATTTGTTTTCCCTAAATAATAGTCGATACCAGGTATTAGAAGACATAAACATTATTGTCGGACGCAAGAAAATCATGTGTTTTACACACCCATTTTGAATTGTTTTCAAAACTTTAGCCAGTGTGACCTGCTTTATATTGCCACTTTTGTCGGAAAAAGTATGGACTTACACGACCCCTGGAAAAGCTATTGATGAACGCTACTTTTCAGCCCGGGCTCATTACCTGTTTAATTTAGATTTACAAATCTATTAAATAAAGACTTATTATCTTTCAAATTAAGACTAACGCATCTCCTAAATTAAGACTTACAGTAGCACTTGAATTTAGACTTACTATCTCTGTATTACGACTTTTTGTCTCTTAAATTAAGACTTACGTATTTCTTGAATTAAGATTTACCGTATCTCTTAAATTATGATTTATTTATCTATGAATTAAGACGTATTATCTGTGAATTAAATCTTACGTATCTCCGAATTTAAACTTATTGTCTCTTAAAGAAGACTTACGCATCTCTTAAATTAAAACTTAAGTACCTCTTAAATTAAGACTTACGAATGTCTTAAAATTAAGACTTATTTATCTCTTCAGTGAAGACTTACGTATCTCTTAATAACGAAAACCATACAAAAACATATCAAGTCTACCCCCCCCCTCCCCACCTCCCCCACCGCAAAACACCATTAATCCGCACCCTCTGAAAACCCATCTTGGATTCTACGATCTGCATGGTGCATTAACTAATGAAATTACAGCTGACATTCCACGCACAGTTAAAACTGTATGTGACTCCATAGTGAAACTTTATTAGTTTGGTGTGGGTTAAGAACCAGCGGTTATGGAATACCACGAGTCATGGGGCCATCCTTGACGCGCCAGTGTGACCTAGATTCGTACGTGTGTGACCTAAATTTTCCGGTGCGTACCCCGGGAATTATTATGTAATACCTAGTGACACGTGTGTGGCCTAGCTTTGCACGTGCATGCCCGTTGGGGTGAAATGGTTCTAAACGGGTACTGCTACTATTAACAACCTTTGATTAGGAAAGTTTTACTGACCAGGCCAGAGCTGGTATCACCGGAGCGTGTACAGACTATGATAAACTTTCGAAACAAAAACACAAATTTACTGTTATTATATTGCTTTCACAATCTACTATTCTCATTTTGTCCAATTTAATTTCAATTGTTTCAAACTTGGCATATTTTTTCATTCGTCGTGTGACAGCAAGCCTCTCTCATAGAAATTGTTAACAAGTAGCCTTTTTTCATTGCTTCCCCCCATTGTTTATTTGAGGTCCATTCAGTAAGTTAATCAGGCATCTGATTCAGACGCGGTGAAAGCTTACTTTAATCTTAAAATCATGTAAACCTGTTGTGACATGAGTCATTTATTGTATTGTATATATAGCCTTGATCACAAGTAAGAATTCAGTTATAGTTTGGATTTCCAAACGTTACTCTGCTTTATTTTACTGGGAAATCCCATGAGCTATTATTACGGTGATATTGTTCGGATATCCAACAAGACCAGTTGTTAACTGTTTGTCGCTGTTAGAAATTTGGAATACCAGATTCAATATTAAATTGTTATCACATTTAATTTGTCTCCGAGTCATTAGTTGAATTCCAGAGTTACACAACAGACCCGACAGTTATCCCCAACGGTTATATTTGGTGAGAGAATCCGCGGCTGGACATCTTTTTAGCTTGTCTAAACGATCCAGGTACCACGTTCCTATTGTTAATATAAAGATGTTCAACAAACTGCCAGACAATATACAGACAATCCTTGATAATCTTTATCTGGATAAAATGAAGATGCAATGGACTCTCCAGACTGGTGAGAATTCCACCACGTTGATTTTGTCATGGAAAAAACAACCAATGCAAAAATCCACTGCAAATAAAATACGAGATGAGCGACGTATGACGGACTACAACAAAAGGAAAAACATCGAAAAGCTAAAACAACAGACTTACCAGCATCAGAACAGACAGTTTCCATCACCAAGCGCCAACAAATCGCCAGAAGTTAGTGCATGTTCTTCAAGTGCTTTTACGAAAACAGACAAACACATCCACAAGGACCCAGTGAGCACTCAAACTTATTATAACCCCCAATTAAAAGTCGACGTCAGTGTCAACGCAGTACCAACTTCCACCGACACGCCTGTTCAATGTTCCCCCTCAGACGAAGAGCGTTTCAATTCAGACGCCGCGGGAGGAGTGTTCAGCTCTGTACGTCCACAACCGTCCGAAAAACACTGTCCAGCCAAAAAGAGTTACTGAGACTGTGATCAGATATTGTAGGTCCGTGCAATTTGGCCTTCAGTATCTGATTAAATGGAGAGACAATCCAGATGCTGATAACTCATGGGTTAAAGACTGTGAGTTGGACGAAGCAGCTCGAGAGTACATCCGGAACAATCAGAGTAGAATCCTGGGCCTTCGTCCAACTTTGTCAAGACCGGGAACTCCTGAACATAAGACACCGGCGGTACTAGCGACCATAATTTTTTTGTATTTCGGAATTTTGGGACATTACGATTTTAATGGCTTAAATGTATTGCTGCGGGTCGCATCAATTGGAGCGGCAGAGACTATATCACCGGAGCGTGTACAGACCATGATAAACTTTCGAAACAAAAACAAAAATTTACTGTTATTATATTGCTTTCACAATCTACTATTCTCATTTTGTCCAATTTAATTTCAATTGTTTCAAACTTGGCATATTTTTTCATTCGTCGTGTGACAGCAAGCCTCTCTCATAGACGTTGTTAACAAGTAGCCTTTATTCATTGCTTCCCCCCATTGTTTATTTGAGGTCCATTCAGTAAGTTAATCAGGCATCTGATTCAGACGCGGTGAAAGCTTACTTTAATCTTAAAATCCTGTAAACCTGTTGTGTCATGAGTCATTCATTGTATTGTATATATAGCCTTGATCACAAGTAAGAATTCAGTTATAGTTTGGATTTTCAAACGTTACTCTGCTTTATTTTACTGGGAAATCCAATGAGCTATTATTACGGTGATATTGTTCGGATATCCTACAAGACCAGTTGTAAACTGTTTGTCGCTGTTAGACATTTGGAATACCAGATTCAATATTAAATTGTTATCATCTTTAATTTGTCTCCGAGTCATCAGTTGAATTCCAGAGTAACACAACAGGCCCGACAGTTATCCCCTACGGTTATACTGGCATGATAATGTTGTACGCTATTTCTTGGTCATGTTACCATTTACACTGTTCATAAAACGAACACCTATTCTTCGAAAGATTCTTCACTTGAGGATGCGACGTGCATCCAATAAATGGATGTGATTTGTGGATGTTCTTTGGTTGTCGGATCGCTTACTTCCTGCTTCTTACTTCCTTTGCTTCTTCCTATTTTTCCTAGGTGGCGGCGGTGGCGGCGGTGGCGGTGGAGATAACTTGACTTTTGATGGTGGGGCTGTGGTTCCGTGATGATCTTTGGTTGTTGAGCCTGATTTGGTGCCATGGCGACTTTGAAACATAGTTCGTCTGTTTTCTTTCTTAGCTCTGCCAGTTGGATATCTAGAACATCATTAGTCTATTTGAGAGTCTTTTGGAACATGAACCGAGCTTTTTTCTTCAGCTGTGTGGTTAGCTCAGTTTCAACGGGAAAGCTGTGGGTTGACTCTTCTGTTCCCAGTTCCAGTTCATGGGAGAGCTTGCTTAAATCTTCATCTTCCTTTCTAGTGTGGGGGTCCAAGTTAGAGCCATGCCTCTCGGCGCCGGGCATCCCCGTGTCTGGTGGATGGACTCTCCTTCTTTCTCTTCTTCTTCTCCGATGAACCAGCCACCGGGTGAGGACCAGTGTGAGGGGAATCCTCTCACCAAAGGTACTACCTCTCCCCAATGGTGGTGTGGTGGTCTCCTGTCCTTCGAATTCCAAAGTCAGGTTGAAGTTCTTCCCTCTCATCTCGAGAATCCAGTTAAGAGGACAAGAGTCGTCCAGAGGTGACAGGGCATTCTTCAGCTAAATTTGGATTTCCAGATGTGCGGTCAATCAATCCGTCTTCACACTTTGGAGTCAAAGGTGCGAGAGATGATTAAAAATGGAACAGCTATTCGTTAGACAAGCTTTTCTAAAGCAACTTATTACACAATTATACAAAAGAAGTGTTAAATGACATTTATTTAATGCAAAGTGGGACATTATAAGTTGTCGTGAGGAATTTACGGTAACATGGTCTGAGGTTTGCGGCTCGGTTGAACATACGCTCCGAGCCACAACCCAATGTTACCGTCAATTCATCACAATAACCTATATGTTCCTATAAGACTCTACCCACTGCCCAAAACCCACATCGTGAAATGAACAAGGCAACTTGAATGAGCAAGGCATCGTTAACGATAACAAATTTAGTCAATAAACCTTTCATGTGCTCAATGTCGTCACTGGACAACAAAAAATTAATAACCTTGATAATGGTCGAAGTTACTCCATTTCAGTTCAACTCATGAACAAGTTCATGATCTGAACTGAGATGGAGCAATCTTGACCTCTTTATAAGTGGGCTGTGAGTATACATTCATATAATGATCACGGGCCTCGAAAAATACTATTTTATAGGCAGTATGCACTTTGAATCTCCTCCCATTGTTAATATCTTTTCAAATATTTCACTTGGCGACTTCAGACGGTAACATGTGCCACTTGTGCTGTAAACATAGAAAAACTAATCGAGCTCTCGTCCAAGCAGTGGGCGAGGATTTTAGTCTTATCGGAACATAAATTCATGTGTGGGTGTGAGATTCTCACCTTGGACTCCGAGGTGACAATATCGATCAAATGGAACTCCGGTTTGAGATCCAAAATACACTTCTATGGTTGAAGGCTGCCCAAGTTACCACTTGGACTATCCAAGTGCGAAGGGGCAAAATTCCCCTAGCAGTGGATTTTGATAAAACACCAGACTCACCGTTCTTGGAAAGGTGTAGTACCTTTCGTGGGGGGGGGGGGGGGGGGGGGGGGGGGGTTATCTCTCTCACTGGCCACCCTCTCTGCGACCCGGACTTGCAAGTGGATGACGATTTATCTAACCTCCGGAATAATACAGAAGGTCCACAGAAAAGAAGAGGAAGAGGAAGAAAGGACCTTCCAACAGTCGACGCGATGCCAGCCGACTGACAGAGTTCACGGAAAAGAAAAAAGAATGAAAAGGAAGAGAGAGAGGTTAGTAAGGGCTTTGAAAGCTCAACACCTGATACCCCTGACCGTTCCACGCCCAATTGGGCACCCCTTACTCAGGTGGAGGGTCCGATGGACGCCGATTCGGCGGAAACAGCCCGATCGCCAGTCCATCACACCCTTCCCTGCAAGTAGAGATGGAGGAGGAGGTAGGTCTTTGGAGTAGGATGTTATGTCGGACACCGCACCTTCCACTCCTCCCACTCCTCCCACTCTTGCTTCTTCAGCTTTTTCCAACCAGCATCCCAAACAGGAGGTGATCACTGCAGAGTCCATGGAAGCTCTCCTGGGAGAGAAGATCAGGGACGAAGGTCACTTAGAGTTCCTGCTAGGACAAATACAGTACATGGCCAGATACGAAAAAGACGGCAAACGGCTCAAGGAAGCGACACAGAAGCTCAGCACACTCTATCAACAAATCCACCAGAAGTAAACATTACATCTAGTTTTGCCGTGTTTCACACATCGATTCAGACGGTTATGAAACAACCTGAGAAGGGTTAGTTTTGTTAGTCTTTCTCTGGTAGGAAGGGACTTATAATAGTCTACAAACACAACAACAAAACTCGGAAATCTGTCTGTACGACTACAAGTGCGGCATTTTTTTGAAAAGTGTACTCAACTCAGAAATCTGTCTGTACGACGACAAGTGTGGCATTTTTTTGAAAAGTGAATCTTTCTGATCCGTTTTACCCGAGTATAACTGGTGAAACGGACAAATCCCATCCCTTAGTAGATAGTCGGATAAATAATCACACCACTTATCAGTAAACTGGACAAAATCCCATACACCTTATTACTATTTACTAATACGGATAAAATCCCTCAAATGGGACAATTTGTTTTTACCGACTTCACTAAAACATTGGAGTTTTTTTTTTGTTTTTCTGCTTGTTTTTTATTGGGGATGGGGGGTGGGGGTATTTTGTTTTTTTCCAACTAAACTGGTTCTGGATGACATCTCACTTCTTATAACTCCCAATAAAATTATTTTCTCAGAGCAAGAAACAAATCACAGTGCAAGTCATAATACCTGTTTCATCTATCCTAAGTGTAATACAAACTATTCCAAATCAAATTCATAACTTGAGAGCTTTTGTACTTCTCCTTTCTCCAAACTCCTTCTCTTATCCTATTTTTCCCGTTCCATCTTTTTAGGTGGATGACAATAAAACAGCGGTTTGGCTATGCCATCCCCCTGCAGAAAACAAAGGTTACAAAATCTGTAATTACTGAATGTATAAGCCAATGTATTATTCTATTTAATGTTGCTTAATAATATATACTTGTACTATAGTGTTTTTTTGCAAAATAGAGTCATAAATTCATTGACTAAATCCCACGCTTTTTGCGAACTGCTCTATAAAGTGCTGTCTAAAATATTGTTTACTGTTTCGCGCGCAATTCACGCATCGTGTCTGTTGTGTAAGAAAGAAGAAGAAGAAATGGTTTGCGCGCAGCGAAGGCGCGCCGGGACGGTACTGGGGAAGAGTAGACCCTTTCGACCCTTTTGATAGCATAATTAAGATTTTTTCGAGTCATGTCTGAATGTTGTAGCGGAGGAATGGAATCAGGTCAGGTATGATCCTGTTGATTGAGGCTTCAGGCACGTATAGTTTGTCGCTTGAGGTATTTGAGGTTTGCGGGGATCGTTACAAGCAAGTATAGTCTGCCCCTGGCTTATTGGTTCTTTCTTAGAGCAAGTATAGCCTGCCGCTTGTTGTTAACTTTTATGTTAGAGACCGTCATAGGTAAGAATAGTCTGTCTTTGGAGACAATGTGGTTTGTGTTCCTTGGTTCTTGAGAAGTTGAGCAGGTTGACAAAGACAAACAACGGATTGAACATGCCTGCATCCCTTCACACACCTATAATCGCATTAAACGAGATGACAAATATAGAGTCATCCGTATCTAGGTTAAAAACCCTCGCGGCGAAAACTCTCACGAGACTGTAAGACAGTCGACTAATCGAAGAACTAAAGGGCTTCGCGCGATATACCTCAAGTCTTAAACCTTGCCACGCTACTGATACACCCCAACATCATTTCTTCTGTTCACTGCTCTATCCGTGTTGGAACTTACCTGCGCAGTGAGCTCCCCACACTTCAGGCACGCAAGCAAAATACCGCCCGGTTTTTTTTTTCCAAAAAATATTATAACCATTACGGAACTCAACGAAAAACTTTTTTGTCATCCTTCACTCCATCCTCGGGCGTGGTTGACAACACCTGAGGATACGAGCGTTTGTCCTTCTGAACCCACCAACCCGACCTCTTTGTAACCGACACGTCGAATTCATAACAAAGTTAGACTCGTGGTCTGAGAGCTTGGCGTGAAGTGTGTGTCCACAGCACAAAATGATTTCTTTGGTGGAAGCTTGAAACATATTCGAAACAATCAAATAAAGTTCAGCCAAGTTCTGTCCTATGTTTGTTTTACAAAACGTTTTTGTTTGATTTAGAATTGCTTTGGTAGAGGGAAGGGAGCATGTGCCCCCCACCTATGTGTATGCCCTTGCTGAATTGTATTCTGAAATTCAATGAACCTATAGACACAGTGCATCTGTTTTCAAATGATTTGGTCATGGTATCTCAAACAAAAGATGGTTTACAAAACGGTTTACCTGCGTTGCACACGTATTCGTAGAAAAATAAACTGGCTATAAATACAGATAAAACTAAATGCATGGTTTTCCGCAAAGGATGTCCCAAAGCAATACCATCATTCACAATAGGCGGCACTGGTGTCGGTATCGTCAATGAATATCCTTACATGGGTATAAAGCTTTCTGCGAATGGATCGTTCAAGAAGGCCCAAATGGAAATGGCCAGAAAGGCACGAAAGCATTATTTTCCTTGGTAAAATCTTTACGGGAACATTTTATATCATCGATTGAACGTGGATAAAATTATTTGATAAACTAATCAAACCTATCGTGTTGTATGCTAGCGAAATATGAGCTTCGTCGATGAACATAAACGGAATGGATAGTGTGCCACGGTACACCTTAAATTTTGTAAGTATGCATTAGGTGTACATAGAAGGTCGTGGAATCATGCAGTGCGCGCGGAACTCGGTAGTTATCAGGTTGTAATTGAATCATTGACTCGCGCTGTTAAATACACCTCAAAACTTCGTGCAACTAATAAAGAATCGCTAACATTCAAGGCTGCGGCATTATGCAGTGATTTTACAATCCCGGAGAAACTATCAAATACATTCGATATACCAATGATAAGCGAGATAATGAATAACGATAGTACACATTCTTTTATGGTAGATAACTTCATCATTAAACTGGAGAATAACTATATTACTAATTTCATGGCTGACATATTTGAAGACGATAGACCAAGTGGAAAGAACAAACTAAAAACATATAGAGAAATTAAATCTGATTATGAATTAGAATCATATTTGAAAAATGTTAAAGATATGGACTTGGGAAAACTCGTCTGTGAATTACGAATTGGTAGCCATTTACTGGAAATTGAGAAAGGGCGACACAAGCAACCCAATGTACCTCTTAATGAAAGTATTTGCAAAAAGAGTAATTCAGAAATCGAAACAGAAGAGCATTTCATCGTGAGGTGTCCAATATATCCTGAACTCAGAAAACAATATTTCGCGGAAATTGGGAAGCTAAATCAAAACTTTACAAACATGAACGACAAACAAAAATTCATATGTATAACGAGTAACAAGAGAAGTGATACATGCAGCGTCATCTGTAACATGGTTAGATCATTTCTTCGAAAAATAAATGATTCACCGAATAAGCGATTATATATATGTTTCGAGTAATAGATACCGAAATGTATGGTTATCTTTATATTGTTTATTGTTATTATTTACTGGCATTTGTCTAATGTGGACGTTATTGTCTTTAAACTATCTATCTATCTCTCTGTCTGTAAGTGTTTTGTGTGGGTATACGCCCCCCCCCCCCCCCCCACACACACACCTAATTTTTCCAGTCGGGGCATTTTTGTCAGGATTTGAGTATACGAGATCAATTCTCTCTTCTCTTGCCAGTATTCATGCATGTAGTATTATTAAAATATCAGTGGACTAGCTTCACACACACACAGTCGATTTGGGTTGTTTGGTGGGGCGGATCTGCATGGTAGCTCCCCGCGAATCACATATTTTCGATTTGAATCGAATCGAGTCTATTATTGGAAATCAAATCGAACCTCGAATACGGGCGTCTTGAAGTCCGGACTGATAAAATATTCCAACTACATCATCAAGGCATGCCTTCGTCGAAGGCATGTCTTGATGATGTAGTTGGAATATTACCCAGTAAGGACTTTTGTTCAAAAACAGAAACGGGTGCGTGTATCCTGTACTGGGCATTGCACGGGTCTGGTCGCTATCAATCGTGAGCTCATCGCCGATATTGCTTGTGAACTTTAAATTTGTTTTCAGAGGTGGTAGTGACTCGTGAAACTGGAATTAGAATGGATTATGGCATGGGTATGGATGCTTTTTATGTTAATATAGAGGAAATTTCACTCACTCTTTATGTTCAGCTTTGTTTATGTACAATTTCTATCTCAGCTATACGTTTTTTGAGCTCACTGATACCAAGCCAAATTCCAGTGAAAAGATTCAAAGAAAAACGAATCGAACAGCCGATTTTACATCGAACCGAATACAAAATTAAGATTCTAAATCGAATCGAATCTCGAAGCTTCGAAGAGCCCTAGCACATGGACAATTCGGAGAACCGGTATGGTACGTTTTTATTAAATTACGTCACGAGTACTACATGCATATTTTATTTATTTACTTATAACTTTCCAAAGAGTCATCCGTTTTTTAACTGTAATCCTGACTGATTAGTATTCCAACTTCATCGTCAAGGCAAGCCTTCGATGCTGACAAGCCTACAGTAAAGGAGGTGACAGACCTCCCCGAAGGGGTGTGCACCCCCTCCCTGGTTTTACCACTGTCTTGATGATGGGGTGGGAATATTGGTCTGTCGGGATTTGAGTCATCATTGTCGGAAGAGATCAGGTTTACATACCCTGCCCATTCGGTCACCTTCGCGACGCCCATGCCAATGGTACTGGTTGGAACACATTTGAAAAACCAACGCGATATAATGTCGACCCATGAATTTCATTTTTGCAAAGTTCTATATGCCAGCTTTCCAAGAAGCAATACCAAAAGCTAATGTCACAAATAGAAAAAAAAATTAAAAAGTTACACATTCTTGCTCTTGTCCTATGACATACATTTTGAAATGTTAGTGGAGAAGAACTGTAATTGTGACAAACAAATTACATATTTCTTATATGAGTAGTTGAATGAAGTTTGCGCACATCTTCGCGCCATGCGTCCAGTTGCTGTTTACGCAGAAATTTTAATGCTTATTCTGTTGACACATTTAGAATAGAGATTAATCCCTCAATTCTCGGTGTCCTCAGCTTTCTTCTCCCACCCCAGGTTTATATCTATTTTCATTTCGTGTTTTGGCGAACAATGATGTTTCTTCCATCGTAAAAGGTACTATTGACAATTTATCACAAAGCGTTTCTTCTGATCTCGTCATGACGCTAATGCATTGCAATTAAGCTACATCATCTATAGTCTCGGGTATATCAAAGCCGTTCAGAAGCTTTCAATGTACGAAAGTACAAAAGAGTATTATAACCATTCCGAAAAGCAAAATTTTATATCGAGGTCTCGACCATTTTATATCGAGATCTCGGGATTTTCAAAAGTCGAGATCGCGACTTGTTTTATCCCAAGAACTCGAGTCTTTATCTCCATATCCCGATCTTTTTAAGTCGAGCTGTTGCGGTCGCGCTCTCGACTTTTTTATCTCGAGAGACAACACCCGGAAAATTCAATATAAAAAGCCAAGATCTCAACTTAAAAAACTCCAGATTTCCCTGACAAAAAAGTCGAGATCTCGACTTTTTAGAAATCTCGAGATAAAAAGTCTAGTTCGCCACTTAATAAAACTGGAGATCTCGAGATAAAAGGTCGAGATTTTGACTTTTTAAAAAACTCGAGATCTGGAGATAAAAAGGTTGAGATCTCGACTTGAAAATCCATAATCTCGAGATGAAGAGTCGAGTTCTCGACTTGAAAAGTTCGAGACAAAAAACTCGAGATCTCGAGATAAAAAACTCGACGTCTCGATTCTTAAAAAATGTCGAGATCTCGAGATAAAAATGTTGTGATTCCGAGTTAAAAAAGTCGAAATCTCGACTTCTCAAAAATTCGAAATCTCGAGATAAAAATTCGAGATCTCGAGATAAAAAGTCAAGGTATCCAGTTTTCCGAACAAAAAAATTGTTTCACCGCTGGGCCTTAATTCTCTTTCGTACTGGAACTCTTTTGTACTTTTTATAGAACATAATCAATATGATATTTAACTATATTTCCCGGCGTAAGTACTCAAGAACCGAATGCAGCATTTTGAATGATTAGTATTGAATAAGTGGCGGATTCAAACCCCTTCGGAGGGTGGATGCATGGGTGGCGGGGGATATATAATTGTTTTGGCTTTTTATTTCAAGCTTGTTATCTAGAGCTTGCTCAGATGAGAGGTCATAAACTGGGGGTTTGAAACCAAAAAATTAAAACATTTATTTAATAAAAAGAGTGAAGTGTCGTCTGCACTTCGTGTTCAGCAAAGGGTTGAAATAAAGTAAACCCTGCTCCGCGATGCCCCACCCCCACCCCCACATAAAAAAACCCCAAATAAATCAATATAGGTTGCATAAAATATAAACATAGTTGCAGTTATTTTCTTCATGGAATTGGATCGCCTACTCCGCTCCTTCTGAATCCGCCGTGATTTTGAATGTGCATTGTGTGAGTTTGGCTGAGTGTTCAGTCACTGTCAACCCGGTGTGGATCATTTTACACTGTACGAGTAATTTGTGTTCCTGTTGGTTTTAAGTTCAAATTTGGTTTAAAACTATAAAATACCCCTGCCCCCTCCCCAACACACCTCCGTGTAAAAAAAGTCTTCGGTTGGGCTTGAGTGTTGGAGTCTGCAGTGATATGTCCGTCATTATCGGTACTTCCGATATACAATATTTCCAACAAAGGGACACTTGCGGTTGATAAATGTTTACACGCATTTTATTTCACAAGGGTTGGCGAGTCAGTTTAGCAAATTATATTAAAGCCTATCATTGGCCCAACTGCTCAGATTTTTGCAATGATATCCTCAGAGACAGCCTCATGGCCTGGTTGTTCTCGAATACTGCATGTTTGTATCTTTAGTGGAGCCAAAAGGTTTCTCTCTCCACAGTCGGGACAACCGTGGCATGGTGAGCGTTAATGGCCGCGGCTCAAAGTTCGTCTAGTAGTTTTGTAATACAGTCGGACTTCAGTTTCTTACCACAATGTCTGAGTTTGAAGTGTTCGTTCTTTCAAGTTGGCACTGCCATCCGTGTCCTATCCGTTTACTTCTGAGTGGAAGACAAATTCGGTCAAACATCTTCTTTTCCGGTTATCAATACTTTTATTAAATACAAAGTCTTAAGACCTTCACCAATTTCTTACGTCAAAAATATCAAAATAGTCTCAAAGCGTCAAAATCTAACAAAGTTTATCACACTCAATCACCAATACTGGAGTGACGGTAATTTCCTAAGGACAGTCAAGGTTTACTGCCCAGCCAAATATTTCCTTTAATGTGTGGAAGATTGCTAAGGGCGTACTGTTTACGAGTGTGATCAGAACTGTCTCTTCTGGGGTTCTGCTGGGAGTTATATACACAGAGTAACATGACCGGCCTTGGGCATAATTGCGAATTCATGCCTATTAAGCATCACGAAATCTCGACTAAGGCAGTCAGCAGATCAGGTGATATGAGGCTCCCATTTCCAAAGAAGTGCCTCCACCAGTCCGTTCCATACCCTAACACGAACCTCCAAGCTTCGATGGACGTCGGCCTGGAGGGTGTCCTCTGTTTGAGGAGCGCGTGATAGTCCAGTCAGAACCCACTGATACCGGTTGAAACTCGCTTAAACATCACGCGACTGGTATGATTGGACAGAACAATGAAATACTTTGACAACTAATTGACAAGTTCTCATCAAGTTAAAGTTCCAATTTAGATATAATGTACAAATCACAATACAGAAATCAAACCAATAAGTTTGAGACCGACAAGTTTACTTAAGTATACCAGCAGGGAGAGGCATAGCCAGATTGGCTGTCTTCCTGACTTCCCCTAGGTGAGGGAGAAAGGGAGTAAGAGGTAGCTAGATAGGAACAGGTGTGTAGAAGAAAGTACAGGAAGAAAAGGAAGGAACATCTAGATGGAAAAGGGAAAAAATAAAAATAAAATTGTAATGCAACATCATGAAGTGCCATTATTGTTTTTTTTTTTTTTAAATAGATCGACAATTGCATTTGCAAGTGGTGTGTGTGGTGGAAGGAACCTATTGGGCTGGGACCTCCTGGCTCGACCCATCCTCTGCATTTGATACCGCAAGGTGCCAAGGCACGGAGCAGACTGGTTGTGTACAGCACATTTATCAAATGCAAGGATCAGGCGGAACCCGATGGCGCCAGCCAGGACGAGAATACCAGACAAAATTACATTGAAAATGAAAATTAGTAATCTATATATGCGAGCCGTGTCAGCAAACCTTATCAAACCTTTTGTAATATCATGTTGGCGTTAGCTTTTATGGGACTGTATGGCCTGAAGAGGGGGCTACCGGTCTGGGGATGCCTTGGAATGGAAGTATATTAGACAGCACAATCCGGGCAGTAAGGATTTGAGCAATGTATATCATTGCAGTTCGATGAAAGGATCTTTGAAATTAACCTTTTCTTGAACTCTTTTCAACTGTTAATTGATCTGGTGCCCAGTTCTTGTTCATTCCATAGTTTAGAGAATGCAAAGACGGATAGATTTTCCAAGGTTTTTGTCCTAGTTCTACATCTATGCAAGAAGCCGACTTAGAGTGTTATTATATTAGTTTCATTATTTACAGTGGAAAAGAAATTCGCAAAGGATGCCGGACGATTCCCATTATGCCAATCAAACAAGAATAAGTAAGCGTGCAGGTTATATAGATCTTTTATCTTCAGTATACCATCTTTGATAAACAGTGGGTCGGTATGAGCATTATATTTCTTATTATTAATGATTCGAATCGTTTCTGAAGTTTAAAAAGTCGATTGCATGCTTTTGAGGCTCCCCACACTGGAATCCCGTAGGTGAAGTGACTTTGTATCAAAGAGAAATATAGGCTTTTCATGACTCTATGCCGGATAATGTTCTTAACTTTATTGAGACTGAAATTGGCAAGAGCAACTTTCGAGCAAATTTGTGATACACGTTCACTATAAGATAGATTTTCATCAATATTTATGTCAAGGAATTTTACAGATTTCTCATTTTGTCTTTTAACGACCTTGTCAATAATCTGATTATTTATAAGTATATCCTCATGGATGTAGTTGGGTTCTTTCTGGGTTGGATTGATAAGTATATATTTTGTTTTCTTGGGGTTCAGGACTGGGTAGTTGGCAGCGCACCAATCAAATATCTTTTGCAATTCCTGGTTGAATTCTGAGATCAGCGGTTCCATCTCCGCCCCGGATTTGTATCCTGTGGTGTCATCCTCATACGATAAGAGGTTTAGGGTTGTAGAATTTTGTATATCATTTATGTAAAGAAGGAACAATATATCGAGCCTTGTGGTACACCACATGTTATTTCAGATAAACTGGATTCACTCTCGCCAAACGAAACATATTGAGATCTGTTTTGAAGGTAACTTTTGAACCAGTTGTGAGCTTTACCTCTTATACCATAATACTCTAGTTTGTGAAGTAGTATCACATGGTTTATGGTATCAAAGGCTTTTGATAAGTCCAGGAATAACGTTATGGTGGTGTCTTTAGTAGGTTTATTGTTTTCTGTGGCTATGTATTTTAACAATTGCATAACAGGATGTAATGTACTATGTCCTTCCTGAATCCGTATTGATGTGGAAAAAAGACATCAAATATATTTAGAAATTTTATGAGTCTTACAAGCATAAGTTTCTCTAGAATTTTAGAAAAAACAGGTAGAATACTGACTGGTCTATAATTCGTAAAATTCTTTACATCACTTGATTTGAAGACGCGTATTACCTTGGCAATTTTCATCCTGTCCGGAACTATTCCCTGACTGAATTAGTTATTCATAATATGGGCGATTGACATTGCAATAAAATGTATTGAATGCTTAAGGATGCTGGTTGAAACGTTTTCACAATCTTGGCTTAATTTTGATTTCATTGAATTTACAATATCTGTTATTTCAAAAGGGGACGTAGGTGTGATGAACACGTTTTCCTGTAAGCTAGTATTCAGGAACTCGTCAAATGACTTCTGAGGTTTGGATAGAAGTTTTGATATTTGATTATAATAATAATAATAATAATAATAATAATAATAATAATAATAATAATAATAATAATAATAATATGGTTTAAAGCCGAGTTTCCACTGAACGTGCTCACGGGCTTTACAATAAGTACATGACATCTAATATGAATATGTAACTAACTAGATATTATGGCGGGATAGGCTAATTTAAACAGATGGGTTTTCAGTGACGTTTTGAACGAATCTATGTCCTGGAGAACCTTCAGGTGATCGGGCAGTTGGTTCCACAAATAAGGTCCAGCTACACTGAATGCTCGATCACCGGCAGTTACAAGGTATCCAGGGTTGTATACCAGATTGTTGGCTGACGAAGATCTAAGAGCTCTGACAGGTTCCTAACACTGTATAAGAGAGTTCAAATAACCAGGTGCAATATCTAAGCGAGATTTAAAAGTTAAAAGAAAAACTTTGAAATTAATTCGCTCTTTTATGGGTAACCAGTGTAGATCTTTCAGTATAGGTGTAATTTGACAAAATTTTGTATTCCTGGTTACCACTCTAGCCGCGCAATTTTGAACACTTTGAAGTTTCTTCAATAGATGTTGTTTGCAGCCATATAACAGAGAATTGCAGTAATCAAGACGGCTAGTTACAAGGGCGTGCACAAGCTGCTTGGTCGTCTCCTCATCGATCACGTTCCGAACTCTGCCGATATTGCGCAGATGGTGGAAAGCGGATCTGCAGACTTGCATCACATGCGCATCTGCAGCCAAATTCCCATCCATCCAGTACCCCAGATTGCGGACTGCTATCGACGGTGAGATGACACTGTCTTCAATATGTAAACTGAGTTTAGAAACTTTGGAAAGTTGACAGGGTAGTCCTATGAACATTATTTCAGTTTTATCAGCATTAAGTTTTAAGAAATTTTGAGTCATCCAGTTTCTGATATCGGATGCACAGTTCTCGAGAATTTGGGCTGCTTGTCTCTCGTCACGGGGTTTAAAATGAATATATAATTGTGTGTCGTCCGCATAACAGTGAAATGAGAGTCCATGGCTTCGTATTATATCGCCTAAGGGTAGCACATATATGGTATATAGCAGGGGTCCGAGAACAGACCCCTGTGGGACACCACACTTAAGCGTTACATGCTCGGAGAGCGTCCCATCCAAGCGCACTCGTTGTGTCCGCCCAGATAGATAGGATCGACACCATTCTAAACACAGTCCTGTGATACCCAGTCGGTTTTCCATGGTGTTAAAACGTACAGCGTGATCGATGGTATCAAACGCTGCACTTAGGCCCAGAAGTACAATACATGATACCTGCTGTTGATCCATGGATTGTAGAATGTCATTTTGCACTGCGTAATAGAGCAGTTTCAGTGCTACACCCGGGCCTGTATGCGGACTGAAATTCTTCAAACAAGCCGGTTTGCGTAAGATGTCACGAATCTGAGTGCTGACAACACGCTCCAATAACTTGGAAATGAAAGATAAATTTGACACTGGGCGATAGTTTTTCAGAACCTCTTTATCTAGCCCAAGCTTCTTTAGGAGCGGAACTACACGCGCCTCCTTCATGCTTGATGGAAAAACACCGGTGGTCAATGATGTGTTCGCGATTTTAAGTAACCAAGGCATGAATGCTGGTAAGCAGGTTTTGAGAAGTTTAGTGGGGATCAAGTCAAGCGCACACTGCTTGGATGGCGACCTCAAAACGATATTACGAAGTTCATTTTCGGTTACAGGTTGGAAACAATTCATGTGACTCTTAACTGCCGAAAGCATAGTGGCTTGCTTTAATGAAGAGAAGTGTGACTCCTCATCATCCACATTTAACGTTAGCCCAGATCTTATTGATTACCTACATTTGCGAAGAAATTATTGAATTCTTACACAATGTCATAGGGCGCATGTATCTCTTTGTCACCAAGACTGAAAAACTGGGGTACAGCACTCATACTTTTATTCCTAGTAAGCGCGTTATTTAGTACTTGCCATGTTTTCCGCATGTCATTCTTGTTTTCAGTGAGGATGTTTTCATAATGCATAGTTTTGCTCTTTTCTTAATTTTATTAAATAGTCGGCAGTAATTTTTGTAATTCCTAACATTGACTTCTGTTGGGGATCTTAACTTCTTGTTGAAGATTTTTTTCTTATTGTTGGCTGATATTAAAAGTCCTTTTGTCATCCATGGCTATCGTTTTATAAATTTATTCTTTGACTTAATCTCTTCAGGGGAAAGGCTGTTTCAAAAGCATTCAAGTTGATATCGAGGAAATTTTCGTAGGCTAGATTCCATAACTGTGGGACAGTAGCGACTTGAAGTGTTCAATACTTGTAGATTTTATTTTTCTTGTAAGGATCGGTTTCGAATTTTCAGGCGGTTGATTTAATAATTCAATATAAAAAGTCCCAAAGTGGTCAGGCAGGTCGGTAAGAATTATTCCAGATTTGAGACAATTAGGCTTACAGACAATGTTGGAAAAGTGTGATCAATGAGGGTGGCGGATCGATCCGTTACTCTGGTGGGTTTGGTAATAAAAGGTACTAACCCTTCACTGAACATCAAGTCAATAAAAAGTCTGTTTTGCAATGAGATCCTACTTTTAAGAGGTCGATATTGAGATCGCCCATAATTACGGCTGTTTTCGTTTCCTTATTGATTATATCAGTTTATGTAAGTAGGTATAAAGTGCGGATTTAAGGACACAATGTACAAAAAATGTACATGTACACGTACGTGTACGTGTACCCCCATTGGGATTCAGTGTTAAATCGTGTACAGAGTGTAAAAAAATGTTGCTTTTACATGGTGTCCTAGAAGCCGCAAACGCAGTTATCGCATTTTAGATCATTCAAACAGCCGTTGGCGAACGAGTGCGAATTCGACACATCGCTCAGAAGGGGAAAATGTACGAAATTCTAAGAAAACATCAACTTAAAAATTTTTCTCAATGTTCTCATCGCAGATCAGACCTTCGATCTATCGTTGGCGAACGCCGGCAAAAAACGCTTTGCGGCTTCTAGGACAGCATCAAAAATGTATTTTGCGGCTTCTAGGACACCGATGTTTGCGATCGCGTTCCAGTCTGTCGAGGGTGCGATCTGATCGGTGAAAACGATTTGCGGATTCTAGGACAGGAAAAATCGATCTCAAAACGTTTTTTCGACGTTCGCCAACGGCGCGAAGTGGGTATAAAGTGAAGTTACTCGTCGAGGATTTTTTCTAAACTAGACGGAAAAAACACGAGTTTAGAAAATTAGAACCGATGGAAATCGTCCGTCCACGGTGTGCGATCGAACTGATGAAATCATTGGAGGGAACTGACAAAAATGTTTAAATCCTCGAGAGATTTGTGAGGTGAATTGTAATAGAATCACGAGATTCGCGAGAGGAAATAAAAAAGTTATTGATATATATATAGGAGAAAAAAAATATATAAATAAATAGTTATTTAAAAAATAAATATCGAATCAAATAGATAATAAAATATACGTAAATCATGGACGATTCCCAGATTATGAAAGCAAAGTTTCTTTTAACAATGCTGATGAGAGCCTATACATTTTGCGTGAATGAACAACTAGGTCGCTTCTTGTTAGGATGATGCGTCGGGTGTCGGGATCATCTAGATTTCGATCATGAGGATCATTCGTGTTTGACGGTGGAAAGGGAAGAAAAAGTCGTCAAGTATTTCGAACCGCCATTCGAATGCGTTTGAATTAATGACGTGATCAAGTTTTGGAAGAGATTAATCTTCTTTAGCGGGCGTGACAAGCCCACCATTTGGGAAGAAATGAAATGGGCGTGTAGAAGTCTGACTTTAGAAGACAGGGGATGCATCTTGAACTTATTGCAGGAGGAAGCATACGTCTAAGTTTTCTTTGTTGATATAAATAAGGGAGAATAGAAAATAAAATAAATACACGCATAAATTTTTATCTAATATTAGAAAGAAAAAAACATAAAAATGAGAACCAGAAATAAATTGTATCCGACGTTAGATGATGATGAGGATGAGAAGCCGAACGGCATTTTGCCAATGGCGCCATCACCAGAAGAAAAGGAAAGAGGAGAGAGGTATCGCATCAATCAAATCAGTAGAATCCAATTGTATCTGACTCTAGAGAGAGATTCTCATCATTCTCTCAAGAAGAAGTATTCGCGTCTCGTGAAATTCGTCAACACGGTCGACACGACACTCATTACGATTTCCATGGGTTTACACGTGGCCGGCATCAGATTGTTGTCGACCGTGGTCGGCGTTCCAATCGTGTTGACCATAGAAGGAGTGGATCTCGCCGCCAGATTGTTTAGCACGCTCGGAAACTTTTTGAGTAGGAAATTATATCTGAAGGCTAGGAAACACGAAAAGATTCGTGTCTTGGCCGACTCCAAGATCGATACGATATCTGAAATGATCTTGATGGCATTGAAAGATGGTAGGATATCGGGCGGAGAATACTTCATGATATTGGGTGAGAAAACGAAATACGATGCTATGAAAGAAGCTGTGAGAATCAAGACTCGTCAGGTCATCAAGGAAGAGCTGAGGGATTCTCTCGTGGAAAAGGGGGAGGAAAGAGGTGAGGAATTCGGCAAGTTGATAGAACTCAAGAGCAGTGATTGAAAAAAAAATATATATAATAAGAACAGAATTTAAAATTTTTTTTTTAAATTTATATATAAAATAAAAAATAAGTACGAAATTAATTTAAATAACCTTCAAAAAATGTATTGCATAAAGTGTAAGAGAGTTACCGAAACGGGTAATGCTCGAGAAGTACGAACTAAAAACGACAGACAGATGCTTCGCGGAATTTGCAATGTGTGTGGTTTGATCGAGACTCGATTCATCAAAAAAAAAAAATGAGCAGAGGCAAGGGCGTCGTGAATAAAATGATCAATAATCTACCTTTTGAAATACATCTACTGGGTCACAGTTTCACGGGACCTGGAACGAAATTGAACAAGAGACTCAATGCCGATCTGACTCCTAAATCTTGGAGCAAACCCGTGAATAGGGTGGACGCGACCGCGTGTGATCACGATCTGTGCTACGCCGAACATCCTGACACTAAGACTCGCAATGACGTCTGCGATAAAAACATGTTGGCGAAATTGAGAGGTATATCGAATCCGACCAGGAAAGAGAAGATTGTACGTTCACTGGTCGGCAATCTGATTGGTGTGAAACATCGATTTGGATGGGGCATTAAAAAAAGGCGCTTCGGAAAAGAAGAGGAAACGATTATTGATGAGTGAATTGGCTGAGGAGATACACAAACCCATCGTGCGTAAATTTCGAAAGAGAAGGGTGTTCGTGAAGGGTTTGGATGACATTTGGTCTGCCGATTTGGTCGACATGAGATCATTTTCGAGGTGGAACGAGGGTGTCAAATATCTATTGACGGTCATTGACATGTTTTCCAAATATGGTTGGATCAGAGCTTTAAAGAATAAATTGGGACCTTGCGTCACCAAGGCTCTGAGGAGCGTGTTCAACTCGTCTTCTCGAAAACTGAATAAATTGTGGGTGGATAAGGGAAAGGAATTCTACAACAAGGACGTTCGTTGATTACTCGATCGAAAACGAAGAGAAAGCTAGCGTCGTGGAACATTGGAATCGAACGATGAAGGAAAAGATGTACAGATACTTCACAGCGAATTCGACCAAGAAATACATATACGCTCTAAACGGTTTGGTCGAAGATTACAACAACACACGGCACAGATCGATCAAGATGACTGCCGCTGAAGCTAGCGATCCTCAAACGAAAAACGGGTCTACGAGAATCTATATCCTGAGAGATCTAAGATTAGGAAGAAGTCTAGACCGCGGAAATTTGCAGTCGGTGATCGAATGAGAATTTACGCTTATAAGAAGCACTTTGAAAAGGGTTACACTCCTGGATGGACCTCAGAAATCTTCGTGATAATCAGAATATTTCACACCGATCCGGTGACTTACAAAATCGAAGCTTTGGATGGCAAAGAGATCATTGGAAAGTTTTACGAACAACAATTGCAGAAGACGAAGTTTTAATAAAGAAATTTTTTTTTTTTATTTACTCTCTTTAACGTTTTCTTGTTTACACATATATATATATATATAAAGGAGAGAAAAAACTAATAATAATAAAAAATAATTAAAACTATTTTTTAGATAAAAAAAGCAAGCTAATTAATAAACAAAAAACAAAAAACCTTTAAAAATGGCAAATATACTAGATATCGCACAAAGCATAGTGAAAGATGAAAGTATTCAAGAATACGAGGTTCACGAATACGAACCGATAACCGGAACGAGTTTGAACAATGCGGGAGAGATAAGAATCAACATCAAAACCCAAGATCTATTTGTTCACCCTAGCGAGAGTCACATAGTGGTGCAGGGATGTCTCACCAAGGAAGATGGGACCGAATACGCCGACGACGACACGGTTACTCTAACCAATAATGGCATCATGCATCTATTCAGTAATATAAAATACTTGCTATCTGGACAAGAGATAGAATCTGTGTTTCATGCCGGTCAGGCCACCACGATGTTCAGACTCTTGAAGTATCCAGATGATTTTTCAAAATCCAGAGGACTTAATCAGTTGTGGGTGAAAGGCACTGTCGGCCCTGCTAGCGCCGGCGCCACCATGATATTCGACTACGTCGTCAAGATGTCCAGACCCAAAGGAACGTTTTCGTTCAGGATACCTTTGCAACACATCTTTGGATTCGCAGATGATTACAACAAGATCATGTACGGATTCAAACACAATCTAACGTTGATTCAAAAGGGAAATGGCGACGCGATAGTGAGACTCCCCATGACCGATGCAGGTAAGTTAACTCTACACAAGATATTGTGGTTCGTTCCGCACGTGCAGCCTTCGATCGTGGAAAAAACGCGTCTCTACAAGATCATAGAATCCAAGAGAAAATTACCCGTGGGATTTAGAATGAGACAGTGCAACACGGCTAGCATTTCACTCTCCACAAATCACTTTGACTGGAGATTGACCGTGAAATCCGCTTCCGAGAGACCGCGTTTCATCGTGGTCACATTTCAGAGCAATAGGGACAGGTCTCAAGAAAAGAATGCGTCACTGTTCGATCACTGCAATTTGAGAAACATGCAAGTGTTTCTGAACGCCACGAGATATCCCACAATTGATTACAATGCATCGTTCGACAAGAACGATTTCTGCAGACTGTACGGCGATGCCGCGGATTTTAGAAAGAAGTATCACGATCTGGATGAATTGATGAGCAACCCTAATATATCTCCCAGTGAATACAAGTCAGTGTATCCCATGTTCAAATTCGATGTCAGTAAACAGAGCGAACGACTCAAGAGTAGCATCTTAGACATTCAGATCAAGATACAACTTGATAGGAACGTGCTGAGAAAAACCGAAGCCTTCACCCTAGTCCTGTCAGATAGAGAATTACAATTCAGATTGGATGGAAATAAGATGTCAATCATTTGATGAGAGACGTGTGTGTGAAGAAAAAAAAAATAAAATAAAAAGTAATGAGTAATTATTAAAAACAAAAAAAAATAAAAAGTAATGAGATCTAGAGAGATTGAACATCTTTCTAAATCTCATTACTTTTTTTTTTGTTTTTTTTTGTTTTTAATAATCACTCATTATTTTTAATTAATTATTTCCATGCTTTCACTGTTTGTTCAGAGAATCTAGTTCGAACAGTAGGCTCACCACGGAAGTGATGGCTTCGGGATTATTGGTTTTCATAACGAATTTAATCCTGTCTCCAGCGTTCACTTTGAGAGGCCAAACGGGCTAACATTCGAGTGTTGATTCTCAGACTTTTCGACACTGTATCTCTTATTGCTCTCTACTCCGTTCACCATGAGATTGACGACCGCTCTGTTATTCAAATCCGTGGAAGCCAGACTCATTCAAATGATTTCGCCTCCCAACGGCATGGGATATCTCACCTGACCATGTTGCGATCCGCTACCTCTGTTTCCGAAAGACCTCTCAGCTTTTCCCTCCTCTAACGCATTGCTCTCCTCAGCCCACACGGTGATCAATTGTCTAGCGTATTTGATTTTCTCCACCACCGAAATCAGGGTGCAGGTGTCCGTCATGTTCATGGGATCCAGTAGATTCGTGAGCGCATGTCTGCCCATGTCTAGTTTACCTTCCATGATGTCACCCTTTCTCCAGACTGAGTTGTCATCCACGTACTTCCTGCAGACCGTGCTGGAATCAAATTCAGGATCGTGATCAAGACCGAATAAATTCTGACCATTCATGTTGTTGCCACCCTCAATGGTTCCGCCAGATTGTTTGTTCAGGTAAAGATCATCCACTTGTGATTCTATGTATTATTTAGATCATATCACGGCATAATCCATGTAGCCCTTGTTGACTGCGGTGGAGTCCACGTCTGTGTCGTCGACCTTCGACAGCTTCAATATCTTGTTGAATCCCGCATTCAGATGCGATTTTGTTTCTCGTCTGTTAGACTTTCTCTGTTCCAGAACTATGTAATGTTTGTTTGCCACGTCCTTGGGATTCGTGGGAGTGGCCACATTCGTTATTTTGTTAGAATTGGCGTTCAATTCCGATTGCATCGTTTTCTGAACGTATCCACTTCTCCGATGTTCACTGAATCGCGCATGAGAGTCGTCCACATATTTCTTGTTCATAGCATCGGTTGAATCTATGGGATTCACAACATTCACCAAATGTTTAGATTTTAGATCGAGATCATCAGTCATGGCTTTATCCACGTAATTATCTAGCATGATTCATTTGAAATCCACATTCCCCCGTCGACGTATTTTTTAGTTGCTGCATCTGCGAGATCTATCGGCTTGGGAAGATTGTAGAGCTTCTTATCATTAATGTTCAAAGGTTCATCTCGAGGTTCGTATCTCCAAATGTAACGTTCGTCCAAGTTGGCAACAGCGTAACCATCGCCAACTTCGAGCATCTTCCTCTTCTTTTTGGGTCGATTTTCGTTGTCACTTCTACCAAATTTATCGACTGGCATGTTGTTTTGTGAGTTTTTTTGTTTTAAAAAATATATTTCAACGCAATTAATTAAAATGAATTATTTCACTTATTTTTATTTTTTTGTTTTTATTTGATTAATTTTTTTTTAAATAATTTTTTTACCTTTATATATACTATAAGAAATCTCTCTCTAATGTAAATCACTGAGAATGTCTTGAATCCGATCTCCCTCTGACCATCTCTTGAGAATGTAGAGACACAGGTGACCGCAAAACACTTGATCTGGTGATTGCACTCGTTCCATGTTGTAACGAACCATCGATTCGTCGAAATAGTTCTTTATTTCTTTCGACAGCGAGATTCCGCAGCTGTCGAAATAATAATTATTCTTCTTCCCATTCTTGAACCACGCCACCCAGCGCCATCCAGTGAGTGCCTTCACCCGATAAATCATCCAGATTTAAAATTCCGCATTCCGATTGTCGAGGTCTTCTCTTCAGCAAGGCATCTCTGGAAAACATGCCTAGAAAATCTTTGATTTTCAAATCCTTCACTGCATTCGACAGATCGATGTTGGATTGGGGTTTGTTAGGTAAGATGACACCTTCTACGGATATCTCTATTTTCTTATTCATAAATGTGTATATTTTTTTAAATTTATTTATTTTATTATAATTCACTAAAATGACGTTATTTTTTTTTTAATATTTTTTTCTTTTTCTTTTTTAAACTACCTCTCTCGCTGTCTCTATCAACTTCCATAATCTTGAATCCGTCTAATTCCTCTTGATTTCCTGGAATCCTATCGTCCTTAATCATATCTGGAATCCTACCTGGAATCCTATCATCCATAATCATATCAAAATTCAAATTTTCGAGTGCCAAAGTGCTTATTTTATCATCTAACACAAATCTCTTATCGTCGTCAGCTGTCAGCGAAATCTTGTTGACTATTTCGGTATACAAGTTGTGATTGTTGCTTCGAATTGATTTCATAGTCTTATACACTGGACCACTTCCAAACAGACAATCTTTATACTCGAAAAGAGATGTTTTTCTTCACCACGCACGCTTTAACCCCTTTGCACTTCTTGATCTCTTCACCTTCTAGACGATAAGCATACAGTTTGGGTCTCAAAACCACGAATTCGACGATTTGTTTACCGCCGCTCTCATCCTTAAATTTACCCAACATCTTCTTGTTGTCGTTCGATTGAATGTTGGATGGGTGATCGACGGGATAATTGCTCGTGTCAAACTATGCGGTCACGTTTTCGAGATATATCTCGGTAGACGTCTTTTGTCTCTATCTCGTAAACTAAACTGTCTGTGTTGGTAAACAGTAGTTTAGCTTTCTCACCAAATTTCCGTTTGACATAATCATAGTGAAACTCATACATCAATCACTTGCTGATATCTAAGATGATCGGTCCGAGATAATAGGGTTTGTCAAACTTCACTAGATTTTGCATGTGAATGGCCACTAGATTTTCATCGAATATGGTTCGGTGTCTGTAATTGTGTTTCGCCACTAATTTTTTAGCTCTTTTCTCAGACGTGATGAGTCGAATGTCAGTTCTCTTCCTGATGTTTTCCATCGATTTACCATACACGCAGTTGTTCATGAGTTTGAAGAAATCTTTTTCAAAATCATTCTCGGCTCGAATTCTGAGATTTGTGTTGAGATCGATGTATTTTTTCATCCAAGGCTCTTCGTCGAATCAATAGACGCAATGCATGTCGACTAATTTCATTCCGCAATCGACGTATTGTTTCAAATTCTCACTGTAGATGACGTACTTACGTTTGTTAACTAAATTGGGAATGAGTTTTTCCTCGTCTCCTTCGATTAGTTCCATTCGTTCGGGAGCTAGTGGATAATCGTTGTGTAGATCGTGTAATTCTTCCGGATAGTTAAAATCGACTTCTAAAATGCAAGGATAGTCTCTCCATTTTTGCATCTCTTCTGGTTCCGTCACCCATTTGAAATTTCCAATCGGTAAAGGACGACTCATGGCCCAACCATACAGATTATTAGCATCCCAATATTGTATGTATTTATTCGATCGTTCTGAATCAAAACCTTCTTTCATGTAGGGATTGTTGGCTTCAGAATATATGTGAGAGACCATCGAGACGCCACCTCTCGTGGCCTTTTCGAACATGAGCAACATGTCCACATTGGATAATAATTCCAATTGCATTTTGGTGGTCTTAAACAGAGCGTCCCACGCCAGACCGGGTGCGGTAAAATACCAAGCCGGATCCAGATCGTAATTTCGATGACAGACGTCTCAAACATTTTCAAACATGTCTGCCAGGAGCAGAATGTCGGTCTTCAGATAGAGATTGTGATAATCTCTCATGGTTTTCGTATCGAATGATTTCCACATGTTTTTACCATGTTCATAATTCTCATCGGAAATGTCGGATTCGTATAATTTTGAATAAAAATCTCCTTTTGATCTCTCTTTAGATCATTCGTGTAATCGTAAGGATAGACTCCTTTCCTCAACATGACATCTACTTGTTCTACGAAGTGTTCGCTCGTGATTTTAAATTTATCCTTGCTCATGTTATCGGCTAATTTTTCCAGAGCGGTCAACATGAATTTAAAACTGTCGATGAAACGTATGTCTCTACTAATGGATTTCGTTTTTTCTTCCAACGTCTCTCTGTCGATTACTCTTTTCTTCTCCACAAGCTTTTGAATTTGTCATATAAAATTTGAATTTTCGATTCTAACTCTTCCATGAACCTTTGAGCCACATCATCATCTTCACACCGTTTCGTGTAGGTGAAGGGACCCATGTCGTGTTGGGAGTCGAAAGCACATTTCACATAAATGCAATAGCCTGAAGGCATGTGTTTTTGATATCTTTCGATATAACTTTGAAGAGCGTTGGGTTGGCAGGAACTCATTTTCATGGTGAAGCATTCGAAATTGGCATACACGACGAATGGTACTTTTAACCTTCTATTGTGATTTTGAAAGTTCATGATGGTGTTGGGTTTGGGCATTTCGACAGTGACACCTTGATTTTCATTGCAATATTCTTGATGTTTCAGTAACGATTTTTTGCTGTCAAACGTGTTCATGCAGTTGCAACATAAACATATCTTTCGTTTATGTTTATTATTTTGTCTCGACAGTAATCTGCTCAGATGTTTAACCCAACAATAATGACAATTGTCACCATTCGAAATCAATAATAAAATAATCATCTTTTCTCTTTTGAGATACGAAGTCTGTCTGAGAGGATAGATTGTTCGATTTTCCTCGTCAAATCCCAAAACTTTCACCGCTACAGTGGGATTTTGAACCTCGAAACGTTCAATGTGTTTTAACGACGTTGGAAAAGTCACTCCAGTCCAATCGAGATTTTTAGAAGTCTCCTCGTAACAAGAAACCCTCTCAGAATGGATTTTGATGGGGTATAAAGCGGAGGTGACTGCCCATTTAAAACACTGATCATCTTTATTTTTCACGTTGACCACGGAGTGTTTTTTAACTACGAAATAATTCCACATAGGAAGACGCATTCAACGAATCGTTTCTAGTTAGATGAATTTCAAGTTTCAACACCTCATCGAACATCCAATTACTACCTTCATGTTGATAATTCGTGAGAGACGACAACATCTTGTCTTTAATCATTTCAAAAACGTCTGATAAATCTGAACTTTGAAATATGGGTTCGACATCAGATCAGAAATATGCATTTTTCACGATGCTCTCGCTGGAATTCACATCAATTTTATTTATCACACAATGGAGTATCATCTTAATTTTTAGTCTCACGTTCATGTGTTCATGAAACAAATCCAATACTTTTTTCTTCACCCGTTCCATGGACAATTTCGGATCGACTTTCTTGAATGAGGGAACCACGTCGAATGTTTTAAAAATGCCTTTGATCACACTCTCCCATTCTATGAGATTCGATTGGAATGCTTCCATGATGACTCATGCTACATATTCTTCTCCTTTCCCTTCCTCACTATATCTTGTTTGTCTAGATTCTGAACTGCATCACTTGTTTTTGTTTTTTTTCTTTTGAAACTTGAAGTTCTTCGATGGCTTTTCGTTTAGTCGTCTTCTTATTTTTCACAACTGAAACGTTTTTTTTTTTTTCGACGTCGGCATTTCGATTCCTTTTACTACCTTTTTCTTCTCATTTTTCACAACCGAAGCATTTTTTGATGTCGTTGCTATCGACATTTCGTTTGCCTTTACATCGAACCAACTACAGAACTCCTCATGCATGATCTTTCTAATTTCATCACGTTCCACGTTTTGTTTTCTATCATCAGGTGTTACTGTCATTGGCTTATTTTTTTCGAAATTCGAGTCTGTTTAAGTTTGTTCACTTTCGATCTTTCAATTTTTTTCTTTCCATCATCTCGCAAATGATATTCCTGTATGACTTCAATTTTTTTTGATTTGGTTCTATGATTTCTGAAATTTGGAATTTTCAATTTTTTACAAATCTTGTTTAACTGAAGTATGGTTTTCTCAACTAAATCTTCTATTTTTTATTTGTTTGCTTCATTTGTGAGAATATAATTTTTTTTTGAATTTTGTATTTAAATAATAATTTGTTAAAAAGTTTTAAAATAGTCTTTATATATATGCAAAAAAAAAAATTCACATTAAAGAAAATTAAAATTAAAAACTTTTTTGTATATATATATATATAGAGAAAAAAAACAAACTTTTTTTACTAAATTATTATTTAAACATAAAATTCAAAAAACAAAAAAAAAATTAATCAATTTTTTATGTTCTTTAACGTGAGAAAAATTGAATTAATATGAGAAAAAAAGGATGTTAAAATTTAAACACATAAAGAGAAAAAAACACTTTTACAAAAATAAATTTTCACATTAAAGAAAATTAAAAACTTTTTTTATATATATAGAGAGAGTAAAAAAAAACAAACTTTTTTAACAAATTATTATTTAAACACAAAATTCAAAAGTATATATTATTTGCAATAATTCATAAAACAAAAAACAAATAATCAATCATGACAACAACACCTAAAAGATGCGAATTGAAATTGAAATGAGTCGAAACATGTAAGAAATTTGGTTGTAAAATCTATAGATTACAATGACACAGCACCATCGAATTGAACGAGGTCGAGACGAAGGGCTTACAGCACAAATACAACAAATATAGCATGCCTTTGAAATTGGATGAAGCCATGCTCGATTTGTTTTACGAGTACCAAAGCGATCTTCAGAATATCATTGTCGCCAAAGACGGAAGAATTCGGCAAGGACGATTTGTCGTTGCCCTACGGAAGTTACATATATCCAAAAATCTCTCTCAAACTTGTGAACAAATCGGGTGGTGAGAGCGCGTTCACCGAAGTAAAAAAACTCGCAAATGTAAAGATAAACATTCAACACATTTTTGAAAAAGGAGAAGACACGACCGTCAACATGCTAATAACGGACTTGGAAATATAAAACAATAGAGAGACTGATTTGTTAGTGAAGAAGAAGGAAAAAAAAGTAATGAGATCTAGAGAGTTTGAACATCTCTAGATCTCATTACTTTTTTTTGTTTTTTTGTTTTCCTTCTTCTTCTTCTTTTTGTGATGTTTTTTTAATAACACATTTGTTTCTCTATATCATAATTATGAACGAATGTGGTGCATCTCTTAGTAACACTCACATTTTTACCATTCTCTTCAGAAGGTAGTGATGGCGGTGGAAAACAACTCATTCTTCTTCTTCTACTTCTTCTTCTTCTTCTTCTCTTCTTCTTCTTCTTCTTCTACTAAATTTCGGCCAAGTAGCCCAATCTTTAAACTCTTTTTTCAGTTCTTTCCTAAGATATCCATCATTAGCGTCTAATTGTTTTTCCACATCTTTTTCCCACTCTATACAGTGATATTCATCATTAGTGTCTAATTGTTTTTCCACATCTTTTCCCCACTCTATCCCGTGATATTCATCATTATCGTCTAATTGTTTTTCCACATCTTTTTCCCACTCTATCCTGTGATATTGATCATTAGCGTCTAATTGTTTTTCCACATCTTTTTCCCACTCTATTCCATGATATTCATCATTATCGTCTAATTGTTTTTCCACATCTTTTATCGTTCAAAAAAAAGTCTACCTTTTTATCCATTTTTATATATTATTTTTTTATACTTTCTATAATTTATATTTTAATATTTAATATAATTAATTTTTACATTATAATAACATACTCAAAATTGGTATATTCTTAAACGGTGAATTTTCAGATAGAGACCATTTCCATTGAAAATTTGGTTGACAGTTGTCACAGTGTGGCTTAGATGCAATCCTTCACCATTGTCATCTATGTCAATGCGACACACCAATCCTCCCTTCTTCAAAAACAGTCCGCTGCCACCCATTAATTTCTCAACTGCCAAACTTGCGAGTCCCAAGAGAGCTCCCACGCCGAGAGTCTGCCCGAGAAAAGGCAATGCTTTTGCAGCAAAGGGTAATGCTTTTGTGGCGATTCCTGCCAATAGCGGTAGGAAACTGCCTTTCATATTGTATTTGAATTGAGCGGGACTCAATCTCACCCTCAACCCTCTTCTATCACGAATCGCTTTCTCTATCCTTTTGAGTTGAGTTCTGGTCCAGGCGATTTGATCATCACCGTCACTCATCAGATATTTCTAAGTGAATTTGAATCTCACCGGCTCGCCTCAAGTTAATGCTCTCTCAAGTTTCTCCCTCTGTCCTTTGGATATGTTCACATTTTTAACCACATATTCAGTCATATTTCTTTTTTTTAAATATATTTTGTTCAATTGTTTTTTGGTTTTAATGATAATTATATATTAAATAATTTTTGTAAATTAATATTGCGTTTATTTTATTTTCTTATTTATATATATACACAATATTTTTTTGTTGTTGCTTTTTTTATATCTCTCTTATGTGAAATCGTATCATCACCCTCTCTCCACGAAGATCTAACAGTTCACCATTTTGATCCGTTTAACGTGGTTTTGAGACTACACAACGTGTCTAAAATCATGGGTAGATAAACTAAATTTCGAGGTTGTTCCACAATTTTATAACCTGGCAACATGTTTGGAAAGAAGGAATAGATCGTCGGTTGAGCGCTACCATTCACGTAGCTTCCAGCAATCATGTCCACGTTCACCAGAATGCTATTGACTGCGAGAATGTCAACCGTATTTTCAGATGCCGCATGTCCTCGATACATCTTTCAAACGAATCCTAGCATCTTGCCTATAGAATCGTCCATGTTGAAATCCACTTTAAAATTATTTTCCAAATCCAACATCGTGTGTAGGGTATTAGGGTTGGGAATGAGTCTGATCTTGTTGCTTCCCATTCCATCCATCTTCATTCGCTTCTGAATGTAATTGTTCAAATCGTCTATGTTGTAACTTCCTTTGGGAATTCGAATCTCCAACCAATCCACTCCATCGGAATACTTGAACAAGTTATTCTTTTTGGTGACGTTGGGAAAGGAATAATAAGTCTCCAGATTCACCAACACCATCTCGTATCTTTTCTCCTTATTCAGTTTGATGGAAGGTTCAAATTTCATCGCGAATCGAGTTGAATCGCCACTCACCATGATTTGAATAGATTGTTTTGCAGCTGTATTCTCGGCTATCCGTTCTAACAATTCTCCTTGTTCGAACTTTATATTTTTAATTTTTATTTATTTTTTCAAAACTAAATTATTGATGATTTATTATTTTCAAATTTTAGTTTTCGCTCTCTATTTTATTATCATCAGAAACATAAAACTTGTCGAATCCACTCCGATATTTTCCACGATTAAATTCGCTAGTCAAATCGATCACGACGAAATTGTAAAGTCCTCCATCCCAAACCCTCTTGCAGAATCTCCTGAATTCTGCCATACACATGTCGTTTGCGACGTGATCGCCATAGATGTGATTGAGATTCTTGAGATCCTGGCGAAAGAGACACAGTAAATTAGCGTTCACCCTTATCGTCTGTCTGGGCAATCGAAAATAATTCTGTGACAGGTAGAAACAGTCCACATTGCTGTGACGACCCCTAACGTAATACGATCTGCATCGGTTCTGTCTCTCCAAAAGCAGATCGTCGAAAATCATGAGATTCTTATCTTCTGATTTCAATTCTCTAGGATGCGGAATGTCGCTAGCGTTCTCATAAAATCGACACTCGACGTTTGAAGATTCAATTCTCTTCATCAATTCCATCGCCGCACCGTCCAAAATGGTCGAAAGAGAAGCTTCACTTTTGTCGAATTCCTCCCAACTGTCAAAGATTCTGGCTATGACGTCCTTGGGCAATCTACGAACCATGCACTCTCGAAGCAATCTGTATTCAGGTTGAAACAAACTCTTGCCAAACACGAATAATCTGTCGTAATCCAACCAGTTGGGCTGCGACAACAGATTCATCAACAGATTGGTCTTTCCACAATTCGATTTTCCCACTATCAAGCCTCTTATGCTTTTGGGAAAGAACTCGTTATTCGACCTCTTGGTTGTGGCGTCGTTCCAAGACATATTTTTAATGTTCATCTTTTTAATTTTTTTTTTTGTTATTTTTAGATTTTCAAACACAATTTTCATGTTTTTTCAAACTCAGTTTTTATAAATATTATTATTTATTTATATTACACCGTCTCGAGTTCTCTTCAATTCAGATCCATTCGTCATTTTTGCTAAATCTTGTATGGGTACCACAGCATCCTTAAAATCTTTCCAACTTTTCGGCGATCGCTCTAACGTAGCTCGCTTCGCCGGCGGACTGATCAACTTGTTGATCAATGCGTCGGCTGCCCTCTTGCCAGCCACAGAAGCGATCCTACCACTAGCTTCTGAAGTGGCTTTCTTACCAGCATACAAAGCCCTCTTCTTACCAACCTCAAACACGGTTGATGCAAGTTTTCTACCTTCATTGCTCGTGAACGCTTGCATTATAGAATCAATGATGCCAGAACTGCCTTGAACGTAAGTTCTAACGTATCCCCTGTTCTTTATCACCAACATATTTTTATCTTATAATATATATTTTGTTTTTTTTCGCTCGTAAATCGTTTGTTGTTTAAATACTTTTTATTATTTTCTAATGTAAAATTTACTGTTTTTATTTTATTTATTTTTTTTGTTTGTTCTCTCTGCTTATTATATATATATATATCAATCCTTCAATTCGTTCATCAGCCTTTTATAATCGCATTTATTCAAGACCTTCTGCCTCAACAATTCGTCGCATATGCTCACTATCTCATTATTTACTCCAGTATTACCAGCGTGCTGACTAGCCATCAACAATCTCAGTCTCTGAGGCAGAGTGTCAGAATCGCTCGGAAGAAAAGTGGTTCTAACTCCTTTTCCAGTCACCGATTCGACGAATTTCTTATTCATATCCCATATGGGTTTCACCACCTTTGTCCACTTGTAACCTCTATTGGCTTTGGGTCTTGTTTCTCTGACATCGTTATTTCTCTTCATGGCGTGGGTCTGAACCAGAATGTCGCTGTAATTGTCGAAATCCCGATCCGTGTAATCTCCAGGCTTGTCAAAAAGGAGCAATTTGCGCAGTCCAGGAGTTAGTTCATACCTATTCAAACCGACGATTAAAGTATCATCCTCCTCTAGCACTTTAGTGTCGCCTTCGAAAGTTCTACCGCCAGAATCCTTATAAATTCCATACAACAGATCTCTCTTACCACTATCCTCGGACGACGCGACGCTATCAGTGGTGATAGTCAAAACTGCATCATCGCTCACATCGGTTTCGATTCTCATGGGAACGTAATCCGGCGATGATCTTTGAAAGGAAAACCCCCTTGTAAAACTAATAGGCAATGAACCCATTCTCAAAGAACTTTGTTTTGTGGGCCTCAATTCGTCAACGATTTCCTTCTTACTTCGTTCCTGAACCTCCGTCACAGGTTTAAATAATTTTGTGGTTTCTCATCTTAATTCCATCTCTCCCAATCGCCTGCATCTGTCGGCGGATCGAATGCTTTTCTTGACTCGTTCATATTCGTTGAAGAGTTCATCTCTCTGCTTGGAATCTGTGATGTGTAAAAACATTTTTTTTTGTTCTCTAAAATTATTAATATTTCCTTTAGAGTATGGTAACGTAGGTTATTTTATTATTCTCAAAAATTAAATGTATAGTTATTTTTATGTTTTCAAGTAAATAAAATCTTTTGTCTTTAATATATAATAACTAAAACCAGTTGAGGGAAAACATTTTACAAAATGAAACCTCGATAAATGCGTTTTGCCCTCGAACATGTTAAAGATCACATCATTGATTATTCACACCATGATTAGAATGACTTTGAAAAGTGTGAAGTTAAGCACATAAAAACGGAAAAATTATATCGTTACCTTAAACAGCATTTTAGATAATGTGAAAATTCTGTTTTAAAACCATTTTTACAAATGAAAAATGAAAACCGGTTTTCAAAAAATGATTAAGTAATTCTTTCTAATTTAATGCATTTGAGAAGAATTGTATCCGTCAAAAGGGTTTATTCATATCTCTGAAACATTATCATGAGTCAATTAAAACTCAATTTACCTCTTAAATATCTAACTAAGTGGAACGCAATTTCATCGTTTGATTTATTGAATGAAAAACCTTTCATTTACACCGGAACAAAAATGAAACGATTTGCGAAGATTTCAGAGTCAATTAAAACTCAAATTTTACCACTTAAAACTATCTAAGTGGAACGCAATTTTATCATTTGATTTATTGAATGAAAAACCTTTCATTTACATCGAGAACAAGAATAAATGATTTAGCGAAGATTTCTCCGTTTAGTTTGGAAAAAATCCTCGATGAGTAACTTCACTTTACACCCACTTCGCGCCGTTGGCGAACGTCGAAAAAACGTTTTGAGATCGATTTTTCCTGTCCTAGAATCCACAAATCGTTTTCACCGATCGGATCGCACCCTCGACCGTCTGGAACGCGATCGCAAACGTCAGTGTCCTAGAGCGGCAAAACACATTTTTGATGCTGTCCTAGAACCCGCAAAGCGTTTTTTTCCGTCTTTCGCCAACGATAGATCAAAGGTCTGATCCGCGATGAGAACGTTGAGAAAAATTTTCAATTTGATGTTTTCTTCGAATTTCGTACATTTTTCCCTTCCGAGCGATGTGTCGAATTCGCACCCGTTCGCCAACGGCTGTTTGAACGATCTAAAATGCGATAACTGCGTTTGCGGTTTCTAGGACACCATGTAAAAACAACATTTTTTACACTCTGTACACAATTTAACACTGAATCCCTATGGGGGTACACGTACACGTACGTGTACATTTTTTGTACATTGTGTCCTTAAATCCGCACTTTATACCTACTTACGTAATTAATTTTTGATAGAAATAGATCTATATCTGTGTTATACTGTGTCTTGGCCGATATTTTTTTCCTTTAGATTCTACCACGGGGAACGGTGAGACTATGTGCCCGAAACATCACACAACGCGAATTTCGCCTTTATTGTGACACTGGGGAATTAGCTCTCATGCTTGGCTTGTGACTGGGGCATCCATGGACTGATGGTTGACCTGGAGAGAGACGAAATACTTCCTATAAATTTTTAATCACATAACTGGAATGTCAGATACAAAACAATATTTACAAACGACAATGATGATTACTGAACAAAAGAACATTATATATTTTACATTTTGAATAATCTATCTGATAAAGTAACTTCTCTACAAAGATGAACCCTTAATAATTTTAGTATTTTTCGATTGAACTCTGGACATGGTTATTATGTAACACCTACACGCCTGTTGTCGCGATCAACAGACTGACAATCCTACCGCACGACTGGTTAAGGTAACGCAGAACGATTGCTGTGATGTTATATACTCTCCCAAAAAAGAAAGTGTGCATGCTAAAAAATAACACTAAAAAAGATATATATCATTTTCATTCAGGGAAATGTTATTCAATCACAGATGAATCAATTTGTGATCAACACGAGAAATTTCATTACGCTACGACGAATACTCTTGGGGCCATGGAGAGTCAAAGACACTAAGGGTCAAACACAAAAGTCACACACTCAATATCTGGTATGACCTTCGTCTGCATCGACTACTGCTGTGCATCTACGCCGCATGGAAGCGAACAAGTTAGCATGGAAGTGTTGTGGGATGTTGTTCCATATTCTGATAAGCTGTCTTTGGAGTTCCACAAGCGTTGACGGTGCATGGGGAAGTCGGCGTAGCTGACGTTTCATTTCGTCCCATACGTGCTCAATGGGTGAGATATCGGGCGAATTTGCGGGCCAGGGAAGAACATCCACTTGTTGTTGCTGCAGATACTGTTGAACAACACGAGCTGCATGGGGTCTGGCTTTGTCCTGCTGTAGAATGACGCCGGGGCCGTGACGTTGCAGAAATGGGACAACAACAGGTGTAAACACTTCATCACGATATCTGGCTGCATTGAGATTGCCATCAATAATGACGAGCTCAGTTCTGTTACGGGCAGTGATGCCACCCCACACCATGAGAGACCCTCCCCCATAACGGTTTCGCTCCACGACACATGGATCTGCGTAGCGTTCGTTTCGACGTCTGTACACTCTCTGGCGGCCATCTGATGATGAAAGATGGAAACGACATTCATCTGTGAATAAAACACGTAGCCACTAGTGTAAGGGATGCCTGAGATGTTGTCTACACCACTGCAGTCGAGCACGACGATGACGTAACGTCAAAATCGGACGAATTGCAGGTCTTCGAGGACGTAAGCCATATTCTCTCAGCCGGTTGATTACTGTTTGAGGATGTATCCGTCTCAGGTTAGGGATGTTCCTGGCTGTCGTCGTTGCCGTTTGTTGCCGGTTCCGGAGATGGACGACACGGATATACCGATCTTGTGCAGGGGTGGTAACTCGGGGTCTCCAGGAGCGGGGGCGGTCTCGGACGTCATCATGTTGTGCATGTCGATGGACTAGCCTGTCTGCAGTGTTACGGTGGCAGTTCAAAGGCTCGGCAACCTCTCTGTGTGTTCTGTCAGCTCTAATCATACCCAGGGCAAGGAGACGTTGATTCATTGTCAATCTTGGCATGCTAATGTGGAGTCGTTTTAACAGCAGCGCAAGTTTGAATGTGAACGATAGGAAGGCCTTACTCTAGTGTTTAAATACCCAAGGATTCACACTGCTGCATGAATTTTCAGACTCTCCACGTGCAAAGCATGCCTTTTCACAAACGTGCAGCACGTCATTTAACGTTAATGCAATTTTAACGGGGAAAGCTGTTTTTGTGTTCAATATAACTTATTCATGAACAGGTTAACACTCTTTACACCTACGAAATTATTTTTTTGGAGTTTGATCAATTTCTGCAATGCACACTTTCTTTTTTGGGCGAGTATATATATTTGAGGTCACCAATTTACATAAATGCCTCAGATATAAACATAACTCTCCCATAACATACCTTCAAATTAATTTGGACATAAATTACACATTCTGCCTTGCATGCTTCGTTATTGTACAGTTCTTGGAATGGGCTTATTTAACTCATTCCAACAGCTTGTAAAATAATGGAACATGCACTGATATTTACGCTGCCTCCAAAATAATAATAATAATAACCTATAAACTTAATACTGTATTTTCTGGACAATAATATTTAAATCGAAATGATACTAATATATAGATTTATTATTTTCCGTTCTGACATTTTACAGTTGTTGGAATGAGCCGACTAGCTCTTTCCAACAACTTGTAAAATGTCATAAGATGCATGCCGTTAACCACATAACCCCAAAGTAATAACTCGATAATATTTATTTTAATCTGATATACCACTTAGCTCTTGAGCTCTTTACAAGAGTTTACTATTACGCGCTATAATAGATACTCAAAAAAACATTGTCAGGGCATTCCTTTTTTATCACGCGAATCGCAACATTCCACTGTTCCCGGAAAGGCACAATATGCCCCTTCCACCACCAGCAGAATATTGAGAACGCTATGTAGTGCAGAAATTATGCTTATTTAAACTAATAAAATGCCATTACGAAACACTGAAAATAACTCAAAATATGCACTCACCTGGAGAGAGACGAAATACTTCCTATAAATTTTTAATCACATAACTGGAATGCCGCTTCCCAGCTATGCACACAAATTTATAGAAGACTTCGCGACTCTCCATCACCTAGCTTTTCCATTGACAACACGGATAATTTAACCAGCAATTATTTGGAGCCGTTCACCTGTTCGAACATATCAACAGTCTTAAAAACAATCCTTTATATCTGATACGCTATTAATACTAACCAAGACCCGCATTAGAAAGTATACATTTAAACCCAACTCTACAATGTGATTGCGAACAATTAATATAGCTATAATACACTGCTGACAATAAATGGAGATTAACGTATTATTGATAAAACCATACGACTTACAGATTCGCAATAATAAACTATATGCAATTCAATGTGGTGATTAATATCCTGTTTTCGTAACATTTCTGTACACTGTAACCCAAAATTAAAAGAAATAAAACACTTTATACTTTTACATATCTTACACCGAGTCACCATACAACATCTGCATTCGGTGCAGTATTTGGCCTGTAGATTACGCCAACTATTCTCGAAGAGTCTTTAAAATAAAATTTAATTCAACAAATATGGACTCAAAGACGTGTGGTATGGAGATCAAGAAATCTTGACGAACACTGAAGATAATATCATTTTTTTATGAACAGACCAACTCCTCCACGCCCATCGTCGTCACTAGATCGCGTGTTTTTCAGTAATGGGATGTAACCTTCAAGAATATAACATGTGTTGGAAGGGATCTGAAAGACATCCGTAAGACCGATGACATCCAACAAGCTCTCTTCGTCATTCAGATCTGAAAGCCAGTGGTGTAGAGGTTCCCAGTGCGCATTGAGACTTTGACAGTTAATGTGAAATGCAGAGTAGGATCTACGCACACCGCTGAGCTCAGTTCCCAGAAGATATTTGCTTTCAATATTGTTAAATATAAAAGGAGAGGCGTTGTCTCCTAATTTTACCCCTGTTTTAGCATTTAGTAGATAACTAAAATCAAATTCCGGATTAGTCTGGATCTCGTTCAGTGTGATTCTACCCGCCATGATAACCATATCGCCCACCAACACCACCATCGCAGAAGCAGGGTAGAGAGGTCTCTTCGGCAGGTACTTCATCACGAGGAACAATGTCTCATAGTTGACTTTGAAGAATATAATAATTCAGTGAAGGTAATAATACCGTTGTAGCCAAATAAAAATTATTGGTACAATGTTGCATAAAAAAGAATAAAAAAGAGTAATAAGGAATGGTATGTACAAGAACTTTCTAGCATTCAGGAAAGATGGGGGAGTTTATTAATCTCTGGTTCTTTTTCTAAAATTAAATATACACTGCACCCATTAGGGTACTTCCAAGAAAGCGAATTCCAATTTAAGCATATTCATCTATGTTGGCCTACTTTTTCATTTTTAAATTTCCCAGATTGACTTCCAAGACGGTTGCTGCTTTGAGTGAAAGAGCACTAGTTAAAATGAACAAATGCAGATCTTTTCCATTCATTTAACTACTGAGGGCTCGGATAGTTAAATGAATGGAACAAAATCTGCCTTTGTTCATTCTGGCCTTAATTATTGATGATGCCGGTCGGGAAGTCCCGCACCGATATCATAGTTGAACAATCCACGCAAAACATTGAGACCACCCTGCACATAGCTGTAAGATGTATTCGGCGGGAACAGGATGGTTGTTTTCTTCATCGTGTAACGGCAACTTAAAATAGTAGGTTGCGTCATTGTACAACTTTTGCCAATGATATGACGAAGAACGTCAGCAAATATGTGATTCAAGATGATTTCGTCCTGGTTAAATGCAGGAGGAAATTAAGTTTTACGATGGTTCAGGAATCGGATAAGCATCGAAGATGTGATTGCTTGCTTGATTGATTGATTGATTGATTGATTTATTTGCAGCATAAAAATATACAAGATAACAATAAGACAGGTTACAGATGAATGCGCTGCAAGGAAATGACATAGCCTGAAAGGCTGTCTTCCTGACATTCCCTTTTGACGAAAAGAATATTCATGACAGAAAAGTTCGTGTTGCTGGATCATTAGGTTTAGTGATGGAACCTCTTTTTGGAAAGATACTATGGGGGATAGTAAACAGTTTGTGAGAGAAGCGCTACAAATGCACGAGAGGGCATATCAACCCCCCGAACATAAAATACAAAAAGTGCCGATGAGCCGACAGTCCGCGAACCGTTGGATAAGACCAACCCCCACTGGCCGAAAACCCATCGCCAGTTCCTGTGGCCTATATTCGCGAGGTATTAGAAACCTTCTGGTGGAGAATTCACCCCTGATACCTCTGTAGCGTAGTCACTACTATACAAGGATGTAGACAAGGGATACGACTTGTTTATTAGTACAATAATTAATACAATAAGTAATACACTTAGCAACAATTCGGTGAGAGCTATAGTTTCTATCACTGGCATATTAGGTTTAGAGATAGAACCTCTTTTGGAGTAATACTATGGTGGATAGTAAACGGTTTGTGAGAGAAACGCTACCAATGCACGAGAGGGCATACCAACCCCCCGAACATAGAATACAAAAAGCGTCGATGAATCGCCAGTCCGTGAACCGTTGGATAAGACCAACCCCCACGAGCCGAAAACCCATCGCCAGTTCCTACGGCCCACATTCGCGAGTTATAGAAACTTGTCGGGTGGAGAATTCACACTGATACCTCTGTAGCGTCCCCACCACTATACGATAAGGTAGACAAGGGATACAACTTGTTAATTGGTACAATAATTAATACAATAAGTAGTACACTAAGCAACAATTCGATGAGGGCTATAGTTTCTCTCATTCACACGGAGGCAAAGAACGAAAGGATCTATTATAGACCTTTGCTGTTATAGAAATATGTGGGGCGCGGTGGCTCAGTTGGTAGAGGTGCAGGCTGCAAGCCGAGGGGTCCTCGGTTCGAATCCCACCTGCGGCAACCGCGTTGTGTCCTTGGGCAAGACACTTCACCCCGATTGCCTACATGGGGGCACGATGACGCTGTGTACTGTGGCGTACTGCACGTCCATGGTGCGCATGTCTTCAACCAATCTAACCCTGCCTGTGCTGCGGTACAGAGTTCAGAGTTACGATGTTGGAGAGCTGACAGCTGCTCGTCGTTGTTCGGTGGTTCTCTCCGGGTACTCCGGCTTCCTCCACCCGTAAAACTGTCACGGTCACGATTAGCCATTGTGCATAAGTATGTGACCTTAAACACCAATAAATAAATAAATAAATAAATAAATAAATAAATAAATAGAAATATGTTGATGGCTGTTTTTTTGTGTACTATTAGCAATCAGGACACCATGGGTTATTACAGTTTACTGTTGACTAGTACGAATCAAAAACTCTTCAACAATGAGTTCTCTTAAATTGAGGCCTGGAAAGATTTTGCTTTTGGGCGTGATTTGATTCCACAAGTTTCGAAATGTATGTGGTGGGAGGTTAGCAGAAAATTGTGTTCTTGGTTTAGAAGTTTGAAGTTTCCCTGATTACCTTGTATCCATACCCGATGGATTTGTATATATTTTGAAGGTCTCATTGAAACAATCCAGTCATCTGCTGTTGTACCAGTATTGCATTAAGAGGAGAACTTGCAGTGTGTACAGATCTTCAAATTTTAGAATTTGAAGTTCTTTAAATAGTGGGTCGGTGTGTGCATTATACCTTTTTATTTCCTATAATACGAACTGCCTTTTTGGAGTTTGAAGATCCTCAAAGTGGCCGGTATATGACCCCAGACCCGAATCCCGTACAATAAGTGGCTATGTATCAGGGTATAGTACAGGGTTTTCATGGCATTGGGGGGAAGTATTTCTTTCGCTCTATTTATTGCATACATGGCCCTGGATATTTTAGAACAAACGACTGAGACGTGGTGTTTGAAACTCAAATGTTCATCCATATTGATGCCAAGATATTTTATGAATTTATCGTCATGATTGTTACTAACCAAAGGTATGCTTGTGCTATTTACAGTAACATGCCTACCCGCAACATTAGTTGAGCCTTGTGGGTGGAGCAAGATACATTTAGTTTTGCTGGCGTTCAGGAGGTGTTTGTTAGCGGTACACCAATCACTTATTTTTGACACTTCATTATTCGTAGTGTCAATTAAGGTGTCCAGGTTGTTACCAGGGGTGAATGCAGTTGTATCATCAGCGAATGACAGTATCTTTAGAAGCGTCGATTCACTAATATCATTTATGTACAAGAGAAATAGGATGGGCCCGAGAACAGAACCTTGAGGGACACCCATGACAACAGGCTGAAAATCCGAAGACTTACTCCTGTATGAGACGAATTGTGATCGACCAGACAAGTAGTCTTTAAACCAGGAATTGGCAACACCCCTTATCCCAAATGACTGCAGTTTCTGTAACAGAATTGAGTGATTTATCGTGTCGAAGGCATTGGAGAAATCAAGAAAAAGTGACAATGTAATCCAAGAAATCGGAATTAACACTATGAATATGTTTGCTTACATTTTTTCCGATGTTAGCAAAGAACAGGTTGAAATTTTCTGCTATATCTTCAGGGTCAGTTATTTCCATATTCGTTTCCTTGAAGGTGCAAGGTAAGTTTGGGGGTACGATTTGATCTGTTTATGGCTTTACGAAGAATTTCCCAAGTCTTCTTGACGTTATGTTTATTCTCCAGGAGTACAGAGTTATATATATTCTGTCTTCAAACTACGTTTCAGGCGATTGAAAATACAACAGTGGTTTTTATATTGTTCAACATTGTAGTTTGAGGGCTGTTTTAGTTGTTTTCTAAGAAGCTTTTCCTTATTTAGTGAGGATTGTAGCAGACCGGCAGTTATCCATTTGGGGGAAACAAATACCTTTTTCAAGGGGAAGGCGACGTTGAAGGCTTGGTGGAGTTTGTCAATCAGATTTTCATACGCTTCATTAGGACAAGTTGCATTATATATATTTGAGAAGTCGCAAATAAACAGAATGTTTTTGAATCTCATTGAGTTCTCCTCTTTAAATGATCTTTCAAATTTTTATTTACATGTGTAACTACGACGTGCCATCTCCTCGACATGAAATGTCGCAGAGTGATTGCTCATGTCTGTGATGATTATTCCTGCTTTGTTATCTTCATTTCTGTTGCAAAATATATGATCAATTAGCATCGCAGAATAATCTGTAAATCTTTTTGGTTTTGTGATGACGGGCCTGAAACCTGCACTAAAAATCAATGAATTGATTAGTTTTGTTATGGCTACCAAAACTAAGAAGATCAATATTAAAATTTCCCATCAAGTAGGCCTTTTTGTTTTCATTATTTATCTTACTGATAAACGAAACAAGTCAAGGTCGGCTTTCGGGGCTGGGTTGAGTCTATAAATTATACCAACTATACATTTATGTTTGGAGGTAATTTCTATAAACAGGGGTTCAAAAACATGAGGGATAAAAACTGAGAGATCATTACGGATCATTACGGATTTTGTAACCTATACACTCTTTTACGAACATGGTAACTCCTCCTCGGCCATCGTCTCGGTCGGGGCGCAGGCGGGTTTCTAGCGGATGATAGCCTTCTAGGGTGTACTCATTATTTCCGACATCAAACACTTCTGTTATTCCGACAATGTCTAGAAAGTTGAATGATGGCTGGAGATCGCAAATTAAGTTATGGAAGTTGTCCCAGTTAGCGTTCAGACTTCGGCAATTCATGTTGAGTAAAAACAGAGTTTTATTTTCATTTATAACAGTCGTTTCAAATTCTTTCGGGCTATAGTACTTGCAACAATTTCTATCAATGGCGAATGGTGGATGGTGCTCATCATTGGAATTACCAATGACAGTTGTATTGAACTTACTAATGAAATCAAAAGAATCGTTGCTTTGAATTCCATGCAGAGTAATCTTGTTAGCCATAGTGTTGTATGGGAGGCGAGGGCAAGTTCCAAGGTTAGTTCAGAAGTTAAGTACTGGTAAATAAGGTTCTAGTGAGCAATATGAAGTTTCGAAATAAGAATGCATAATCGTGCTGTCAAGAATATGTACAATAACATATAATGACAATGTTTGATGAAGATGGTGAGAGATGTCGTACAATATATTTACAAACAAGTGCAGAAATTGTAGTAGATTACACAGTAACCTAAATCTGGACAATCTACTTAAGAAAGCCAGGTTTGATTTTCCGCTGGCGTGGTCTGAGGAATTATTATAATGGTACGATCTTTTTTCAATCCAGTTTGGTGTATTGTACGTTAACTTATGGAGCAGCGACCTGTATCATTCGAAAAACCACTCGGCCAGTGAGAATTATTCAACTAACATGAGTATTCGATTATCAGAAAATTAATCGCTTTCCTATATTCTGTGGGTCAGTTGAACATTTAATCTATCATGTCCTGTTTGATACAGCTCGTGGAGCTCTGTCAAACAAGGCAAGGCAGACCACGTGGGTATATTGTACGTACGGACACCACATTCCTGTAGGTCAAGGAAGCTATGGGAATGCAGTGAATATCGGGTTAATTACCGACAAGTTGCATGGTTTTTATTCAATGAAGTGCAATTTAGTCAAAACCGAATGTAATAAATATGTCAATTTACTAGGATTGGTATGTGTTTTGAAAGTACTATCCATTCAACATAGTTATTCAATTATGCAATTGCTAATGGGTTTGCTAATGGGATGTGATAAATCTACAGGTTCCACAAATCTCCGGAGGCACCGAGAACGATTCACCATCCATTTCTTACCAGCCCCCCGTCACCTTTGTAGCAAAAAGATTAGTTTGGAGCGGTGTTTTAATGTATACTTCAGAGTGAGGGACAGGAGAGCGACTTCCATCATCATTGTGGCGATTCAGTAAATGCTTTTTTAAATTAAGTTGTGGAACTGGTCGAGCCCAGGTGGGTCTAGCACTGGCAACGTTGCAGTCAAGCATCAGGAGGCATAATACTGAGATCCCAATTTTACCAGCACCGCCATCATGCTCTACCACAAGGGTTAAACAATAAGGAAACTGCAGGTTATACAAAATTAACTATTTCTCGAGCATCCCTAATTGAATTACTTGACGCGTGTATTCACTGGATTATCCATGGCCTCAGATGACGTTAAAATGAAGCAATTAAGTGGTTCTCGTACTTTTCAGTGGAGCTAAGCCTCAGTACTGTCTTGCATTTAAACCATTTACGGTTCTACACAGGCAACGGAAAGCTAACCCGAGCTAGGAGGCGACTACATTCTAACATTTTTTTCGGGGGGGGGGGGGGGGGGGGTTATAGCCAAATAGATGGGGAGTATTTTACACCTTTTCCTAATAATAGATTAGTAACTATTTGTTTGGAAATGTCTGTCGACATTCTCGATCAGAATGTAACCTTGCAGTTTCATGGTACTTTGTTAGCAGCCAGCAATTCTATATATTTTCCACCCCATAGAAACCATTAGATAGTATTTGATCTACTGGAGTAATACCATTACAGTATAAAACTAGAAATGCTTGTTATGAGAGGGAACAGAGCGGGAAGGTTTTATAAAGGTAAGTAAACACATTTATTTGAGGTTCATGGGATACGGTGTTATACGGGGAGGTAACAAGGAACGCTAGGGAATGTTTGTTATGGATAAAAACAGGGTGGAGAAGGGTGGGTGCAAGTAGATATGCAAGATTATTTGAAGTGCAGGTTGGGTGGTAACGTTAAGTAACGAAGAACTGGAATTCTCATATATGATTTCAAGCACATCCATGGTGTTATATTGCAACACTCAACCGGTTAATGGGACCTTTTCGGAGATTTGGTAGGTTGAATATTATTGGAAACTACATTTGCCCTTTTTTGTTCATCATTGATTGTTTATTATAGAGAATTTTGAAATCATTAGTTTGTTAAAATTTTTGGATAGTGCCAATTGACACTATCAATAAATTGTAACCAAGCAAGTTGAAGCCTATTGGCACTATCCAACCAATTGCGATCAAACAAATTGGTGCCTATTGACAGCTGTTAGCTGCACCCAAGCAGAATTATGTCGTTGTTTCATTATTGGTTTCAACTGTTGAGCATACACATATGGATCATAATTAATCCAATGAAAAATTACATCCAAATAGAAGGGGAGTAATTTTTTTTATACATTTCCACCATAATAAGGCTTGTTACTATTCAACTTCAACCACCGATCTCTGAATCATCAGCCAAACAGATGGGGAACATTTTTACACATTTCCAGGATAATTGGTTGGTTACGATTTGTTTGAGGACACTCTCGAACAAAATGTAACCCTATGGTTTTATGAGTAGTTTGTTAGCGAGCAGCCAGCAGTTTTATTTTCTTTCCGCCACTTAAAACAAATAGATAGTATTTGATCCACTGAAGTGATACTATTATATTATAAAGCTAGAGATGCTTGTTATGGGTGGGGACAGGGGGAGAAGGGTGGGTAGAGGTAAGTATACAAAATTTATTTCAGGTAGATGGGGTGTGGAAGGAGGTCGGGTAAAATAACAAAGAACAAGATTTTCTCATACACGATAGGCTTGTTACTATTTGTTTGAGAATGCGTTTTGACACCCTCGAACAAAATGTAACCTTGTACATTTATGGGTAATGTGTTTGCGAGCAGCCGGTAGTTCTATATATTTACCACCACTTGAAAACCACAAAACAGCATTTGATCCACTGGGAGTAATACTATTATATTATAAGGCCTATTGGAATGTAACCTATAAGCACATCTGGTGCTTTGCTAAAAGCAGTGGGTACTTTGATTGATAGATAGTAATAATATAGCTTGCAGTTCTCACCAAATCTCCTGTGTTTTATAGAGCACTATAATTTAATATTTCCCGATTCTATACGAGTAAATTCTGTCTGCCGAGTACTTTCAAGTACGCTTATATTATTTTATTCGAATTTACTGTAGGATCTAATTACCCATTTAACACTTTACCAATCATAAAATCTGCCACTATTGGCTGCATTTCGCAACAAACCATTTTACGCCCTCACATGGAAGGAAGATATGTGAACCCTTTACCCAACGTAACGGCCAAAAGCAGTCAGCGCTATTCTAAAAAATCGCCAATTAATTTTCATTATATTTTCATTTTTTGTCTCAAAAACATAGGTTATGACCCCTCTTTGGAACGAGCTCGTCGAAAAAAATTAGTTATTCAAAAATTTTGTTTGCATGTGTCGTCTGCTTTTCATGTTAGGTAAAGGGTTAAAACATGTAAAGTTGTCGATGAGTGTTCGGGAACCTCGAAAACTATTGCGATTGATTTCTGGACTTCTGGCACGAGAGACCAGCGCACTTATTTGCTAAACCGCCACTCTTTTGGTGTGTTTGTGTACTCTCAACAGCGGCACTAGAGATAATCGACTCAATTGTTGTGGGAGACGGTGTGGGGGGGGGGGGGGGGGGCAGGGGGGGGGGGGGGGTCGAATATTTTTCGACAAAAACTGCGTTTGTTTCTGACGATGATAAGTTTTGTCATTTCCTGGCCTTACTCACGGCGGTCGCCTTTATATGCGTTCGTCCTCCCTATGTTCTCCTTAGCCATCTTGCCTACAACTCAGTACATTCTCATCCAAGGGGACATTTGCAATGAGAAGTTATGAGAAGGCACATTATAGCTTGATTCACTGCTAAAAACTTAAAATACGAGTGGAGGTTACTTTGCTTATCTCACGTGAGGAAGTTTCACATTTATTTTTACTTGAAATAGTGTAACAGTGGTTTGCTCGTTTGCAATTTTTAAAAATTATTGATCAACGAAAATTGATTTCCTTGCATGTGAGTATTCACTGCAAAAAATATAGGTTCTCTTTAGAACCAAAAATGGTTCTAATCTTGTCCCTGAGATGGAACCAGTTCTGTTTAAACAGTATTTATTTCAAATCAAATAAATTTATAAAGATTAACATTAAATATTAACAGAATTAAACATAAATTGAGGGGGTTTCAGCCGTAAGTTTAGAGCTTATACGAGGTTGTCTCAAATCATTATTAAGCAAAGGAGATATGAACAGCTGGCATATCGAACCAGTTTTGCTTCTGTATAGAAATAATATACCAGGTATTTATATTCGCTTTGTTTCAAAATGTTTGGCGACTGCGTTGAATAAGCTCCAAGTTTCTGCTGAATGTACTTCAGTTCATGTATTATTCTGTTAAAATTGAATGCTAATCTTGGTAAACTTATTTGATTTGAAATAAATACTGTTTAAACTAAACTGGTTCCATCGCAGGGACAAGATTAGAACCAGTTTTGGTTCTAAAGAGAACCTATATTTTTTCCAGTGTTGGGCTTTAAATTTTTGTACTTATTTCAAAGGAAGTCACGGCCTCTCCCGACTAAAATGTAACGCAAAATGTTATTTTCTAAACTAGAATCGTCTGTAGTGAAACGGGTTCCCCCGTTCAAAGAAATTTATTGCACAGGCAAACGCGATTTCCTTGCAACTGAGCAGATCTGATGGGAAAACTGTATTTTTTTAAAACTTATTTTGTGGGAAGTGACGAGCAGACCCGACGTGTATGTAACTGGATACGATCGACCATGCATGTTTCACCCCGTTGTGGGAAATGGTTTTAAATTTAGCTCCATGACATTTTATTATCTTGCATCTGAGGGAATTTTTTACAATTTTGTGCTTATTTCGTTTGCAGCAATGCTACCCACCAGACAGGCTATATGTAATAATAACTTTGAAATAAGAAACCGGGATTGCTAGTATGGGATCAAACGGGGCGACCATGGTTCGCACCGTTAGTGCAATTTTTTTAAAAAATTTGACCCCGATAGTGATTTTGATTTATTTTCCTTTGCTGAAAGATTTCCCTGAATGTTTTTTATTCATTTCTTCTATTTTCCTCATGTCTTCGTTATGCACCCGCCAGATCTCCCCATTCTCTCCTTTCCACTGTTCCTCTTCCGCCTCCATTGTCCACCTTGCCTCCAGCTGCTCAAGGGTCTCCTCTTCTAGTTCCTCGGAGCCCTGTCTTGATTGATCCAAGCAGATAGGAGATACAGGTTTGGATTGGGTGACCCCATATCCTCCTCAACCTCCTCCGTCCCCCGCCTTCCGACCTCTTCGGTGAGGAGGTGGAAGTTGGCGCGGGAGGGGAAGGTTGTGGGGATTTGCTGATTGACACCTTCCCCTCTTCCTGTTTCTCTGTCTCTGGTTTTCTCCTCTCAAGCCAGGCTTCCAAGCGCTTGATCGATGGACTCTTCTTTCTTCTTTTCCTTCACTTTTCAGGGCCTTCGGACTCCCTTGTGTGATGACCAGTGTGAGAGGGATCCTCTCACCAAATGTACTACCTCTCCCAGAGGAAGGTGGGGTGGTGCTCTCTGTCTCAAACTCCAAGGGTCAGTTGGACACACTCGTCTTTCATCTGGATAACCAGTTGATAGAACAAGAGATGTACAACGCTAGCAGGGCTTTCTTGAGTTGAATTGGGATTGCAAAGTTCTCCATAGTAAGCGAGTAGCTGGGTGCGAATGTGGCCGGTAATGAGGTAATGATGAAATGAAAGCAACCGCACTGCCTTGACTCAACCTTTATGTATGTTGATTTTAAATGAATTCCGTTTAAACGAATAATACTTTTTAACGTGTGATGGGGAGCTGGAGGTTTTATTTCAATTAAAAACGTGATGTTGAGTAATTGTAAGAAAAGCAACATCCACACCAAAGGATTTACCCTTAGAATTGGACATTTTCATTCTATTTTCATCTTATTGCTTTGAACACACATCAGTCAATATATTCCAATCTGCAAGCATCACACACTTTGTCGCCACTGAGAGGGAGGAGAGGCATTATCTGTCATAAGGTCAGAAAGATAGAAACGCTCCACTTTTCAAAGTTAAATGGAACCATTAAAACAATAACATATCCAAATTATGTTCACAGGACAAAGAAAATTAATTTTTGCTTCAATCAAATATATGTTCGTCCAAATTTTCTCATTGGGATTTAGTACATATTTTGGACTTTGAAGTTACCCCCATCGGTCTTTTTTAACAAACTAATAAGGCGGTGTACTGGGATAATAAGCGAATATTTTAAACAAAAATGGAACCATACCAACTAATTTTAACAGAAAATATTTGATACCATTTTTAAAGAGCGTGTTATGAAATATTTGGTAATATGTCTGTCTATTCTGTAAAAAATTTACATTTGAGGCAAATGAAAGTTTTTCGTTCTTCTCCTATTGACCGCTATAGTAATTAGCAGTGTCATCTTCACTACCGTTTACATGCATGCGCGTTCAGGGGAGTAGAAATAGTTCAATATGACGTGGTTTCTATATGAAACTCACGGTTTATCGCGCCCCGCCCACCCACTTTTTTCTTCTGTGCATCGCTCCAAGGTTTGTGCACTGATTTTGATGAAATGTCTCTAACACTTGCATGGTCATTGATGCATATTGCCCTATACTCCCAATTTTAAAGTTTTAACAATCTTCAACTAAATTATTTTCACTTAGACTTGAGTTTTATATTGATCTGTATGTGAAATTTGTTTGTATGCAACCCGTCATAGGTTTTTCAACCATCTTTTTTTTAACCAGTTTTTATGAAACTTCTCACAATGGTCAATAACAAGTAGATACACCCATCTTTCCAAACTGATTTTTATGTTTCGACAGTTTCAATGGAATTATCTCCTCTTGAACTTTGATTTACTATTGACTTCTGTATGAAATTCTTGTGTACATAACGTCTCCAAGGTTGAACCGATTTTGTGTCAAAAATGATCACTAGCAGGTATATGTGTGCATATACTCAGTTTTCATGCTGCCGGGTGCCAATTTACCCAATTGATCTCAAAATTTTAATTTGGCACCAAAATATCTTCGGTGGCTAAAAGTTTGGGACCAAAAATGTCCCTTTAACTTCTGAAGGAAAGCCATTGCAACAGTGAAGAGCGCGATCGATGACGAAACAAAATTACTTGTAGGACAGGAAAATCGCCGGCTGGCAATCGAGGCGGAAACAAAAACTGATTTTCTAGAAACACACTCAAAATCAGTGATTTTGTCAATAAGGTGTTGGAAATTGTGTTTGGACAAACGTTCAACGTTAATTGTCAATAAGTGGTAATGAGGCATTGTTTTCTCTTCAATAAAACACTGCACATTTGCTGTTCATCCACTGGGCTCAGCGGGCCGCAAGTCTTTATAAAAGGCAGCATTTAGTTAGATAAATACTTAATACCATCGCGAGTCACTCGCGATTGCATTAAGTATTTATCTAATTAAATGATGTCCTTTTAAAGGACTCGCGATCTGCTAAGCCCAGTGAATCAACAGTAATTAGTCAATCTGTTATTATCTTAGTGCAATAACAGGTGTACTTACCTAGAGCATCCAGTCTGACCATCAATTAAATCAGTGACACATATATAACTCAGGTGACTGTCCATTTCGAGTACCGGCGATTTCGTCAGAACTTTCGAGTTCTGTCGGATTTTTTTTTTACCGATTGTCCATTAACTCTCGAAATAATTGTCAGTTCATTTTTCAAAACTTTATCAATTTATTTGGATAAGCCAGTGAAAAACACTCCCTCCCCTTCCATTAGCGTGTTGGCACCAAAACACTTTCTTTGTCACAAAATTATCCAGAATGGCTAAAAATTTGGCACCAGACACTTTCGGGCCAATGTCAACACTGCATATAACAACTTTTGTTTTTAAGTTGCGACAGTTTTAACTGTATTATCTCCTCCTGAGCATCGTTTATATTTTTGATTTCTATATACAATTCTTGCGTGTACAATTTGGGCAAGATTTATGAACCAACTTCGATAAAACTCGTTGCAGGTTGTCCTGTGCATATTTATATTTTTAAGTTGCGACAGTCTTTAACAGAATTATTTCTTCTTTAATTGTGATTTCTATATACAATTATTGTGTTCACCAAAGTTGATGTACAGATTTTTGAAGAACCTTATTACACACGATGACAGTCGAATAGGCATGTGCATTCTTCTCAGTTCAGTTTCAGATGGCAAACATTTCAAACTGAATTATCTCCCTTGAACTTACATTTATTGTTCATTTCAGTATGAAAGAAGTTGACAAATTGATGTATTAATTACACTCCACCCTCTTGAATGAAGTGTAGGCCTAAGGGGGATATTAATCATTCAAAGGCGATAATTTAACCCTTTAAACACTATTGGTTTATCCCATGCCATTTCATAGCCACCAACTGGTAGAGTTTGTATTCGTTGAGGGAAGACCAATCAATATTTTTCAACGTGCAACCTTACTAGGGCTGCACGTTGAAAATCTTTATTGATCTACCACACAATTTCACCGAGCAACTATCTACTTCATGAATACAGGTCGCATCACGATCCAGTACAGTTAAAGCGGCCTTTCGAGTTCAGTCTGTTAAAATATGTTTTCAAGTTTTACATTCTTTCTTACAGCATTTTACATTTGTGTAAAACTTTGTGTTTGACAAAAAATGAAATTTTTCAGCTATTCCGGGGGCGGGGGGTTCAGGAAAACAATTGCATACACTTAGGTGGAAATTTATTTTTCGGACCAACCCCACCGACCACCTCCCTTTCTGCATTTGTTTTCTTTTTCCGTGCCAATTTTTGTGATCCCCTCCGACTCCTCAGCAACTGACACCCAATCAATCCGTTTCATTCAGCACAAATCATTCCAACCTTTTAAGCCACCTTGTACCATGGACGATAAGTCTTTTCAAAAGTTGTCAGTTGTTCTACAACCTGTGCACACGTAATTCTGGAAAATATATTATTTCTCGAAAATTTTTATGAAAGCGATATAAATTACCACTGAAACAGCCATAAATGTTATATTAAGAATATAAGATTATGTGATGGAGAGAATGCAATAGTTCACAATATAAACAAGAAGGGGGCATTTTGTATCTGTGTTGTATGAATTATAACTTTCCCAAGATATTACATCAATAGTATTGTTTACCTCCGGATTGGGGTTGTTTGTTTTGTTATCAGTTCTTTATCAGTTCATCAATATATATATGAATCGTGAGTCTGAGTGTTTTGTTCACAACAATACATCTGAAACTTGTCTGAATCTGCTCTGAAAATGTTCAATCTTCTGCGTAAATCCGGTGGATGCTTAACTGGTTGAATGCTAGAAGCCATCATCAGGGCTTTCACAAAAATGAGGGCATCAGAGGAAAGGACATTTTCCTTGCTCATGTTTCATATTCAGTCAAATGCAAATAAAATTTTGTTTATATAAATTTGTTTTATCATAAATTATTGGAGAGTGCCTGTGGGCACTCTCCAATAATTTGTAATAAACAAATTTTGAATAACAAATTCAGACCACCAAAAATAATCTACCCCTCAACCAGTTAATATTCCGCCATATCACTAAAATTGGTTTGAGATGTAACCTATCCGCCCACACCCACCCCTCTGCTGATATTATAGTGTTTCAGATTAATTACAGATCATAGAAGCAATTTACGAACATTCTGTTTCATTGAGGACATTCTTAAACCTCTCAGGAAAAATTTTTACACACCCCTGTTCCCCTATTTTTTCATGTTTCGAATGACCCACCCACCCACGCCTCGGTGTATGGAAATTTCATGCATGACTTCCCCTGGTTATTTAGGAAATTGGTTAGAAGTGTCGTCCCTCGGTCGCGTTGGCTAACAGATTAATGGAGTTTACTTTAATACGATTCTAGATTCAGCTCGATTCGATATTTTTACTTGATTCAATTCAAGCCTTCTATGCCAGCCCAAAAGTGGGATTGACAGGACCCCCACCCTTAGGTCCAATGCGGAGGTTCATTAGCAGAAATACTGGTATCATTTCTTTAAATCTTTCACGGTCAATAGCCAAGAGAAACTTTACTTTGTGGGCGCATTTTCGGTCATCTTCTCTTCATGCACTTTAACACTTATCACCTTGATGTCAAAATACCGACATTAAAAGGAGCAAGTTTATTCCATAATGTAACTAGGAATTTAACCAAATCAGTCTTGTTTAACCCTTTCAACAAGGTATCATTTCAGTTAATACTGTCAATTGGCAAAATGGGCGAAACGACCTCACTTTGATGGGAGGTTCACTAATAATTTAATCCAGCAGATCTGTCGAGCTGTTAGATTAAATTATTACGTAGTCTCGATTCAAATTTTTTGCTTTTTATATTATCTACTCGTCCACTACCATTTTTTTCTTAACGCCAAAAGTTATGCACATTCTGTCGAAAGGGTTAACAGCGAACATTAAGCGTTGCCAAACAAGAGTGAATTGGCTAAGTTGTTAGTTGCATCATGGGATAAATTAGCTGCCTTAAATTTTGGAGTTTCGATATCAGGGTGTGGCGGGTTAAATTATTAACTCGGTTTCGTGTTGTTGAAAAATGTATCTCATTTCGAAGTTTCAAAGGGTGAAAATTTGTCGCATACATGCACATGGACAATCATTTTATGCTAATCACTCTGGTATAAAACACATTTGGTGTACTTCTATTGGTACTTTTATTGATTTTATACACACATACCCAAAAGACAGGCTACAGAGGAGGAAAACATCATCGTGTTGAATGACTTATTCACTTAACACTTTGGACCCTGATGGTGTCTTCCAGGTCAGTTCAATGACAGCAATGGGAAGAGTCTATATTCATTACCCTTTGGGGTGCACGTTGCAAATATTGATTGGTTACCCCCAAGTACACTGAGCAATTATCCTACTTGTGAAATTGTGACGTATCATTTCCCTGAAGCGAAACAGCAGATTTTCAGGTTATTATCATTATTATTTATTGGTGTTTAAGGTCACATACTCATGCACAATGGCTAATCGTGACCGTGACAGTTTTACGGGTAGAGGAAGCAGAAGTACCCGGAGAGAACCACCGAGCATCGACGAGCAACTGTCAGCTCCTCAACATTCCAACTCTGTTCAAGCTCCGTTCAAGCAGGGTTCAACGGCTGAAGACATGTGCACCATCGACGTGCAGTACGCCGTGGTACACGGCGTCATCGTGCCCCCGTGTAGGCAATCGGGATAAAGTGCCTTGCCCAAGGACACAATGCGGATCGTTTCGGACGGGGATCGAACTCGGGACCTCTAGCATAGAAATCCAACACTCTACCACTGAGTCACCGCGCTCCCGATTTTCAGGTTAAAGGACTAATTCGTTGAATGCAAATGTGCGAAAAACTAGTTCATTGATTTTGTTAAAAACTGCGATTGTTGTGGTTTTTTTCTTCTCTTTTTGGTAGCATAGGCGGATTCGGGTTTTCAAAAAACCCGAAAACGACTTACAAAACAGATAAAAAGTATAGCTATACTGCATAATTTAGAAGTCAAAACTGAAGAAAATATTGAGTAAAAGAATAGCAGCCAAAAAGCAAATATTATAGGGGTTTTCAAAAGAGACCAAGTTATTCGTGTATCAGTTAATATTTTAATAAACATATTCTGGTAATGCTGTTGCAGAAACAACGTAGGTTTTATTGATATATTTAACTCCTTCCTACTAGTAGTATAGCATGTAACCCAACGCAAGCACCATTAACCAGAGCTTTAGTGGAGCTTCGACAGAGCGTTGGTGAAGCCGACATGAGACGCGTTTTTTTCGCTCTATTTCACGAGATCTGGCAGTGGTTATAGGTGCTCCATGTATACTACAGTGTAGTAAGATGTACTCTAGTTCTGTACAGTTATCCATGTACATGGCTTTGAGCATATATACTACTCAAAGTTTGCTAAGCACCAAATATTTGACACATCATTGTGAAATTTGTTTGTGACATATTTGCGATATATTTGGAGGATACACTTTTCATAACAATATTTCAACTAAGACGTAAGACAGTTAGTTGGATATACTTGGTGCTCAGCAAACTTTGAATAGTATATTATAGGTATGGGATAGAAGAATGATGGAGACGGCTTTCTCGATTTTTTTTCTCCGCGAAACGGTTGATGTTGCTAATGGTCTCGTGACGTCATTGTGCTCACGCGAAATCACAGAGACGCTGCACGCAGGTGATGTCCATGTCGATTTCATGTTGATTACAAGTCGGTTTCAAGTTGATTTCAAGTCGAATTCTAGTTGATTTCAAGTCAATTTCAAGTTGAAGTCAAGTCGATTTCAAGTTGAAGTCAAGTCGATTTCATGTCAAGACCATTTAAGCCAAGTTAAGCAAGGTTAAGTCGATTTCATGTCAAGTCAAATCGATTTTAAGTCAAGACAAGTTAAGTTTAAGTCAGGTCAAGATACCTAAAATCAGTTATCAAGTCGATTATCAAGTCGAAGTCATTCAAGGCAAGTCAAGTCGACTAACAAGTCGATTATCAAGCCAACGTCAAGTTAAGTCTATTTCAAGTTGACTTTAGTTGATTTCAAGTTTAATTCAAGTCGATTCCATGCCAATTTCAAGTCAAAATCAAGTTGATTTCAAATCGAAGTCAAGTCAATTTCAGGTCGAAGTCAAGTCAGTTTTCAAGTCGAAGTCAAGTCAATTTCAAGTCGAAGGCAAGTCAATTTCAAGTCGAAGGCAAGTCAACTTCAAGTCAATGTCCAGTCGATTTCATGCCCAGTCATGGCGATTCAAGTCGATTTGAAGTTGATTTCAAGTCAAAGTCAAGTTGATTTTAAGTTGAGGTCATGTATATTTCAAGTCGAAGTCATGTCATTTTCAAGTCGAATTCACGTCAATTTTAAGTCCAAATCAAGTACATTCCAGGTCAAGTCAAATCGATTATCAAGTCAAACTTTAGTCAAGTGAAGTCGAAGAACAAGTCCATTATCTAGTCGCAGTCAAGACAAATCGATTTCAAGCCCAGTCATGTTAACTTTAAGTCGATCTCAAGCTGATTTCAAGGCGAAGTTAAGTTGATTTCAAGTTGAAGTGAAATCAATTTCAAGTTGAAGTTAAGTCGACGTCAAGTCGAGGTCAAGTCGATTTCAAGCCCAGCCAAGTCGATTTCATGTTGATTTCGAGTCGATTTCAAGTTGAAGTTGATTTTAAGTCGAAGATAAGTTGATTTCAAGTGAATTGCAAGTCGAAGTCAAGTCGATTTTAAGTTGAAATCAAGTCGATGTCAAGTTAAGTCAAGTCGATTTCACATCAAGTCGACTTTAAGTCAAGTCAAGCCAAGTCAAGTGTATCTCAAGTCAAGTCAAGACAATTTCAAATCAAGACAAGTTGAGTTCAAGTCAAGTTAAGATAAGTACGTCGATTACCAAGTCGATTATCGAATCGAAATCAGTCAAGGCAAGTCAAGTCGACTAACAAGTCGATTTTCAAGTCAAAGTCAAGTCTAGTCGATTACAAGTTGACTTCTACTCGATGTCAAGTTGATTCATGTTTGCTTCAAGTCAAGTTGATTTCGAGTCAGGGTCAAGTCAATTTCATGTCAAGTCAAGTCGATGCCAAGTCAAGTTAAAACAAGTCAAGTCAATTTCAGGCCAAGGCAAGTCGATTTCAAGTCACGTCAGGTCGATTTCAAGTCAAGACAAGTCAATTTCAAGTCAAGACTTTTACCCAGTTCACGCAGTCGTTCAACTCATCGATCCAATTCAGTCATTCTTCGATTCATTTGGGGGCGAGGTGGCTCAGTTGGTAGATGTGCAGGCTGCAAGCCGAGAGGTCCTCGGTTCGAATCCCACCTGCGGCAACCGCGTTGTGTCCTTGGGCAAGACACTTCACCCCGATTGCCTACATGGGGGCACGATGACGCTGTGTACTGAGGCGTACTGTACGTCGATGGTGCGCATGTCTTCAACCAATCTAACCCTGCCTGTGCTGCGGTGCAGAGTTCAGAGTTACGATGTTGGGGAGTTGACAGCTGCTCGTCGTTGCTCGGTGGTTCTCTCCGGGTACTCCGGCTTCCTCCACCCGTAAAACTGTCACGGTCACGATTAGCCATTGTGCATAAGTGTGTGACCTTAAACACCAATAAATAAAAAAATAATTCGATTCATTTGTTCAAGCGTTTTGTTCAGTTCAGCTCATTCCTCCAATCCAGTTGTTCATTCCATTCATTTACTTCATTCGTTCACTTCATTCATTCAATTCACTCGTTCTATTTTTTTGTTTAATTCACCCATTCAATTAACTCATTTTATTCCTTCATTTCGGTTCAATTCTTTAAATTCAATTCAATTCAGTTCAATTCAATTCATCTCATCTCAACTCAGCTCAATTCAGTTCGTTTATTTCCTTTCATTTATGTCAGGGCTGCTTGAGAAACAGCCTGATTCAGTCTGAGAATGCACATTGATTGTTAATGGTATTGCTTCCTCGCTGTTGGTTGGGTTGGTCTGGTTAGGACCAACCAGTTTGCGAATTCAGTTGCGGTCATACTTGTATCCGTATGTATTAATCGCCACCCCTATGCTCTTGTTGTTCGTACCTCACATACCATTGTAGTAATAGATGATTTCCAGTCTTTTATTATCAAATCACAATTATACCTATTTAACCTTTTGGAGTCTGTCGAAATTCATGAACCAAACTACCTTATTAAGTAGCTATTCCCCCAGCGAAGTTATGATAACACCAACTTCTTAGCCTAGTGAATCTCTGTGAGTTCAGTCAGCCAGCTAGCCCGTGAAAAGGAAATGAGACACAATGAAAGCCAATAAGCAACAGTTAGAGAAATTCATAAGGGCGATGAAGAATCCTTACACAAACAAATCTGTTTTAGATTGTAATTAAACCTTCCACCACCTATAGTTTGTCCGATACACTTGGACAATGCCCAATATATTTTTGATTCATCTTCTTGAAGATGATTATCACCATCTTTATTGTTTTATGTATATCAAACGGGGCTTGTCATGCTGATGGTGAGCCGGATGGGCCTGGCCATAGCCTAGTCCAAACTGTTTTAGAGACTTCTGCTTATGTAGTAGTACTCTTTCGGGCAAATTTTATGGTGTGTTTTCCAAATCCTGGGCCTATTGGATTTCCAGTAACTAATGGCAAAAAAAAAGAAAAAAAAGACGCATTTAACCATTTCGTATTTTTCATCGCGAATAAGATTTCTCTAAAAAGGAAAATAGCGATGCGCCTGTAATTTTTACAGGGGAACCTACATTCCAAAATAGCGTTGCAACGATAAAATACAGGTACATCGAAAAAAATACACGACGGGAGTATATTTCAATCTCATCGCGATGAAAACTGCACGTTGGACGCGCATTTTTCAGTAAAAACACAAGTCCAACGTATATTTTAGCCAAAAGATACGTTCGACGTGCATTTTTATCGTTGCACTTGGATTTTATCGTTGCAACGCTATTTTGTTCTCTCGTTCGAGAAATTACTCGATAGCTCATTGCTTGATCACATTCGAGTCGTCCGAGCAATGCCAGTTCAAGTCACTGCTCGATAGCTTATTCGATCGACAAGATTCACGTCGTCCCAGCAATATCTGTTCCAGTTACTGCTCGATTGACTTTCAGACTAAACCAAAATAGGCCATACAGACCTTCGTGTTATTCAAGGGATATAACTCCGTATAGGAAGATACGTGGTGTGGGAAATGAAGCGATCAACTCAAGATTCATAAGACCCCACCGCTCGCTTACTGACCATCACATCAGAAAAACCAAGTATACGCCCACAACACGATATGACCTAGCATTTCACACTATATATGTCAGCCGAAGGATGGTACAAGAGATTAGATGGGTTATTTTGTCAGGGCGAACAGCAGACCGATGGAGGTACATACTACCCATACTAAACTACCATACCAGTCCCGTACGAGAAGCCCGACACATCCTGACTCGTACAACGTCATGTCGGATTGTACAGTGGAACATCAAGAACATCCAATGTCGCTATGACGTGGAGTGCGCACAATGACGCCACGACGTCATCAGCAAGAAAACTCACCTTCCTAGCTTTTTTTTAGCTGCGACGTGCAGCTCTATATGTGGCAATGTCAGCCGGTCGGTCGGTCTGTCACCAACGAGTTTAAAAAACACCATAACTCCTAAAATGCTTGATGAAATGACACCATACTTGGTATGCAAGTATATCTTCATGATGTCTACACCCTCTCAATAGTGCATGTCATTCGGATAATTTCTGTCACATTTATGGACTTGTCACAGTAGGTGATAATTGAGAGTTTAAACACACCTGTACATGTACGTGTACGTGTACATGTACACCTCCATAGGATTTAGTGTTAAAATCGTGTACATGTACAAGATTTTTAACGTTTTTTAGGGTGTGTTAGAATATATTTAACACTGAACCGTATGAGAGAAATCCGTAGTTTTACGTACACGTAAATGTACCGTTTTGATTGAAATCGACAAATGGATTTCTCCCATAGGATTCAGTGTTAAATATATTCTAACACACCCTAAAAACGTTAAAAAATCTTGTACATGTACACGATTTTAACACTGAAACCCTATGGAGGCGTACACGGAGATCCACTTGCGGATTTTAGGTCGGAAATCAACTCGTGTACAGACGTTGTGTTTTAATTCGCAAACCCACTGTCGCGTTTCTCAAAGTAGGACTAGCGCACGTTATTGCGAGGTGATCTCAACAAGCACTTGATGGAGATGTTTTGAACGAAGAGTGTTGTCGGTGTGTTAGAAATTCGCAAACCCGCTGTCACGTCTTCCTGAAGTAAAAACTGACACATGTTATCGTTATGACTGAATGAGGTTTTCGTTCAAAAAGAGTCGATTATGAATATGGTCTGTATTATAGACATTCGTGTTTTGTCTTGATGTGACGAAGAGAAATTGAGTTTGGAGGATATTGTTCGAAAGAGTCGATAAAAATATGATCTGTAATAGATATTCGTGTTTTGTCTTGATGTAAAGAAGAGAAATTGACTTTTAAGCGTTCGTTCAAAAGAGTCAAACACTTAGCGGAATGTTTAAACGCATTTTCCGCTCATTTAGGTTTTGAGTGGTAAAATTTTTAATATATTCACGATAGCAATCAGAGAGATGAATAAGTTCTCAGCGTTAAAAATTAGAAAACCAGTTTTCTTTTGTCTGTTGAAACTGTTTTAACAGTCATCAAAGGGATTCTCTCTTAATTCGAGACTGTGTGAATGGTTCTTTGATATGTGAATGGAAATGTTTTGACAAAATGTAAAACTACTGTCAAAATTCGTTAAATCAGAAACCGGTTTGTCATGTACTGCTTAAACGTATTTTTTAAACTTCTCCAATTCAATTAACAGTCAGTTGAGATGTGAATATTTTCAGTTTATTATATTTAAGACGGAAAGATTTTTATTCCTTAAAAACATAAAAATATAATTAAACATTAAATTTTGAAAATAATAAAACAATTAAAAACGAAAGATGTTTTTACAGATGGATTCTAGACACCGAGATCGAATTTTAGAAGAGTTTGAGCGTGCTAAGAAGGGCATTCAGTCATCTGATAGAAGCAGACGTCTTGGTGAGATGGAACTCAAACGCGAAGCCACAAAAATATTTAGGGTGGGTCAAGAGCGAAGCAGGAAGGAGATAGTCGAAGAATTGAGACCCATAAAGGAGAGTTCTTTGAGAATGGGTTCGTTGCCTCTTAGTTTTGGAAATCGGTATTCCGTTCAATCTACACCAGATTACGTTCCCATGGGAATTCAAACAGAGAACGAGTCTGATGATACAGCTTCGACTATCACCACTAGTAGCGTCGCATCGTCTGATGATGATGGCGGTAAGAGAGATCAGTTGTATGGATTTTATAAGGATTCGGAGGGAAGGATTTTTGTAGGAGACACAGAAGTAGATATTGGCGATGATGAATTGATCGTGGGTTCGAACAGATACGAATTGACTGATGGACTGCGCAGATTGCTCCTTTACGACAAGCCTAGCGATTACACGGATCAGGATTTCGACAATTACGGTGACATTCTGGTTCAGACTCACGCCATGAAGAGAAATAACGATGCCAGAGAGACGAGACCCAAAGCCAACAGAGGTTACAAGTGGACGAAAGTGGTGAAACCCATATGGGATATGAACAAGAAGTTCATCGAATCGGTGACTGGCAAAGGGATGAAAACCACTTTTCTTCCGAGCGATTCTGATGCTCTGTCTCAGAGATTAAGTTTGTTGATGGCGAGCAGACGGGCTGGTAACACAGGATTAGATAATCAGATAGTTACTATATCTGACGAATTGTTAAGACAGAAGGTTTTGAATAAAAACCACTATAAAAGGCTGATGAACGAATTGAAGGATTGATGTGTATATAATAAGTGGAGAGAAACAAACAAACAAACAAAAATAAAACAGTAATTTTTTACACTAGAATAATAAAAGTATTTAAACAGCAAAACGATTTACCAGTGAAAAAAACAAAATATATTATAAAAATAAAATATGTTGGTGATAAAGAACAGGGGATACGTCAGAACTTACGTTCAAGGCGGTTCTGGCATCGTCGATTCTATAATGCGAGCGTTCACGAGCGATGCGGGTAGAAAACTCGCATCGACCGCGTTTGAGGTCGGTAAGAAGACGGCTTTGGATGCTGGTAAGAAAGCCGCTTCCGAAGCCAGTGGTAGGATAGCTTCTGTGGCTGGCAAGAGGGCAGCCGACACATTGATCGACAAGTTGATCAGTCCGCCGGCGAAGCGAGCTGCGTTAGAGCGAACGCTGAAAAGTTAGAAAGATTTTAAGGATGCTGTGGTACCCATACAAGATTTAGCCAAAATGACGAGTGGATCTGGATTGAAAAGAACTCGCGACGGTGCGATATAAATAAATAATAACATTAAAAACTGAGTTTGAAAAACATAAAAAAATTGCGTTTGAAAAGAATCTAAAATAACAACAAAAAAAAAAATAAAACAAAGATGAACATTAAAGATATGTCTTGGAATGACGCCGCGACCAAGAGGTCGAATAACGAGTTCTTTCCCAAAAGCATAAGAGGCTTGATAGTGGGAAAATCGAATTGTGGAAAGACCAATCTGTTGATGAATCTGTTGTCCCGACCCGACTGGTTGGATTACGACAGATTGTTTGTGTTTGGCAAGAGCTTGTTTCAACTTGAATACAGATTGCTTCGAGAGTGCATGGATCGTAGATTGCCCAAAGACGTCATAGCCAGAATCTTTGACAGTAGGGAGGAATTCGACAAGAGTGAAGCTCCACTTTCAACCATTTTGGACGGTGCGGCGATGGAACTGATGAAGAGAAATGCATCTTCGAACGTCGAGTGTCGATTTTATGAGAACGCTAGCGACGTTCCGGATCCTAGAGAACTGAAATCGGAAGATAAGAATCTCATGATTTTCGACGATCTGCTTTTGGAGAGACAGAACCGATGTGAATCATATTACGTTAGGGGTCGACACAGCAACATGGACTGTTTCTACCTGTCGCAGAATTATTTTCGATTGCCCAGACAGACGATAAGGGAGAACGCTAATTTTCTATGTCTCTTTCGCCAAGATCTCAAGAATCTCAATCACATCTATGGCGATCACGTCGCAAACGACATGAGCGTGGCGGAATTCAGGAGATTCTGCAAGAGGATTTGGGATGGTGGACTTTACAATTTCGTTGTGATCGATTTGACAAGCGAATTTAATCGCGGAAAATATCGGTGCGGATTTGATAAGTTTTATGTTTCTGATGATAATAAGATAGAGCGTGAAAATAAAATTTAGAAAATAATAAATCTTCAAATAATTAGTTTTGAATAAAAAAAAATAAAATTAAATATAATGTTTGAACATGGAGAATTGTTAGAATGAATAGCTGAGAATACGGCTGCAAAACAATCCATTCAAATCATTGTGAGTGGCGATTCGACTCGATTCGCTACGAAATTCGAACCTTCCATCGAATTGAATAGAGAGAAAAGATACGAGATGGCGTTGGTGAATCTGGAGACTTATTATTCCTTTCCCAACATCACCGAAAAGAATAACTCGTTCAAGTATTCCGACGGAGTGGATTGGTTGGAGATTCGAATTCCCAAAGGGAGTTACGACATAGGCGATTTGAACGATTACATTCAGACGCGAATGAAGACAGATGGAAAGGGAAGCAACAAGATCACACTCGCTCCCAATCCTAATACCTTACAGACGATGTTGGATTTGGAAGATAATTTTCGAGTGGATTTCAACACGGACGATTCTATAGGCAAGATGTTGGGATTCGATCAAAAGATGTATCGAGGCCACGTGGCATCTGAAAATACAGTCGACATTCTCGCAGTCAATAGCATTCTGGTGAACGTGGACGTGATTGCTGGAAGCTACGTGAATGGTAGCGCTCAACCGGTGATCTATTCCTTCTTTCCAAACGTGTCGCCGGGTTATAAGATCGTGGAGCAACCTCGAAATTTAGTTTATCTACCAGTGATTTTAGACACATTGTATAGTCTCAAAACCATGTTGACGGATCAAAATGGTGAACTGTTAGATCTTCATGGAGAGAGGGTGACGGTACGATTTCACATAAGAGAAATATAAAAGCAAAAAAAAAATTGTGTATATATATAGATAACAAAAATAAAATAAACGCAATATTAATTTTACAAAATTATTTTAATATAATTATTAAACAAGAAACAACTGAAGTAAATATATTTTAAAAAAAGAATTATGACACAATACGTGGTTAAAAACGTGAACATATCCGCAGGACAGAGGAAGAAACTTAAGAGAGCATTAACAACTCGAGGCGAGGCGGTGAGATTCAAATTCACTCACGAAGATCTGACGAGAGGCGGTCAGGATTCGATCGCCTGGACCAGAAGTCAAATCAAAAGGATGGAGAAAGCGATTCGCGATGGAAGAGGGTTGGCGGTGAGATTGAGTCCCGCTCAATTGAGATACAATTTGAGAATGAAAGGCGGTTTCCTACTGCTATTGGCAGGAATCGCCGCAAAAAGCATTACCCTTTGCCGCAAAGGCACTACCCTTTCTCGGAAAGACTCTCAGCGTGGGAGCTCTCACGGGACTCGCTAGTTCGGCAGTTGAGAAATTAATGGGTGGCAGCGGACTGTTTTTGAAGAAAGGAGGAGCCGTGTGTCACGTCCACGTAGACGACAGCGGTAAAGGATTGTATCTAGAACCCGTTAGAGGTGGCAACTCTCTGAGAGGAAATGGTCTCTATCTGAAGAGTGGACAGAACATTGAGCGACTCGGCAAGGGTTTGTTGCTCAGTGAGAATTCACCGTTTAAGAATATACCGATTTTGAATATGTTATTATAATATAAAATTGTATAAAATATAAATCATAGAAAGTATAAAATAATATATTTAAAATTAGTAAAAAGGTGGAGAAATAATTTTATCATCAGGATGACGAGGTGGAGAATTTATCACCTGGATGAAAAGGTGGAGAAACAATTTGACGATAATGACAAATATCGCAAGACAGAGAGCAAAAAAATAAAAAAAATGGTTAGACGCTAATGATGGATATCTAAGGAAAGAACTGATGAAAGAGATAGATAAAGCGCGGGATAGACGGTTGAGAATGAGATGCTTTCCACCGTCACCACTACCTTCTGAAGAGAATGGTGATGATGCGAGTGTTACCAAGAGATGCACAACATTCGTTCATAGTTATGATTCAGATAAACAAAAATGTTGTTATAAACGTATCATATCACAAAAAAAAGAAAAAAAGAAAAAGAAGAATCGACGCTGAAAATTGAGAAAAAAGGAAACATTATTATAATATATGGTGATAGTGAAGAAAAAGGGAAACAAAAAAAAATGAGATCTAAAGATGATCTCATTAGGTTTTTTTTTCATTTTTCTTCGCTAAAAATCAATCTCTCTATTGTTTATATTCCCAAGCTCGTTATTAGCATGTTGACACTCATGTTTTCAAGATGATCTCATCACGTTTTTTTTCTTTCTTCTTCGCAAAAAAAAAATCAATCTCTCTATTGTTTATATTTCCAAGTCCGTTATTAGCATGTTGACACTCATGTCTTCTCCTTTTTCGAAAACGTGTTGAATGTTTATCTTTACTCTTTTGAGTTTTTTTACATCGGTCAACTCACTCTCACCACCCAATTTCTCCACGAGTTTGAATGAGATGTTTGGAAATATGTAATTTCCATAGGGCAACGACAAATCATCCTTTTTGAATTCTCTATCCTCGGCAATGACGAAGTTCTGCAGATCGCTTTGGTACTTGTAAATCAAATCGCGCACGGCTTCGTCCAATTTCAAAGGCATCTTATATCTGTTGTATTTGTGCTCTAAGCCCTTCGTCTCGACCTCATTCAATTCGATGGGATCGTGTCGTTGTAATCTATAGATTTTATGACCAAATTTCTTATATGTTTCGACTCGTTTCAATTTCAATTCGCATCTTTTAGGTGTTGTTGTCCTCATGATTGATTATTTGGTTTTTTTGTTTTTATGAATTCTTGCAAATAATAATTTTAAATTTTGTATTTTAATAATTTGTTTAAAAAAAGTTTTGTTTTTTTTTTGCTCCTTATATATATATAAAAAAAAAAGTTTTTTTTTTTTTAATTTCTTTAATGTGAAAAAATGTTTCTGTAAAAAGTAATGAGATCACCTTTAGATCTCATTACTTTTTTTCCTTCTTCTTTGCTAAAATCAGTCTCTCTATTGTTTATATTTCCAAGTCCATTATTAGCATGTTGACATGCATCATTTTTTCACTTACGAAAATGTCTTGTATGTTTATCTTTACTCTTTTAAGTTTTTTTACATCGGTGAACGTGCTCTCACCACCCGATTTGTCCAAGAGTTCGAGTGAGATTATTGGATATATGTAATTTCTATAGAACAACAACAAATCGTCCTTGTCGAATTTTCTGTCTTCGGCAGCGATGATATTATTCACCAGATCGCTTTGGTACTCACAAAACAAATCGAGCATGGCTTCATCCAATTTAAAACACATATGATATTTGTTGTAGTAGCGCTCTAAGCCCATCGTCTCGACCTCGTTCAATTCGATGGGATCGTGTTGTTGTAATGTATAGATTTTAAAACCTAATTTCGTACACGCTTCGACTCATTTCAATTTCAATTCGCATCTTTTAGGTGTTGCTGTCATGATTGATTATTTGGTTTTTATGAATTCTTGCAAATAATATATATTTTAAATTTTGTATTTTAAATAATAATTTGTTAAAAAGTTTCTCTTTATATATAAATAAAGTTAAATTTTAACATCCTTTTTTCGTATTAATTCAATTTTTTTTTCATGAGTTTTTAGAACGTGCAAGACTTCGAATGTTTAAAAATTAGACTTTGCATCTTGCAGTTATCATCATCTATTGAGAAGGAATCGGGTGACATGAACACGCGTCTGCTTCGCGGAAATTTGTTTTGAACCTCGTGCGAGCCTTCGCATAAAAGTCGTAAGAGTTCTATTTGTCTTGAACCTTCTTTTTTAATAGTTTGAACGACATTGTCGATTAATTTTTGTTCGCTAATAGTATTACGATTCGATTTTCTATTGCAAATCGTATCGTTTTCTTTCGAAACACGTAAATATAAATTACGATTTTTTTCTTCTTGGTTTTTTGGAGAATAACGATTTATTAAACAACGTCGACGTTTGTGTCGAGATTCCGTCATGGATGTTGTCATCATGATCGATTATTTGGGTTTTTTTGTTTTACGAATTCTTGCAAATAATGTATATATTTAAATTTTTGTATTTTAAATAATTTGTTTAAAAAGTTTTGTTTTTCTTTAATATGAAAAAAAAAAAAAAATTATGAAATTAATCAAATTTTTGACATTAAGGAACATACAAAATTGATTAATTTCTTGAAAAAAATATTTTTTTCTTTAATATGAAAAACAAAACTTTTTAAACAAATTATTTAAAATACAAAATTCGAAAAAATATATTCTTACAAAATGAAGCAAACAGATAAAAAAAAATTGGAAAATATAAATGAGAAAACCGTACCTCAGTTAAACGAGATTTGTAAACTATTAAAACTTTCACATTTCAGAAATCATAGAACTAAATCAAAAAAAATTGAAGTCATACAGGAACATTTGCAAAACGATGGAAAGGCAAACGAAATGCCGATAGCTACGATGTCAAAAAATGCATCGGTTGTGAAAAATGAGAAGAAGAAGAAAAAGATAGTAAAAGGAATCGAAATGTCAACGTCGAAAAAAACCGAAAACGTTTCGATTGTGAAAAATAAGAAGACGACTAAACAAATAGCCATTGAAGAAGAACTTCAAGTTTCCAAAGAAAAGAAAAGAAAAACTAAAACGAAAACGAGTGATGCACTTCAAATTCTAGGCAAACGAGATATATCAAGCGAAATTCGACAAGCAATAGATGAAGGGAAAGGAAAAGAATATCTAGCATGACTTGCCACGTAACTATTTCAATCGAAGTCCGTAGAACGGAAGAGTGCGATCAAAGGCATTTTTAAAACTTTCAACGTGGTTCCCTCGTTGAAGAAAATCAATTGTTCATGGAACGGGTGAAGAAAAAAGTATTGGATTTGTTTCACAAATACATGGATGTAGGACTAAAAATTAAGATGATACTCCATTGCGTGATGAATAAAATTGACGTGAAGTCCGGCAAGAGCATCGTGAAAAATGCATATTTCAGATCTAAGGTTGAACCCGTATTTCGAGGTTCAGATTTATCGTACGTTTTTGAAAAGATGAAAGACAAGATGTTAACATCTCTCACGAATTATCAACATGAAGGTAGTAATTGGACGTTCGATAAGGTGTTGAAACTCGAAATTCACATAACTAAAAACAATTTGTTGAAAGGGTCTTCCTACGTGAAATTACCGTATTTCCTAGCTAAAAAACATGCCGTGATCAACGTGAAAAATAATGACGATCAGTGTTTTAAATGGGCAGTCACCTCGGCTTTATACCCTGTCAAAATGAACCCTGATAGAGTTTCTCATTATGAGGAGACTTCTAAAAATATCAATTGGACCGGAGTGACTTTTCCAATGCAGTTAAAACACATCAAACATTTCGAGCCTCAAAATCCCACCGTAGCGGTGAACGTCTTGGGATACGATGAGGAAAAACGAACGATCTATCCTCTCAGACAAACTTCGTATCTCGGAAGAGAAAAGACGATTATTTTATTATTGATTTCGAACAGTAACAATCATCATTATTGTTGGGTTTCAAATCCGAGCCGATTACTGTCGAAACAAAATAATAAACATAATGGAAAGATATCTTTATGTTGCAATTGCATGAACATGTTTCACAGCGAAGACTCGTTGGCGAAACATCAGGAATATTGCAACGAAAATCAAGGTGTCGCCGTCGAAATGCCCAAACCCAACACCATCGTGAAGTTTGAAAATCACAATAGAAGGTTAAAAGTACCATTCGTCGTGTACGCCGATTTCAAATGTTTCACCGCGAAAATGAGTTCCTGTCAACCCAATGCTCTTCAAAGTTACGTCGAAAGATATCAAAAACACATACCTTCAGGCTATTGCATTTACGTGAAATGTGCTTTTGACTCGCAACACGACATGGGTCCCTTCACCTACACGAAACAGTATGCAGATGACGACGTGGCTCAAAGCTTTGTGGAAGAGTTAGAATCGAAAATTTAAATGCTATACGACAAATTCAAAACTCCAGTGACAATGATCATCACGCGAGAGCAGCAGGATGAAAATAACAGAGCCACCAAATGTCACATATGCAGACAATCGTTCGATGAGAATTCGAAGGAAAAAAGGAAGGTCAGAGACCACGATCATTACACGGGTCTGCATCGCGGTCCGGCTCACAGCAAGTGTAATTTAAGATATCTATCTGGTGATATTTCACAATCTCTCGGGTTACGACAGTCATCTGTTCATGAAAAATCTCGGCACCTCATACGAAGAATTAAATTGCATCGCGAACAGCGAAGAAAGATACATTTCCTTCACAAAATGGAAGCTCATGGAGGAGAAAAGAGTAATCGACAGAGAGACGTTGGAAGAAAAAACGAAATTCATTCGTAGAGCCATACGTTTCATCGACAGTTTTAAATTCATGTCGACCGCTCTGGAAAAATTAGTCGATAACATGAGCAAGGATAAATTTAAAATCACGAGCGAACATTTCAGAGAGCGAGTAGACATCATGTTGAGGAAAGGAGTCTATCCTTACGATTACATGAATGATCTAAAGAGATTCGAAGACACCGCACTACCTTCGAAAGAAAATTTTTATTCGAAATTATACGAATCCGACATTTCCGATGAGAATTACGAACACGCTAAAAACGTGTGGAAATCATTCGATATGAAAACAATGAGAAATTATCACGATCTCTATCTGAAAACCGACGTTCTGCTCTTGGCAGACGTGTTTGAAAATTTTCGAGACGTCTGTTGTCGAAATTACGATCTGGATGCCGCTTGGTATTTCACCGCAGCCGGTCTAGCGTGGGACACTCTGTTGAAGACCACCAAAGTCCAATTGGAATTATTATCCAACGTGAACATGTTGCTCATGTTTGAAAGGGCTGCGAGAGGTGGCGTCTCGATGGTCTCTCACAGATAATCTGAAGCTAACAATCCCTACATGAAAGAAGGTTTCGATTCGAAACGGTCGACTAAATACATACAGTATTGGGACGCTAATAATCTGTACAGTTGGGCTATGAGTCATCCTTTACCAATTGGAAATTTCGAATGGGTGAAGGAACCGGAAGAGATGCAAAAATGGAGAGACTATCCTTGCATTTTAGAAGTCAATTTGAACTATCCGGAAGAATTACACGATCCACACAACGATTATCTGCTGGCTCCCGAACGAATGGAACCGAACGAAGGAGACGAGGAAAAACTCATTCCCAATTTATTTAACAAACGTAACTACATCATCTACAGCGAGAGTTTAAAACAGTACGTCGATTACGGGATGAAATTAGTCGACATACATAGCACCATTCAATTCGATGAAGAGCCTTGGATGAAAAAATACATCGATCTCAACACGAATCTCAGAATTCGAGCCGAGAACAATTTCGAAAAAGATTTCTTCAAACTCATGAACAAGTGCGTGTACGGTAAATCGATGGAAAACATCAGGAAGAGAACCGACGTTCGACTCGTCATGTCTGAGAAAAGAGCTGAAACATTAGTGGTGAAACCCAATTACAAACACCGAACCATAATCAACAAAAATCTAGTGGCCGTTCACATGCAAAAGATGCACCTGAAGTTCGACAAACCGTATTATCTCGGACCGATCATCTTAGATATCAGCAAGCGATTAATGTATGAGTTTCACTACGATTACCTCAAACGAAGGCACTCACTGGGTGGCGTGGATCAAGAATGGGAAGAAGAAAAATTATTATTTCGACAGCTAGGGAATCTCACCGCCAAAAGAAATAAAGAACTATTTCAACAAATCGATGGTTCGTTACAACACAGAACAAGTGCAATCACCAGATCAAGTGTTTTGCGGTCACCTGTGTCTCTACATTCTCAAGAGATGGTCTGAAGGAGATCGATTTCAAGACATTCTCAATGATTTACATTAGAGAGAGATTTTTTTTTATAGTATATATAAAGATAAAAAATTATTTTAAAAAAATTTTAATCGAATAAAAACGAAAAATAAAATAACATAGTTCATTTTTAATAAACTGCGTTTTGAATATATTTTTCTAAAAACAAAAAATCCCACAACAACATGCCAGTCGATAAATTTGGTAGAAGTGATGACGAAAAAGTCAACCCAAGAAAGAAGAGGAAGACGTTCGAAGTCGACGATAGTTACGACATTGCCAACTTGGACGAACGTTACGTTCAGAGATACGAACCTCGAGAAGAACCTTTGAACATGAACGATAAGAAGCTCTACAATTTTCCCGAGCCAATATATCTCTCAGATGCTGCGACTAAAAAATACGTCGACAGGGGGAATGCCGATTTCGAACGAATCCTGCTAGATAATTACGTGGATAAAACCATGACCGACGATCTGGATATGAAATCCAAACGTTTGGTGAACGTCGCGAATCCCATAGATCCCACCGATGCCGCAACCAAGAAATACGCAGATGACTCTCACGCGAGATTCAGCGAACACCTGAGAAATAGATACGTTCAGAAAATGATGCACTCGGAATTGAACGCCAATTCTAACAAGATAACGAATGTGGCCACTCCCACGAATCCCAAGGACGTGGCGACCAAACACTACGTAGATCTGGAACAGATAAAGTCTGACAGACGAGAAATGAAATCGGATCTGAATGCGGGATTCAACAAGATATTGAATCTGTCGAAGGTCGATGACACGGATGCAGACTCAACCGCGGTCAACAAGGGCTACGTAGATTCTGCCATGATATGATCACAAGAATACCTAGAATCGCAAGTGGACGATCTCTACCTGAACAAACAATCTGGCGGAACCATGGAGGGTGGTGTCGACATGAACGGTAAGAATTTATTCAGACTCAGTCACGATCCAGAATTCGATTCCAGTGCAGTCAGCAGGAAGTACGTGGACGACAACTCAGTCTGGAGAAAGGGTGACATCATGGAAGGTAAAGTAGACATGGGTGGACACGCGCTCACGAATCTACCGGATCCCGTGAACATGACGGATGCCTGCACCCTGATTTCGGTGGTGGAGAAAGTCAAATATGCTAGACAATTGATCACTGTGTGGGCTGAAGAGGCCGGCACCTTAGATGAGGGAAAAGCTGAGTGGTCTTTCGGAAATGGAGGTAGCGGATTGAAACATGGTCAGGTGGGATATCCCATGCCGCTGGGAGGTGAAATCCTTCGAATGAGTCTGGCTTCCTCGGATTTGAATAACAGAGCGGTCGTCAATCTCATGGTGAATGGTGTAGAGAGCGATAAGAGATACAGCATCAAAAAGACTGAGAATCAACACGTGAATGTTAGCACGTTCGGCACGCCTCTCAAAGTGAACGCCGGAGACAGGATTAATTTCGTTACGAAAACCAATAATCCTGAAGCCGCCACTTCCGTGGTGAGGCTACTGATCGAACTAGTTCCTTTGAACAAACAGTGAACGCGTGGAAAATAATGAATTAAAAAAAATAATGTGTGATTATTAAAAACAAAAAAAACAAAAAAAAAAGTAATGAGATTTAGAAAGATGTTCAATCTCTCTAGATCACATTACTTTATTTATTTTTTTTGTTTTTTTGTTTTTAATCATTACTCATTACTTTTTATTTTTTTTTTTTGTTTCTTATTTTTTTTTCACACTCGTCTCTCATCGAATGATCGACATCTTATTTCCGTCCGATTCAAATTGTAATTCTCTGTCCGACAGGACCAGGGCGAAGGCTTCGGTTTTTCTTGGCATGTTCCTATCGAATTGCATCTTGATCTGAATGTCTAAGACGCTACTCTTGAGTCATTCACTCTGTTTACTGACGTCAAATACGAACATGGGATACATCGACTTGTATTCGCCGGGAGACATGTTAGGGTTGCTCATCAATTCGTCTAGACCGTGATACTTCTTTCTAAAATCAGCGGCGTCACCGTACAGTCTGCAGAAATCGTTCTTGTCAAACGACGCATTGTAATCGATTGCTGGATATCTCATGGCGTTCAGAAACACTTGCATGTTTCTCAAACTGCAATGATCGAACAGCGATGCATTCTTTTCCTGAGACCCGTCCCTATCGGTCTAAAATGCAACCACGGTGAAACGCGGTCTCTCAGAAGCGGATTTCACCATCAATCTCCAATCGAAGTGATTTGTGGAGGGAGGAATGCTAGCCATGTCGCACTGTCTCATTCTAAATCCCACGGGTAATTTACTCTTGGATTCTATTATCTTGTAGAGACGCGCTTTCTCCACGATCGAAGGCTCCACGTGCGGAACAAACCACGATATCTTGTGTAGAGTTATCTTACCCGCATCGGTCACAGTGAGTCTCACTATTGCGTCGTCGTTTCCTTTTCGAATCAACGTCAGATTGTGTTTGAATCCGTACATGATCTTGTTGTAATCGTCCGCAAATCTGAAGATGTGTTTCAAAGGTATCCTGAACGAAAACGTTCCTTTAGGTCTGGACGTCTTGACGATGTAGTCGAATATCAAGGTGGCGCCTGCGCTAGCAGGACCTACAGTGTCTTTTACCCACAACTGATTATGTCCTCTGGATTTCGAAAAATCATCAGGATACGTCAAGAGTCCTAACATCATGGTGGCCTGACCGGGATGAAAAACAGATTCTATCTCTTGTCCGGATAGCATGTATTTTATGTTACTGAAAAGATGCATGATGCCATTATTGGCTAGAGTAACCGTGTCGTCGTCGGCGTAGTCGCTCCCATCTTCCTTGGTGAGACGTCCCTGCACCACTATGTAACTCTCGCTAGGATGTACGAATAGATCTTGAGTTTCGACGTTGATTCTTATCTCTCCCGCATTGTTCAAACTTGTTCCGGTTACCGCTTCATATTCATGAACCTCATATTCTTGAATACTTTCATCTTTCACTATGCTTTGTGCTATATCTAGTATATTTGTCATTTTAAAGGATTTTTACATTTTTGTTTGTTAATTAACTTGCTTTCTTTATCTAAAAATAGTTTTTAATTATTTTTTATTATTTTTTTCTCTCTTATATATATGTGTAAACAAGAAAATGTTAAAGAGAGTAAATAAAAAAAAAAATTGTTTTCTTCATCAAAACTTCGTCTTCTGTAATTGTTGTTTGTAAAACTTTCCGATGATCTCTTCTCCATTCAAAGCTTCGATTTCGTAAGTCACCGGATCGGTGTGAAATATTTTGATTATCACGAAGATTTCTGAGGTCCATCGAGGAGTATAACCCTTTTCGAAGTGCTTCTTATAAGCGTAAATTCTCACTCGATCACCGACCACAAATTTCGGCGTTCTAGACTTCTTCCTGATCTTAGATCTTTCAGGATATAGATTCGCGTAGACCCGTTTTTCGTTTCGAGGATCGCTAGCTTCCGCAGGAGTCATCTTGATCGATCTGTGTCTTGTGTTGTTGTAATCTTTGACCAGACCATTCAGAGCGTATATGTATTTCTTGGTTGAATTCGCCGTGAAGTATCTGTGCATCTTTTCCTTCATCGTTTGATTCCAACCTTCCACCACGCTGGCTTTCTCTTCGTTTTCGATCGAGTAGAGGTCTACCAATCAATGAACGTGCTTGTTGTAAAATTCCTTTCCCTTATCCACCCACAATTTACTCGGTTTTCGAGAAGACAAGTCGAACACGCTCTTCAGAGCCTCGGCGACGCAAGGCCCCGATTTATTCTTCAAAGCTCTGATCCAACCGTATTTGGAAAACATGTCGATGACCGTCAATAGATATTTGACGCCCTCGTTCCACCTCGAAAACGATCTCATGTCGACCAAGTCGGCAGACCAAATATCATCCAGACCCTTCACGAACACCCTTCTCTTTCGAAATTTACGCACTATGGGTTTGTGTAACTCCTCGGCCAATTCGCTCGTCAATAATCGTTTCTTCTTCTTTTCAGATGCGCTTTTTTTTTTGAACGCCCCATCCGAATCGACGTTTCACACCGATCAGATTGCCGACCAGCGAACGTTCCATCTCCTCTCTCCTGGTTGGATTCGATATGCCTCTCAATTTCCCCAACATGTTTTTATCGCAGACGTCGTTGCGAGTCTTGGTGTCGGGATGTTCGACGTTGCACAGATTGTGATCATATGCTGCCGCGTCCACCCTATTCACAGGTTTGCTCCAAGATTTGGGAGTCAGATCGACGTTGAGTCTCTTCTTCAATTTCGTTCCGGGTCCCGTGAAACTGTGACCGGGCAGATGCATTTCGAAAGGTAGATTATTGATTATTTTATTCACGATGCCTTTACCTTTGCTCGCGTTCTTTTTTTGACGAAGCGTGTCTTGACAGAACCACACACGTTGCAAATTCCGCGAAGCATCTGTCTGTCGTTTTAAGTTCGCACTTCTCGAGAATTACTCGTCTTGGTAACTCTCTTACACTTTACGCAATATATTTTTTTAAGAGTTATTTAAATTAATTTGTTTTTTTTTATTTTATATATAAATTTAATATTGAATCAATTGTATTCTTATTATATATATTTTTTTTTTCAATCGCTGCTCTTGAGTTGTATCATCTTACTGAATTCCTCCCTGGCCTCTTTCCTCCCCTTTTCCACGAGAGAATCCTTCATCTCTTCCTTGATGATCTGACGAGTCTTGATTCTCATGGCTTCTTTCATGGCATCGTATTTCGTTTTCTCACTCAATATCGCGAAGTATTCACCGTCCGATATCCTACCGTCTTTCAACGCCATAGAGATCATTTCGGATATCGTGTCGATCTTGGAGTCGGCCAAGACGCGAATCTTGTCGTGTTTCCTCGCCTTCAAATATAATTTCCTTCTCAAAAGGTTTCCGAGCGTGCTAAACAATCCGGCGGCGAGAGCCACTCGGCCACTCCTTCTATGGTCAACACGATCGGAATGCCGACCGCGGTCGACAACAATCCGATGCCAGCCGCGTGTAAACCCATGGAAATCGTGATGAGTATCGTATCGATCGCGTTGACGAATTTCATGAAACGCGAATACTTCTTCTTGAGGGAACGACGAGAATCTCTCTCTCGAGTTAGATACTCTTGGATTTTACTGATTTGATCGATGCGAAACCTCTCTCCTCTTTCTCTTTCTTCTCGCGACGGTGCCGTCGGCAAAACGTCGATCGGCTTCTCATCCTCGTCGTCCACTAACGTCGGATACAATTTATTTCTGGTTCTCATTTTTGTTTTTTTCTTTCTAATATTAGATAAAAAATTTATGTGTGTATTTATTTTTTATTTTCTATTCTCCCTTATTTTATATCAACGAGAAAACTTAGACGTATGCTTCATTGAACAGTAATTTCATGATGCATCCCTTATCTCGTAAAGTCAGACTTTTACGCGCCAATTTCTGTTCTTCCGAATTTGTGGGCTTGCTTTGATCCTTACAGTAGAGCAATCTCTTCCAAAACGCGATCACTTCATTGATTTGGACGCGTTCGAACGCCGGTTCGAAATACTTGACGACCATATCTTCCCTTTCCATCCACAGACACGAATGATTCTCGTGATCGAAGTCTAGGTGATACCGACATCCGACGCATCGTTCTAACAAGAGACGACCTAGTTGTTTGTTCACGCAGAATGCGTAGGCTCTCATCAGCATTTTTAAAAGAAACCTTACTCTAATATCCTGAGAATCGCTCATGATTTACGTATTTTTTTTTATTATCTATTTGATTTGATATATTTTATTTTTTTTAAATAACTATTTATATATATTTTTTTCTCCCCTATATATATCAATCAAAAACGTGACAGCGGGCTTGCGAATTTCTAACACACCGACAACACTCTTCGTTCAAAACATTTCCATCAAGTGCTTATTGAGATCACCTCGCAATAACGTGCGCTAGTCCTACTTCGAGAAACGCGACAGTGGGTTTGCGAATTCAAACACAACGTCTGTACACGAGTTGATTTCCGACCTAAAATCCGCAAGTGGATCTCCGTGTACGCCTCCATAGGGTTTCAGTGTTAAAATCGTGTACATGTACAAGATTTTTTAACGTTTTTAGGGTGTGTTAGAATATATTTAACACTGAATCCTATGGGAGAAATCCATTTGTCGATTTCAATCAAAACGGTACATGTACGTGTACGTAAAACTACGGATTTCTCTCATAGGGTTCAGTGTTAAATATATTCTAACACACCCTAAAAAACGTTAAAAATCTTGTACATGTACACGATTTTAACACTAAATCCTATGGAGGTGTACATGTACACGTACAAGTACATGTACAGGTGTGTTTGAACTCTCAATTATCACCTACTTGTCACCAACGAGTTTGTTTGTCACCAACGAGTTTTTTTGTTTGCAACGAGTTTTAAAACATCATTGGCGTTGCACGAATCGTCACAGCTTCTGTACTGTGACAGTGCGCTCTAGTTTTATCATATACCTGTAATATATGTACAGATACATGAATGATCACACATAACCAGACTATACCTTACTATACAATAGTATACACGCAGCACGTATAGTCCTAGTTAGATCCAGTTTGATGGATCGTAAAACACACCTCATGTCGGTTCCACCAAAGATCTGTGTAATTCGACCCGTTTGGGTACATGCTGTGTACAAAGCCCACAAATAGGTATTTATACCATGCTCACCTATGTTACTACCCGTGAAAAGCCTGTAGGTAATTTTTTTAGCTTTTAACCCCGCTACCGGTGTAAAGCTTCTACTGCGGTTAAAAAAATACTCCTATAGCCGGGAGTTCATCCAACTTGACCTTTGACAGGACGCAATTTGCCAGCTTCCATACATTCACACTTCGCGATGTTTCATTCAAACATACAACGTTTTGTTGTACAATCTACTACGTGCAATGACTTATTAAGTTTAAAATACCTACAACTAAATATTTAAAATAAAATTTAAGAATTTTAAATAATAATTTCACTGACTGAAAAAGCAAGGTAAATTCAATCAACTTTGACGATGTGTCTTGCTGTCAATCAAGTATTCACGTGCATCCGGTAGTACTGCCCACCGGCGCAGATGTAAACAAAACAAACTCGTATGTTTGCGATAGAAAATATCGTTTTTTCTCCATTTTAAGTGCCAAAGTCGATTATTTATTAAGAGCATGGTATAAATAGAACAAATAGGTACTAGGGTCGGTAATCAGATTTAAACCACTCGTAGAATAAAGGTTTTAACCACTCGGAAGCCGAGTGGTTAAAACCCTTATAGTCCAGGCATATTAGACATAAAAATGAGAAAGTAAGGAAAAAAATCGGATAAAGCTGGTTTTTTTATATGTTTCCGGGACACACATTGCGGATAAAGTGTGAAAAGTCCTCGCGAATCCGAGTTGAGCTTTTTTTAGTTATAGCGTTTTTTTGATGAAAAAAAAAATTAAAAAAAAAATTCGACCCAGCTCCATATTTCTCATTCTTATTCGCCTTAGTAGGGTGAGAATCATAAATATCGTGCTGAATTATATTGAGAATACATATCCCCAACAAAAAATGCCAACTTTGTACCAATCCTCACACTCAATGGTGAAATATTCACGAAAATGTACAAAATTACGAAAATTTTTTTATTGTTTTCATACACACAACGGTACACAACGTCCATTAAATCAAATCTACGACTACTTTGGGAGTTAAATTATATATCAAAAATTGCAGAAAAGCAGTGGCTTTATAATGATATATAACAATAGTAATTTATTCCATAATGAACTGGTGAAACGTGTGAAATATTAACCATACCCCCTAAACTCAAATTCAAACGGCATCGACTTTTCTCATTCAAATACCGTATTATAGCATCATTGTTTCAATTTCCATGTTCGATTAAATCACATTATATCAAAGCAGTGGAGATTGTGTCTTCGTCAGATAAGTTGACAAAAGTTTTCGTTAGACTCGGCGGCTTCCATATGATTATGTCATATTTAGGGGCAATTGGTTCGATCATGGCTGGTAGCGGCTTGGATGAACTTTGGGGGACTGTTTATGCTGGTGGGTCAATCCATCATTTGATCAGTGGTCATGCATATTCAAGAGCAGTTCGTGCCCATTTGCTAACACAAATTGCCATTACAAAACTTGTGTTTGAAGAAAGCCGAACACTAGATAACATAGACTGCACAGAAGTCAATGAAATATTCTGTGGACTTGCCAGAGGTGACTGTACAACAGCTGACGCTGTCAATCAAGAAAGTGTCAACCATCTACTGTCAAAATTACTCGAACTGCTCCAGAATGCGTCCGTAGGACGAACAGGAAAGCTTTGGGTACAATACTACGAGCAAATAGGTCTTCTCCAGTTGTTCTTGAGAGCAGAGCGCACAGGCGACTGGGAACTCCACACATATTGTGTTCGCAATATGATTCCAGTATTTCACGCAGGTGGTCATTTTGCATACGCAAAAAGTTCTCATCTCTATTTGCAGCAGATGAATGAGCTAACAGAAATAATGCAACAGGATGATTTGAAGTTGTTCACTGAGAAAGGTTACTTTACCATAAGGTGCTCAGATAAATTCTGGGACGGGATATATTCTGATCAGACCATAGAGCAGTGTTTAATGAGAATGTTCAAGCTCCCTGGTGGTCTCACACATGGCAGGGGAATAACCGATAGCACTGTTGCGAAATGGGTACATGGACTACCTCTTTGCCTTCCGATATGTAATGCTCTCGAAAATTTTGTTCATGTTCACACTGGTCATGGCGAACAACATCGGGATCTTCGTCAAAGTTCACAATTGACTGATGCCAATGATATCACCAAATTATTGAACTGGCTCAGAGTGCATTCCCCCTTTCAGAATAGAGATCCACTACAATTAGTCTCTATAGCGACCGGGCTTATGGCCGACGAAACTGTGAACTGTGACCAAGTTCGCAAAATTGGTGAATGTTGCGTATCGAGTGTTGTAAGCAAAACGTTCAACAGCATCAAACTACGACGTGTTGACACTGTGAAGAGTCTTTCGCATCGATGGCAAATAGCATCAAAGTCCGTGGAAGTAAGGTAGTGATTGACCCCACAATTCTGTTCAACCGCATCACATGTGTTATTCAGTCACAAGCAGAGATGGAAGAGTATCTCAAATATGAACTCGCCCCGAAACCACCAGCATTGTTTGATCCTGCTGGAATGAGGAAGACACAGAAAAGCACGCTCGGTAAGATCCTCAAAACATACGGTTCCGAGCAAACTAAAATCCCAGAACATTCTCTGTTTGTTGTAGATGGTGGATTTTTATTGAGGGCAGTTGTATGGCCTAAACAGTTGTCATATAAGGACATATGTACATCATATTCCAATTATCTAGTGAGACATTTTGGGGCGAACGTCGTGGTTGTTTTTGATGGTTATGCTTGTACAATGTCGACAAAGGGCATGGAACAAGCCCGTAGATCTAAAGACAGGTATTCCATTGATATCAATATCTCACCCGAGTTACCAGCCACCACACCCCAATCCGATTTCCTTGCAAATGCCAAGAACAAAACCCAACTGATCGATCTTCTAATGCAGGAGCTATCTGCTATCAATACTCAGTCCAAGCAGGCCGAGGCTGATGCTGATGTACTGATAGCCGAAACTGCACTTGACATCGCTCAAGATGACAACAATGTTGTCGTTGTGGGAACAGACACAGACTTGTTAGTCATTCTTACCTCTCGAGTTCAACCGGGATGTAATATTCACATGATGTATTCCATTACCCCAAACTTACTAGTTTCAGTTAGTGAAATAGCAACCAAAATGGGTGACCATAGAAGCAACCTCCTTGTAGCACATTCTATAAGTGGTTGTGACACTACTTCTGCACTCTTTCGAGTTGGTAAGAAGAAAGTATTCAGTACAATTGTCTCCGATGTTACTAGCGACTCACAACAGTATGTCAACACAATTTTGGCGGATGACAGTACACCAAGTGCAGTAGCCGCTGCCGGGGAACAACTTCTCCTGATCTTATACGGGAGTAAAACTGTTTCCTCTCTCGACCAATATAGATATGTCACTTACAAGCGTTATGTAGCAAAATCTAAACTGAATAAACCCATCGACCTAGCCTCACTCCCACCAAGCAGCGATGCTGCACAACAACATGTCTACAGATGTTATCTCCAGGTCCAACAATGGCTGGGCACTTCGCTTCCTCCGACGGATTGGGGGTGGTCGCTAGACAATGGACTTCTTGTACCGACTGCAGCCACAAAGCCATGTGCCCCCGATAACCTACTGAATCTGATCAGTTGTGGTTGCAAGAGTGCTTGTACAAAAAGGTGTGGGTGTAAGAAGGCAGGACTCTCTTGCTCAGGTTTGTGTAATTGCAGTTCGGATTCTTGTAACAACCACAGAAACACTGTCCTGTCGGAAATTTCTGAGTTCGATGAATAATATGTATATAGGTCATGTCATTTCTGTATATAGCGTTGATAATAGTCAATGTAACTTAATCCATGTTGATTGATTTGTACATTCTGTAAATATTATTTATTGATTTTTGTACATTCTGTAAATATTATTTATTGATCTAATGCTGCCAGACACAGACGTGTCTGTTCGGCCCCAAGCCCGAAAATAGTTGAGTTCTCATGCTGACGAATTTTATGCCAAAAGGGGAACTCGGCCAGAAGCAGAGGGGGTCTTCCATAATGTCTATTTTGTAAGCAATGATAAAAGTCTTCAAATGGTGGTGGATTTTTTATCGTCTGTCCAATTAACATCCCGTTCTGTACTACGACCCTTTGGGCAAATCCGTTAGGAAAATCGTCATTTTTTGCGTAAATCCAATACTTTTTTTGTGAATTTTCAATAATTTTTCGCAGAATTTGTCACAGAATGCACATTTTCCTCTAGGTAAATGTATATTAGACATTATGTCGCTCGAAATACGCGTAAACAAAAAATACAGTTGGATCAATTCGAGGTTACAAAGTTCGTGCGATTTTTTTTATTTTTTTCAAACGCGTTTTCGAAAAAAGGCTGTAGAAAAAAAAGCTCAACTGGGATTTTAGGGGACTTTTGTCTAATCATTCAGTGACATGTACTCGACATTCTCTGAAAAATTCAGCTTTCTCCGATTTTTTTCCCTAGTGAAACCTAATGTTCTTGGGCTATTATCCAACTCTTGGTTTAAATCTGATTACCGGTCCAATTAGTAGTACCTATTTATTCTTTATGTTTCCATATTTCCGCATTTCTACTGCTCACGGGATCCATATAAGGTGCAAGTTCTCGATTACCTCTCATTATTTATTATACACGGCTTATGACCCCTCACTGAAACAACCTTGCAGTCCTCGTTCTAAAGCGGAGGTCATAAGATATATTTTGAGGCAAAACTGAACAAAATTAGTAGGCTAATACCTTTAAGAAATATTTTTTGCAAGTGTCGTCTGTCAGACATATTCAGTAAATAGTTAAATGTTTTTGCATTTATTCGATATAATATGCAACCGATGTTTCAGACAAAGAAGTGCATGCCATATGACACGTGATATTGATTTGCTCTCATCTGTAGTCATAAGTACACATATGCAGGCTGATAATGCCAATGCATGTATCGATTATTTTATTATCAGCACCTATCGATTTATATCCGGTCAAAATAACAACGAGTGTTGGTAATTCAAAATAATTCAACATCTGAAATCGACTTAACGTTTCTTTCGCTTTGTTATTTTTCCGATATAGATGTTGAATATTTCCACACTGAAGCGTTTAAATAACTTATAGGAACTGGAAACGGCAGAGACATAGTAAGTACATAAACTAGTTTTAATAATCTGCCATTTTGGGTAGATTGGGGGTTTCTTTTGTTCAGATTAGACCTAATTAACCATATATGAGGATGGATTATAAATCGAAATCATCACTTGGTCTTGTACTCGTGTTGGAGGTTAACCATTATTCAGTGGTGTCGCCAGAAATTCCCGACAGGTGGAGGGCGGGAGGGGGGGGGGGTGCTTCCTGATGCGGTGGCTACGGTATTCCCAGACAGACAGGCAGCACAAATAAAGGAGGCAGTTTCCCCGACTGGAGCGCTAACCCTCCCCGATACTGGGTGGGTGGGGGTGCTTTAACCAACGCCCACCCCTTGCTTAGAGGCGGCCCATGCCCCAATTGGGACGCGGTTGATGACAACGCAGTACAAAAATCTATCTGTACTGTGTCATCAGTGGCGGAAAAGCAATTCCCCCAAGCGGCGATGATCACTTGTAAACTAATCAGGAGTTTGTTTTAATTGGTGGTTTTGGAATAGCTTTATTCGCTTCGACCCCATAAAACATCGTCCTCAGGGATGCAGCTAAGGGGTCTCGGATGGGGGTGGGGTTGGGGCCCGACCATCACTATATAATTTCTCACAAGTGTGCAGATGGTTAATGTTCATTTGTCAGAGCGTTTCCGAGGGACCATCACAGACCCCTACCAACAAGAGGTGCACCCACTTAGAATCTCGCGCGCTCTTCCCTGTCACTCATCTCGCCCCTCGCCATTTTTTGCATCCATCTGTATCCCTATTGTCTATTCATAACATTGATTGCCAATTTTCACCTGACGCTGTTTACCATTATATGCACTTTTGCCACAGACAGAACAAACAAAGTGATCCTGAAAGTGGATTTCATGGAACGTGGAACTGATGATGCCAGAAAAGCTGATGTCAATACATATTTGGACCTCTTCATTAATCTGAATCTATTTTAGAGTGAACTCATCATGAGATTTCAAGTGATGTGTGACACGGGCTGTTTGTTTACCCCAATTTTGGGGGAGTTTGCGTGCAGACGACAGTTGATACAATGTGATGTCCCTTTATTCACAAGATATTTTTTTTACCTCTTTCATGCTCCTGTTACAGATATTCCAATCAATAAATGTGTAATTCACCTTAAAAACAAGATATTAACACAATCTGGGGAACTATGAAGTGAAATCATAAAACTAAAGCTGTGATGAGTTTTCATCCATAATGGTGGTGTCATCAAACATTTGGTCAAATCAGGTCTCGGTCTTGATTGAGAAACATTTCTTGTGTTGATTCAAAGAATATGAATGTTTATCGATTGTTTTTATTCAGTCGGCTGAAATATTCTTGTCGTCTGTATCTAACAACATTCGATGGACTATTCTTAGGGCCGGACTCAGGGGCGGCGGAAGCTCGATAAAAGTGGAGGGGCACAAATTGACAATGCTACCATGGTTCGACCCAGTGTGGAAGACGTTAAGCTACGGTCCCACCAACGTGCCGTCAACCCTACGTCTGAAAATGGAAAAAAACTTGTCAAAACGTTGAGAAACGGTAGGGGAACGTCAGTTGTACTTCAACAAGCGAGATGAGACGTGGAGATGATTGCGAGCGTAGGGTCAAAATTCCAAACTTTTCAAGAGTTTAAAATTACGCCCCAAACGTGGCGTTTGTACCCGGTGACCTTAAAAACTTGACAAAACGTAGTGAAAGCGTAGCCTGTACTTTACATGCGTACGTTGTACTTTGTGAGCGTAGCCTGTACTTTTCAAACTTGACATAAACGTAGTGGATCAGTTATGACAAAAAATAATTTTCCCAACACCTACTCGGCGTTTCTGAAAGTAAACATCACGTTTCACAAAGTAAGCATGAAGTTTAATCTACGCTTGTAAAGTAAGGACTACGTTAAGTAAAAGTACAGGTGAAGTTTCATTCCAAAAATCTATTTTCTCCACGTTTCTCTACGCTTGGTCCACGTTTGTGAAATTTAAGTAAAGTACAGGTGGCGTTAGCATCACGTTTGTGAAAGCACCTGCCGCTTGGGCTACGCTTCTCTACGTTTGGTCTAAGTTTGATGTACGCTTCTGATTCGTCGGGTCTCCTCTTCCAATTCCACAACCAGGTTATCATAAAAGCCATACTCTGGTCTACGCAACAACCAGGGTCGCACCCAATGTAGCCTCTCTGCCCTAGGCCTTGGTTCTTCCCTCTGTAACACATTCACCATCTGGATGGCATTTCTAAGCCCCTCTTGTTGTACATGCATAACAGCTTGTAACACACGTCCAACTTGTATTACATCATTTGCCATTTTTCACCAAAAAATGTAGAAATCTCAAAACTATTTTTGGGTATTCTGATGTATTCTCTTCAGCATCACATTCACAAATGAAATGTCATCGAGAGTTGGCGAAATATATGTACTCAGGGACCAAGCGTCACCAAACTTGGTGCAAACGTGAGGGAAAAAGAAAAAATATATTTTTTTTTTGAAAAATAAACGTAGGATTGACGTAGTATGTACTTTGGAAACGAACCCCAAACGGGTTAATCGTCAGCTAAACGGACATTGTACTTTGCAAACGTCTTAAAACTTGAGTAAAACGTGGAAAACGTAGGGTAAACGTAAGATGAACGCCACAAACTTACACCTAACGTACACCGTTTGTCAATCGAACGTGTGAAAAAGTATGAAAAGTCTGAAGAAACGTAACACTTACGTTGCAAACTTCACCCTAACGTGACCCAAACTTCATGAAACGTGCATGAAACGTACAATCTGGACGTAGAGAAACTTCAAGCGACCTTACATCTTACTTTTTAGACGTAGACATGCGTAGGCTAAACCTACATCTAGCGTTAGCTTAACGTAGATATCTACGTTTCATCAAGTTTGAAATGAAACTTGGAGAAACGCCAGATTTTAAAAAAAGAAGAAGATAATTCATGAAACGCCGACTAACGGCCAGCAGCGTCGTCGGTGGGACCGTAGCTTTACAATCGTATATCGGTAAACGTACCACGACTCGTAAAAGTCTCCCGTTTAGATGAATATGCCGCTATGTGGTCACTGTCCTGTCCGTTTCTTCTACTTCTACTTCAACTATCTTCCAACCCGAAGGCCCGTCTTAGGGTTGGAAGGTAGTTGAAGTAGAATAAACGGACCGGAGCGACAGAAAGTTGGATTCTTTGGCTAAAAATTGTTTGGATTTGCAAATAATGTTACAGGAATGCCGTATATTGACACTATTTTAACTCATCGTGTAAATGCGAAACATATCTGTGGAAAAAAAGTGGAGGGGCATGGCCCCCTGGCTCCGCATCCTCTGGTTAGACTGGTTGGAAGCCATAACAGCGTGGAATTTCTTACATAATTGCACTGTTGACCTGAGATTTGGGGTGTTATCGTGGTATAGCAGGTTATTTGGAGACAATCGGTGCTTTTGTTTTCGACATCCTTTGTCGGGTAAAAGGGTCAAAGCAAACCTCGAATTTTACCACAATAATTCATGACAACATATAAATATCCCGTCAAGTCATTCTATTTCTTCAACATGCAATGCCTCAAAACCAACCAATTAAATATTAATGCAGTTTCGTTTGTTTTGGGATTGCTACCCCACATCATTTCATTTGCATCACTCTACTGGGGATTTTCAACAAACATATGGATTACTTACTCATTGGGAACGGACAAAAGAAATATTGTTTGAGGATATAACTCATTAGAGACAAAAGTAACATTTGATTTCACCAATAGAATCCTCATAATCAAAATGATTTTCATTTGCTGCCAGTGAAGATGGGAATTTTGCTGTATCATTTGGAAGATGCTGTAAAGTTAGGTCCATGCTGACACACCGAACTCTCTACAGAAGTGTGTGCCAAACGATGGATGACATTACACGTGAAAACTGTGGCATGTGAGCTTTCTCTAATTGCTGGGCGAGACTTAATATTTTCATTTCATGGAGAGTGAAATGCTATTGAAACTCTATCAGTACGGTTTTCAACCAATTATATTATTTATTTATTGGTGTTTAAGGTCACATATTTATGCACAATGGCTATTTCAACCAATTAATAACAATAATTGTGCGAAAAAGATAAAAGAAGCACATGCATAGTTTCAGACAAAGGCTCTTCGGGTTCGATCACGAAGTCCAAGGGCTGAATGTTTTTCACAGGGACGAGAGTTCTTGCCTGGGTGGCCACTCTATTCCTTGCCTGTTTCTGTGGGCATTCACTATCAATTTACCAACCTAATGAGCGACATCGGCATATTTGTTATAACCAAAAATCATATCTATAGTTCTAGGGCTCTGCGAACCTCCAATTTCAGGTTGAATCGAATGAATCGAATCCCGAATCGGATCTCACCGCCTTTAAAATTATGAATATTGCACCTTCGTACATCCGTAAATATTGTGTCTCCACTCAAGTACTGTGTGCAACGACGACTCGTGCAAACCAAGCACAAAAAGCCGGGAATATTCCAGAACGGAATCAATGTAATTTCGGAAGCGGAACCTACTTGAACTCTTCCTCTATCATCAGGTCTCCTGTACAGGAGACCTGATGATAGAAGAAGAGTTCAAGAGGAGACACTTTGTAGGATTTTGAGAACTTCTCGACAAGTCGAAAATATTCGAATCGGCGCGGTTGAAATCGAATCGAATCAAATCATGGCGACTATTACGAATTGAATCGAAACTCAAAGCTTCGCAGGGCCCTAGGCTGGGTTGTTCTTGGATGGTCCATTGTGTCAAAAAACACCGCGAAGTTGAAACTCCACACCGGCATAAACATTTATCCTTACAAAACCAAACAATACAGAAGTAAAGTTTCGGCCAATGAACGTCCTAGTTGAACCTGGAAACCCAGCTGAAACTTAGCTTGACCTTCTTATGCTTCTTCGTGGGAATGGGGAAGGGGAGTCCTTTGAGGGATACTCCACTCTGTGGGAGAATGTAAAGCACTCGCCATGTAACGGATGATTTTAAAACTTTGAACCCAATGCCATCAGTTGGAAGATCCCATGTACATCATTTGGGGATAGACCAATTAATATTTCTAGCCGTTGGGCTGCATGCTGAACATATTGACTGGTTTATCCCGAAATTCACTGAGCAACCATTTGCTTTGTTAAATTAGAACGCACTGTGTTCCTGGACTGGAAAGGTGGGTTACCAGGTTCACTTGGTTAACTACTAAACGACGCACACCACTCGGCTATTGGCAGACCCTGCAATCTTTTGAAACTAACAATTTACTCTAATTCATAATACAGTTGTTTTATCATTTTGTTCAGTAGTGTTTGTAACCATTCTATCATGTTATGTTAAAAAGAAACTGCCCACAAAGCAAAATTCAAGATTCAAAACAACCACAACAGGGACATAAATGTTCCAGGAATTTGCTAACGATTGAAAAATTTGCACTGACAGGAATAGGTCTGCGGTGATACTGAAATACGATAGATTTAGATGACACGTTTTTATTCCGATAAGATGGCAACATAACTTCACTCCTTTATCGAAGTAAAGTATTTATCATTTATTCCCCCTCCATCATCCCCTGACATTATCACGTGTTAATTGCAGTTCAGATTTGAAAAACATCTTCATCTGTATGTAAAAATAGCTTCTATTTAATCGACTAGAGGATGTTTTGTCTTCATCAACACTGTTAACGAGTCCAGTGATTTGCATATGCCATTAATGACGTGGAAATAATTGCAACCTCCCTAGGGCGATCTATTTATATATATGCTCTTCGACTGACTTATCTGATTATATATCCACAAAGAATTGTTCTACAAAGGCTTGCAGTTAGTATCACAATATTCCCTTTGTACAATGAACAACAACCTAAATCAGTTTGCTTATTCATGAATATTCTGTGATACTGCAACCATCTGTAACCATTGGTCTGTCTACGTTTTCATGCTCCGGTAACATTTCTTCAGTTGATTTATTTGCTGAGATCTCCCAATGGTGCAGTGGAAACGAAATGCCGCTGGGCGGCAATATCAGAAGAAAGAGATTGTATCAATGTTTTCATGCATTCGCAGGTCTTTTGTGCATTGTATAAAGGCAGACAATCAGTTTTAATAATTTAGATAAGAATTTCAATAAATCATCTGTCGCTTTTATCAGTGCAGCCTACTAGTATGCATATGGGATGGACGTTTTTTTAAAGTTGTATGAAGTGCGTAGCAATTATACAAAACTTAACACGCTCACCCCACATTCATTCTCCGATAAAGAGACAGATAATTCAATTCCATGGTTATAATTTAATTCAGAATGTTTGTTCGTATTATGCTGTACCCTTACGCTATCGACCTCTGCGTCATTGCATACATATCATTGCCGTGATAAAACTTTTGTGGAGACGACACTTTTTATTATTTTCAAAATCGGCTTATATATGCTGCCTCGAATACTAAAGAGAAAAAACCAACGTGAAAAGCCTAGGTGAAAACTAACAAATAAACCACCTGTTGAAATTTGTTTTCCTACCGTTTGAATGTTCTTGCTTTGGCTCGCGCATTTGTCAAATAAGAAATTATGGGCGTGTCCAACGATGCTGTCTATAGCCTATGTTCTATGGTAATCGATTTGCTGGCATCTGATTGGTCGAGATGAGTTTTTCATTACCTGATGAATAATTTTCATATCGCATAAAAGTTTTTGCTTTTTTCCCCGTTAATCTGTCCAAAAGTGTAGGCGTGTCGAACGGTGCAAATAAACTGTAAATATATCTCCCCCGGGGCGAGAAGTTGTATTTCCTTGACTTGTTACCCTAAAACAATATTTTGTAATTGTTCATTGAAAAGTGAGTTGGGGATTGTACTCTGTTAGGCTACATTCATTATAATACAGGTAAATTAATTTACAAATTAGTGTCTACATGGCTTGTGCAAACTAGCTTTTCTCTTGGGTACAAGAGAATGTGCATTTTAATTTTTGCTGAAAGGTATAAAACTGTCAATATATATCATCGTTTAATAGTAACATTGCATAAATGGCAAAGACTTTGACAGGCTCATGGTACATTATAGTACAATCAGCCACTCTACCTTAACCCTCTGAACTGGAGAGGCCATTTGTTTCGGACCAGGAACATGATGCGTCACAATTCCATTAATTAGGATGAGTGCTAAGTGTGTGTGAGGAGAGTACCAGTCAATATTTTCAACGTTCAGCCACAAGGCTGCACGTTGAAAATATTAATTAGTCTATCCCCAAATAATGAATATGGACTCTTCCAATTGTTGTCATTAAACTGGCATGGAATATACCACCATGGTTCAAAGGGTTAAACAGTGAAAACGGAAATGAATTATTCGTCGCTTTACCGGAGAATGAATGTGGGACGGGTGTGTTCCAATAAAGCTACAGATGATTCATTTGAATTCTTATATATCTACCAAGACTGCAGATCTTAAAGATTTTCGACAGGCCTATGAACTTTGGTGTGTGCCCTCTACGCCTCTCTGTATCCGCGGCCCTATGTGTATGATTTTGAAATTTTACATAAAATGAAATTCAAATGTTATATTCAAGGTTAGGGTAAAAAGAAAGGTTATGAGCCCCCACTGGAACGAGCGTGTCAGGCTCGTCCACTGTGTGGTTAAAAGGTATATTTCTGATGCATAAGTTGAAAAGATAAAAAAATTGAATGGCGCTTTTTTCTGAATAGCGCTGGTCGTTATGGCCGTTCTGTCGGGACCAGCGAACCGCGGGAGATGTTTGTTTTTCTCCTCTACTCGAAGACGAAAGATAAATATTAAAGCTTTTAGAAGGTGGATTCTGCTTAAAGCCTAAATCTCTAGTTGTCAGTTGAATCAGTAGTTCCTTTCCTCCTTTTTCTATCTCCTAAGTAGCTACTGTCTGTTCTTAATGGCCATGACTGCACGTTATGATGGATGTGGTGCGTACGAGCAGAAATTTAAATAAATATGCAGAATTTTTTTATGTTATAATTCTTCAAGTTTGTAGTTGTGAGATGATGATGTGCAAGGAAATATAAAAAAATGGCGAATAAAGGTAAACCATCAATGGCTTAATTGGTAAGATCTAGTTGAACTCTGTGCAATGAGAGGTTATAAGCTTTATGTTTCAGAGGCAAAAGATGAAAATTTATAAAGTTTTTACTAACCATTTTAACACTGAGCTTCTGAATGGGATGACACTAAAGAATACAATTTATATAAAAATAGGTGTATAATTTAATCACAGACCTGTTGGGATGCTGCGTTAAATTATTGCTGATGTTCCTCATCGATTAGTTTTACACTGTATCATCTTGTCATGGGGACGGGACAACCGTTACTTATTTCCAGTTCCTTATTCGACAATCATTATCAAACGATCTATCGGTTGATAACGAATGTCGACTAAGGAACTGGGAATAAGTAACGGTTGTCACGTTCCCTTGTCATGGAGTGCTACAATTTTCTTTTCGCTAAATTTTATGCATAAATACTTCAAAGTGTTAAAGGTATTCAAGTAAGGTCCTACGAAACTTCGAAATTCAATTCGATTCGCAATAGTCCCCATGATTCGATTCGATTTCAATCGTGCTGATTCGAATATTTTCGAATCGTCGAGATGGTCTCAAAATCCCACAAAGTGTCTCCTCTTGAACTATTTTTCTATCATCAGGTCTCCTGTACAGGAGATTATAGAAGAAGACTTCAAATAGGTTCCGCTTCCTAAATTGCATTATATATATTAATTTATTGGTCTTTTTAAGGTCACATATTTCTGCGCAATGACTAATTATGATAACGACAGTTTTACGGGTGGTGGAAGCCGGAGCACCTGGAGAGAACCACCGAGCAACGGTCAGCAACTGTCAGCTCCCCACCATACTAACCCCACACAAACAGGGTAGGCATTGGTTGAAGACAGGTGCGCCGTCGACGTACAGTACGCCTCAGTACTCAACGCTACCGTGCCACCACGTGGACAATGGGGGTGAAGTGTCTTGTCGAAGGACACAGCGGGGTTGCCGCAGGTGGGATTCGAACCGAGGACCTCTCGGCTTGCAGCCTACACCTCTACTTACTGAGTCACTGCGCCCCCTCCTAAATTACATTGATTCCGTTCTTCAATATTCCACTTTTTGCTTGATTTGCATGATTTGCTCGAGTCGCCGTTGCACACAATACTTGAGTGGAGACTGGCAATATTTATGGCTGTAAGACGATACAATATCCACAACTTGAAAAGTTGTGAGATTCGATTCGAGATTCGATTCGATTCGATTCGAGATTCGATTCGACCCGAAATTGAAGGTTAGCAGGGTCCTAACCCAGCCTAATACAATTCTTCACACACCTTCGGTTGCCAAGCCTCTTATATAAACTTTTTATTTACCTTTCATTGCTTAGTAATCTTAAGAGGTCATCTAACCAAACTTTATTATTATCTATTTTGTGAACTTTGAAACAATATATATATTCGATTAGACGTTATCTCAGTTGGTATGGAGGTAGAGCATTTATGGCTAGGTGGTTGGCTGTCGTAGAGCCAGGCTCGACTCCTGTCGGGGCCGACTTCCGAAAAACTTAAGAGTTTTCAGTTCAGTGGATTGGACACAGCACTATGCCTGTTGAAATTCCTGCTTGACAGAGGCGATGTCACACAATCATTTATACTAATTTGTTATAACAAGATAGCTAAATTATTATAACAAGATAGATAAAATGTTATAACAATATGGTCAAATTGTAATAGTATAGCTAAGTTGTTATAGACGGAGAGCAACAAAGATGGCTAACTTGTTATAACGAAATAGTAACTTGTTATAAGATGATAGCTAAGTTGTTATAACAAGAGCGTAAAAAGGTCGCTAAGTTGATTTCGCTTTAACTTGTGGTGAAATTCCTTCTTGACAAAGGCGATATAAAATTAAATTCCAGCAGTTACATCTTAACAGATCTTCCATTAATTTAGATTTCTATGTTTAACAATTTCAAATCAGTGCGTAAAGTTTTGCGTGAAGAAAAAATGATAGAGGACGAGCAAAAAATCTGAAACGAGAGAGCTGTTGGGTTAAATTATTACTGAACCTCCCAACAAACCAGCATGGTTTTGCCCATTTCGCCGTTGATAGTATTGTCTTAAATGATACTTTTCAGTTTGTCAGTGTTGAAAGGGTTAAAGGCTGGCCTATAAATCAATATGTTTAAATATATAGAGGATATGGAATGAGCGTTTTTCTCATATAATATTTATGAAACGAGTATAAGAATTTTCCGTTTTGGTGAGCCTCTGGCGAGCCCAAACGGAAAATTCGGACGGGTTTCGTAAATATTATATGAGAAAAACACTCATTTCATATTCTATTTATCATATGACACACACACGCACAAATTAGCCACTTAGTATGACTTTTAACCCATCACCTAACTTGAGTTGCAGACGGCACTTCGAAAAAACATCCTCGTATGACTAAAAATTTTCATTTTTTGCTTCCAAAACATAGGTTATGACCCCTCATTGGAACGAGCGCGACAAGCTAGTTCCAATGAGGGGTCATAACCTATATTTTGGAAGCAAGGTAAAAGATTAAAACAATATAAACCACCCTAAATAGGACAGATAACGTAAATTCTCCCTACTGAAATTATGCAAATGTGACCCAGTTGTATTTTGTTTAGCCAATCAGATTGTCCAGTTTTGAAATTGTCCATTGAAGCTCCCAACTCTAATCATGCAAATTATGAAAATGTGGCCCAGTTGTGTTTTGTTCAGCCAATCAAATTGTCTAGTTTTGAAACTGACCAATGAAATTGACGGAAGGCTTTATTTATCACTGATTAATATGAAAACAAAATATCAAATGTTTTAAAGTGAACAAAACGAACGAATCAACAGATAAATAGTGTTCTGAAATGCGCCAGAGATGAAGTCTAAAGATAAAAATTGTAAAATGAATATGTGTGTTTTACTAAGAAATCAAAATGTACAGAATATTATGTTGGATGGTACCTTGATAAACTTTTATCGTGGCGTTTTCTCTTCTGCAAGATTCCTTATTCAAAAACCTTGGCGAAACATACTCTTTCAGTCAAACGTAAACTTTGAAGTTGATATATTTGAGGAGGAAGTGTTCACGTAATTTCCTCCAATTTATCGTTATATTTGACTTTTTTCGTTTTTGTAGAGTTTGTGAGAAAGCATGGAAGAGTCATGGAGTAAGGTATGGCTTGTCTTCTGTGGCCTGATTCTGTCGATTCTTCGAATAGGTAAGTCAATCTGTTTTAGTGTTTTTTAACCTGTCGCCAGGCCAAGGTTCCTGATAAAATTAACTCCTACTCGCCAATAGTGTTTTTTTATGACAATTAAGTATCTGACCTCTTTCCTGCCCATTAAAACGGTAAAATCCGGTCATTCAATAACATTTCGAAAACTGCAACTTGGTGTACACAGTTGTGTTTTTGCGTGAAATTTGAATTCTGACTTCTGATCTTCTGTTCTAATTTGTACGAATCTAAAGAATATGGCTTCTGCGTTTTGAGCCGCTGTTTCAATAAAAATCTATTTTTGAATGCTTAGAAATGTGTGCGTCGTCGAAGAGTATATTCTGAAGCAAACACTCTACGCAACAACGCACTGTTTCAACAATATAATTCGAGACTTGATAGGAAGGAAGCTCTGTTTGTATCCTGACACACCCAAGCATCTTTTATTGAGCTTTGATTCAAGCGACAAGTACAATCTTCAACTTGCCTCTGATTTATAGTGAATTTTACGAAACTCGGCCAGTAAATTAGGTCTGAACTTCGCCAAGGCGAGGTCGAGACCTAATTTACTGGCCGAGTTTCGTAAATTTCACTTTCTATCGGGGACACGTTGGAGATTCGCTATTTTTATAATTGCATTCCTTCTTTATGTCATTGCATTTATTTTTATGACAGGTCGCATTCTATTTAAAAGTCACAATTTTAGTGACTTTTCGAAAAAAGTAAAGCTGCAGACATATCCAGATTCAGGATCAGTGGGTTCCAGTGATAGGTCAGTGGACTTAATTCTATAGACCAAGCACCCAGAAAGCCTATAGTACAGTATAATAATCCGATATTAGATAAATTACCTGAATAAATGATATTTTTGAGAGGACAAATTTTATGAGAGCTTTTGAAGTTTTTTCCAAGGCCATGTTCTATTATAATGTCTGCAATAAAAGAATTACAAGGGTAAAATATTATTTGATATGATATTCGACTCGGGAATCATAATGGAATCACGGTTATTATTACTGTAACATGGCTGATTTTCAAGCGCTTTGCACTTCAATATCGGACCAACAAAAGTGATAGACTTTCCTGCATTCACGTGTGTCATCTTTCAAGTGAACTACAATACTAATATATTTTATGTGGACCCTGTAAAAAAGATATATATTTGGAACAAAGAAGTAAGACTGAAGACTAATAATCTGTTTGTTTCTGCCTGCTTGCCTGCCTGCCTGAACCCGCCTGAACCCGCCCGCCGTCCGTCCTTCCGTCCGTCCGTCCGTCCGTCCGTCCGTCCGTCCATTCGTTCGTTCATTCGTTCGTTCATTCGTTTGTTTGTTCGTTCACAAAATTGTGGCAACAGTTGTTGGAGCAGTGTCTCTAAATTTTCAGTGAATGTTCTAGAAGCTCTCTGTTCATTTGAACGTCTAGAAAACTAGCACGTGCCTTCGTGGGATCCCCACGCACATACGATCATTTCATATTAGGTGGCAAAATTGGTGTCGCTTGTCATGGGGAATGATGCCGCAACTATTCATGAACGATGAGTGAAAATGTTATGGAAATCCGCCTAGAATTGGCTGAGATATAACATTTGTTGAGAGGAGGTAATTGTTTGAATTTTGATCATTTTCCAGCTGGTGAGAAACAGCGCAGGGGTGTGGTGGAACTGATCCTTCTCTGAGCTAGTGCCATTTAAGACTTATAATTCGCTGTAGCAGATGGACAAATGAGACAAAGCGATACTTGCATTTTCCAACCGTTGCCAATGAGTTCCGCCGCTATCTTTAAGACTTAGATTATTGACAGAAAGTAAAAGTTAACAGAAATTGCGCATGGGTTAATGGCGAAAAAGTTGTAATTCGGCTAATTTGACATAAAAATTGAACAGACACCGGTGTCTGTCAGACATACGCCGACTGTATCCAGACCATCAACGGCAACTCCTTGACTTTTTGAGAATTTGTTCTATTGTCCCCGCTCGACAATATAATATCTTGGAAACACCGTTGATCGCGTGAAAACCTAAGGGACGATTCGTTCCTACTTTATTTTTTTCCATTGATTATTTACGTTTCATAGGCCGAGTTTGGCATTATTTCTGCCCATTTGATGAACTGTTCAACATGAACTATTCGCACCTTTATCTAAGACCGAAAATCTGGAGCTAAACTATTTATTTTAGACCGTCCTAAACTGATAACTCGATACAGATCGTCGGCCACTGATTAATGAATAGTTTTATGCCATAAATAGATAACTTTCTAGAAACACACTACAGCGTGGGAAAGGGGTGCGTTTCGGGTATTTATTGATCGCGCTCTTGGATAGGTTGTTCGAAACTTTATGGTCGGGTGGGACGGTGGTGGAGGAAGGAGGTAACGTCTATTAATCAGTTTTTTTATGCAACAGGAATCGAGATTTGAAGGTAGCATTACCAACAAATTGTCTGATCAAGGAAGTTGACTCGAAATTCTGGTGTGAGCGGATATTGAATGAATCGGCGACTCATTAACGATTCTAATTATCTCTCAGCTGACTGATAAAATGAAAGAGGTATATTGCAACGTTGCATCAAAACAGAAGGAAATTCTACCATATAATTATTTATAATATTTATTTATATTTCTTTTCTAATAATCGTTAAAATGTCAGCATAAGGCGGCATTATCCCATCAGTTTGTCAACAAGACATGATGGAAAAAGTCAAGAATGGTATGTCATATTTGTAAAAACAATCAGATGTACCTTCCTACCTTTCTAATTACTCAGATGCTGCATGACAGTAAAAATAACACCTTGGTCAGCCGTTAATTTGTAAGTTAATAGAAGGCTCCGAATATGCCTATTGTTCACGGGGGGTTTATCTCTTGGGCTGAAGTTAGTATAGGTTTAATCTCTTGCCATCTTATGGGAAGATACCAAGTAATGAGATAATGACCTAACAACACAACGCGGTTGCCACAGGTGGGATTCGAACCGAGGACCTCTCGGCTTGCTTGTAGCCTGCACCTCTACCTACTGAGCCACCTCCAGCCCCGGCCCCTTATGTTTTCGGTACAAACTGCAGGAGTGAAATATTTAAATTCATATAAATTAAGACCTTTACACACTAATCGCAATGCAAGCGTTCAGTTATAAAGTAACAAAAAAGTCTTATTCAAGTTAATTATTTTGTTTGTGAAACAAGGCTCACAATTGAAGAGTCACAAAATATCAAAATTTACAGACTGAGAAGAAATGTCATTACCAAATACTTTATTGCAACACTTGAATCTCGTTTTGCGTGTTTAACTTTAGTGAGGCCTTAATTAGTGGAAAAGATAGGTGTCATTTTCTAATCGTGCGTGCGTGCGTGCGTGCGTGCGTGCATGCGTGCGTGTGTGCGTCCGTGTGTGTGAGCGTGCGTCCGTTCGTTCTATCCAACCGTCTGTCAATCAGTCTATCTGTCTGTCATTCCGTCCGTCTTCCCGTCAGGTCTGTCTGTCTGTCTGTCTGTGTCATTTTTTTTACTATTGATCTTTTATGACCAATTACCATGAATGTTTGCATCATACTTTATGCTACGATAGTAAAGGCTATTTAAATCGTAGTTTCAGGCACTTGCACTTCCAAAGGAGATACTAGCCTCGTAGCAACGCATTTAACAGCAACAACGACACCACAGATCTTGTCATACCCCGGAGGTGGAAATTACAGCGCGTAAGTATATGTTGCATCACAAATGCGAATGGAGAAATCACAGCTTGTGTACAGATTTACTCTCAGAATCCAGATATTAGTCGATATCCGAGTTTTGACAAGTATGCATGGCAGTATTAACTTTTATCGTCCATTCACCGAGAACGTGTATTTGTGTGAGAACTGAGATGGTCGACGATTTTAACTTTTCAGTGCAAATGGAACATATAATCTCCGATTCGTAATGACAGGGTTTCTGCTGGGATCCGGCAGTCTCTCAATGACACAATCATTTCCCTTGCCAACATTTTCCCAGCCAAGATGTCGATAACAGCAATTTTCAACATCTTATATTTTTTCTTCGATATTCAACAGAAAGGTATTTCTCTCTCTCTCTCTCTCTCTCTCTCTCCCTCTCTCTCTCTCTCTCTCTCTCTCTCTCTCTCTCTCTCTGTTAAACACATTTTGTTATTTAGAATATTCAGTGTATCGAATAGGCGTGTTTTAATGGATATGATATTTAATTTCTGTTGAACAATATCATGTTCAGAGAAGATGGGTCCTTAAGCAGATAGCAACATATTATTATGCCTCAAAGTTAGTTTGTCCAATCAGAAAATTGAATATCATCTATGGATTCCGCCTGATATTATTTGATATCGGGTTAGTTGCGACATTATTATTTTGATGCATTTCCACTCGCTTCGATTTTTCAAAATTCGAATTAAAACAAAATAAGAAGATTTAAGTACCCAAAATATATTCAAGGTACAATATTTATTCATTTAAAACATTAATATTTAAAAAATGGACAGAAAATAGTGTTTGTAGTCCCAAAAATCCTTTGTTGTTTTTACGACCCTATCGATTTTTTATGCTGAGCCTGAAGCGAAGATTTTCTTTTCAGTTTACTCAATAGATTGAACGTGCTTTTTAAAACGTTTAAAGGTGCTTTCTTAGCCCTTTCAGGTGGTAATGGCAGTAAATATATGTAAGGGTATTTCAGATGTGCCTGTAGCGTTTTATTTTGTAAACAAATATCGCACTTCGAACAACGACGATTGTTTACTGTCTCCATGGATAATTACCGGCTCCAGTAACTTTTGATGATTCTGTACGGTGCTGTCAATAGCGGTCTTTAAAAAATACACGTCCGGTCATTCTTTGTTTCTCGTGAAAATATTTTAATCCCTTGATTGATATGGACCTTCGACATAACAAATGTGCTACGTGGCGTGTAGCTGGCTGATATATTTCCATACAAGGCTCTGAGCGTTCATATTAGTTTTGGCTTCGCCTCACCTGATATGGACGTTCATCGCCTTGTATGGAAATGTATCGGCCAGCAACACGCCGGGTAACTTATATTCTCTGACCTCCTTTGCGTTATTGTTCGCACATTGAAAATAAAATAGTTTAATCCTATCTATCAGGAAACTCGATATGACAGGACCATTGCGAGGTTGCGCGCAATCTTCGTCCACTTATATGTGGCTTCGGTGATGCAACAAATGGTCAGGTCGTTCAAGGGTTCGATCTGGAAAAAAGTTACCAACAAGCTATCTCTTGTGTGATCTGAAGTGGAAACCACGGAAACAATATATCCTGTATCCACCTTGGAGAAATTGTTTTACAGCGCTTTGGATTTGGGCGAGTTGCGACGTATGTAGTACACCACACCCGCTTCAACGTAATACTGGAAATCTCACGAAGGATTTCATGTGAGGTCATGTCGCGGTGAATTGTTTGTGTCGCGTGTATTGTCATAGTAGGTCACCTGAGCAGACATGTCGTGACGTCAGTGCGTATGCGCAGCTGGTGTCGTTTGGGTAATATATATGTTTTGGTCGCTCAATTTGTATGATAAAGGTCATCTTATTGTCTGTGGTGGTATGTTGTTAGTAAGGCCCTGCTACGATGAAGTAGGGCTGTGTTGAGATGGCATGCTCGAACGAATGTAAGTGTACCTAATTACCAGAAATGACCCGACATCTACCATAAACTATCCAACTTGATTTTTCTAGACTGCCATCTTGAGTAGAACGTGCTGCTATAGGGTAGTTAACCGAGTAGGGTATGGCAAAGGATACGTTTATTTGATCCGAAGTGCGATCCGGCACAGAATTTATTTGGTGTTTTGTTACTAGTTTTTGATTTTCTGCCTTGTTCTGGTTACTCTTGATCCTACCATTCGATCTAATCCTAGCTATCTCAGGTACCGATCCTTGTTGTTGACTGGGCCTTAGTAGATCAGGTACCGATCCTTGTTGTTGACTGGGCCTTAGTAGATCCAGTCCGAGCGCTGCGCTCCCCTTAGTCTGCATCTGCCTATACAGTCCAAGTTGACGCCTCTGTCGCCTTTTCCAACTGACTGTTATCCAGCACAGTACATGTGGTACATAATCAGGTACTTGAAAGACCAAGATGTGCCTACGAAATAGGTCGCAGTGCGCCTCTAAAACTTAGCACATGTGTACATGCGGATATTTGAGGTCTTTGGGGACTGCCGAGTGGAAGTTAGTGGGGACTGTGGAGACTAGTATGGACTGATGTGGGATTGTTACGGGACTAGCTGGTAGTCCCTAGACCATCCCATGGCTCCTAACTACCACATAGCTGACGGTCCCCTGCATTCTAGACTGTTAACTATCTTTTTCATATCTCCGTGTTGTGCTATTGCTTTATACCATTTCTACTACTTCTACTCCTACTACACTACCTCCGACGACTACTACAGCTCATATGGCTACCACAGTCGGTCATTAGTCTTCCATTATTACACTTGACTCGTAGCATTACTACACGCTTGCTATGGATCTCTGCACATGTCCAGACCTCTGCCCAAGTCCAAATCTTAGTAGGCTTTTTTGCGCCATTCATTTAAACCCGGACCAGTCTGTCCTTTTATCCAACGAATCGGCAGCATCCACCACGTAATATACAAATTCAGCAGATGAAAAATAATATTTTTTAAACAATTTCAACAAAACTATATCATGTGACCCCTCTTTGGAACGAGCTCATCGAGTTCGTTCCATAGAGAAGTCACAATATGATTTGTTAAATTTGTTGAAAGCTTTGAAAACATAACATTTAAAATAATAAATTTTGAGATCGCGTGTGTTGGGGAAAGGGTTTAACAGTCCCTTGAACGAGTGTATACCGAGGTTCATTACGTATGAAAGACTGTCTATTGTTTCGCACCGAAATGTGCCTATGTGATTGTTTACAATGTGAGCACAACACATACAGTACATGGATATATGCCCGAAAGGCCGAAATTTCCTAATGTGATAGGTCGCAATATGCCTCAAAAATGTTACACATGGACACACACGTATTGTTGAGGAGACATATGTCACGGTGATGAACTCTCTGAGAATACTTATCTGAGGACAGCTATCTGTGAACAGTTATTTGGGGGGATTTTTCAGGGGATAGCGATTTTGCCGATATTGCTAACTGATATTCACTGCTGTTATCTACAAAAACCGCCAGTATAGCCACTTCTACGAATGTGTCTGCTGGTCTGTACTACTTTGGTAATCTACTCCCATCATTGGAGTGGTACCACTATTGTGATCTATTCCTGTCACTAGAGTGGTAGCACTACTGTGATCTGCTCCAGTCACTAGAGTGGCAGATTCTATAACTGCTGATGGCTGCTTATATCTTTAGTACAGGTACTGCCACATCCTTACTGATAACACTTCTAGCTGCCACTACCAGTCTTGCCATACCTATACAACAAGTACACAGAAACTATGAGTTCTGTGGTTGGCTTTCACTGCAGCTTGAAACTCGAAAGAGTTAAGACTAGAATCAAACACTTAATCGTGCGACTTTTTGACTCATCTGGGTACATGGGGATACTTATAACATGTTAGTGCATTACTGGGGGGTACTTACTGGTGGGCCATGAGGTGTGATCTGACTGAGGGATATACACAGAACGACACGCGTTTGTGAATGGGTTAATCGACATGGCGTACTTTCTGGTGGACCATAAGGTTTGACCTCAATGAGGAATATACACAGAACGACACGCGTGTGTGAATGGGTTAATCGATATGGCACAAGTCCTCATGTCGATTAACCCATTCACACACGCGTGTCGTTCTGTATTTATTACTCACCTACACGTATCGTCCTGTGTTTTTTACACACCTTCACGTCTATAAAAACATTATTAGAAGGACACTCAGCAATTCACTTGACTGTCAACAAAAGAACATATTTTATCGCCAACCAAATTTGCGAGGGGAACCTGTGTTACTATGTCGTCCCCTCCTACTGGCACATAGAACACACTGGAACTCAGGGAACGATTTTTAGCTACCCCTAGCGATTCAAATTGTAATTGCGGTGCATGATTTGTAGAAAATTCCACTGCAACTTCTCTTCTATTTAAAAATAGTCCGTCAACGATTTTCGTTCTAAACGTATGTGCGGAACGGCTTTTCATTTTCCGCATGGTTTAGTGTTGCTGTAGATGGGGATTGGGGATTGGGGATTTTAAAGAACAGACGTGTAATAACACATATAACCTCTTCTGTGTACTGGAGAATACTTGTGATATATCATGGTGTTGTAGTATTTGAGGACAGTTATCAGAGGATACTGCCCTGTTTAAGCCTATTGCTCCTATAGTTTTGTCGAATGAGGGCCATGAGGTTAGCCCCGAATGTGGGATAACCTGTGTATTATTGCAGGGTAGTTATTATGAGGGCTGTGATATCAGTCCTCAATGAGGGATAACCTATAACTTCATCCTGGTATGGGAAGATAATTATGACGACGTAGTATTACAGGATAGTTATCGGAGGCTGCTGCCTGATAGCCGTGTTCGTATGCCCATCCAATGAAGAGGGTAATGTTGATTGAAGTAGTAGTAGACCCCGTACATAAACCCGATAGGTCCTAGCATTGGCAAGGATAAGATATAGTTAGGACCCTAGCAAATAGTAGGTTAATAGTAGCTGCATTGTTAGGTTAGTAGTCGTTGTATTTGTAAGATCTAGGAACGTAATGTCGCTGTAGAGCTGATAGTTGTGAGATGAGAAAATGATAGCCATTGGGGTTGTAGTATTCACAGAAGATAGTTGAGTAAAGGTGAAAAGTAGTAGCAAAGCTAGAAGCCATTAGTACAAATTGGAGATAATGAGAGGGATGTTTGATGGGGTGAGTTGTCTAGAATCCATGAAACCATCCACTATCTAGTAGCTATGAGCCACGGAATTATCTAGAAGTTAGGAGCAAGTCCCCAATGGTAATGCTTCCCATCAGTCCACACTAGTCCCCACCTGTTCCCAAGTCCCCCTATATTATTCCCTTAGCCACCAATATTCAGTTCCCCAAAACTCCCCAAATAATATCCGTATGTCTCCATGTGCTATATGTTCATAAATACATCACGGTCTTTGTCCTACATATTCTGTGCTGGAGAGACATTTAGTAGGCGAAGATCTTACTCGCGTCAACTTGGCCAAGTGTCTGTTTCGACAGATGCGGGCTAAGAAAATAAGACAGCTCCATAATACAACAATAATGGCCGCCATTCGGCCATCTTGAAATTTTCATTCACGAAACGTATATCTTCCTGTTGTGTGCAAACAATGCACCGAATCTCAAAGTTTTGTCTTAAAGCATCTCTGAGCTAAAAGTCGCACTGCAAAAAAGTGATACCAACAAACAACAAAAATAGCCGCATCTCTGAACTCAATTTGTTATGCTTGTAAGGTCTTTCAAAACTTCGAGATTCGATTTGATTTCGAATCGATAGTTGGTATTCGATTCGATTCGAAATTGCCCGATTCGTCTTCCTTCGAATTTTTTCACTGGAATTTCGCTTGATAGCAGTCATCTTAGTCGTCTCACAAAACGTGAAGCTGAGATAGAAATTGTTCATAAATAAAATTAAAAATAAAGACCGAGTGTCATTCCGGCTTTCTTAACATAAAACGCATCTGTACCCATATCACCATCCATACTAATTCCAGTTTCACTAGAGACTACCACTGCTGAAAGGAAATTTAAAGTTCCCAGGCAATATTGACGATGAGCTCACGGTTGCTAGCGGCTAACCCCTATAGTGCACAATACAGAATTCTCGCACCCGTTTGTTTTTTAACAAAAATCCTTACTGGGTATTATTCCAACTACATCATCAAGGCATGCCTTCGACGAAGGCGTGCGCTGATGATGCAGTTGGAATATTTTATTAGTTGAGACTTCGAGACGAGTGTATTCGATTCAAGGTCCGATTCGATATCGAATATTATATCGATTCGAATCCGAAGTATGATTCGCAGGGCCCTACATGCTTGGTATATAAACCCAATGCACACTAATATCAAAATTCAAACCGAACTTTCAAGCGACAAATAGTTCCCATAATTCCACTTCGAATTTAACCACTTCAATCTTGTTTGACAGAGCTTAGCTGTGTCAAACAAGATTGAAATTGTTGAATGACCAGTTGCATTATGTGAAAAGATTACTGCTTGAAATTTTGTTATTTTTACATCAATATACAGGGGATTAACCCTTTGAAACCTCGTTTCCTGTAATGGTATCGCCTTTCTGTACACTTACAGTGTGATGGTCAGTCCAATATCAATATACAGGGTGGATAAAATAATAACTGCAATCTGCAGCCGTCTGGCTGCAGATTGTAGTTAATATTTTATCACCAATGCCCCGTGTATAGACCTCTTGAAAAAGGACAAAAATTGGGACGAAATTATGCTTTTGACCGAAAAATCGGTCTTACTTGTTCAAAAGGTTAATGCATGTTATGGCATTTATCTGTTTGAGTTTCCCCGTTGACCTCCAAAGATTATACCTTGTTTTAAGTATAACGTGGCATGAAGGGACAGTTTCCATTGTAACCTCCTATAGGGAATATAAAAATGGGGATATTCTCCAGTAAGTACCTCACCGATTGTAGTATGTTTTCATGGAATGATAAAATGAAATGTGACGCAACTGATATCTTGTAACCGAATAACCTTTGCGATACAGGGATTATTTAAAAACGACATCCAAGTGCAACCAAATTTATGATAGAGGTAACAAAGGTTTGAACAATTCTTCTATCGATCGTATCTAGCAGCCAAAAGGTCTTTTGTCCTAATGGAACCCAAATGTACATTGAAATCGACCGAGCAGCATCAATTTGCAAATCGAGAGATGAATAGAGTGGATGACTGTTGTTGAGTACAGGGAGAGTATTATTGAGACGAGGATTGATCCTCAATACAGTCAACACAAACATTACATTGTATTGTTAATCTTTCCAAAGAGATTACATGCACAGGCGTAACGACCGTATGGACAATGAACCCAATGATCTGAACTTAGCACACAGTCAAAATGGCAGCCGGTGTTTGATAATTACAGTGCAGTTCAAAAATATCACATATATTAACTGAAATTAATTCACAGTGCAACCAACTTCCAGTTATTGCTAACATCCGACTTGTATGAATCAACACATATCAACAACATTCTTTGAAAAGCAGAAATTTTTCATATTTTGCCTCAAAAACATAGCTTATGACCGGAACGTACTCCACGGGCTCTTTCCAATGAAGCTTAAAAGGCTATTTTTGTACAACAATTGAAAAAAATATAAAAATTTAAATCGTAACTTTTGTGAACTACTCAATTCGTTTCGTTAGAGAGAGGTTTTAATCTGAAAACACACCACTGTGGCCGAACGCAGCCATTTCAATAACTGTCATTCAAACCTTTTCATTTCTTTTCAGTTTTCCCCCAAAGCGTATTGCTCCTCGTGGAGCGAGCTTTTTTACGTCGTTCTAATGAGGGGTCATAAGCTTCGTATCCGAGGCGAATAATTAAATTTTTTAGTTATTCGCGAGATGATTGTGCACGTGTCGCCTGCTTCTCATGTAAGATAATGAGTCGAGAAGTATGTGCAATCAATTCACCTGTATTAACCCATTAGAAATCATAATTACACAAGCAACGATGAGATGACGAGAAAACACAAGGGCAAATTCGCACAAAAGAGGAATGCTGAAGCTCTTGGGCAACGCAGTTTCTTCTTCACGAGGTATGTCGTCCCCTGAGTTCCAGTGTGTTCTATGTGCCTACTGGCACATAGAACACATTGAAACTCAGGGGACGATTTGTCTCCATAACATTTTTTCGTACAACAGTGTTTGACAAAGTACCAGGAGATCTGTCAGCATCGTCTCAAGCAATAAATTCAAAAGTGACGAAAATTATTTTAAACGAAAAAATGAACCCATCAAAAATTATAATTTTATTGGAAAAGAAGGAAACAATTCTATCGTCCCTTGAGTGGAATCAGGCGCCATCTACAGTGCTTTAGCATTGAAGTTGACGCCTAGCTCAACTAAAGGACGACATCTGGCTGAAAGTCCAGTTTAACAAGTTAATAATTCAAGAAAAGATCCTACACAATAATAATTATATTAATTAACACAACTTTTTTACGGATGATTTCGAGAGAGAACAAAGCGTTCGCGTGAAAATTAATCGCTTCTGTGAAGGACTTATATATGTTAAATATTTATATATATTGTGGTTGGAACGTGAGTCTGAATCTGTTAGAATTTTAGATTCTGCCAATGTAAGTTTAACTCAGTTGAGTTGGGTTGACTACGGTGGATAGCCTGAACGAGAGGTTTATTTACTTAACCTGTGGTCGTTAAAAGTTGCCTTGAACAAGGCAACTTTTAATGATCACAAGTTTAGTAAACAAGCCTCTCGTTTCACGATGTAGGTTTTGGGCTATGAGTAGTGTCTTATTGAAACATATACGTTATTGAGATGAGTTGACGTAACATGGTCTGAGGTTTGCACCTCGGAGCGTATGTTCAACCTTGACGCTTAGCGTCAAGGCTGAACATATGCTCCGAGGTGCAAACCTCAGACCATGTTATCGTCAATTATTACCAATTTATATGGCGCTCCTTGGGTTATTAAAATGATCTGAGGTGGACGATAAGAGTCAATAACTGCCCGCAAAAATAGCGTTAATAATGAAAACAGCCCGCTAGCCCAGAATTGTGGGTAATTTATGTTCCGGAAAAATGACGCTAATGTGCTCGAAATTTTGTTGTCCATTTATTCCAACAAAACGGATTAAACCATGATTTATTTCGGATTATTAACTTCATTTAGGATTTAAAAGTGGTGGTGAGTATTGATACGATAAATAATCTCATTTTGTAAATAACGCCGTGAGTTTGTAGTTAAAGCGCTTCAGCCAAATTCCAGAAATCCTATTTTCGAGTCCAAATTGTATTCAACTTTAAACTTTGACCTTTGTTTGTAAATAAACAGACGACAATCCGATTCTTCTATTTCTAACTCAAAAATGTCTCAGTGGCTTGAAATGGCGTTCTTCTATTTCTAAATCAAAAATGTCTGCAGTGGCTTGAAATGGCGTTCTTTGGTAAGTGGTTATAATAGTAATAACATATTCCTTTTCGGGCGCCATGGTACATTAACGACCCTCGAAAAATGATTAACAGCTCTCGGGATCATTAACGGTCCTCGACCTCGTCTCGGGCCTTTAAGTGGCCCTCGGGCTGTTAATCATTTTTCTACGGCCGTTAATGAACCATAACGCCCTCAAAAGAACATGTTATAATGTTGGATGAAAAACAGCCGCTCGCCATCGGTCATTTTTGTGTAACAGTGGGTATTTTCTCACAACTTTTTGTCACATCAAATAACCGTTTTGACTGCCTTTAGAAATACACAGTCCACGGGCTCTTCTTGTCAGGAATTGTGTATAAAATTCTGTTGTTTACCATTTTATTTATCAATTTATGTTGGGACCGTTTTTCAACACCAAAATTTCGGTATTTTGATATTCCCTCGGTTCGGTAAATCGGTATTGGCTTGATATCGATACCGAATGGTTTTTACGATACCTTGTCTATCAGCTGCTTTCTAAAAAACCGTGTCGGACAGCTCAAGATGACAGATTTCCAAAAGCGTTGTCGACTGTAGGTCGGATTGGATGACACGGCCTTGTAGTGGTGGTAATCAGCCCATCGAGGCAAGCCTGATAATCGCCGTAACATGGCCGTCTCGACCAATGGAAACCAAAATATATGACTTCCATGCATTATGTATGATCACTGGCTAATAATCTAAATGCTCCAGTCGGCACCATGGAAGACATCAGTTCGTTTATTATATGACTGGATTGGTATACTAACGAGTTTCTCTTTTATTTCCTCTTGTATGTACTGATAAAGCAGATTTCTCCGTGGGTTAAGTGATGTTTTGCAACAAATCAATAGTTTAGCAATAATTCATTTTCGCTTGTCCTATTTTCAAACAATATCATATTAGCACCCACGGTAGGAAATGAATTTTATGTTTTGTTTACGACACGAAGGCGACAGACTTAACGATTCATTGATAATGCTTTGGTATTTAATTTTCGCTGATTATAATCAACTATTAATTTGTCGGCACTGTGAGATCAAGTAAAAGCCACTTTGATATCTTACAGTTCCACACTCGGGTAGATTGTACCTGGCTCTCGAGAGAATAAACTTAGAGATACAAATACCAAGTCTGTTGTTAGAAACATTTGATAAAGCTGGGCCAATCTCAGATTTTCGGTGGATATAGATAGATAAATCCTTTATTCACGGTGTACATAAAACAGTAACAAATACAGATATTTTACATATATGATAGGTCGGTGTACTGAGTTGGAAAGATAGTCATGTATAATTTACAGCATTAGTGTTGTGTAAAGTCGCCACCAAAGTGATTAAATAAAACTTAACGCAAATAATCCCTGGACTTCAGTGTACATAATTACTAGCTCGCTCCACATTGACCCATAAAGGCGAAAAGAAAGAACTTCTCAATGGTAAAAGCTGTCTTATAGGTTCTCAATAGAGACGAGTGGTATACCGGAAATACTGTTCGATGTCGATATCGAGCCAATCCTGATTTACAGTACTGAGGAAATATCAAAATATTGAAATTTCAGTATCGAAAAATCGCCAAAACATAAATTGATAAATAAAATGGCAAGCAACAGAACATCACGCACAATTCATGACCAGAAGATTTATGTATTTCTAAAGGCAGTCAAAACAGTTATTTGATGTAACAAAAAAACTGAGAGAAAATTCCCTGTGGGTATTTTCTTTCAGCTTTTTGTTACAGCAAAATAAAATGACCGATGGCGAGCAGCTGTTGTACTTCCAACATTCTGACAATTCGGCGACTGTCTCTGCTGGGGATCTACAGCTGGGCAGTGCATGTACAATACCATTCGATATTTGTATATGTGTGAGTACATGTGTGTTGCTGACTCAGAATAACGTACGGATACCGAGGTAAATCACTCTAATAATACCGATACGAAAACCGAACTTGACATATTAATACCGCCCAGCTCCAGTTCTCAAACAGAAGGTCATTATAACCCTTGTAAGTGAAATAAAATCCGAGTGATCCTCTGGTACCCTTTTTACTCTTTCTTATAGTTCTCGAGTGCAAAGTGCTTTATAACATGCTTCAAATCGGTAGAACCTGAAATTCCAACTTCTAACGGTAGAATCTCAGATTTTACAGATAAAAGTTGGATTTTCCACTTTCTATCAGTAAAACTATGGAATTCCAACGTCTGATAGATTCTGCGTTTCTCCTATTAGAATGCTCATGAGCACTGCTAATCTGTTCCGTGGCTTTACAGCTCCACCCGGAACAGCAGAGTATTGCTCCCGAGGTGTGTTGGTGGAGTTTTGGTATTATGGTGGTTTTCTGTTTTCGGTGGTTGAAAGACCTAACAACAAGTTCATAAATGTTTTGTGATACTCAATTGTTCCCGTACAGTAAGCCAGATAAAGATCAGGGAGCCATCTCATGCTGACCTCACAGAGAAACAAATTCACTGAATCATGTATTGCTTACCGTTGTTCAGGAATATTCGCCGCTTAGGTTACCAGTGCTCCTCTCGTCACCGTCGGCTTTATCGTTGTCATCGCTGTCTGCCCTCAACGAGTGATCAAATCGAAACTTTTTCTCTTTAACAGGTTGAGTGCTGGAAGCCCATATTTGGACTTCACACTGAATTGTAGGTATCATAATGTAAACGTTTCATAATAGTTCGTGGGTATGTTTCAAATTTAGTGGCGTAACGCTCATACAATGAGGTTAGGGCATCTTTTAAGGACCCCCAACAATTGCACGTTCTCAGGGGCCCCCAACAATTCCAACATTTTAGGAAAAATCATTATTAATTGCCTCAAAACAGTATTGTAGTTGAAGCATTGAGCTTGGATGCTTCAATACCAGCTTGCATAAAGAATCGGGGCAATATTCTCTGAAACCAACTACGGGGTTGTGTACATGGCACATGACAACATGAGACAGTAGTTCAATTGACGAAAGAATTTTAATTTTAATTCATTAACAAATGTGGATGCATTCTGTACAAGTTGTTACATCAAACCGTCGAAGCAGTATCCGAAACCAACCAATGCCAGCATGACTCGTTCTCGGTTAAGGTGATGACCAACTAACGACGGAACGAACACAGAAACGAAGAAAATTACCATCAGGAAAACTTTAATTAATTAACGAAGCACTGGGTTGTACCGGGAGCTTCATTAATTAAACTTTTCACTATTACTCCTATATTAGTGTTTGGAATCTAATATTATTGCGTCCCCGGAAATTTTGCCCACCCGTGGAAAGTGACCAGTCCACGACGGCCACACTGTAACGACTAATCATCACTAGAAATTAATGAAATAAAGGTCAGATGGATATTACACTAAATATAATGTTTGTACCCAGTCAAAATATAACATTATAATGTACTGAATAATTACAGTATATGGCATAAGGGCCCCCAATATTATTGTTACGCCACTGTTCAAATTATCTTGGAAGTGAAATTATTTAGTTTATATAAATTGTAACAAGACGAAGACGAAGACATGTGAAGAAACTCTGATGACAAAAATTCAATAATTTAATCAGACAGATGTCAGGTCTTCAACCAAGTTGAGAGAAACTCTTTGCTTTGCAAGGAAATAAAGAATAAATTACTCAGGTCAATGCTTTTAACCCTCTAGAGATATCAATGTGGGTTCCCAAGATTTTATTTCAGTGAGAATAATGTTAACCCTTTCTGTACTCACAATACTGCTCTAAACACGCTTCAAATAACATGCAGGGCAAACAATTTCCATTTTTGAAACCTTGATCGATCCCTTTGAATACTGTGCACTTCTACTACTCAAAGGTTGCTAAGCACCAAGTATATCCAACTACATGTTTTACGTTTTTGTTGAAATATTGTAATGAAAAGTGTATATATTTTTTATTTAATTATATCTTTAATAATTTAAGTACAGAAATTGAGATTTTATTTGTGTTTGACATTACTTTTTAGCTTTTAAATACGATAACCATGGAAAATGGATATTATTGGTAAAAGAGGAAATTTTTCAATTTGCCAAAAAGTTGACGGAGCGAACTGGTATGGGCTCAATATCGAGTATGAGACCCATTACTGTTAATTACAGCTTGACAACGCCTTCTCGTGCGCCCGATCAGGTTCCTGGTGGTTCTTTGTGGCATATTGTTCCATTCGTGGACCAACATGGCACCAAGCTCCTGGACACTTCTTGGCTGGACTGGACGGGCTGAAATTGTAAGCTGCAACTCATTCCAGACATGTTCGATTGGATTAAGGTCAGGGGATCTTGCTGGCCAGTCCATATGCTCAATCCCCTCCCTCTGTCGGTATTCCTGATTCATTGTTCATCAGTGTATCCTTTGTATTCTCAGGAACAGTGTTTTTATTATATTCTCTTCAATATTATATATCCATAGTGTATATTTAATTGTTCTCTCTCTAGTCGCGCGCGAATTTCGTGTGCCATGCGGTTCGGACTTATTATTTTTCACAATTATTGTTAATGCTTTATTTGCTATATTTTCTAATTGTGTTAGAGTTAGGTGTCAGCGGGGTACCACTCCTACAGTTTTTCTTCTTTCTTTTGAGAGTAGTCATCCTGTTGTGTGGTTCCCGGTCGACCGTCTGGGGTCTTTGTTTCTGTCATCTTTCTCTCTTCTTTGGGGGTGTTCTTCTGTTTTCTGATTTCACCTTCTCTGCTCCTCTCACCTCTATCATGCCCAGGACAATTCCTTGTGGGCAATGTCTGCTGCCAAAGCATGTGGACGATTTACATTCGTCTTGTTCCTCCTGTAATGGGTGTTCGGCCGCACGGCCATGTGGTGTCTGTGGATCATGGTCATCCACTTTCTGGGCGTCAGTTAACCGTGTCGTTCGTCCTCGTGGCCGTGCCTCCCGCTCCCGAGGGAAAGGAGAACGTGGTCGTTCGGGGGCTCCCGAGCCGACCTTGTCTGGTGAGAGTTATTCCTCCTTCGTGGGGGATGTACAGTCTTTTCCTGTAGTGGATACTGCGGGAGCCGTTGTGTGTTCTGGTGAAGAGGTGCCTGGTTCCTGGACTACGGTCCCCCTCCAGTCGACATCTGAGGCTGTCACTAGAGTTGTGACTCCTCCTTCGGAGCCGAGCAGGTGTGCTCTCTCCACTATTTCACCAGCCTCAACGACTCCCGACGTATCTACTACTACTGCTGGTCCGTCTGCTTCGTCGTCAGTTTCAGCCGGCGACGGCTTTTCGCTGCAGGGGACTGCAGGAATGTCCGGTTCTGTAGACGTGGGATATCGGCCTCAGCCTTCCCTGACTTCAACTCGGCGAAGTCGGAAGGGGCTGCCGGTCGAACCCATCTCTGTGGTCTCTTCGCCGTCGAGCACCACAGTTGTGTCTTTGGATTCGGATGTTCTTAGTGGAGACACTATGAACTCCGTGGCGTTTCCGTCCACTCATTCTGGCCTCACGACCAGTTTTGGGGGACCAACGCCTTTTGTGCAGCCTGGACCTTCTGCCCCGCAGAGGTCCGCGGTGACTCTCATGAGTTCTCGCCATATTGATCCTCGGGGTTCCTCGTACCCCTATACACGTCTGCCTTCAGATGTTTCTGCCGTCGCCCCGCGTCGGGTGTTTTGGAGGATCGTGACCCTTCGCTGGTTAAGAGGGTCAGAGGTGAAGCCACTTTGCCGGTTCGCTCCCCTGTCGAACCGGTCGGTACGGGCAGTGAGCTTAGGGAGGCCCTCTCCTTACTCACTCGGGTTCTATCTAAGAGCCTTCCTGTTGCTTCCAGCGAGGCAATGAGTGGTTTCCAGGCGCCTCCTATGGCGCTTCCTCCCGGGATTGGAAACAGGCCGGTTTCTGATTCCCCTGGTGTCCCGACACCATGGGAGGCGTCGGCTGGTTTGCCCACGATGGGCTATGTGTCTTCCGACTCTGGGGAGTAGTCCGACATGCTTGATGTCGAGGGCCAGCAGTCTTCGGACGTGGGGGCAGCTCTTGACTTTGTGTTTGGGTTTCTGCCTGATCTCAAACCTACTAACCAGCCGACAGTGTCAGCCTGGCCGCGATCATCGGTCGCGCGCCAACAGCCTATGGAGCAACCTGCTTCTGGGCGCCTTCGACCGTGCCAGTCGGTACAGGTGGTTGAAGCTTTTTCAGCATTGGACTCCAAGCTGAATTCCAAGGCTCTGAAGACTTCGTTCTTCACCAGGGTTGACACCTTTTTGCCCCCTGTGAGTTATCGTTCCTACGATTCCGCCAATCCGTCGGTCTGCCAGACTTTGACGGGTCTGGATCAGGACTCCACTTCCCTCGGGCTTTCCTAGCCCAAGTCTGCCGTTATTCCAATGACGACTCTGGAGTCCACGTTGGGCTTATCTAGAGAGATGCTTGGCATGCTTTCTCTCTCAGATCACGTCGTCTCAGCTTTGGCTGCTTATCTGCCTTCAGATAAGTTTGACGAGGTACAGGCTCCTTTGTGTGTGCTGTCCAAGGCGCTTATGCATCTTACTCACACGCATGCCTGTAACACGGCTAATCTGGAATTAGTTCGAAGGGACGCTGTGCTGGACACAGGACGATTCCTTCCCGAGGAGCAGCGTGTTGCTCTTCGATCTGCTTCTTTGGCAGGTCCGCAACTTTTCCATGGTTCCGTGTCGACGGTCCGGGATGACGTCCTACGTCATTCCAAAGATCAGCTGCTGTTTCGTCAGCTTGATCAGGCTTCTAGGGGAGGCAAGGGCCGTTCTAAGCCTAACAAGTACCCTCTGCTTCCTCTGTGAAGCAAAAGGCTGGTCCTTCTGCCGCCGCCTCTACTTCTTACTCAAGGGGTAAGGGTAAAGGGCGGCAGAATCGAGGGAAGTCTCAGGATTCTTCATTTAGTAGAGGAGGTGGTTTCTCCTCTCGCGGGCCTCGTCGGGGCTCGAAATGAAGGTCCTCACCTCGATTCGGCCCAGGTTGGAGGAAGGATAGCAGAGTTCGCAGACCATTGGCCCACCATCACATCCGATCCGTGGGTGTTAGATGTTGTTCGGTCCGGGCTGCGAATATCCTTCCGACGGCACCCCACTCTGTCAAGGGTGCCTCTTCCAACCACAGTTCCTTCAGACGTTTTACGTCGGGAACTTTTGTCCACGGAGATTGGCAATCTCCTGGCAAAGGGGGCGATCGAGGTCGTCAAGAACATTCAGTCAGTGGGTTTCTATTCCCGCCTGTTCTTGGTGCCGAAGAAGGACGGCCGACTCCGACCGGTTATCGATCTGAGTATCCTGAACCAGTCTATCATTGCTCCCAAGTTCAGCATGGAGACTTTCAGGTCGGTCCGCCAATCAATTCACCAGGGAGATTTCGCAGCCAGCATCCACCTGCGAGACGCTTACTTCCACGTTCCAGTGCATCGGGCGTCACGGAAGTATCTCAGATTCGCTTTTCTGGGGCGAGTTTACCAGTTCAAGGCCATGCCTTTCGGCCTCAACCTGGCTCCTTGGGCGTTCACCAGACTGATGTCGCATGTGATAGCGTTCCATCGCACACAGTCCAGGGTGACTACTTCGGCATATCTGGACGATATCCTCCAGAGGCATTCCAATGCTGCCTTACTGGAATCGGATGTCGCCACTCTGTTGAGCTTGCTCACGTCGCTAGGATTCAGAGTCAACGAGAAGTCGGACCTGGTCCCTTCTCAGTCGTTTTGTCATCTGGGGATGTCTTTCCAAACCCAGTTCAATTTGGTAGCGGTTCCCCAGGCCAAGGCTGTGATTCTCTCAGCTTTTGCTCTGACTCTGTCCCAGTCCACGTCCGCGACCGCTCAAAGTTTTCTCCGGTTGATCGGTCTCTGCGGTTCGGTGACGGATCTCATTCCTCTAGGTCGGCTGCGTGTCAGACCTCTCCAACACTTTCTGCTCAGTCGTTGGAGGCCGAATGTAGATTCTCTGGATCAGGTGCTTCCGTTTCCGGAATCTCTGTATCCTCACCTTCTTCCCTGGACAGATGTTCAGTGGATTACGCAGGGTGTTCCATTGGACTTACCCACGTCCGATCGCGTTCTGACGGCAGATGCCAGTGATCTCGGATGGGGTGCGACGTTGGATCCTCTCGGTCTTTCCCTACACGGGATGTGGGACCAGGATCAAGCAGCTCTACACATCAACCAGAAGGAGCTTCTTGCTCTTCTTCTGAGTTTCAGGCAGTGGATCCCTCACCTGTCGAATCGCCAGGTCCTTCTGCTATCCGACAATTCGACGGTGGTTGCTTACATTCGGAACCAGGGCGGCACGCACTCGGTTCCGATGTACGAATTCGCTCGGGATCTTCTACAGCTCGCTCAGGATGTTCCCGCCGGAGTGGTTGTTCGTCACATTCCCGGTCGTCTGAACGTCCTAGCCGACTCCCTGTCCCGACAGGACAGGGTTATTTCCACCGAGTGGATGCTCCAAAGGGCAGTGTTCCAGTCGCTTTGCGATCTCTGGGGTCGTCCCCACATCGACCTCTTTGCGACTCGTTGGAACCATCAGGTGGACACTTTCGTGTCCCCGTGTCCAGATCCTCTGGCTTTTGTCGTGGACGCTCTGTCACTCGATTGGAACGGTCTAGTCGGCTACGCCTTCCCGCCGGTTCCGATTCTTCCTAAGGTTCTAGCCAAAATTCGAACCTGCAGTTGTCGAATCATTCTGATCGCTCCCCTGTCGCCTCAGCGGGTGTGGATCAATCAGCTCCGCTCGCTGATGGCGGCGGTTCCGGCACGTCTCCCGCTACGTCGCGACCTTCTTTGTCAAGGTCGCCCGAGGAGGTTTCACGTCGACCCGACTTCATTGTGCCTTCACGCATATCTTTTGTCAGGTCCTGTCTGCTCCGTAGAGGTTTTTCGAGACGAGCAGTGGAGTGCATTTCTTCTTCAAGGAGGCACTCCACTGGTTTAGCTTATGCAGCTAAATGGAAGGTCTTCTGTCGATGGTGTGCTGATCACTCTGTTGATTATGCCAATCCTTCGATTTCACAGATTGCGGAGTTTCTGGTATATCTGTTTGATTCTCGGGGTCTCCAGCCTGTTACAATCAAGGGTTACAGGTCCATGCTTTCAGAGACTTTTTCTTATATGGGGAAGCGTCGTATCGGCACTAATCCTTACCTCTCCAAGCTTGTTCGGCACTTTTCTTTGAAAAGGCCTCGGACTTTGCAGCTTACTCCACGATGGAATCTTTCGTGCGTGCTGCTTTGCTTGGGGGGGGGGGGGGGGGGGGGCGCCGTTCGAACCTTTATCCCAGGTGGATATGCATTTTCTCACATATAAGACGGCCATTTGCTTCGGCCAGACGGGTTAGTGAGCTTCACGCCCTCTCGGTTGACCCGGCCTTTTTAGAAGCTCTCCCAACAGTGTTACTTTTACCACTGATTGCTCTTTTTTGGCCAAGAATCAGTTACCGGATACTACTCCTCCTCCTATCTGTATCAGAGCTCTTCCTTCTGTTGAGGGTAATCGCCCTTTGCTCTGTCCAGTCCGTGCTATTCGCATTTATCTCGATCGGACACGTTTCATACGGAAAGACAGGAAACGGTTTTTTCTGTCTCTTATTCCGGGTCGACAGAAGATCTCTCCTCAATCCATTTCTCGATGGATTTGTCTTGCTATTCGTACGGCTTATGGTCGTTTAGCAGCTGGCGATTGTATTACCAATCGTATTTCTGCCCACGAGGTGCGGGCACTATCCACCTCTTGGGCTTATTTTAACACCGTCAAGTTGTCGGATGTTATGCAGGCAGCCTACTGGAGAAATGCTTCTACTTTCTCCACCTTTTATCTGCGCCAGTTGCAGGAGCAGTCGGAGGACCTTTTTGCCCTGGGTCCTCTTTCTTCTGCTCAGGCTGTTGTCTGCCATAGCCATTAGGCTTCTTGAAGGTCAGTTTCAGCCTTGTGCTGTTACTGCCCTTTTTCTGTCTGTGTGTCACACAGGTCCATATGTCTCTTTTCATTGTCCTTTACCAATGATTGCGACATTATGGTTGATAAGCCTCGGGACCTCTTCCTTCTGCTTCACGGTTCCAGTGCACTGGGGTTATGTGTGGGTTGGTTATGCGATTCCCTCCAGCCTTTTGTCTATTCAGCCTGAAGTAAACAATTGTGAGTAGGTTGATAAGAAATCTAAATTTTATAGTCAATTTCCTTTCTTATTATACCTACCACAATTGTTTACATGGAGGCCCTCCCGTCTTCTTTACGGGTGAAGAATCTTTCCTCCCCGCTGATCACATAACTCTAACGTTGACGGATTCAAAAAGAATGAGTCTTTAGAGACGGTATATGCGCACTGGCAACGGAAGTCGTGGAGTTGTACTTGGGAGAGAGCGTCCCGTACTGAGTCTGCGCCGGTTGCACTCGACCCGGTTTTGGCTTATTCTTTCTTGGTGCTTTTGCACCACTTTTCTTTCCCAAATTGCTTGGGAAAGAAAAAAATAGAGAGTATTTTATCCGAGTTAGGGACTTCCTCTGTAGTGCAAGCCTGAAGTAAACAATTGTGGTAGGTATAATAAGAAAGGAAATTTACTATAAAATTTAGATTTTTGCTGCAGATGTTGCCCTGTCTCCGCCACCACCATGTCGTCTTACTGGTGTGCCATACTGCTGAATTCTTGCCCAGGCTCTTGTGATGACCGTATGGTGCACACCAAGGGCTTCACCAACCTGACGATGGGTAGCTTCTTGTTTCACCATCCCTACAGCCTGCCACAATTCTGCTTTGCTAACGAACACTCTGATTTCCGCGTTAAAAAATGCTTCACTTTTCTTTGCAATATATCATTTCAACTGTGCTGAAAACGCCAGCAAAGAATTATAGTAAACGTCATTCCCGAATTAGCGGTATGTTACAACCCACTTTGTAATAAAAGTTGCAAAATGTAATAATTATTACAAAATGCAACTACTTGGACGGGAAAAACGTTGCAATATGTAATAATTGTTACAAAATGCAACTACATGGACGGGAAATACGTTGCAAAATGTAATAAACTTTTTTTTCAAAGGTGCACTTTTTTTTCAAAGGGGAAATCGAAAACGAATTCGTGTTACTATACAATTTTAAAATAAATTTGTGTCTCTATGATTCTACGACAGTCTTCGGGTATGTTATGCGCATTTCTATGTGTATTGAGCGAGTTTCGTATTTGTTCGAAATTTTATTACAAAGTGCAACTACTTGGACTGGAAAAACGTTGCAATATGTAATAATTATTACAAAATGTAACGACATGGACTGGAAAAACGTTGCAAAATGTAATAAATGTTACAAACTGCAACTACATCGACTGAAAAAACGTTGCAAAATGTAATAAAATATTTTCAAGCGGAGCAATCAAACTAATTCATTGTATTATACAATTATTAATAGCAAATTGTATCCTTGGGCAATCCTCGATTGGGCCGGTCTGCTGATGACAGCATTATGACCAAATGCTGTCAATGTGTGTTGTTTGTAGAGATGTCCACTGGGGATCAGTGTAGTGGCGATGACAAGAAATGGCTAGTGATCGTCTATGGTGATGCTCTCTAGTGATCGTTGGGAGCAAGATAAGGATTAGAGGGCAATGAGTACTAGCCGCACTGAGGCCTCTCCACCCCCCCCCCACATCCTCATACGAGGAGATGATCATTGGTGGCCGCCATTGACGATCACCAGGGATGCATAGTGATCGTTTATGGCGATCTCTAGTGATCGTTACTAGCGACCATTAGTGATCGTATCCCTGCATGAGGATGAGAGGGCTGTGAGGAGAGGCCTCACTGAGTCCACACCTCATTGCCCTCACATACACACCGTGCTCCCAACGATCACTAAAGATCACTGACATCCATACTGATTGGCAATAGCGATATCAAGTGATTGTTGGAGCGATATGGGAATGTGAGGGCTATGAGGCAAGGCCTCATTGGGGCATCTCCTCACAGCCCCCTCTTTCCCATTGGGAAGATGAGCATTGGTGATCGCCAGTAGCGTTCACTACGGATGCCTGGTGATTGCTGATGGTGCTCTCTAGTGATTGTTGGGGGGGGGGGGCGAGAAGAGACCTCATTGAGGCATCACCTCATAGATCTCATTGGTCTCCAAGTATTCCGACGGAGAGCGCCACTGTCGCTGCCCCATCGAGAAATCCTGGCCTACTTTACTAGTGAACTAGTGACCTGGCGACGCAGAGACCTCTAATCAGTGGCCCGATCGACAGCGACAAAGTCCCCCTCTCTCTTCTTCCATCGGTGAACCTATCTCAGAAGCCCCCCAACTAGTGGCCCGACCTAGCGACACAGTAGCCTCACCCCTGCTCCCAACGTTGACACTATCTCAGAAGCCCTCAAAGCAGTCGCCCGAGTGACAGAGCAGAGTGACACAGTCGTACTTCCCTCTGCTCCCAACAGTGGCCCTTTACCAGAAACCCTCCAACCAGTGACCCGACCGAAAGCGACACAATAACTCGGCGATCCTACCATAGTGTGGGATATAGCGGCAGTCAAATTCTACTAGGGGAAATGGCACCACTGACACAAGTTCTGTGCGAAATGGCATAGGGTAAGGCAGACTTGGTCTGAAGCGACTGCGGTGAAAGGCTATCACTGTGCGGACAGTGTTACGAGGGTATAGGAATAGGCCAGGGGCGGTGTTGCTGGACCCAATCAACGTTCACTCACTATCTGTGGACATCGACAGCGGTCAACCCGTCATGACCTTGCGCGTTCTCCATGACGTCACCGACGTCATAGCTACTTTAACTATTTTTCTCTGTCGATTCCCGACTTTCCTGCATCTTCACAAACTTTGCATCCACACCCAGCCTGCGATGCAAACGATGCGAACTGTACATAGATAGTCGACCAGAGTAGGGAAATGAGCTTATAGAGGTTGTGTCAGCGATAGGAATTTGGAGGGCGGGGGGGGGGGGGGGTCCTAGGGTCCGGGTGCGGATGGGGGTCAGGTAGAGAGCGACACGAAGGGCCCTTTCGGGAACATAATTAACATACTACTCGTGCAGGATGATAGGGAAACAAAAATACTTCACTTTGCTTTCCTTGGGTTTTATGGATTTCATTATATTACCTTAGCCATGCATCCACAAGACATCTTTCCAGGCAAGCATTTTCATGATGAAAATGTTGTTCAGCTTTAGTGGTTTTAGGATAGGCGCAGGGTTAGGATAATGGGAGGCAATGGTACTCCTTTTCTTAGGAACTATTCGGCTACTTATGCGAAAGAATTACAAAGGATAACATAGAATAAAAGTACAACACTTATTATTTATTGGTCATTAGAAAAACAGAATATAATTAGTTTCACAAATATAAAAAGTACAGGTAGAAACTGGTTATAATTGAACAGATGTAGTAATCATGCAAAATTGTGAAATGGTTCGGCATCACCATTCCAAGTGAGAGTGCTAAACATTTTTTTAAATGTTTTCTTGGACGGAGAGAAATCAGTCAGTGGTGTAATGTCACACCTTCTGAGGAAAAGAAAATCTCGTGATTTGTGAGTGTATACCAGAAATAGCCCACGCTTCCCCACTGCAAATAGTGTATTTTAGCTCCTGAAAATAGCTCGCAAAAATAATGTTTCTCATGCTTCTCGCTGCCACTCGTGAGACATCCCTTGTATCCACTCGGATATTGTTCTTTTGGGCTTTCGGATTTTCGAATTCAATTCGTAAATTTAAAATGAGAAATGATTACAAGTAGTCATTTTACCAGTTGTAGTATATGTAGTGCTCCCCTGATTCTGAGGTATTGGGAAATAATACTAATAAAAAGAAAGCGTGTGAAGGCGTGAATTAATATTTCTATTTGTACCTCATATGCCCGAAACAATTGAAATCTGATCCGAAAAAATAACCATCACCTGTGCTGCTTGCGTTATCGTCCACTTGATGTTAAAGTGACATTGAAAAGTATCTGAATTTATCAGTTCACTAGTTTCATGAAACTTCAATTATTCTGCGCATACTGTTGTCTTTCTAGCCATCCCAAAATTGCTGTCGCAACTTTTCTTTACAAAAATAACATATTTAAAATTTGTCTGGAACAGTTTAAAATTTTTAACATTTTTGCCTACTCACTAGACACTTCGCTCTGAATAAACGATGACAACTTTGTCGACTTAACAGTTTTAAAAATCAGAACCTTTTAAATCCATTCAATGAAACTGTTCTTCTTTCAACAAGTTTGGAAGACTTGGCACCTCGTGATAACAAAAGCACATAAGCCATTTCTGTTGGAAAACGTCAATCCAGTCTGCCGCTGTCCATTTCTTTCCTAGGCGCACGTTGCAGCTCTTTGAAGTAAATTGCAGTCATTCCATAGCCCCCAGTTTAAAAGATCGAAACCCAACAGAAGACGCTCCACCAATCACCGCAACGGTTGAAATCGTTGGGAAGAGGATAAATCACTGTTAGGAAGCCTGTTTTCTGGGCATCGTCATCAACAAGAACCCGACCCCCAAGACGTCTTGTGATAAAATAACCAGCAGAGCAATAGCTAGCATGTGCCTTCTCAAAGGCCTCGATGGTTCTTATAGGAAAGATAGGGGTGGGGGGGGGGGTGATAGAGTCTCTTTTCTGAGGCTTTTCGTGAGCGTTGCTAGGCCTTTTACGACTGTGCTGATGTAGTCACACACATATTGTGTTAGCCGGACTAAAGCGCATCAAGTCAACGGGGTACGAGCCCCCAACCGGGCTCTATCGTGCTCGGCACACCCGCACCACTCCACTAAGAAGAATCGGCTCTTGAAACACTCCACGAGCTCCCCGCCAACCTTGGGGAAAAGACCCTCTCACCTCTAATCGCGAACGATCTCATAAAAGGGTACCAAAAGCTTGATAGAATCCACTCCGTGTGGAGTGGTGTCTGGGAATGGACGTGTCATGTGCACCTAGGACTTCAGGCCCGGCTGTAAACCAAAAATCACCCTTCTGGTTGTCGCCAGAAGCGTTAAGGTGTCTGACTTATGGCCCAAAATTATTCATTCTCCTACCCCCTTGCATGCCGGGCACGCTAGTGGTATGTTATGTAACCAACTTATCCTCACCCACATCCGGATCCCCGCTCCTCCAGGACCCCGGCACCCCAATGTCCTGTCGCTAACTCAACAACTATAGTTTCAATGGCCAACTCGAGTTGCATGGCTTTGTATAGTGTGTACCGCTTGCATCGCTGGCTGGTGTGGATGCTTAATGCATGGTGTATGTTAATGGAAAAAAAACAGGTATCAAGAGTGGGAAACTGTTAGGGGAGCTATGACGCCGGCGACGTCTTAGTGGGCGCACTACATGTCGTTGTCCGCGGAGCTGAGTTTCAGGACGTTGTTCGGGCTCAGCGGTAGGGCTGTGCCGTTGAGTAGCCCGATCCTAGATTAGTACTGACTGCTTTTGGGATGGGATAGCTGCATTTGCTGGCTCACTCGACCAGGCTCAGTGATTCAAGACGCTCAATATCAACGGACACAAAAGTCTAGTAACCGACTTCCCTGATGACAATGTCAGTTCCCTTCAGCACTCGGCGTGATATCGCATGAGCGGTCTAGGCCTGGACGCCGCAGCCCGAGTCGCGAGTACTGGGCGCCTGTGGTTCGCTTCGGTGACTCCGTATGGTGGATGAGTATTGCGGTCTCCTCCCTATTTTTTCTCCGTCTCATGGGCGAGTGGCTGTTTGTGTCTTGGCGGCCTTCCCAGTTCTCTTTTCTTGTTCCCGCATGTCTTGGTTTACGATTTTGCATATATATTATGTAATTTTGGATGTACGTGGAGCTAGCGCCCATATAGGCGTGCCACGTGCGCCTTCATTGTGCGTAACCACCTCCCCCCCCCCCTCTCCACACACACTGAAACCAAATTAAAAACACGTTGTTCATCGAAAATGTTCAGCTGCTTCACTCAAAATTTCTTTATTCATTTCAACGAGGTAAAGCGGAGCGCGATGGCACATTGATTATATTGTCGAACTTTAGACCGAGGGTTCAAAAGTTCGATCCGGGTCTGTGTCACTCACCCTGTGTGTTTGAGCAAGACACTTAATCCGGATTGCTTATGTGGGAACACGGTGTCAAAGCGTGCTAAGACGTATGACACGCCGATGGTGCACACGCCTTCAACCAATGCTGACTCAGGTTAGTGCAATGGAGAGTCTGACAGTTACTCGCAGCTGTTCGACGGTTCTGTTCTAGTACTCCGGCTTCCTCCACCGCCACGATATGACCCTAGCTGTTGAAAGTGTCATAAAATCTCAATAAATAACAGTGCGTCAAAGCCTAGTAAAATCAATACACAAGTAGCAAACCACTACGTCCACCAGACGTTTACATGTTGGTCCTCGATTTATAACCCAAAATCTTAAAGATTGACATTTCTATAAATCGCAGGACTACTGTGTCTGGTGGCGATTTGCTTTTGCGGTTAATCTGGTTCTAATCCAGTCACATCTGAGATATCTATGATCTTCGGTGATCCTTGGGAGCGAGATACGGGTGTGAGGGGTATGAGGTGAAGACTCCATGGGGTCTCTCCTCACAGCCCTCTCTTCCTCATACAGGGAGGTAATCACTGATGATCACTAGTAACGATCACTTGCGATCGCCATAATCGATCACTAGGCATGATCGTCAATGGCTATCACCAATGAACATCTCCCCGTATGAGGATCTGAGGGGGTGAAGAGAGGCCTCAGTGCGGCTAGTACTCATAGCCCTCTATCACATCTCACTCCCAACACTCATTAGAGATCGCCATATTTCTTGTCATCGCCACTATACTGATCACCAGTGGTCATCTCTGCACACAACACACATTGACAGCATTTGGTTGAGATATTCAGATACAATTTGCTATTAATAATTTAATAATACAATGAATTAGTTTGATTGCTCTGCTTGAAAATATTTTATTACATACTGCAACGTTTTTCCAGTCGATGTAGTTGCAGTTTGTAACATTTATTTCATTTTGCAACGTTTTTCCAGTCCATGTAGTTGCATTTTGTAATAATTATTACATTTTGCAACGTTTTTCCAGTCCAAGTGGTTGCATTTTGTAATAAAATTTCGAACAAATACGAAACTCGTTCAAATCCACGTAGAATTGAGTACAACATACCCGAAGACAGTCGTAGAATCATAGAGACACAAATTTATTTTAATAACAACATGAATTAGTTTTTGATTTCCCCTTTGAAAAAAAAGTGTCCCTTTGAAAAAAAAGTTTATTACATTTTGCAACGTTTTTCCCGTCGAAGTAGTTGCATTTTGTAATAATTATTACATATTGCAACGTTTTTCCCGTCCAAGTAGCTGCATTTTGTAATAATTATTACATTTTGCAACTTTTATTACAAAGTGGGTTGCAACAAGCGGTACGTCCTTCTCGCCCTTCCTTAAATTATCTCGTGTTTCTCGCCACCTTTTTTGTCATTTCTGTCCGATTCTGTAACCGTTAACAGTTATTTCTCGTTGTATAAATGGATGGTAAGACTTCATAAAGACTAATTATAAGAGTGTATCGCTGCACATCTTTTGTGTTGTATTTCTTTAGAAATAATATCATTAATTGATAAGAAATAGAAAAAAATAAGAAGCAAAGACAAAGACAACCCCCCGACCAACCCCCCCCCCCCCCCACACACACACACGACCCCCCCCCCCCTTCGAAATATACTGGCTCTATATTTCGGACATCTCCCTCGGAAACTGTTTTCTCATAGTGCTGGACAGGTATAGTGCCCGAGTCGAGCAGTGCCGAGGGAGTGGTCCAAAATAGAATGTTAGTTTGGGAAGAGTGGGGCAAGGGATGTCATCAAGCAGTTCGTATTCGAGTGTTGGGTGGATAGAAGAAGCGTGGGAATAGGGAGGGCGTTGGGAGCACAGGGGTAACCAAGGCCTTCTCACTCGAGAACCGCGACAAATCAGCGACCGGCCAAAGGGTTATTATTATTAGTTTAATGGCAAGATCGCGGATTACAGAATATCTTTGTTATCTGAATATATTTAACTTATCAAAGGAACACAATTTCTCTGTTCTAAATTCTTTGAAGTGAATACTCTATGTTCGAACGGGATAACTGGCGTGTGATAATATGAATTAACATCGGCATCTTTAATTAATTGCATGTAAATATGAATACAAAACATTTCTGGGGAGAAAACTTTACATTTAGTTTATACAGCTCTCTCACGATGTTCTGATATCATAATACGGTGATGTGGTTTTCTGGGGTACGTGACAACCGATACTTATTCCCAGTTCCTTATGTAGAATAAGGAACTGAGGATACGTAACGGTTGTCACTTCCGTGTTTTCTGAACAGTTACCAACCTAAGAGTGAGGGCCTACCACGATCACAGAGCTGTAAGTAAATGACTTTGGCATGATTTTCAGAAAGTTCCTTTTTTAAAAATGTTTTTCATTTTTCATGTTTCAGATTAACAGAGTGCCTCTGGGGTGTGTATGCCAGTAGTGACAACGTCTTGATAGAAATAACGATGCTGGACATGGAGGTAGATTACTCATCATGTAGATATGATTCTCTGAAAATATACGACGGTAAGTACTTTTTATGCATGGATAAGAATATAATATGGATGATCCAGGAAGTGACGATTGTCACGTCAGTTTTTTGCAAAAGTGAAGAAGTTACACCTTTAGCCCCCCCCCCCCCCCCCCCCCCACACACACACACACACCCTCCAATGCATTGTTGGAAGACACGTATTAGGGGTATGCTATTCCATATCTACAATCTAAAATATTTTTATGGTTAAAACAGGAGCATGTATGCTAACGTGAAATTATTATGAGATGTATACAATGAAGTCATTTTTCATTATCCTTCCATTGCGCGCGTCTGCTCTGCACGAAGATTTTTCTGTCTAATAATTGAAATTAGTCTATCGATTTATTCGAGTATGGGCGTAGGAGAGACGAAGCACATCACACTAAACATAACACGTCCATCATTCATACTCTGATAAAGCGGCAGATAAATCGTTTTAATTCTTTTAATTTAATTTGGAGTAGTTGATTTCTCTGATCACTTTTCGCAAATTGTTTCCCACATATACCACAAAGTGGGAATTTATGTTATCGAAGTATGTTTTGTATACAGTCAAAATTGGCAGTTTTCGACCGGATGAATCTAACTTTTGGTATATTATTGTACATTTTAAAATACTTTAGGTATATTCCATAACACAACTGTTGTAGATGAAGTTAAAACTCGAACGTTTAAAAGAAGCCTTAAATTCTCGTAGTTTAACTGGTAGAGTGCCAATTTATTTTTAATCGCTGAACTTTATCCTCAGATCCTTTCCTTGTTACAGTTGATAAGGAAGTATAGGCATTCTCCCATAAATTATAGCAAGGCAACTCCTTAAAGACTAAATATTTAACTTCAAAGGCAATATTAATTAGGGCCATAGCTGGTAGCGTTTGGGTATCAGTACCTACACTTCAGAATGAAGTCCAGCTATGGGCGTACAGTACTCCGCATGTTCAAAAAAGACCCGCCAAAGATTCAACGACTTTTGTTATCGACGTGCCATGATGTTTCGAAAACATTTTAGACTAAGTCGAAAGGTGTTGATTAACTGGCGAGGGTTGTGTGCTTCATATAAACCCTCTAGTATTCACAAAAATTACAGACATTCGAAGCACCATGTAATATGAACTAGATATTCCAAAATGTAGCATACAGAACAAAAAGAGACGGTCGAAATCTACACATTATTGCCCTGAATCAGTATATTTTTTTGTACAGATGATTGTTTTATAATTTTCAACATATATACTGACCACTTGTTCTGCGCATGCTGAGAACTCGGAAGAATGATATTTTATAACTTTTGTGGTCGACCTGTTCATTCCTCATCATATAAATATAAAGATTACAAGGTATACAGCAACAACTCACATTTTTTTCAAAACAAACCAAGTTAACCAATCGACATCTTTTCTTTTCGTCTTAAATTTGAACCACTTTTTGTATTCCCGAACACCAGGTGTCATTTGAAAGGGGAGCTACTAAGCCTTACATCGATGTAAAACTTGACCGTTGGACGTTCTTAGGTTACGCACAAATACTGAGATTTGGGGAGAAAAACTCGAACAACGCCTCAGTAAGATATCCACGAAGACGTAACAGCTGTGTCAACACCAAAATGTCTCGGTTTTAAGATCAGACCAGGAGATTTCCTACATGAATTAAAGTCAATTCGTGTTTAAAGATCACAAATACGAAACAAGTAAAGTTGGAATCTGCCTCCGTTAGAATGGGAAATCTCTTCATCTGATCGTAAAGCCCAGAAATTTAGATAGTTCCATGTAAAGATGTCCTATTTCTTTTAGTGTATCACATTAACGTCCTCGAATTAATTAGAATAGTCTACGTTTGACGGTCATCTAGTTCATAGACGGCACTAACTTTTGTCATTCCAGGTAACCTGAACGACAAATTAGAGAGAACGTTGTGTGGAACCCTGGACAATGATATTCCAACATACTATGCATGTTTCGTATCCTCGACGGGGACCGCCTTTCTGCAGTTTGTATCTGATAACTACGTTTCGGGTACCGGGTTTACCGTTCGATATAAGTCAGCAACTCCTGACGGATGCGCAAGCTATCAAACAGGATCATCGGGAGATGGTGGAGGTTTGAGTAAGTATCGGAGTAATCTTGACATTTTCCATTTTGATTCAGTGTAGCTCTTTCACTCATCATCCGTGTATGGATACATGATACACATATAGAGTGTAAGGAGGTATATCGTGAGGGTTAGTTTTCTCAAACGTCAGAAAACAGTGACGTCAAAGTTTTGTGAAGCACATCATTTGAGATCGGACAAAACAATTGTTGTTGATGGATGTCAAGGCAGTCGGAATAAAAAAAACTGTATCTTGTGTCTCATACATGCACATTATTACAACACATCTCTCTACAACTGGATTGCTGGAATGATCATTGGTCACATGTAGAAAAGTGCCCCATTTGTCGCCATTTTCGGCAAATGAAGCTACAAATAGACAATGCTCAACAACAAAATTTTTCTCGGAGGTTTTCAATATTCGGCAGTCTAGCAATCGCGGATCACCTTTTTGAGAAATATATTTTGATATCCGCGAAAAATGAATATGCTGTGCACATTTTTCATAGCAATGGAACTTGAATATTTACAACATATTTCAGCTATTATTGACAAAAATAGGTGCCGATGTTGGACATTTGACACCGAGTTACTACTTTTCACCAAAGTAAACACCATACATATAAACTAAGTAAACACCATATATGACGTTTGATGAAGTGAAAGCTGTTACGCTGTGACTACAGAAAATGGAAAATGGAAATTGGAAATGGGTGAACAAACGTAACAAAGGGAATAACCAACAGAGCATTAAAGTAGATGGCAGAGTTACAGAAGAGCGAGATCAAATCGCATTAGAACTAGTCAAGCACTGGGAAAAGGTAAACGATAAGCGATGGGGCATGGGGAACCCACCGGAGTGTCCGAACCAGGTCGAGGAAAATCTCTCGGACTTCGTGTGCAGCGAAATCAAAACTGAGGAGTTGCGAAGGGTGATCTCAAAATTGAGGAATGGAAAAGCGGGAGGGGTGGACGAAATTCCTAACGAGTTTATCAAAAAAGGGGGAGAGGAACTCTTGGAAAGCCTAACTGCCCTATTCAATTTAGCCATAGAAAAACAAGAGGTCCCAAAGGAGTGGAGGGAAAGTAAAGTGACATTTATTCACAAAAAGGGGGAAAAAGACGTCTTGGATAACTATCGAGGGATCTCTGTCAGCAGCAACATTGGAAAAGTCTTTTGTAAAGTCTTGCATGGGAGATTAGAGGAGGTGATTGAGGAGAAGGGTTTTTTTGGGAGAAATCCAGAATGGCTTCAGGAAGGGAAGGAGAGTCACTGACCATCTTTTCACGCTATCCCAAATGATAGAATCCGCGAAAGCAAAAAAAAAAAGGTGTTCATGGCCTTTTTGGATGTTAAAAAGGCATACGATAGAGTATTGGGGGGGGGGGGGGAGGGTATGTGGCGCAAGCTGGAGGCTCTGGGCTTGGGGGCGAGTTTGTTGGGATTATGAAAGCATTATATAAAGAGTGAACTTAGCCTGGGTAACATTACAACAAAACGTGTGCCTATGGAGATAGGCCTCAAACAGGGGTGTATCCTTTCGCCAATTCTTTTTGCATTGTACATCAAAGGTTTAGGAGATGAACTCCTGCATAGCGACGAGGGGTTTGCAGTTGGTGACTTGAAGTTCCCAGGGCTATTTTTTGCAGACGATATGGTGCTAGTATCAGAAAGCGAAGAGGGGTTAGAGAAGATGCTGGGAATTGTTGGGAAATATGGGAACAAATGGAGACTCGAACTTAATGAAAGCAAGAGCAAAGTTATACCCGTGGGCCGCAAAGTGGACCCCACTCGAGGGTGGAGAGTGGGGGAGTTCTGCATTCCGGAAGGTAGCAGTAGACTTCTTAGTGTAGGAGAGACTAGTGACTATGAATACCTGGGGGTAAATATAAACATCACAGGAAGAGGCATCTACCGGAACCACACAAATAAATTGATTCTGAAGGGGAAGCGAATCCTTAACCAAATGAAACTTATAGGGAGAAAGAGTTTCAATAAGGTTTTCGTGGGGAAAACCATTTGGGAAATGGAAGGTCTGCCAAGTATAACATACGGTACGGAAGTTGTGCCCCAAAACCAGACAGCTGTTAAGAGCTTGGAAATCCTGCAGAACGATGCAGGCCGATGGATAACAGGCTCGAGTAATGCCGCAGCACTAGAAGCAATCAGGGGCGAGCTTGGGTGGATGAGGATCAAGGACAGGATAGACCTATTGGAACTCGGTTATCTTAATTATTTGGTAAATCTCTCCGATAGCCGATGGTGTAAAGTAATGTTCCTGAGAACTTTCAACTCAAATATCAAGACGGGATGGATGGCCCAAGTGAGGGAGCTAGTAGAAAACTACTCAATGGAGATCTCGGACCTTGACGTTGGGGCAAACCAGGGCAAAAAGATCGCCAGAGAAAGGGTCATGGAGGATTGTAACCGTAATTGGCGAGTGGGGGTCAAATCAAAGAGATCTTTGGGTGGCCTGCGTGATAAAGAGAAGCCTGGTTTTGAAGAGTACCTTGATGGCACCTTTGGGGGGGGGGGTCACTGTTGTTCAAGCTGAGGTCGCGGTCCCTGGAGCTGAGGGGAAAATTGGGAAAAACAGTGAAAAGGAGTGCCAGATGTGTAACGTGGGCGTGGTGGAGACCCTGGAACACTTTCTTATAGAATGCTCAAAATACCAGTCTAAAAGAACAAGATTCCCGGGGAGTATAATGGAGAAGTGGGATGGGAGAATGAAGGACATGTGGTTAGGGGGCGACTCAAAGGAGAGGGTTAATATACTAATCGGAGAGATTGGGAAGAATGGGACAAGGGGTGTCATCAAGCAGTTCGTCTCTGAGTGTTGGGAGGAGAGAAGAAGCGCGGGAATAGGGGGAGGCAGTTGGTAGAACATGGGTAACCAAGGCCTTCTCATACGAGAACCGGGGGCGCGGTGGCTCAGTTGGTAGAGATGCAGGCTGCAAGCCGAGAGGTCCTCGGTTCGAATCCCACCTGCGGCGACCGCGTTGTGTCCTTGGGCAAGGCACTTCACCCCGATTGCCTACATGGGGGCACGATGACGCTGTGTACTGAGGCGTACTGCACGTCGATGGTGCGCATGTCTTCAACCAATCTAACCCTGCCTGTGCTGCGGTGCAGAGTTCAGAGTTACGATGTTGGAGAGCTGACAGCTGCTCGTCCTTGCTCGGTGGTTCTCTCCGGGTACTCCGGCTTCCTCCACCCGTAAAACTGTCACGGTCACGATTAGCCATTGTGCATAAGTATGTGACCTTAAACTCCAATAAATAATATAATAATAATAATAATACGAGAACCGCGACAAATCAGCGGCCGGCCGAAGTGTTATTATATTATTACAAACACAGCGAAACAGCTTTCACACATCAAACATCAATAGTGAGAGGAGTAGTTATGTTGATTGACTTGACACCATCTTGAGATGGTGGGGGGGGGGGGGGGGGGGGCATTTGTGTTGCGATGTTTGTCGCTGATGTTGCAGCAATTAGTTTGTTTTGAGTTTAGTGGTTTGTAAATATTACTAAACTGAACGGAAAGTATACCCAGGAAATTTTAATGTTTCATCGCACATAGCGGTTTACATTTTCAATATTTACATCCATACGGGGAAGGAACTCTTGTCTTACTTGTGTGTCTTGTAAGAAATCTGATGACCCAAAGAGCAAATGTTCTGTTCATGGACATCTGGGTAGTTTACTCAGCTGTCTGTGAACAGCAAATTTGATTGTTAGGTCCATAAGTTGCATAACACATTCGCCAATAGCTCTCCTAACCAATCGTGCAAAGTACAGCTGACGTTGATACAATGTGTATAATATCGCTTACTCGATTAATGACCCACCCATTTTAAACTATATAAATAATGGTGGAAACTGTAATTCGATACAATCTCATATTATGTGGCTGAAAATTTGGATTCCATGTTTTACTAGCATAAAGTTGTATCTCAGTATTCCGGAACAAATTCCAATTTATACTAATACAAACTGGATGACTAGTTCCAAGTGGGAGAGTCAGTTATAAATTTCGTTTGGTAGGGAGTTTTTTATTTGGTGAAGTAATGAAATTCCAGTTTCTTCTGGTATAAATTGAAATTAATCATCTTAAAAAGCAGATCCCAGTTTCTAAAGGAGAAACTAGAAGTCCACTTTCTATTTATAGAAACAGAGATAATACCAATTAATTATACGCTAAACCGGGGGGGGGGGGGGGGGGGGGCACTAAAAATTTGCAAGACGTGACGTCCTATTTTTTTGTTCCGCTCCTTTTTACACCTACCCACCCACTATGTGCAAATTTTCTACTACCGTTCTCAGACACCCACCCCCACTCTCCCATTAAAATCCAAAATAAACTTATAAACTTAGTAAGCACAGCTGTCTTTAGGGGGTTTTCATAATGTTCTTAACCCTTTACCCAACGTAACAGCCAAAACCGGCCAGCGCTATTCTCAAAAATCGCCAGTTAATTTTTATTATTTTTTTCATTTTTTGTCTCAAAAACATAGGTTATGACCGCTCATTGGAACGAGCTCGTTGAACTCGTTCCAGTGAGGGGTCATAACCTATGTTTTTGAGACAAAAAATGAAAATAATTAGTTATTCAATCATTTTTTGGCAAGTGTCGTCTGCTTTTCGTGTTAGGTAAAGGGTTAAACTGGTACCACCAATTTAAACCTCTGTGGGTTGCTGTGGGCCCCAATCTACAAATGACAAGTTGTTCATTATCAGGCTTGGCCAGAGCAGGTGTACATATACGGGAACAAATTTTCATTTGAATTGTTCCCAAAATATTGTCTGCACATTTTCTACATTTCGAACAAGACACCCACTCCCAACTAACGTGTGACATTTTCCCAGTTTAAGCCCAATATTCTCACATATAAAGCCTCCCGATGTTGTATTTATGTTAAGAGTGTGATGTACAACATCATCTTTAAGGTTTCAAACACAAATGATGGTATATATTAGCTGATATATTGATATATTTTTAAAAAATTCAAAAAATTGCACAAGTTGGAAATGCACATTTTTGGCGCACTCAAGAGACCCACCCACCCCCCACGTCACGTCTTGTAAATTTTTGGTGGCCTCCCCCTGGCTAAACTAAAAATATCGAGAAAACGTCCAAGTTGTAAATCTTGATACTCTTTGAGGCGCAGATATAATGAATCAATTTCATGACAGTGAAAGTACTCCTAGAAGAACGTTGAAGTATTCTACACTATTCGTCGCCGGAGTGCTAGAATGTCCTATGTCCCATAATGGGACATAGGACATTCTAGCACTCAGGCGATGTATTGCCTATAATACTAATGTTTTTTTAGAAGTTGAACTTTTATTATATGTGATGTTAGAAGGTGTTTTTCCTCCCATAAATGTGACAACGAAAACAAACTCAGGGTCCAAAGGGATAAAACAAATTTGAATGAATTGTGAACGTTGTGAAACCAGTTCTTACCTGTACAAAATTGACATTAAATAAAATAAATGCCTCATGCCAGTTTCTACCACCAGAAGGTGGAATTCAGATATCTGCCTGTATTCTAGTTTTTATCATGATGTTTGCAGTACAGTAAATACAAAATATATGGCGATTTAATTAGGTTGGTTGAATATCAGGACACTGACATAGACCAGTCAGATGAATTGGAGGGAGGGAGATACCCCCTTGTCTGCATTTGCCTAGTGCTGGGTTAAGAGTGTGACCCCCCCCCCTCCCCATAGGTAAGAATCAAGAGTTTATCCAGGGAGAGAAAATTTTAGAACATTTAATTTTTCATGCCACCTGAGCACATTTAGTGCTTTTTAAAGTTCACGTACCCAGATACTGAGGGCAAAACAAGATTGCCCAGGACTTATCAGGACTTGTATATGAACTGATTTTATGTATAGTATGTTAGGTTGAAATTAATATGAATAATGGGGACAACTCCCTTATTCAGCCTCTACATCAGGATACATACAAAGCAATGGGCTGTACAACACTGGGAAAAGAAGATCAGAATAGGTAAACATTCTCTGAAGTTTGAACAGGGTCGTGCAACTTTCACCTAATCCACTTTGAAGACGATACTCAATAGTTTTTGTCTAAATAACGACTTTTTCATTTCTCTGTTTTCAAAACATTGCTCGTTCCAATAAGTAGTCGTAAGTTACACGCCTGTTCTATGAAATCCTCATCTGCAGCACCACCAAACCACGTGGAAAATGAAAATATGTTCCGCACATGCGGAACGGAAATCGTTGACGGACTATTCTTGAATAAAAGCGGAATTTCACTGGAATTATCTACAAATTTCAATTTGAATCGCCAGCGATAGCTAAAAATAGTAACAAGGGTTCCCTTCGTAAATTTGGTTGGCGATAAAATATCTTCTTCTTATTAGTCTGTGTGAAACACACAGACTATTGTTTTTGCATGGTTTATTTTTCTTTTTTTTCTTTCTTCTTCTTCTTCTTCTTCTTCTTCTTCTTCTTCTTCTTCTTCTTCTTCTGTCTTCTCATCACTTTTTTGTCCGCAAGATAACTCGAAAACGAATTGCCCTATCTCGTTGATTTTTGACATGCTGATAGACAGCCACAAGTTCTCGGCCACCTATGTTTTTCAGATTCCTGGGGTATCAGGGGTGTCTGTAGGGGTGCTTTGAAAGTGGGTCACGCCCATATCTCAGGCGTGGTATGACCTACAGACTTGGGACCAACACCAAATGAGTCGACACTCGATGGAGGTTCAAAATATGGGTCAAGGTCACGCAGGTCACCTAGGGATCATTGAGTGCATTTTTCAGAATTGCTGGAAATCACATTTTTTGACCCCCTAAAGTATTCCTGACGTACACACATGCATTTTGACGTAAAAAAGTGGGCGTAGTCAAAATTTTTGAAAGTGGGTCACGCCCATACCTCAGGCGTGGTATGACGTATGGACCTGGGACCAACACCAAATGAGTCGACTCTCGATGGAGGTTCAAAATATAGGTCAAGGTCACGGAGGTCACCTAGAGGTCATTGAGTGCATTTTTCAGGATTGCTGGAAATCACATTTTTTGACCACTAAAGTATTCCTGACATACATACATGCATTTCGACGAAAAAAAAACAAAGTGGGCGTGGCCAAAATTTTTTAAACTGGGTCACGCCCATATCTCAGGCGTGGTATGACGTATGGACCTGGGACCAACACCAAATGAGTCGACACTTGATGGAGGTTCAAAATATGGGTCAAGGTCACAGAGGTCACCTAGGGGTCATTGAGTGCATTTTTTCAGAATTGCTGGAAATCACATTTTTTTACCCCCTAAATTATTCCTGACGTACACACATGCATTTTGACGTAAAAAAGTGGGCGTGGCCAAAATTTTTGAAAGTGGGTCACGCCCATATCTCAGGCGTGGTATGACCTACAGACCTGGGACCAACACCAAATGAGTCGATACTCGATGGAGGTTCAAAATATGGGTCAAGGTCACGGAGGTCAACTAGGGGTCATTGGGTGCATTTTTCAGAATTGATGGAAATCACATTTTTTGATCCCCTAAATTATTCCTGACGTACCCACATGCATTTTGACGTAAAAAAGTGGGCGTGCATTTTTCAGGATTGCTGGAAATCACATTTTTTGACCACTAAAGTATTCCTGACATACATACATGCATTTCGACGAAAAAAAACAAAGTGGGCGTGGCCAAAATTTTTTAAACTGGGTCACGCCAATATCTCAGGCATGCTATGACATATGGACCTGGGACCAACACCATATGAGTCGACACTAGATGGAGATTCAAAATATGGGTCAAGGTCACGGAGGTCACCTAGGGGTCATTGAGTGCATTTTTCATAATTGCTGGAAACCACATTTTTTGACCCCCTAAAGTATTCCTGACGTACACACATTCATTTTGACGTAAAAAAAGTGGGCGTGGTCAACATTTTTGAAAGTGGGTCACGCCCATATCTCAGGCATGGTATGAGGTATGGACCTGAGACCAACACCAAATGAGTCGACACTTGATGGAGATTCAAAATATGGGTCAAGGTCACGGAGGTCACCTAGGGATCATTGAGTGCATTTTTCAGAATTGCTGGAAATCACATTTTTTGACCTCTCTAAAGTATTCCTGACGTACACACATGCATTTTGACGTAAAAAAAGTGGGCGTGGCCAACATTTTTGAAAGTGGGTCACGCCCATATCTCAGGCGTGGTATGACGTATGGACCTGGGACCAACACGAAATGAGTCAACACTTGATGGAGATTCAAAATATGGGTCAAGGTCACGGAGATCACCTAGGGGTCATTGAGTGCATTTTTCAGAATTGCTGGAAATCACATTTTTTGACCCCCTAAAGTATTCCTGACGTACATACATTCATTTTGACGTAAAAAAAAAGTGGGCGTGGTCAAAATTTTTGAAAGTGGGTCATGTGCATATCTCAGGCATGGTATGACGTATGGACCTGGGACCAACACCAAATGAGTCGACACTTGATGGACATTCAAAATATGGGTCAAGGTCACGGAGGTCACCTAGGGGTCATTGAGTGCATTTTTCAGAATTGCTGGAAATCACATTTTTTACCTCTCTAAAGTATTCCTGATGTACACACATGCATTTGACGTAAAAAAAAAAGTGGGCGTGACCAAATATTTTGAAAGTGGGTCACGCCCATATCTCAAGCGTGGTATGACCTATGGACCTGGGACCAACACCAAATGAGTCGACACTCGATGGGGGTTCAAAATATGGGCCAAGGTCACGGAGGTCAACTAGAGGTCATTGAGTGCATTTTTTCAGAATGCTGGAAATCACATTTTTTGACCCCTAAACTATTTCTGACATACACACATGCATTTTGACGTAAAAAAAATTGGGTGTGGCCAAAATTTGTGAAAGTGGGTCACGCCCATATCTCAGGCTTGGTATGACCTATGGATCTGGGACCAACACCAAATGAGTCGACACTTGATGGAGATTCAAAATATGGGTCAAGGTCACAGAGGTCCCCTAGGGGTTATTGAGTGCATTTTTTCAGAATTGCTGGAAATCACATTTTTTTATCCCTAAAGTATTCCTGACATACACACATGCATTTTGACGTAAAAAAGTGGGCGTGGCCAAAATTTTTTTGAAAGTGGGTCACGCCCATACCTCAGGCGTGGTATGACGTATGGACCTGGGACCAACACCAAATGAGTCGACACTTGATGGAGGTTCAAAATATAGGTCAAGGTCACGGAGGTCACCTAGAGGTCATTGAGTGCATTTTTCAGGTTTGCTGGAAATCACATTTTTTGACCACTAAAGTACTCCTGACATACATACATGCATTTCGACGAAAAAAAAACAAAGTGGGCGTGGCCAAAATTTTTTAAACTGGGTCACGCCCATATCTCAGGCGTGGTATGACGTATGGACCTGGGACCAACACCAAATGAGTCGACACTTGATGGAGGTTCAAAATATGGGTCAAGGTCACAGAGGTCACCTAGGGGTCATTGAGTGCATTTTTCAGAATAGCTGGAAATCACATTTTTTGCCCCCCTAAATTATTCCTGACGTACACACATGCATTTTTACATAAAAGACAGTGGGCGTGGCCAAAATTTTTGAAAGTGGGTCACGCCCATATCTCAGGCGTGGTATGACCTACAGACCTGGGACCAACACCAAATGAGTCGATACTCGATGGAGGTTCAAAATATGGGTCAAGGTCACGGAGGTCAACTAGGGGTCATTGAGTGCATTTTTCAGAATTGCTGGAAATCACATTTTTTGATCCCCTAAATTATTCCTGACGTACCCACATGCATTTTGACGTAAAAAAGTGGGCGTGACCAAAATTTTTGAAAGTGGGTCACGCCAATATCTCAGGCATGCTATGACATATGGACCTGGGACCAACACCATATGAGTCGACACTTGATGGAGACTCGAAATATGGGTCAAGGTCACGGAGGTCACCTAGGGGTCATTGAGTGCATTTTTCATAATTGCTGGAAATCACATTTTTTGCCCCCCTCCCCCACAGCATTCCTGAGATTCATACATGCATTTTTACGTTAAAAAATTGGGCATGGCCAACATTTTTTAAAAGTGGGTCATGCTCATATCTGAATCGTGGTATGATGAATGGACCTGGAACTAACACCAAATGAGTCGACACTTGATGGAAATTCAAAATATGGGTCAAGGTCTCGGAGGTCACCTAGGGGTCCGCCTGAAAGAGGTCACCAAAGTCATCAAGTGCGTATTATTCAGAAATACTGGGAAATAAATTTTATTACACCTTAATGCATTTCTAATGGGGGCGCGGTGGCTCAGTTGGTAGAGGTGCAGGCTGCAAGCCGAGAGGTCCTCGGTTCGAATCCCACCTGCGGCAACCGCATTGTGTCCTTGGGCAAGACACTTCACCCCGATTGCCTACATGGGGGCACGATGACGCTGTGTACTGAGGCGTACTGCACGTCGATGGTGCGCATGTCTTCAACCAATCTAACCCTGCCTGTGCTGCGGTGCAGAGTTCAGAGTTACGATGTTGGAGAGCTGACAGCTGCTCGTCATTGCTCGGTGGTTCTCTCCGGGTACTCCGGCTTCCTCCACCCGTAAAACTGTCGCGGTCACGATTAGCCATTGTGCATAAGTATGTGACCTTAAACAATAATAAATAAATAAATAAATAAATAAATAAATATAATGCATTTCTAAAGTTTATGAACGTATTTCATCACTCAAATTAGTCGGCAGATTCGAGAATCAAACCCTTTGAATGCAGGTCACATATATGCCTTTTCTGGTTTCTTATAAATAATTGTTCTGATTCCAGTATGAATATCTGTAAATACTGTTAACGAAAACCCATTTCTGATTTGTTTAAAAATATTTTACTCCTGAAAATAAGCCTCCATAAATTCTCTTTCTGTATAGTTTATTCCTGATACTTTAACCCTTTTCACACAGACTTGAATTTACTGGGTGCAGTAAATGCTGTTTCTCTAGTTGATAGTTCGTTTTTTCTGAGTTTCAATGTGCTCTGTGTGTCTACTTGCACATAGAACACATTTGAACTCAGGGGACGAGCTGTGAAATGAATTGCTGAGTGTCCTTCTAATGACTGCTTTTGAGACGGGAAGGCGTGTAATAAACACTGAACGACACACCCGTGTGAATGGGTTGTGCCATCGCGGAAGGATAAAACTCGAGGCCTGCTGCCTCTCGTTTTATCCTTCCGCGCTGGCTGTCGTGCCATATCGATTAACCCATCCCCACGCGTATGTCGTTCTGTGTATGTATGTTTAAGAAACAAGAACTAAAATAAAATTGTAAAATTCAATGATGATTTTTGTGTACCACACTACGTAGATTCTGCCTAAACGATAGGTAAAGGTTTATCTGCTTTGGGGAAATGATCTTGTTCTAGACAGGTGAGCCACTGCAGTTTGTTCAGTAAGAGTGTGATGGGAGAGCACCAACAGACTTGTTGATTCCTGAATCTGAATGAAATAATCTGGTCTGAGTAGTGAGAATTTACATATCGCCGCACGAGACTAGTCACTGTCCACACGGTTGGAGGCGGGGGTATTGTCACGCTAGTTGCCAACTCTGTGATTGTCCAACTTTTTAAGGCGGATCCTGCCTTGAAAAAATATTAAACCGAAGCCCGTCAACATTTTCGTTATAAACATCAATATACTTGCCATGTTGAATCCAAGGTCTACCCATTGTTTGACGCAAAACATATACGTATCACCAAGGAAATGAGCCCCCCCCCCCCCCCCCTGCTCTATTTTATAATAGCAACGTGAATGGGGCCTCTCCTTACTGGCATTGAATCAGTTCGTGCCTTTTGGTGGCGCCATTCTAGTTGTTGACCTTCTAACTTAACATCCAATTTAAAACATTAAAATTTAAACATTAAATTGAACATAAGAATTATTCTCCTCCAAGTAACGGAGTGCGTGTTAACCAATGTAATCCTTTCCCTCGCTTTTACAAATATTTCCTTTGGGCTTATGGTAACTGTACAGCATCCAAGGCAATACCATCATTACATAGAGATTATTCGCTTCGCTGGACTGGTTACGTGAAATAATTCATGAGAGGTGAGGGACGCTGTACAAACACTCGTGCGCGAATGCGCACGGGTGTTTTACAATATAGTCCCTCGCCTCGAATGAATTATTTCACATAACCAGTCCAGTCAAGCGATTACTCTGTTTATCACTTTTCATTTAACGATAATTATATTATTTAAGCCTTTACCCAACGTAACGGCCAAAAACGGCCAGCAGCGCTATTCTCAAAACTCGCCAGTCAATTTTCATTATTTTTTCATTTTTTGTCTCTAAAACATAAGTTACGATCCCTCATTGGAACGAGCTCGTCCCAATGAGGGGTCATAACCGATATTTTTGAGACAAAAATGAAAATAATAGTTATTCAAGAATTTCTTTTGGAAGTGTCGTCTCCTTTTCATGACAGGTAAAGGGTTAAAAAAAACACACAAAAAGCACAAAAAACAATAAAGTCCCCATTACACCCACGGCAAAGCGTCTTCGTTTGCGCGCACGAATACATGACACAATTGTTGATTGCATAATTCACTTGTGAAGTTATCGTTTATAATCAAACCCGGAAATCCCAGTAAATCACACTTTGGAAAGTAAGAAATAGGTTTATTTATTGGTGTTCATGGGAACTTTGAGCATCTAAGAAATTACATTTATGATTGCAACACGAAAAATCTTTGTCTTGTCTGGTACTGAGACAGTGCTGACTTATGACTGTCATCTCTCAATTTCGGAATGGATTGGCTGATTGTATCCCAAAATTCTGAGCAGTATAAGTTGATGACTTGAGGGTATAAATCAGTGTGAAAAAAGCACATGCCCTCTATGGGAATCCCTTGGTTAAACATCTAAAAGAACTTCAAATGCCCATCGTCGCTGAGCTGCATGGGGCAGATATTTATGTTCTTTTGAGTATTTTTATAAATCGTCGAGACTCAAACCGGCTAGAAAATGCTGTTTCCTCTTGCCTTTCCTTACCCTGTCTAATCAAATCGGGGAAGTGGTTTCCCCATTTACACATTTTCACTGCTTTCCATGGACAACGTGAAGGCGATGAACGTTTTAAGGCTCACTTAAGCCGCTTGCTTTTGAAAGAAGGTATATTTCATCAACTGAAAATACTTATCTACCGCTGGGTACAGCATATTCTTTTTTATTTGTGTTTCAATATTTTCAACAATCGAGAACTTTAAGAATTTTAAACTTAAGCTCATTGTCATTCGTATTTTTCTCAGAGAAGTCCATTATAGGTGTTTCGGAAACGGGCATCTAAGGAATTGTAAAGAATTATTCACCGTGGATTAGGCACTGTGCTCTCATATTCCGTGACAGATCTAATCCCAATTGAATCATGCAGGACATTCCGAATGGAATCGAATTCCGAATCGAATTAGGAGATAAACGTCTCTTGTTTCGTCAGACATTTGGGAAATCGACTATAGAAAACCATTTGTTTTTTTTGTAATTCCTGTCATCGTTAGAAGTGAAAAAAAAACCTCCAAACCCGTTTTAATTGAAGAAAAACAATCAAAAATCAAAAAAACTTTTTAAAAAATGTAATTTTCGATCTCGGTCTATTTGCCATGATCGAATTTACAAGATGTACTTCGAAGCACGGACGCTGACAACCGTTGCCATAGAAAAGAACTCCGGAGTGTGTTCGATCTGTGATATGAGCGTTTTACCGCAGTTGCTCGCGCGTAGCAATTAGAGCATGGTAAGAGTGCATTTACCTGGGCTTAGAGCACGGAGCCGGCCGGCTCCCAACCAATCAAATTACGGGTTAAGAAAGAACAACCGGGATGAATTTAACTGATGAATTACAGTCTCACATCTCTTCAAGTTGTGGATATTGCACCTTCTAACAACCGTAAATATTGCCAGGGTTCACTCAAGTATAGTACGCAACCCCGACTCACCTGTTGTGGTGAATCAATCGACAACGCGGAATATTCCAAAAAGGAACTAAAGTAGCTTTGGAAGCGCGGGACCGCTTTGGAATTTGGAGTGTATAAAAGACCTGAAGATAGAACAAAAGTTCAAGAGAAAACACTTGGTAAAGGACGTGACACTCGTTACTTATTTCCAGTTTCTTATTTGACATTCGTTATCAACCGATTTTATTTATAACGGTTATCACTTACCCACTTGGAAGGATTTTGAGAACATCTCGACGATTTGAAAATTTCCCATACCCAGCTTTCGGTCCGGTGTCTACTGCGCATGCGTCACTTTCGGGGGAAAAGTGGGTTTAAATCTTAACACTGATGCCTATGGACAAAATATTTTAAACATTAATTACACAAATAACCTGTTGAAAGACAATATTTTACCTGTTATTTCCATTTAGTTCCATTATTCTAGTTTAATGTATATGTTTATGTGGATTATAGCGCAATTATTTTTTGCTTCCTTTTTAATTTGAAAATTGATCCTGAACATCGTGTAGAACCTTAGTAAATTTTACGAAAAAAACCGACCCCAAGTGTGTTTAAATGTATTTTTTGACCTTTGAATATGTTAGGTGAAATTTTTACGCGTTATTTTAGTAATCTGAAATAAATACAGAAAACAGTACTATAAATATAATGAGTGTACGATATTTTGTTTTTGCTTCTTTTTTTGGCTAAAAAAGAGCATTTTTCAGAATATTTCAAGTGAGCGTCAGATTAAGCGTGAACTGAGACTCGTCTTTTAAGAGGCAGAGTATTTCTCTTTACTTCGGATAAAGTGGAATATTCATGTGCTATGTGATTTTTGTTCACAATCATCTAGTCTCGAGTTGAAACACCCGGAAGATTCTGTGTGGCGTCGAAGTTCGAAGCTTCGCAGGGCCCTATCAGTGGTGTAATTATTCGTTATATGCTAAGCAGTAAATTATTGAGAGATGTTAAAAGTTGTAAAAATCAATATCTTCCGAAAGGTTGATACAGAAAATCGGTTCTCGTTTTCACGGCTGCGCGGTGTTCAACGTCTAGGCGCCATATCACGTTAACAAGATTGTCGCCCATGATAATTGGAGTTTTATCGAAAATGCGGCCCGAGAAGTGTTTTCCTTTGAACTCTAGCGGCCGTTTTTCCGGCTAGGAACATGATGCGTCATTACGTCATTAAATAGGATGGCTGTTCAGTAAATGTGGGGTAGACCAATCAATATTTTCAACGTGCACCCTCGAGGCTGCACGTTGAAAATATTGATTGGTCTACCCCAAATATTGAATATGGACTCTTCTAATTGCTGCCATTGCACTGACACGGAAGATACCACTTGAGTTAAAGGGTTAAACTACGATGAAATTCTTATTCCAAAACGACGTCGACTCAGTTGCGAACATAGAGTTTAACTAGAGAAACAGAATTTACTGCACCCAGTAAATTCAAGTCTGTGTGAAAAGGGTTAAAGTATCAGGAATAAACTATACAGAAAGAGAATTTATGGAGGCTTATTTTCAGAAGTAAAATATTTTTAAACAAATCAGAAATGGGTTTTTGTTAACAGTATTTACAGATATTCATACTGGAATCAGAACAATTATTTATAAGAAACCAGAAAAGGCATACATGGGACCAGCATTCAAAGGGTTCGATACTCGAATCAGAAATGGACATTTTTGTCTCTGCCCACTAATTTGAGTGATGAAATACGTTCATAAACTTTAGAAATGCATTAAGGTGTAATAAAATTCATTTCCCAGTATTTATGAATAACATGCACTTGATGACTTTGTTGACCTCCTTCAGACAGACACTTAGGTGACCTCCGTGACCTTGACCCATATTTTGAATTTCCATCAAATGTCGACTCATTTGGTGTTAGTTCCAGGTTCATTCATCATACCACGATTGAGATATGAGCATGACCCACTTTCAAAAATGTTGGCTACACCCACTTTTTTAGCACAAAAATGCATGTATGGACCTCAGGAATGCTTTGGGGGGGGGGGGGTGGGGGGGGGGGGGGGGGTCAAAAAATGTGATTTCCAGCAATTATGAAAAATACACTTAATGACCATCAAATGAGTCGACACTCGATGGAGGTTCAAAATATGGGTCAAGGTCATGGAGGTCACCTAGGGGTCATTGAGTGCATTTTTCATAATTGCTGGAAATCACATTTTTGTCCCCAAAGCATTCCTGAGATTCATACATGCATTTTTACGTTAAAAAAGTGGGCGTGGCCAAAAAATTTGAAAGTGGGTCACGCTCATATCTCAAGCATGGTATGATGAATGGACCTGGAACTAACACCAAATGAGTAGACACTTGATGGAAATTCAAAATATGGGTCAGGGTCAAGGAGGTCACCTAGGGGTCATTAAGTGCATTTTTCATAATTGCTGGAAATCACATTTTTTGACCCCCAAAGCATTCCTGAGGTCCATACATGCATTTTTATGTTAAAAAAGTGGGCATAGCCAACATTTTTGAAAGTGGGTCATGCTCATATCTCAATCGCGGTAAGTAGGTGATAAATGCAGATACGAGCACACATGTATATGTACGTGTACATGTACACCTCCATAGGATTTAGTGTTAAAATCGTGTACATGTACGCGATTTTAACGTTTTTTTTAGGGTGTGTTCGAATATATTTAACACTGAATTGTAGTCTAGATGCCCGTAGTTTTACGTACACGTACATGTACCGTTTTGATTGAAATTGGCAAATGAGTTTCCCCCATAGGATTCAGTGTTAAATTGCGAGCAAAAAAACGTTTTGTCGTTTCGAACACATGGTCTTGCCGATTCTAACAATCCGTGTCCGTACACGATTTTAACACTGAAACCCTATGGAGGCGTAGACGGAGATCCGCTTGCGGATTTTAGGTCTGAAAACGACTCGTGTGAAGAGGTTGTGTTCCAATCCGCAAACCCACTGTCACGTTTCTCGAAGTAAGACTAACGCACGTTATTGCGAGGTGATCTTAATAAGCACTTGATGGGAATGTTTTGAATGAAGAGTGTTGCCGGGTGTTAGAATCTGCAAACCCACTGTCACGTTTTCCTGAAGTAAAAACTAACACATGTTATCGTAATGACTGAATGAGGTTTTCGTTCAAAAAGAGTCGGTTATGAATATGGTCTGTATTATAGACATTCATGTCTTGGTTCGATGTGACGAAGAGAAATTGAGTTTAGGGATATCGTTCAAAAGAGTCAAACAATTAACGGAATGTTTAAACGCATTTTCCACTCAATTAGGTTTTGAGTGGTAAAATTTTTAATATATTCAAGATAGCAATCAGAGAGATTTGAAAATGAATAAGTTCCTTCAGCGTTAAAATTAGAAAATCAGTTTTCTTTTGTGTGTTGAAATGTTTTAACAGTCATCAAAGGGATTCTCTCTTAATTCGACACTGAGTGAATGGTTCTTTGATATGTGAATGGAAATCCTTTGACAAAACGTAAAACTACTATCAAAATGCGTTAAATCAGAAACCGGTTTGTCATGGACTGCTTAAACGTATTTTTAAACTTCTCCAATTCAATCAACAGTGAGTTGAGATGTGAATATTTTTAGTTTATTATATTAAAGACGGAAAGATTTTTATTACTTAAAAACATAAAAATATAACTAAACATTTAATTTTGAAAATAATAAAACAATTAAAAACGAAAGATGTTTTTACAGATGGATTCTAAACACCGAGATCGAATTTTAGAAGATTTTGAGCGTGCTAAGAAGGGCATTCAGTCAGCTGATAGAAGCAGACGTCTTGGTGAGATGGAACTCAAACGCGAAGCCACAAAAATATTTAAACCCGTGATGGAGGGTCAAGAGCGAAGCAGGAAGGAGATAGTCGAAGAATTGAGACCCATAAAGGAGAGTTCTTTGAGAATGGGTTCGTTGCCTCTTAGTTTTGGAAATCGGTATTCCGTTCAATCTACACCGGATTATGTTCCCACGGGAATTCAAACAGAGAGCGAGTCTGATGATACAGCTTCGACTATCACCACTAGTAGCGTCGCCTCGTCTGATGATGATGGCGGTAAGAGAGATCTGTTGTATGGATTTTATAAGGATTCGGAGGGAAGAATTTTTGTAGGAGACACAGAAGTAGATATTGGCGATGATGAATTGATCGTGGGTTCGAACAGATACGAATTGACAGATGGACTGCGCAGATTGCTCCTTTATGACAAGCCTAGCGATTACACGGATCAGGATTTTGACAATTACGGCAACATTCTGGTTCAGACCCACGCCATGAAGAGAAATAACAATGCCAGAGAGACGAGACCCAAAGCCAACAGAGGTTACAAGTGGACGAAAGTGGTGAAACCCATATGGGATATGAACAAGAAGTTCGTCGAATCGGTGACTGGCAAAGGGGTGAAAACCACTTTTCTTCCGAGCGATTCTGACGCTCTGTCTCAGAGATTGAGTTTGTTGATGGCGAGCAGACGGGCTGGTAACACAGGATTAGATAATCAGATAGTTACTATATCTGACGAATTGTTAAGACAGAAGGTTTTGAACAAAAACCATTATAAAAGGCTGATGAACGAATTGAAGGATTGATGTGTATATAATAAGTAGAGAGAAACAAACAAACAAACAAAAATAAAACAGTAAATTTTTACACTAGAATACTAAAAGTATTTAAAAACAACAAAACGATTTACCAGTGAAAAAAACAAAAATATATTATAAAAATAAAATATGTTGGTGATAAAGAACAGGGGATACGTCAGAACTTACGTTCAAAGCAGTTCTGGCATCGTCGATTCTATAATGCGAGCGTTCACGAGCGATGCGGGTAGAAAACTCGCATCGACCGCGTTTGAGGTCGGTAAGAAGACGGCTTTGGATGCTGGTAAGAAAGCCGCTTCCGAAGCCAGTGGTAGGATAGCTTCCGTGGCTGGCAAGAGGGCAGCCGACGCGTTGATCGACGCGTTGATCGACAAGTTGATCAGTCCGCTGGCGAAGCGAGCTGCGTTAGAATGAACGCCGAAAAGTTGGAAAGATTTTAAGGATGCTGTGGTACCCATACAAGATTTAGCCAAAATGACGAGTGGATCTGGATTGAAGAGAACTCGCGATGGTGTGATATTAATAAATAATAACATTAAAAACTGAGTTTGAAAAGCATAAAAAATTTGCGTTTGAAAAGAATCTAAAATAACAAAAAAAAAATAATAAAACAAAGATGAACATTAAAGATATGTCTTGGAACGACGCCGTGACCAAGAGGTCGAATAACGAGTTCTTTCCCAAAAGCATAAGAGGTTTGATAGTGGGAAAATCGAATTGTGGAAAGACCAATCTGTTGATGAATCTGTTGTCCCGACCTGACTGGTTGGATTACGACAGATTGTTTGTGTTTGGCAAGAGCTTGTTCCAACCCGAATACAGATTGCTTCGAGAGTGCATGGATCGTAGATTGCCCAAGGACGTCATAGCCAGAATCTTTGACAGTAGGGAGGAATTCGACAAGAGTGAAGCTCCACTTTCGACCATTTTGGACGGTGCGGCGATGGAACTGATGAAGAGAAATGCATCTTTGAACGTCGAGTGTCGATTTTATGAGAACGTTAGCGACGTTCCGGATCCTAGAGAACTGAAATCGGAAGATAAGAATCTCATGATTTTCGATGATCTGCTTTTGGAGAGACAGAACCGATGCGAATCGTATTACGTTAGGGGTCGACACAGTAACGTGGACTGTTTCTACCTGTCGCAGAATTATTTTCGATTGCCCAGACACACGATAAGGGAGAACGCTAATTTTCTATGTCTCTTTTGCCAAGATCTCAAGAATCTCAATCACATCTACGGCGATCACGTCGCAAACGACATGAGCGCGGCGGAATTCAGGAGATTCTGCAAGAGGGTTTGGGATGGTGGACTTTACAATTTCGTCATGATCGATTTGACAAGCGAATTTAAAAATATCGGTGCGGATTCGACAAGTTTTATGTTTCTGATGATAATAATAAGATAGGCGTGAAATAAAATTTAGAAAATAATAAATCTTCAAATAATTAGTTTTCAATAAAAAAAAAAAAATAAAATTAAATATAATGTTCGAACATGGAGAATTGTTAGAATGGATAGCCGAGAATACGGCTGCAAAACAATCCATTCAAATCGTGGTGAGTGGCGATTTGACTCGATTCGCTACGAAATTCGAACCTTCCATCGAATTGAATAGAGAGAAAAGATACGAGATGGCTTTGGTGAATCTGGAGACTTATTATTCCTTTCCCAACATCACCGAAAAGAATAACTCGTTCAAGTATTCCGATGGAGTGGATTGGTTGGAGATTCGAATTCCCAAAGGGAGTTATGACATAGACGATTTGAACAATTACATTCAGACGCGAATGAAGACGGATGGAAAGGGAAGCAACAAGATCAGACTCGCTCCCAATCCTAATACCTTACAGACGATGTTGGATTTGGAAGATAATTTTCGAGTGGATTTCAACACGGACGATTCTATAGGCGAGATGTTGGGATTCGATCGAAAGATGTATCGAGGCCACGCGACATCTGAAAATATGGTCGACATTCTCGCAGTCAATAGCATTCTGGTGAATGTGGACGTGATTGCTGGAAGCTACGTGAATGGTAACGCTCAACCGACGATCTATTCCTTCTTTCCAAACGTGTCGCCGGGTTATAAGATCGTGGAGCGACCTCGAAATTTAGTTTATCTACCAGTGATTTTAGACATGTTGTATAGTCTCAAAACCACGTTGACGGATCAAAATGGTGAACTGTTAGATCTTCGCGGAGAGAGGGTGACAATACGATTTCACATAAGAGAAATATAAAAGCAAAAAAAAAAATATTGTGTATATATATAGATAACAAAAATAAAATAAACGCAATATTAATTTTACAAAATTATTTTAATATAATTATTAAACAAGAAACAATTGAAGTAAATAATTTTTAAAAAAAAAACAGAATTATGACAGAATACGTGATTAAAAACGTGAACATATCCGCAGGACAGAGGAAGAAACTTAAGAGAGCGTTAACAACTCGAGGCGAGGCGGCGAGATTCAAATTCACTCACAACAATCTGACGAGAGGCAGTCAGGATTCGATCGCCTGGACCAGAAGTCAAATCAAAAGGATGGAGAAAGCGATTCGCGATGGAAGAGGGTTGACGGTGAGATTGAGTCCCGCTCAATTGAGATACAATTTGAGAAAGAAAGGTGGTTTCCTACCGCTATTGGCAGGAATCGCCGCAAAAGCATTACCCTTTGCCGCAAAGGCACTACCCTTTTCTCGGAAAGACTCTCGGTGTGGGAGCTCTCACGGGACTCGCTAGTTCGGCAGTTGAGAAATTAATGGGTGGCAGCGGACTGTTTTTGAAGAAGGGAGGAGCCGTGTGTCGCGTCCATGTAGACGACAGCGGTAAAGGATTGTATCTAGAACCTGTTAGAGGTGGCAACTCTCTGAGAGGAAATGGTCTCTATCTGAAGAGTGGACAGAACGTTGAGCGACTCGGCAAGGGTTTGTTGCTCGGTGAGAATTCGCCGTTTAAGAATATACCGATTTTGAATATGTTATTATAATATAAAATAGTATAAAATATAAATCATAGAAAGTATAAAATAATATATTTAAAATGGATAAAAAGGTGGAGAAACAATTAGACGATAATGATGAATATCGCGAGACAGAGTGCGAAGAAACAAAAAAAAAAGTGGAAAAATGGTTAGACGCTAATGATGGATATATGAGGAAAGAACTGATGAAAGAGATAGATAAAGCGCAGGATAGACGGTTGGGAATGAGACGCTTTGCACCGTCACCACTACCTTCTGAAGAGAATGGTGATGATGCGAGTGTTACCAAGAGATGCACAACATCCGTTCATAATTATGATTCGGATAAACAAAAATGTTGTTATAAACGTATCATATCACAAAAAAAAAAGAAAAAAGAAAAAGAATAATCGACGCTGAAAATTGAGAAAAAAGGAAACGTTATTATAATATATCGTAATAGTGAAGAAGAAGGAAAACAAAAAAAAATGAGATCTAAAGATGATCTCATTACTTTTTTTTTTCATTTGTCTTCGCTAAAAATCAATCTCTCTATTGTTTATATTTCCAAGCTCGTTATTAGCATGTTGACACTCATGTTTTCAAGATGATCTCATCACGTTTTTTTCTTTCTTCTTCGCAAAAAAAAAAAATCAATCTCTCTATTGTTTATATTTCCAAGTCTGTTATTAGCATGTTGACACTCGTGTCTTCTCCTTTTTCGAAAATGTGTTGAATGTTTATCTTTACTCTTTTGAGTTTTTTTTACATCAGTCAACTCGCTCTCACCACCCAATTTCTCCACGAGTTCGAATGAGATGTTTGGAAATATGTAATTTCCATAGGGCAATGACAAATCGTCCTTGTCGAATTCTCTATCTTCGGCAATGACGATGTTCTGCAGATCGCTTTGGTACTCATAAATCAAATCGAGTGCGGCTTCGTCCAATTTCAGAGGCATCTTATATCTGTCATATTTATACTCTAAGCCCTTCGTCTCAACCTCGTTCAATTCGATGGGATCGTGTCGTTGTAATCTATAGATTTTATGACCAAATTTCTTATACGTTTCAACTTGTTTCAATTTCAATTCGTCCTCATGATCGATTATTTGGTTTTTTTGTTTTATGAATTCTTGAAAATAATGTATATTTTAAATTTTGTATTTTAATAATTTGTTTAAAAAAAGTTTTGTTTTTTTTTTTTGCTCCTTATATATATAAAAAAAAAGTTTTTTTTTTTTCATTTTAATTTCTTTAATGTGAAAAATTTGTTTGTAAGTTTTTTTTCTCTTTATAACAGGCGTCTGCTTCACGGAAATTTGTTTTGAACCTCGTGCAAGACTTCGCATAAAAGTCGTAAGAGTTCTATTTGTCTTGAACCTTCTTCTTTAATAGTTCGAACGACATTGTAGATTAATTTTTGTTCGCTAATAGTATTACAATTCGATTATCTATCGCAAATCGAATCGTTTTCTTTTGAAACGCATAAATATAAATTACGATTTTTTTCTTCTTGGTTTTTTGGAGAATAACGATTTATTAAACAATGTCGACATTTATGTCGAGATTCCGTCATGGATGTTGTCGTCATGATCGATTATTTAGTTTTTTTGTTTTACAAATTCTTGCAAATAATGTATATTTTAAATTTTGTATTTTAATAATTTGTTTAAAAAGTTTTTTTTTTTTTGCTCTTTATATATATATATAAAAAAGTTGTTTTTTTAATTTTAATTTCTTTAATGTGAAAAATTTTTTTGTAAAAGTTTTTTTCTCTTTATATAAATAAAAAGTTAAATTTAACATCTCAATTTTAAAATTTTTAACAAATTATCATTAAATACAAAAATTCGACAAAAAAATATTCTTGCAAACTCAATTTTGAGGTAAAAACAATGATCAAGTCCGAACATCCGAATTATAGTTTAGAACGTGCAAGACTTCAAATGTTTAAAAATTGGCCTTCGCATCTTGCTCAAAAACCCGAAGATTTAGCCACTGTGGGTTTCATTTATGTGGGTAAAAGTGACAAAGTTAAATGTTTTTGTTGTAATATACATTTGATGAATTGGGAACCTCATGACAGACCTTTGTTAGAACACATAAACACCATCGAAAAAGACAAGTGCGATTATTTGAACAAGATCCTAGCATTGGGATTGATCAAAATCGAAGACGAAGAGTGGGATAGAGATAAAAACAAAAAATTATTGATAGATATGTTACAACTTGGGTACACCAAGGAACAATTGTGCAATGCATTAAATAACGCGAACAAGACCCTGTCTCAATTCTTAACTCTAGAACATCTCATTAAATTCATGATGGAAGCAGACGAGCTATCGTCGCGCGTTGAAAACGAGCTGAGCAAAACGGTCGCGAAGTGTCTGCTCAGCGAAGGTGTCACAAACGTCTTGTTTCTACCATGCGCCCACCTGCATTACTGTAGAGAATGTTATTCCGAAGACGAGAAAACGTGTTCATTTTGCAAATGAGAAATAAAAGCGGTCTTAAATTGTTTTGAATAAAAAACACATTAAAGAAAAAAATTGAATTAGAAAAAATCTTCTTTTTTTTTTTATATAAAGAGTAAAACAAAACTTTTTAAACAAATTATTTAAATACAAAAATCAGAAAAAATATATTCTTACAAAATGAAACAAACAGATAAAAAAAAATTGGAAAATTTAAATGAGAAAACCATACCTCAGTTAAACGAGATTTGTAAACTATTAAAAATTTCACATTTCAGAAATCATAGAACTATATCAAAAAAGATTGAAGTCATACAGAAACATTTGCGAAACGATGGAAAGGCAAACGAAATGCCGATAGCAACGACATCAAAAAATGCATCGGTTGTGAAAAATGAGAAGAAGAAAAAGATAGTAAAAGGAATCGAAATGCCGATAGCAATGACGTCAAAAAATGCATCGGTTGTGAAAAATGAGAAGAAGAAAAAGATAGTAAAAGGAATCGAAATGCCGACGTCGAAAAAAACCAAAAATGTTTCGATTGTGAAAAATAAGAAGATGACTAAACGAAAAGCCGTTGAAGAACTTCAAGTTTCCAAAGAAAAGAAAAGAAAAACTAAAACGAAAACGAGTGATGCACTTCAGATTCTAGGCAAACGAGATATCTCGAGCGAAATTCGATGAGCAATAGACGAAGGGAAAGGAGAAGAATATCTAGCACGACTCACCATGGAACTATTTAAATCGAAGTCCGTAGAATGGGAAAGTGCGATCAAAGGCATTTTTAAAACTTTCGACGTGGTTCCCTCGTTGAAGAAAATCGATCCGAAATTGTTCATAGAATGGGTGAAGAAAAAAGTATTGGATTTGTTTCGCAAATACATGAATGTGGGACTAAAAATTAAGATGATACTCCATTGCGTGATGAATAAAATCGACGTGAAGTCCGTCGAGAGCATTGTGAAAAATGCATATTTCAGATCTAACGTCAAACCCATATTTCGAGGTTCAGATTTATTGGACGTTTTCGAAAAGATGAAAGACAAGATGTTGACGTCTCTCGCGAATTATCAACATGAAGGTAGTAATTGGACGTTCGAGGAGGTGTTGAAACTCGAAATTCACATAATTAAAAACGATTTGTTGAAAGGGTCTTCCTACATGAAATTACCGTATTTCCTGGCTAAGAAATACGCCATGATCAACGTGAAAAATAACGATGATCAGTGTTTTAAATGGGCAGTCAACTCTGCTTTGTACCCTGTCAAAACGAAACCCGATAGAGTTTCTCATTACAAGGAAACTTCTAAAAATCTCGACTGAACCGGAGTGACTTTTCCAACGCAGTTAAAACACATCGAACATTTCGAGGCTCAAAATCCCACCATAGCGGTGAACGTCTTGGGATACGACGATGAAAAACAAAAGATCTATCCTCTCAGACTGACTTCATATCTCGGAAGAAAAAAGACGATTATTTTATTATTGATTTCGAATGGTGACAATCATCATTATTGTTGGGTTCCAAATCCGAGCTTATTACTGTCGAAACAAAATAATAAACATAAAAGAAAGATATCTTTATGTTACAATTGCATGAACGTGTTTCACAGCGAAGACTCGTTGGCAAAACATCAGGAATATTGCAACGAAAATCAAGGTGTCACCGTCGAAATGCCCAAACCCAACACCATCGTGAAGTTTGAAAATCACAATAGAAGGTTAAAAGTACCATTCATCGTGTACGCCGATTTTGAATGTTTCACCATGAAAATGAGTTCCTGTCAACCCAACGCTCTTCAAAGTTACGTCGAAAGATATCAAAAACACATACCTTCGGGCTATTGCATTTACGTGAAATGCGCTTTCAACTCGCAACACGACATGGGTCCCTTCACCTACACGAAACAGTATGAAGACGACGACGTGTCTCAAAAGTTCGTGGAAGAGTTAGAATCGAAAATTCAAATGTTATACGACAAATTTAAAACTCTGGCAAAAATGATCATCACGTGAGAACAGCAGGACGAAAATAACAGAACCACCGAATGTCACATATGCAGACAATCGTTCGACGAAAATTCGAAGGAAAATAAGAAGGTCAGAGACCACGATCATTACACGGGTCTGTATCACGGTCCGGCTCACAGCAAGTGTAATTTAAAATATCGAGACGCCGTTTTCTATCCGGTGATGTTTCACAATCTATCGGGTTACGACAGTCATCTGTTCATGAAAAATCTCGGCACCTCACATGAAGAATTAAATTGCATCGCGAACAGCGAACAATGATACATTTCCTTCACGAAATGGAAGCTCATGGAGAAGAAAAGAATAATCGACGGAGAGACGTTGAAAGAAAAAATGAAATTCATTCGTAGAGCCATACGTTTCATCGACAGTTTTAAATTCATGTCGACCGCTCTGGAAAAATTAGTCGATAACATGAGCAAGGATAAATTTAAAATCATGAGCGAACATTTCGGAGAACGAGTAGACGTCATGTTGAGGAAAGGAGTCTATCCTTACGATTACATGAACGATCTAAAGAGATTCGAAGACACCGCACTACCTTCGAAAGAAGATTTTTATTCGAAATTATACGAATCCGACATTTCCGACGAGAATTACGAACACGCCAAAAACGTGGAAATCATTCAATATGAAAATCATGAGAGATTATCACGATCTCTATCTGAAGACCGACGTTCTGTTCTTGGCAGACGTGTTTGAAAATTTTCGAGATGTGTTTGAAAATTTTCGAGACATATGTTGTCGGCATGGGACACTCTGTTGAAGACCACTGAAGTCCAATTGGAATTATTATCTGAAGTGGACATGTTGCTCATGTTCGAAAGGGCTGCGAGAGGTGGCGTCTTGATGATCTCCCACAGATATTCTGAAGCTAACAATCCCTACATGAAAGAAGGTTTCGATTCGAAACGGTCGACTAAATACATACAGTATTGGGACGCTAATAATCTGTACAGTTGGGCTATGAGTCATCCTTTACCGATTGGAAATTTCGAATGGGTGAAGGAACCAGAAGAGATGCAAAAATGGAGAGACTATCCTTGCATTTTAGAAGTCGATTTGAACTATCCGGAAGAATTACACGATGCACACAATGATTATCCGCTGGCTCCCGAACAAATGGAACCGAACGAAGGAGACGAGGAAAAACTCATTCCCAATTTATTTAACAAACGTAGCTACGACATCTACAGCGAGAATTTGAAACAGTACGTCGATTACGGGATGAAATTAGTCGACATACATCGCATCATTCGATTCGACGAAGAGCCTTGGATGAAAAAATACATCGATCTCAACACGAATCTTAGAATTTGATCCAAGAATGATTTCGAAAAAGATTTCTTAAAACTCATGAACAACTGCGTGTACGGTAAATCGATGGAAAACATCTGGAAGAGAACCGATGTTCGACTCGTCACGTCTGAGAAAAGAGCTAAAACATTAGTGGCAAAACCCAATTACAAACACCGAACCATATTCGACGAAAATCTAGTGGCCGTTCACATGCAAAAGATGCACCTGAAGTTCGACAAACCGTATTATCTCGGACCGATCATCTTAGATGTCAGCAAGCAATTGATGTACGAGTTTCACTACGATTACATCAAACGAAAATTTGGTGATAAAGCCAAACTACTGTTCACCGACACGGACAGTTTAGTTTACGAGATAGAGACGAAAGACGTCTACCGAGATATATCTCAGGACGTGGCCGAGTGGTTCGACACGAGCAATTATCCCGTCGATCACCCATCCAACATTCAATCGAACGACAACAAGAAGGTGTTGGGTAAATTTAAGGATGAGAGCGGTGGTAAACAAATTGTCGAATTCGTGGGCTTGAGACCCAAACTGTATGCTTATCGTCTAGAAGATGAAGAGATCAAGAAGTGCAAAGGAGTTAAAGCGTGCGTGGTGAAGAAAAACATCTCTTTCCAAGAGTATAAAGATTGTCTGTTAGGAAGTGGTCCGGTGTATAAGATTATGAAATCGATTCGAAGTGAAAATCACGACTTGTATACCGAAATAGTCAACAAGATTTCGCTGACGGCCGACAACGATAAGAGATTTGTATTAGACAATTAAAATAAGCACTTTGGCACTCGGACATTGGACTTTAGATCTAATTAGAGACGATATGAATGTGGATGATTGGATTCCAGATACAATTGTGGATGATAGGATTCCAGAAAATCAAGAGGAATTAGATGGATTCAAAATTATAGAAATCAAAAGAGACATCGAGAGTCCAGAAAATCAAGAGGAATTAGACAGATTCAAGATTATGGAAATTGATAGAGACATTGAGAATGTTAGTTTAAAAAGAAAAAGAAAAAAATAAATAAAAAAAAAAATAACGTCATTTTAGTGAATTATAATAAAATAAATAATTAAAAAAAATATATACGCATTTATGAATAAGAAAATAAAGATATTCGTAGAAGGTGTCGTCTTACCTAACGAACCCCTATCCAACATCGATCTGTTGAATGCCGTAAAAGATTTGAAAATCAAAGATTTTTTTCCAGAGATGCCTTGCCGAAGAGAAGGCCTTGACAATCGGAATGCAGAATTTTAAATCTAGACGATTCATCAGGTGAAGGTACTCACTGGATGTTGTGGATCAAGAACGGGAAGAAGAAAAATTATTATTTCGACAGCTACGGAATCTCGCCACCAAAAGAAATAAAGAACTATTTCAACAAATCGATAGTTCGTTACAACACGGAACAAGTGCAATCACAAGATCAAGTGTTTTGCGGTCACCTGTGTCTCTACGTTCTCAAGAGATGGTCTGAAGGAGATCGATTTCAAGACATTCTCAATGATTTACATTAGAGAGAGATTTTTTTTTTTATAGTATATATAAAGATAAAAAATTATTTAAAAAAATTTTTAATCGAATAAAAACGAATAAAAACGAAAAATAAAATAACATAGTTCATTTTTAATGAACTGCGTTTTGAATATATTTTTCTGAAAACAAAAAATCGCACAACAACATGCCAGTCGATAAATTTGGTAGAAGTGACAACGAAAAAGTCAACCTAAGAAAGAAGAGGAAGACGTTCGAAGTCGATGATGGTTACGACATTGCCAACTTGGACGAACATTATGTTTGGAGATACGAACCTTGAGAAGAACCTTTGAACATGAATGATAAGAAGCTCTACAATCTTCCCGAGCCGATAGATCTCGCAGATGCTGCGACTAAAAAATACGTCGACAGGGGGAACGCCAATTTTGAACGAATCCTGCTAGATAATTACGTGAAATCCAAACGTTTGGTGAACGTCACGAATCACATAGATCCCATCGATGCCGCAACCAAGAAATACGCGGATGACTCTCACGCGAGATTCAGCCAACACCTGAGAAATAGATACGTTCAGAAAACGATGCACTCGGAATTGAATGCCAATTCTAACAAGATAATGAACGTGGCCACTCCTACGAATCCCAAGGACATGGCGACCAAACACTACGTAGATCTGAAACAGAGAAAGTCTGACAGACGAGAAATGAAATCGGATCTGAATGCGGGATTCAACAAGATATTGAATCTGTCGAAGGTTGACGACACGGATGCGGACTCAACTGTAGTCAACAAGGGCTACGTAGATTCTGCAGTGATACGATCACAAGATTACCTAGAATCACAAGTGGACGATCTCTACCTGAACAAACAATCTGGCGGAACCATGGAGGGTGGTATCGACATGAATGGTAAGAATTTATTCGGACTCAGTCATGATCCCGAATTCGATTCCAGCGCAGTCAGCAGGAAGTACGTGGACGACAACTCGGTCTGGAGAAAGGGTGACATCATGGAAGGTAAACTAGACGGTAAAACTCTACCGGATCCTGTGAACATGGATGCCTGCACCCTGATTTCGGTGGTGGAGAAAGTCAAATATGCTAGACAATTGATCACTGTATGGGCCGAAGAGGCCGGCACCTTAGATGAGGGAAAAGCTTAGTGGTCTTTCGGAAATGGAGGTAGCGGATCGAAACATGGTCAGGTGGGATATCCCATGCCTCGGCTTCCTCGGATTTGAATAACAGAGCGGTCGTCAATCTCATGGTGAATGGTGTAGAGAGCGATAAGAGATACAGCGTCGAAAAGACTGAGAATCACTACACGAATGTTAGCACGTTCGGCACGCCTCTCAAAGTGAACGCCAGAGACAGGATTAATTTCATTACGAAAACCAATAATCCTGAAGCCGCCACTTCCGTAGTGAGTCTACTGATCGAACTAGTTCCTTTGAACAAACAGTGAATGTGTGGAAAATAATGAATTAAAAAAAATAATGTGTGATTATTAAAAACAAAAAAAAAGTAATGAGATTTAGAAAGATGTTCAATCTCTCTAGATCACATTACTTTATTTATTTTTTTTTTGTTTTTTTTGTTTTTAATAATTACTCATTACTTTTTATTTTTTTTTTTGTTTTTTTATTTTTTTTCACACTCGTCTCTCATCAAATGATCGACATCTTATTTCCATCTGATTCGAATTGTAATTCTCTGTCCGACAGGACCAGGCCGAAGGCTTCGGTTTTTCTCGGAACGTTCCTATCGAATTGCATCTTCATCTGAATGTCTAAGATGCTACTCTTGAGTCGTTCACTCTGTTTACTGATGTCGAATATGAACATGGGATACATCGACTTGTATTTGCCGGGAGATATGTTAGGGTTGCTCATCAATTCGTCTAGACCATGATACTTCTTTCTAAAATCAGCGGCGTCGCCGTACAGTCTGCAGAAATCGTTCTTGTTGAACGACGCATTGTAATCGATTGCTGGATATCTCGTGGCGTTCAGAAACACTTGCATGTTTCTCAAATGACAATGATCGAACAGCGATGCATTCTTTTCCTGAGACCCGTCCCTATTGGTCTGAAACGCAACCACAATGAAATGCGGTCTCTCGGAAGCGGATTTCACCATCAATCTCCAATCGAAGTGATTCGTGGAGGGAGGAATGCTAGCCGTGTCGGACTGTCTCATTCTAAATCCCATGGGAAATTTACTCTTGGATTCTATGATCTTGTAGAGATGCACTTTCTCCATTATCGAAGGCTCCACGTGTGGAACGAACCACGATATCTTGTGTAGAGTTATCTTACCCGCATCGGTCGCGGTGAGTCTCACTATTGCATCGTCGTTTCCTTTTCAAATCAACGTCAGACTGTGTTTGAATCTGTACATGATCTTATTGTAATCGTCCGCAAATCTGAAGATGTGTTTCAAAGGTATCCTGAACGAAAACGTTCCTTTAGGTCTGGACGTCTTGACGACGTAGTTGAATATCAAGGCGGCGCCGGCGCTAGCAGGGCCTACGGTGTCTTTCACCCACAACTGATTAAGTCCTCTAGATTTCGAAAAATCATCAGGATACGTCAAGAGTCCAAATATCGTGGTGGCCTGACCGGGATGAAACACAGATTCTATCTCTTGTCCGGATAGCATGTATTTTATATTACTGAATAGATGCATGATGCCATTATTGGCTAGAGTAACCGTGTCGTTGTCGGCATAGTCGCTCCCATCTTCCTTGGTGAGACGTCCCTGCACCACTATGTAACTCTCGCTAGGATGTACGAATAAATCTTGAGTTTCGACGTTGATTCTTATCTCTCCTGCATTGTTCAAACTCATTCCGGTTACCGGTTCGTATTCGTGAACCTCATATTCTTGAATACTTTCATCTTTCACTATGCTTTGTGTTATATCTAATATATTTGTCATTTTAAAGGATTTTTAGTTTTTTGTTTATTAATTAACTTGCTTTCTTTATCTAAAAATAGTTTTTAATTATTTTTTTATTATTTTTTTCTCTCTTATATATATGTGTGTAAACAAGAAAATGTTAAAGAGAGTAAATAAAAACATTTTTGTTTTCTTTATCAAAACTTCGTCTTCTGTAATTGTTGTTCGTAAAACTTTCCGATGATCTCTTCTCCATCCAAAGCTTCGATTTCGTAAGTCACCGGATCGGTGTAAAATATTTTGATTATCACGAAGATTTCCAGGTCCATCGAGGAGTATAACCCTTTTCGAAGTGCTTCTTATAAGCGTTAATTCTCATTCGATAACCGACCGCAAATTTCGGCGTTCTAGACTTCTTCCTGATCTTAGATCTCTCAGGATATAGATTCGCGTAGACCCGTTTTTCGTTTCGAGGATCGCTAGCTTCCGCGGGAGTCATCTTGATCGATCTGTGTCGTGTGTTGTTGTAATCTTTAAACAGACCGTTCAGAGCGTATATGTATTTCTTGGTCGAATTCACCGTGAAGTATCTGTGCATCTTTTCCTTCATCGTTCAATTCCAACGTTCCACCACGCTGGCTTTCTCTTTGTTTCCGATTGAGTAGAGGTTTACCAATCGATGAACGTGCTTGTTGTAGAATTCCTTTCCCTTATCCACCCACAATTTACTCGGTTTTCGAGAAGACGAGTCGAACACGCTCTTCAGAGCCTCGGCGACGCAAGGTCCCGATTTATTCTTCAAAGCTCTGATCCAACCGTATTTGGAAAACACATCGATGACCGTCAATAGATATTTGATGCCCTCGTTCCACCTCGAAAACGATCTCATGTCGACCAAGTCGGCAGACCAAATATCATCCAGACCCTTCACGAACACCCTTCTCTTTCGAAATTTATGCACTATGGGTTTGTGTAACTCCTCAGCCAATTCGCTCGTCAATAATCGTTTCTTCTTCTTTTCAGATGCGCTTTTTTTTTTTGAACTCCCCATCTGAATCGAGGTTTCACACCGATTAGATTGCCGACCATCGAACGTTCCATCTTCTCTCTCCTGGTCGAATTCGATATGCCTCTCAGTTTCCCCAACATGTTTTTATCGCAGACATCGTTGCGAGTCTTGGTGTTGGGATGTCTGGCGTAGCACAGATCGTGATCATACGCGGCTGTGTCCACCCTATTCACAGGTTTGCTCCAAGATTTGGGTGTCAGATTGGCGTTGAGTCTCTTATTCAATTTCGTTCCGGGTCCAGTGAAACTGTGACCGGGCAGATGCATTTCAAAAGGTAGATTATTGATAATTTTATTCACGAAGCCTTTACCTTTGCTCGCGTTCTTTTTTTTGACGAATCAATCTTGATAGAACCACACACGTCGCAAATTCCGCGAAGTATCTGTCTGTCGTTTTTAGTTCGCACTTCTCTAGAATTACTCGTCTTGGTAACTCTCTTCCACTTTACGCAATACATTTTTTAAGAATTATTTAAATTAATTTTGTTTTTTTATTTTATATATAAATTTAATAATTAATTCTGTTCTTATTATATATATATTTTTTTTTTCAATTGCTGCTCTTGAGTTCTATCATCTTACTGAATTCCTCCCTGGCCTCTTTCCTCCCCTTTTCCACGAGAGAATCCTTCATCTCTTCCTTGATGATCTGATGAGTCTTGATTATCACGGCTTCTTTCATAGCATCGTATTTCGTTTTCTCGCTCAATATCGCAAAGTATTCTCTGTCCGATATCCTACCGTCTTTCAATGCCATAGAGATCATTTCGGATATCGTGTCGATCTTGGAGTCGGCCAAGACGCGAATCTTGTTGTGTTTCCTCGCCTTCAGATATAATTTCCTACTCAAAAAGTTTCCGAGCGTGCTAAACAATCCGGCGGCGAGAGCCACTCCTTCTACGGTCAACACGATCGAAATGCCAACCGTGGTCGACAACAATCTGATGCCGCCCACATGTAAACCCATGGAAATCGTGATGAGTGTCGTGTCGATCGTGTTGATGAATTTCACGAAACGCAAATACTTCTTCTTGAGGGAACGACGAGAATCTCTCTCTCGAGTTAGATACTCTTGGATTCTATTGATTTGATCGATGCGACACCTCTCTCCTCTTTCTCTTTCTTCTAGCGACGGTGCCATCAGCAAAACGTTGATTGGCTTCAAATCCTCGTCGTCCACTAATGCCGGATACAATTTATTTCTGATTCTCATTTTTGTATTTTTTTTTCTTTCTAATATTAGATAAAAAATTTTATGTGTGTATTTATTTTTATTTTCTATTCTCCCTTATTTTATATCAACGAAAAAAACTTAGACGTATGCTTCATTCAGCAATAATTTCTTGACGCATCCCTTGTCTTCTAAAGTCAGACTTTTACGTGCCAATTTCAGTTCTTCCGAAACTGTAGGCTTGTTTTGATTCTTACAGAAGACTAATCTCTTCCAAAACGTGATCACATTGTTGAATCTAACGCGTTCGAACACCAGTTCGAAATACATGATGACCATATCTTCCCTTTCCATCGTCAGACACGAATGATTCTCGTGATCGAAGTCTAGATGATCCCGACATCCGACGCCTCGTCCTAACAAGATGGAATGTAGTTCTTCGTTCATGCAGATTGCGTATGGTCTCATCAGCATGTTTAAAAGAATCCTGGCTCTAATAGTCTGGGAAGTGCACATGATTTATGTATTTTTTTTTATTATCTATTCGATTTGATATATTTATTTTTCTAAATAACTATTATTTATATATTTTTTTCTCTCCTATATATATCAATCAAAAACGTGACAGTGGGTTTGCGGATTCTAACACCCGGCAACACTCTTCATTCAAAACTTTTCCATCAAGTGCTTATTAAGATCACCTCGCAATAACGTGTGTTAGTTTTACTTCGAGAAACGCGACAGTGGGTTTGTGGATTCGAACACAACCTCTTCACACGAGTCAATTTCAGACCTAAAATCTGCAAGCGGATCTCCATCTACGCCTCCATAGGGTTTCAGTGTTAAAATCGTGTATGGACGCGGATTGTTAGAATCGGCAAGACGATGTGTTCGAAACGACAAAACGTTTTTTTGCTCGCAATTTAACACTGAATCCTATGGGGGAAACTCATTTGCCGATTTCAATCAAAACAGTACATGTACGTGTACGTAAAACTACGGGCGTCTAGGATACAATTCAGTGTTAAATATATTCGAACACACCCTAAAAAAACGTTAAAATCGCGTACATGAACACGATTTTAACACTAAATCCTATGGAGGTGTACATGTACACGTACACGTACATGTACGTGTGTGCTCGTATCCGCATTTATCGCCTACTGCGGTATGATGAATGGACCTGGAACTAACACCAAATGAGTCGACACTTGATGGAAATTCAAAATATGGGTCAAGGTCACGGAGATCACCTAGGGGTCCGCCCGAAAGTGGTCACCAAAGTCATCAAGTGCGTGTTATTCAGAAATACTGGGAAATGAATTTTCTTACACCTTAATGCATTTCTAAAGTTTATGAATGTATTTCATCACTCAACTTAGTGGGCAGAGCCAAAAATGTCTATCTCTATTCGAGTATCGAACCCTTTGAATGCTGGTCACATATATGCCTTTTCTGGTTTCTTATAAATAATTGTTCTGATTCCAGTATGAATATCTGTAAATACTGTTAACGAAAACCCATTTCTGATTTGTTTAAAAATATTTTACTCCTGAAAATAAGCCTCCATAAATTCTCTTTCTGTATAGTTTATTCCTGATACTTTAACCCTTTTCACGCTGACTTGAATTTACTGGGTGCAGTAAATTCTGTTTCTCTAGTTTTTCATTCTTTTCACAAAGTCCGAAGTTTCATCTTCTTCTAGTTCAGCAACACGCATAGCTGGCATTTTTTTGTCATTGGAAGAAATTTACATGAATGTTAGCTCCCTTTAATTTTCTAAAGTTGTCAGTGAATTTAACACTAAGGGTGCAGTAATTTCATATAAAAATTGAAATTTCGAAACGTTATATTTATTTATTTATTTATTTATTTATTTATTTATTTATTGGTGTTTAAGGTCACATACTTATGCACAACGCCTAATCGTGACCATGACAGTTTCACGGGTGGAAGAAACCGGAGTACCCGGAGAGAACCACCGAACATCGACGAGCAACTGTCTGCTCCTCAACATTCTAATTCTGTTCAAGCAGGGTTACAGTGGTTGAAGATATGTGCACCATCGACGTGCAGCACGCCTTAGTACACAGCGTCATCGTGTCCCTATGTGGGCCGGGATAAAGTGCCTTGCCCTAGGACACAACGCGGGCCATCTCGGACGGGGATCGAACTCGGGACCTCTAGCATAGAAGTCCAATAGTCTAGCACTGAGCCACCGCGCTCCCTTTCGAAACGTTACCGAAGCTGCATCATCGATGTACGCATCATTTCACAAACATCAGGCATTTTCCTGTAGTGCAGAAAATATTACCGAAGCTGGCGTTTTACTATTTTTCCTCAGTCGTTTTGGGCGTTTGACTATTATTCTCAGTTTAAACCCATTCAAAAATAAGAAAACAACAGTTTCACCATCTTTTGATGTTCTGTAACGTAGACTGGGAGGTAAAATTTCCTACTTTTTTTTTCCTTGGAAGAATAAAAACATACTGAAAAAAACTCATTCGCTAAACAAAGAACCAAAACGGACAGCTACTTGGTTGTTTCTGCTTACATTGGCATAAAATATCAAGTTTCCTTTTTGTAACATTTAATAAACGAAAACAACAGACAGTTCTGAGAGCTCTATGTTGTTTTCGTTTATTAAAATTAACAAAGGAAACCTCGCTTTATTTTCTACTGTTGTCATAAGCGTTTTCACAATAATTAGATGCTTCTTAATTTGACCTTCCTGGCCTATCTAATAATTTTGAAAGTCAATTTTCATGGCGATGTAAGTCAGGGATGAATGTCCCGGCTTTTCCACTGGGGACGGCGCGACGTACGTACGAATAGCTGAACTATATAGATCTCTTCTCCCACTTTGACAAATCTCCGCTTACGACTCTGAATCCTGGTTTGCGTTCAATTTCAGTACAATTATATAACTTCTTCTCTTCATCAACCCAATCTTTACTTATATTGCCATCATTAATTCTCCACCATACAAAAACTCAACTTCAAACTACTCCATTATGCCTGGTAACGCCTATTTTCCTTACCCGGGGCGCTGGAACAGCCCAAATATTAGCCAGACCATAACATCCAGATCCCTGTTTTTTCAAATTGCTTCCATCGATTTTGTTGGGGGAGAAAAAAAAATGACAGCGCATGCAGGCAATTTGGCAGGGAATTTTGTCATAATATGTTCCTCGAAAGACGAACTTCGCTGTGGAGGCCCCACGAATGTGGGGGACCTGGGCGTCCACCCAGTCTGCCCATTCGTAAATCTGGCCCTGCCCCCAGAAAATGTTTCAAAAATGACATCTCTCAGACCTATTTTGGGGCTATTTCTTCAGTATTCCAACCGCTTCCGAAACGGTTGGAATACTAAAGAAGTAGCCCCCAAAATCTCCTTATCTTACGTTAACTCGTCATTAATGGCCGCCATTGCTTGCCCAATATTAAAGAAACAAGACGATCTATGCGCGTACTATTTTCGGATATCCGCCAGAACAAAATTAAAAAATCATAGCCAAGTTATTTGATATGAATGACGTTCGGCTGAAGGTCGATCACAAAAATATCATGATCGGCAATTTTTTTGCCCCGACATTGGTCGGGGTGGTCGGCGCGGCACTGGCGCCCCTGCTGACTACGTTCGACGAATAACTGTGAACGATTTCAAAGATAACAAAGTGGTTGCGCCTAGTAACCCATCAAGGGGACAACTCTAACTTGGTTCATATCGACAGAGATAGGCGTCATATCAGCCTAGTTTGCAGCTATATCTGTCTCGTTTGATATAAGTAATTCCGAGAAAGATAATCATTTCTAAGTCTAAAAAATAATAAAAAATCTCTAGGGTTTTGCGTTTCCGACCATTGTCTTATTCGTGGGCATGGTAAATTACGACTCAGCCGCTTGTTAACCCTTTACCTAACATGAAAAGCAGACGACACTTGCAAAAAAAATTCTTGAATAACTAAATTTTTTCATTTTTTGTCTCAAAAACATAGGTTATGACCCCTCGTTGGAACGAGCTCGACGAGCTCGTTCCAACGAGGGGTCATAACCTATGTTTTTGAGACAAAAAATGAAAATATTTTGAAAATTAATTGGCGATTTTTGAGAATAGCGCTGGCCGGTTTTGGCCGTTACGTTGGGTAAAGGGTTAAAATACTTAGCAGTCTTACTTGTTCCCAGGAGCGTCGCTAATTCAGCGAGGGGAGGAGGGTGACACCTCCAATAATTTTTCCAGGCGGGACATTTTCGTCTGGATTGGAGTCGCAGATATCGATCCGGTCTAGCTAGTAACCATGTACTTTCTAACGAGACGAGGGGCGCGGTGGCGTTGCGGTAACTGGTTCTCGGCAGATGACCGAAGTTATGCAACGTCGAGCCCGGTTAATCCTCGGATGGGTGACCGTCTTAGTGATCGATTCGGACTCCTGAGCAAGGCACTTAACCCCAATTGTCCACATGGGGCACGATGACGCCGTGTACTAAGGCGTACTGCCCGTCGATGGTGTGCATGTCTTCAACCAATCTAACCCTGCCTGTGCTACAGTGCGTAGTTACGCTGTTGGGGAGCTGGCAGCTTCTCGTCGTTGCTCGGTGATTCTCTCCGGGCACTCCGGCTTCCTCTACCCGTAAAACTGTCACGGTCAGGATTAGCCAATCGTGCATAAGTATGTGACCTTAAACACCAATAAATAAATAAATAAATAAATAAATAAATAAATAAATAAATAAATAAATAAATAAATAAATAAATAAATAAACGAGACAAGATTTGATGCTTGGACTTGTGTCATGCACGCAATCGATCATACAAAGCGGGGGGGGGGGGGGGGGGGTGGGGGGTCTGTAATACCCGATCTGAGTTGGAGCCGAGCCTGACCAAGCTCGAGTACCGGTACGATATATGTTAGTTAAATTAGAAAACTACCACTATATATTATTTATCGAACAGTTTTTAATTATAACCCCGACTAATTATATCTTTCAGCTGCATCATCAAGACATGCCTTCGACGAAGGTATGCCATGATGATGTAGTTGGAATTGTTTATCATCCCGGACTTGAGCGAACACCCTCGGTGCAAATCTGGTTTGCAACTCATATCGGTCATCGTCCCTACACATGAGATAATCGTCGGTTACCACGCAAAACATTATATACCCTCTGTGGATTTTTTCCAACTCGAAGGTAAGTTATGAAAGATCCGCTTTATCGACGTTCAGCTTTTGGTATAGATGCTCAAAGCAGGGTGAAACCAACTGAATTCAGCATGTAGCTTTCAAGAGTTTTATTTCTGTTTCAGGTACATGGGTTATTGTTTTAATCGTACTTGGTGTCATTATTGGTATAATTTTAATTATCCTCTTAATATTACTGATCTGCTGCTGCTGCTGCAAAAAGAAAGACAAATCGACCGATAGAGTTACACCACTTATGGAAGATACAGATTCCATGAAACATGAAAAAATAGAGTCCGAAAAACACTATACATACACTGAGAAACATGTGGATGAAACGTCTGAGAAACATGGACATTATAACAAAAACGACAGAAAGAATGAAAATGAAAAGGAGAATAGTGCAGATACAGATAAAAATACCAAAGGAGAAAACAAAAACGAGAACAAAAATGACAATAAACGCGGAAGTGAAAAAGCTAAAGAAAACAGACTCGATGACAATAATGAAACTCGGAATGATCTGCAGGAAAATGAGAAACAGGAGGAGAAGCGGAAGGGACAGCACCAAAATGAAGATCCAACCTCTCAAGATGCCGTCGCTGCGCTGGTATTGAACGCTCCAGCTGGAAAAGCTAACAAATTGCCTCCCCTCGATAAAAGGGAGAGTGTACCTATGAAACAAAAGGTACCCGCCTCGTATGATAAGAACAAAAATAGTAAAAACAATGACCTACCACCTGTGGACACTCCAGAAAAACATAGGTCCACTCCACAACACTGCTCCACACCACCTCTCAGTCACAAGGAAGATGCACTGTCTAGAACCTCGATGCCACGAAAACCATTGCAAGATACAAAGATCTTTTGGACTAACTTGGTTGGGCAGAACAATTCTACGCAACAGTGACGTTCGAAGTTATTTGGTCATTTCCAATAACTTGTGTCTTCGTCAAATGTTAAGCTCAAATCCGTCCAGCTTTTATTGTTCATTTTACAATAAATTTTTAATCCGTTGAAACGGTGCAACAGACAACGATGGACACGGTGTGATATTCATTTTGTCAGTAATTGGCTAAGGAAGTGGATGTAAACATATATATTTCAGGGCTCTTCAATGTGTTAAGCGCCCTCGTATGGACTGGCCCAGGAATTTGTGTTATCCCTTTTAAGGGCACTCATCTGAAGCTTGTATTTCTCTGTTGGGATTTAAGTGTTCGCCGAATCTAATGCGGAGAGAGTGTTCAGATGGCCCTAGTCAAGACCTAACGTTCGGCTGTGTTCTCACTTCGGAATAATTTTTGCGTATACTGCTTTTCAATCCCGATTGTTTCGATCCCATAGCCAGGGAGAGATTGGCCTGTAATAATGATCAGTACTAATATCCCCCTCCTCGGGTAATCTGAGCTACTGAGAAGGAGCTTGTTACAGGGAAAACAAACCTTGTGTCCACATTTTTTGTAGATTGCAGTACGGATGAGTGGCTATCAAAATGACATGTAATATATTTTTGAATACCAGAGAGCATAACTGGCCATTACTGGATTATTTTCCTTCATTCTTCAGCTTACATGACTAGCAGACGACAACTGAAAAACTACTTTCTCAATTAAATAACTAAAAAAAAATCATTTTATCCTCAACGCATAGCGCGTTCACTCTGAAATCAGTCGGGTTAAAAATCAACCCAAATCAATGAGTGAATTTGAACCCAAATGGGTTCATATTCACTCATTCCATTGATTTGGGTTGATTTTTAACCCAGTAGATTTCAGAGTGTAACCCATCATTGGCATGAAATCGACGAGGTGTTATAAGCTATGATTCAAGGCAAAATTTGAAAAAATTATATTCCTTTATATAAGCCTATATGAGATGACCGTTACGACAGGTAGAGGGTTAATTTGTTTCCAATAAGCTCACTATTTAGTTCACAGACACTCGCCTCATCACAATTAGACCCTTACAATGTCATGATAATAGAAAATAAAGCCTTTGTCTTTCCAAATATTATAGCGAATGTCAATATTTTTTTAATAGATAGTAGGTCGAAATATTGTAATTAATCATATCTGTTTACCTAATCTGCTCAATGTTGTACGCAATAGTCTCTGGTGGAACTGATATGTTGTTACATTTTAACTTTCGCTTCCAAACTGTACTTTGATTCCCTCACTGGAAGGAGCTTGTTAAGCTGGGGCGGGGGTTGATGTAGGTTCAGGAGGTCGCCACAGATACAAATTCCGAATGTTCGATGGTGTGTGCGTGGTGGGTGGAGTTCTGCAAATACTCGTGGCCGAATGGCAACACTGCTTCAAATCATATCGAATATTCGACTGCTAAACCTAGTGGAGTCTTCTGCTAGAGTATTCCATTGACCAATGTTTCAGTCTTTGCCTAGAATGGCTATCATACTCCTTCCCATTGTCTTCCGAAGGAATGCAAAAGAAGGTATTTTTTGTAATGGCTACCCTATGGGATACCTTTGTTTCAATTTCGCTCACTATTTTAGTGGATTAAGTTGAGATAAAACGACATCGAATCTTCGGTGGTGAAGGTTATGTTTCTCAACATTTTTCCAAACAGTTTGTTGTTTCCCATAACTAACCCAGTTTGGGTGCAAGTCTGGAAATGAACAGTCTGTCATTTGCAAAATGTGCTCGCCAGAGAGGGAATTTACTGACGCTATCCCATACACTGGGCCAATTTATCATCTGGACACCAACTTCTGTCTGGGCCTAAGAACTTGATTTAGACTGAGGTTCAGAGAGTGTAAATTTAGTGATGCTACCCTGCTGTGCACTAAATTCACTGCCTGGGGACCTCATTCCGTAAATGGCAGTCTGGTTATTTCGACGCTTGTTTGGGTGCCAAGCGGTAGACATTTGGTTGCCCAATTTGAAATCTGTCAAATGAGTTAAGTTGTTTGTCAAAAACCCTTTCGGTTATCTCCCACCTCTTCTCTGCACATGCACACACATCGGCGAAAAGGCGATATACGCTCTGTTTGCTTCATTAATGAAACACTAGAGTGGATATCCCTTCCACTTCCTTCCCTCGTTCACTCATATTGAAAATACGTCCGTTTCCGAGCTTGTTCTCATAGACTATATTTTGGAAGCGAAAAATGAAAATTTCTAAATACTGAAGAATCTTGTTAGGAAAAAGCCTAACTTTTTGTTTCTATTCCTCATACTTTTAATATATTTCATTAAACATAGTTTTGTTAAAAGAGCTGATATATAAATATAGGTTTTCAAATTTATAAGGCAAGCTTGCAATAAATGATTGATTTTGACAACGAGGTTGAATTTCATCACGCAATACCCATTGGTAATGGAAGAAGACTTTCCCCAAATTGTTTCATCTTTTGCTGACCTGTGGAAGAGTGTCAATTGCTATCGATTTTTGGATGGTATATTCCTATAGGATATTCTTTTAAAAAAGGGCGAATCTATTTTATTAATAGGGATGATCAGCGATAATTTAATCTTATATTATTAGTTACACGGTTTGTTGGTGACCTAATTTAATATGTGGTGTGTTGGTTAATTCTCTTTTGAGCGATATCAAGACCAATATATAGACAATAGTTCACTGCTCGGATTCGAGTACGATTTTTCTCCTCGAGTGTGGCGCGTGGAGGATTATTTCACGAGGCGTTAGCGGAGTGAAATAATCCGCGCGGCCCTCGAGATGATAAAATCGCACTCAAATCTGAGCAGTGAACTTTCGTATTTATTTTGTTTTCTCCTTATCTGTTTTTCCCAAACAACCCTTTATAATTGATTCAATTCATCCGATTTGTAAACAATAAAAAAAATAGTCCGTCATCGCTAAGAGCGGAATACGATGCTGGGAGTGGAATACCATTTTCGGCGAGTGGGAGTGGGAATACGATTTGTTTTTGGGAAAAGAAAAACGAATGAAAATAAAATAAATAATAATCTAATATCGTATACACTGCACTAGGGGACGACCCATGGAAGGACATGGTAACCACGTCCACGCGACGGATTATTTCTAGCTCGACTAAACAGACTGGAACACACATAGTCCCCATTCATATAATAGATAAGGTCACTAATAAACGGTATAACGAATTACTTTTATAGAACACATTGTTTATCTATACTGAACTAGGAACTGCGAAGAATAATATATGATAGAATTCTTACTTCTTTAACGTGAAACAGTTATAGTCACCTGGCATTTTGAAAGACGAGCGAACAAAAGGGGGATCACTGACTTTTAATCGCATATTCGGCTGACTATTTTTAGTTTGTACCCAGCTTGCATGTGACGTTTAAAAGCAGTGGAATTCTTAGAAACTTCGATTCTTCTTTTTCTGGCCTTTTCCATACTTTTTCATCATTTTATACTTTGTTGTCTTCTCTTTCCATAAAAAAATCCAGGAACTCAATTTTAAAACTTCTTTTTAATCATTAAGCTGCCTGGTTTTTTGAAAGTCGAGAGATTTCTCAAACGTCCCATCATATTCCTTTACAGGTAGTCGTCCCATGCAGGGAGTATTGAGGTGCCCCAGCCGATGAACGTCATTCTTATTCACTCTTGGATGAGGTTCACTTGTGACGCCATTATGTATATATTATGCTGGGTCTGACCTTAATGGTCTATGTACATCCGCCTGGTGGTGGTGGTAGTGGGAGGGGGGGGGGGGGGCGCAAAAACACAGGGCCAAGGGTGGGTTGGTGTTCCAACGCCTGGAAAAGAAAACAATTTTTTCCAGTGCTTGTAAATGTGATCTCGATTGTTTGTTTCCTAACCATTTACAAGTAATAAGACGGCTATATTGTCCGGCAGTCTAATTGGCACCTTTTCGTATGTCGACGACTACATGGGTTGCCATAGATGCTTCAGTCACCTCAGACTGGACCAGTGTCAGGAGTTTGTTAGAGGTGGCAGACAATTCAGACCATAATGGGCCCCAATAATAGTTTGTATGAACAACTCGTGCTTAAATCAAGAAATAATTAGCAACAAAAATATATAATCTCATCAAATAACTGTTTAGAACTGAGATTATATCTCAACCTTTTGATATAAAATGAATAGAAATATGACTGGATATAACCTGCTCAACAAGTAAAGAGTAGAAGAGAACCAGTCATTCAACACTGAGAAAGGTAATAAAATAACCATTGAGATGAAAAAGTTCAAAAGTGTGTCATGGGTAGGATCAAAAAAAGATTTTTATCTTGTCATGCAATGATTATAAAATTTAAAAAAACCCAAAACAAGAATGGCGATCATTCCATTAATACTTATACTTCCGAAAGCGACTGTTGTCACCTATTTTATGATGATTATCTGTACATTCTGGTATGCGCAGATCAAACCTCCCATCTAATTAATTGTTGGAAAGGGCTAACAAAGCTCTTTCCAACAATTAATCAGTTGATAGAGTTCCAAGTATGTCCTATGTTTTACTAAACTTCCTTGCATACATGCGGACATAGAGGTCCTCCATATATGGATAAGGTGGGCGTGGGGTTGAAAGAGTTGAGCCACTGTGTAAGTTAAAAAAAACCCATAAACATTCCTTATGTCCTTCATATTGTAACTACAAACATGTATGATATGACATATATACTCGCCCAAAAAAGAAAGTGTGCATTGCAGAAATTGATCAAACTCCAAAAAATAATTTCGTAGGTGTAAAGAGTGTTAACCTGTTCATGAATAAGTTATATTGAACACAAAACAGCTTTCCCCGTTAAAATTGCATTAACGTTAAATGACGTGCTGCACGTTTGTGAAAAGGCATGTTTTGCACGTGGAGAGTCTGAAAATTCATGCAGCAGTGTGAATCCTTGGGTATTTAAACACTAAAGTAAGGCCTTCCTATCGTTGACATTCAAACTTGCGCTGCTGTTAAAACGACTCCACATTAGCATGCCAAGATTGACAATGAATCAACGCCTCCCCGCCCCGGGCACGACCAGAGCTGGCAGAACACACAGAGAGGCCGCCCAGCACCCGAACTGCTACCGCAACACTGCAGACAGGCCAGTCCATCGACATGCACAACATGATGACGTTCGAGACCGACCACGCCCCGGGGGACCCCGAGCCACCACCCCCGCACAAGATCGGTATATCCGCGTCGTCCACCCGCGGAACCGGCAACAAACGGCAACGACGACAGCCAGGAACATCCCCAACCCGAGACGGACACATCCTCAAACAGCAATCAACCGGCCGAGAGAATACGGCCTACGTCCTCGAAGACCTGCAATTCGTCCGATTTTGACGCTACGCCATCGCCGTGCTCGACTGCAGTGGTGTAGACAAGATCTCAGGCATCCCTTACACTGGTGGAGACGTGTTTTATTCACAGATGAATGTCGTTTCCATCTTTCATCATCAGATGGCCGCCAGAGAGTATACAGACGTCGAAACGAACGCTACGCAGATCTATGTGTCGTGGAGCGAAACCGCCATGGGGGAGGGTCTCTCATGGCGTGGGGCGGCATCACTGCCCGTAACAGAACTTAGCTGGTCATTATTGAGGGCAATCTCAATGCAGCCAGACACCGCGATGAAGCGCCTACACCTCTTGTTGCCCCACCCCGCAACGCCACGGCCCCGGCCCCGGCGCCACTCCACAGCAGGACAACGCCCGACCCCACGCAGCCCGTGCTGCACAACAGCATCTGCAGCAACAACAAGTGGATGCTCCTCCCCGGCCCGCAAACTCGCCCAACATCCCACTCACCGAGCACGCATGGGACGAAACGAAACGTCAGCCACGCCGGCCTCCCCATGCACCGTCAACGCCCGTGGAACTCCAAAGACAGCTTATCAGAATATGGAACAACATCCCACAACACCCCCATGCCAACCTGTTCGCTTCCACGAGGCGTAGATGCACAGCAGCAGTCGACGCAAACGGAGGCCATACCAGATATTGAGTGTGTGACTTTTGTGCCCGACCTTTTGTGTCTTTGACTCTCCATGGCACCAAGAGTATTCGTCGTAGCGTAATGAAATATCTCGTGTTGATCACAAATTGATTCATCTGTGATTGAATAAAATTTCCATGAATGAAAATGATATATATCTTTTTTTAGTGTTATTTTTTAGCATGCACACTTTCTTTTTTGGGAGAGTATACTTGCAAAAGTTGAACTCCATTGGTGACTGGTGTACATATCTAGGGTCTATAGATAGATATACAGATATTTTATTCAACAGAATGTGAGTTTCGGGATAGCAAAACAACAAAAGTACATTGACATAAATTACATATAGACAGACACATGCTGCTGGGAGATAGCATAGCCAGATTGGCTGTCCACCTGCTATCTCCCTGGGAAAACAAAAAAGAATATAAAAAGAGAACATTTGAAACGGACTGTATGTAAGTTGAATGAACAATAATGAACGATATGCCATATGCGACAATAATGAACGATATGCGACTGTGGACAGGGCGTTGGGGAATGTTTGAGTATAACTTGGCTCCCGATCTCTCTCGTCAGGAAAAGTGAAACCAGGGGGGTGGGGGGGGGGGGTGGGGGGAGAAAAAACCAGAGGCCGATGAACCTGATTTCCTGGAAGTCATATTCATCCGTCTCCGGCCCTCTCCGATCATACTGAACTAAATTTGCCTTACTCACTCGAGAATTTCGGGGATCTTGCAGCCACCCTACGGCCTTCCTCCTACTCGACAGAAGCCAAATTCGGTTACTCGAAGATGGAGCCTGGAGCACAGCGCGATCAACACGCCTGTGGAATATTATCAGCTGTGGAATTAAGACGTTACTAGCTACCTTCAGGGTCCCCATAGTAAACAAGGATTTTCAGCTGACAAGAATGCTACGCTTGACGACCACACGGGGAAAGGTTTTATTATGCTTTGAGTGAGGAGTCAAGTTAGACGAGAAACCAGACAAATAAGCAGGAGTAACATCTTTATTTGAGATGAGCGTCTTTGTGTTTTGTGTGTTTTTTCAATCCCTTCCTATCAATTCAGTTAATTTCGTTGAATAAAATTGAATCCTTGCAAACACACCGCGCACCCACGGCGTCACCAGAAAGTCGCCACAATGCCCAACACAATGTGAAGACGCCTCAGTAACGCCGTAGTTACGTTGTGTGTCAGTACCCGATCACTCAAAGAGAGAAATCTGGCCAGTAAGGATTATCGCATTCAACCCTCTCCGAGTATGAAGCTAATAGCTTGAAAGTTAAACTTTTTTTAAAACATATTCCTATTTTCCAAATGACGAACTTCATTGTTCAGGTTGTTTCATATTTTGGGAAAGGAATACAGTGGGAAGTCATCGAAGAATCGAGTCCTTGTTCTGTGTACTTGCAGAAGTGTGGATGGCCTGATATTTATGTGTGTTTGGTTGCTCACATGAGATAAAAAGTCATCAAATGATGCCGGGAAGTTGGACTTGCTCCAATCATGAATAAACAACGCCGCGTGAAGTTTGAATAAGTCGCTAACCTTGATGATGTGATCTTTAATAAACAGCGGGTCTGTGTCACCATTAATTTTTTTGTTATTGATTATTCGGTTTGTTCTTTCTTGCATTAGCAATAGTTTGTTGATCGCTCTTGAATTACCCCAGATTTGAATACCATAGGTCAAATGACTGTGGACAAGTGCGAGGTAAAGAGTTCTCGTGGCGTTATGAGGAAGAATGGCTTTAATTTTATTGAGGGCAAAGTTTGCGTGTGCAATTTTTGAGCATATCTGTGCGATATGTAAGATAACTTGTCATCAATATTTATACCTAAAAATTTTAAAGATTTTTCGGTTTCCTCAATGCCCACCCTAGTTATTTGATCATTATCAACAAAAATATTGAATAGCATCGATTCTGTTTTCTTCCTACCGGAGTGAATTAATATATATTTCGTTTTTTTTAGTATTTATAACCAGATGATTGGTTGAACACCATTTGGATACCTTTTGTAATTCGTTATTCATGTTAGTTTTCAAGTTTTTCATACAGTGACTTGATGAGTAAACTGTAGGATCATCTGCGAAGGATAATAAATTCAGAGATGTGGCGTTACAGATATCGTTCGTATATAGCAGAAAAAGGATAGGCCCAAGTACTGAGCCTTGTGGGACGCCGCACACAATTTCCGCCAAATCCGATTCGTGTCCATCATACAGGACAAATTGTTTTCTACCCGATAAACAACTTTTAAACCATTCATTTGTGACTCATCTTATGCCATAGTATTCAAGTTTTTGAAGCAAAATTTCGTGGTTTATGGTGTCAAAGGCTTTAGTCAGATCCAGAAGCACGACTAGAGAGGACTGTTTAGTACATTTATTATTTTCTTCCGCCACATGTTTTAGAAGATGGAGTACCGGATGAATTGTGGAATATTTTTTTTCTGAACCCATATTGGTGCCGATATAATATTTTAAAGTGTTCTAGGAAACTAATCCTCCTCATTGTCATAAGTTTCTCCAAGATTTTAGAGAAAATTGGTAGTATACTAATTGGTCTATAGTTTGTAAATTTGTGCAAATCACCTGAATTATGGATAGAGATAACCTTGGCAGTTTTCATTTTTTCGGGAACTACCCCAAATTTGAATGAGCTATTGATTATGTGTGTTAGTGAGGTGACAATTAAGTCGATGGTTTGTTTAACAAGATTAGAATTGATATCATCATAATTAGGGCTTGTTTTAGGTTTCAAGGATTTGACAACATTAATAATTTCAGAAGGAGATGTGGGCTTTACAAAAAAAAATTGTTTGGAAACTGACCATTCAAATATGTTGAAACTAAATTGTGATATGTTTTTAGATGCTGACTGGTGAGTCTACCAATTTTTACAAAAAAGTTATTAAATTCATTTGTTATTTCATGTGGGTCACTGATTTCTTTGTCGTTTTGGACAAAGAAAGAAGGGAGTTTGGAAGAGCGCTTTTCCTTATGTATACTTTCATTCATAATTTTCCAGGTCTTGTGCACATCATGTTTATTTTTGTCAGAATTGTTTTACAGTACATTGCTTTACTCCGTTTCTTAATGCGGTTGAACATTCTGCAGTAATTTTTATAGTTAAGAATATTTTGGTCTGGGGGCGCTTTTAATTTCTTGTGATAAAATTTGTTTTTTTTTCTTGATGAGATTAATAGACCCTTTGTCATCCAAGGCTGACGTTTAATCTTGGTTTTCTGATTTTGGGCTTGAATGATGGGGAATGCCACGTCAAAAACATTTTTATATATTTCTATAAACTCATTGTATACCGAATTGGGACAATTCATACTCATGACACGAGAAAAATCACACTCAGACAGAAGTGATTGGAAGTAAGCAATGTTCTCTGTGTTCGTCCTCCTTTGGACTTTGGGAGTCGACAATCCTTTCTCTAATGTATTGTTTTCAATGTAAAAAATACTAAAGTGATCGGAAACGTCAGTAAGGACTATGCCAGAAGATGAACTGGACGCGATATTATTTAAATAAATGTGGTCAATTAAGGTCGCCGACAAATTAGTTACTCTAGTTGGTTTTGTTATGAGAGGGAGGAAGCCTTGACTAAATATTAGGTTAATAAATTACGCAGTCTTTCTGTGCGCATCAGCTTTCAGGAGATCGATATTAAAATCTCCCATTATGTAGGAGGTTTTCTTTTCATGTGATGTGACAATATATCTGTTATGAAATTTATTTTCGACAGGAAAATGTCCATGTCCGCTTTGGGAGGGGTAGTGGGTCTCTATATAAACCCAATCACCTTCTTCGATTTATTAAATTCAATTTCAATAAAGAGGGATTCCAGAATGTGGGAGATAAAAATTGACAAATCCTCGCGGATCAATGCCTTCTTTGATGTAGAGTCCCCCCCCCCCCCTCCCAACCACCCACCCACCACCCCCTTCCATCATCTTCCGGAGAACGACATTTATAAACTAGTGGCTGATACCAATTCAAGGTATAGGAAAAGGATGGTCGTATCTGGCAAATGTCGGTTAGCCCTATAATGTCGAAATTGCTACTTGATTCCTGCATATTAAACATTAGTTCATTCAGGTGATCCCAGTGAGCACTGATGCTTTGACAATTTATATGGAGAGAGAGAAAGTGTTCTTGGCGTTGGGAGGTCGACGGTCGTCGGGTAAATAGTACACCTATTCTTCTCTAACGTGCTGAAGAGGGGTGTCGTCTTAATCATTTAGGGAAGGTGTCCTATCGTTGAATTGGCTAATGAAATCATAATCTGCACCTGTCTGGATCTCGTTTAGCGTTATGTTACCCGCCATTATCAACTAATACCCTACCCCGTCTCACAGCCAGGGTAATTAGTTTAAAGCATATTGGAAGAGTGGAATTGATACAAATGAAAGTAGTAAGTCCGGATTCAAATCTCAATAAGCTCAATTGTTCTTTGAAGGTCTGAAGTAGTATTGAGAAGATCAGGTTTATGACAGATAGCATTATTAATAGTGTTCAAAAATATTTGTTGTTGATAACTGTAATTTTGGAAACAGAAAGCTGTAAGTGAAGCATCACGTGTGGAAATTTAACCACCACTCCACGCAAAAGTGAGTGTGCAAAGAGATTTATGATAGTTGGTGTATGCGTGTGGGCGTGCGTGAGTGAACGTACATCTGTGGAAGAGAATAGCAGCATATATGTGCCAAGACGTTCACATGACACGTCTACCAATCAATTACTAAACAATTTCCATTACCCGAAACGAAAGTGAGTAGCTAAAGTGTGGCAAGGGAAATGTTGGGTTGGCACGAGTGTAGTCTGTGTATGTGTGCTGCGTAACAATTATAAATGCATTGGTGGTAAGTTCCTACAGTTATACGTACGTTCGCGTGTGAGCGAACGCTCTTGTGTGTATTGTGTGTATGTGAGGGTGTAAGGATGTGTGTGAGGATGAGTGTGTGTGTGAGTGTGTGTAGATGATGGGGGTGTGTGTGACAATGGTATGGGTGCGCACTTGTCACTCTTACCAAGCTGAAGGAAGGAAAAACTACCTTTTTCTGACGTGCACATCGGATTTGCATCTGAAGGAAAGGTGGTCAAATCATGAGAAGTTCACAAAATATGTGTGTCGTTAGTGTAGACCCACCCGCAGAGCCCTGCGCTGCGCTCAAAGATACAGCAGCTCAGATAATGCAAAGCTGTATCATGTGACCGTCCTTGGAGTGAGCACACTGAGGTCACTCCACTGAAGGCCACATGACAAGATTTCGTAGATAAGCTTGAATGTTATATACATCTCGTTGTGGGTTACTGAGGGCCATTTAGGATGAAGGACGGTCCGGGAAGCAACTACATCCGTGAGAACAGAACTCCGCAAGTCAGTTCGATATACCTTTCAGTGTAGATTATTTTTCCCAAAATGTCGATATGACGTATACGTTGAGTGGAGATTGGGAAAATCGTTTCAGTTATTAGGGGTGTGGTGCCTAATACTGATTAGCAACTTCGTTGTGTACAGAACTGGTGCAAGGGGTCACCAACTCCCAAATGGCACAGTAATTGGCCTAACCTATGCTCAGATAAGAGTTCACCCTTTATGTGTCTCTCAACTAGATTTGCACGTAAATTGGTTTGACACATATCCACACCAATTCGATACAGGGTCACCAGGTGCGCCTTTCTGCTTCTGTTAACCCTGGCGCGGTTTGGTGTTCATGTGTCCCAAATAATTGAAAACGAATCGAGCATGGGCAAACTGAGGAAGGAATCAGTGTGATCAAGTACATTTAGGGGTAGCAGAGATTGATTATCAACCAATTTTCAACCAAGACCATGAGTAGCGGGGATATATGCGTTAAAAGCAGTGTACACGCGAAGAGAGTAATTCAGGGAAGTTTCAGTTAAATACCACTTCTTAAGATAAGGAAAAAGAAATAATAAAATGAACCCTCCGTCAGCGCCATTTGTCACTCTGGCAAACAAAAATCTATATTGTTCCGATGGTCTCAACGAAACATTATCATTCAGCCCCGTAGGACCGAGCTCCTCAGCTTACTCCTATGGGGCCACAAGACTTAGTTTTGAGGAGACAGGATTTTGATATTCTGAACGTTTCGCAAGGGTTTTGTCTGAAACCTTAATAAAAATGCCACTATTTTTGGCATGCAGGGAGTTTTCAGTGTAAAGATTATTAATTAGGCTTATTGATTTATTGCATGTCCGAGTAATATAATATTTAATATTCAGTTTTGACCAGTTTTAATCCAAGGAGAGTTTTTAGAGGAGGATTGCATCACGTGGTGTTGGGAGATGGGTGGAGAGTTTTGAGTAATAAGGATGTAAAAACCAATATTGCCCCCTAACTGGTATTGGTACAATTTTCCTCAAGGGGTTGGGAGTACCAACTCATGCCTGGTTTAGTGAGCTCTACTGGTTAGATAAGTTATCAAATCATAAGCATGTCACGAACGGATGTGCGGGCAAACTGCCAATGGCATATGAAAACATCCATTAGCCAAAGTTCTGAAAACTGAGTTAAATTACCAGGTTATGAATAAAGATGGATGAAGATGGGGTTGGAGTTATATGCATTCAGATTATGCACATATTTATGGAGTGATTCTGAAAATAAATCTGTACAAAGACATTACAAAAAGATAATACACATTGATAACAGGAATAGTCAGACAGTTGCAGGTAAATTCGAGCTTAATCAGTTCATGAAAAAAATAATAACAACATCCAGCGTGTTGATCCTTTGACCGCTTAATTTTTCAACTAAGAGCTCGGAAAAACACTTATGTATTCTAGGACCCCATTTGGAACGAGCTCATCGGGCTCATTCTATTGACGATTACCAGATGTGATTTTGGAAAACAAGAAATTTTAAAACACCTAACTGCATTAGTGCTAGAAGCCACAATCAAGACTTAGAGAAAAAGGACGGTAAAGAGCAGACGCCACCATTTTGTCTGCTCATATGTCATGCTGACACTAAACCTAATAAAACTTTATTTCGTTTAAATTTGTTTTATTAAGAATCACAGGAGAGAGCCTCTAGAATACTCCAGTAATTTGTCATAAACAAATTTTGAATACTCTGTCTTTGTATGTCTACATTTGGTTGGTAGTTGTGTCAACAGCATCATCTGAAAATGCCACTCAGTTCTCGTTGTGCATTTGAGATTTTGCAAAATCGCGTTTAACGATTACAGAAGGATAGAGATAAAGACTTTGGAGTATCAGAACGGCAGTACTTGTAATAACTAGCATCAGACACTTCCTCCCCTACTGGCATATAGAACGCATTGGAGTTCTGGGGATGACTTATAATCAGTCATTTCGATGGAAACGAATTTGGACTGTTGAACCTGCTCATAATGGGAGTTACGTGGTGAAGTGTGACTCAAGGTAGGGTGTTGTCGTAACGGACTGAGCTTCACCAGCTTTCAGAGTTAAATCATATTAGAAACGAAGAACCAAATCAATATCAATATCCGCAATGGATAGTCATTAGATTTGCGAAGCGTGTCTTTTGATGTAAACTCCGTAAATTAATTATAAGAAAATACTCAAGTCATCCCTGGATCTCTATAAGATGGGACTCTTGAAGCTCACTGAAATGACGATTATTTTTCAGGGTAGGAACTGGTTATTGTATACTATGGCGATAACTGCTTGTCTTTTTCTCACTGAGAGTTCAGTGGAATAGTTCATCTGAGCAGTTTGAGAAAGACGCGACAAGCATGACGAACTATTTAGCCCCTCACAGTTCCTTTTAGAATTATTCAACTATCAAAATGGAAACCGTGGGGTCAGACCAAGATATACATCAGTATTACATGACAGGAGTCTTTGGGCTATAGGTAATGTTAAACAACTGATTTCTCAGTCAATAAAGGTGTTCTTCATTCTTCATGTTTTTGGAAAAACAATGGGGATGTGGATTTTTTCAGCCCTGTGATGCCAATTTTTCCACCCCACTCCCGCTTGTTTTGTGTTTTTTTTATCATTGTGTCGACGTGTTGTTCCGCAAATTCGATGTACACAAAGCAAAGTTGGTGTTCCATGCAAACTCTTCTGCGTTCCTCATCCACTTCGTTAACAACCAGCGTTTTTGGTCTGATTAATCCCATTTGAATTTCCTTCTTCTTTGGAGGTGGTTATTTGACTGGTTCCTTTTTGGGGTTTGAAGTTTACCGTCACTGACTTTGGCTTGAGATTTAGTGTGACTTGGCCCCCACTTCGGTTTTGCCTCCTGTTGCATTAGGCTGTTGATGGCTGTATCTGCTTCTTCTGTTTATCTATGCATTCTTCTAAAGACAGTGCAAGTCCGGTTTTGCTTGGGTACGATATCTTGTTTTCTCCTTCCATGTGTCTTCGAAGATATAGTTTGAGTTCTCCCCGGTAACGGGTCATACTAGCATTCGTTTTCTTGCTGTGGAGACGTAGAACATCCTCTCTAGTCTGTCCATTATATATTCACGGCTCTGAATAATGACAACGATAATGGATGGTTTTATTGCGCCGAATGGGCACGGGGGCGATATGGAGATTATCAACCCCTTGCATCCCCATTAGCTGTAAATGATAATTTCCTATTTCCCGAAGCCGAAAAGGAGGATTGTGGCATGATGGCAACTCCAAGTAATATGCCTATTTATCTATCTCCAACGAACGTGCGTGAAAACACAAATTTTGGTGAATGTTGATAAAATTTGACGAATGTTTCATTTCTTGGTGAGGTTTCTGTTTTTTCCCGATAGGATTGCGAGTGAAAGTTAAAAAGTTAGGAAAATAACAGGGAAGTCTACGGATAAAAATGTAATAAACTTTTCATCATAGGCAAGTAAATCTGATGGGTTGGCTGCTCTGTGATATTAACGGTCATTTTGCCGATCAAACTGCAATCTTGACTGTTACTGTATGAAGTGACCCTCTGCGTTTAATAATGACTTCGGCAGGTAAAGTTTATTAATCTCTGTCTTGTGTGGCTAAAGATCAATAACTCGAGTTCAGTCCCACTCTATATATTTTTCATTAGGGTTTAACGACACATTAATAGCCAGGGTGATATCATGTCGGTTACAGTTTTACGGATGGAGGAAGCTGTAGTACCCGGAGAGAACCATCGAGCAACGACAAACAGCTGTCAGCTCTCCAACATAGTAACTCTGCACTGCGGTACAGGCAAGGCAGGGTTAGATTGGTTGAAGACATGCGCACCTTCGACATGCAGTACGCCTTAGTACACAGTGTCACTATGCCCTCATGTAGGCAATCTGGGTTAAGTGCCTTGCTCAAGGACACAACGCGGGAGCGCGTATCAGTCGCTGAAATGGTCACCCATCGAACTACTAATCGCGCTCAACGTTTCTTAACTTCGGTGATCTGACGAAACCCGGTTACCGCGACGCCACCGCGCCCCTATTTTATTTATTATCCCTCGCCAAAACTAAGTTTTGCGGGGGATATAGAAATGGGTTCTGTCCGTCCAAACGCCATGGGTCTTTTTTTTTGTTTTTTTTTGAGAACGTGATACCTCGAACAAATATTATCAGCTTTTGATGAAACCTGAGTAGGTATAAAGTGAGAGTTCAAGGACACTTTTTCAAAAAACTGTACACGTACACGTACATGTACGTGTACGCCCATAGGGTTCTAGTGTTAAATCGTGTACAGAGTGTAAAAAAGTTGTTTTTACATGATATCCCAGAACTCTCACAAGTAGTTCCTCGCACTTTTGACCGTTCAAACAGCCGTTGGTGAACGAGTGAAATTCGACACATCGCTCGAAAGGAAAAATGTAAGAAATTCGAAGAAAACATCAACTTTAAAAAATTTTCTCGACGTTTGCCATTCGAGAGTGCGATCCGATCGGTAAAAAACGATTGAGAGTTCTAGGACAGGAAAATCGATCTCAAAACGTTTTCTCGACGTTTGCCAACGGCGAAAAGTGGGTGTAAAGCATAGTTACTCATCGAGGATTTTTAAATTTTTTTTTTTAAACTGATTTCGGCTTCCGGTACATCAAAAGTTCTGAGACACCGGCGTTCGCGCGCGTTCCTGACGGTCGAGGGTGCGATCCGATCGTCGAAACCGATTTGCCGATTCTAGATCGGGAAAAATCTCGAAACGTTTTCCCCACGTTCGCCAACAGCGCGAAGTGGGTGTAAAGTGAAGTCACTCATCGAGGATTTTTTTCCAAACCAAAACAGAAAAACTCGAGTTTGGAAAATTAGAACGGATGGAAATCGTCTGTCCACGTTTTGCCATAGCGAGTTTCAAGGTAAATCATAATAGATCAGTTTTGTGGAGTTTTCAATATTACACTCAGTGTAAATAAACAGTTTTTCATTCGATAAAATCAATTATAAAATTGCGTTCCACTTAGATAGTTTTAAGTGGTAAAATTTATGTTTTAATTGACACTATGAAATCTTCGCAAATCATTTCATTTTTTCTTCCAGTGTAAATGAAAGGTTTTTCATTCAATGAATGAAACGGAAAAATCGCGTTCCACTCAGTTAGGTTTTAAGAGGTAAATTGAGTTTTAATTGACTCGTGATAATGTTTCGGAGATATGAATAAACCCTTTTGACAGATACAATTCTTCTCAAATGCATTAAATTAGAAAGAATTACTTAATCATTTTTTGAAAACCGGTTTTCATTTTTCGTTCATAAAATGGTTTTAAAACAGAATTTTTCACTTCATCTAAAATGCTGTTTGAGGATGATGATAAAACGTTTCCGTTCTTATTCGCTAAACTTTCACACATTTCAAAGTCGTTCTATTCATCACAGTGTGAATAACTGGTGATGTGATCTTTAACACGTTCGAGGGCAAAACGCATTTATCGAGGTTTCATTTTGTAAAATATTTTCCCTCAACTGGTTTTAGTTATTATATATTAAAGACAGAAGATTTTATTTACTTAAAACATAAAACATAAAAATAATTATACATTTAATTTTTGAGAATAATAAAATAACTCACGTTACCATACTCTAAAGGAAATATTAATAATTTTAGAAAACGAAAAAATGTTTTACAGATCACAGATTCCAAGCGGAGAGATCAACTTCTCAATGAATACGAACGAGTCAAAAAAAGCATTCGATCCGCTGACAGAAGCAGGCGATTGGGAGAGATGGAATTAAGACGCGAAACCACAAAATTATTTAAACCTGTGACGGAGGTTCAGGAATGAAGTAAGAAGGAGATCGTTGACGAATTGAAGCCCATAAAAGAAAGTTCTTTGAGAACGGGTTCGTTGCCTGGCAGTTTTACAAGGGGTTTTTCCTTTCAAAGATCATCGCCGGATTACGTTCCAATGAGAATCGAAACCGACATGAGCGAAAACGATGATGCGGCTTCCTTATCATCACTGATAGCGTCACGTCGTCCGAGGATGGTGGTAAGAGAGATCTGTTGTATGGAATTTATAAGGATTCTGATGGTAGAACTTTCGTAGCCGACAATGAAGTGCCAGAGGATGATGATAATTTAATCGTCAGTTTGAATAGGTATGAATTAACTTCTGGACTGCGCAAATTGCTCCTTTTCGACAAGCCTGGAGATTACACGGATCGGGTTTTCGACAATTACGGCAACATTCTGGTTCAGACCCACGCCATGAAGAGAAATAACGATGCCAGAAAACGAGACCCAAAGCCAATAGAGGTTACAAGTGGACGAAGGTGGTGAAACCCATGTGGGATATGAATAACAAATTCGTCGAATCGGTGACTGGGAAAGGAGTGAGAACCACTTTTCTTCTGAGCGATTCTGACGCTCTGTCTCAGAGATTGAGATTGTTGATGGCTAGTCGACACGCCGGAAATACTGGATTAGATAATGAGATAGTGAGCATATGCGACGAATTGTTGAGGCAGAAGGTTTTGAATAAACGCGATTATAAAAGGCTGATGAACGAATTGATGGATTGATATATATAATAAGTAGAGAGAACAAACAAACAAAAAATAGATAAAATAAAAACAGTAAATTTTACACTAGAAAATAATAAAAAGTATTTAAACAACAAACGATTTACCAGTGAAAAAAAACCAAAATATATATTATAAAATAAAAATATGTTGGTGATAAAGAACAGGGGATACGTCAGAACTTACGTTCAAGGTGGTTCTGGTATCGTCGATTCTATAATGCGAGCATTCACCAGCGATGCAGGTAGAAAACTCGCATCGACCGCATTTGAGGTCGGTAAGAAGACGTCTTTGGATGCTGGTAAGAAAGCCGCTTCCGAAGCTAGTGGTAGGATCGCTTCTGTGGCTGGCAAGAGGGCAGGCGACGTGTTGATCGACAAGTTGATCAGTCCGCCGGTGAAGCGAGCTATGTTAGAGCGATCGCCGAAAAGTTGGAAAGATTTTAAGGATGGTGTGGTACCCATACAAGAGTTAGCCAAAATGACGAATGGATCTGGATTGAAGAGAACTCGCGACGTTGTAATATAAATAAATAATAATATTTGTAAAAACTGAGTTTGAAAAAACATAAAAATTGTGTTTGAAAATCTAAAAATAACAAAAAAATAAAAAAGATGAACATTAAAGATATGTCTTGGAATGACGCCGCGACCAAGAGGTCGAATAACGAGATCTTTCCCAAAAGCATAAAAGGCTTGATAGTGGGAAAATCGAATTGTGGAAAGACCAATCTGATGATGAATCTGTTGTCGCAACCCAACTGGTTGGATTACGACAGATTATTCGTGTTTGGCAAGAGTTTGTTTCAACCCGAATACAGATTGTGTCGAGAGTGCATGGATCGTAGATTGCCCAAGGAAGTCATAGCCAGAATCTTTGACAGTAGGGAGGAATTCGACAAAAGTGAAGCTTCTCTTTCGACCATTTTGGATGGTGCAGTGATGGAATTGATGAAGAGAAATGCGTCTTCGAACGTCGAGTGTTGATTTTATGAGAACGCTAGCGACGTTCTGGATCCTAGAGAATTGAAATCGGAAGATAAGAATCTCATGATTTTCGACGATCTGCTTTTGGAGAGACAGAACCGATGCAAATCGTATTACTGTATGGGTCGTCACAGCAACGTGGACTGTTTCTACCTGTCACAGAATTATTTTCGACTGCCCAGACAGACGATAAGGGAGAACGCTAATTTACTTTATCTCTTTCACCAGGATCTCAAGAATCTCAATCACATCTATGGTGATCACGTCGCAAACGACATGAGCGTGGCGGAATTCAGGAGATTCTGCAAGAGGGTTTGGGATGGAGGACTTTACAATTTCGTCCTGATCGATTTAACTAGTGAATTTAATCGCGGAAAATATCGGAGCAGATTCGACAAGTTTTATGTTTCTGATGATAATAAAATAGAGAGCAAAAACAAAAATTAGAAAATAATAAATCATCAATAATTTAGTTTTGAAAAATAAAATAAAAATTAAAAATATAATGTTCGAACAAGGAGAATTGTTAGAACGGATAGCCGAGAATACGGCTGCAAAACAATCCATTCAAATCGTGGTGAGTGGCGATTCGACTCGATTCGCGACGAAATTCGAACCTTCCATTGAATTGAATAGAGAGAAAAGATATGAGATGGCGTTGGTGAATCTGGAGACTTATTATTTCTTTCCCAACATCACCGAAAAGAATAACTCGTTCACGTATTCCGACAGAGTGGATTGGTTGGAGATTCGAATTCCCAAAGGAAGTTATGACATAGACGATTTGAATAATTACATTCAGACGTGAATGAAGACGGATGGAAAGGGAAGCAACAAGATCAGACTCGCTCCCAACCCTAATGCCCTACAGACGATGTTGGATTTGGAAGATAATTTTCGAGTGGATTTCAACACGGACGATTCTATAGGCGAGATGCTGGGATTCGATCGAAAGATTATCGAGACCACGCGCCATCTGAAAATATGGTAGTAGGTATAAAAGGCAGATTCTCGACCATTTGCACACGATTTTGTACATGTACACGTAATCGATGTACACCTCCATAGGATTTAGTGTTAAAATCGTGTACAAGTACACGAAAATGTCGTTTTTTAGGGTGGTTCAGAATTCGCAAGCGGATTCTGAACCACTGGATTCTATATAGACATCGCTCAAGAGTGAAAAAAATGTATGAAATTTTAAGAAAAATGAGGTCGATTGTCTGGTCTAGAATCCGCAAATGCGTTTCCCCCCATAGGATTCAGTGTTAAAATCGTGAGCAAAAAACGTGTTGCGGATTCTGGACCAGCATCAAAAAAACGGTTTGCGGATTCTAGACCATCCGTATTAGCCCAAGAACATTAGGTTTCACTAGGGAAAAAAATCGGAGAAAGCTGATTTTTTCAGGGAATGTCGAGTACATGTCACTGAACGATTAGACAAAAGTCCCCTAAAATCCCAGTTGAGCTTTTTTTTCTACAGCCTTTTTTCGAAAACGCGTTTGAAAAAAATCAAAAAAAATCGCACGAACTTTGTAACCTCGAATTGATCCAACTGTATTTTTTGTTTACGCGTATTTCAAGCTACATAATGTCTAATATACATTTACCTAGAGGAAAATGTGCATTCTGTGACAATTTCTGCGAAAAATTATTCAAAATTCACAAAAAAGTATCGGATTTACGCAAAAAATGACGATTTTCCTAACGGATTTCCCCAAAGGGTCGTAGTACAGAACGGGATGTTAGTTGGACAGACGATAAAAAATCCACCACCATTTGAAGACTTTTATCATTGCTTACAAAATAGACATTATGGAAGACCCCCTCTGCTTCTGGCCGAGTTCCCCTTTTGGCATAAAATTCGTCAGCATGAGAACTCAACTATTTTCAGGCTTGGGACCGAACAGACACGTCTGTGTCTGGCAGCATTAGATCAATAAATAATATTTACAGAATGTACAAAAATCAATAAATAATATTTACAGAATGTACAAATCAATCAACATGGATTAAGTTACATTGACTATTATCAACGCTATATACAGAAATGACATGACCTATATACATATTATTCATCGAACTCAGAAATTTCCGACAGGACAGTGTTTCTGTGGTTGTTACAAGAATCCGAACTGCAATTACACAAACCTGAGCAAGAGAGTCCTGCCTTCTTACACCCACACCTTTTTGTACAAGCACTTTTGCAACCACAACTGATCAGATTCAGTAGGTTATCGGGGGGCACATGGCTTTGTGGCTGCAGTCGGTACAAGAAGTCCATTGTCTAGCGACCACCCCCAATCCGTCGGAGGAAGCGAAGTGCCCAGCCATTGTTGGACCTGGAGATAACATCTGTAGACATGTTGTTGTGCAGCATCGCTGCTTGGTGGGAGTGAGGCTAGGTCGATGGGTTTATTCAGTTTAGATTTTGCTACATAACGCTTGTAAGTGACATATCTATATTGGTCGAGAGAGGAAACAGTTTTACTCCCGTATAAGATCAGGAGAAGTTGTTCCCCGGCAGCGGCTACTGCACTTGGTGTACTGTCATCCGCCAAAATTGTGTTGACATACTGTTGTGAGTCGCTAGTAACATCGGAGACAATTGTACTGAATACTTTCTTCTTACCAACTCGAAAGAGTGCAGAAGTAGTGTCACAACCACTTATAGAATGTGCTACAAGGAGGTTGCTTCTATGGTCACCCATTTTGGTTGCTATTTCACTAACTGAAACTAGTAAGTTTGGGGAAATGGAATACATCATGCGAATATTACATCCCGGTTGAACTCGAGAGGTAAGAATGACTAACAAGTCTGTGTCTGTTCCCACAACGACAACATTGTTGTCATCTTGAGCGATGTCAAGTGCAGTTTCGGCTATCAGTACATCAGCATCAGCCTCGGCCTGCTTGGACTGAATATTGATAGCAGATAGCTCCTGCATTAGAAGATCGATCAGTTGGGTTTTGTTCTTGGCATTTGCAAGGAAATCGGATTGGGGTGTGGTGGCTGGTAACTCGGGTGAGATATTGATATCAATGGAATACCTGTCTTTAGATCTATGGGCTTGTTCCATGCCCTTTGTCGACATTGTACAAGCATAACCATCAAAAACAACCACGACGTTCGCCCCAAAATGTCTCACTAGATAATTGGAATATGATGTACATATGTCCTTATATGACGACTGTTTAGGCCATACAACTGCCCTCAATAAAAATCCACCATCTACAACAAACAGAGAATGTTCTGGGATTTTAGTTTGCTCGGAACCGTATGTTTTGAGGATCTTACCGAGCGTGCTTTTCTGTGTCTTCCTCATTCCAGCAGAATCAAACAATGCTGGTGGTTTCGGGGCGAGTTCATATTTGAGATACTCTTCCATCTCTGCTTGTGACTGAATAACACATGTGATGCGGTTGAACAGAATTGTGGGGTCAATCACTACCTTACTTCCACGGACTTTGATGCTATTTGCCATCGATGCGAAAGACTTCACAGTGTCAACACGTCATAGTTTGATGCTGTTGAACGTTTTGCTTACAACATTCGATACGCAACATTCACCAATTTTGCGAACTTGGTCACAGTTCACAGTTTCGTCGGCCACAAGCCCGGTCGCTATAGAGACTAATTGTAGTGGATCTCTATTCTGAAAGGGGGAATGCACTCTGAGCCAGTTCAATAATTTGGTGATATCATTGGCATCAGTCAATTGTGAACTTTGACGGAGATCCCGATGTTGTTCGCCATGACCAGTGTGAACATGAACAAAATTTTCGAGAGCATTACATATCGGAAGGCAAAGAGGTAGTCCATGTACCCATTTCGCAACAGTGCTATCGGTTATTCCCCTGCCATGTGTGAGACCACCAGGGAGCTTGAACATTCTCATTAAACACTGCTCTATGGTCTGATCAGAATATATCCCATTCCAGAATTTATCTGAGCGCCTTATGGTAAAGTAACCTTTCTCAGTGAACAACTTCAAATCATCCTGTTGCATTATTTCTGTTAGCTCATTCATCTGCTGCAAATAGAGATGAGAACTTTTTGCGTATGCAAAATGACCACCTGCGTGAAATACTGGAATCTATTGCGAACACAATATGTGTGGAGTTCCCAGTCGCCTGTGCGCTCTGCTCTCAAGAACAACTGGAGAAGACCTATTTGCTCGTAGTATTGTACCCAAAGCTTTCCTGTGCGTCCTACGGACGCATTCTGGAGCAGTTCGTGTAATTTTGACAGTAGATGGTTGACACTTTCTTGATTGACAGCGCCAGCTGTTGTACAGTCACCTCTGGCAAGTCCACAGAATATTTCATTGACTTCTGTGCAGTCTATGTTATCTAGTGTTCGGTTTTCTTCAAACACAAGTTTTGTAATGGCAATTTGTGTTAGCAAATGGGCACGAACTGCTCTTGAATATGCATGACCACTGATCAAATGATGGATTGACCCACCAGCATAAACAGTCCCCCAAAGTTTATCCAAGCCGCTACCAGCCATGATCGAACCAATTGCCCCTAAATATGACATAATCATATGGAAGCCGCCGAGTCTAACGAAAACTTTTGTCAACTTATCTGACGAAGACACAATCCCCACTGCTTTGATATATGGAAGCCGCCGAGTCTAACGAAAACTTTTGTCAACTTATCTGACGAAGACACAATCTCCACTGCTTTGATATAAAGTGGTTGGTCAAACGTCACTGGACAAACGTTCAGTCCCTGTTTCTCACATTCAGTTTGTGCAAACATGAGAGCAGTGTAAATTGTGCTCGGGTTGGATGGATCAAAATTAATAAAGGGAAGTATCTCGACATCACTTGTTTCATAATCATCTGATGATGTGACAATGTGCATATATCCAGCCCAAGATGGGCAAAGTACTCTCAGTACATGCGTCAAAGGCACACATTACATGCCAATGCATCTTGAGTGTAGGCGAACACCACATTATGTGATTTAATCGAACATGGAAATTGAAACAATGATGCTATAATACGGTATTTGAAGGAGAAAAGTCGATGCCGTTTGAATTTGAGTTTAGGGGGTATGGTTAATATTTCACACGTTTCACCAGTTCATTATGGAATAAATGACTATTGTTATATATCATTATAAAGCCACTGCTTTTCTGCAATTTTTGATATATAATTTAACTCCCAAAGTAGTCGTAGATTTGATTTAATGGACGTTGTGTACCGTTGTGTGTATGAAAACAATAATTTTTTTTTCGTAATTTTGTACATTTTCGTGAATATTTCACCACTGAGTGTGAGGATTGGCACAAAGTTGGCATTTTCTGTTGCGGATATGTATTCTCAATATAATTCAGCACGATATTTATGATTCTCACTCTACTAAGGCGAATAAGAATGAGAAATATGGAGCTGGGTCGAATTTTTTTAAAAAAAATTTTTTTCATCAAAAAAACGCTATAACTAAAAAAGCTCAACTCGGATTCGCGGGGACTTTTCACACTTTATCCGCAATGTGTGTCCCGGAAACATATAAAAAAATCAGCTTTCTCCGATTTTTTTCCTTACTTTCTCATTTTTATGTCTAATGTGCCTGGACTATATCTGTACACGATTTTAACACTGAATCCCTATGGAGGCGTACACGGAAACCCATTTGCGGATTCTACATCAGAAATCGACTTATGTACGGTACATGGAAAAGAGGTGGTACTGAACCCGCAAACCCACGATGAGAGTAAAAACTGACACTCATGTTTTTGTTCTGGTGTGAATAAAGGTTTTCGTTCAAAAGAGTCGACTATAAAACATGAGTGTCAGTTTTGTTCTGGTGTGAATGAAGGTTTTCGTTCAAAAGAGTCGACAATAAAATATGAGTGTCAGTTTTTGTTCTGGTGTGAATGAAGGTTTTCATTCAAAAGGGTCGACTATAAAACATGAGTGTCAGTTTTTGTTCTGGTGTGAATGAAGGTTTTCATTCAAAAGAGTCGACTATAAAACATGAGTGTCAGTTTTGTTCTGGTGTGAATGAAGGTTTTCGTTCAAAAGAGTCGACTATAAAATATAATCTGTAAAAAATATAGACATTCATGTTTTGTTTCAATGTAAATGAAAAAAAAAATTGAGTTTAGAAAAATTAGAAAAAATCGGAGGTAAAAAATCGTTTGTTCACGTTTTGTCACTGCGAATTGTGTGAAATAAATTTTAATAAAACACTTTATAGAATGTTTCATTCAAATAAAAATAGTTCGAAGAATTGACACTCATGTTTTTGTTGTGGTGTGAATGAAGGTTTTCGTTCAAAAGAGTCGACTATAAAACATGAGTGTCAGTTTTTGTTCTGGTGTGAATGAAGGTTTTCGTTCAAAATAGTCGACTATAAAATATAATCTGTAAAATCTGTAAAAAAAATAGACATTCATGTTTTGTTTCAATTTAAACGAAAAAAAAATTGAGTTTAGAAAAATTAGAAAAAATCGGAGGTAAAAAATCGTTTGTTCACGTTTTGTCACTGCTAATTTTGTGAAGTAAATTTTAATAAAACACTTTATAGAATGTTTCATTCAAATAAAAATAGTTCGCAATTGACACTCATGTTTTTGTTGTGGTGTGAATGAAGGTTTTCGTTTAATGGATCGTTTTAATAATAGATAATAAAACGCATTTTTCCACTCAATTAGGTTTGAGTAGTAAATTTTTAATATATTCGTGATAATTTTCGGAGATGTAAATGAATCCTTTTAACAGAAGTAATTATTCTCAAACGCGTTAAATCAGAAACCGGTTTCTTATGTGCTAAAAATTTTAAACTTTTTCAAAGTTCTTTCAGTTCAACACTTAGTGAATGATTTTGAGATATGAATGAAATCCTTTTAACAAATGTAATTATTCTCAAACGCGTTAAATCAGAAACCGGTTTCTCATGCGCTAAAACTTTAAAACTTTTTCAAAGTTCTTTCAGTTCAACACTGAGTGAATGATTTTGAGATATGAATGAAATCCTTTTAACAGACGTAATTATTCTCAAATGCATTAAATCAGAAACCGGTTTCTCATGCGCTAAAACTTTTAAACTTTTCAAGTTTTCCCAGTTCAACACTGAGTGAATAATCGGTGATGCAATTTTAACGCGTTCGGAGGCAAAACGCATTTATATAGGTTTTATCGTGTAAAATGTTTTTTCTCAACTGGTTTTTTAGTTATTATATTAAAGACAGAAGATTTTTATTTACTTAAAACATAAAAAATAATTATACATTTAATTTTGAAAATAATAAATAACTCACATTAGCACGAAAAATGTTTTCACAGATGGATGCTAAACGTCGAGATCATATTTTAAACGAATATGAACGTGCCAAGAAGAGCATTCAATCGGCTGACAGAAGCAGACGTCTCAGAGAGATGGAATTGAGACGCGAAACCGCAAAAATATTTAAACCCATGACGGAGGTTCAAGAGCGAAGCAAGAAGGAGATAGTTGAAGAATTGAGACCCATAAAAGAGAGTTCTTTGAGAATGGGTTCGTTGCCCGATAGTTTTGGAAATCAGTATTCCTTTCAATCTACACCGGATTACGTTCCCACAGGGATTCAAACCGACGTGAGCGAGAGCAACGATACAGCTTCGACTATCACCACTGATAGCTTCGAGTCGTCTGAGGATGGTGGTAAGAGAGATCTGTTGTATGGATTTTATAAGGATTTGGACGGTAGAACTTTTGTAGGCGACACAGAAGTGGAAATAGATGATGATGAATTAACCGTCGGCCCGAATAAATACGAATTAACTTCCGGACTGCTTAAATTGCTCCTTTACGACAAGCCTAGTGATTACACGGAACGGGATTACAACAATTACGGCGACATTCTGGTTCAGACCAACGCCATGAAGAGAAATAATGATGACGGAGAGACGAGACCTAAAGCCAACAGAGGTTACAAGTGGACGAAAGTGCTGAAACACATGTGGAATTCGCATAAGAAGTTCGTCGAATTGCTGACTGGCAAAGGGGTGGAAACCACTTTTCTTCCGAGCGATTCTGACGCTCTGTCTCAGAGATTGAGTTTGTTGATGGCAAGCAGACGTGCTGGTAACACAGGATTAGATAATCAGATAATTACTATATCTGACGAATTGTTAAGCCAGAAGGTTTTGAATGAAAACCATTATAAAAGGCTGATGAACGAATTGAAGGATTGATGTATATAATAAGTAGAGAGAAACAAACAAAATATATAAAATAAAAAAATAGTAAATTTTACACTAGAATAATAAAAGTGTTTAAACAACAAACGATTTACCAGTGAAAACAGATATATATTATAAAAATAAAAAATATGTTGGTGATAAAGAACAGGGGATACATCAGAACTTACGTTCAAGGCGGTTCTGGCATCGTCGATTCTATAATGCGAGCATTCACGAGCGATGCGGGTAGAAAACTCGCATCGACCGCATTTGAGGTCGGTAAGAAGATGGCTTTGGATGCTGGTAAGAAAGCCGCTTCTGAAGCCAGTGGTAGGATCGCTTCTGTGGCTGGCAAGAGGGCAGCCGACGTGTTGATCGACAAGTTGATCAGTCCGCCTGCAAAGCGAGCTGCGTTAGAGCGAACGCCGAAAAGTTGGAAAGATTTTAAGGATGCTGTGGTACCCATACAAGATTTAGCCAAAATGACGAGTGGATCTGGATTGAAGAGAACTCGCGACGGTGTGATATGAATAAATAATAATATTAAAAACTGAGTTTGAAAAAACATAAAAAATTGTGTTTGAAAAAAATCTAAAATAACAAACAAAAAATAAAACAAAGATGAACATTAAAGATATGTCTTGGAACGACGCCGCGACCAAGAGGTCGAACAACGAGTTCTTTCCCAAAAGCATAAGAGGCTTGATAGTGGGAAAATCGAATTGTGGAAAGACCAATCTGTTGATGAATCTGTTGTCCCGACCTGACTGGTTGGATTACGACAGATTGTTTGTGTTTGGCAAGAGCTTGTTCCAACTCGAATACAGATTGCTTCGAGAGTGCATGGATCGTAGATTGCCCAAGGACGTCATAGCCAGAATCTTTGACAGTTGGGAGGAATTCGACAAAAGTGAAGCTCCTCTTTCGACCATCTTGGACGGTGCGGCGATGGAATTGATGAAGAGAAATGCATCTTCGAACATCGAGTGTCGATTTTATGAGAACGCTAGCGATGTTCCAGATCCTAGAGAATTGAAATCAGAAGATAAGAATCTCATGATTTTCGATGATCTGCTTTTGGAGAGACAGAACCGATGCGAATTGTATTACGTTAGGGGTCGACACAGCAACGTGGACTGTTTCTACCTGTCGCAGAATTATTTTCGATTGCCCAGACAGACGATAAGGGAGAACGCTAATTTTCTATGTCTCTTTCGCCAAGATCTCAAGAATCTCAATCACATCTATGGCGATCACGTCGCAAACGACATGAGCGTGGCGGAATTCAGGAGATTCTGCAAGAGGGTTTGGGATGGAGGACTTTACAATTTTGCCGTGATCGATTTGACTAGAGAATTTATCGTGGGAAATATCGGTGCGGATTCGACAAGTTTTATGTTTCTGATGATAATAAGATAGAGCGTGAAAATAAAAAAAATTAGAAAATAATAAATCTTCAAATAATTAGTTTTGAAAAAATAAAAATAAAATTAAAATATAATGTTCGAACAAGGAGAATTGTTAGAACGGATAGCTGAGAATACGGCTGCAAAACAATCCATTCAAATTGTGGTGAGTGGCGATTCGACTGGATTCGCTACGAAATTCGAACCTTCCATCGAACTGAATAGAGAGAAAAGATACGAGATGGCGTTGGTGAATCTGGAGACTTATTGTTCCTTTCCCAACGTCACCGAAAAGAATAACTCGTTCAAGTATTCCGACGGAGTGGATTGTTTGGAGATTCGAATTTCCAAAGGAAGTTACGACATAGACGATTTGAACAATTACATTCAGATGCGAATGAAGATGGATGGAAAGGGAAGCAACAAGATCAGACTCGCTCCCAATCCTAATACCTTACAGACGATGTTGGATTTGGAAGATAATTTTCGAGTGGATTTCAATACGGATGATTCTATAGGCAAGATGTTGGGATTAGATCCAAAGATGTATCAAGGCCATGCGGCATCTGAAAATATGGTCGACATTCTCGCAGTCAATAGCATTCTGGTGAACGTGGATGTGATTGCTGGAAGCTACGTGAATGGTAGCGCTCAACCGACGATCTATTCCTTCTTTCCAAACGTGTCACCGTGGTAAGAGATGGAGGAGCGACCTCGAAATTTAGTTTATCTACCAGTGATTTTAGGCACGTTGTATAGTCTCAAAGCCACGTTGACGGATCAAAATGGTGAACTGTTAGATCTTCGTGGAGAGAGGGTGACGATACGATTCCACATAAGAGAAATATAAAAGCAAAAAAAAAAATATTGTGTATATATATAAATAACAAAAATAAAATAAACGCAATATTAATTTTACAAAAATTATTTAATATATATAATTATCATTAAAACAAAAAACAATTGAAGAAAATATATTTAAAAAAAAAGAATTATGACACAATACGTGGTTAAGAACGTGAACATATCCATAGGACAGAGGAAGAAACTTAAGAGAGCGTTAACAACTCGAGGCGAGGTGGTGAGATTCAAATTCACTCATGTAGATCTGACGAGTGGCGGTCAGGATTCGATCGCCTGGACCAGAAGTCAAATCAAAAGGATGGAGAAAGCGATTCGTGATGGAAGAGGGTTGACGGTGAGATTGAGTCCTGCTCAATTGAGATACAATTTGAGAATGAAAGGTGGTTTCCTACCGCTATTGGCAGGAATCGCCGCAAAAGCAATACCCTTCACTGTAAAGGCATTACCCTTTCTCGGAAAGACTCTTGGCGTGGGAGCTCTCATGAGCTCATGAGTTCGGGAGTTGAGAAATTAATGGGTGGCAGCGGACTGTTTTTGAAGAAGGGAGGAGCCGTGTGTCACGTCCACGTAGACGACAGCGGTAAAGGATTGTATCTAGAACCCATTAGAGGTGACAAGTCTTTGAGTGGAAACGGTCTCTATCTGAAGAGTGGACGGAACGTTGAGCGACTCGGCAAGGGTTTGTTGTTTGGTGAGAATTCACCATTTAAGAATATAACGATTTTGAATATGTTATTATAATATAAAAAAATTATATAATTATATAAATCATAGAAAGTATAAAATAATATATAAAATGAATAAAAAGGTGGAAAAACAATTAGCTGATAATGATGAATATCGAGATAGATATAGTGCAAAAAAAAAAGATGTGGAAAAACGATTAGACGCTAATTATGGATATCTTAGGAAAGGAATAATAAAAGAGGTAAATAAAGATCGGGATATGCGGTTGAAATTTAAAAGAATGAGACATTTTCCACCTTCATCACTATCTTCTGAAGAGAATGGTAATGATGCGAGTGTTACCGAGAGATGCACAACATTTGTTCATAATTATGATTCGGATAAACAAATGTGTTGTTATAAAAACGTAGCATATCACCAAAAAAAAAAAGAAAAGAAAAGAAGAATCGACGCTGAAATTTAAGAAAAAAGGAAACGTTATTATAATATATGGGTAACAGTGAAGAAGGAAAACAAAAAAAAAAAGTAATGAGATCTAAAGATGATCTCATTACTTTTTTTTTCCTTCTTCTTCGCTAAAAATCAATCTCTCTATTGTTTATATTTTCAAGTCCGTTATTAGCATGTTGACACTCGTGTTTTCTCCTTTTTTGCAAATGTGTTGAATGTTTATCTTTACTTTTTTGAGTTTTTTTACTTCGGTCAATGTGCTCTCACCACCCGATTTGTTCATGAGTTCAAGTGAGATGTTTGGAAATATGTAACTTCCATAGGGCAATGACAAATCGTCCTTGTCGAATTCTCTATCTTTGGCGATAACGATATTCTGCAGATCGCTTTCGTACTCGTAAAACAAATCGAGCGTGGCTTCGTCCAATTTCAAAGGCATGCTATATTTGTCATATTTGTGCTCTCAGCCCTTCGTCTTGACCTCGTTCAATTCGATGGGATCGTGTCATTGTAATCTATAGATTTTAGAACCGAATTTCTTATATGTTTTGACTCGTTTCAATTTCAATTTGCATCTTTTAGGTGTTGTTGTCATGATCGATTATTTGGTTTTTTTGTTTTATGAATTATTTCAAATAATATATATTTTTAAATTTTGTATTTAAATAATAATTTGTTAAAAAGTTTGTTTTTTTTACTCTTTATATATATAAAAAAAAGTATTTTTAATTTTAATTTTCTTTAATGTAAGAATTTTTTTTTTTTAAAGTTTTTTTTCTCTTTATATATAAAATAAAAAGTTTAAATTTTAACATCCTTTTTTTCTCGTATTAATTCAATTTTTTTTTACGTTAAGGAACATAAAAAATTGATTAATTTCATCAAAAAATTTTTTTTTCACATTAAAGAAAAAATTAAAATTAAAAAAAAGATCTTTTTTATATATAAAGAGCAAAAATAAACAAAACATTTTTTAACAAATTATTTAAATACAAAATTCAAAAAAAAAAAAATTCTTACAAATGGAGCAAACAAATAAAAAAATGAAAAATTTAAATGAGAAAACCGTACCTCAGTTAAATGAGATTTGTAAACTATTAAAAATTCCACATTTCAGAAATCATAGAACTAAATAAAAAAAAAATGAAGTCATACAGGAATATTTGCGAAACGATGGAAAGGCAAACGAAATGTCGATAGCAAAGACGTCACAAAATGCATCGGTTGTGAAAAATGAGAAGAAGAAAAAGATAGTAAAAGGAATCGAAATGCCGACGTCGAAAAAAACCAAAAACGTTTCGATTGTGAAAAATAAGAAGACGACTAAACGAAAAGCCGTTGAAGAACTTCAAGTTTCAAAAGAAAAGAAAAGAAAAACTAAAACGAAAAACGAGTGATGCACTTCAGATTGTAGACAAACGAGATATATCGAGCAAAATTCAATGAGCAATTGACGAAGGGAAAGGAGAAGAATACACGACTCGTCACAGAACTATTCCAATCAAAGCCCGTAGAATGGGAGAGTGCGATCAAAGGCGTTTTAAAAACTTTCGACGTGGTTCCCTCATTCAAGAAAATCGATCCAAAATTGTTTATGGAACGGGTGAAGAAAAAAGTATTGGATTTGTTTCGCGAACACATGAACGTGGGACAAAAAATTAAGATGATACTCCATTGCGTGATGAATAAAATCGACGTGAAGTCTGGCAAGAGCATCGTGAAAAATGCATATTTCAGATCTAACGTCATACCCATATTTCAAGGTTCAGATTTATCAGATGTTTTTGAAAAGATGAAAGACAAGATGTTGACGTCTCTCGCGAATTATCAACATGAAGGTAGTAATTGGACGTTCGATGAGGTGTTGAAACTCGAAATTCATATAACTAAAAACGATTCGTTGAAAGGGTCTTCCTACGTGGAATTACCATATTTCTTAGCTAAAAAACACTCTGTGGTCAATGTGAGAAATAAAGATGATCAGTGTTTTAAATGGGCAGTCACTTCCGCTTTATACCCTGTCAAAATGCACTCCGATAGGGTTTCTCGTTACGAGGAGACTTCTAAAAATCTCGATTGGACCGGAGTGACTTTTCCAACAGAGTTAAAACACATCAAACATTTCGAGGCTCAAAATCCCACTGTAGCGGTGAATGTCTTGGGATACGACAATGAAAAACGAACGATCTCTCCTCTCAGACAGACTTCATATCTCGAAAGAGAAAAGATGATTATTTTATTATTGATTTCAAATGGTGACAATCGTCATTATTGTTGGGTTAATCTGTCGAAGGCCGACGACACTGATGCGGACTCAATTGCGGTCAACAAGGGCTATGTAGATTCTGCCATGATACGATCACAAGAATACCTAGAATCGCAAGTGGACGATCTCTACCTGAACAAACAATCTGGCGGAACCATGGAGGGTGGTATCGATATGAATGGTGAGAATTTATTCGGACTCAGTCACGATCGCGAATTCGATTCCAGCACAGTCAGCAGGAAGTACGTGGATGACAACTCGGTCTGGAGAAAGGGTGACATCATGGAAGGTAAACTAGACATGGGTGGACACGCGCTCACAAATCTACCAGATCCCGAGAACATGACGGATGCCTGCACCCTGATTTCGGTGAGTCAAATATGCTAGACAATTGATCACTGTGTGGGCCGACGAGGCTGGCACCTTAGATGAGGGAAAAGCTGAGGGGTCTTTCGGAAATGGATGTAGTGGATCGAAACATGGTCAGGTGGGATATCCCATGCCGTTGGGAGGTGAAATCCTTTGAATGAGTCTGGCTTCCTCGAATTTGAATAACAGAGCGGTCGTCAATCTCATGGTGAATGGAGTAGAGAGCGATAAGAGATACAGCGTCAAAAAGACTGAGAATCAACACGCAAATGTTAGCACGTTCGGTACGCCTCTCAAAGTGAACGCTGGTGACAGGATTAATTTCGTTATGAAAACCAATAATCCCGAAGCCGCCACTTCCGTGGTGAGTCTACTGATCAAACTAGTTCCTTTGAACAAACAGTGAACACGTGGACATAATTAATTAAAAAAAAATAATGTGTGATTATTAAAAAACAAAAAAAAAAAGTAATGAGATTTAGAAAGATGTTCAATCTCTCTAGATCTCATTACTTTTATTTTTTTTTTATTTTAATAATTACTCATTACTTTTTTTTATTTTTGTTTTATTTTTTTTTCACACACGTCTCTCATCAAATGATTGACATCTTATTTCCATCCGATTCAAATTGTAATTCTCTGTCCGACAGGACCAGGGCGAAGGCTTCGGCTTTTCTCGGCATGTTCCTATCGAATTGCATCTTGATCTGAATATCTAAGACGCTACTCTTGAGTCGTTCACTCTGTTTACTGACGTCGAATACGAACATGGGATACATCAACTTGTATTCGCCGGGAGATATGTTAGGGTTGCTCATCAATTCATCTAGACCGTGATACTTCTTTCTAAAATCAGCGGCATCGCCGTACAGTCTGCAGAAATCGTTCTTGTCGAATGATGCATTGTAATCGATTGCTGGATATCTCGTGGCGTTCACAAACACTTGCATGTTTCTCAAATGGCAGTGATCGAACAGCGATGCATTCTTTTCCTGAGACCCGTCCCTATTGGTCTGAAATGCAACCACGATGAAACGCGGTCTCTCGGAAGCGGATTTCACCATCAATCTCCAATCGAAGTGATTCGTGGAGAGAGGAATGCTAGCCGTGTCGCACTGTCTCATTCTAAATCACACGGGTAATTTACTCTTGGATTCTATGATCTTGTAGAGACGCGCTTTTTCCACGATCGAAGGCTCCACATGTGGAACGAACCACGATATCTTGTGTAGAGTTGTCTTACCCGCATCAGTCGCAGTGAGTCTCAGTATTGCGTCACCATTTCCTTTTCGAATCAGCGTCAGATTGTGTTTGAATCCGTACATGATCTTGTTGTAATCCTCCGCAAATCTGAAGATGTGTTTCAAAGGTATCCTGAACGAAAACGTTCCTTTAGGTCTGGATGTCTTGACGACGTAGTCGAATATCGCAGCGGCGCCAGCGCTAGCAGGGCCGATGGTGTCTTTCACCCACAACTGATTAAGTCCTCTGGATTTCGAAAAATCATCAGGATACGTCAAGAGTCCGAACATCGTGGTGGCCTGACCAGGATGAAACACAGATTCTATCTCTTGTCCGGATAGCATGTATTTTATATTACTGAATAGATGCATGATGCCATTATTGGCTAGAGTAACCGTGTCGTCGTCGGCGTAGTCGCTCCCATCTTCCTTGGTGAGACGTCCCTGCACCACTATGTAACTCTCGCTAGGATGTATGAATAGATCTTGAGTTTTGACGTTGATTCTTATCTCTCCTGCATTGTTCAAACTCGTTCCAGTTACCAGTTTGTATTCGTGAACCTCATATTCTTGAATACTTTCATCTTTCACTATGCTTTGTGCTATATCTAGTATATTTGTCATTTTTAAAGGGTTTTTGTTTTTTTGTTTATTAATTAGCTTGCTTTTTTTTATCTAAAAATAGTTTTAATTATTTTTATTATTATTTTTCTCTCCTATATATATATATGCGTGTGTAAACAAGAAAATGTTAAAGAGAGTAAATAAAAGAAATTTGTTTTCTTTATCAAAACTTTGTCTTCTGTAATTGTTGTTCGTAAAACTTTCCGATGATCTCTTCTCCATCCAAAGCTTCGATTTCGTTAGTCACCGGATCGGTGTGAAATATTTTGATTATCACGAAGATTTCCGAGGTCCATCGAGGAGTATAACCCTTTTCGAAGTGCTACTCGATCACCGACCGCAAATTTCGGCGTTCTAGACTTCTTCCTAATCTTAGATCTTGATCAATCTGTGTTGCGTGTTGTTGTAATCTTTAACCAGACCGTTCATAGCGTATATGTATTTCTTGGTCGAATTCGCCGTGAAGTATCTATGCATCTTTTCCTTCATCGTTCGATTCCAACGTTCCACCACGCTGGCTTTCTCTTCGTTTTCGATCGAGTAGAGGTCGACCAATCGATAAACGTGCTTGTTGTAGAATTCTTTTCCCTTATCTACCCACAATTTACTCGGTCTTCGAGAAGACGAGTCGAACACGCTCTGAAGAGCCTCGGCGACGCAAAGTCCCGATTTATTCTTCAAAGCTCTGATCCAACCATATTTGGAAAACACGTCGATGACCGTCAATAGATTTTTGACACCCTCGTTCCACCTCGAAAACGATCTCATGTCGACCAAGTTGGCAGACCAAATATCATCCAAACCCTTCACGAACACCCTTCTCTTTCGAAATTTATGCACGATGGGTTTGTGTAACTCCTCGGCCAATTCGCTCGTCAATAATCGTTTCTTCTTCTTTTCAGATGCGCTTTTTTTTTTTGAACGCCCCATCCGAATCGACGTTTCGCACCGATCAGATTGCCGACCAGCGAACGTTCTATCTTCTCTCTCCTGGTCGGATTCGATATGCCTCTCAATTTCCACAACATGTTTTTATCGCAGACATCGTTGCGAGTCTTGGTGTCAGGATGTCCGGCGTAGCACAGATCGTGATCACACGCGGCCACGTCCACCCTATTCACAGGTTTGCTCCAAGATTTAGGAGTCAGATCGGCATTGAGTCTCTTGTTCAATTTCGTTCCGGGTCCCGTGAAACTGTGACCGGGCAGATGCATTTCGAAAGGTAGATTATTGATAATTTTATTCACGAAGCCTTTACCTTTGCTCGCGTTCTTTTTTTTGACGAATCAATCTTGATAGAACCACACACGTCGCAAATTCCATGAAGCACCTGTCTGTCGTTTTTAGTTCGTACTTCTTGAGAATTGCTCGTCTCGGTAACTCTCTTACACTTTACGCAATACATTTTTAAGAGTTATTTAAATTAATTTCGTTTTTATTTTATATATAAATTTAATATTTTTAAAAAAAAATTCTGTTCTTATTATATATATATATTTTTTTCAATCGCTGCTCTTGAGTTCTATCATCTTTCTGAATTCCTCCCTGGCCTCTTTCCTCCCCTTTTCCATGAGAGAATCCTTCATCTCTTCCTTGATGATCTGACGAGTCTTGATTCTCACGGCTTCTTTCATGGCTTCGTATTTCGTTTTCTCACCCAATATCGGGAAGTATTCTCCGTCCGATATCCTACCGTCTTTCAACGCCATTGAGATCATTTTGGATATCGTGTCGATCTTGGAGTCGGCCAAGACGCGAATCTTGTCGTGTTTCCTCGCCTTCCGATATAATTTCCTACTCAAAAAGTTTCCGAGCGTGCTAAACAATCCGGCGGCGAGAGCCACTCCTTCTATGGTTAACACGATCGGAATACCAACTGCGGTCAACAACAATCTGATGCCGGCCGCGTGTAAACCCATGGAAATCGTGATGAGTGTCGTGTCGATCGCGTTGACGAATTTCACGAAATGCAAATACTTCTTCTTGAGAGAACGGCGAGAATCTCTCTCTCGAGTTAGATACGCTTGGATTCTACAGATTTGATCGATGCGATACCTCTCTCCTCTTTCTTTTTCTTCTAGCGATGGTGCCGTTGGCAAAACGCCGTTCGGCTTCTCGTCCTCGTCGTCATCTAACGTCGGATACAATTTATTTCTGGTTCTCCTTTTTGTGTTTTTTTTTCTTTCTAATATTAGATAAAAAAATTTATGTATGTATTTATTTTTTTTATTTTCTATTCTCCCTTATTTTATATCAACGTGAAAAACTTAGACGTATGCTTCATTGAACAATAATTTCGTGATGCGTCCCTTGTCTTCTAAAGTCAGACTTCTACGCGCCAATTTCAGTTCTTCCAAAACTGTGGGCTTGTCTCGATCCTTACAGAAGAGTAATCTCTTCCAAAACGTGATCACTTCATCGATTTGAATGCGTTCGAACGCCGGTTCGAAATACTTGATGACCATATCTTCCCTTTCCATCGTCAGACACGAATGATTCTCATGATCAAAGTCTAGGTGATCCCGACATCCGACGCATCGTTCTAACAAGAGGTGACCTAGTTGTTCATTCACGCAGAATGCGTAGGCTCTCATCAGCATTTTTAAAAGAACCCCTTGCTCTAATAATCTGGGAAGCGCTCATGATTTACGTATTTTTTTTAATTATCTATTCGATTTGATATATTTATTTTTAAATAACTATTTATTTATATTTTTTTCTCTCTCCTATATATATCTCTCACTTTTTTTATTTCCTCCTATACCGTCCCCAAACACGATCGGGAAACATGGCAGTGGGTTTGCGGGTTCAGTACCACCTCTTTTCCATGTACCGTACATAAGTCGATTTCTGATGTAGAATCCGCAAATGGGTTTCCATGTACGCCTCCATAGGGATTCAGTGTTAAAATAGTGTACAGATACAGATGGTCTAGAATCCGTAAACCGTTTTTTTGATGCTGGTCCAGAATCCGCAACACGTTTTTTGCTCACGATTTTAGCACTGAATCCTATGGGGGGAAACCCATTTGCGGATTCTAGACCAGACAATCGACCTCATTTTTCTTAAAATTTCATACATTCTTTTCACTCTTGAGCGATGTCTATACAGAATCCAGTGGTTCAGAATCCGCTTGCGAATTCTGAACCACCCTAAAAAACGACATTTTCGTGTACTTGTACACGATTTTAACACTAAATCCTATGGAGGTGAACATCGATGTACATGTACATGTACAAAATCGTGTACAAATGGTCGAGAATCCGTCTTTCATACCTACTTACGGTTGACATTCTCGCAGTCAATAGCATTCTGGTGAACGTTGACATGATTGCTGGAAGTTACATGAATGGTAGCGCTCAACCGACGATTTATTCCTTCCTTCCAAACGTGTCGCCGGGTTATAAAATCGTGGAATGACCTCGAAATTTGGTTTATCTACCAGTGATTTTAGACACGTTGTATAGTCTCAAAACCACGTTGATGGATCACAATGGTGAACTGTTAGATCTTCGTGGAGAGAGGGTGACGATATGATTTCACATAAGAGAAATATAAAAAGCAAAAAAATATATTGCGTATATATATAAATGAGAAAATAAAATAAATGCAATATTAATTTTACAAAAATTATGGAGACCACAGGTAGACAGCCAATCTGGCTATGCCGTCTCCCTGGGGTATACAGGTTTATTAGATTATTTTTGTTCTATAATTCTGTATGTATATTTTTGTTCTCTAATGATGCATGTATAATTTTCTGTTTTCTTGTGTATACTGCTAAATAAAGATTCATTCATTCATTCATTCATTCACAAAAATTATTTAATATATATAATTATCATTAAAACAAAAAAAACAATTGAACAAAATATATTAAAAATAAAGAAATATGACTGAATACGTGGTTAAAGCCGTGAACATATCCAAAGGACAAAGGAAGAAACTTGAGAGAGCGTTAACTCGAGGCAAGCTGGTGAGATTCAAATTCACTCACAAAGATCTGACGAGTGGTGGTGACGATCGAATCGCCTGGACCAGAACTCAAATCAAAAGGATGGAGAAAGCGATTGTTGATGGAAGAGGGTTGAAGGTGAGATTGAGTCCTGCTCAATTGAAATACAATTTGAAAATGAAAGGCGGTTTCCTACCGCTATTAGCAGGAATCGCCACAAAAGTATTGCCCTTTGCCACAAAAGAATTACACCCAAACCGTCCTCTGGCCAAACCGTCCTCTGCAATTTGACCCAAACCGTCCGCTACATTTTGATCCAAACTGTCCGCTAATACACCCAAACCGTCCTCCAGTGAAAATAAGTAGAAAATGAACAAAAATTGAATGTTTCTATAATTTTTTTAACATGTTGAATAAACTTTGAAACTCTGCCCAGCAGATAATGCTGAAAAATGCTAAGACTTGGTACATGGATGGTACTTTTCGCGTTGTTAGAACACCCTTTGTGCAGCTATACACAATTCACTCTTTTTTTCTGTCAGAAACTGGTGAGATGAAACAGGTGCCAGCTGTGTTCATTTTTATGTCTAGAAGGCTGTCGCAGGATTACAGGGGTTAAGTGATGGAGAAAAATTTATGTTCTTATCAGTGCTCAGCCGACAGCCAGTGTCTGTCGTCTGAACCCTAGTTCGAACGTAAACCTTGCCACCTTATTCAATGCCATATCTGCTTGAGACTCTTAGGGATTCCTGAAGGTGCCTGTGGCTAACAACGCCAAAAGGTGATCAACGATAATTCACTGACTGCTCCTATTCTAAATATTATTTTCTGTTATCATGCATTGAAAATCATTGCCGGTAATTTTCAATGCATGATAACAAAAAGTAATAATTGTAAACAGAATCCCCCCCACCCCCCTCCCGTAAAGAAACTATGCAGGCCTGTTTAAAAATCTTATTTTCTGTTATCATGCATTGAAAATCACTGCCGGTAATTTTCAATGCATGATAACAAAAAATTATATTTGTAAACAAAATCCTCCACCCCCACCCCCCTCTCCCGTAAAGAAACAATGCCTGTTTAAAAATATTATTTTCTGTTATCATGCATTGAAAATCACTGCCGGTAATTTTCAATGCATGATCACAAAAAAATATATTTGTCAACAGCCCCCTCCCCCCCCCCCCCCCGAAAAAGAAATAATGCCTGGTTAAAACTGAAAATCACTCGTAAACGCCACCCCCCCCCCCCCAAAAAAAAGAAAGTAGCTCATCACCTCAAAGTAATCACAAATACTGTTTGTTCACTATTATTATTATCACAAATATTGTTTTGTTATCGTGTATTCGTGTCATATAATCATTATTATGTTTTGTAAAAAAAAAACCTTTGAAACGTAGTTGAAAATGAAAAATCAATAAATAAACAACCAGTTTTTTGTATTATTCTACCACTCTTCTCTCTCATTCGCTCTTTCCCTGGAGGACGGTTCGGGTCAAATTGCTCAGAGGACGGTTCGGTCGCTGTGGAGGACGGTTCGGGTTAGATTGGAGGACGGTTTGGGTCAAATTGCTAGAGGACGGTTCGGCCAGAGGACGGTTTGGGTGTATTCGCCGCAAATGCATCGCCCTTTCTCAGAAAGACTCTCGGCGTGGGAGCTCTCTCGGGACTCGCGAGTTCGGCAGTTTAGAAATTAATGGGTGGCAGCGGACTGTTTTTGAAGAAGGGAGTAGCCGTGTTCCGTGTCCACATAGACGACAACGGTGAAGGATTGTATCTAGAACCCATTAGAGATGGCAACTCTTTCAGTAGAAATGGTCTCTATCTTTCAGTAAGGGTTTGTTGTTTGCTGAGAATTCGCAGTTTAAGAATATACCGATTTTGAGTATGTTATTATAATGTAAAAAGAAATATATAATTATATAAAATATAAAAATATAAATCAGAGAAAGTATAAAAAAAAATAATATAAAATGGATAAAAAGGTGGAAAAACAATTAGACGATAATGATGAATATCATGGGATAGAGTGCAAAAAAGATGTGGAAAAATGATTAGACGCTAATGATGAATATTGCGGGATAGTGTGGGAAAAAGATGTGGAAAAACAATAAGATGCTAATGATGGATATCTTAGGAAAGAACTGAAAAAAGAGTTTAAAAAAGTTTGGGATAGATGGTTGAAATTTAAAAGAATGAGACGTTTTCCACTGCCATCACTACCTTCTGAACAGAATGGTAATGATGTGAGTGTTACCAAGAGATGCACCACATTCGTTCATAATTATGATACAGATAAACAAATGTGTTGTTATAAAAACGTAATATATCACAAAAAAAGAAAAGAAGAATCGACGTGGAAATTTGAGAAAAAAGGAAACGTTACTATAATATATATGGGCGATAGTGAAGAAGGAGAAGAAGAAGAATGAAAACAAAAAAAAAGAAAAAAAAAGTAATGAGATCTAGAGATGTTCAACCTCTCTAGATCTCATTACTTTTTTTTCCTTCTTCTTCGCTAAAAAATCAGTCTCTCTATTGTTTTATATTTCCAAGTCCGTTATTAGCATGTTGACGGTCGTGTCTTCTTCTTTTTCGAAAATGTGTTGAATGTTATCTTTACTTTTTTTTACATCGGTGAATGTGCCCTCACCAGCCAATTTGTTCACGGGTTCGAGAGAGCTTTTTGGATATATGTAACTTCCGTAGGGCAACGACAAATCGTTCTTGTCAAATTCTCTGTCTTTGGCGATGATGATGTTCTGTAGATCGCTTTGGTACTCATAAAACAAATCGAGCATGGCTTCAACCTTTTTTCAAAGGCATGCTATATTTGTTGTATTTGTACTCTAAGCCCTTTGTCTCAATCTCATTCCATTTGATGGCGTCGCGTTGTAATCTATAGATTTTACAACTGAATTTCTTACACGTTTCGACTCGTTTCAATTTCAATTCGCATCTTTTAGGTGTTGTTGACATGATCGATTATTTGTTTTTTTTTGTTTTATGAATTATTGCAAATAATATATATTTTTGAATTTTGCGTTTAAATAATAATTTGTTAAAAAAGTTTGTTTGTTTTTTACTCTCTATATATATATACATAAAAAAGTTTGTTCATTTTTAATTTTCTTTAATGTGAAATTTTTTTTTTTTGTAAAAGTGTTTTTTTCTCTTTATATAAATAAAAAGTTTAAATTTTAACATCCTTTTTTTCTCATATTAATTCAATTTTTCTCATGTTAAGGAACATAAAAAATTGATTAATTTTTTTTGTTTTTTGAATTTTATGTTTAAATAATAATTTATTAAAAAAAAAGTTTTGTTTTTATGTCTCTATATATATACAAAAAAGTTTTTAATTTCAATTTTGTTTAATAAGAAAAATATTTTTTTTACATATATATAAAGACTATTTTAAAACTTTTTAACAAATTATTATTTAAATACAAAATTAAAAAAAAAATATATTCTTAAAATGAAGCAAACAAATAAAAAAATGGAAAATTTAAATGAGAAAACCGTACCTCGTTAAACGAGATGTGTAGAGAATTAAACATTCCACATTTCAGAAATCATAGAACCAAATCAAAAAAAAAATTGAAGTCATACAGAAGGATCGTTTGCGAAATGATGGAAAGAAAAAAATCGAAAGATCGAAAGTGGACAAACTTAAACAGACTTGAATTGCAAAAAAAATAAGCCAATGGCAGTAACGCCTGACGATAGAAAACAAAATGTGGAGCGTGATGGAATTAAAAAGATCATGCGCGAGGAGTTCCATAGTTTGCTGGATGAAAATGCAAATGAAATGTTGATAGCAACGACGTCAAAAAATGCTTCAATTGCAAAAAATGAGAAGAAAAAGGTAGTAAAGGGAATCGAAATGCCAGCGTCACAAAAAAAGCCCAAAACGTTCTGGTTGTGAAAAATAAGAAGACGACTAAACAATAAGCCATCAATGAACTTCAAGTTTCAAAAGAAAAAAAGAAACTAAAACGAAAACGAGTGATGCAGTTCAGAATCTAGACAAACGAGATATATCAAATGAAATCTAATGAGCAATCGACGAATGGAAAGGAGAAGAATATGTTGCACGAGTCATCATGGAAGCATTCCAATCGAATCCCGTAGAAAGGGCAAGTGTGATCAAAGGCAATTTTAAAACTTTCGACGTGGTTCCCTCGTTCAAGAAAGTCAATCCGAAATTGTTCATGGAACGGGCGAAGAAAAAAGTATTGGATTTGTTTTATGAACACATGAACGTGGGACAAAAAATTAAGATGATACTTCACTGCGTGATGAATAAAATTGATGTGAATTCCGGCGAGAGCATCGTGAAAAATACATATTTCAGATATAATGTCGAACCTATATTTCAAGGTTCAGATTTATCAGACGTTTTCGAAATGATGAAAGACAAGATGTTGACATCTCTTGCAAATTATCAACATGAAGGTAGTAATTGGACGTTTGATGAGGTGTTGAAACTCGAAATTCATATAACTAAAAACGATTCGTTGAAAGCATCTTCCTACGTGGAATTACCGTATTTCTTAGTTAAAAAACACTCCGTGGTCAACGTGAGAAATAAAGATGACCAGTGTTTTAAATGGGCAGTCACCTCCGCTTTATACCCCATCAAAATCCATCCCGAGAGAGTTTCTCATTACGAGGAGACTTCTAAAAATCTCGATTTGACCGGAGTGACTTTTCCAATGCAGTTAAAACACATCGAACGTTTCGAGGTTCAAAATCCCACTGTAGTGGTGAACGTCTTGGGATATGACAATGAAAAACGAACGATCTATCCTTTCGGACAGACTTCGTATCTCGAAAGAGAAAAGACGATTATTTTATTATTGATTTTGAATGGTGACAATCATCATTATTGTTGGGTTAAACATCTGAGCCGATTACTGTCAAGCCAGAGAAGTAAACATAATGGTGAGATATATTTATGTTGCAACTGCATGAACACATTTCACAGTGAAAAATCGTTAGTGAAACATCTGGAATATTGCAATGAATATCAAGGTGTTGCCGTCGAAATGCCTAAACCCCAAACCATCGTGAACTTTCAAAATCACAATGGAAGGTTAAAAGTACCATTCGTCATGTACGCCGATTTCGAATGCTTTACTGTGAAAATGAGTTCCTGCCAACACGACACTCTTCAAAGTTACGTCGAAAAATATCAAAACCACACGCCTTTGGGCTATTGCATTTATGTGAAATGGGCTTTCAACTCACAAAACGACATGGGGCCCTTCACCTGCACGAAACAGTGCGAAGACGATGACGTGGCTCAAAGGTTCGTGGAAGAGTTAGAATCGAAAATTGAAATTTTATATGACAAATTCAAAACTCTGGTGAAAATGATCATCACGTGAGAGCAGCAGGACGAAAATAACAGAGCGACTGAATGTGCTGACATATGCAGACAATTGTTCGACGAGAATTCGGAGGAAAATAAGAAGGTCAGAGACCACGATCATTACACGGGTCTGTATCGCAGTCCGGCTCACAGCAAGTGTAATTTAAAATATCGAGATGCCATTTTCTATCCAGTGATATTTCACCATCTCTCAGGTTACAACAGTCATCTGTTCGTGAAAAATATCGGCACCACCCAGGAAAAATAAACTGCATCGCGAACAATGAAGAAAGATACATTTCCTTCACAAAATGAATGGTCATGGAGAAGAAAAGAGTAATCGACTGAGAGACGTTGGAAGAAAAAATGAAATCCATTCATTGAGCCATACGTTTCATCGACAGTTTTAAATTCATGTCGACCGCTCTGGAAAAATTAGTCGATAACATGAGCAAGGATAAATTTAAAATCATGAACGAACACTTCGGAGAAAGAGTAGATGTCATGTTGAGGAAAGGAGTCTATCCTTATGATTAAATGAACGATCTAAAGAGATTCGACGACAACGCACTACCTTCGAAAGAAGATTTTTATTCGAAATTATATGAACCCAACATTTCCGACGAGAATTACGAACATGCCAAAAACGTGTGGAAATCATTCGATATGAAAACCATGAGAGATTATCACGATCTCTATCTGAAGACCGACGTTCTGCTCCTGGCAGACGTGTTCGAAAATTTTCGAGACGTCTATCGTCGAAATTACGATCTGGATCCGGCTTGGTATTACACCGCACCCGGTCTTGCATGGGATGCTCTGTTTAAGACCACCAAAATCCAACTGGAATTATTATCTGACGTGGACATGTTGCTCATGTTTGAAAAGGCCACGAGAGGTGGCGTCCCGATGATCTCTCACAGATATTCTGAAGAGCACAATCCCTACATGAAAAAAGGTTACGGTTCGGAATGATCGAATAAATACATAGAGTATTGGGATGCTAATAATCTGTACAGTTGGGCCATGAGTCATCCTTTACCGATTTGAAATTTCAAATGGGTGACGAAACCGGAAGAGATGCAAAAATGGAGGGACTATCCTTGCATTTTAGAAGTCGATTTGAACTATCTGGAAGAATTACATGATCTACACAATGATTATCTGGTAGGTCTCGAATGAATGGAATCGATCGAAAGAGACGAGGAAAAACTCATTCCCAATTTATTTAACAAACGTAAGTACGTCATCTTCAGCGAGAATTTGAAACAATACGTCGATTAGGGGATGAAATTAGTCAACATACATTGCGTCATTCGATTCGACAAAGAGCCTTAGATGAAAAAATACATCAATCTCAACACGAATCTCAGAATTCGAGCCGAGAATGATTTTGAAAAAGATTTCTTCAAAGTCATGAACAACTGCATGTATGGTAAATCGATGGAAAACATGAGGAAGAGAACTGACATTCGACTCGTCACGTCTGAGAAAAGAGCTAAAAAATTAGTGGTGAAACCCAATTACAGACACCAAACCATATTCGACGAAAATCTAGTGGCCATTCATATGCAACAGACGCACCTGATGTTCGACAAACCCTATTATCTCAGACCGATCATCTTAGATATCAGCAAGCGATTGATGTACGAGTTTCACTATGATTATGTCAAATGGAAATTTAGTGAGAAAGCCAAACTACTGTTCACCAACACAGACAGTTTAGTTTATGAGATAGAGCCGAAAGATGTCTACCGAGATATATCTTCAGACGTGACAGTGTGGTTCGACATGAGCAATTATCCCGTCGATCACTCATTCAACATTCAATCGAACGACAACAAAAAGGTATTGGTTAAATTTAAGGATGAGAGCGGTGGTAAACAAATCATCAAATTCGTGGGTTTGAGACCCAAACTGTATGCTTATCATCTAGAAGGTGAAGAGATCAGGAAGTGCAAAGGGGTTAAAGCGTGTGTGGTGAAGAAAAACATCTCTTTTCGAGAGTATAAAGATTGTCTGTTCAGAAGTGGTCCAGTGTATGAGACTTTGAAATCGATTCAAAGCGACAATCACGACGTGTATACCAAAATAGTCAACAAGATTTCGCTGACGGCCGGCAACAATAAGAGATTGGTGTTAGACAATAAAATAAGCACTTTGGCTCTCGGAATTGGACTTTGGATATGATTATGGACAATAGGATTCCAGATAGGATTCCAGATATGATTAAGAACGATAGGATTCCAGAAAATCAAGAGGAATTAGACGGATTCAAGATTATGGAAGTCGATAGAGACATCGAGAGAGTTAGTTTAAAAAAGAAAAAGAAAAAAATATAAAAAATAATGTCATTTTAGTGAATTATAATAAAATAAATAAATTTAAAAAAAAAATATACACATTTATGAATAAGAAAATAGAGATATCTGTAGAAGGTGTCGTCTTACCTAACGAACCCCTATCCAACATCGATCTATCGAATGCGGCGAAGGATTTGAAAATCAAAGATTTTCTAGGCATGTTTTCCAGAGATGCCTTGCCGAAGAGAAGACCTTGACAATTGGAATGCGGAATTTTAAATCTAGATGATTTATTGGGTGAAGGCACTCACTGGATGGCGTGGTTCAAGAACGGGAAGAAGAATTATTATTTCGACAGCTATGGAATCTCGCCACCAAAAGAAATAAAGAACTATTTCAATGAATCGATGGTTCGTTACAACACAGAACGAGTGCAATCACCAAGAGATGGTCGGAAGGAGATCGGTTTCAAGACATTCTCAATGATTTACATTAGAGAGAGATTTTTTTTATAGTATATAAATGTAAAAAAATTATTTAAAAAATTTAATCAAATAAAAACAAAAAATAAAAAATAATTGAAATAATTCATTTTTAATAAACTGCGTTTGAAATATATTTTTAAAAAAAAAAACCTCAAAAACAACATGCAAGTCAATAAATTTGGTAGAAGTGACGATGAAAATTGACTCAAAAAGAAGAGGAAGACGCTCGAAGTTGGCGATGGTTACGACGTTGCCAACTTGGACAAACGTTACGTTTGGAGATACGAACCTCGAGAGGAACCTTTGAACATGAACGATAAGAAGCTCTACAATCTTCCTGGGCTGATAGATCTCGCAGATGCAATGACCAAAAAATACGTTGACAGGGGGAACGCGGATTTTGAAAGAATCATGCTAGATAATTATGTGGATAAAGCCATGACCGACGATCTCATTCTGAAATCCAAACGTTTGGTGAACGTTGTGAATCCCATAGATTCCACTGATGCTGTGACCAAGAAATACACGGACGACTCTCATGCGTGATTCAGCAAACATCAGAGAAGTAGATACGTTCAGAAAATGATGTAATCGGAATTGAACGCCAATTCTAACAAGATAACGAATGTGGCCACTCCCACGAATCCCAAGGACATGGCGACCAAACACTACATAGATCTGGAACAGAGAAAGTCTGACAGACGAGAAATGAATTCGGATATGATTGCGGGATTCAACAAGATATTGAATCTGTCGAAGGTCGACAACACAGATGCAGACTCCACCGCGGTCAACTAGGACTATGTGGATTCTGCCGTGATACGATCTCAAGAATACATAGAATCACAAGTGGATGATCTCTACCTGAACAAACAATCTGGCAGAACCATGGAGGGTGTCATCAACATGAACAGTCAGAATTTATTCGGTCTTGATCACGATCCTGAATTCGATTCCAGCGTGGTCAGCAGGAAGCACGTGGATGAAAATGCAGTCTGGAGAAAGGGCGACATCATGGAAGGTAAACTAGACATGGGCGGACACGCACTCACGAATCTACCAGATCCCGTGAACATGATGGACGCTTGCACCCTGGTTTCGGTGGTGGAGAAAGTCAAATATGCCAGACAATTGATCACCGTGTGGGTCGAGGAGACCGGCATGTTAGAGGAGGGAAAAGCCGAGTGGTCTTTCAGAAACGGAGGTAGCGGATCGCAACATGGTCAGGTGGGATATCCCATGCCATTGGGAAGTGAAATCATTCGAATTTGTCTGGCTTCCACAGATTTGAATAACAGAGCTGTCGTCAATCTCACAGTGAATGGAGTAGAGAGCGATAAGAGATACAGCGTCGAAAAGACCGTAATCAACACTCGAATGTTAGCATGTTCAGCACGCATCTCAAAGTGAATGCCGGAGACAGGATTAATTTCGTTATGAAAACCAATAATCTCGAAGCCGTCACTTCCGTGGTGAGCATACTGATCGAACTAGATCCTCTGAACAAACAGTGAATGCGTGGAAATAATTAATTAAAAATAATGAGTAATAAGTAAAAACAAAAAAAAAAACAAAAAAATAAAAAGTAATGAAATTTAGAAAGATGTTCAATCTCTCTAGATCTCATTACTTTTTTTTGTTTGTTTTGTTTTAATAAGTTATTTCTCATAATGTTTCATCTCGTGAAATTGGATCACCTATCTCGAAACACACGTCAACATCTATTTTAGCATTTCGAAGAGCTTTTATAAATTCTCGAAAAGCAGTCCGTCCTCTATACATCAACGTGTCTAAAAGTTTTTCTGGTCTTATCTTCTATCAAGATTTTACTTTCGATTTTGCATCTCATATAATCGGTCAATATCAAAGGTTCTGTATCCACTAAAGTGTCTAGAATTATTGCTAGCGAATCTTGTGAAATATTTTTAATCAAACTACATCTGTTTCTTCTCAAGTATTCTCTTTCTTTATCGTTCATTTTTTGTAATTATTTTTTTAATTTTTATTTATATATTTTTTTCTTTCTTTCTTTCTTTTCTTCACACACACATCTCTCATCGAAGGATCGACATCTTATTTCCATCTGATTCGAATTGTAATTCTCTATCCGACAGGACCAGGGTGAAGGCTTTGGTTTTTCTCGGCACGTTCCTATCAAATTGCATTTTGATCTGAATGTCTAAGATGCTACTCTTGAGTCGTTCGCTCTGTTTACTGACATCGAAAACGAACATGGGATACATCGACTTGTATTCACCTGGAGATATATTAGGGTTGCTCATCAATTCGTTTAGACCGTGATACTTCTTTCTAAAATCTGCGGCGTCGCCATACAGTCTGCAGAAATCGTTCTTGTCAAACGATGCATTCTAATCAATTGCTGGATATCTCGTGGCGTTCAGAAACACTTGCATGTTTCTCAAATTGCAGTGATCGAATAGCGACGCATTCTTTTCCTGAGACCCGTCTCTATCGGTCTGAAACGCGACAACGATGAAACGCGGTCTCTCGGAAATGGATTTCACGGTCAATCTCCAATTGAAGTGATTCGTGGAGAGTGGAATGCTAGCCATGTCGCACTGTTTCATTCTAAATCCTATGGGTAATTTACTCTTGGATTCTATGATCTTGTAGACATGCGTTTTTTCCACGATCAAAGGCTGCACGTGCGGAACGAACCATGATATCTTGTGTAGAGTTAACTTACCGCACCAGTCGTGGAGAGACTCACTATCGTGTCGTTGTTTCCCTTTCGAATCAATGTCAGATTGTGATTGAATCCGTACATGATCTTGTTGTAATCGTCCACGAATCCGAAGATGTGTTTCAAAGGTATCCTGAATGAAAACGTTCCTTTGGGTCTGGACGTCTTGATGACGTAGTCGAATATCGCGGCGGCGCCGGCGCTAACAGGGCCAACGGTGTCTTTCACTGATTAAGTACTCTGGATTTCGAAAAATCATCAAGAGTCCGAACATCGTGGTGGCCTGTCCGGGATGAAACACAGATTCTATCTCTTGTCTGGATAGCAAGTATTTTATATTACTGAATAGATACATGATGCCATTATTGGCTAAAGTAACCGTGTCGTCGTCGGCGTATTCGGTCCCAGCTTCCTTGGTGAGACGTCCCTGCACCACTATGTAACTCTCGCTAGGATGAACGAATAGATCTTGGGTTTCGACATTGATTCTTATGTCTCCCTCATTGTTCAAACTCGTTCTGGTTATCGGTTCATATTCGTGAACCTCGTATTCTTGAATACTTTCTTCTTTCACTATGCTTTGTGCGATATCTAGTATAGTTGCCATTTTTGAAGGTTTTTTTGTTTTTTGTTTATTAATTAGCTTGCTTTTTATATCTAAAAAAATAGTTTTAATTATTTTTTATTATTATTTATTTTTTCTCTTCTTTATATATATGTGTAAACAAGAAAATGTTAAAGAGAGTAAATAAAAAAAAAAAATTCACCATCCAAAGCTTCAATTTCATAAGTCACCGGATCGGTGTGAAATATTCTGATTATCACAAAGATTTCCGAGGTCCATCGAGGAGTGTAACCCTTTTCGAAGTGCTTCTTATAAGTGTAGATTCTCACTCGATCGCCGACCGCAAATTTCGGCGGTCTAGACTTCTTCCTGATCTTAGATCTCTCGGAATATAGATTTGCATAGACCCGTTTTTCGTTTCAAGGATCGCTAGCTTCCGCGGGAGTCATCTTGATCGATTTGTATCGTGTGTTGTTCTAATCTTCAACCAGACCGTTCAGAGCGTATATGTATTTCTTGGTCGAATTCGCCGTGAAGTATCTGTGCATCTTTTCCTTCATCGTTCGATTCAAACGTTCCACGATGCTGGCTTTCTCTTCGTTTTCGATTTAGTAGAGGTCGACCAATTGACGAACGTCCTTGTTGTAGAATTCCTTCCCCTTATCAACCCACAATTTATTCAGTTTTCGAGAAGATGAGTCGAACACGCTCTTCAGAGCCTCGGCAACGCAAGGTCCCGATTTATTCTTCAAAGCTCTGATCCAACCGTATTTGGAAAACACGTCGATGACTGTCGATAGATATTTGACGCCCTCGTTCCACCTCGAAAACGATCTCATGTCGACCAAGTCGGCAGTCCAAATGTCATCCAGACCCTTCACGAACACCCATCTCTTTCGAAATTTACACACGATGGGTTTGTGTAACTCCTCAGCCAATTCGTGCGTCAATAATCATTTCTTCTTCTTTTCCGAAGCGCTTTTCTTTTTTGAACGCCCCATCCGAATCGACGTTTTGCATCAATCAGATTGCCGTCCAGCGAACATTCTATCTTCTCTTTCCTGGTGGGATTCGATATGCCTCTCAATTCGCTAACATGTTTTTATCGAAGACGTCGTTGCGAGTCTTGGTGTCTGGTTGTCTGGCGTAGCATAGATCGTGAGCATACACGGCTGCGTCCACCCTATTCACGGGTTTGCTCCAAAATTTAGGAGTCAGATCGGCGTTGAGTCTCTTGTTCAATTTCGTTCCGGGTCCCATGAAACTGTAACCTGGCAGATGCATTTTGAAAGGTAGACTATTGCTCATTTTATTCACGACCCCTTTGCCTCTGCTCGGTTTTGTTTTTTGATGAATCGAGTCTTGATCGAACCACACACATTTCAAATTCTGCAAAGCATCTGTCTGTCATTTTTCACTTTACGCAATACATTTTTTGAAGGTTATTTAAATTAATTTCGTATTTATTTTTTATTTTATGTATAATTTAATATTTTTTTTTAAAAATTCTGTTCTTATTATATATATATATAAGAATCGCTGCTCTTGAGTTCTATCAATTTACCGAATTCCTCCCTGACCTCTTTCCTCCCCCATTCCACGAGAGAATCATTCATCTCTTCCTTGATGATCTAACGAATCTCACGGCTTCTTTCATAGCATCTTATTTCGTTTTCTCGCCCAATATCGTAAGGTATTCTCCGTCCGATATCCTACCATCTTTCAACGCCATCGAGATCATTTTGGATATCGTGTCGATCTTGGAGTCGGCCAAGACACGAATCTTTTCGTTTTTCCTAGCCTTCAGTTATAATTTCCTACTCAAAAAGTTTCCGAGCGTGCTAAACAAACCGGCGGCGAGAGCCACTTCTTCTATAGTCAACACGATCGGAACGCCGACCACGGTCGACAACAATCCAATGCCAGCCGCATGTAAACCCATGGAAATCATGATGAGTGTCGTTTCGACCGCGTTGACGAATTTCGCAAGACGCGAATACTTCTTCTTGGGAGAACGACGAGAATCTCTATCTAGAGTCAGATACAATTGGATTCTACTGATTTGATCGATGCGATACCTCTCTTCTCTTTCCTCTTTCTTTTTCTTCTGGCAATGGCGCCGTTGGCAAAACGCCGTTCGGCTTCTCATCCTCGTCATCTTCTAACGTCAGATACAATTTATTTCTGGTTCTCATTTTTTAGGGTTTTTTTCTTTCTAATACTAGATAAAAATTTATGTGTGTATTTATTTTTAATTTTCTATTCTCCTTATTTATATCAATGAGAAAACTTAGACATATGCTTCCTCCAGCAATAATTTCAAGACGCATCCCTTGTCTTCTAAAGTCAGACTTCTACGTCCCAATTTCATTTCTTCTGAACCGGTAGGCTTATCTCGCCCGCTACAGAAGACTAATCTCTTCCAAAACTTGATCACGTCATCGATTTGAATGCATTCAAACGCCGGTTCGAAATATTGAGGACCATATCTTTCCTTTCCATCATCAGACATAAATGATCCTCGTGATCAAAGTCTAGATGATCTCGACACCCGACGCATTGTTCTTCGTGATCGAAGTCTAGATGATCTCGACACCAGACGCATCGTTCTAATAAGAGGTGACCTAGTTGATCGTTCACGCAGAATGCATAGGCTCTCACCAGCATTTTTAAAAGAAACTTTGCTCTCATAATCTGGGAATCGTTCATGATTTACATATATTTTATTATCTATTTCGATATTTATTTTTTTTTTTAAAAATAACTATTTATTTATATATTTTTTTTCTCTCCTATATATATATCAATCACTTCTTTATTTCCTCTCAACAAAACCGATTCTATTATGATTCACCTCACAAAACTCGCGAGGATTTGACGTTTTCATCAGTTCCCTCCAATGATTTCATCAGTTCTCGATCGCCAACAGCTATGACGAACGTGGACACACAATTTCCATTGGTTCTAATTTTCCAAACTCGAGTTTTTCTGTTTTGGTTTGGAAAAAAATCCTCGATGAGTGACTTGGCTTTATACCCACTTCGTGCCGTTGGCGAACGTGGGGAAAACGTTTTGAGATTTTTCCTGATCTAGAAACAGCAAATCGGTTTCGCCGACCGGATCGCACCCTCGACCGTCAGGAACGTGATCGTGAACGTCGGTGTCTCAAAACTCTCAAACCGCATTTTTTTGATGTACCAGAAGCCGAAATCAGTTTGGAAAAAAAAAAATTAAAAAAATCCTTGATGAGTAACTACGGTTTACACCCACTTTTCGCCGTTGGCGAACGTCGAGAAAACGTTTTGAGGTCGATTTTACTGTCCTAGAACTCTCAATCCTTTTTTACCGATCGGATCGCACCCTCGACCATCCGAAACGCGATCGCGAACGTCGGTGTCTCAGAACTCTCAAAACGCATTTTTGATGCTGTCCTAGAACTCTCAAAGCGTTTTTTTGCCAACGCTTGCAACGATAGATAGAAGGTCTGATCCGCGATGAGAACGTTGAGAAAAATTTTTAAAGGTGCATCATTTTCTTTGAATTTCGTACATTTTTTCCTTCCAAGCGATGTATCGAATTTCACTCGTTCGCCGACGGCTGTTTGAACGGTCAAAAGTGCGAGGAACTACTTGTGAGAGTTCTGGGACATCATGTAAAAGCACCATATTTTACAATCTGTACACGATTTAACTCTGAAACCCTATGGGCGTACACGTACATGTACGTGTACAGTTTTTTGAAAAAGTGTCCTTGAACTCTCACTTTATACCTACTAAACTTGTATGGGCGCTCACTATGAGAATATGTCGAATGAGTTCGATATTCAGTGAATTTAGTCAATTTTTGTGAGAGTTATGCCTTTTTTCCATAATTCTTGGTGTTTGGAAATTAATGATCTTGTCAACGTGATAACTCAAACAAATATTATCGGATTCTGATGAAACTTGGTATGGGCACTCACCATGCGAATATCTCAAATGATTTCGGTATTCAGTGGATTTCGTTTATTTTTGTGTGAGTAAAATACCCATTTTTTCCATAATTCTCGATGTTTGGAAATTAATGATCTTGTGAATGCAATAACTTGAACTCGAACAAATATCATCGGATTTTGATTAAACTTGGTATGGGCGCTCACAATGAGAATTTCTGAAATGAGTTCGATATTCAGTGAATTTCGTTTTATTTATGTGTAAGTTATGCCCCTTTTTCCATACTTCTCGGTGTTTGGAACTAAATGATCATGTGAACGCGATAACTTGAACAAATATTATCGGATTTTTATGAAACTCGATATGGGCACTCATTATGTGAATATCTCGGACAGTTTGATATTTGATAAATTTCATCCATTTTTGAGAGAGTTGTGCCCACTTTCCACAATTCTTGATGTTCGCAAATTGATACTATTTTGAATGCGATTGGCTGATTACAGCAACTGTCTACAGAATGGCACTTTTTAGTGTTTTGAATTTTGTTGTGTTGATATTTGTTTTCTATAAATAGCTTGTTTTGTTGATATTTGTTTTATATAAACAGCTTATTTTGTTATTTTTTCAATTTATATGAACATTTCGGTCCAGTTCTTTCTTTGGGGTGGGGGATTTGCCATCTTGTGGCATATGCTTGTTGACTTTCATTTAATTTTTAATTTCTTTTTTAAATTTTAAAATGTTTGTATTCTTTTTTTATTTTACATTTTATTTATTTTTACTATTTCCTGCCGAACTGACAAGTCAAAAAATACCCACCAGGACGCAGAACTCCAAAATACACATGATGTAGGACTTTAGCCCTTTACCCAACTAATCGGCCGCATCCGCCCGTGTAATATGCAAATTCAGCAGTTGAAAAAATAGTATTTTTCCCCCCAGAAATTCAACAAAACCGTATCATGTGACCCCTCGTTGGAACGAGCTCCTCGAGCTCGTTCCAACGAGGTGTCGCATGATATGGTTTTGTTGAAAGTTTTTTTTTTTTAAAATGATATTTAAAATAATAAATTTTGATATCGTCTGCGTTGGGTAAAGGGTTAAAGGAAGGCCAGGTCTTACAAAATTTTAGCTATTTTAATGAATTGGAAAAACAGTTTCAGGAATTTAAATTTATAGACCACCTGAAATCCATTGCAGATTTTGTTTTAGGAATTTAGGACAACAGTCACCTAGAAATGTACTCTCGGAATTTTAAACGAATTCATACACAGCATTGACGCAAGCCCTTTGAGAAAATGCATGCCTAGAAATTTACTCCTAAAATTTTCGGATCAAAGACACAGCGATTCGCGACTAAAATGTCACCTGCTGAAGCCATCTTTCCTTTGGTCTTTATGGCGCTGGTTATTCTGGTTTCTTCATGAATAGTCCACATTCTGTGAATGTTTTGTTGTTGTTTAGGCCTCTAGTGGTAATTGTGAAGAGGCCATCTTACTGCACCTTTTTTCTTTGGACAGAAGTAAGATAAACAATTTTTGCTCTGTGAGTAGGTATACATATAATTGTCATTTTGTCTGAATCCTTGATCGAAGGCTTTGCCCTTCACTTTTGTTTTGATGATATTTCGATACGTTTCTTTGTTCGGCTTGTTATGGCGTTTGCTGATTGCTGATTTCTTTACAGCACAACTTGCCGGTTGCTCCAAACCAGTATTAGGTCTTGCTATACGAAGGATAAAATCTCCGCTCCATCCCACTTTTAACAATCCTAGCGTTCTCTTGTCGAATTTCTTTCTTTGTGTGCAGCAGGAATGTTGCACCCAAGTTTCACATCGCAGCTTTGCGTTCATGAAGTCCTCGATACGAGATCACATATCACTGGCAAACATCCATTCATTCCACTGTTGGTAGAATACTTTTTTCTGTTTGGATGGACAACTTCTTCCTATGAAGAGACACTTTGACTCACGTAATAGGAATCAGTATCCGATATACACAGTTCGTTGTCCCGGTTGTCCACAAATACATCCAGGCAATCATTAAATTCTAACATTCGAAACTTGGTATACAGGTACGTGAAGAAATCTCCATGTAACGGGAGGCCCACCATGGTTGTTGATTTATTCATTTCCACTTCGTACATACCTTCACTGATAGTATCTAGTTTTCGGAAACTCGTGTTGTTGACGCAGTTGGATATATTATTGTCATTTCCACAAACAAGGCTCTAATATTTGTCTTTATTCGTGATAGTCCCCAAGCAACTTCATCGTATCCGTCACTATTGATTTGTTGGTATCCGATACTTGGTTGCCAAATTTCCGAAACATTCATTTGGCTGATACTGGATCACTTCGCTTCACTTCCAGTCCATGTTTTATGCACCACTTGAACACTGGAGTTGCCAGCAACATTTTCTCTCCATGGGAGTTACCGATCAGACAACGCCTTGGTTTATTCATTATGCAGATTTACTCTCCATAATTCTCCCCAACGTCGTCACAGAGAATAATAATATACTTGAACAGTGGAGTCATCATCTCTTCCAAGTGTTGTTTGGTCTCATCCAGTACACTGGTATCACATTCGCCGATGCCGAAAATTTTGTTGTTAAACTTTTTTCCAGTCATTTCCTTTGTGGTCATTTTTCCCTCAGCCGAAAAGATGAACGTGTCTCTCAAGAACGTCTTCAGTGTTGGAAGTGTGCCTTTCCTCTCACCCTATTTGCATTCCGCAATTTCTATCAGGACGTGATATATTTTGAATTGTGAGCTGTATGTTCTCAGTGTTCTGTTTCTGGCGAGCTGTATCAAAAAGAACAGGAGTCTCGTTCTTCGTGTTCGTAGCACTGTTCCAGAAGCAATCATGAGTCTATTTTCAGATTGCGTCCTAAATTATAAGTGATTTTATGTTTCATCACTGTTCCAGAAGCAACCATGAATCTAATACCAGATTGCGTCCTAAATTATAAGTGATTTTATGTTTCATTCTGCACATTGGTCTCAGTCACTGATTTCTATACAACTGGATTGCTGGAACGTCAGTGAAAATGTCGTCACCCAAACTGCCCCCATCCCACCCCCATTAGATGGCAGCAAGTCAATCATCGCGATAACCCCCCCTCCCCCCACCCCATGACGTTTGTTGACGTGGTTGACTTGGCTATATGGTAACTGGCAGGGCAGCTAAGTCATCTAGCCATCTTATTTTTGTGCTGGCTGAGCCGGCTGAGGCAGCTTAGAACTTTGTTCCGTTTGTGTTTCCATAACAAGGCTAGCGTTCCCATTGCATACCGGTAATATCCAATAACCAATTATGTTATATAATATAAGACTAAGATGAGTGTGTTTGAATTCTTAAGCTGTGTTAATAGACTTAGGCACGCGGCAGCAGAAAACCAAATAAACCTCGAACAGATCAAACAAAAAACGGGTGTCAGCTGAGTCTCGATGGAAAACAGCCGCATGACCCATCGCATCGCTGGTACTTGACTTGGTTTGTGGAAATGTGTGGTAACATTGCTGCGTGTAGACTGATAAAGTGTATAGCATATCAGTTATTGTTATTGGTCGTTTTGTTTGCATTTGCGTAACTATATTGGCCCCTTATTTTTGGCATGTGATAAGCCAATCCACAATAGTAATATTTGTCATTGTTTGAGAGACTGTTCGATGCACAAAATGCAAAGACTTCTGGGAATGACCAAATCACACGACCATTGATCAACAAACACGGCCTATCAACTTACTTCTAATTAGTTTCTGCCCGAACTGAACACAAGCCGTCGTCGAAAAAAGACCGAAATCCAATATAACCAGAACGTTTGGGAAAGATAATTGTGTGACCCAACTTCTATCGAGATCAATGGTATTAAATGCAACTAAAAGATGGGAGCTTTTTCAGTTAACATCAGCCTATCACTTACGTCACTTTTCAACTCAAAGAGTGAATTTTGCACCCGTCCTGGGTAAATACAGTAACATGCAGTGCTATCCATTCTAGCATATCAGTATGATGGGTCAGCCTCAACAGACGACCATTAGACATATTTCAAGCACTACGAAAACGAAAAGGTGACACGTCGAGGGCATGTGTAAGAGTTGCATGTACCTGATGTTTGCATATCCGTAGACTTTGCGTGTAAGCCCCGTGGTTTGGGGGTTTGTAGCATAGGTTATGCACCAATAGAGACTCGGTGAGATATATATTCAAAACTAAAATATTTTCTCGCGCGACAGATTTAATGACACCTGACTGGAAGAAATTAGCGGCTGACTCTGACTTGAAAGGTTCGCGGCTTCTGTGGCGGTTTGTGGTCTACAGATTGGGCGTATTTTCGAACCCAACTCGGGGCGTCTATAATTACCTCAAATTCGAGGATTCCGTCTCTTTCTGGGCTTGAAAATCAGAATTTCTCCTCGGGTTAAGCAGCAGTGCCATTCTCTCGTTGTTATATAACACTATGCCGAACGTCGACAAATGCCACCGATGCGAAGATTTTGCCTCTATTGAGGCAGGAAAATCGAAAAATTCTCACACGGAGCTGAATCATGGTCAGCCTCGTGGGTTGTATATTATAGAAATTATCTCGTTGTAACACATAATTCGGGCATCTTTAAATATTTCTGATACACGGAAGAGACGGGTTTTTTTCGGTCCAGACAAATACACACTACTCGGGGCTTCGATAAATACATCAGATGTGAGGATTTTGCCTCTATTCAAAATCAGACTTTTCTTCCACGGGGGACCAAATCATGGTTGGTCCCGTGGATTATTCAGGAATTACTCATTTCTTTCGTTATTACGTCCTACACAGAATGTCCACAAATGTATCATATTCGAGGATTTGGCGTCTTTTCCGGAAAATCACAATTTTCCCCCAATTGACCAGACTATAGTAGGCGTCTGGGGTTCGATACCATTGAAAAGATCTCGTTAGAATACACAACTCTGAGCAGCGACAAATTGCTGACACAAGAATTGAGTGTCTGTTCGATTCCTGAAAATGGGCACCTTTCGAATAATGAACGACGACTGATAAAAATTATTATCTTACCATCAACATGTATTTTGTCGGTATTAACTCCGCAACTGTCGTATATCCGACCCCCTGATACAGATGTTTGTATCAGGGGGTCGGATACAAGCACGTTCCTTTCGCGTGAGTTCCATTTTTTTTTGTTCATCCGTACGAATAAATAGTTCGTTTATATTCGTCTACATTCTTGACTTATCCCCAAAATATTGCAAGATAAAATGACTATTACCATTATGTGGATGTACAAAATATGTATCAGAGTCTCGCTCCAGGATTAAAGGGTAGATCACGACTCGTCTTCGACTCGTCGTGATCTGCCCTTAGAACCTGGTACTCAAAATATGCGGATACATATTTTGTACATCCACATAATGGTAATAATCTCCAAGGAATGGTTAATAGTAGTCGTAAATTTGTCGCACGGTCAAAAAACCTTTTCGCAGAATTGACGACCACGTAGAACACATGGCGATTACAGTTTAAAGACATAATCTTAGAGTGAACCTCCACATTAAGCGGCGAAGAAAAGCTCTCAAACTTTTTGCAATATGATTTATCTGCGTGTTTTAATGAGAAATCGCATTCGTAACTACAGATAAGGGAAAACGACAGCTGATGGGAAGAACACAAATTCCAGTGACGTAGTACCCCATTCGTAATTCTCACCAGTCGTCGTTCATTGTGCGAAAATTCTCTATTTGAGACCTTTTCGCAGAATGAACGACGACTGAAAAGAATTACGTAAATTCTCATTATGGTGAGAAATGGTAACCGTACTACGGATAAGGGACAACGACAGCTGATAGGAAGAACACAAATTCCAGTGACGTAGTACCCCATTCGTAATTCTCATCAGTCGTCGTTCATTTTGCGAAAGGTCTCTACTACACGGAACTCGGAGCGTTAACTAATACCACGGTTGTAAAGGATTTGGCCTCTTTTCAGTCCAGAAAATCAGAATTTCCTACCAAGGGGTTCGAATCATGGTCAGCTCCGTGGGTTGTGCATCAGTGCAATTCTTTGTTATTACGCGCAACCCGGAGCCTTCGTCAGATTCTAGGAGTTTCTGTCTTTTTCGTCGGAAAAATTTAAAAAAAAACATTCCCACAAGGCCGAGCCATGTTCGTCCTCTTGGGTGCGATACCATTAAAATTATCTTTTATAACACACTGCGCGGGATATGGATGAATGTTTCAGATTGGGGACCTTTTCGAGCCGAAAAATTCAACTTTTCCCCGTGTTATCGATTCTACTTACTGATACATGGGGAAAAAGAGAGGCATAAAAGCGGGTTAAACAACACTCACGCAAGACATGAAAGCTGACAGCGATTATATTTTTTACGAATTAAAATAAATCAATACCAATTAGTTCCATAGCGTTTCAACTGGTCAAAACTTATATTAACCCCTCATAACATTGCCATATCACTTTGAAAAATGTTTAAGCATATTGTTGTATAACTGTGTCAGTGGACACAAGGTGTCAGCGATGACCGAGTGAGCTGTGTTCACAGTAATGCTCGATTGATTACTGTGTGAAATTGAGATATGAGATTGGGTCCTAATTCAGTTGCTGATTTGAATGTTCAGGTGTTCGGACTTTTTTGTTGACTGTGTGTCTTGTGTTTCTTTTCTACTGTGTGTGGTTTTGTTGTATTTACTGCTGTGTGTGGTAAGATTGTTCTTGTGTTGTCTTCTCATGTCATGTCTATCTCTGTTTGTATGTTCATCTGTTTGACCTGTGATTTTATCCACTAGAATTTGCAAGTGGCGATAATTGTTAAATAATTGTGTTAGTGTTCAGTTAGGTTTTCACCCCTCGTGCGCATGCGCGTACTTAAGTTACATCTTTTGCTTTAATACTGCATGTGATGCTTCACCCTTGTCATGTCCATTTCACAATCCAATTTGTGGATGTTACGATGTGATAAATTCTAATACACTCTAAAATCATTTGGATTAAAAATCAACCCAAATCGACTGGGACGAGTTCATATTCACTGTACGCAGTTGATTTGGGTTGATTTTTAACCCAAATGATTTTAGTGTGTAGAGCTAATAGAAGTAGTGTAATATTCCTAAATGTGTTGGACAAATGAATTCATCATGAAGATCATATTTATCATTCCTGTGTATTGTAGTGACCGAGGATATAATAATACACAGCTAGAGATAATTCTCACCAGGCTTTGTTCTGTTATATTTCTCTTTTTCTTATCTAATCTGATATTAATACTGTCAGCTCGTCCAGCAGTAGAAGCAGCTGTTGAACTACGTTCTGTGAACCACTGTAGACGAATCAAAACTTCATCCGGGTCTCCGGCTTCTCTTATACCCTACAAATGGGAGTTGTTCACTCGGGGTAGTGTATGTTCGGGGCACGATGGTATTGTGCACCCAGAAAAACCGGACAAGGGTCTTTGAAGATCACCACACTCTCCCTGTGTTTAAAAGGAATGGGGGATTATGACCTTTAAAGGGATGATGGGCAATGACCTTAAGGTGATCTTAATAGGGATAGATGTAGGAAGATGTATAGGGCCGCTTTTCATAACGGTGATGTATCATCACCAAAGTAGGATTAAGAGGGACAAGTCCTTGTGTCCCAAAACAAAGTGGCATGTAAATTACGGTGATCATTGACCACCCAGGTATCATTCTAATGTAGGTATTAAGTCCTAATACTCCTAAGTGCTCAATACAAATACAATGCAAAATAGTAACTTCCTGAGGCAGTTGTAGGGGGTCACAATTATGAAAAACAAAATGAAAAGTAGATGTGGGCTCCGACCAGGAGCTGGTAAAAATAATCTGACCTATTAGTATTGTCATTAAGCACCCAGGAGTGACGTTAATGGGGGCTTTACTGAGGGATGCGATACATCCCCTGAAGGTTGCTGGATGAGATGCTAAGAAGGTGTTGGGCAGATGTATGCCTCAAAATGGCGATGCGTTGGGCCACATCACCTATGTAGGCAGGAGTTGCTACATCTATGCCCAGGGGTCCAGCAAAGTATGGGGGAGTCTGTCTCCACCAGGAACCGATTGTCGGGGATCATTTGAAGTCCCTGGATTTGCCTGTCAGAGAAGCAGTAACAGCCCACCCCTACACTGAAATAGCACTTCCCAAAACTATTCAGCCAATCCCTGACCATATTGGCATCACCAGAGAAGCAGTGGAGGTCGACTATTTGCTGTGGACTACAGTTGCGACCTACTATCTGAAGACCTCGGGAATACACATCGGACATGATGGGGGCACCATCCCGAGGCCCTCGCAGGTGCAATACAAGGGGCTTATCAGGAGTGGCCAGCTGACAGGCTTCTTCTAGAAAGTCGCCCTGAGCATCCCAAAATATGCCTTGCTCAGTGCGATCTAAACCCACTTCCCCGAGGGCACTGACATGGGGAAGAAGAGCTTTTATTTGACTCAGATGTTGTTGGAGGAATATATTGGGAAGGTTGCTGAGGTGTCTGGGGTGGAGACCTATGGCTGTGGCTATTTGGGGATTTGGATCAGGGCCCTGAGGGAAGGTCTCCGGGTCACAGTAAACTGCCACCCCTCCAACAACATTGACAGGCGTTTGGGGAATCCGAGCTCTTCCCAAGTTCAAACGGGCGGTGGCCGAAAGGTTAGGTAGGGCCAATTTTTTACGGGTTCGGTCTACATGAAAATGCGCATCTAGGGCCTCTACACTTGGAGGAGATGGACCAAAGGCGGCTATCTGTGGGTTACACTCCATCAGGGGTGACGGACTAGAATGAGTGGGAGCAGGAAGTCCCGGAGGAGCACGGGATAGACAGGTATCCACAGGAAGTTGACTTTGGCCCAATTGAAGTGGAGGTGTTTTTGCCAACACAGGTGACACCACTTCCGGACGGGAAGAAACAGGTTCCACAGGAGCGGGGTGAACTGCTGCTTGAGGGCCCACTGGGGTTGTAGGTGCTTTGGTGAGCTGAGCTGCACCCGGTTTGGTGAAAGTGGAGCGGCGATCTTTGGGTAAGCCAGCCAGAAACCACATGATAGCCCTCCAATGTAAAAGGCCAGCCCTGGAATTGATGGGAGAAAGGGTAAATGTGGGGGGAACAGACCACCCTAGGTGTTCACATAAAGCCTTCATACATTGTTTGGCCGGCCCTAAAGGCACTGTATTGGCCGAGATGATTTGGGCCTTATTTATCTGGTCCACCATCTCATTAAGAGTCATGCCGGTGGCCTTAGATAGGAGGGACAATCCTTGAATTTGACTAGAGGGGGCAGGAGGAGTCTCACCACTTTCGGGTTCCCAGAAACAAGCCGGAAGGTGAGTTACTTGGCAGTGCCTCCTCATAGACCTTGAAATGGCATTACATTCTGGTAGGGCACATCTGGGGGCTCTCCCTCTCTGACGGGACTTCTGATCATCCCCTCTAGAAATCACTGACCTGGAGGGAGGATGCTGGGAGGGTGCTGCATGCCCTGCCTTCCCTTGGGCAGAGGGATAAGGTGAACTAACATGACGCCTCTTACCTGACCAAGAGGGGTCTGCAACATCCAGAGATAACAAACTGGGTATCTGGGGAACTCCCGGGGTGATTTCCACCAGCGGGTGGAGTATACCCCGTCCTTTGGGTGCTATTGGTACAACAAAGGTTGGGAGGCCCCGCGCCTCACCCCCTGTGGGTAAAGTAGTCCCAGTGACCGAAAGGCTCTGAACAGGAGAGGAGTCGGTGGGATGTCCCACCTGCTGGGAAACTGAAGGCTTATCTAAGGATTGTTGGTCGGCGGGGTTAAACACCACCTGAGGGAATGTGGGGTCGTTTTTCAAACGGACGTCTTGTGGGGGCATAGACACTGGAATCCTCGCCTCTGGCCTCCACGGTCTTTTCCCATCAGGGCTGATCTCATCATCTGACAACATATTCTACAATAAAGGAGATCAATCCAGGATTAGTGCCTATCGAGGCCATGTAGCATTTTAGTAGATTAGTCCGCTTTAAATAAGATAAGTGGGTCGTTAGTGATAAGTTATGGTGCAAGATTACTGTTGAGATAAATCACACCGAGGACAAGAGTACTTGTCCAACAGTTCTGCATCGTGCTCTGATACATTCACACACACACCATGGTACCATTCCAGGCAGGAATCGCACTGAATCATGAAAGTACCATTATCAGGTTGGCGACATGTGCAGTACAAAGGAACTGTAGAACCCAAAGTCTGGGTTCTTGACAGATGTCTTTGTATCCAGGGGGGTAAAGTGGTATCTAAACAGAGCTTCAGTTTATCATGATGGATGGTGGAAACTTTATTATGGAATTGTATTTTGTAAAGATATGGTTGTATCACCTGTAGAATAATTCCGGGGCCCTGCCAAACTGGGTTCAATTTCTTAGTTTCCCCTTTTTTGTTTCCAGAGTTCAAAACATAGACTGTATCATTCGGCTTGTACGTTGAAGTTCTAGTGTGTTGGTCATAGTTACTGCTGTTTCATCACCTTCTGTTGAGATTTTAGAGTAGAACGAGCAGTATCATGAGCTATTCGAATAGACTCCGTTAGGTCATTCACATACTCTGGAATGGAATCTGATTCAGGTTTCGAAGGACACCCAAAAACGAGGTCTGTAGGGTGGCGAACTTCCCGACCCAACATCATTTTATTTGGGGTGTACCCTGTGTGTCGATTAACAGCTGACCGCAAAGCACCAGCCAATTGAGCCAGATGTAAATCCTAAGTGGATTGGGTTCTACCTACAAAACATCGCACAGCATCCATAAGGGTGCGATTATATCTCTCCACCTGGCCATTGGCGGATGGCCGGTATGCTGTGGTTCTGGCCTTAAAGATATGCAAGGCCTCACAGACAAGGGTGAATAACTTACTTTCGAAGTTAGTTCCCCTATCCGTAAAAATTTGATTTGGGCATCCAAAACGGGTAAAAAACTCATTGACAGCTGCAGTGGTCACTTCTGCTGTTTGACAAGGGAGGGGAATACACTCCACCCATTTGGTGAACTGATCCACCATCATCAAGATAAACTCATTACCACGTTCTGTACGGGGTAGAGGACCTAGAAAGTCAAGATGAACCCGCTCCATGGGTGCACCAGCATGATAGAGGGTTAAAGGATGCCTTGCACGCCTGGAGGGTTTTTTTCGCTGGTTGCAAAGGGCACATGCTTTCACATATTGTTCGATGTCCTCCGACATTCGAGGCCAATAATATTTTTGCTTTATTCGAGCTTGTGTTCGATGTATTCCTTGATGACCAGATGCAGGAATATCATGCCCAAATGACAACACTTCGGCCTGGAGGGATTTGGGAATTACCAAGACTGTTTCCTCATTTTTACGCCGTTTACATAATAAGCGATTGTCAAGATAGAATCTATGTCGATTGGTCCAATATGTTTTTGCAATAGGGATTACCAAGAACAGGGTGGACTCGGGGGGCTCCTCTTTAGACAGTAACCATTTTACTAAGAATGTTAGATCAGGGTCCGACCACTGCTCTGTCATAAGTTCATTTTGGGAATAACCTGCAAAGCTATGGCTAACTCTGTCTATATCTGTTTGGGTCGCACAAATGGTAGGGAGGTGTAACCCATCCCAGTCAGAGAGACCAAAATGGCCATCACTATCAACTGTGCTAGTTTGATATGGCTCAGATATGGTAGGGAGGTTTAACCCGTCCCAGTCAGAGAGACCAAAATGGCCCTTACTATCAACTGCACTAGTTTGATATGGGTCAGATATGGTAGGGGGGTTTAACCCGCTCCAGTCAGAGAGACCAAAATGGGCCTCACTGTCAACTGTACTAGTTTGCTATGGTAGTGAATGGTGTAGCTTTCCATCCTCTACCCACAAGTCGAGGCTATGAACATTGGAAACTTTCCAATCAGTTTGGGTATAAGCCACTTTTGCTATGGTGTCTGTGTCTAAAGGAGGACACGTACTCAATGGAACCACATTATCCACTTCAGTAAAGAAATTTCCCCACTATTTGTCTACCCGAAAGCAATACTTGCACCCCCCCCCCCCCCACATGGCAGATCAGATAGGGAAATACCTGCTCGATAATTTGGACGCGTGCCCTCATCTGGGAGGCGGGAAAGAGCATCAGCATTGACATGCTTGTTACCTTTCCGATGTTTGATGATAAATTGGTACTGACCGAGTTCTTCCAGCCAACGGGCTATCTGACCCTGGGGATTCTTAAAATTCACAAGCCATGTAAGGCTGCTGTGGTCCGTTCTAATTGTAAATTTACGACCCAGCAATAAATGTCGGAACTGTCTGGTGAAACGAACAACCGCTAACAATTCCTTCCGGGTTGTGCAGTACTTTCGTTGTTCTGAAGTTAAAACAAAACTGCCATAAGCTATAACACTTTCCTGGTCATCCTGGAGCTGCAAAAGTTCAGCTCCAATGGCATGACCGGAAGCATCGGTGTCCAGAATGAAAGGGTCATCCTTGGTTGGAAAAGAAAGTAGAGGGGGGGGGGGGGGAGGTTAGTGCACACTTTATATCACTGAATGCCTTAGATTCCTCTTCCCCCAAGCAAAAGCACCCTTCCCAGTTCTCTGATAAAGAGGAGCTGCCAATTTTGCGTAATCCTTAACAAAGGACCTATGGTAGTTAGCTAATCCAAGAAACCGTTCAACATCTTTTGTAGATTTTGGTTCAGGCCATTCATGAATGACTTTCGTGGCATGATTTCCGATTTCTAACCCCTCAGTGGAAATATGGCGACCCAGAAATTCAATTTGTTTTTGGAAGAGCAGACATTTTTTAGGTTTCAGTTTCAACTGATATTGGCGTAATCTGCCTAAAACCTGTGTCAGATTGGAAATGTGATCCTCAAAATTTGTGCCTAGCACAATTATATCATCTAGGAATGCCAACGCTATTTCCCAGTTTAGTCCTCTGAGGACTAAGTCCATGACTCGGGAAAAACAGGCCGGCGCATTACATAATCCGTAGCCCATCCGATTAAATTCATATAGGCCATACTTGGTGATGAAAGCAGTTTTTTTCTTATCACTTTCCTCTATATGAATCTGCCAGTATGCCTGATTTGCATCCAGTTTGGAAAACCACTGATTGCCGGCCAGGGTGTCCAGGCAATCATCAACAAGGGGCAGTGGAAAGCTATCTTTAACAGTCACAGAGTTTAACCCTCGAAAATCTAAACACCACCGTACTCCACCACATGGTTTCCGAATCAAGACAGGAGCTGCCGCCCATTCTGAGGTGGAGGGTCGGATGATCTCGGCATCCAGCATCTTCTGCAGATGAAGTTTTTCTTCATCCACAAAACATGCAGGAGTACGGCGCATATGTAATTTGATGGGTTTAGCTGATTCAGTGTCAATAGTGTGTTTAATCGCGGTGAAATTTCCCAAATCAAACTCATGCCGAGCGAATACATCTTGGTATTCTACTAGCAATTTATTGAGTATGGTTGTCTGCTCTTGGTTTAGAGGAGTAGATGATTTTTGTAGCAAATCGGCTAAGTGGTCTGGGACTTGAGCCATGTCCCCATCTACATTTGGATTTTGGTCGGCTAGTGGGAGGGGTTCACCCTCAACCGCCTTACCTATGACAGTGCCCCCTTTTAAAGTGACAAAGTGATCACTGGGGTTGATCAGGGCAATTACCGGTGGACTCTTTTCAGAGTGGGCTGTTCTTGGTATCAAGAGATCGGAATCAAGGTCGGGCTCCACTATGTACATAGGCATTGACTGGGGTAGACTGCACTGCACCCTGACTACTGAGTTGGGAGGCACAACTGCCTTCCGTAAGAGGGAGACTGTAACTTGTTTTGAGTGTCGATGCCATATAGACTGCATGTCAAGCACTTCTGACCCGATTTGAATCTCATTCTGGGCCAAGTCAATCCGCACCTTATTGTCACTCATGAAATCCAGCCCCAACAGCAAATCATCCTCGATAGGAGCCACATATACCTGAATCTGGTAAACAGTCTTCCCTAATTTTAAATTTACCGGGCCCATTATTTTACCCTTCATCGAGAGTTTTCTACCTGCTGTGTGAATGGTTACTCCTTTTACAACAGGGGGAATTTTGTCAAAATAATCTAATAGTCTATCAGAAATAATTGTGACCTCGGCTGCAGTATCAATTATTGCATTAAGGTGAATGTTCTCCAATTCAGCTGGGACGAAAACTGTTGAGCGAGATCTCAGACGGCAAAGAGTGATACTTTCTGGTAAAGGGGAATCAATGGGGTTGGAAAGGCCTTTTACATCAGGTGGGGTCGAGTGTAGGCCTATTGGGTCGACCCGCTGGCGTTTAAATCCTCAGCAAAGGAAACTGAAGCTGATGGATTAACATTTGGACGATCTGCAGGTTTATTGACTTTCCTGGCTGGACACTCTCGTGAGAAATGGGATAGAGAACCACAGTCCCAGCAACGCCTTCGGTCAGGGGAGGGAGATCTACTAGTCTGGCCTCTATTGTTTGATTGGCTTCGTCCCCGCCAGTCGGTCGAACGGCTTTTAATCTCTGCCATGAAAGATGTTATGACATGCGTAAGAGCATTAATATCCTTGGAGACTGTCTGCATTTCCTTAGTAAGACTGGTGGTCAGGTTTTCCACCTGGTTGGAAAAATTTCTTATTTCAGGGTCCACCGATCTATTTGGTGGAGACGGACTCCTGGGTGGTGACTTCAAGATGGACTTTGGGATTGAGGCAGCTTGGGCACGAGCAGGACTATATCCCCTGTAACGGTCAGGACTTGGTGGGCGTGCCCTTGAGTATGGGTTCGAAGAGGAACTGGGGGTAAATGCCCCCTGGCCTGTAGAACCAGTACTGCGGCTCTGACAGTCAGATCCCCAAATTGCTTTATTGGTATACTGGTACCATTTAGTTTTATCAATGGCCTCCTCTAGAGTACGGGGGCGCAGATTGGAAACGTACTGGCCAGCATTTTTATCTTCCAATCCGTGACAAAAGCGCATTATTATTTGTTGATTCATGTGTTCTTCGGGCAGTCTACCAAATGCATGCATGGCCAGGGTTTGAATCTCATCTGCCCACTTTTCAAGCTGCATGCCGGGAGACTGCTGCAATTGCGCAAATTTCATTTGAGCTGTTTCGGGAAGGTCATAGAGGCCAAACCGTTTTTCCATTTTGTGTAGGATATCTTGAGTGTCCATTTTGGGGTCCTGATGTATGAGAGTCGTGAAGTAATCACTGGCTTTCCCTTTTAGGCACCAACATAGATTCAATTTGGTGTCTTGTGCTGTCCACCCCTGGGTGTGGGAGAAATGAATAAACTTGACACGAAAAGCTTGCCAATTGGTGGTGCCATCATATGTCAAGTACTTAGGCACATGTGGTGACTGTCGATGTTGATCACCTTGAATTCCTTGGGGGTGTACCCACCAGAATTAGGAGGGGTTGGATTGCTCAACCCCTGTAACACGGAGGGACCACTCTGAATTCTTTGGGATGTGTGCCCACCAGTATTAGGAGGTGGTGGGTTGATCAACCCCTGTAACATGGAGGGATCAGGCTTAACCTCAGCTGAACTGTCACTTTTTGGAGGATGGTTTGGTGGGGGACCAGATAACTGGGCCTTTGAAGTAGCACCCAAAACATTATGTGCAAACACAGACTGGGGCTGTTTGGCGATTTTCACCTTCTCTGCCACCTCCAATGATTGGGGGCAAAAGTCACGGTCATCTCCAGCCTGGTGTGGGGATAAATCAATGGCTGTTATAAACAACCTAGTTACCTTTAAATTTGGAATGTCCCTCAGTATGTCAACATCAACATTCCCATTCTCCTCCCTCTTCCACAAAATGGCGACGGCCGTGTCAATAGTCATACCCGAAATGCGGAACAGGTCCGGAAAGGCACACCGGTTGACCAAAACTGGTGCAGCCGGAGCAGCACCCCTGGGTTGTATGTCATGAACGGGACTTCGTGAACCTGGACTTTCAGACATTGTCAACAAAGGAATTGGAAAGGTGAAGGTCGTTGGTTATGAAGAAAAAAAACAAAAACAAAAGAAAATAATTATCCTCAAAAAAGGGACCAAAAAAAAATTATGCATAAAAAACAGGCACACATGCAGTGAGAGAGGAAGAAATGGTGAGGTAGGAATTTTTAATCATAATCACCGAATGAAAAAATCGAACTCGACGGCATGGCGCACCAAAATGGCGGCGAATTTGAATCGAGGTGGTAAAACAAAACGAGCACAGGTCCGAAACCGCGGCGACGCCACTCGTAGTGACCGAGGATATAATAATACACAGCTAGAGATAATTCTCACCAGGCTTTGTTCTGTTATATTTCTCTTTTTCTTATCTAATCTGATATTAATACTGTCAGCTCGTCCAGCAGTAGAAGCAGCTGTTGAACTACGTTCTGTGAACTACTGCAGACGAATCAAAACTTCATCCGGGTCTCCGGCTTCTCTTATACCCTACAAATGGGAGTTGTTCACTCGGGGTAGTGTATGTTCGGGGCACGATGGTATTGTGCAACCTGAAAAACCGGACAAGATTCTTTGAAGATCACCACAGTATACTGCGTGGTGAGAGGTTTCGTTTCTTCGTCCACATTTACTTCCAATCGTAAAGTTTGGGATATCAGCCCCGTTTGTACCATTGAGAATTTACCGCAAAGCAACCGGCAGTTCAGTCCCCCATGTCACCCGTCTTCTGGCACCCACCATAGAACTGACCTTTGGACCCCATGGTAACTACGTGTCACAATAGAAACCAAGATGGCGACCCCCAGTAAACAAAATGGACGACGGAAAAACAACTCACGCTAACGACTCGCGCTGCTCACGCACACTAATACCACACGTCACCATGGCAGTGACGTCACAATGTGGCCACTCAAAATGGCTACCGGGAAAAGACACATGGGACACACAATGCACTGCGGTATGACGTCACAGCCAGGGGCTGGGATCGGGATCCTGCACAATCTTTCCAAAATATTCCTCTCCGGCTAATATCATCTGCAGTTCGTGATAAATAGAGAGTTAATTCGAATTTAGGATAGGGGAAATCTTGGATGAATACTCGAACTTGAAAGCATGAAGATAATTATACACACAGTGGTGATATGCTAGTGTACGCGATACAGAAATGTGATCGTCGAGATGAACAAATTTTCTGTTTCCCCTTTCGAGGAAGAGCGGAGTCCGAAATAATGGTCAATTGATTAACTAAAGTTATATATCTTGAACGTTTTCTCATGTGTTGAGTGCTCTAACTTCCAGAGAATGAATGTATTTTTTTTTTTAAATTTTGCCAAATAGTTTGTAAACTACGGTATGTTGTCAGATTTTTGTGAGATGTCGCTCGACCGATGGCTAACGAACGGAGATCACAGATCAGATGGTGAGATCACGGAAAGAATCGCTATTGTTATCTAACCACTTATGTGCAATAAATGATACCATGTCCGGTATGACACAACATGGCTGCCTCAAACATATCTCATCGTTTGGATCCCATATGAAATCGGGCATTAGATCTGGAAAAACAGGCCCCATCCATCAATGAGATACCACTATCGTCATGACACTATGACACCCCCTACAGAAAGTGCCCCACCATCCCACAGCTTCCCCTGGATAGTTCCCCTATGGAAATATTTTACCTGGAAACACCGTTCGATAATGTCGAGCCGTGACAATTTCAACAGTAAGGGGCCCACCAGTGAAATCTGTAAATGCATCTGCGACGATCATCTTGTAGTGAGGGTTCCGCAACACCAATGCATACAAGGCACTTTCGAGGAAGCGTGCATAAACATCAAGATGACCACCAAAAAGATAAATGCATTTTCGACTATTTTCCCGCATGATTATGTTAACAAACCATTACAATATATTATACAGCTCTATGTCAACATTAATAGCACACTGTCTTTTTCCAAAATGAAAAACACATCAAATAAAAATTATTTTCACAAACATTCTCGTGTATTAACCCTTTACCCAATGTAACGCACAAACTGGCCATTATGTTCACAAAAATTACCATTGCATTTGCATTATTTTTCCCATTTTTGTCTCAAAAACAGAGCTTATGTCCCTCATTGGAATGAGCGCGTTCCAATGAGGGGTCATAAGCTATCTTTTTTAGGCAACAAATGAAAAAATGGTTATTCTTGAATTTTGTTTGCCAGTGTCGTCTGCCTTTCATATCAGGTAAAGAGTTAAATAATTTTAGCAAACGGGTGCAATACGTCAACTAGATCGAAAAAATCAAGATACACAAAGCTTACGGGTATGATTGAGAATTTTTGTTGATAAATGCAACTCAGTGTTCAAAAACACTTCATCGATAATAGGTCCAGACAGAATTAATAATCTTCAGCTAGTGTTCTAAGTGTTCTACCAATTTATTTTATAGCGGTTGGAAGTCGACAGAAACTAAATTTCCACTGTCAAGCCAATCGTTTGTTGTTTTCCGCTATCTCTACAGGAAAGCCTCTTATATTACTTGGAAGATGGCAGAATATTCGGCCATATCACCACCTCGTCCCCACACACAAACTCTATCGACAGAGGAAAGCATTTACACAATTGTTTATGTGTGTGTGTACATAAAAATGCACCTGCGTGCATTCTCGCGAGGAGCCCTGGGGAACTATAGCAGTGATTGTTTACTGAGGTGGACAAGTTCTGCTTTACTGGTGTAACTACTAGGCCCACTTGTCCCAGAGCTGAAACACCTACCCTCGCGATGAAGGACCTTTCATTTGTATTACCTTACATTGCATATTAAGGGAATCAATAGGAAAATATATTTTCTGAAATAATAATTGAGATGTTTGAAATCTTGAAACAAACATCAATAGAACAGAACTGCACTTGATGGAAATCATGGTTCACTTTCATAAAGGGATGATTTACAACTTCATATCAAAATGGACGCTGCTGTATCTCTCACCAGAGGATTTAAATGATTGTTGGACTGCCTGAAACAGTTGCTGCATTTCCTCCGAGTCCAGAATATATATGGCATTTGTACTGCTTGGATGCTAGAAAGTTAGTTGTTCACGGGTTCTGAAAGAAAATGAAACTCAAACCGATTTCATCAATCAATCAATATATCAGTCAATATATTTATTTAACTTTAAACATTATACAATGTTTGTAGTCGTACATATAATTTACAATATACTCTCACAGTGGATTTAGACTATTTCAGCAAGGGATAATCTATGCTTATGGACTATTTTGTTTGTGTATTTTTCTCTTTTGGAGGGTTGGGGTGGGACTGTGAGCCTTTCACTATAAGGATGAGACACCAGCCCATTATTCCCGCCACCCCAGCCCCACCGCGCCCTGTGTGCCAATAGCACCCAGAGCACGGCACGGCCGGGGTGGCGAGAAGAACACACCGGTGTCCCTTCCATTAAACTAGTCGCTGTTTCTCTGCGAAATATATAAATTTAGCTAGCTTCTGAATTACAGATTGCGATTGTGATGACATCAATGACTCGAATTTTACAAGGGATGGGTGATAACAATAATAGAGTTTGGAAAGGAAAATCTACTAAAAATCTACGAAAATCGAAGAAATCGACCTAAAATCTTCTCAACGTTCCCCATCGCGGGTCAGACGTTTCGATCGATCGTTGGGGATTCGGGACCACCATAAAATTGCGTTTGGGGATACGGGATACGGGACTACCTACGTTCGCGATCGCGTTCAGTGGCGTTGATAGGAGGGGGGGGGGGGGGGGCAAAAGTTTTGTCGGAGATTTTTTGGGATCATTTTTAGGCGAATTTATGCATAATAACATTAAAATGCTGGCTTTGGGGATAAAAACATGCCATTTTGGGTAAAAAAGACCAATTTTCAGTACATTTGCAATAAAAAACAGATTCTTTCCGTTTGTTTGGGTTTTTGTTGTTGTTACACTGTCGGAAAATTTTCGGTCTGTCGGAAAATTTTGGGCTTGCCCCTCCGCCAACGAAAAGCTATCTACGCCACTGATCGCGTTCAAGACGGCGGTGGGTGCGATCCGATCGACAAAAACGATTGGTGATTCCAGACCAGGAAAATCGATCCTAAAATTTTTCCCAACGTTCGCCAACGGTCGATCGAACCGTCTAGGACGCGATGACCAACTTGTGGGGATTCCAGGACAGCAAAATATAAAAATTAAGAAATGTCGAAAAATTAGAATGGAGGGAAATTTTCTCTCTAGGTTGGTAATCGTGATCTAGACGTCGGTGCGATCGATCGCGGAGGAACTAGTGGAGGGAACAGATGAAAAAATAAATCGTTATGAGTTTTGAGGTAAATTGTAATAGATCCGTTTTGTCGAGTTTTGATCTTCCACTTAGTTGTTTAACGATGCATGTCTAAATGAACGGTTTTTCATTCAATAAATCAAATGGAGAAATTGTGTTCCACTTAAAAGGGTTTTAAAAGATGTAAATTGAGTTTTGATTTTAATAGGCGACAATAATGTTCTCTCGTGTTTCGGTTCGAGAAACATTAACAAAACGCCTTTTGACGAGACACGCTTCTTCACTATTTCCCGTTCGAAAAAAGTGCGTCCTTTTGAAGATATGTTAATCAGAAAATTGTGTTGTTACTTCAAACAGTATTCAGCTTTTTTGACGACATGAATTCTGTTTAAACCATCTTACGAATGAAAATGAACCAGTTCAAATGATTAACTAATTTCTTTCTGATTTAACGCGTTTTGAAACGATGTTATTTGAGATTTTAACAATTCGAGTTTTCTCCATGGTGAGAATAACGGCTGATGCGATTTTTAACACGTTTGGGTGTGACGCATTTATCAATGGTTTTATTTTGAGAATGACTCCAAGTGTGAGGATACGTTAATCAGAAAATTGTGTTGTTACTTCAAACAGTATTCTGCTTTTTGACGACATGAATTCTGTTTAAACCATCTTACGAAAATGAACCAGTTCAAATGATTAACTAATTTCTTTCAGATTTAACGCATTTTGAAACGATGTTATTTGAGATTTTAACAATTCGAGTTTTCTCCATGGTGAGAATAACGGATGATGCGATTTTTAACACGTTTGGGTGTGACACATTTATCAATGGTTTTATTTTGAGAATGACTCCAAGTGTGAGGATATTGTTGTATAATTGGGGTTAACTGATTTAGTGAAGATCAGTTGCCAAGATCCACTTAGTGAACAGTGTTCACAGTGATGCTCGGTTGGTTTCTCAGTGTTATTGAGATGTTAGTTTGGGAGCAATTTGAGTGTGACTTTGGATGTTAAACTGTTCGGACGTTTATTTCGACTGTGTCAACCTCTGTTTTTAAATACTGCTGTGTGCGGTATTCTGTTTGTTATACTGCTGTGTGTGGTATGCTATCTATAATACTGCTGTGTGTGGTGTTCCGTCTGTTATACTGCTGTGTGCGGTATGACATCTATAATACTGATGTGTGCGGTATTCCGTCTGCTATACTGCTGTGTGCGGTATGCTATCTTTTATACTGATGTGTGCGGTATTTACTGCTGTGTGCGGTAAGACTGTTATGAGTTCCATGTCTTTCTTAATTGATAACGCCCTTAAATTTCATCCAAATTCAATGAATGTTAATCAACACTGAAAATACAACATTGGCGTCGCCGACTAAAACTTAAGAAATTCGGCGATTGGAAATTGTTCCTTCAGTTTTATTAATTTTTTTTCCTTTGGTTAACATTTTATGAAAATGTCCATTCATAGAGTTGTGATTTGAAGGTTATTAGCTTTCATTCACAATAAAATCTGTTCATATTTAACACCCTATTGAAAGTTAATTGCTTTCATGGGTTATATCATTTTTCTATCTGTTGATTTTTTAAATATTTTGTACTAGTTTTTAAAATTGTAACTAATCTCTCTATTTTTAAGCAGACTGTTGGTGATTTTTGCTTGTCACAAGATGTATATGAATCTGAGACATTTTAGCCAGACACGCAAACATGGAGGGGTGGAAGAATGGTGTAATCGGTTTGGCCACAGAGAGAAGATAGTGCATTGGTTTTAATCGGGTAGTCCGAGCGTCTTTTAACACCGTCCAAATACAAAGTCAACTGAATGAAATTGTTAAGAATGAAGACCTCCTAATTTCAACGATAGAGAACACGGAAATAGAGGAATAGCTTGACAACAACTGGACGAAGCCGATACAGGTCAAACATCAGAACGTCGACGACATCTTATCCAGTTGGCCCAGGAGAATCGACGAGGAACTTAAACTGGCGCAAGCCCAACTTGCAGACGCTGTAAATTGGCCAGTCTCATGACGACACGAAAGGATGCTGAAACTAGATTCAATTCTGCACCGTGCACAGATACAACCCAGCATACAGTTCTCAGCTCCGAATTGACACTGTCTGTACCAACACAGTTTTATTCAACCATGTCGACTCAGCCAAGTGATATTAAACCTTCACAGCAAAAGTCTTAACTAGCTTATTCTTCAATTTCGCATGTATCACATTCACCTCTGGATTCTGTGCTGCCACTTCCAGCAAATTATTCGGTGCATGAAATTGAGCACGAGAAGTTTCAAAGCATCTCACCTTCAACTTTTATTTGGCCATTTGCTGCATTTGGTTTGGGGGAGAATGCAATGATTATCAGTGAATGTTTAAAGTTACCTAAATGCTCGCAACGTGAACACATTCACATTTAACATACACGCGGCCATTTACTGTATCTGTTGTTGATGATGAAATAGTCACTGAAAGTTTATGCGAAACTGAAGACTTGAGTAAACCCAGTAATGGCTGGGCTAATTACGATAATGGTTGTGACAGTGTTGAAGTGCCTTCTGGATAAACTACAGGTTTGCGATCACATGGTGTACTTAATCTGGTTTTCACAAACAGAAGTCAGCACCGGATCAATGGACGGAAGGGCAATGATTATTTTTATCATACCAGAATACCTCTTGATACATCACTGAATCTTTTCGGGGTGAACTTGGGTATCCTGATGCTAACAGTAAACTTGAAACTGCACTTATGTTTTTAAAAGGAATCATGTGTGGAATCGGCTGTAAAAATAACAGCCAAAAGAAAACAAGAGAACATAATGATAATTGATGAGGTTATTCGCTTCATTGATTACAAGTAATTATGTTTTTAAATAAATTATTGTCTTTTCTGGGAATTTATGAGTTTGACAGTGAGGTAATTCGCTTCACTGTTGAGCTGCTCATAGGACATATATTATGGTTCTTCACATGATTCCACAACAACATTGTACTTTTCTGCACCAATGTTCACCCGTTTGCATGTAAAAACTTAGCAAATTGTTACTTCACACTTCTGAAAGACACATGGATAACTAGTTCCATTTTACACAACCCTTCACTTCTTAAATGCGGCCTCGCTACAAGCACTTGCTTTTAACAAAACTTCTGTTCTTCGTGTGAACCCTTAATGTATCACAGCACAGCCAATGCAGTGAATCATTTTTGATTCTGCCCAGGTCTTGTCTCGATATGTTGTGTTTCTGAACAGAATTATTCAGCAATTTGTGATAACTGTCGCCTGTTTGATCAGTGAAATGTCTTTTTGTACCTATATCATTTTAAACGACCAACGAAGATCACATATTTGATGAGGTTATTTGCTTCATTGAATATTTTCATTTGTAAATAGATGTTTTTACCTCCTGGTGGATTGCACAAACTCGTGTTAATTTCCTTTGAGTTCAGGACCCACAGTACTTTTCACATGTAAGCCTGTGTTCAGACAGGATTCAAACCGTAAATATTCATGGGGGGAATGTTGTATAATTGGGGTTAACTGATTTAGTGAAGATCAGTTGCCAAGATCCACTTAGTGAACAGTGTTCACAGTGATGCTCGGTTGGTTTCTCAGTGTTATTGAGATGTTAGTTTGGGAGCAATTTGAGTGTGACTTTGGATGTTAAACTGTTCGGACGTTTATTTCGACTGTGTGTCAACCTCTGTTTTTTAATACTGCTGTGTGCGGTATTCTGTTTGTTATACTGCTGTGTGCGGTATGCTATCTATAATACTGCTGTGTGTGGTGTTCCGTCTGTTATACTGCTGTGTGCGGTATGACATCTATAATACTGATGTGTGCGGTATTCCGTCTGCTATACTGCTGTGTGTGGTATGCTATCTTTTATACTGATGTGTGCGGTATTTACTGCTGTGTGCGGTAAGACTGTTATGAGTTCCATGTCTTTCTTAATTGATAACGCCCTTAAATTTCATCCAAATTCAATGAATGTTAATCAACACTGAAAATACAACAATATGTTAATCAGAAAATTGTGTTGTTACTTCAAACAGTATTCTGCTTTTTGACGACATGAATTCTGTTTAAACCATCTTACGAATGAAAATGAACCAGTTCAAATGATTAACTAATTTCTTTCTGATTTAACGTGTTTTGAAACGATGTTATTTGAGATTTTAACAATTCGAGTTTTCTCCATGGTGAGAATAACTGCTGATGCGATTTTTAACATGTTTGGGGGCAACGCATTTATCGATGGTTTTATTTTGAGAATGACTCCAAGTGTGAGGAAAATAACTGTCTATATGATTTAAACGCGTTTTGAAAGCGTTGTATTTATAGATGTTTATTTGAGATTAATTCTAAGTTTCTCATTGTCGGAAATAACTGTTGATGTGATTTAACGCGTTTGAAGTGATGCATTATCGAGGTTTCATTTGTAAATGTTTTTTTCTTTCCCAACTGGTTTTAGTTAAAAATATTAAAGACATAAAATTTTATTTATTTAAAAACATAAAAAAATAACCACATTTAATTTTGAGAATAATAAAATAATCTACGTTACCACACTCTAAAAAGAAATATTAATAATCGAGAGAACAAAAATGTTTTTACACATCAAAGATTCCAAGCAAAGAGACGAACTTCTTGACGAATATGAACGAGTCAAGAAAAGCATTCGATCCGCCGACAGAAACAGACGATTGGGAGAGATGGAATTAAGATGAGAGACCACCAAACTATTCAAATCCCTGACGGAAGTTCGGGGACGAAGCAAGAAGGAGATCGTCGAGGAACTGAAACCTATAAAAGGGCGTTCTTTGAGAATGGGTTCGTTGCCTGATAGTTTAACAAGGCAGTTTTCCTTTCAAAGATCTTCACCGGATTACTTTCCCATGAGAATCGAAACTGATATGAGAGAGTGCGATAATACAGCTTCAGCTATTACCACTAGTAGCGTCGCATCGTCCGACGATGGTGGTAAGAGGGATCTGTTGTATGGAATTCGCGAGGATTCGAGCGGTAGGAGATTCGTGGGCGATACTGAAGTGGAAATGGATGATGATGATTTAATCGTTGGTTGGAATAGGTATGAAATAACCGATGGACTGCGCCAATTGCTCCTTTATGACAAGCCTAGAGATTTCAACAATTATGGCGACATTCTGGTTCAGACCCATGCCATGAAGAGATTAACAATGCTAGAGAGACGAGACCCAAGGCTAACAGAGGGTACAAGTGGACGAAGGTGCTGAAACCCATATGGGATATGAATAAGAAATTAATCGAATTGTTGACGGGAAAGGGAGTGGCAACCACTTTTCTTCTGCGTGGTTCCGACGCTCTGTTTGAGAGATTTAAATTGTTGATGACTAGTTGGCGTGCTGGTAATACTGGAGTGGATAATCAGATAGTGAGTATATGCAACGAATTGTTGAGGCAGAAGGTCTTGGATAGACGAGATTATAAAAGGTTGATGAACGAATTGAAGGACTGATATATAATAAGTAGAGAGAAAAACAAAAAAATAGAAAATAAAAAAGTAAATCTACACTAAAAATAATAAAAGTATTTAAACAAAAAACGATTTACGAGCGAAAAAACAAAATATATTATAAAATAAAATATGTTGGTGATAAAGAACAGGGGATACGTCAGAACTTACGTTCAAGGCAGTTCTGGTATCATTGATTCTATAATGCGAGAATTCACGAGTGATGCAGGTAGAAAACTCGCATCAACTGCATTTGAGGTCGGTAAGAAGATGGCTTTGGATGCTGGTAAGAAAGCTGCCTCTGAAGCTAGTGATAGGGTCACTTCAGTGGCTGGCAAGAGGGTGGCGGACACATTGATCGATAAGTTCATCAGTCCGCCGGCAAAGAGAGCTATGTTAGAGCGATTGCCAAAAAGTTGGAAAGATTTTAAGGATGCTGTGGTACCCATACAAGTTTAGCCAAAATGACAAGTAGATCTGGATTGAAGAGAACCTGCGACGGTGTAATATAAATAATATAATAATAATATTTATAAACCGAGTTTGAAAAAACATAAAAAAAATTAAGTTTGAAAATCTAAAAAAATAAAAAATAAAAAAGATGAACATCAAAGATATGTCTTGGAATGACGCCGTGACCAAGAGGTCGAATAATGAGTTCTTTCCCAAGAGCATAAGAGGCTTGATAGTGGGAAAATCGAATTGTGGAAAGACCAATCTGCTGATGAATCTGTTGTCGCAACCCGGTTGGTTGGATTACAACAGATTATTTGTGTTTGGCAAGAGTCTGTTTCAACCCGAATATAGATTGCTTCGAGAGTGCATGGATCGTAGATTGCCCAAGGACGTCATAGTCAGTAAGGAGGAATTAAAAAAAAGCAAAGCTTCTCTTTCGACCATTTTGTACGGCGATAGAATTGATGAAGAGAAATTCGTCTTCAAATGTCGAGTGTCAATTTTACGAGAACGCGAGCGATGTTCGGGATCCCAGGGAATTGAAATCGGAAAATAAGAATCTGATGATTTTCGAAGACCTGCTTTTGAAGAGACAAAACCGATGCGAATCGTATTATGTTAGGTGTCGTCACAGCAATGTGGACTGTTTCTACCTGTCTCAGAATTATTTTTGACTGCCCAGACAGACGATAAGGGAGAATGCTAATTTCCTGTGTCTCTTTCGCCAAGATCTCAAGAATCTTAATCACATCTATGGAGATCACGTCGCAAACGACAAGAGCAGAGAAGAATTCAGGAGGTTCTGCAAGAGGGTTTGGGATGGAGGATTTTACAATTTCGTCGTGATTGATTTGACTAGCAAATTTAATTGCGGAAAATATCGGAGTGGATTCAACAAGTTTTATGTTTCTGATGATAATAAAATAAAGAGCGAAAACAAAAATTAGAAAATAATAATAAATCATCAATACTTTAGTTTTTAAAAATAAATAAAAATAAAAATAATTTTAAAACAAGGAGAATTGTTAGAACAGATAGCCGAGAATATGGCTGCAAAATAGTGCATTCAAATCATGGTGAGTGGCGATTTGACTCGATTCACGATGAAATGGAAACCTTCCATTGAATTGAATAGGGAGAAAAAATACGAGATGGCGTTGGTGAATCTGGAGACTTATTATTCCTTTCCCAATGTCACCGAAAAGAATAACTCATTCAAGTATTCTGATGGAGTGAATTGGTTGGAGATTCGAATTCCCAAAGGAAGTTACGACATAGACGATTTGAACAATTACATTCAGACGCGAATGAAGCTGGATGGAAAGGGAAGAAAGAAGATCAGACTCGCTCCCAACCCTAATACCCTACAGATGAAGTTGGATTTGGAAGATAATTTTCGAGTGGATTTCAACATGGACGATTTGAACAGCAAGATGCTGGGATTCGATCAAAAGATGTATCGAGGCCACGCGGCATCTGAAAATACGGTCGACATTTTGGCCGTCAATAGTATTCTGGTGAACGTGGACGTGATTGCTGGAAGCTACATGAATGGTAGCATGCAACCGACGATCTATTCCTTCTTTCCAAATGTGTTGCTGGGTTATAAGATCATGGAATGAGCACGAAATTTAGTTTATCTACCCGTGATTTTAGACACGTTGTAAAGTCTCAAAACCACGTTGACAAAATGGTGAACTGTTAGATCTTTGTGGAGAGAGGGTGATGATACGATTTCACATAAGAGAAATATAAAAAGCAAAAAAAAAATATTGCATATATATATAAATAAGAAAATAAAATCAATGCAATATTAATTTACAAAAATTATTTAATATATAATTATCATTAAACAAAAAAAAAACAATTGAATAAAATATATTTAAAAGAAAAGAAATATGACTCCATATGTTGTTAAAAAGGTGAACATATCTGAAAGACAGAGAGAGAAACTTGAGAGAGCGTTAACTCGAGGCGAGACGGTGAGATTCAAATTCACTCATGAAGATCTGATGAGTGGTGGTCAGGATTCGATCACCTGGACCAGAACTCAAATCAATAGGATGGAGAAAGCGATTCGTGATGGAAGAGGGTTAATGGTGAGATTGAGTCCCACTCAGTTGAAATACAATATGAGAATGAAAAGCAGTTTCCTACCACTATTGGCAGGAATTGCTGCAAAAGCATTGCCCATTCTCGAGAAGACTCTCGACATGGGAGCTCTCTCGGGACTCGCGAGTTCGGCAGTTGAGAAATTAATGGGTGGCAGTGGACTGTTTTTGAAGAAGGGAGGAGTCATGTGTCGCATTGACATAGACAGCGGTAAGGATTGTATCTAGAACCTGTGAGAGGTGGCACCTTTTTCAGTGGAAACGGTCTCTATCTGAAGAGCAGACAGAATGTCGAGCGACTCGGTGAGGGTTTGCTGTTTGGTCTAAATTTGCCGTTAAAGGATATACCACTTTTGGGTATGTTGTTATAAAGTAAAAAACATTATATAATTGTGTAAAGTATAAAAATATAAATTATACAAAGTATAAAAAAAAATAATATAAAAATGGATAAAAAGGATTACGAGACCTTTTTGAATGATAATGATGGATATTTCAGGAAAGAACTGGAAAAAGAAGTGAAAAAAATAGGGATAGATTGTGGAAATTAAAAAGAAGAAGAAGAATGAGTTGTTTTCCACCACCACCACCACCCCACCACCACCACCACCACCACCACCACCATCACCTTTTACCTTCTGAAGAGAATGATAATGATGTGAGTGTTGCCAAGAGATGCACCACATTCGTTCATAATTATGATAGAGGGAATCAAATGTGTTATTATAAAAAATGTAATATATCACAAAAAAAAGAAAAGAAGAATCAATGATGAAAGTGAAGAAAGAAGGAAACGTTATTACAATAGATATGAGCGATAGTAAAGAAGAAGAAGAAGGAGGAAACAACAAAAAAGTAATGAGATCTAGAGAGATTAACATCTCTAGATCTCACTACTTTTTTTCTTTCGGTCCCTTCTTCTTCACTAAATTGGTCTCTCTATTTTTTTTTTTAATATTTCCAAGTCTGTTATTAGCATGTTGACGGTCGTGTCTTCTCCTTTTTCGCATATGTGTTGAATGTTTTATTTGTCATATTTGTGCTGGAAGCCCTTCGTCTCGACCTCGTTCAATTCAATGGCATCGTGTTGTTGTAATCTATAAATTTTACAAACGAGTGTCTTGCATGTTTTGACTCATTTCAATTTCAATTCGCATCTTTTAGGTGTTGTTGTCATGATCGATTTTTTTTTTTTTGCTTTATTTGTAAGAATATATTTTGAATTTTGTGTTTTTGTGTTAAATAATAATTTTGTAAAAAAGTTTTGTTTTTTTTTCTTTCTATATATATTGTAACGAAATGCCCTCCATGGAGCGCGTCGAGTTAATATCATTGCACTTGGGAGTCTCAGTTCCCTAAGTGTTAATCAGAGTGGCCAAGACCTACTTGGTAATAATTCTCTGTTGAGTAAACTTTAATCAGTATAAACTCTGTTCTAAGGCACAGTTATGTAATTTTATGAATATTCCTAGTTTATTCGAATTGCATAACATCAGTGCAACTGCCCTACAAGTTCTCTGCACACTTGGTACAGAAGTGGAGCACGAGACACGAAACTAGACAATAGTCTGACCTATAGTAACCTTACTAAGGTGTTTTCGACAGAATTTGATATTATGATTGGCATATTCAGCTAGTATAAGCCTAACCTATGATAACCCCATCAGAATGTTTTTGGCAGATTTTAGCATTGTATACTGACCCGGCCTAACCTCAACACACCCAGTATCACTTTCAGCTCTGCAAATTGTGCAAGATAGCACGTTCAATTGGTGTCAATAGCGGTGTTGAAATTATAACCACCAATATGTCAGCGTCCTTTTGAACGCGAGAACACATACTATTAGCACAGGATACCCACAGGATGCCCTACTATCCCAGAATGGAAGTGAGGGGTTAAGAAATACCTCTCCGCCATCTTGGGGTATAAGTGGTGTTCTGTGGTGTTTTATGACGTCAATTGGAATAAGATATGCACGAGTATGCACGAACCAAACTGTATATAAACCGACGGAAACACCCGAATTGTCACTTCTCTCTTGGTCTTTCAACATGCCAGAAGTCACTCTTCTACTTTTGTGGAAGAACGCTGCTGAACGCTGCCAGGCCAGACAACAGTTCCAGACACAGGACGCGATGAGAGCGATGCGATAGTTTCGACTTAGTCTCATTTCGTATCTGATATATTTTATAAAATTACCAGAGAGAATATTTCTTGTCAGTTTAAATTGTAGGAATTTTACTTAGGGTTTTGAATAAAACATAGAAAACTGTAAGTAACTTTTATGTGTTTTGAATTCACCCTTTCGCTGTGGCTGCAGTATCAAGAATTGTTGCAGACTCCACAGAAACTGGTTGCCTCCTTGATTGAACATTTGAATTGTCCTGTGGCCACTTGCCACGATTGAAGTCCTAACACAAATCCACTAGACGATCAATTTTTCTGGGGTACTTAACCCTGCTATGCCACAGGCCAGTTTATATGGTGCCGTTCGTCAGGATGTGGACTCTGACTTCTAACTATCTTGAGACGATCGGGTGAACATTCTAGCAACATCTATTAACCCTAACGGACCCAGTGAAGCTGAAATTGACTTAAAACGTTGCTGCTGGGGAGCACAGTGAACTTGTGAGAACTTTTTGCTAAATATTTATGGGGGACAGACATCCCTTAATTTTACTGGTTTACTGGCAAATTGAACACCTGGCAGCTAAAATTTCTAAGGCAGCAGACGCAGATAGCACCCTCTGAATCCAAAACTGGTACAACTCCATGGTGGAACTGGTTGCATGTCCAACGTGCCATTATTTACACTAACGCCGACCGCTAATTGCTATCACATCCAAACCACGCTCGGCTGGTCGCACCGTGCATTGCTCATCAGATATATTGAACTTTTGACTGAACATCAGAGAAAAACGGAAACTCAAGGAACTGTGAAAAATCTCGAGGAATTCCAGGAAATTCTGAAAAGACAACCGCGTGTGTTTCAACAGTTGTAGTGCTAGCAAGGTAGGTGCAATTTTCTTCATTTTACGTTCGTTAACAGCAGAAAAATTAAATTGTAAATTATTTCATAGTAATAGAATTCATTGAATAAATTGAAAATGATCTCACCGCCGACAGAAAGAGAGCTGCGGTTAATCGATGAAGTTACTCAAGTGAAACAGGAAAGGGAAGGTCTTGTGGGTCAGTATGAGCTGCAAGTTGCTGAACTGGGCACTCAAGCTCAGAACTTGTCGCAGCAGCATGCTGCCTCACAACAAACCCTTCAACAAACGCAGACAGCTCTCGCCCAAGTTAAAGCGGAACTGGTACAGCAGAAAGCTGATTTTGAATTACAGTTGGCCAATGAGAAAGGTAGTGCACAAGCAAAACTGCAGAGAGTAAAAAGACAATTGGCAGAAGCTGAAAAGAAAGCCAAGGACCCCACGTCTTATGCCATAATCGACCTGCATGAAACCGTGCACCAAAGTGAAAAAAGTAATGCAAAGACTGCTAACGCCACTCAGGCCCAGTCTATTCATTCCCATATTAAGAAATTTGACGGGAACCCCCTGAATTTTCGGGGTTGGATAAAATCTCTTTACTTTTTCTGTGAGACAAATGACGTAGAAGAGAAGTGACGACCTAAAATCGCCGCTCAAACCAGTGACTTTGTAGTTGCCGATTTTATTTTAAGAACCATGAAGAAAAATCCTGAAATGCCTTGGTCCGAACTGTATGGCGAATTGAAAAGTCGCTATAGCGCCACTATGGATAACTCCATGGCCACCAATCAGTTGCGCCATATGCGACAAGGGAAAAATCAAACTCTTGTCTCATATGCTGAGCAACTGCTTGATCTCGCAAAAGACGCCTTTGATCAGGAGATTGATAACCCCACCATCCAGAAAAACCTCTCAGATTACTTTTGTGATGGGTTGTATGACAACGATGTTTGGATGAAACTAATCCGTCGCATGCCCAAGACGCTAGAAAACGCTGTTAGTCAAGCATTATTTGAAAATGCCGCGAAAATAAAATTTCGCGCCCACTCTGAAGCCGCCAAAGGAAAAGAGCCCTTTGGGAAGGCTTTTGACCGACAATATGAAGAATATGAACGCTATCGGGACCCTGTATTTCGCGACCCCGTGGACGAACAGGAAGAACCTGTAGATCTCCCTTTGGAGATGAGAGATGAAACTCCCATGGACATAGGTGTGGCGCGCCGATGCCATAAGGTTAATATATTAACGAAAAACTATAGTGGAGGTTATTCGCAACCTCCATATCAGAATCAGAACAAAAATCAGTACAATAGTCAATACCGAAATAGGGGAGGACAAAATTACAACAGATATCAGAAACTGACATGATTTTCACGACCGGTTTGCAATCGTTGTAACCGCGTTGGTCACGTGAAATGTGATTGCCGCGTTAACTTGACCAAGCAAGTGAGAACACTTGATATTCAGCCAGCAGGTGAAAGGTCACCAGGGGCGACCTTTTGCTGCTTTCACTGTGGGAAGCCAAACCACTTCGCTCAAATGGAAATCACCAGGGAGACATGAAAATTAATGTACAAAATGAATGTATGAATATGTGTAAAAATAAAATTGTAAATAATAAGACAGGTGGAAATACGGGTAATAAAATATGTAATATAAAGCCAAGTACTCAGTCTCAAACAAGGGGAACTGAAAATGATTCTCCTCCAGTGAAAAATAAAAGCATTCAATGCACAAGGTGTGGTCAGACCACACATAATAGGAAAAATTGTACAGTAAAATTCACAACCATTCCTCTGACTGGTAGGCCTAAGAAACTCAAGGCCAACTCACAAAATGGCTGCCCTGCAAAGGACAGTCAGCATGCAAAATGTACTTCACAAACTTGTTTCAGCTATCAGACCACCAGTGGTCTGGAAGTAAAAGTATACAGGACTGGAATAACTCAGGTAGCTACTGACACTATGGTGAATGTGGCTAATAGCCAATTGGCCCATGGCGGAGGTGTTGCCAGAGCTATAGCTCTTGGAGCTGGTCCAGCCCTTGAACAAGAATGTCAACAATATATTCAACAGCACGGAAATCTTCCAGTAGGTGAGAATATATGACTACCACTTGTGGAATGTTGTCTTGTTTAAAAGTGATACATGCTGTGGGACCACGCTGGAATGATTACAGTGATAAAAATAAATGTCTCAATGTCTTATACAGTACTGTACAGAAAGTATTGCAGGTATGTGACAACAAAAATTTTGTAAATATAGCTATCCCACTAATTAGTAGCGGGATATATGGTGTACCTAAACAGAAGTGTGCAGATGCTTATGTGAGAGTTTTACAAAACTTCACTCCTAAACAATTAAAAGAGATACACATTGTAGATGTAGACCCTGATATTAGGATTTATATGAAAAATGCTTATGAAAATCAAACTATGAAAAAGTCTTGTGATTATAATCAACCAGGTAAGCAGGGTTGTATTGAAATAAATCAGCAGAAACAGGAAGTAATTGAATCAGGAAATAAGAATCCAAGAATAAGGAGCCAAGAGAAATCACTTGGGAAAAACCCAAAACTACAAAACAGGAAAAACCCAAAGGGAAGTAATTGGAAAAACCCATGTCAACAGGAAGTGAAACACTCTATGGAAACCAAGGGAAATAACTTAGTAAACAATGATGATTACCCAAATGGGGAACAACAGCAACAAAAACTTAGAAATTCTCAACCGGAAACAGTAACCATAAATTATGGGGCTGCTTCTTTGAATAGTGTCTTAGTGAACATCAAAGGACATTGAGTACGTGCCTTATTAGATACAGGGGCACAGACAAGTTGTATTAGTACAAAATTTTGGAAAAATCTTAAACATCGACCAAAATTAGTTGGTGATAAAAATTCTTTGCCTCGCATTGCAGGTATTACTGGGAATGACACTCTCCCTCGAGGAAAAGTTAGACTTGAATTTTATATTCAGGGAATTTATCAGGTGCATGAGTTCTTAGTAATGAATGAATTGAATCGAAGCATGTTATTAGGAATGGATTGGATTAGGGGCAATCGAGTTAATTTATATTGGGAATTTCATAAATTAAGATTAGATGGTCATTATGTACCCATTGTTCAAGATATACAGGTGAGTTGTCTTACTCGACTGATCAACCAAGTGGAACTTAAACCACAGTCCACTTGTTTGTGTAGAGCAAAAGCTTCCGGTGCCAAATCTGTCGTTGACACAAAATACTTAGAACATCATGGACTGACTAAAGGTCACGTGGCTGAACAGCCTGGCCTCTTAGTTAGTAATAGTATAGTAACTAATGGAAATGAAACCATACCTGTACTGTTGGTAAACAGTACCAATAAACATTACACCTTAAAGAGGGGATGTTTGATTGGAAAACTTGAGCCAATAGAACAGGAAGAAAAAGTCTTAGAAATTAATCAGATCTTAACTCAAAATACACCTGAAGACCAGATCACAGATGATGACATACAGGTGCCTGAAGACAAACGGCACCTGTTGATGCCAGTCATCAATAATAATAAAGACTTGTTTGCAAAAACTGATAAAGAATTAACCCAGACAGATACAGTTAAGATGCGCATCGACACAGGTGATGCGCCACCAATAAAAAGTAGGGCATATAGAGTTCCATTACTTAAGAGAAAAATTATGGATGAAGCACTTGAAGAAATGCTTCAGTTTGGAATTATCCAAAGATCAAATAGTGCATGGAGTTTTCCATGCTTGCTCGTAGACAAGAAAGATGGCTCGAAACGCTTCTGCGTTGATTTCCGCAAGCTCAATGAAGTCACGAAAGTTACGAACTGGCCGCTTCCATTAATTGACGACATCTTTACTTTATTGAATGGATGTCAATACTTCACCACTCTTGATATGAAGTCAGGTTACTGGCAAGTCAAGATGGATGAAGAAGACAGACCTAAAATGGCCTTTGTTTGCCACAAGGGCCTTTATGAGTTCAATGTGATGGCCTTTGGTCTCGTTAATGCGCCCTCTGTGTATCAATCACTCATGACAAGCATCTTGGAAGGTCTAGAGGATTTTTCTCTGGCCTACCTTGACGATATTTTGATTTTCAGTTGTGACATAAAATCTCATATTGACCACATTAAACAAGTGTTTGGTCGACTAAGAAAACATAAATTGAAGCTAAAAGCTAAGAAGTGTTCCTTCTTTCAATCTGAAACATCTTATCTTGGTTTTGTAATTAGTAAAGATGGAATTAAACCTGAGACTTCGAAGGTTGAGGTTATTCGAAAATTAAGTCTGCCAAAAACGGTGACAGAAGTGAGATCTTTTATGGGCATGACCTCATACTACCGCAGATTCATTCCTCGGTTCAGCAAAATTGCTCAACCACTATTAGAACTGACAAAGAAATATGCAAGATTTCATTGGCGAGACACACATCAAAAAGCCTTTCAGGAGTTGAAAGATCGTTTAACTCAAGTTGCTCATTTGTCATATCCAAATCCCAGAAAACCTTACGTGCTTTACACAGATGCCAGTGGCCGCTGTATCGGAGTGGTTTTGGCACAACCATGTGATGACAAAACACGTCAACTACCTGGAGAACCTGATGAAAAACCCATTGTCTTCCTATCTCATAAATTGGGAGAAACCCAACAGAAATGGTCGACATTTGAAAAAGAAGCTTTCGCTATCTCATATGCTTTGAACAAATTCAATAGCTACTTACAGGGAGCAGAGTTTGTTATTAAAACAGATCATGCCCCCTTGCAGTACTTGTTAAAAAGTCCGCAAAACAATGCCAAAGTACAACGCTGGGCATTGAAGATAGCTAGCTACAATTGTAAGATTGAATATTTACCAGGTAGAAAGAATACATGTGCTGACCTACTTTCTCGTTTACCTGAGGGAATCGTGAATGCTGACCCCGGGTACGAGATGGATAATGTGGAAAATCAGAAAGCATTACAAATTGGAATTATCAATAGTAACAAAACTGATCCTCAAAGATATGTACATGTCATCACAGATGAACCTCAGGTTCCGCCTGAGCCACAGGTGATTAACTACGAAGACTTGGATATGAAAATAGAGCAACAGAAAGATGAAAAGATTGTGGAAATCATTAAGAAATATCAAGGTAACAATACCCCTGCACACATTAGTAGTAGATACCTCATGATTGAGGGAGTCTTATATTACATTAGTACAGTTGACGATAACCCGCAGGTATGCTTGTGCATACCCGAACAATTACATGCAGATGTGTTGAAACAATACCATGACAAATTAGGTCACCTTGGCATAGACAAAGTATACAATAATATCAGTAGAAAATATTATTGGAAAGATTTATATAAACATATTTATAAACATGTAGAAAATTGTCTTGTGTGTCGAGCTCGTAACACCAGAGCTCACACTTTGCCATTGCAAGAGACTGATCGACCTCCATACCCTTTTGCTAAAATAGCATTGGATATGAGTGGTCCACACCCTGAGACTTTATCAGGAAACAAATACATTGTGATCTTCATAGATATTTATTCTGGCTGGCCTGAAGTGTTTCCAGTGCCTGATAAAAAGGCAGAAACAATTGCTAACTTGATAATAGATCAAATTTTTCCACGATTTGGATGTCCTTTAGAAATATTAACAGACAATGGTTCTGAAAATGTAAATGCAGTGATGAAATACTTAACTGATTATTTCAAGATACATCATGTGACCACCTCCTACTTCCATCCACAATCTAATGGGAAGGTGGAGAGGCTACATAGAACACTGAATGACATCTTAGCGAAACTAGCTCGAGAAGAATTAGAAACATGGGATTTATTCCTAAACCAAGCTATGGCAGCCATCAGGTTTAATGGCAGCGAATCTTCTGGATTCTCTCCATTTTATCTGGTGTATGGCAGAGATGTGGTTTTACCACTCGACAATATACTTAAACCTCGAGAAAAATATGTAGGTGAAGAACCTCATAAGATAGCCATTCAGGAACAACATAAAGCATTTAGAAAACAACAAGCTGCACAAAAGAAACGAGTATTAAAGCAACAAAGATTGCATGATATTACCGCAAAGGATATCACCTTTGAAGTAGGTGATTCTGTTTTATACTCCTTAGGTAGATCTAAAGGAAAATTAGAATCGAAATGGGATTACCCATTTCGAGTCATTGAGAGAACAGGTCCAGTGAGTTACAAGATACAAGATCAATTAACTCGCAGAATAATAAAGTGTCATGGAGAAAGACTTAGTAAAGCGCCTCAAGAATGGGAGGAGCCTCAGCCTGTCCAACCTGTCAGAGCGCGATGAATACAACGTTATGCTGCTCATCAGAACAGTCGACTACTGAAGATAATAGCAGTAGTGACAGTAATGAAAGTGACGATATGCAAGGGATTCAAGAAAAACACCCCTTAACGTCATTCATAAATGACAAGGACGAGAACATTCTTCTTCAGAAGAAGATGGTGTTCCTTTAGCAGAATTAAGATAACAAGTACAACAGGTACGAGATTACAAGAGACGTATGAAAGAGCTACGAGCTCCTTCAGCTGATCAACAACCATCAAGGTTCATTGCTGACGATCAAAATGATCAATTAAATGATTCAACAATGGCAGTTGATCAATTACAAATAACTGATGAAAAAGGCCAAATTAGTGAGCCTCAACCAAAACAACCAAGTAAAGATATAACTGAGATGATTTCTTGCATACAAGCTGTGTTAAGAGATCATAATAAGATTAAAGAACCAGGTGAGAAATTAGAATTAGGAGCGATTATGATACCTCCGACTACCTGGAGTACTAGTGATTAAATGTTACCACAAGACTAATGAGAACTATACGTAACACATAATGGCAGATGCCTCTCCTTAAGTATGAGAGAGATGAGAGAAAGTGTAAATGAGTAACAAAATTATATTGAGTTATGATTTGTTTGGAACGAAACTATAAGTACGATCTTGTCAGCCTCGCGAACTGACTGAGACTTCTTGTAGTTAGATTAACTTTCTGACCTTTCACACCCGGGAAGTAAATCGTCAGAGTGAAAGTAATTGAATCACGTATTACTCATTGCGCTAACTCTTGCTTCCTTTCTCATTGTAGGAGCAAGATGTTGCATTGGATGTTATTAGTTGGTCTTTTGACTACAATAATAGATGGACATACTATTATTAGAAACAATGTGATTTTTAAGAAAGTGAAAGAAGTAAATATGGTAACTAGTGATTGGAGTACAATGTTTGTTTATGAACTTCAGCCCTTTATACAATATGTGGGTAGACTTGATCGAAGTATGAAATATACCGATGGTTTGTATACTTCTACAACCACAGCTTTTCGACAAACTTTTGTAGAAGTAAATGGTGAAAACTCTACTCTTGCCGTTGCGTTAAGATCGATCATAACGGATATACACCAGGAGATCAGATACCTAAATAATCGTGTTACACGAGTAAAAGAGGATCTGAACAATTACCGCAGATTACATGGACATACAATCATCTCGTCTCGGAAGAGACGAGGTTTGTTCAACTTTGTAGGTGAAGGATTGAGTTTTCTCTTCGGAACTGTGTCCCAGTCAGATTTAAATGGGATAGCAGATAATTTAAGACGTCTAATGTATATGATTCAACATATTCAAAGACAAAGTTTAACCTTCATTAAGATGAATCATGAAGCGATTCTGAAAAATAGGGAATTTATGTTAAATATATCGCGCGGACTAATGCTATTTCAAGGCCGAGTAAATCAAGTAGTTCAGAATCATGAAGATCGAATACTATATCTTGAACATTTCACTCATGCTTATCATCAGCTTGAGTTTGTAATGGGTCGATTGGAATCAATGATAATCGCTGCAGAAACCACTCTAAGGGGATTACACGACCAAATGGATATCCTAGCCGATAAGAAGTTATCACCAAAAATAGTGGACCCCTCACTATTGACATCAGTATTAATGAGTATTAAAGTTCAATTAGATGATAAATCAATGTTGCCACTAGATCTGACGACAGAACTATGGCAATACTATCATTTGCTCATGACGGCTGCCATTTTTGATGACGATAAACTGGTGATCTTTATGAAGATCCCCTTACGTAATTCGAACCTGCAATTTGAAGTGTTCAAGGTGCAGGCTTTGCCTGTACCCTTTTTCTATGTAACCAAGAACGTGTCGCGAGTTGCAAATAAATTAGTAGCAATATATACCCTTGAATCTGACATATTAATTATTAATAAAGAAAGGACGAGGTATGTCCCAGAAATAGGACATGACCAATGTGTAGATAACAATAAGTTGTTTTGTCCTTTAGTAGGTGCCGTACCAACGATACATATGACGACAAGTTGTATGTTAGCCTTGTTTCTGAACATGAAATCAGAGATTCCAAAATTATGTCAAACGGAAGTTCGATTGAATATCGACCTCCCGTTCAGTACTAGAATCGATGAGGGAATGTGGTACATCACGACAGATGTCCCACTACGATTCTCAGTTACGTGTCCGAAATGAAGAAATCCAAAACCGAAACGGATTCTTCCGCCAATTGGAATTTTGGAATTAAAACCGTTATGTATGGCATCGAGCGGTCAATTAATGCTACCGAGTTATTTCCATAAAAGGGATAATTCTACTTTTCGGATTGTTACAAAGACGGTGTTACCAAATTTTTCATTGTTACAACAACAGATGTGGAAACCTGTCATCGAGAGAGTGAATATATCGACTTTTACGATACCGAAAGGAATAGAACACTTAGATGATTTACCCATGGATGACTTACTCCATGAACTTGACTCACTAAATTTACAAATGACGGAATCATTTGAAGTCCCTAAGTGGGCTTATGCTCTCGCGACTGTTGCGTTAATAATAGGACTATATCTGCTTTGGAAGTGCTATCGAACCGATAGACACAAACAGATATACAAATGGTTAAGAAACCGTAAAAAAAAGAAGACTTTTTCTGCTGTTGATGATAGTGAAATGTCTAATTTTGTATTTGCCGATGATGAAATCTATACTAGTATTGGACCTAGACCACAGCCTTCAGCTCCTGTTAATCCAACTGGAGCACAACAACAACAACCACAACAACCTCCTAAGAGTATCAGAGACATGATGAGAAAAGCTGTTCAAAACTTTAGACCTTCTCCTCAACCTAATAGGAAATCAATATATCCCCGTGTACAACATGATGTGGATTCTGCCAATGTCCACATAACTATGTTCGATATAGACAAAGAAACTGAAAAACAGTAGTTCACACACTGTGTGTTTTTGTTTCAGTGATCAGTGTACAAATGGCAGAATCTGATTCTAGTGTTGACAGTGGGATCGATGATTTCCCTGATTACCAGAGTTATTATAATGATCATAACAATTTATATGATGATGAAACTTCAAGTACAGTTAGTACTGGAACAGACAGTAATAGTACCGTTTCACGAGAACTTTTCCAAGACACTAATTCATCTAGTATGAACGTAAATATAAATAGCAATTCATCTGATAATTGTGTATCTGTATTGGCATCAATAGAAGCATCACCATCACCTTCTATAGCATCTTCCGACCTTTTGTCGACCCCTCCAAGTAGTGTTCAAACCCCTACTGACTCTATTTTACTATATACACCTGAACGACTTCCACCTTATTCGCCTACAGATACTGTGGAAACATTACTTCTTCCTCCAAGGTTAACTGTGAGAACCCATGATGCAATTATTCATCGAGACCCTGAGAACCAAGATGGACTCGGTGGATTTGTTTATGACATTACAGTAGGATCACATACTTCTTATAGTATGACCACACCCACGAGTGATTCTCTGCCTAGTGATTCTACCACTGTTCTGGACTCTGACGCAGCAGGGTCCGGTATCAGTGTGATACAGAACGAACTAGCGTGAGCTGATCTCGGTTTAGAAGTACACACTCCTCCTTTAAGTGATGTAGAAGCACGACAAGTTACTCCATTACCCACTAATGTTGTATTGCAGCCTATAGTTGATATTTGACCGAGATCGTGGGAGTGGGCAAGGAGCGAGTTTTTCGGGACACCTCGCCCATTGGCCTCTCCTCATGAATTTGATCAAGATATCATACGACCCAATACATATGAACAAGATTTTATGAAGGATACAGATCTCTTAGGTATTGAGGATGAATTTGGATGTCAATATTTTGATTTTGATTTGAATATACTATATATAGAGGTTGAGCGAGAGTTAATATATTATTATGACAGTGCTATTGATACTCATTTAACTTTTGCAAATAGGTCTAGATATTTAGTGATATACAATTGCCCTGATTTACAATATCCAAAAATAAATGAACAGGGTGAGATAAGTGGACCTCTGCGGTATTATAGTCACCGGGTGGCTACTACCAGCAGTGTACATCATAGATTTCACATGCCAAGAAATGTAGCAGAATTTACTCCCTTCTGTGCAAGATATCGTGACTATAGTCGTCGGAAACGAGCACGATATCACTCAGATGGACGACCGAGGAGTTTTCAACCCTTTGTTGTCTATCGACAGTACCACCCAGATTATGTTGGACATTTCACAGGGTCAATGTTTGACTATCGAACAGGCCCAAATACCGTGTATCGGCATTATCAGTTGCCAACACAAAATGAAAACCTTCAGAGTGAAGATTGAGAAATGCATTATTATTATTATTATAAGCAGAAATATAAGCAGAAAAGTCTAACCAGACTATACACAAAGTGTATATATAAGTACATAAGATTTTCATGAATCTGGTTTCCCAATTTACGTATAACCCTTGATTGGAAACCTGATACATGACGATCACGGGTCGTCTGTGTTTGTCTTGATTAATAGTCAAAATTCTTACAAGGAGTTAGTAATTCTGTTATAACAGTGTAACAAATTTATTATAAATTCGGAGTTCCTGGAGTGTATTAGATAAGTTACACACAGGACTCCAGTAATCAAGGTATACAAATTTGAAAGTTGGTGAAAAGAGTGTTGATTGAGTGCACCAAGTTGCAGACGAACCCAGGGGAGCGTGTTATTCAAGTGTAAATTTTAGTGTAAAATATAACATAATTCTATTTTACATAGTGGTTACTTTTAAGTATTAGTCTTATACTTTATTTTATTGATTACTTTGCTTGTTAGAATGGCTTCAGTAAATACATTGGAATTTGAAGAGTTTGCGGAGGAGCAGGCGATGTTTTATTTGCATAGACGTGAGGCCTTCCAGCATGCAGTTTCTTCTTGTAATGCCTTCCGATTATTTTTTCTGAAGGATTTATGGAGTCGTCGCCGTGTAAGGTTCATTCGTTTATGGAACATGAGACATTACAATCCTGCCACTGGTCAAATAGAGATAATACAACATCAGATTTGCTATTGTTTTTATCTCTCAGAGGAAAGAAAGGTAATTTTACCCCATCTTCTGTATCTCCCGGAGTTACCAATAGTAGTTGAACCCCATGAGGTCACTGGTCCTGGTCCTGACGAAGTCATTCATTATTTTAATGACCCCTGTTGGAATGGCCAGTATTATGACCATCGACAGAATCAGTTGGACGCGGAATTGAACCTGATAGTCGATCCTGGCTTGGTTCGACTGTTCAGAAGTCATGAGATCTTCCCTGGTAGTACATATGCCGCTAGTGAAGATACTGATGATTCATATGGATACTATCAGCACAGAAACCAACCTGCGCGATTCTTTCCCCCAGGTTACGTACGAATAACTTATGATTTGGAGAAACAACAAAAACAATATCGTCTCCTTCGTGAAGCTCTAATCCAACACGAAGGAAGACGATTAGAATGATTTAGTGTTTGAAATCAAATTATCAGATATAATGAAATAGGGGAGGTACAGACTTATTATCTGGGTCTTGGAGACCCTTGCTGTATTTGTTTAATGGAAATTTCCCAAACTTGGCAGGATTTATTTATGTGTGGCCAATGCAAACAGCAAGTCCACTACTCCTGTGGTCTTGCATGGGCCAGGTCAAAAGCAGGTGCACATGAGCAAGCTGCTTGCCTGCACTGCCGTGCACCCATGAAATGGGGCATTGGCAACGAGCCTAAGCTTCCCGTACCACCTGAAATGGATCCTCATGTGTTTTAATTACAGAATTTGAGAAGACGACTCCCTACAGCTGCGCGCCATTGGGCACTGTTGTCATCCTTGGACGTCCTCGATATAATTTCTTATTTCTTAATCGCTAAAACGAAAGAAAGTACTTAAATAAAAGTAAAGATTAATTCAAAATTATATAGTGACATACTAGACGTGAATCCTAGTTTCGTCACTATCGACAACAGAATTAAAAACTAATGAAGAACCATTAACGGGGAAAGTAGAATTGTTCATACGGCACAGCTGCAGCATAGTGTAATATAGTTTTTGGATTTCAAATTATCATTTATAATCAGTTGGGTATATTCAGTCACGTTTATTTTGTTTTAGATTTAATTATTGCACTTGGTATATTGAATTGTTTACAGTTTTTTCACAGTCGATATAAGTTTCAGTTAAGTGTAGAATTAAAGTATTTAATCTTTGAACTCAATGAAGAATGGCCACTGCTTATGCATACCATATAGTTAACTCAACTTCGGAAGATTTTCTTCCAGAGCAATTAGAGTACTGGACACAGAGATTCCGCATCTCTGTCCCCATGATCTTTCAACTGGAACTTCCGCTTTTCAGCGTAAAATCCGTGTATGGGATGTGGTACAGTTAAATGAAGTCACCGGTCACCTAGAATTGATTAGAACTCAAGTCTTGTACCGGTATTGTCTCCATACAACGGAAGTAGGACGAGAACTCGTGATGCCTCACATAGTGGTAATCGAACATGATGCCCAATTAGCGACTCCTCTGGAGGCAGCACGGTCAAGCCGTACAAGTGTCATTCATTATTGGAATGACCAACGGTGGGACGAAACATATTATGATCAACGAATCCCTTATGAATCGGAGAATGGGATTGATACATTCATCACATCTACTCCAGTCCATCCATTTCACCCTAGTGAATTTAGCCAAATCTCCCTACCTGAATTACCCCACGAATATCGGATGATAATTGGTGAAACATTCCATCATGTGCAGGTGGAACATACCTATGAATGGGAAAGTGCACAATATAGTTATCAAGTCTTGCAATCCACGCTTGAATTGTATGCAGGCCTTAGAATCTTTCAAGCCAGACACAATTTAGTTGATGGAGATGGGAGACAATGTGCGATATGCTTGTTGGACATCATTGGGCCCCATGCAGCATATCGTTGTCCTCGCTGTACTCAAATAGTGCATCTCTACTGTGGGTTAACTTGGATGCAGCAAAAGCAAAGTTGTCCTCTGTGTTGTTTTAACCTCCTATGGGGAACCCCTTTAAAGAATCATAGCTTTGATTATACGGCCTTCTATTACCAATTTTTCCCCACCAATCGTATAATGTAGGAAACCTAGAAACATACGGTATTGTTACAGGTGTCAGTTAAATTTATTTTTGTTTAATGTAATTCCTTTGAGAAAAGGTGATTCCTATTGTCTGGAGGCATTCCGGTATAGTCAATTGGTAACACATAGAATCCATGTAGCACATTTCTTTTCCCCTAAATTGGTAGTGTCTGATCCTGGTCACGCATCCCTGTCACGATGTTCTGACCATGATGATGTTTATACATCCTGGTCACCACATGTGATTGGTCATCCTGATTCCATGGGTCAGATATGGGTCGGGTCATCCTGGTCATAAATTCTGGAATTCATCTGATCCAGACTCGAGCTCCGATAAATTTACCGGACCTCGCATCTTGGTTGGGAGGATTGTAATGAAATGCCCTCCATGGAGCGCGTCAGGTTAATATCATTGCACTTGGGAGTCTCAGTTCCCTAAGTGTTAATCAGAGTGGCCAAGTCCTACTTGGTAATAATTCTCTGTTGAGTAAACTTTAATCAGTATAAATACTGTTCTAAGGCACAGTTATGTAATTTTATGAATATTCCTAGTTTATTCGAATTGCATAACATCAGTGCAACTGCCCTACAAGTTCTCTGCACACTTGGTACAGAAGTGGAGCACGAGACACAAAACTAGACAATAGTCTGACCTATAGTAACCTTACTAAGGTGTTTTCGACAGAATTTGATATTATGATTGGCATATTCAGCTAGTATAAGCCTAACCTATGATAACCCCATCAGAATGTTTTTGGCAGATTTTAGCATTGTATACTGACCCGGCCTAACCTCAACACACCCAGTATCACTTTCAGCTCTGCAAATTGTGCAAGATAGCACATTCAATTGGTGTCAATAGCGGTGTTGAAATTATAACCACCAATATGCCAGCGTCCCTTTGAATGCGAGAATGCATACTATTAGCACAGGATACCCACAGGATGCCCTACTATCCCAGAATGGAAGTGGGGGGTTAAGAAATACCTCTCCGCCATCTTGGGGTATAAGTGGTGTTCTGTGGTGTTTTATGACGTCAATTGGAATAAGATATGCACGAGTATGCACGAACCAAACTGTATATAAACCGACGGAAACACCCGAATTGTCACTTCTCTCTTGGTCTTTCAACACGCCAGAAGTCACTCTCCTACTTTCGTGGAAGAATGCTGCCAGGCCAGACAACAGTTCCAGACACAGGACGTGATGAGAGCGATGCGATAGTTTCGACTTAGTCTCATTTCATATCTGCTATATTTTATAAATTTACCAGAGAGAATATTTCTTGTCAGTTTAAATTGTAGGAATTTTACTTAGGGTTTTGAATAAAAGTAGAAAACTGTAAGTAACTTTTATGTGTTTTGAATTCACCCTTCCGCTGCGGCTGCAGTATCAAGAATTGTTGCAGACTCCATAGAAACTGGTTGCCTCCTTGATTGAACATTTGAATTGTCCTGTGGCCACTTGCCACGATTGAAGTCCTAACCCAAATCCACTAGACGATCAATTTTTCTGGGGTACTTAACCCTGCTATGCCACATATATACAGAAAGTTTTTTAAATTTAATTTTCTTTTAATGTGAAATTTTTTGTAAAAGTTTTTTTTTCTCTTTATATATATATATATATACAAAAAGTTTAAATTTTAAATTTTAATTTTCTTTATTTTTTGTTGTATTAATTAAATTTTTTCCACATTATATGAATTATTGCAAATAACAATATATATTTTTGAATTTTGTGTTTTTGTTTTAAATAATAATTTTTGTAAAAAAAAAGTTTTTTTCTTTCTATATATATACAGAACGTTTTTTAAATTTAATTTTCTTTAATGTGAAATTTTTTGTAAAAGTTTTGTTTTTCCCTCTACAATATGTAGAGAGAAAAAAAATAAAATTTTAATTTCCTTTATTTCTTTATCGTATTAATTCAATTTTTTTCCATGTAAAGGAAAATGAAAACCGATTAATCTCACAAAATTTTTTTTTTTTTGAGGGGAATTAAAATACATATATATAAAGAATATTTTAAAAACTTTTACAAAAAAAAAAATTCAAAATATATTCTTACAAATAAAGCAAACAAATAAAAAAAAAAATGGAAAATTTAGATAAGTATACTGTACCCCGGTTAAACGAGATTTGTAAAGAATTAAAAATTCCAAATTTCCGAAATTATAGAACCAAATCAAAAAAAATTAAAGCCATACAGGAGTATCATTCGTGAGGCGATGGAAAGAAAATCGAAAGATTGAAAGTGAAGAAACTTAAACAGACTCGAATTGCAAAAAATAAGCCGATGGCAGTAACACCCAATGATAGAAAATGAAACACAGTAGTGGTGCAGCATGATGACAAACTTAGAGAGATCATAAGCAAGGAGTTATATAGTTTGCTCGATGAAAAGGCAAACAAAATATCGATAGCAACAATGTCAAAAAACGTTTCAGTTGCGAACAATGAGAAGAAAAAAATGGTAAAGGGAAACGAAATGTCAATAGCAACGACATCAAAAAATGTTCCGGTTGTGAAAAATGAGAAGAAAAAGGTGGCAAAGGGAATCAAAATGCCGACGTCTAAAAAAAAATGTTCCGGTTACGAAAAATAAGAAGACGACCAAATAAAAAGCCGTCAAAGAACTGCAAGTTTAAAAAAAAAAAATAAAAAAAAACGAAAACGAGTGATGCAGTCCAGAATCGAGACGAACAATATATATTGAACGAAATTCAACGAGCAATCAATGAAGGGAAAGGAGAAGAATGTGTAGGACAAATCATCATGAAAGCAATCCAATCGAATCCCATAGAATGGGAGAGTGTGATCAAAGGCATTTTAAAAACTTTTGATGTGGTTCCATCATTCAAGAAAGTTGATCTGAAATTGTTCATGGCATGGGTGAAGAGAAAAGTATTTGTTTCGCGAACACATGGACGTGGGACTAAAAATTGCGATGATACTCCATTGCACGATGAATAAAATCGACGTGAACTCCGACGAGAACATCATGAGAGATGCATATTTCAGATCTGGCGTCCAACCCTTATTTTGAGGCTCAGATTTATCGGACGTTTTCGAAACGATGAAAGACAAGATGTTAATGTCTCTCGCGAATTATCAACATAGAGGTAGTAATTGGACGTTTGAAGAGGTGCTGAATCTCGAAATTTATGTGACCAAATATGATTCACTGAAAGAGTCTTCCTACGTGGAATTACCATGTTTCTTAGCTAAAAAACAGGCCGTGGTTGACGTGAGAAATAAAGATAATCAGTGTTTTAAATCGGCAGTTTTATACCCTGTCGAAATGCACTCTGATAGCGTTTCTCGTTACCAGCTGGCTTGTAAAAATCTCGATTGGACCGGAGTGACTTTTCCAACACCGTTAAAAGACATCAGACATTTCGAAGCTCAAAATTCCACCATAGCGGTGAATGTCTTGGGATACAATGAGGAAAAATGAATGATCTATCCTCTCAGAAGACTTTGTATCTCGGAAGAGAAAAGACAATTATTTTATTATTGATTTTGAATGGTGACAATTGTCATTATTGTTGGGTTAAAAATCCGAGCCGATTACTGTGGAGCCAGAGTGGTAAACATAAAGAAAAGATATGTTTATGTTATAACTGCATGAATGCATTTCGCAGCGAAAAATCTTTAGCGAAACATTGGGAATATTGCAACGAAAATCAAGGCATCGCTGTCGAAATGCCCAAACCCAACAACATCATGAACTTTTGTGATCACAATAGAAGGTTAAAAGTACCATTCATTGTGTACGACGATTTCGAATGCTTCACCATGAAAATGAGTTCCTGCCAACTCTAACGCTCTTCGAAGTTACATCGAAAGATATCAAAAACACATGCCTTCGGGCTATTGCATTTATGTGAAATACTCTTTCGACTCGCAACACGACATGGATCCCTTCACCTGCATGAAACAGTGTGAAGATGACGACGTGGTTCAAAGGTTCGTGGAAGAGTTAGAATCGAAAATTCAAATTTTATACGACAAATTCAAAACTCTGGCGAAAATGATCATCACGCGAGAGCAGCAGGATGAAAATAACAGAACCACTGAATGTCACATATGCAGACAATCGTTCGATGAGAATTCGCAGGAAAATAAGAAGGTCAGAGACCACAATCATTACACGGGTCAGTATCGTGGTCCGGCCCACAGCAAGTGTAAATTAAGATATCAAGACGCCATTTTCTATCTGGTGATATTTCACAATCTCTCGGGTTACGACAGTCATCTGTTCGTGAAAAATCTCAGCACCTCCCACAAAGAATTAAATTGCATCACGAACAGTGAAGAAAGATACATTTCCTTCATAAAATGGAAGGTCATGGAGAAGAAAAGAGTAATCGATGGAGAGACATTGGAAGAAGAAACGAAATCCATTCCTAGAGCCATACGTTTCATCAACAGTTTTAAATTAATGTCGACCAGTCTGGAAAAAATTAGTCGATAACATGAGCAAGGATAAATTTAAAATCACGAGCAAACACTTCAGAGAACGAGTAAACGTTATGTTGAGGAAAGGAGTCTACCCTTACGATTACAAGAACGATCTAAAGAGATTTGACGACACCGCACTACCTTCGAAACAAGAGTTTTATTCGAAATGATATGAATCCGACATTTCCAATGAGGATTACAAACATGCTGAAAACGTGTGGAAATCGTTCGATATGAAAACCATGAGAGATTATCACGGTCTCTATCTGAAGACTGACGTTCTGCTCCTGGCAGACGTGTTCGAAAATTTTAGAGACGTCTGTCATCGAAATTACGATCTGGATCTGGCTTGGTATTTCACCGCACCCGGCCTGGCATGGGACGCTCTGTTCAAGACCACCAAAGTCCAATTGGAATTATTATCTGACGTGGATATGTTGCTCATGTTCGAAAAGACCACGAGAGGTGGCATCTCAATGATCTCCCACATATATTCTGAAGCCAACAATCCCTACATGAAAGAAGGTTTTGATTCAGAATGTTTGAATAAATACATACAGTATTGGGACGCTAATAATCTGTAGGGTTGGGCCATGAGTCATCCTTTACCGATTGGAAATTTCAAATGGGTGATGGAACCAGAAGAGATGCAAAAATGGAGAGACTATCCTTGCATTTTGGAAGTCGATTTGAACTATCTGGAAAAGTTACACCACCTGCACAATGATTATCTGCTGGCTCCCAAATGAATGGAACCAGCCGAAGGAGACGACGAAAAACTCATTCTGAATTTATTTAACAAACGTAAGTACATCGTCTACAGCGAGAATTTGAACAATACATCGATCACGGGATGAAATTACTTGACATACATCACATCATTCGATTCGACAAAGAGCCTTGGATGAAAAAATACATCGATCTCAACACGAATCTCAGAATTCGAGATGAGAACGATTTCGAAAAAGATTTCTTCAAACTTATGAACAACTGCGTGTATACGGTAAATTGATGAAAAACATCAGGAAGAGAACTGACATTCGACTCGTCACGTCCAAGAAAAGAGCTAAAAAATTAGTGGCAAAACCCAATTACAGACACCGAACCATATTCAACGAAAATCTAGTGGCCGTTCACATGCAAAAGATGCACCTGATGTTCGACAAACCTATTATCTAGGACCGATCATCTTAGATATTAGCAAGCGATTGGTGTACGAGTTTCACTATGATTATGCCAAACGGAAATTCGGCGAGAAAGCCAAACTACTGTTCACCGACACGGACAGTTTGGTTTACGAGATAGAAACAAAAGATGTCTACCGAGATATATCTCTGGACGTGGCCACGTGGTTCAAAACGAGCAATTATCCCATCGATCACCCATCCAACATTCAATCGAATGACAACAAGAAGGCGTTGGGTAAATTTAAGGATGAGAGCGGCGGTAAACAAATCGTCGAATTCGTGGGTTTGAGACCTAAACTGTATGCTTATCGCCTAGAAGATGAAGAGATCAAGAAGTGCAAAGGAGTTAAGGCATGCATGATGAAGAAAAACATCTCTTTCCGAGAGTATAAAGATTGTCTGTTCAGAAGTGGACCGGTGTACAAGACTATGAAATCAATTTGAAGTGACAATCACGACGTGTATAGCGAAATAGTCAACAAGATTTCACTGACGGCCGACAACGATAAGAGATTCATGTTAAGGATGATAGGATTCCAGAAAATCAAGAGGAATTAGATGAATTCAAGATTATGGAAGTCGATAGAGACATCATGAGATTTAGTTTAAAAAGAAAAAGAAAGAAAAAATTACGTCATTTAGTGAATTATAATAAAATAAATAAATAAAAAAAACCACACATTTATGAATAAGAAAATATGGATATCAGTGGAAGGTGTCATCTTATCTAACGAACCCCTATCCAACATCGATCTGTCGAATGCGGCGAAGACCTTGAAAATCAAAGATTTTTGAGGCGTGTTTTCTAGAGATGCCTTGCCAAAGAGAAGACCTTGATGACGACAATTGGAATGCAGAATTTTAAATCTGGACAATTTATCGGGTGAAGGCACTTACTGGGCGTCGTGGTTCAATAACGAGAAGAAGAAGAATTATTATTTTGACAGCTACGGAATCTCACTGCCAAAAGAAATAAAGAACTATTTCAATGAAATTACAACACGGAATGAGTGCAATCGCCGGATCAAGTGTTTTGTGGTCACCTGTGTCTCTACATTCTCAAGAGATGGTCGGAAGAAGATCGGTTTCAAGACATTCTCAACGATTTACATTAGAGAGAGATTTTATTTTTTTATAGTAGAAATAAAGGTAAAAAATTATTTAAAAAAAAAACTTAATCGAATAAAACAAAAATAAAATAAGTGAAAAAATAATTCATTTTTAAAAAACTGTGCTGAAATATATTTTTTAAAACAAAAACCTCAAAACAACATGCCAGTCGATAAATTTGGTAGGAGTGACGACGGAAGTCGACCCAAAAAGAAGAGGAAGATGCTCGAAGTTGGAGACGGTTACGACGTTGCCAACTTGGATGCACGTTACGTTTGGAGATACAAACCTCGAGAGGAACATTTGAACATGAACGATAACAAGCTCTACAATCTTCCTGAGCCAATAGATCTCGCAGATGTGGCGACTAAAAAATACGTCGACAGGGGGAACATGGATTTCGAACGAATCATGCTAGATAATTACATGGATAAAGCCATGACTGACGATCTCAATCTGAAATCCAAATGTTTGGTGAACATCGCGAATCCCATAGATTCCACCGATGTCGTGACCAAGAAATACGTGGACGACACTCACGCGCTATTCAGCGAACAACTGAGAGGTAGATACATTCAGAAAACGATGCAATCGAAATTGAATGCTAATTCTAACAAGATAATGAACGTGGCCACTCCGACGAATCCCAAGGACGTGGCTACCAAACACTACGTAGACCTGGAACAGAGAAAGTTTGGCAGACGAGAAATGAAATCGGATCTGAATGTGGGATTCAACAAGATATTGAATCTGTCGAAGATCGACGATGCGGATAAGGACTCCGACGTGGTCAACAAGGGCTATGTGGATTCCACCATGATACAATCTCAAGAATATATAGAATCGCAAGTGGACGATCTCTACCTGAACAAACAATCCAGCGGAACCATGGTGGGCGGCATCAACATGAACGGTCAGAATTTATTCAGTCTCGATCACGATCCCGAATTCGATTCCAGTGCGGTCAGCAGGCAGTATGTGGACGACAACTCAGTCTGGAGAAAGGGCGACATCATGGAAGGTAAATTAGACATGGGTGGACATGCGCTCACGAATCTGCCGGATCCCATGCACATGTCGGACGTCTGCACCCTGATTTCGGTGGTGGAGAAAGTCAAACACGCTAGGCAATTGATCACCGTGTGGGCCGAAGGGAGCTGCGCATTAGAGGAGGGAAAAGCCGAATGGTTTTTCGGAAATGGAGATAGCAGATCGCAACACAGTCAGGTGGGATATCCCATGCCGTTGGGAGGCGAAATCATTTAAATGGTTCTAGCTTCCACGGATTTGAATAACAGAGTGGTCGTCAACCTCATGGTGAACGGAGTAGAGAGCGATAGGAGATACATTATCAAAAAGACTGAGAATCGACACTCGAACGTTAGCACATTTGGCACGCCTCTCAAAGTGAATGCTGGAGACAGGATTAATTTCGTTGTGAAAACCAATAATTCCGAAGCTGCCACTTCTGTGGTGAGACTACTGATCGAACTAGATCCTCTGAACAAACGGTGAATGTGTGGAAATAATTAATTAAAAAATAATGAGTAATTATTAAAAACAATAAACAAAAAAAAATAAAAGGTAATGAGATTTAGAAAGATTCTCAATCTCTCTAGATCTCATTACTTTTTTATTTTTTTGTTTGTTTTAATACGTTATCTCTTATAATGTTTCATCGCGTGAAATTGGATCACCTACCTCGAAACACGCGTTGACATCTATTTTAGCATTCCGGAGAGCTTTTATAAATTCTTGAAAAGCAGTTGGTCCTCTATATGTCAATGTGTCTAAAAGTTTTCTGGTCTTATCTTCTATCAAAATTTTACTTTCGATTTTGCATCTCATATAATCGGTCAATATCAAAGGTTCTGTTCCAACTAAAGTGTCTAGAATTATTGCTAGCAAATCTTGCGAAATATTTTTAATCAAACCACATCTGTTTCTTCTCAAGCATTCTCTTTCTTTATCATTCATTTTTGTAATTATTTTTGTAATTTTTATTTATATATTTTTTATTCTTTCTTTTTTTTTTCTTCACACACACACGTCTCTCATCGAACGATCGACATCTTATTTCCATCCGATTGGAATTGTAATTCTCTATCCAACAGGACCAGGGCAAAGGCCTCGGTTTTTCTTGGCACGTTCTTGTCGACCTGCATCTTGATCTGAATGTCTAAGACGCTACTCTTGAGTCGTTCGCTCTGTTTACTAACGTCGAATATGAACATGGGATACATCGACTTGTATTCACCAGGAGATATATTAGGGTTGCTCATCAATTCGTCCAGACTGTGATACTTCTTTCTAAAATCCGCGGCGTCGCCTTGCAGTCTGGAGAAATCGTTCTTATCGAACGACACGTTGTAATCGATTGCTGGATATCTCGTGACGTTCAGAAACACTTGCATGTTTCTCAAATTGCAGTGATCCAACAGCGACACATTCTTTTCTTGAGACCCATCCCTGTCAGTCTGAAACACGATCACGATGAAACGCGGTCTCTCGGAAGCAGATTTCACAGTCAATCTCCAATCGAAGTGATTTGTGGAGAACGGAATGCTAGCCGTGTCACACTGTCTCATTCTAAATCCCATGTGTAATTTACTCTTGGATTCTATGATCTTGTAGAGACGCATTTTTCCATGGTTGAAGGCTGCACGTCCGGAACGAACCACAATATCTTGTGTAGAGTTAACTTAGCTGTGGCGGTCGCGGAGAGTCTCACTATTGCATCATCGTCTCCCTTTCGAATCAACGTCAGATTGTGTTTGAATCCATACATGATCTTGTTGTAATCATCCGCGAATCCGAGGATGTGTTTCAAAGGTATCCTGAACGAAAACGTTCCTTTGGGTTTGGACGTCATGACGACGTAGTTGAATATCGCGGCAGCGCCGGTGCTAGCAGGACCGATGGTGTCTTTCACCCACAACTGATTAAGTCCCCTGGATTTCGAAAAGTCATCCGGATACGTCAAGAGTCCGAACATCGTGGTGGCCTGACCGGGATGAAACACGGATTCTATCTCTTGTCCAGATAGCAAGTATTTTATATTACTGAATAGATGCATGATGCCATTATTGGCGAGAGTTACCGTGTCGCTGTCGGCGTATTCAGTCCCATCTTCCTTGGTGAGACGTCACTGTACTACTATGTAACTCTCGCTAGGATGAACAAATAGATCTTGGTTTTCGACGTTGATTCTTATCTCTCCCGCATTGTTTAAACTCGTTCCAATTATCGGTTCATATTCGTGAACCACATATTCCTCAATGCTTTTGTCTTTCAGTATGCCTTGTGCGATACCTAGTATATTTACCATTTTTGAAGGCTTTGGTTTTTTTTGTTTATTAATTCGTTTGCTTTTTTTCTAAAAATAGTTTTAATTATTTTTTATTACTATTATTTTTTTTTCCTTTATATATGTGTGTGTAAACAAGAAAATGTTAAAAGAGAGTAAATATATATTTTTTTATTAAAACTTGCAATTGTTTTTCGTGAAACTTTCCGATGATCTCTTCACCATCGAAAGCTTTGATTTCGTAAGTCACCGGATCGGTGTGAAATATTCTGATTATCACGAAGATTTCCGTGGTCAATCGAGGAGTGTAACCCTTTTCGAAGAGCTTCTTATAAGAGTAGATTCTCACTTGATCGCAAATTTCGGCTGTCTAGACTCCTTCCTGATCTTGCGTAGACCTGTTTTTCGTTTCGTGGATCGCTAGCTTCCGCAGGAGTCATCTTGATCGATCTGTATCATGTGTTGTTGTAATCTTCAACCAGACCGTTCAGAGCATATATGTATTTCTTGGTCGAATTCGCCGTGAAGTACCTGTGCATTTTTTCCTTCATCATTCGATTCCAACATTCCACGATGCTGGCTTTCTCTTCATTTTCGATCGAGTAGAGGTCGACCAACTGACGAACGTCCTTGTTGTAGAATTCCTTCCCCTTGTCCACACACAATTTATTCGGTTTTCGAGAAGACGAGCCGAACACGCTCTTCAGAGCCTCGGCGATGCAAGGTCCTGATTTATTCTTCAAGGCTCCGATCCAATCATATTTGGAAAACACGTCGATGACCATCAATAGATATTTGACGCCCTCGTTCCACCTCGAAAACAATCTCATGTCGACCATTTCGGCGGACCAAATATCATCTACACCCTTCACGAACACCTTTCTCTTTCGAAATTAATGCACGATGGGCTTGTGTAACTCCTCAGCCAATTCGCTCATCAATAATCGCTTCTTCTTCTTTTCCGAGATGCTTTTTTTTAACACACAATCCGAATCGACGTTTCATACCGATTACTTTGCCGACCAGCGAACGTTCGAACTTCTCTCTCCTGGTCGGATTCGATATGTCTCTCAATTTCGCCAACATGTTTTTATCACAAACGTCATTGTGAGTCTCGGTGTCGGGATGTCTAGCGTAGCACAGATCGTGATCGTACACAGCCGCGTCCACCCTATTCACAGGTTTGCTCCAAGATTTAGGAGTCAGATCGGCGTTGAGTCTCTTGTTCAATTTCGTTCCGGGTCCTGTGAAACTGTGACCTGGCAGATGCATTTCGAAAGGTAGATTATTGATCATTTTATTCACAATGCCCTCGCCTTTCGTCATTTTTTTGGACGAATTGAGTCTTGATCAAACCACAGACCTTGCAAATTCCGTGAAGCATCTGTCTGTCGCTTTTAGTACGTACTTCTCGAGAATTACCCGTCTCACTAACTCTCTTACACTTTACGCAATACATTTTTTTTTAGGGTTATTTAAATAATTTCGTATTTTTTATTTTTTTTTATATATAAATTCAATATTTTTTTAAAAAAAAATTCTATTCTTATTATATATATATATATATATATATATATATATATATATATATATATTATTTCAATCGCTGCTCTTGAGTTCTATAAATTACCGACTTCCTCCCTGACCTCTTTCCTCCCCCTTTCCACAAGAGAATCCTTCATATCTTCCTTGATGATCTGACGAGTCTTGATTCTCACGGCTTCTTTCATGGCATTGTATTTTGTTTTCTCGCTCAATACCGTGAAGTATTCTCTGTCCGATATCCTACCGTCTTTCAATGCCATCGAGATCATTTCGGATATCATGTCGATCTTAGAGTCGGCCAAGACGCGAATCTTTTCGTGTTTCCTAGCCTTCAGATATAATTTCCTACTCAAAAAGTTTCCGACCATGCTAAACAATCCGGTGGCGAGAGCCACTCCTTCTATGGTCAACACGATCGGAAGGCCAGCCGCAGTCGACAACAATCCGATGCCGGCCGCGTGTAAACCCATGGAAATCGTGATGAGTGTCGTGTCGACCGCTTTGACGAATTTCATGAGGCGCGAATACTTCTTCTTGAGAGAACGATGAAAGTCTCTCGCTCAAGTCAGATACAATTGAATTGAACAATTTGATCGATGCGATACCTCTCTCCTCTTTCTTTTTCTTCTAGCGACGACATCGTTGGCAAAACGTTGTTAGGCTTCTCATTCTCGTCGTCATCTAACGACAGATACAATTTATTTCTGGTTCTCATTTGTTTTTGTGTGTGTTTTTTTTTCTTTCTAATATTAGATAAAATTTACGCGTGTATTTATTTTTATTTTCTATTCTCTCTTATTTATAAGCAATAATTTCAAGATGCATCCCCTGTCTTCTAAAGGCAGACTTCCACGCGCCAATTTCATTTCTTCTGAACCGGTGGGCTTGTCTCGCCCGCTACAGAAGATTAATCTCCCCCAAAGCTCGATCACGTCGTCGATTCGAATGCATTCGAACGCTGGTTCGAAATACTTGACGACCATATCTTCCCTTTCCATCGTCAGACATGAATGATCCTCATGATCGAAGTCTAGATGATCCCGACACCAGACGCATCGTTCTAACAAGAGACGACCTAGTTGATCGTTCACGCAGAATGTGCAGGCTCTCATCAGCATGTTTAAAAGAAACTTTGCTCTCATAATCTGGGAATCGTTCATGATTTACATATATTTTTATTATCTATTTGATTCGATATTTATTTTTTAATAATTGTTTATTTATATTTTTTTTCTCCTATATATATATCAATCACTTTTTATTTCCTCTTGTGAATCTCGTGATTCTCAGTATTACAATTTACCTCAAAACTCATAACGATTTATTTTTTCATCTGTTCCCTCCACTAGTTCCTCCGCGATCGATCTTACCGCCGTCTAGACCACGATTACAAACCTAGAGAGAAAATTTCCCTCCATTCTAATTTTTCGACATTTCTTAATTTTTATATTTTGTTGTCCTGGAATCCCCACAAGTTGGTCATCGCGTCCTAGACGGTTCGATCGACCTCCTGGTCTGGAATCCCCAATCGGTTTTGTCGATCGGATCGCACCCACCACCGTCTAGAACGCGATCGCGAACGTGGGTGGTCCCATATACCCAAACGCATTTTTATGGTGGTCCCGAATCCCCAAAGCGTTTTCCGGCGTTCGTCAACGATCGATCGAAACGTCTGACCCGCGATGGGGAACGGTAAGAAGATTTTAGGTCGATTTCTTCGATTTTCGTAGATTTTTAGTAGATTTTCCTACCGCGTGAATTGTGCTGAATTCGCACTCGTTCGCCAACGGCTGATTGAAACACCCAGACCACGATAAGCTACTTGTGGCGATACGGGACCAGATGTACAAAAACGTGTTTTTACATTCGTGTACATTTTAACACTGAAGTCTATGGGTACATGTACGTGTACGTGTTCATGTACGTGCACAAGAGAAAAAAGTGGCCCCGTATCCCCTGATTATACCTACTACTACCCAATTCTACATAATACTACCCCGCACTACCCAATACTATTCAAAAATGAATCTGTATCTGGACGTAATTCCCACTGAGTGTTAACCTTTCCAGTAATCTTGTGGACGAAACGACGAAGACCATCTTTCATTGAATGACATCTCTAGATTTATTCCGCAATCTCAATAATATCTAGTTGTCTTTTTTGTTTGTTTTTTTCTGTTTGTTTTTCTTCCATCGTTTTCCTTGCGAAAAGAGATACTTGTTGGAAAAAGGTGAGCACGATTCTCGATTCTGTAAACAGATGAACGACAGCATTAAAAGAGAACAAAGGTGGTTCTACAGAATACTGAAATAGCACAAGGTGAGTTTTGGGAAAGTAATGGGAAGTATTGTGCAAGCTGGCTAGCACTAGGCAGTAATCCCAGTATGATGTAGTATTTGGTAAGTACTGGGCTGCTTGGGAAGGCATTTGTGCCATTTGATAAGTACTGGGTTGTGTGAGGTAGTATTGGTTAAGTATTGTGTTGTTTTGGTTGTGTATTGGGTAAGTATTAGGTACACTCTAAAATCAATTGGGTTAACAATCAACCCAAAATCAACTGGGTTGAGTGAATATGAACCTAATTAGGTTCATGTTCACGCAACGCAATTGATTTGGGTTAATTTTTAACAAATGAGTTTAGAGTGTAGTATTGGGTAGAATGGGGGTAGTATTGGGTAGTATTGTGTAAATGGACGAGCCGGACAAATGCACGTATTAATTACATCCCAATTTTCTGAACGAGTTGTAAGTTGGGATTATTATGATCTCCGATGAGTCTGGAGGTGGGATGGGGAAATCTCACCCGAGGGGCAAGATATTTGAGAAACGAACAATTTCATCGGAAAGATCGTACAAAAGTTAGGTTTATACCATAGGTATGTACTAAAAAAATAATTTGTAACACTGTCCGTTAAGGGGTTAATGAATTTGCGCGTGTCAAACTCTAATGTAAAGGGTATTGTGAGATTATTGATCGATCGATAAATTCGCGCAGTGATATTATTAAATCTGCAGAGAAACATGGGGTTGAAACAAATCAAGTTTAATATTTGAATAATAATTAAATATTGAGTCTATATCAACAAGGAACAGATAAATAGGTAATAAACGATCACAATTTAAGAAGCGTTTGAACGTTTGTGAACACTAATTCATTAGAACTATTTAGAACGTCATTTATTTACAATTGTTCAGACGAAGATGAAATAGTTCCGGCGACCTAATAAAATATGCAAATGAGTATGTCACGTGGGGTGGGTGGGATAGAAATATCCCACCCTGCTGTCTCACCCGGGATTCGCATATGTTTCACGTATGGTGTGTGGGGGGGGGGGGGGGGATTAATCACCTTCAGTTATTGTTAGAATGAAATTTAAATCTGTTTTTTAATTTTGTTTTTCTCTTTTTACGACGGTTCACATTTATTTAAATCGAAAAGGTAATACACGCTCTTCTCGTCGAGCTCGTTCCAACGAAGAGCTATGAGGAATCGCGGCGTTTCAGTGGTTATAGCATTGGACTTCAAACCGAAAGATCCACGGTTTGATCCTCGCCAGGAGTAACTGCGTTGTGCCCTTGGGCAAGACACTTAATCCTGATTGCCCACGTAAGGGCACGGTGGCGCTGTGTATTAACGCATACTGCACATCGATGGTGCACTTGTCTTTAACCAATGCTAACTCTGCTTGTGTGGGGTTAGTTCGTTAGGGAGTCTGACAGTTTCTCGTCGGTGCTCAGTGGTTTTCTTGGGGTACACCGACTTTCTCCACCCGTAAAGTGTCGTTAAACCCCAATACATAAATAAATAACGAGGAACTATGAGCTGTGTCTTTTAGGCAAAAATGAAATTTTTCAGTTGTTCAATAATTTTTGTACAACCTTTCAAGTGTCGTCACTCAAGATATGACAAGAACTGAGAGCATAAATATAACTACAGGACACTTTGTACCCAGGAATCACTGGGAACAGTGGAACATTGTAATAAAGGCAAATTTTTTCATCAACCAAGAACAACGTCATCCAATCGTGTTTTTAAAAGATCAATAGCGTCTATTGAACTTCGATTCGAGATTCCATTTAATTTGGCATTCTTTTCCTGCCCAGTATTTCAAGTCGAGTCATCGATTCTAACCGAAAATTGTGATTCGAGTGCCCTACCCCCATATTCAAATCAGTGGCCCATTAGTTGACATCTTGGTACTGCTTCTTCAGTTTTCGTACAGTCACAGAAACTTTACATTGGGCCTAAAAAAGGTTAAAAATGTGTTTCTCGGGCCCTCTCACATGGTCCTTTTGGCTGCCTCTTGCTCTCTTTTTATAACCAATGCAAACTTAAATAAATCAAAATTAAATGGTTTATGTCTGTTGTTTTACCCAAGTTAATAAAATTGCTAAATTTGTTCATTGAATGCAACAAGGCTTCCCAATGCTTTGGCATTGCAAAGCCTTCTTGGACTCAAGGGATGAAATACACCACTACCCATGCTATTCTTTAAATTATGAGGCTTAAAACATAAAACAAACCAAGAAAATGAACTTTTGATGGCAAAGAAATAAATACAAAAATAAAAAGTCAAATAAAAAATCGCACGCCCAAATTCAATTTTACAATATTTTGGTCCGAGGAACAGAGATCTACTTTGTGGGGCATTGTGTGTATTTTTGTGATAATAAGTACCACAGCTATGCCATTTTTAACTAGGTTTCGGGTTTGTTCAATAACTCGGTCTTCGGATTTTAAATTGTGGATATCAACCTCATAAATACACACATCTAACCATTTTATTGTGCTCGGGTAATATAAAACATATCATTTGTACCATGATTACCTATTCTACTGCATATGAAAAGCCTATGACATAAATTTTAGCTTCACACATCAACCGTGATGAACACGCCAGCAATGGGATTTCAATAGTAAAAATTTACACCTTCAGTAGAACTACATCCACTTTGACCTTTGGTGACGTCGACCCGAATGCAAACTTGTCTTAATTTATAGCATGTCGTCTCGCGAAGAGTGAAATGGAAGTGGCAATTATTTATTACGTTTTTAAATGGGGTTACCTCATTAGATGCCAAAGATTAACAAACATGCATTGTCTCATGTTAATAAAGCATACATAACTCGAAATAGTATGTTATTAAAGCGAAAAAGGCTCAGTTTCTGTCTTCATTTCGTTTCGGCGATAAAATTGACAGCGGAAGCACCGTCCACCGATGCTCGTGTAAACAAAAACAGATTCGCTCGTATGTACGTCTGGTGCTCAGTAAAATCGAGAAAAATAATAGCGACTTTTAATAATCTGACGATCATGGTATAAATAAAATATACCCAAAGTAGCTTGGTGTACCAAATGTTCACCACTCGTGGTGAAGTGGTGTTAACCGCGCACCGAAGGCTCGCGGTTAACACCACTTCACCATTCGTGGTGAACATTTGCAACACCAAGCTACTATGGGTATATTCTATATTTGTTTATTTCTGTTGGTGGTGCAAATAGTGACTGATTTTGAGGTAAAAGTCAGCTCAGTAATTTTGTCAAAAATCATTCTTTTCGGTTGTTTGTAACCTGAAGGTTTCCAATTTTCAATAAGTCGAAACCGACTTACTAAATCGGTAAACGGCATGGCTCTACCACGTAATTTAGAGCTCGTTCCAGTGAGGGATCATAAGCTATGTCATGAGCCCTAAAAAGGTAAAAAATAATTATTCAACAAATACCCTTTACATGTGTCGTCTGCTAATCGTCTTCGGTAAAAGTTTTAAACATTTCTGTGATGCAATATGCAACTTTATGACTTCATCATACATCGTTTCAGAGAGTGATGTGCATGCCATAGTGAAATATTGATTGGCTCTCACAAAAGTCTTCAGTTCTCAAATGACGGCTGATAATGCCAATGCATGTATTGATTATTTTATTAACAGCACCTATCGATTGATACCCGGTCAAAATAGCAACGAGTGATTCAAAACAATTCAAGCATCTGAAATCGGTGTATCGCCTCTTTAGCTTTGTTATTTTACCGATATTGATATGGAATATTTCCGCACTGCAGGCCTTATTTTACATATATTGACTGGTGACAACAGGGTCATTGTAAGTACATAAAATATTTTTAATAAATTGTCATTTAAGCAAGATGAAATGTTTCATTTGTGGTAATTAATTGGAAATAAGTAGGGGTGGGTTGTGATTCGAAATCGGTCGTGGACATTTTCCTCTCTGAGCCAACGGACTATTGTGACGCTCCGTCACAAACTGACTCATGGGGGATGCCAAAATAACATTAAAATATGTATATCTCTGACCGAGGGTGAGAGGAGGGAGGCTTCCATTAGACGAGATCGGGGGGTAAATAGAAAATGTTCTTTTAAATCAGGCTTTCGGGGATAACATTATCTCCTTCAACCCCAAGTTTCCAAAAGGCTTCTGTATAAAAACCTCCACTACAACTCACCGAATCTATTTTGTATTTTTAGGAGGGGTCAATCATTATATGATTCTACAGCCCTGCAGAGTTTAGGATTAAATTATTCCTTATTCGTCTTAACTCTTTGCTGTCAAGGTGACGGAAGAAAGGGCGTGGGAGGGTGGTGACCGCTCTTGCCTTCAACCAGACCCAAGGGGCAAGTGTGCCCTCATAGTATTTGGCAGATTCTTATACAACCACACATAATACGGTGCCAAAAAGGAGGGATCGTGACACGGTGATAAAAAGTACCAAATCTGCTGGAGAGATAAAGCATACGATTGAAAAATTTCACACTCCAAAGCAAAGATGCGTCACCGGAAGTGACTCTGGGGACTTCTTTTTTAAATAAATGATTTTAACAAAAATGAACTAAACAGTTCCTTTGTTTTTTGAATTTGATAAATGGATAAATGATAAATGTTCTATTAAGGAGCAATTAAGTCATTCAACGAAGTTGAATGGACTTTGGGGATCGTTTGCCTTTTTTCTCTTTTTTTCGTTTTTGATCAGCATACTACGGACACATTTTTAAAGCTATAGAGACCAAATTTGGTACACTTATTAACGGTGACTTCTAGTTATACAATTATGCATTCGTTTCTGGTATCTTACTCTGAATAATCAATCATCATTCCCTATCTTTTGATATCAACTTCTCTATCAGACCTCACTCTTTAAAATTTTGGATATATTATCTCCATCAAAAACCATATCTAAAATAGTGGTACCGTCATGAGAAATTATCAACGGTTACAGCCGAATTTCCGCGTGACGTTGTTGGCAGGCGTAACCAAAAATTAAATATCGGCCGATTTGAAAAAAAAAAACGGGAGGTGGCTGTTTTATGTTTTTCGATTTATCGTCATTTTTGACGTTTTTACGTCACTTCCAAATTTAACCTATTTGCATTAAAAACGCTGGTTTTGTAATTCACATATGTCCCTATTTATAAACGATACGGGTGAGAAACTCAACATTCTGTTTTCTGGTTATTTGAAATTGTGCGATTTTATATTTTTATTTCAAATTTACGCACCTGATGCTAGCGGTGCGATTTACCATCTTTTTCTATACCTTTTATTTTCAACTTCATTTTTAACCTCAGCCTTCCGAAATTTTTGGAATATAATCTATACAAATAAACATATCAAAAAATGTCGAGCCGTTCCAGGATATTTTAACTGTTATGGCCCAAAGCTGAGGTGACGTCATAGTGGTCATAAAACCAAAAATTAAAATGCGTCGAATTTTAAATTTTTTTTAGCATGTTGTAGAGCTCAAACAATTAGGCGATACCTGTTTTTTATCTTTTATTTGGCGGTAATTTGAGGTTTTTACATCACTTAAAAATTTAGCCTATTTTTAACATCTAATATTCAAAAAAGTAGGGGATATTTGATAAAAGTGAGATATCTGAAGAAGTATATTTATATTTTCATCAAAAAGACAGTTGTTGCATTGTACTGTGACATATGGTGAACGCTTTCTGCGATAGAGGGGTGTCTGACAAGCACACATTCCACGCACTGAGCTGTAGAAGACATGAACGGTCATTCAAAGAATTTACCACATTCAGTCCAAGTCCTCAACACCTTGTAAATCCTCCTCGAGGCAAGCGCGGATCAGACGTGGCATACTCCTCACCAAACGTCCAATATCAGCTTACCTGGTGTTATTCTATTCTTCCTGCAGTGCAGCGGCGAGTTCCTGGACATTGGTATGGGGTTGTTGGCGTTATCGTAGGCGCCTGCCAAGCACATCGCGGACGTGCACGATTGGTGAAAGGTATGGACTTAGTGCTGGCCAAGGCAGTGTAGTGATGTTCTGCTCCTGGGGGAATTCTGTAGCGACACGGGCCATGTGTGCTTTTGCATTGTTATCTTGGAAAATGAATCGACTGCCGTGACGTGCTGCTAACATGTTGTCACGGTAGTACTGCCGTGTGGCACGCCCTTGGATGACATGTAATGTTGTTCTGCTTGTCATGGTTATGCCTCCCACCACCAAAACGATCGTGCTGCCTAACGGTTACGTCATGGTATAGTTCGTTTCACCGCCCCCACACTCTGTTTCGCCTGTTATGGATGTCGATAGTGAACCTCGATTCAACGGAAAGCATGACGTTGCTCCACCGACGATTGTCCCAGCGCTGTCGTGCTTCAAACTAATTACGCCTTGCTACGATGTGACGTTCAGTCAAACGCGGAATTATTCAGGGTCGTCGAGCGTACAAATTCCAGCTGTGTGAGCGATTTCAGATATTCTGACTCGCACATCTGTCGCTCGGTGCAGCTGCTATCCAATTTCTGAGGCACTTTGATGGCGGTTACGTAATGCTGTGGTTCGGATGAAATGATCCTGGTTAGCAGTTGTTTCCTTGGACGACCTGACCAATATTGCCTGTCTGACGGTAGCGTGACCACAACCTGCTAATCACCAATTCGGTAACGTTGAGAATTTGAGCCACTGCAGTCTATCTGTTGCCAGCTTCCAACATGCCAACGGCACGTAAACGTTCGTCACGTGTCAGTCTTCGCATACCTCAAAAGTTAGTTTCGTCCAGAAACTATTGATGAACAAGTTTATACCAAGAAAATAACGACGAGACCTCCGAAAAAGTCCATCCAGCACAAATGAAAATTTCAAAACGTACCCCAAAAACATTAATGCGGCGCTCGTGCGAAAAACCTGCACAAAGTTTTCATGGGCCGGTGCCATTAATGATTCACACTAAACTTGGTAACATACTGATGTGTCCAATCACGCGTATCCAATACCATTTTCCGAAAATATCAACATCAGTTTGGATATCCCCTACTTTTTTTAATATATTACTCAAAGTTTGCTAAACTGTCATAAAGCGTTTTTCAACCGGGATGTTACTTGCCGAATAAATATAGTAAGAACTTTTACGATCAACATTTATTTACACAATAACAAGATTCCAGTGTAGAACAAAACATGGCTCGCGCCGAAGTCGGATATTCCATACTACGGGTGTACTGGCTACTAATTCGTACAGAGCTGGAAACCAAAACTGCCGTCGTGTCTTTTCACAAACATTATATACATACACATATTACATAATTGGTTATGGGCAATCTAGTCTAATATTACTTATTATTTGTGATGGCATTGTCGAATTGATAAATGGAATTAGCCCAAGGCTATTACATGGAAGGCTGATTAGAAGGACATGATGTAACGTTATCTACATATAGCAAGTCACACATGTGGTCAAGTTTGTAGTTGTCAGTAACTGATAAGTTTCACAGATATTAACCCTGTGATAATCTCCTCCGGCCTGAAAAATTTGTGCCTCCTGGCACAAAGATACTGATGTGACAGTTTTTGATCATCAAAAAGGAAAACGACATTAAATTTAAGGGAATTGTTACTAGGTTACGTCTATACCACAGGACTGCATGAACTCTCGATGTAATCTTTGTAAAATGTCTAGTGGCAAAGTCTCAGCGGCTATTGTTTGTTCTTCCTTGTTATTGTACTGGACCCTGTAGAATAAAACTCCATCCGTCAGTGAAGGTTGAACTATGTGGCTTATTTCTTCCGCGCATAAAGAATCTTCTCTATTGGAAGCTTTATTAGGCCTTGCTTCCTGTTGAATGGTACTAGCGTCGCATAGAAGGATTTGACTTTTATTGTCTTTCACTCTGTCTTCTTTCAAATTTGCGTTTTGTGTGAAAGAGTGCATTCCGCGAACCTTATGAGGGTAGTCACGGATGTACTGTGCCGCCACCTCATCTAAAACATCTTCATGAACCCAAGTGTTCTTATTTGGAGGAAGGTTTTCCCATTTTATTAAATAGTGGTGGCCATGAAATGTCTCTTTATATTTTAGAACCTTTTCTGTAATTCTTTTCGATTTCACTTTATATGACACTTCACACATTTGGATTTTTGAATCAACAAGATTGTCATTATTTGATGTTTGAATTTCAGCATCGACAGAAGTAGTGTTACACTGAATAAATTTACTGGAGGTCTGGGGCCGCACGTTAACACTAAAGTCAGTTTTGCTATTGCTAAATGTTTGTGTACTCACGGTTGAACTCCTGCTTAAATCCTTAATTGAAGCCGAGTTTACACTTTCAACTTTCCGATGTTCTGGAATAACGTCACGTGTTTTGCTGTTTACCGTTGTTGCAGTCTGTTTCCGTTTGTTTTCAACGAATTCCTCCATCCTTCTCTTGTCTCTTGCAAGTTTCGCACAGGATTTCTTCTTCGGCTGATTCTTCTTCCATGTCAGGAGCAAACTGGTTTCTTTATCTTCTACCTTCATGTTCCATGACAACTTCAAGCCTTCCAGTTCAAGGCTCTTCAGCATCTGTTGGACGGTACACGGTATAATGTGGTACATGGTGACAGAAAGTCTCTTCTTGTTTTCTAGGCCAAGCTAAAAAGTCGGCCTGCCAGGATTCTCGCACCAATTGTCATAAAGCGTTTTTCAACCGGGATGTTACTTGCCGAATAAATATAGTAAGAACTTTTACGATCAACATTTATTTACACAATAACAAGATTCCAGTGTAGAACGAACAAAACATGGCTCGCGCCGAAGTCGGATATTCCATACTACGGGTGTACTGGCTACTAATTCGTACAGAGCTGGAAACCAAAACTGCCGTCGTGTCTTTTCACAAACATTATATACATACACATATTACATAATTGGTTATGGGCAATCTAGTCTAATATTACTTATTATTTGTGATGGCATTGTCGAATTGATAAATGGAATTAGCCCAAGGCTATTACATGGAAGGCTGATTAGAAGGACCTGATGTAACGTTATCTACATATAGCAAGTCACACATGTGGTCAAGTTTGTAGTTGTCAGTAACTGATAAGTTTCACAGATATTAACCCTGTGATAAAACACCACATATTTGACACATTATTGTGAAATTTTCTTAAGACACATTTGCGATATTTGTGGTGGATATGATTGAGGAAAGAATTGAGATGGTCCCCAATGTTTACATTAGCTCTCTTGACAAGCAGACTTTTCGTGACAGTCATAGAAAGCATGTACCCCTTGATTTTCATGATGTTTTCGTATACCGTCTACATGTACATGAGATGTGTAGGGTATTCACTCTTCATTTCAACACAAACCCTTGTGATTTAATGATTGAATATGGCGAATGCAAATGTAAGAAGACATTTGTCTGAAGCAGAGATGTGGTGGGCTGTAGGGATGGTGGAACACGGGGCTACCCATCGTCAGGTTGGTGAAGCCCATGGCTGCACCATACGATGATCACCAGCGCCTGGGCAAGATTTCAGCAGTATGGCACACCAGTCAGACGACATGGTGGTGGCAGAGACGGGGCACCATCTGCAGCTGAAGACCGGTTTTTGATCATTCAGGCCCGTAGGAACCGCTTTGACACAGCAACCCAGCTTCGCAGTGACCTTCAGAATGCATCCGGGGTAAATGTTTCGACGCAGACTATCCGGGCAAGGTTGCACGGAGGTGATCTCCGATCGAGAAGACAATGTATTCGCATTCAGCTGTCCAAGAACTACCACCAGGCATGATATGAATGGGCCATGCATCGCGTTGGGTGGACCATTTTTACACATGAGTCAAGGTCAAGGTACTGCCTAGACAACGCAGATAGGCGTTCTAGGGTATGGAGAAGACCAGGAGAGCGATTCCATGCAGCCAACATTGCTGAGCATGACCGCTATGATGGAGGGTCAATAATGGTCTGTGGCGGTATCAGCTGGGATGGACTACAGAGCTCTGTGTCCTTGGCCGTGTCACATTGACTGCACAGCGGTATAATGATGAGATCCTGGATGCCCACGCCAGATGTATGCAGGTGCAGTGGGTGATAGATTCATTCTGATGGACGATAATGCCCGTCCTCATGTTGCTCATGCTGTCCGGGAGTACCGACAAAGGGGGGGGGGGATTGAGCGTATGGACCTGCCAGCAAGACCCTCTGACCTCAGTCCAATCGAACATATCTGGAATGAGTTGTAGCTTGCAATTTCAGCCCGTCCAGTTAAGCCAAGAAGTGTCCAGTAGCTTGGTGCCATGTGGTCCAAGAATGGAACAACATCCCACAAAGGTCCACCAGGAACCTGATTGATAGCATGAGACGGCGTTGTCAAGCTGTAATTAACAATAATGGGTCTCATACTCGATGTTGAACCCATATCAGTTCGCTCCATCAACTTTTTGGCAAATCTGAAAAATTTCCTCTTTTCCAATGATATCCATTTTCCATGGTTATCGTATTAAAAAGCTAAAAAATAATGTCAAACACAAACAAAATCTCACTTTCTGTGCTTAAATCGTTAAAGATATAATTAAATATAAAATATAAACATTTTTTGTAACAATATTTCAACTAAAACTTAAAACAGGTAGTTGGATATATTTGGTGCTTAGCAAACTTTGACTAGTATATAGTATATTTCATTAGAAACCTTACCTTCTGATTTACATAGCTCCCTATTTATATATGATACAGCCAGGAAACTCCACAATCTGTTTTCTGGTTATTTGAAATTGTGCGATTTTATATTTTAATTTCAAATTTACGCACCCGATTCCAACAATGCCGATTTAACGCCTCTTTCTATACCTTTTGTTTTCAATTTCATTTTTAGCCTCAGCCTTCCGAAACTTGGAGAATATAATCTACGTAAAAAGTCATATCTAAAATGTCGTGCCGTCCTTGGCAATTCCAACCTGTAATGGTCGAACTCTGAAGTGACGTCATAGGGGTCATAGTGTAAAAAATTAAAATGCATCGGATTTTTATGAAATTTTAATATGTTGTGCAGTTGATAAAATAGGACATAGCTGTTTTTAAGTTTTTCCATTCACCGCCATTTTTTAGTGTTTTTACCTCTCATCATAGTATATGCTATTTTGGTCATATTTCATCAAAAACGAGCGATGACATACGTCTTATGGAGCGTTTAAGTGCGTTAAGAGTGACAGCTACCCTCCCCTCGTTATTGGGCGCTGGGGCGTTGGTCGTGCTTCGTTGAATGACTTCTGGAAATTCGCTTTGAGATTTCTAAACTCTCTAGTTTTACATATATATATTTTATTATATATAATGCAGAAAATATACTTTTAACATAAAAAACAAGAGACCGGAATAACCTATTTTTTTACATATTATTTTTGCTTACATATTATGCGCATTTATTGGGTTCTTTATGATTGTAAATTATTTTATGAATAATACAAATTCATCTTGATTAACAATAATGAAAAGTCTAAAATTATAGCGTACATGTACATAAAATAGCAGAAACGGGCAAATGCCCTGATAGCAAAATGACTGAAAATGCCATTTGGTGGCTATTTCCATATACCTCCAGAAGCATAGTGTGTATAAAATTCCCCCGGTGGAGGAGAGTGTTAGAGGTCATTGATAGTGTAAAGACTATCAAAAGAAAATTGCAAAAGTTTTAAAATACTTAAAATAAACATTTTTCAGAAGACTCGAGATCAATAAATCTTTGGGACTATTTTTAAAAAAATTCTGAAATATTTCCCAAAACAATCATAAGGTATGTACGAATTTCAGCCCCACTTTTTGTTTGGGTCAATGTTATTGCTTTAAAAGATCACTATGGCATTGTGAATACCTTTGCGCAATATTTTCGGTGAATATGCCTGAAATGCTTCATAAATTATTGCGTTTGTTGTGTTGGGGAGGGAAAATATTGATCAGCAATATTTTGATGACGGCCATTTTGGATTTGAAAATGGATATCAGAAAATTAACAGAAAATAAACAGACTGTTTTCAAAATAATTACACTAAGTGGTTATTTAAAAAAGATTTCATTAACACTACAACATAAAAACGGAAAATTAGACTTCTATTAGCTCTGCATGTTCATCGACAATATGCACAGCTACTATATGCGATCATTTGGTTTATGACGTCACAATACCATGATACGGTGAAATGATTTTGGAGAATATTTTTAAAATCTGCGCCAATACCAACACATATGCAAATCTTGTAACAAAAACACTAACACACTGTCCCAACAGTCATCTATTGCTATAGAGCCATCTGGAGAAATTCCACGAAATTGCCTGTTGGTACCCCGCAGCAGTTGGGGAACGATCCATTTAACGGCACTCATATTACAATACGGCTCCATATATTAATGTTCATTTGCTAAAACATTTATGGAGGAGGCTCCCGGGACCCAACTACCGAGAGGGTTAAAAACTTACACTCTCTTGCGCTTTTCCCTGTCATTCATCTCATCCACTTACCCTTTTTGCTTCTACATCCTGTTTGCTTTTAATGTACATCAACCGACAATTTTTATCTGAAACAAATTACAATTATGTATTCTTTCACATGTTAATCTCGATTGTCCCACTTTCGGATTTTAGTTGGATGTATCTACTCTCCCACTTTTGGGTTTGAAAATAGTTATGGTCGTTATCATAAAATGAAAACAAACTCACCGCTGCTTATCGATCATGATTAAAACAACTAGCAGTATTTTTATGAGTGTTCACTTCTCGTGATTAGCAAGTGTGATAGTGAATCTGGAAGGCTGGTACAACAAAATAAAATAAAAAATACGAACCGCACAGCCAAACTTTTTCCATTTAATTTACCACCTCAAAGAAATCCAGGCCTACAAGGAAGTCACGCAAATGTAGCTTAGTGCAGGTGGACCCCTTCCAGAAAAAAGGAGGAGATAACAAAACATTCATGGCAGATAACAGGTCCCGAAACAGAGCTTCCCCTGAGTTACAATGTGTTCTATGTGCCTACTGGCACGCACATAGAACACATTGGAGCTCACGGAACGAGAGGTTGTTGAATGGCGAAAGAAAACATAACAGAATATGCGTCTGCTTTCAACATGCATTTAAATTTAATAATAAGTCACTGTTTTGATGTACAAAAATATCTTATAAATTGGTCAGTGTTTTGATGAACAAAAATATCTAGCAAAGTTTATCGATGCTGTATAACAAATACCAACATACGCAAGTACGATGAAAAAAGCCACATAGTAAATCAAGAGTGGGTTCTGAAAGAAAGTTCCCGGAACGTGGAACTGGCGATCAATGGTGCGCAGTGGCGGATCTAGAATTCTGGGATGGGGGAGGGGCGCTAATTACAATAATGGGCCATGGTCTGAAGCTACGAGTTGGGGCGAGTTTGAGAGGGAAATGTCCCAATCTCGTCGGTGCGGTCTGGGGAGGGAAGCGTCTCCGGAGAAAATCTGGAAAAATAAAAGGTCAATATGGCCATCCGGTGGCTTCTTCGTATGAGCTACAGATGTGTCCACAGAGTACGGCATTAATACCATGTTCCCTGGTATCGGTGTTTTGAAATACATTTGAGTTACAAAAATAGGGTAGTGAGTGCCTGGTGCGCCCCGTATCCTCCCATGATGTTCGTAGGACTCTGCATGTGCTGCACACAATATGTACTAACACATAAGCACATTCGATGAACAAACAAAATCTATACCCATAGTCAGAACCTAGATAAAATTCTGTGAAGGGATTCGAGTGTCACTTCTTCGTGGTAGATCTTGAGACAGTGTCGACTGCCAACAGCGAAACTAACCATAAAACTAATAGTATAAACCAATCACAGGACTACTAGCTGCATAGATGATAGTACTGGAAGTAGACCAGAACTACAGGTTACAGGCAAGACGCAATAGTGGTAGAAGTAACGATCTTTGGGTCGTTATCATCGGTCAGCAGTAACAAAAGTAGCAGCAGTAAAAGTTGTGATAATGATAGGGTCAGGAGCCAATACTATAAAACTTTTACAGTTGTATTTTCTAGTTACGACTTTAAATGCGCTGCAATGAACCATTAGCATTTTCAAAGGTTTGGCAATTTGCCAAATGGCAAATTGCCATATCTTTTAAAATACTAATGATTCATTTTGATGAGTTGTATTAATAAGTAGAAAATACAATTCTAGAAAATGCAATTTTAAATGTTTTATTGTATTGGTCCCAGGCTGGTTGTAGTAAGTGTATCAGATAATAGCTTGTACGGACAGTACCGTAAGGTACAGAGTAGAGACCGGTAGAAGTGGCCTTAAGTACCATGCTGTAGTGGTAGTATTTGCGCTGATCCGGATGGCGCAGCAGCAATATTACCTAGTAGTATACTGAAATTAGGGGATAACTATGTTGTATTTGATTATTTGGGGTCGTAAACGATGGTTTTACTGTCGCAAATTGAGTTTTGCCGGCGACGCGTTAGCGGAGCCGGTAAAACGGATATTTGCGACACAGTAAAACCGTCGTTTACGGCCCCAAACAATCAAATACAACATAGTTATCCCCATTCTAATATAATTCGGCTGAAAACTGAGATAGTATTTGATCTCCCAACTATAAAACACCGCCTTGTTGAAGACAACAATTTAAATCTAAAAATACAGCCTTCGTGACGTCATTTGGGAGTTCCGAACAAAATCACGAAATTTTTTTTACGCTACTACAAAACAAATAGTTCCAAACGTTTTAGTCATTTTATCACCAATAACAAAATATGTTTATATTTGTACTGACGACATTTATCATGTTTCAATGTTTGTGACAATCTGAAAACAAAATACGCCGGCTGCTTTCCCTGTTCAAAGTTTAGAGTTCACATTGTGATTTTGCAGTCTGAGTCGGGAAGCACTCGGGGATTTACCATTAAAGTTAAAAATATTGAGCTCTTTGATTGGAAGCCCTTGTTAAACCGTAATAATTACTTATGGTTACAGAACAATTGTTCATTTTAAACTGTTTCTGGGACGTCATGTCTGGTGGAACTGGGCTACTGGTAATGACATAACTTGCAAAACGAATAGTTCACCTCTCTCAGGCTCAGTGGTGAACGCGTTTCTGCAGTTGTACATGTTGGTGGCACGAACGCAGGTGACAAATTAGAAAATGAAAGGAGCGCTTGCACTTTAAGTCGATGTTATAACATCGCTAGCGGATCGGTCAGAAATTTTTGGCCTTGGACAATTAAAATTTTTATTGCCAGTTGTCCGAATTTTGGTTTTCTGTTTCGCACATAGCGTCCATAAATTCGTCACCAGACGAAAAATTGCTATTTATAAATTATCAGAATATCACTGACTGGTTCCACACGGTTGTCGTTAAGCCTGTCGCCGTGTCGGAATCAGTTTTTTTCAACTCTCATTTCATTACTCAGCAGTCTCTGCCAAACCTCTTCCACATTAATATTAAACTTTCCAATTTCATCCATATTAATTACAGTTAATTACGAGAAAGATAGAAAACGTTTTTATTTTACAGAAAGTCAACGCGTTCAAAGCGTTTGTTTACCTTGGTTGTGGTAGTCAATAACTCTAACCTGTGGAACGAAAATAGAACGCCCCCGAATACATCTTGACTTTCCTGAAATAGTTTTTGAATACACAAAATTTGCGACAGGTTACGCCGATTTTACTGTCGTAAATTTTATTGATTAACCAATCAAATTTCGAGATTTATAGTAATTGTATTAGAATGAGTAGATTGATGTACTCGAAGTCAAACACAATATTCCTAAGACAGTATTTCACACACCGCGGTTTTCTTATACTGTTTCATTTTATCTGCTGACAATGATCCTCCCATATCACATAAAGAGCCACGAAGTTTCGTGTTGTGTGGAAACCAAAACCCTTGATAGCAATGACATCTGTACTGTCAGTCTGTCAATAACGACAGTAGTAGTATTAGCTAGCAGTGATAGTGGCTAAGACTAATAATGTCGGGTGGGAGTTGTGGCAAAAGAACGTAGCAGTAGTATCAATAATTTCGGTGAAGGGAGAGGGTATCACGAAGATTAACAAATTTGGGTTTCAGGCCGTTCATATCATATAACACCTGCATTATTTTGTAAAACTCATAGGGTAGGAGGACAGTACAGCGTAAAATAATAAATTACATATTTTTATACAGTGATAAGATCAAAAAAAAAAAACACTGCAATGTCGGATGAACAGTCTATAATATTGTCTTCGTCTGTGTTCTTTTTTCCGTTTCATATTGAATTAGTTACTTTCAAATTGTCACAATCACGTTGACCAATGAGTCCAAATTTATATTCCACTATGTCTTCTCTTCCAAGGCATTCCTCAAATTGTGTTGATGTTCTCTTTTGCGTCTCGATTTTCTCCACTTATTTATCTCATAGTTTATCTTCTAGCGGTCTTGTTTCTTCTTGTTCGAATTTGAGGTTGGTTGATCAGGATTCCCTTTATGTTGCACTAATTTACCATATACAAGTTTACAAATATACAGTTACCATTACACGAATTTATCGGTAAGCATACAGTTACCATTTTACCAATTCATCGGTCACCATACCAGTTACCATCCTACTCGAGGTGACCCTGACTGTCGAAAGTGTCGTTAACACCAATAAATAAATACCACTTACGATTATACCAGTTTATTTATTAACATACCACTCACCCATATACTACCAATTTATCGTTTACCATACTAATTACCATTATACAAATTTATCGGCTAACAAACCATTTATCATTATACTAATTTATCGGTTACCATACCAGTTATCATTATACCAATATATCGGTTAAATGTGCACTTGTCTTCAACAAATGTTGTCCTCGCTTGCGTGGAGTTAGTATGTTGGAGAGTCTGACAGTTGCTCGCCGTTACTGGGTGGCACGCACTCTCCTCGTACTCCGGCTTCCTCCACCCGTAAAACTGTCCGACACGAGGTGACCCCGACTCCCAAAAGTGTCGTTAAACACCAATAAATAAATACCATTTATCATTATACCAATTTATCGGTTACCATACCAGTTACCTTTATACCAATTTTTCGGTTACCATACCAGTTACCATTATACAAATGTATTGGTTGCCATACCAGTTACCATTGTACCAATCTATCAGTTAGCATACCGGTTACTATGATACCAGTTTATCGGTTACCATACCAGCTACCATTATTCCAATTTATCGGTTACCATACCAGTTATCGTTACCCCAATTTATCGGTTACCATTCCAGTTATCATTATACCAATTTATCGGTTACTATTATACCAATTATCAACGTATCGACAAAGTGATTATTTTTTCTGTTACGACATCTGTAATAGCTAACAAAACATTTTGATGTATCGTTAGAATACTTACCATAGTTACTCCATATAGGGTATTGGTGGCGTTTACATTGGCGAGTCGTTGCATGTTTCTTCACCCGGTTACGTTTTCTTATTCTGATGATATTGGGCCTAGGTAGCGTCTGTTGAGAGTGGAAATTGAGCAAATCGGCGAGTAATTATCACTACGCGGTTGTTCGGTACTATGCGTCTGATTATGTCAAAATACTAACATGCACTGCCATTTCCGGCCTTTTTTTACTTCCTTGTTCAAGAGAGTGCATTCAATAAATACAGGAAGATATTGACGTTCCGTATTGTTCAAAAGATTGGAATATTTGTGTAATATCAAATGATCGTCGTATTTCGATTTGAGTGTTGATATATTTTTTTACGAGAACGTGGGGGTCAATGGTCAAACCCATTTTGTTTTAAAATCACACGGGAACTGCAAAAATAATTGAAGCTAAAAAGATGAATTTAACCGAGAATTCTAAACATATCACCAGTTGGATATTTAGCAGTGTGAACTGCTCGAAACAGCAGTCGGGTATGAGCCTCGAATAATTATCAGTCAGCTGAGTAATTGCGGCAGACCTCTCAAATAAATAAAAATCACCACTTCCCGGACAGCACATGAGCAATGTCACAGAAGGAATAGATATATATTTTGTTGGTTATAATTTTTTATCGTTTATTACCTCATAACCCGCTACTGGTCAGTAGCGGATTTTGAGGTGATAAACGATAAAAATTATAATGGGTCTGGGACTTCTAAAATGCTGGAGAGTTTCTCTCTTCTTGGATTAAATGGAGCCACTTATATAACCGCCAGCTCACTCCTGTTGGTTACGATTAAAATAATAAACGGTAAAAAATTATAATAGGCCTAGGACTTCTAGAATGCTGGAGAGTTTCTCTTTTCTTGGATTAAATGGAGCCCCTTATATAACCGCCAGCTCACTCCTGTTGGTCACGATTAGTCACCTGCTGAGCACCCCACTGACGCGTTGGCTGTAACTATGGCTTTCAGTGGGGGAGTGCTAGTGTAGACTTGGCTGCCAGGGAAAATACATTTGGCGATTAGCGGATATACTAACTGTGATGACAGGTGAACCAGGTCGTCATTAATATTGAGTAACAAGACGGCGCAAAGATCTAACAATTGTTTTTTCTATAATAAGTGCCCAAATTAGTTTTTAATAAATATAAACACCTATTATGGTCCACTATTTATGAATTCCTATTCATTTATTATTCATTTAATTAGTTACCCAAATAGTTATTTATTTACTCTCCGGTATGATAGATAGTTTATCCTCAGACGTTACCGCAGTTGGCGCAAGCGTTGCAGGAAGAGTGGGCCACCATACCTCAAGATTCCATCCGGAATCTGATTGCTTCAATGAATAGAAGGTGTCAAGCGGTTTTGGACTAAGATGGCGGTCACACTAGATATTGAGTTTGGGTGACGTCGACTCGTGGCGTTAACGCCCGAAACGTCTCCATTTGTGCTTCATTCATCCATTAAAACTTTGGTTATGAATTGATTTCGTTCTCTATCTCATTATACCATAACGCGTGAACGTCCCTCATCACAGAAAACCCGTTTTGCGTTTTTTTTTTTGTTTTTTTTTTAACAGTATACTTCCTGGTCAATAGCGGGTTATGAGGTGATAAACGATAAAAAATTATAATGGGTCTGGGACTTCGAGAATGCTGGAGAGTTTCTCTTTTCTTGGATTAAATTGAGCCCCTTATATAACCGCCAGCTCACTGTTGTTGGTCACGATTAGTCACCTGCTGAGAACCCCACACACGCTTTGGCTATAACTAACGGCTTCCAGTGGGAGAGTTCTAGTGTAGACTTGGATGCGAGGGAAAATACATTTGGCGTTGCGCGGATATACTAACTGTGATGATAGGTGAACCAGGTCGTCATTAATATTGAGTAACAAGACGGAGCAAAGATTTAACAATTGTTTATATAATAAGTGCCAAAATTAGTTTTTAATAAATATAAACACCTATTATGGTCGACTATTTATGAATTTCCATTTATTTACTATTCATTTAATTAGTTACCCAAAATAGTTATTTATTTACTCGCCGGTATGATAGATAGTTTATTCAATAGTATAAACGTTTACAATAGAGTACATTTCAACATGGTGAATATCCATATTGGACATCAGCTTGCGTTAATCCGCGTTAGAAAAATAACGAAATATTTTAAGCGTGCTAGTTAGAGCGATTCGGTGTGTTTGCGTCAGTGGATTAGACACCTCGACAATAAGACTGAATTGCTTTGAAATTAACAGATTAATTTGTAACCGATAAATGAGGAGGTGTAATTACCGAGGATGTGGGGAGTGGGCAATGCCGGCCATAGATAATAGAGAACAGGACATAACCCAAACAAGTTCACTTTGACAACGGTCGGATCTCGCTGATGTCACGTGCACATTATGACGTATAACTTTGGTACGGTTGATGGGGTCTTTACCATCTCTAATATACTCCTCGCATTGCATAACTAATTTCTGCCGGAAATTTCATGGCATTTACCTCCGAGTTAAGTGATGACGTATCTTCACCTAACATGGCATTTTTTTTAAAAAGAGATGTGTGAAAAGCACAATTTTCTTAATTTTAAATCTGCGGGTCTACGGGGCTACACATGGATGTCTTTACTACCACTTTTGAAAGAGTACTGTGATATTGTACCAAACTTCCCTGTATTCCGGTGGCTATACAAGAATATTTGAGGACAACATCATAGGGTACCATGGATTTTTTTTATAAGGGACGACTCTGCCTTCAGTTTCTCTCCCCTGCTTCTACCTTGTTATGTGCCCATCTAAATTATTTGTGCTGTTGTTTTCAAAATGCGTTGTTTGGTTAAAGAATCAAAGCCAATGCAAATTTTGACCACACATTCAGAATAATTCATATAATAGATTAATATCTCATTCTCTTTCTTCATGCAAAGCGTTGAAGCCAACCAATTAAACATTAATCGTGACTGGTTTGTATGGGATTACTACCCACCGGTGCTTCATTTCCACGATGCTCTACGGACGACTTTCAACAAATATTTGACTGGCTTAGTCATTACACCCAGACAGAAGAAATATTGCTTGGGGATATAACTTTATCGACAAAAAGTAACATTTGATTACACCAACATAATAATCAACATGATATTTAGTTTCTTTCAGTAAATAACGTAAGTATAGTTATACCAGTTGAAAGTTTTTGTGCTCTCCCGGAACACCAAACACTCCACGAAAGTGTGTGTTGAACGATGAATGACATTACACGGGCAAACAGCAGCGTGTGAATGCAATGCGGTGACGCAGCAAGTATTCCCCCAAAAAGCGCAATAAACAGCGTCTACTATCAACTCTTTTGCAGGGGCTAAATAGCTCTAGCACAGACAATTTTTCTGGTGGCTGGGCCAGACCGTAATATTTTCAGGCGTGGAGAGTGAATTGTCATGGAAACACCTACAGTGGTTTCAATTTATAGCTCGAATTGTGAGAAAAAAGAAACGAATGAAAGGCTTCAGTTCCAGTAAAGGATCCATGATATAGCTTTGTAGAAATATTAAAAAAAAAATTAAAAAACAGTAATTAAAATAATAAATTTGGCTATCATTCGTGTTGGGCAAAGGGTTAAAAATTGAATGACAAATTGAATGACAATTTTGTGAAAATCGCTGGGTTCAAAAGTTATTACATTAGATGAATGATTAAACTTTAAAAACAACTTTAGACTCTCCCTTGAGTACCAAGTGGACTGACACCTGAAAACACAACATATATTTATAAAAGAAATTCATCGATTTTAGACCCCAAACAATGTTTGAAACCCCCACCCCTAGTTCCTATTCAGACCTCTCCGAATTCAGTATATCCTTTTTTAGCCGGGCATGGGGCATTTTGATTATATACCACTTTCTACAGTCGTTTTTCATTCAGTACGGTAAGAAACAATGTGTACATTTTATATTTTACTGGTAATCGTAAGCATACCATTTTAGTTTGACATTATCCATCTGAAAACCTTCTTCAACAATCTTTATAACATCCTCGTCAAACGGATGCTTAAAGTTAAGAATGAATGAGAAACAAAAAAAAAAACGATTTTCTACCAATAAAAGTGGGGAGCATGCAACGCTTCATCCAAATTGCATCCAAAATGTTAGAAATCATGAATACATCACTGACTATAACATTTGTTCATTTCTCACACCAGCAAACGTCGAGTGTCAGTGATTTCAGTGTAAATTGGAGAGTCTCGCATTTGCTCGGCGCTTCTCGGTGGCTCTCTCCGGGAGTCCATCTTCCCCCGCCCGTAAAACTGTCCGACACCATCTGACTTAGCTACTAAAAGTGTCGTTAAACCCCAGTTAATAAACCAACAAGCTAGAGCTGCACGATATTCAAAACAGAATACCGGTATCGGTATTCAAAAAAATACTTTTTTTTTTTTTTTTTTTTTCCAATTTTTTTTATTCAGATGAAATAAAATACATATACAAATAGGTAAAAACATATAGACACACAATCAGTGTACAGCAAGTATATAATTTACACGATTACATATGTATACAAAAGTATTCCTGTGTGAAGTTGTTTTCCATCACATTTCTGCTCTCTAACCAAGGTTATCATTTTTAGGTGTTTCGAGACAGAAATATACACTAATAACAGTTACTGTTGGTGACACAATGCCAAAATGTTGCCGCAGGCGAAGCCTTACTGTATGGGGACTACAAATAAAAAAATAAAAAAAAGGAAAGAGAAAGTCGAGGTCTATGATCCAGTAACGGACACATTTACTGAAGAAGGAGGATAAAACAGTCCTTTGAAAAGTTCCCATCTTGTTCTTATTAGTCGAGATTTTTTGGGTGAATACATGTGAAGGGAGTATAATTCCAATTCACAATATCGACGCAGAATTTCAGTTAGCCCTTGAAAGCTGGGCTGACACCTTCTCACCTTGCAGGAATAAATGAACTTTTTGTACAGAAGAACTAGAAGAGAAAGATTATTTTCTTGAGACCCCAAACTGTTATCATTAGTATTATTATCATTATTATTGTTATTATTATTATAGCCAATAAGGATAAAGTGTGGTGTCAGTGGCAATAGAACACCACATTGTTCGTTCAATTTTTCAGCGAGCTGTAATAGGACTGACTTTGACATGGGACATTCAAAGAACAAATGTGACACAGTTTCTTTGGTGTTGAAGCAGAATGTACACAGTTCAGTTTCCGACAATTTACATTTAAAAAGACGGGAATTGGTATATAGAGCGCCATTTAGAATTTTGTAGTGTAGGGTTTGGAGATAAGTATCGTCTGTGATTATGAAAGGGCGTTTGTATATCAATCTCCAATCCTCCTGTGTGAGATCAGTATGCAAACGCTCATTCCATTTTTGTTGAGAATGAACAGGATCGGAAATCGCTTTTTGCAGAAATAACAGATAAAATGTTTTATTGACCGTTTTCGTTTCTTTCAGTTTCTCAATTTGTGGATTGAGAACACAGTTGGACTTTTTTTCCCTTTCAATTTTTTTCCGCCACAGCCTTGGAATCGCCTTGTTTATCCCCTGGAAGACAGTGAATGGTGTTTTGATATCGTATTTTGTGGAAAATTCCTCAAACGTTAAGAAGCCTCCTCTCTCACCCAAGAGGTCATTTAAAAAGAATACACCTTTATCGCACCAAGTCTGATTGAAAATATATCTATTTTCGATTCTGACACTTCTGTTATAGAAAATTGGTTGAGAAAGAATTTCTACGGAGTCTGTGGGTGGTTCGTTATCCAATAGCGACCAGGATGTGAGGACGTCTTTCCAAAAACTGTTTGCGTTCTCACCGATTTTTATTAACCCCTCTTTGTGTAAATGCCAAATTTTGTCGTTGCCATATTGTTCGAAGTCATCTAAAATAAGGGTTTTCCAGGGTGATATTATGCTGGGATCAATCAGTTTCTTAATCCAAAACATTTTTAGAGAATGGCTGTATGACCGAATATCTGGAAACTTAAGCCCTCCATTAGAAACCTGATTTATAAGAACCCTACGTTTGATCTTTTCATTTTTACCCTCCCACAAATAATGAAACAGTTTGGATTGCATTGCATCTAACATATTGTCAGGCGGTTTTGGAAGGACCGATAGACAGTGTATGAGTATTGGTAAAGTCAGCGTTTTTACGACGGCAGTTTTCCCAATTAGGGTAAGATTTCTAAACGACCAGTCGTTCAAAAGTTTTTCCACCTTTCTAGATTTTTCAATGTAATTTTGAATTATGTAATTTTCACTAAATAGATCATACATTATACCCAATATGGTGAATTTCCCATTATTGTTCCACTGAACATTTCGTTTCGTGGCAATCTTTTTACACGACCCTTTTTCAGACCCAATCCATACAATCTGAGTCTTTTCAAAGTTGACTTTAAGGCCTGACTCCTCTGCAAAAGAGTTAACAATCTTCAGAGCCACGTTTAATGATTGGGAGTCGTTACTCAAAAATAGAGTCGAGTCGTCAGCATATTGACTTATGAGATGTTCCGATTGGTTTATTTTGATACCGTTGATATTAGGATTGTTTTTAAGTGCGGCACTCAATATCTCGACGCTCAAAATAAATAAATACGGCGAAAGGGGATCGCCCTGTCTTACTCCTCTCTCCAGGTTGATTTTTTCAGAGCAGTGCCCATTATTGAGGACATAGCTAAAGATATTTGAATAAAAAGTACGAAACCAATTTATAATAGAAGGTCCGAAGTTGAGGAACTGTAACGTTTTTTCTATAAACGACCATTCAAGTGAATCGAAAGCTTTCTCAAAATCTAGAAGAACAAGAATTCCAGCAATATTTAGTTTCTCGCACTTTTCTATCAGGTCAAACGTTAGTCTTGTGGATTCACCGATATATCTCCCTTTCATGAACCCAAGCTGAGTTTCTGATATGAGTTTCGGTAGTACAGTCTTAACACGATTTGCTATAGCAGCCGAGGCAATTTTTGTATCTACAATAATTAGTGAAATGGGACGCCAGTTTTTTATGAATTCTTTTGGTTTGTTTTGCTTTGGAATGCAAGTAATAATGCCAGTCCGTTGCGGATTGGATAGTTCCTTTACACTGTATCCATGATTTAGGGACTTGACCAGAAAGGAGCCAATATCCTTCCAGAAGAATTTATAGAACTCCACGGTAAATCCGTCTGATCCGGGCGTTTTATTATTTTTCATTGATTTTAAGGCTCTTAAACACTCAGAGTTTGTTAAAAGGCCCTCCAAGGAGTCACTCTCCTCGTTGTCTAAAAACTGTAAAAAGGGGTTGGATTTGTCAAAGAACGGGTCGTTTTCCTTGGAACTGTTTGACAGGCTTAATTTGGAGGAGTATAAATCTTCGTAGAAACGCTTTTGTTCATTTAAAATTTCGGATATGTTTTCCGTAATCAAGCCAGAGCCCGTTACAAGTTTAGGTATAGTTTTTTCCGTGTAATGGCGTTTTTCTAGATTACAGAAGTACTTTGTTGATTTCTCCCCTTCTACTTTCCATCTCCATTTTGCTCTCAGAATCATGCCTTTAATTCTTTTGTTTCTAATGGTTAGGAGTTCATTTTCAAGGGTTTCAATTTCGGTACTTACTGACAAGTCGCCACTATCGAGCACGGGGTATAAGGTTTCAAGTCTTTGCTCAATTTCAGCCAGGCGATTGTTCGTTGTACGTTTCATCTTAGAAGAATAAGAGATGGTTTTTCCTCTTATCATTAGCTTCAAAGTTTCCCAAAATAATTGGTCGTTAATAGTAAATGGCTGATTATTATTATTATTATTATTATTATTATTATTATTATTATTATTGTCATCATTATTGCTACCGTTTTTATCTGAAACTGAGTACTGAAGAACAGTCTCAGCAATTGTAGATTTTACTAATGTCACGTATTCCGGATCGTTCAGCAGGCTGTTATTGAACTTCCAAATGCCCCTTCCTCTTGGCTGATTAATAAAGGAGAGGATTAAGGCTACAGGGTTGTGATCTGATTTGTAACGTATATGAATTTTGGACGATTTGTGAAATATTTGTAGGTCAGTGGACATGAGGAAATAGTCTAACCTCGCCATTTTATTACCAGGGCCTTTCCACGTGTAGCGTTTTAAATTTTTGTTTTCTTCCCTCCAGACATCGCATAGGTCGAATTTTTCCATTAGAGAATGAATTTTCTCATTTGCCCTAACATTGTTTTTGTGACGGTAATTTATCGTGTCAATATCGTAATTTTGTGGTACATTCCAATCTCCTCCAACCAATATGGAGCAGTTCCCAATTCTCTCAATTTTATTAAAAAGATTGTCGAAGAATTTTGGATTGTCTTCATTGGGGGCATACACGGCAGCAAGGGTGATTCTTTGATCCTGAATCGTCATATCAAGAATGATGAAATTGCCTCCGGGATCTTTTATTGTATTATGAATCTGGAGCATGAATGTATTTTTGAACATGACGGCCACTCCCCTACTTGAGCTTGAGTGAGAGCAGAAGATAGCTTCGTAACCCCATTCTGATTTCCACGTATTCTCGATTTCTAGGGTTGAATGAGTGTCGACCAGAAGAGCTATATCGAATTTATCCCTGCAACGAGAGAAGATGTCTCTGCGCTTTGTTGTTTCAGAAAAAAGACCTCGGCAATTAAGGCTTCCGATAACGATATTATTCATAAAATGTTTTAGTGGGTCTCATCGTGTCCTTGCAACAGTTCTGTGGATAAAGTTTTAAATACCAGTGGAGATAGAAAGATATTAAGTAAAGAACCAGAAAAATGAATAAAGAGAACTCTAGTCTAAATATTTTATAACAGAATAACTGGGAATGAAAATATCTGAATTTTATTTTTTTAGAAAACAAAAACAAGATTCCTAACGGAAACATCGGGAGGTTTTGAAATACAGTAACCGGGTTTACCTAATAAATTTTGACGTATAAATTTATCCAAACAGCGGGGGGATGGAAAAAGAAGAGGACAAAACAGTAGGAAGTACAAGGATGCCAGAGGAGCTCCCTAGCTTGCAGCTCAATCGGACGGATAGTGAAAACCAAGTAGTAAATGTGTATAAAGTGTATTAAGTCAGTGCATTACTGCAACACAGTAAGTGTGTCATTGTGTGGGAGGGGGGTGGGGTGGGGGGAGTGATTGAGTGGACAATGAAGGATGGATTTTGTTTTGGTGGGTTGCAGGTAAAGGGTAAACAAAATTCTGCATACAAGTTATTTCTGAGGGTTGCAGGTAAAGGGTAAACAAAATTCTGCATACAAGTTATTGATAGGCCCCGACCTGAAATTCTTTCAGTTCAAGGCCTATCAACAACTTGTATGCCACATTCTGATGAGATCTTAAATGCTCTGTAATGCTATAGATTGCATTACGGTGCATGAAAAACAAAAGCGATGAACGATGAAAGACAATGCGCCTTGATCAATGCTAAAAAAATAATTGTTTCCATTTAACCCTTGTGGTGTCTTCCATGTCAGCTCAATGACAGCATTGATGGATTTTGTTTTGGAGGGTTGCAGGTAAAGGGTAAACAAAATTCTGCATACAAGTTATTGATAGGCCCTGACCTGAAATTCTTTCAGGTCAAGGCCTATCAACAACTTGTATGCCACATTCCGATGAGATCTTAAATGCTCTGTAATGCTATAGATTGCATAACGGTGCATGAAAAACAAAAGCGATGAACGATGAAAGACAATGCGCCTTGATCAGTGCTAAAAAAGTAATTGTTTCCATTTAACCCTTGTGGTGTCTTCCATGTCAGCTCAATGACAGCATTGATGGATTTTGTTTTGGAGGGTTGCAGGTAAAGGGTAAACAAAATTCTGCATACAAGTTATTGATAGGCCCTGACCTGAAATTCTTTCAGGTCAAGGCCTATCAACAACTTGTATGCCACATTCCGATGAGATCTTAAATGCTCTGTAATGCTATAGATTGCATAACGGTGCATGAAAAACAAAAGCGATGAACGATGAAAGACAATGCGCCTTGATCAGTGCTAAAAAAGTAATTGTTTCCATTTAACCCTTGTGGTGTCTTCCATGTCAGCTCAATGACAGCATTGATGGATTTTGTTTTGGAGGGTTGCAGGTAAAGGGTAAACAAAATTCTGCATACAAGTTATTGATAGGCCCTGACCTGAAATTCTTTCAGGTCAAGGCCTATCAACAACTTGTATGCCACATTCCGATGAGATCTTAAATGCTCTGTAATGCTATAGATTGCATAACGGTGCATGAAAAACAAAAGCGATGAACGATGAAAGACAATGCGCCTTGATCAGTGCTAAAAAAGTAATTGTTTCCATTTAACCCTTGTGGTGTCTTCCATGTCAGCTCAATGACAGCATTGATGGATTTTGTTTTGGAGGGTTGCAGGTAAAGGGTAAACAAAATTCTGCATACAAGTTATTGATAGGCCCTGACCTGAAATTCTTTCAGGTCAAGGCCTATCAACAACTTGTATGCCACATTCCGATGAGATCTTAAATGCTCTGTAATGCTATAGATTGCATAACGGTGCATGAAAAACAAAAGCGATGAACGATGAAAGACAATGCGCCTTGATCAGTGCTAAAAAAGTAATTGTTTCCATTTAACCCTTGTGGTGTCTTCCATGTCAGCTCAATGACAGCATTGATGGATTTTGTTTTGGAGGGTTGCAGGTAAAGGGTAAACAAAATTCTGCATACAAGTTATTGATAGGCCCTGACCTGAAATTCTTTCAGGTCAAGGCCTATCAACAACTTGTATGCCACATTCCGATGAGATCTTAAATGCTCTGTAATGCTATAGATTGCATAACGGTGCATGAAAAACAAAAGCGATGAACGATGAAAGACAATGCGCCTTGATCAGTGCTAAAAAAGTAATTGTTTCCATTTAACCCTTGTGGTGTCTTCCATGTCAGCTCAATGACAGCATTGATGGATTTTGTTTTGGAGGGTTGCAGGTAAAGGGTAAACAAAATTCTGCATACAAGTTATTGATAGGCCCTGACCTGAAATTCTTTAAAGGGTAAACAAAATTCTGCATACAAGTTATTGATAGGCCCTGACCTGAAATTCTTTCAGGTCAAGGCCTATCAACAACTTGTATGCCACATTCTGATGAGATCTCAAATGCTCTGTAATGCTATGGATTGCATAACGGTGCATGAAAAACAAAAGCGATGAACGATGAAAGACAATGCACCTTGATCAGTGCTAACAAAGTAATGGTTTCCATTTAACCCTTGTGGTGTCTTCCATGTCAACTCAATGACAGCAGTTGGAAGAGTCCATATTCATTATTTGGGGGTTGACCAGTCAATATTTTCAACGTACGTCCTTAGGAATGAATGAATGAATGAATGAATGAATGGATGAAACCCACTCACTCATCCACCCACCCATTCATTCCTGGATGGATGAATTAGCGGATGAATAAACGAATGAAAAAACTGATGACCCCCTAAAGCCAACGACCAGGGTGAAAGAATAAATCGACTGACAGGCGGACGAGCGACTGACAATCGCAGAAGGAGGACGAAAGAATGAAACGAATGGATGAAAGTATTAAGTTCTCCCCAATCCACCGTAATTTCCTGAAAACACTGAATAAGATGATTAATGAATTTCGTACTCACCAATCAACCCTATTTCACACTGAATCCACTGTCCGAATGAATAAAACGAATGAAACAAATGAATGAATGAATGAATGAATGAATGAATGAATGAATGAATGAATGAAGAATGAATGAATGAATGAATGAATGAATGAATGAAACCCACTCACTCATCCACCCACCCATTCATTCCTTCATGAATGAATTAGCAGATCAATAAACGAATGAAAGAACTGATGACTCTCTGAAGCCAACGTCCAGGATGAAAGAATAAATCGACCGACAGGCGGACGAGCGACTGACACTCGCAGGGGGACGAAAGAATGAAATGAATGGATGAAAGTATTAAGTTCTCCCCAATCCACCGTATTTTCCTGAAAAACATTAAATATGATTAATGAATCTTGTACTCACCAATCAACCCTATTTACACTGAATCCACTGTCCGAATGAATGAATGCATGAACAAGTGGAAGAAAAAATGAGTGAAAGGAAAAAAATGAGTGAAAGGAAAAAATGAATGAATGAATGAATGAATGAATAAATAAATAAATAAATAAATAAATAAATAAATAAATAAATAAATAAATAAATAAATGAATGAATGAATGAATGAATGAATGAATGAATGAATGAATGAATGAATGAATGAATGAATGAATGAACGAATGAATGAATGAATGAATGAATGAAACCCCCTCACTCATCCACCCACCCATTCATTCTTTCATGAATGAATTAGCGGATGGATGAACGAATGAAAGAACTGATGACTCCCTAAAGCCACCGTCCAGGGTGGAAGAATTAATCGATTGACAGGCGGACGAACGACTGACAATCGCAGAAGCGGACGAAAGAATGAAACGAATGGATGAAACTATTAAGTTCTCCCCAACCCACCGTATTTTCCTGAAAAACCCTAAATAGAATGAATGAATGAATGAATGAATGAATGAATGAATGAATGAATGAATGAATGAATGAATGAATGAATGAATGAATGAATGAATGAATCCACCCACCCATTCATTCCTTCATGAATGAATTAGCGGATGAATAAACGAATGGAAGAACTGATGACTCCCTAAAGCCACCGTCTAGGGTGAAAGAATATATCGACCGACAGGCGGACGAAACGACTGACAATTGCAGAAGGGGGATGAAAGAGTGAAACGAATGGATGAAACTATCAAGTTCTCTCCAGTCAATCGTATTTTCCTGAAAAACACTAAATAAGATTAATGAATTTTGTACTCACCAATCAACCCTATTTACACTGAATCCACTGTCTGAATGAATGAGCGATTAAACAAATGAATGAAAAAATGAATGAATGAATCAATGAATGGATGGATGAATGAATGAATGAATGAATTAATGAATGAATGAACGAATGAATGAATGAATGAATGAATGAATGAATGAATGAATGGATGAATGAATGAATGAATGAATGAATGAATGAATGAATGAATGAATGAATGAATGAATGAATGAATGAATGAATGAATGAATGAATGAATGAATTAGTTTATTCAGTTACTATCCAGCCTAATCACATCATCTTCACTGCCAACCTTAACAACACGTCCTGTTTTAAGTTTTGCGAAAATATCTCCATCACTTGACCACGCAGTTTCGACTGCACTGGATTGAACTAACTTTGTTAAAATGTTCTTTCTTTTCCTGGTCAAATCCTCCTTTATCACAATCTTTGTCCCCTTTAATTTCCTTCGATTTTGAATTGTTTCCAGTTTATGTCTTCTCGAAACAAACTTGTCTATTATAAGCCTTGGCTTTTCCTGAGAATATTTGCCGAGGCGGTGTGCTATACTGATGTCACTCTTATTTATCTCCATTCCAAGTTTCTCTTTTAGGACGCGGAGCACTTTATCCGTGGATTCCTCCACCGACTCCTTCCTTTTGTTGTCAGACACCCCATCAAAAAAATACCGCGGTATACCGGTGTATCGAAAACCTGTCCAGATATCTGAACACAAGTACCACAATCGACACTGGAGGCATTACAGTCGGAACGAATCAGCATGCCTTGATGATGCGGTTCGAAAAACCCTTGCACAACGCAGACGATATCAAAATTTATTATTTTAAATCAAATTTTTCCAAAACTTTCTTCAAAACAATATCATGTGACCCTCACTGGAACGAGCTCTTTGAGCTCGTTCCAATGAGGGGTCACATGATATAGTTTTGTTGATATTTTTGAAAATGATTTTTCCAACTGCTGAATTGGTAAATTACGTGGGCACATGCGGACGATTCCTTGGATAAAGCGATATATTATTCATTCTGATCTACAGTTAAAAAACTCAAGACATCTTGAAAATTAAATTGTGGGTAAATAAATAATGACGATAAACCGATATTTTTGTAATTACACCGGTATTCAATCGATATTGGTTTGAATACCGGTATATATCGGTTTATCGAAATACCGTGCAGCCCTACAACAAGCAAGCCTTGTAGTGGCATTTGTGTGGCTGTTCGCACCTGGGGAAAAAAAGAAACCGATTGAAGATATGTTTGTTCGCACCTAGAAAAAAGAGACCGACTGAAGATATGAACACTCAAACTTCATGGACGTGTTTATCCTTGGTATGTTCTGAAATACCAGACGATGTTGGTACCCAAAGACGAACTTCAGTGTGAGGTGGGGGAGTATTCAGCATTGCTTTGTGTTACCAGTTAGCATGACAAATTATCCAACCGATCATTAACCAGTAAAGCTTTTCCCCACATTACGGGGGTGGGGGTGGGGTAAAAATTAAATTTCCGGACACAGGGAGGTGGTGGGTGGTTCAGGTCCAGAAAAAAAAAATGCGTAAATGACTAAAAATGCGAATTTTTCCCTCCACATAAAATCACAAAGTTCTGTGCTTGTTTAACCTTTTATTTTATACCATGATTACCTATTCTACTATATATGAAAGGCCTATGAAATATAGTTTAGCTTCACACACCAACCGTGGTGAACACGTCAGCAATGGGATTTCAGTAGTTAAAATTTACACCTACAATGGAACTACATCCAAGTTGACCTTTGGTGACGTCGACCTGAATGGGAACTTGTCTAAATTTATGCACATCGCCTCGCGAAGAGTGAAATGAAAGTGACAATTATTTATTACGTTTTTAAATGAGGTTACCCCATAGAACACCAAAAATTAACAAACATGCATTGTCTCATGTTGATAAAGCATCCATAACTCGAAATAGTACGTTATTATGTTGTTAAATTGAAAAAGGTCCTCTTTCTTTTTCAATTTCGTTTCGGTGGTAAAACTGACAGCGGAAGTACCGCCCACCGATCCTCATGTAAACCAAAACAAATTCACACGTATTTGCGGCTGCTGCCCAGTAAAATCGAGAAAAAATAATAGCGACTCTTAATAATCTGACGATCATGGTATAAATAAAATATACCCAAAGTAGCTTTGTATACCAAATGTTCACCACTTGTGGTGAACATTTGGTACACCAAGCTACTATGGGTATATTCTATATATCAATTATATGGGCAACAATGATATTTAAAACATATAAACTATCAAATCAGTAAATCCAAATCCATATAAATTCCATGTTCCTGCCTGCCGCTAATGCTGTCCAGATGGTTATCAAGAAGTCGTTGGCATATTTGCGTCAGACAAATCGGAATACATGGCAAGTATTTTCAAATATCAACTTGAAACTACTTGAAATTGTGATTTAATCAGTCTGATTTAGTGTACTATAATGTTTCGTGGATATATAGGCATGGGCTTGCATCTATGCTTCCTAATTTATCTAACCATTGCACGTTAATTGAAGGAGAAAATAGTCCAAAATAATTTCAGAAAGTTTATATAAACAAAAACATAACACCACTTGACGCCACTGGTGTAAAACAATAAAACAAAAACAACTACCCCGACTGAACAAAAATGAATGCTATGCTATATCAATCAATAACCTTGATCACTCCAGCAAGATGTGCAGATGTTCAGACTGCGAGTGTGACTTCCCTCGTGTGACATGTGCATTCCACAGAAATAGGAAAAGTGAACTTTTGCTCTCCTTATTAGCTCCAAAATGAGGAATGGAGAGTGTTTTCGTTTTAGTAGAATTGCTAAATAATCTAGTACAGACTAGGGCACAGGGAATGTATTACCTCAAACTTATTCAGGACTTATTCTGACTTATTCAGTAACTTATTCAGACTTATTTGATAACATTTTGTTACTATTTCTAAACTCATTAGAATTATCTCCCTTGCAACCTCACAGGTTTATCAAAATGCTGGAACAGTCAGTAGAAAAGTCTTAAATATTAAGAAACAGAACAATTGTCGGTTAGACGGGTCTAGGTCTGCATTTTATGCTTTTTTCTAAGATTTTAGGGGTGGATCTCCCAAAATGGCCCGGAAAAAATAATAAGAATAGCCGGTGGGTGGTGGTAAGTGTCTGAAGGATGGAAAAAAATTCTTTGACTTTGTGTCTGCAAATTTTTTCCAGACCCCCACCATTGCGTATTATGCTAAAAATAACAAAACAGTTTCTCCAGACCTATTCAAACTGCTTGTCCTTTCAAAGACAGAAAAACATAATAATTCACCGTAGATGTTCCATAATGGTCCACTTCATGTATATTTTAGATTATACCAATCATGATAGCAGTGTTGAGAAATTAAAGGGCGCTTACGGAAACAAACATAACCACTCAACCTTGTGTTCCCTACAATATAAAATACTGTGTATTGTAGATGGACGAAAACCACAGCTATGGGAAGTCCTCTTTCATAATTATCCAATAAACATACAGGCAGAGGGTGTTGGTGAGTCATTAGAGATTCGATCAAATCCCGTCTCGATTAAGAACATGTCTTGTGTTAATTCAAAGGAAATGGATGTTCATGATATTTTCTGGATTCAATTGGATTGAACATTTCAGTTGGACCGACTGAAATATTTCATACGAATGAATGTAAACATACACGATAGCCTATTTAACACCTTCAACACTGGCACACTGAGCGGTATCATTTTAGTCACTACTGTCAACGGCGAAATGGACAAAACCATCCTGGTTTGTTAGGAGGTTCAGTAATAATTTAATTCAACAGCTCTGTCGAACTGTGGGATTAAATTATTTCCGAGCCTCGCTTCACATTTTTTGTTCTTTATATCGTCAGCTCGTCCAGAAGCACTCTTCGTCATACAAAAATTTATGCACACCGGGTTGAAAGGATTAAGGGACAAGCTAGTCGAATTTCTTATGGAATTTGACAGCTGACAAGAAAGCTAGGAATGTGAGTACATATACGTCGATGACGGGTACGTTTGAGCTAATCATCCAACAATGAATTTGATGACAACTGTTACCGGTGACTAAAAGGCAAAAGCATTCTCAAATTTAGGAGCAATGCCATGACAAAAAAACTGAGTGTTAGCATGTGCTTCTGAAGAACATCTTCCGTCTTAATCCGAGGGCTGTAACCTTCATAATAAACGTCCATTGACGTGGCACGCATCTCTAGTGGGTGTCCACTCGTTTTGTGTAAATGGACGATAGCCCATTTTATTTTATTCCAAAGGGTAACTGTAAAATTTCATTTTCAGATATGTGGTCACTGCACGGGCACAGTAGCAGGGCAACTTGAAAGGGACTCAGAATGAAGTGAGGGCTCTCGCGGTACAAATTCTAATTTTGCATTATTGTGGGAGGGGTGGGACTAAAACTACTCATCGAATAGGACAACTGCTCGTAGCCGAATGTATGAGTATGCTGAGTTCATTTCAAGTGCTTATCGTCCTCTATCTAATCTATTAACCCTTTACCTAACATAAAAAGCAGACGACACAAAATTCTGAAATAACTATTTTCTTTATTTTTTTGTCTCAAAAACATAGGTTATGACCCCTTGTTGGAACGAGCTCGACGAGCTCGTTCCAACGAGGGATCATAACCTATGTTTTTGAGACAAAAAACGAAAAAATAATGAAAATTTATTGGCGATTTTTTAGAATAGCGCTGGTCGGGTTTTACCGTTACGTTGGGTGAAGGGTTAACATTTCAAAATAAGCATCTAGATGACCCTCGGTGGAATATCTGCAAAAGTAACAATTTAGTCGAAAACAAGGAGTAGTTCCATTTTAATGAAATAATCGGAGGAGTGTGTTTGAAAAATGTCCCACAGACGAATTTATATCAATCGGAAATTTGTTTCTTTTCAACCTACTCACAATTGTTTACAATTAGCTGTAACGTAAGTGCAAGCCCTACTTCGGAACTAACTCAAGCTTTTAGAGAACTTTTCCAAACAAGTTGGAAAAGTAATAGAGTGCAAAAACACGAAAAAGATCGAAAAAAGGGTCGAGCGAGACCAGCGCTCGAAATTACAGGTACTCTCTTTGCACACCTCTTGCGTTTACCGAGCGCATGCGCGACAACCGTGACGCCAATTCCTTTTATTTCCGCCATTTGTACATGGTCGGAAATTTTTGTGACTCGTGCTACTTTGCTGTTTTTCTTCGTGAACAACTTATTATATGTGCGCTGCATTTCATTGTGTGCAAGTGGATTGTATCCTTTTGTCAAGCTATCCAAATTGTTTTTGATTAATGTTATTTTTTATCATTATTGCTTGTTTCTTCACACTTAATCTTGTTTTCCCCCACGTGTGAACACGACCTTTGTGCTGTTTTCCGTCGGCGGGAAGCTTGATTCCATTATTTTCATTCATATAATGCCAAATACTATTCCTTGTACCTCTTGCTTGCTAGTGAAGTATGTGGACGATTCTCATTCCACATGTGTTACTTGCAACAATTGCACTCAGGCCCAATCATGTGGTATTTGTGGGGTTTGGTCCTCTAAATTCTGGGCTTCTGTTAACAAGGTGGTTCTGTCCAGAGCTAGAACCCCTCGTTCTCGGGGTAAGGGTAGCCATGCCGTAGAAGACATTTCTGCTGGTGCACGTGGTGACTCTGTCACACAGGATTCTGATCTATCTTCTGTGGCGAGTTCCTCTGCAACTGCTGACGGTGTTAGTTCAGTGATACCTGACGTGGAGACCGTGGTCTCTTTGTCTTCTGATGTCACTCTTGAGGCGTCTGTTTTCGTAGAGAGCTTCTCCGAGGTCAGCTCGGTGACCCTCTCCGATCTGCCTCCTACGCCGGCGACAGTTGCTGAGGAAGTTGTTACTACAGATCCCATTCTGTCTGATGGTGGCTCTTCCATCTCCTCTGGGGATGGTCTACAGTTTCGGGGACCGAGGCTTTATCTGCTGGTGTGTCTGTGTGCTCTCAGCCTCCCCTAGCCTCGCGGCGGGGCTGTGCGGGTTTGCTGTCTGCTCCGTCTCATCTGGCTAGGTTTGCTCTTAGTCGGTTGAGCCGGTCGGTCGCTTCGGCAGCGATTCCTCGCCCCTCGAGTGAATCGTTTATTGTTCCTCCTTCCCCTGCCTAGCAGGATGGTGTTGGGACGTTGGCATCCAGGGCCTGCTGTTCGGAGCGGTCAGTGTCTTGGGACAATCCTCCGGTGTCTTCTCACCGTGTCCTAGGTCCAGCTACCGATCGACGTGCGCCGTCGGTCTCTTTCAAGGATTTGCAGGCAGGACCTTCTGTTTCGCAGAGGTCAGTGATGGCCCCTGGGCGTCACAATCGGGACTATCCTCCGGTGTATTCTCACCGTATCCCTATTCTGTCTGCCGATCGACGTTCTACGTCGGTCTCTTCTGAGGATTTGGGTTCTTCTACCAGAAGGGTCCAATGGGAGGACACTCCGTCGGGCGATGCTGCTGAGACGGATTCTCAGGGTGACCTGCGTCAGGCCGTTTTGGCGCTCACCCGGATGCTTTTTGGCAACCCTCAAGTTGGCCTCCCTGTGCCCCTGAGGCACAACCTCCTTTGGTCGGTCGCCGAGATGTCTCGCCTGGCCCTTTGGATACTGCTCAGTCTTCCCAGGAGGTTTCTGCTGGTCAGCACGAGTTGGGCTACGCCTACTCTGCTACGGAGGATGACGATTATCTGGAAGGTGATGCCCCCCCCCCACCCTCGTCAGTCTTGGGGCAGGCTTTGGTTTTCGTCTTCGGCTTATTGCCGGAAGTTCAACCTTCAGACCAGCCATCTGTGACCGTCCGGCCGCGGTCCACTGTGGAGCGCCGTAACCCTGTTGAGCCTTCTAGCTCTGGGGCTTTGCGTCCTCTGCAATCGGCTCAGGTTGTTGAGTCCTTCCAGGGCTTAGACGCCAAAATGCGTTCTAAGGCCCTCAAGGATTCCTTCTTTTCTAGAGCTGATGCCTTTCTGCCTCCATCGCGGTTTCGTGTTTACGATTCCGTCTGGCCACCAGTCTTCCAAGGGATGACTACTGTGGATGAGGATTCATCTTCCCTCGGTTTAACTAAGCCTAAGTCGGCAGTTCTCCCGATATCGGTAGTTGAATCTATGGTGGGCCTGTCCCGAGAGATGCTGGGTATGTTATCTCTCGCGGACCATGTCGTCGCTGCTCTGGCTGAATATTTTCCACCAGGGGAGTTTGATGACGCTCAGGTGCCTTTTCGCGTTTTGTCACAGGCTCTTATGAACTTGACACACGCTCACGCCTGTAACACGGCTAATTTGGAGCTGGCACGCCGGGATGCGGTGTTGGATTCTTCTCTATCCCTTCCTTCTGAGCAACGTGCTGTTCTGGGGTCTGCCTCTTTGGTGGGATCTCAGTTGTTCCATGGTTCCGTGGAAGCTGTTCGTGGCGAAGTTCTTCGTCATCCGAAGGACCAGCTTTTGCTGCGACAGCTTGGCCAACCTGCTGCTGCGGGTGGTGGTCGTTCCAGGCCCGCCAAGCGTGCCGCTGCGTCTGCCTCGTCGGCTACGCCTTCGGCTCCGTCTGCTCCTTCTGCACATAAGAAGCGCCGACGTGGCCAGGCTCGCTGGCAGCCTCGGACAGGAAAGTCTCAGGACTCTGTCACTTCCCGAGGTGGTTTCTCCTCTCGGGGGCCTCGTCGAGGCCGCAAGTGAAAGTTCTCACCTCGATTCGCCTCCAGTCGGGGGAAGGCTGTCGCTGTTTTACGGCCGTTGGACAGAGATAACGTCGGACCCTTGGCTCCTCGACGTCATTCATTCCGGTCTGCGACTGTCCTTCCATCGGCACCCCAGTTTATCTTGGGTGCCCCTCCCGACTCAGATCCCTTCCGATTCTCTGCGTCGGGACCTTTTGGTGCAGGAGATCGATAATCTCCTCTCCAAAGGGGCGATCGAGGTGGTCAGGAACACCCTTTCACCAGGGTTTTACTCGAGACTTTTCTTGGTGCCGAAGGAAAACGGCCAATTTCGTCCTGTCATCGATCTGAGTATCCTGAACGAGTACATTATAGCTCCTCGTTTCAGTATGGAGACTTTCCGGTCGGTTCGATGTTCAGTTCATCAGGGCGACTTTGCTGCCAGTATCGACCTGAAGGATGCCTACTTCCATGTACCCATTCATCTGGCGTCACGGAAATACCTTCGGTTCTCGTTTCGGGATCGAGTTTATCAATTTAGAGCTCTCCCGTTCGGTTTGAACCTGGCTCCTTGGGCCTTCACCCGACTGATGTCACATGTGCTTGATTTCCACCTTACTCAGTCGGCTGTAACTTCGTCAGCCTACCTGGACGACATCCTCCAACGGCACCACGATGCTGCTGTTCTGGAGTTAGATGTCCGGCAGTTTTCTTTGCCTGCTAGCGTCGCTGGGTTTCAGAGTCAATCGCGAGAAGTCGGATCTCCTTCCTTCTCAGCGATTCCGTCATTTGGGGATGGATTTCGACACTCTTCACAATGTAGTGTCGGTCCCCCATGCTCGGGCGACTCTTTCCGCCTTGACTTGGAACCTGCTTCAATCTTCCTCCGTCTCGGCCATGACTCTCCTTCAGATGCTGGGCCTTTGCCGTTCAGTGACAGATCTCATTCCGCTCGGTCGCTTGTTTGTCCGACCTCTCCAACACTTCATATTGGATCATTGGCGTCCGAATGTAGATCCGTTGGACCTGGACCTCACTATTCCTCGGTCTCTGCTTTGTCACCTCCACCCTTGGGCCGATATTCCCTGGCTGACACAGGGTGTTCCGTTGGATCTTCCTTTGGTCGATCGCATCCTTACTGCGGATGCCAGCGATCGGGGGTGGGGTGCGACGTTGGATCCTCTCGGCCTGTCTACTCACGGCGAGTGGGACAGCGAGCAGGTGGGCCTTCATATCAACCAGAAGGAGCTCCTTGCTCTTCTGTTAAGTTTTCGGCTTTGGATATCTCATCTGTCGGACCATTTTGTCCTACTTCTTTCGGACATTTCGACAGTAGTGGCCTACATACGGAATCAAGGAGGCACACATTCGATTCCCATGTATCGGCTGTCTCGGGATCTTCTTCTGTTGGCGCGGGATGTGAACGCTCGGGTGTCCATTCGACACATTGCCGGGCGTCTCAACGTCCTAGCAGACTCCCTGTCCCGACGCGACAGTGTCCTTCCAACCGAATGGATGCTACATCGGTCGGTGTTCCAGGCGATTTTCGAGCAGTGGGGCCGTCCTCAGGTCGACCTTTTTGCTACTCGCTGGAATCATCAGGTAGAGACCTTTGTCTCCCCTTGACCAGATCCTCTGGCATTTGCAGTCGACGCTCTGTCTCTGGACTGGGCAGGTTGGATCGGCTATGCCTTTCTTCCTGCACCGATTCTTCCTCAAGTATTAGTGAAGATTCGTGCTTGCAGTTGCAGGATCATTCTGATCGCACCTCTGTCTCTACAGAGGGTGGGGATCAATCTGCGGCCTCTGTTGGCAGATCGGCCGATTCGTCTACCTCTACGTCGCGATCTTCTTTCCCAGGGTCATCCCAGGAAGTATCACAACAACCTGACGAGCCTGTCCCTTCACGACTGTCTTTTATCAGGTCCAGTCTGCGACGTAGAGGTTTTTCGAGACGATCAGTGGAATGCATTTCTGCATCGCGGCGACATTCCACTGGCATGACTTATGCTGCGAAGTGGAAGGTTTTCTGCCGCTGGTGTGCAGATCACAATGTGGATTACCGTGATCCGTCAGTCGCTCAAATTGCGGATTTTCTGGTATATCTTTTTGACTCCAAGGGCCTATTACGATTAAGGGCTATCGGTCTATGCTGTCTGATACTTTCTCTTATGTGGGAAAGCGGTGCATCGGTCGTAATCTTTTTCTCTCCAAACTCATTCGGCACTTTTCTTTGAAGGGGCCTCGAGTTTTGCGCCTTACACCCAAGTGGAACTTGGCATGGGTGTTGCACTGTTTGGAGGGGCGCTATTCGAGCCCTTATCTGAGACCGATATGCGTTTTCTCACCTATAAGACGGCTTTTCTTCTAGCGTTTGCTTCTGCTCGACGAGTCAGTGAGCTTCATGCGCAATCTGTTGATTCTGCCTTCTTCAGAAATGAGGCTAACACTGTCACCTTCACTACTGATTGCTCTTTTCTGGCTAAGAATCAACATCAACAGTTTACTTCCTGATTCAGTACCTCCTCCCATCTGCATTCGGGCTCTCCCTGCTGTCGATGGCCGGAGACCTCTTCTTTGTCCTGTTCGTGCGATCAAGACTTACATTACTCGCACTCAGTTCATTAGGAGGGGTCGGATGAGATTCTTTCTGTGTCTCATTCCTAAGAGGCAGTCTGTTTCTTCCCATTCTATTTCCATGTGAATCTGTCTTGCAATCAAGCTGGCTTATTCCCGCTTGTCTGCGTCGGATCTTGTTTCGAACCGGTTTAATGCTCATGAGGTTCGTGCCATTTCTACATCCTGGGCGTTCTCCAATTCTGTTTCGCTCCGGGATGTTATGAATGCGGCTTACTGGAGGAATGCCTCTACTTTCTCCTCCTTTTATCTCCGCCACCTTCAGCAGCAATTTGAGGACCTTTATTCTTTAGGCCCTCTCGTTGCTGCTCATGCTGTTGTGCACCCTCGTTAAAATTGTTTTTTTCGAGGTTGTGCTTCGCTCAGCCTTGTTCTTTTCAGGTGCCTTCTCTCTATCTTCATTACAGGTTTCGCTATTGTTCTCTGCCCTCCTTGCTTTTCTTTCTGCTACTCTTGCTGGTATTGGTTATGTGATTCACCTCCTCCTATTGTTTATTCAGCCAACTGTAAACAATTGTGAGTGGGTTGAAAAGAAATTAAAATTTTTTAGTAAATTTTGTTTCTTAACATACCTACCACAATTGTTTACCGGAGGCCCAACCTCCTTGGGGATATCCTTGATATCGATGCCTCCCCGCTAAATCACAAACTTCTCGTTGGCGGAAATACTACGGAATTGACGTCACGGTTGTTGCGCATGCGCTCGGTAAACGCAAGAGGTGTGCAGAGAGAGTACCTGTAGTTTCGAGCGCTGGCCTCGCTCGACCCTTCTTTTCGATCTTTTTCGTGCTTTTGCACTCTATTACTTTTCCAACTTGTTTGGAAAAGTTCTCTAAAAGCTTGAGTTAGTTCCGAAGTAGGGCTTGCACTTACGTTACAGCCAATTGTAAACAATTGTGGTAGGTATGTTAAGAAACAAAATTTACTAAAAAATTTTAATTTCTCTGCATTGGTAAATTGGTTCATTTAATTCATTTTATGCGACAGAGCTCACAGGACTCAGAGAGTTCTTGAAAGAAGATAATTTGAGTACAATCAACTTGGTTCATAAAGATTTGAAACTTTAGTCAGATAATAGCCTCAGGGTAACCCACTTGTATCTACGTACTCTTGTGGAAGGTTTGTAACTATTTTCAGAGCGAAATGTATATTTGAAGTGGATTTCTCTGGGTCGAATGAGCAACAACATAACACTTTCCCTACCAAGGACAACTATAGTCTTCATTTATCAAACAATCAACTTAATTTGCACCCGAAAACTCAGAAAAAGCGTTTGTATCACCCCATTCATATTCCTATTCCGTATCAGACAGATTTATTTTCCGGTAAACAACGCACTATTACACATGCATTGCTATTACGCTTTAAAATATAGTTCCAGAAATTTAAAATTTTGATAAATTTCAACCCAATTTAAACTGAAAAATGGGGAAAACGGGCTTTATGTAACGAGATTGTAAGATAAAAGTATTTGTATCAGATACGGGCTCGTTGCGATCCGATTGTAAATAGGATCTAGAATCTGATACAAATTACAGGGCATGCACATGGTCATGATAGTGCATACGTGTCTTGATTTCATGATACACAATACTCAAATAATGATATGAGGCAAAATAAATGGGTGAGCAACGTTAAATTTCAACTCCACTACGGCTCTACCTAAACACAGTGTTATTCACTGCGTCGGGGGGGGGGGGGATCCTCCCCGATCAACATCTCTTTAGAATGACAAAATATGTTAATAAAGTCATAAAATTCAGTGGCTTCATGAAACCTTGCACCAAAAAATACCTAGCAATGCATGGTGATTGGACCTAGGGTTGGCTTCGAATAGCAAGCTACACTTCTCCGCTATTGTACCCGAAGACAGATGATTTTAAAATTCACATTGCTCACCCCTTCACAATAATATAATCGGTCACGAACAGAACTAAAATTTACTTTGCTGGACGAACATTCGTTGAATCAAATGGAGTTTAAAACAACATTCAATTTCAAATCCATTGACTGTAACACTACCAGATATAAAAAAAAACAACTATATAATTACAGATCGCTGCATTTGTTTGATAAAACTCAAGGGTTGAATCTTGATTACAAATAGCAAAGTTTTTCTGAGAAATACAAAAGCGTCCTGCTCAACATTGAGTCAGTCCAAGTAATATTTCACACCTCAGTTCCATCATGAAGACTCTGCATCTCGCAACCCAGACGGCGACCGTAACGCAATGCCACCTGATCGCTCATGTTTCCGGAATCGAACACACATTACAAATATATTATATATTACGGGTGTAGGTGGAAATAAAAATCGGAAATTTCATGGTCTTTGATTGATTGACTGATTCTTTTATTTTGCAATATACAACAACATGGAAAATTACAAAAAGTGTAAAATAATAGAAATTAGGAGCATACTGCAGGGAGATGACATAGTCTTTTAGACTGTCTACCTGCTATCTCCCATTTAATCTGAATAATCAACTCACAATAAACATAGCTCAACGTATTTACAGCATTTCCAGAAAGTAAAGACATTGCCCATGATCCAGGTCTAAACATATACAATGCAGTGGGACTCATGTTGAAAATTTAGATCCAAGGAGCAAATCCTTAATCCACGTGGGCCTTATTTATTTATACTGATCTGTTCTGTTCTGAATTTCCTGTGTATCTTCTAGGACATGTAGGCAAGTCAGTACAAGACGATTTCTGGGTGGGTTTCTTTTACACAATCTGAGCATTTAGCGTTATTGCAATGGACATCCTCGAGGTAGTGTCCGAGAATATTACCGATAAGAAGTTTTTTAAAAGACGCTCTACTCGGGATTTTTTAATGTCATTATCAATTTGGGACCATATCCGTACAAACGAAGAAACCGGAAGCTCGCTGGAAAAAGTGGTTTTGGGCACTTTACATGTTAGTTCGCCGTGCTGTCTTGTACCACTCTCTCTATTGTAAAATAGTCGTTGAACGACTCTGGAAGTCTATTGAAATACCAATTGTGAATGAATATTGATACGTATTGTATGTGGAGATCTTTCAATTTAAGGATACATTCTTTCTTAAAGAGGGGGTCCGTATAGCTGTTAAATTTTTTATTACACACAAGTCTAATTGCCCGTTTCTGCAGCTTGAAAGACGATCAGTTGCTGCATGCCCCCAGATATGTAGGCCATAAACCATGTGACTGTGAATAAGGGATGAATATATGGACTTAAGAGCATATTTAGAGACCGTTCGTTTTAATTTGTTTATGCAGTATATGACGTATGACAGCTTGCAGCACAGTGAGTCAATGTGGCCAGTGAATTTCAAGGTTTCGTCAATGTTTATACCCAGGAAAGAAACATTCTTTTTAGGTTCGCGATTCCCTAATCGTTCAAGTGGCAAGCCGTTAATTTGTAATTGTATTTTACTTGTTTTGTGTTCATTTTTAGGGGGATGCAAAAGCATGTAACTACTCTTAACGGTATTTATTTTTAGTCGGTTAGCACAACACCATTTGTACAAATTATCCAAGTCTAGATATGCCTGTGTCTATAGAGTTGTCATCTCGGCTCCACTGGTAACTAATGTTGTGTCGTCGGCAAATGATAGGGTTTTCGAAAATGTAGCTTTATCGATATCGTTAACGTACATTAAGAACAAGATGGGCCCTAGCACTGATCCCCGCGGGACGCCACATGATATGGATGCTTCTCCGGAAGACGTCTCGTTAAATTCGACATATTGCTTCCTGTTTGTCAAATAACTTCTAAACCACGACAGTGGCACCCCCCTAATACCGTAATGTTCAAGTTTTGAGAGTAAAATATCATGACTTATTGTATCAAAGGCTTTGGATAGGTCAACAAAAATCGATAAAGTCGAGTCCCTGGTTAGTTTATTGTTGTTTTCTGTTATTAATCTAAGCAGTTGTAGTAATGGCTGTACTGTGGAATGTCCTTGGCGGAAGCCGTACTGGTTCTGATTCAGGATATTGTATTCGTGTAAAAACGATGTTAGTCGTTTACACATTACTTTTTCCATCAACTTGGAAAATGTGTTTATTATGCTTATTGGTCTATAATTGCTAAAGTTATCTAAAGCCCCCTTTTTATGGATGGGGATCACTTTTGACTTTTTCATTCGATCTGTAAACCTACCAGTTGAAAAGGATAAGCTGATTGTGTGGGTTTAGGGGGAGGCGATACATGAGATATTGTCTCCTTCAAAAGACGCGAAGAAATACCGAGGAAGTCGGTACTGGTCTTACTTTTCATTGCGTTTGTTATATTTATAATTTCGAATTCATCTGTTGGGGAGACAAAAAAATTATTCGTATAAGTACTTTTAAGATAATCCTTAAAATTTGTCTCTGACAACGGGGAAATTTCGTGAATTACCGATTGCCCAATGCCTGCAAAAAATTTGTTAAAATGTTCGGCAATCATAGTTGGTTCGTCAATCGTGGCATCGCCATGAACAAATACCCTACACTGGCTAGGTAAAGATTTACTTTTTTGTATGAGTTCTCTTATAAGTCCCCATGTTCTTTTCATATCATGTTTATTTTGGTCGAGAGTCTGTTCGTCGTGTGCTTTTTTACAAACTCGTTTGAATCTGTTATATATTTGTGCATAGTTTTTATAAGTCTGGGTATTTTCAACATTTGGTGTTTTTAATTTTTGTTTGTACAATTTATTCTTTCTCGCTGTAGAGGTTAAAAGGCCTAGTGTCATCCACGGTAATCGTTTTGTGCGTTTGCTTATTTTGATTTTTTTTAAGAGGTTAACATTCCTGAAAATGGTGAGTGAAAATATCGGGGAACTGGTTATATGCAATATTGGGACACGTTGAATTTAGTTTAAACAGTATTTATTACAAAAATACAAACGATAACAGATAAATTGCAAACATTAATGTGAATTCGGCAGTAAGCTGAAAGCTTGTACAAGGCCGTTTCCACCAACACAAGATCACAAAGATTCATCGATGACAATAGCAGGTATGAGTATTAAGTACAAACAGTGTTTATTTGCATTATACAAGCGTTTGAAAAGCGACAGTAACTAATCTTGTATAGAAACAGTCAGGGATGGGTTGAGCTGCAAGAAAAGTTGGAAAGTGCGGGGTGGATGCATTCATTGCGTAGAGTTATTTATTTGTGTCTAAAGTCACACACCTATGCAAAATAACTAAACGTGACGTAAGATAGAAATATAATCAAGGTAACTCCAATTATTTGCCACCAAGACGCCCATTTGGAGGACTTTGACCCAAGCATTGGTAACAGAGTCACGGTTGATCAGTAAGGCTTCGCCTGTTTACCACTGTAAAAAAGTGTAGCTTTATTTACAGGCATTCCCACGGAGATCATCTTGATATTAATTGTGGGTTAGTATTTATTATAGTATATAATTATATAAAATGGGCTAGTACCACATTGGGGTTAATTAATGAATCGCTTACTTGATAAAATAAAGTCGTGTACCACTTCAAAGATAAGGCGGTTGTCGTCATTACTCAGGAATTCTGAACCGAATAGAAGTGTAGAGGAGTCCGCTCCAAACGGAAGGAGATTAATTGAATAATTACGAGCATCGGAGAAAATTGGACAATGCAGGAGAAAAGGATGGGGAGTCTCTTCCTCTCCACATTGGCATAGGGGGGGGGGGGGGGGGGTTAGTGATAAGTGGTTGTGATATAAGTGAAAATTGAGGTTACTACACCCTAGTCTTAATCTACAGTGATATATTTGGGCTGTGCGAGATTTCGCTCTACAGTAGAACCTTGGCGGTCGCCGATTGCCATCATTTAGAAAAGTCTTGAAGTTTGTCAATGATGAGTTTTCACGCACGGACAAGGGCACATTATTCCATTGGTCAGTAACGCTGGGTATAAAGGAAGATTTACACAGCTCAGTCCGACAGAACGGAACACGGTTGTTTTGACCTGATCGAAGACTAAGTGAAGGATTGGTCGAGGAAGCACGTGGAGGGATTTTACAGGAGATATGCGGACGAACCATACGGTGGTACATTTTGAAGAACTGGATTAACTTGTGTTTGTAACGTCTATCTTGCAACGGTTCCCATCCTGTTTCCGTATAAAATAAGGACTTACTAGCACTGACGGTTGCCCCAGTAATAATCCTTGCCGCAGCAATCTGGATTTTTTCCATTTCCCCCACTTCAGTTACAGAACAGTTATCCCAAACAGTGTCGGCGTATTCAAGGAGGGGCCTGATAAAAGCAAAATATATTTTTTCTAAGACACTACGGTCTAAGTGTGCTTCCTAAGTAAGTCTAACCGGGACCAGGCCTTTGCGCAAATATGGTCGATATGGTCATTCCATGTACACGTGCTATTTAATATGACTCCCAGATGTTTATGATTAACGACTTCAGATATCTGAGAACCGCCATAGAATAATAGTGGATGGAAAGTAGGGCTACTTTTTCGAGATATTAGCATACTCTCAGTTTTATTTGGATTGAACTCTACCAACCATGTTTTAGCCCAATGTTCAATTGTGGCCAGATCTTGATTAATTATTGTCAAGGCTTGTTCAGGGTTTTCTATAATTAGATATAAAGAAGTATCGTCTGCAAATAAGCGTATACTGCTCAGAAGATCTTTGGTTATATCGTTGATATATATGAGGAACAACAAGGGTCCGAGAATAGACCCTTGTGGAACACCTGCATTTATGGTTCTCCGGGAAAAAGTCTCAGACGATATCACAACTCGTTGCAATCTATCTGAAAGATACGATTTGAGGAACAACAGAAGTTCACCCGAAACACCAATATTTTCCAACTTGTTGATAAGACCAACATGCCATACTTTGTCAAAAGCCTTGCTGACATTACAGAAAACAACCCTAACTTCTTTGCCATCATCAAGGGCGTGACAAAATTCATCGTATATGTCTGTGAGCTGGAGGACTGTTGAATTACCGGGTGTAAAACCTGACTGAAATTGGCTGAGAACTTTATTGTCAATCAAAAACTCCCACCAGCATTTGAATACACTTTTTTCAAGTAATTTTCCGACACAGCTAATCAAAGATATTGGCCTATAATTCGTCACAGAATTGGAAGGGTGTTTTTTCAAAATCGGGGAGACATTAGATTTTTTCCACAATGATGGGAAATACGGTTTGTTCAATAGTATATTGAAAAAGATGGAGAGTGGCTGACATAAGGATGATTTACATTCTTTTAGAAGACGCGGGCTGATTAGATTTGGACCGGATGCCTTAGAAATTTTTAACGATTTCATTGCTGTATGCACTTCATTACAATGTAAAGTGATACACTCAATAATTGCAGAAACACGTGTTGATGCGTATGGCAAGGAAGCATTCGAATCGTCAACTGTTGAGATAGAACTGAAGTATTCATTAAACACTTCAGCTTTCTCAACATTTGACGAGTATATTTGGTCGGAATGGGTGAGAGTAGGAATTCCAGAATAACTGCTCCCGACGACTATTTTCAAGGTCTTACACCACTGTGATGGCGGCGTTTTACTACTTATTAGCGTGGACTGGATTTTCGACAAGTATAAAGCTTTGGACAACCTTATAGCAGATACAACATTATTCCGTTTTAGTTTGTAGTTTGCCCAGGCATACGGGGTATTGGTACGTTTAGCAATGCGATATAAACGTTTTCTCTGTCTGAGCAGTAATCTTATTTCATTGTGCATCCATTTCGGCTGGTCTATTCGCGTGGTAATGAATTTGTTAGGTCTTTGGGCGGATGCAGTTTCAAGTATTTTGTCAGTAAACTTGGACACTATGTTATCGAGACATGGTTCATCAAAGAGGGCATTCCAATCGGCATGGGAGAAGGCCTCATTCAGCGCTTCATAATTACCCTGGGGAATAGAGCCAAATTCTCCTCTTGAATGATAAGGTTGGTGGTTTCAAGAATTCTACTTCGAGTGAGATTGGACAATGGTATCGGATCATGTCTGGGATGATTGGTTCAAGGACCTCACAAGTTTTCATGTTTATTGAATCACTGAGAACAAATAGATCTAATAACGAAGATTGAAATAGCGGAGTATTTCAGAAACGCCGCTTCTTGAGGGAGTCACTTGATTGTCATTAAAGTCCCCTGTTATAATCAGGTCGGCAGTTGAGGAGTCTCGGGCTTTTTCAACGGATCCTGATATGGCTTCCCATGTTTCGCGGGGACTGTTTGGTGGCCGGAAGAACACACCCAACAGTAACGATCTAGTTCGTTGTGTAAACACCTGTGCCCACAGGCACTCTGTGTTCGAATTATGTAGGTCTGGTCTAGGTCGAAATGATATTCCATCTTTGATATAAATAGCTACCCACCTCCCCTTGTCGAACGGTCAAGTCGCAATGGCTCCTGGAACCCGTGAACAAGAATATCGGATGTGGAGTCATTATTATCCAACCATGTCTCAGACAAAGCCACGACATCAAATGATGCGAATTCATATTGGATAATGTCAACTTTGGGTTTTAAACTCTGAATGTTCAGATGGGCAATTTTCAAGGTATTCTGGTTGTAATCGGAGTTGAAAGAATTTGGGCCAGGGTTAGTTTCAATATCACCAGACAGTAGAAGAATCACAGTCACGTTGAACAGCGAAATGACAAGGAGAGCAGAAAGTATCAGTACATGTACTTTCTTTACGAATACAGTCGTTGAAACTCCAATGCTGTAAGGATATAAAGTTTCATCCAGAGGATTAACTAAGTGTGATATTAACAATTTATTGGACAGTCCAAAGAACAAAGTGACCACAACATTAAGGCTTTGATGCAGCCCAACCCCACTGAGGCGCAAGAAAAGATATATTAGGACACAGATGGATCTCTTCTTCGATAAGGAGAACTTCGAACTTCTACAAAAAACTTTAACGATGTGCCAATCCAAGCACGGTAAGATTCAAGGGAACACATGGTGAGCTATTCGAAACCAGGTGACGCAGTTAAGGCAAATTGTTTCTTTATAAACAAGATTGTATTCAGGCTGGCAAATAGTGCAGATAATGTGTGACAAACACTGTTGTGCAATTGGAAGACAGTAGTACCTTATTTAAAAGTATGATAATAAACAAGATTTTCTTAAAACAAATATAAAGAGTCAGGTTAGAACTATAAAGCGCTACTGACTTGGGTGACAAAGATACTGTGAGCTTGTGGGGGCAATGCCATTGGTCATTTTCGTGCAAGTCAAATGAATATTGGTACGAATATCGTTTCCAGTACGAAAATGACTGCGAATATCGATGGCGATAAAAGTTAAATATGATATATTTTCTTTGAGAAGGTGACTGTCGAAAAGCTTGGAAATTCCTTTTCGTTAATGGTGATCAGATAAAATTTAGCATTTACCATGCTGCAACACAAAGGTTGCACCACGGAAAAAGCTTATACACACGAATGAATTGGATTACGTTATGGATGAGGGGAACAAAGTGATGTGAGGCTGTGTTTGTTTACCGAGGTGAACAAACACTACCTCACCCCAAGGGGTTCCCAATAGCTCCATATCATGTCAGTGGACCGTTGACTTTATTGACCGACTTGAACTGACATGATTCACAAATCTCTCGACTAACATGAAGTGGACTCTGCAACGAGAAGAGGACGCACGAGAAATTTGATTGATCACACCATTGCCTGACGCGGTCGTGCGAATCAGCAAAGAGAAGCATGATTTAATTGATAATATATATTGACCGACTTAAACCACAAATCTGGGTCAGCAATCGAGATGAAGAAACCAGTTGCCGTTTGCATTCCTTACGAGTTTTGACTCTCTTACGTTACGTGTTTCGTTCAGCGCAGGATAATATGCAGATGCACTGTTCAGGAAAGAGTAGTGTGTAGATGTGTCCGAAGTAAATACTGTCCCAATGAAACTAGAGCTTACATGTACTTTGAACATATGTCAAACACAACAATGATGGCATGTTGGATTGGGTTGGGTAGAGGGGGTGCAGCACACTGAGGTGTCTCATTCATTCAAGCATTATGTCTACAGTACAATCTCACCCTACCCACCAGTGTCAAATTGCTAAGGAACACAGATTGAGGACATACCGTCAAAGCAATATTAACCCATTTAGGGTGGTAACAACACGGATTCGTGCCTCATTAATTAAAGCATAACATCCACAGTATCAGATTACAGACTCACAAATGCCAGATTGCTGTAGCAATCAGACATTGCTGAGACTGTGGTCTGGCATTACTCAGGAAAGAGTGAACGTGCAGCGGTGCTCACGGGTGAATACTGTGCCCATGAAGCAGAAACTTTATGTGTACATAAGTCAAACCCAACAGTATTGACATATTGGACAGGGGAGGGGGGGGGGGAGCAACACGGTCGGTGTGGTGCCCCATTCATCCCGAACATTTTTTTTCTTTTCTTTTCTTTTCTTTTCTTTTCTTTTCTTTTTTTTTTGGGGGGGGGGGGGGGGCACAGTGTGGCGTCGCATTCATTCCAAACATTTTGTTTACAATATAATCACACTGGCCCACCACTTCCAGATTTCAGACTGCGATGAAATACTGGTAGAGGACATATTAACAAATCTTTAAGCGGCATTAACCCATTTGGGGTAATAACAATACAGTCTTGGTGCCTTAAGAATATTTAGCATAAAAACCTCCATGTCAGATCACCGTCCAACCACCGCCAGATTGAAATCTGGCAATGACGAGACAATGGTCAGTTGTCATTAACTGAACGGTGGTGTATTGAGCCTAGAGGTGCTCTCAGATGAATCCTGTGTCCTTGAAAGCGGAGCTTGACTTGAACATATGTCAAAAACAATAATATTGACATGTTGTGGGTGCCAGCACAGTGAGGTGCATCATTCATTCCAAGCATTATGTTTACAATATGATGTTTACACTTTTATCTCCGTCAACTCACATAAAAACGACGCGGTGAACGGAAGACGCACGAGGAATTTGATCAATCACACCATTTCCGAGCGCATTCAAACAAATCAACAAGCGGATGCATGATTTGATTGATAATATATATTGACCGACTTGAACCGACGTGATTCAAAAATCTTGTCGACTCACATGAAATAAACACCGCCATAAGAAGAGGACGCACGAGAAATTTGATTGATCACACCATTTCCTGATGCGGTCGAGCGAATCAGCATGGGGAAACATGATTTAATTGACAACAAATATTGACCGACTAAAACCACAAATCTGGGTTAGTAATCGAGATGGAGAAACCAGTGGCCGTTTGCATTGCTTTCGAGGTTTGACCCTCTTGCACTACGTGCCTCGTTCAGCGCGGCATATTATGCAGATGCACTGTCCAGGAAAGAGTAGTGTGCAGATGTGCTCTGAAGTAAATACTATCCCAATGACACTATAGCTTGCTTTGAACATATGACAAACACAACAATGATGACATGTTGGGTTGGGTTGGGTGGGTGGAGGGAGAGAGGGAGGGACAGCACTCTGTGGTGCCTCATTCATTCAAGCATTATGATTAATATAATCTCACTGACCCACCAATTTCAAATTGCAAAGGAACACAGATTGAGGACACACTGCCAAAGCAATATTAACCCATTTAGGGTGTTAACAACACGGATTCCTGCCTCATTAATTAAAGCATAACATTCACAGTGCCAGATCACAGACTCACCAACGCCAGATTGCTATAGCAATCAGGCATTGCTGAGACAGTGGACTTGCATTACTCAAGAAAGAGTGATATGTAGCGGTGCTCACGGGTGAATACTATGCCCATAAAGCTGAAACTTAATGTGTACATATTTCAAACTCATCAGTATTGACATATTGGACAGGGGAGGGGCAACACGGTGTGGTGCCCCCTTCATCCCGTGCATATTTTTCCTTTTCTGTTTTTCTTTTTTTTGTGTGTGTGTGTGGGGGGGGGGGGGGCACAGTGTGGCGTCACATTCATAATGACATTCCAAACATTTTGTTCACAATATAATCGCACTGGCCCACCACTTCCAGATTGCAGGCTGCTGTGGAATATAGGTAGAGGACATACAAATCTTTAAGCAGTATTAACCCACTTTGGGTAATAACTACACAATCTTGGTGCCTTATGGATATTTAGCATAAAAACCTCGATGTCAGATCACCGTCCAGCCACCGCCAGATTGCAATCTGGCAATGCCGAGACATTGGTCAGTTATCATTAACTGAATGGCGGTGTATAGAGGTGCTCTCGGATGAATCTAATGTCCTTGAAAGCGGAGCTCGATTTGAACATATGTCAAAACAATACTATTGACATATTGGAGTGGCAACACATTGTGGTTCATCATTCGTTCCAAGCATTATGTTTACAATATGATGTTTACAATATAATCGTTGAATTTAGAACTGAATCAAAATTGCTAGTCAGTAACATCTCTTCAAATGAGTCTATATTAGCTTGGTTGTAACAGCGCCGATCAGTGAACATATCGCCCACATTGCGTCGTTTCTGTGGACAGGACTTTATGGTGAATGTTGCAAAGTGATCAGATATGTTAGTTAGCAATATGCCACTACATGATTCAGTTGTGTCGTTTGTCGCTATATTGTCAATTAGTGTGGCCGAATAATCCGTTAGTCTTGTCGGTTTGGAAATTAACTGGACATATCCGCCGGAGAATAAGCTTTCCACGAATTGGCCAGTTTTGGGATGGGTTTGTGTATTAAGTAGATTAATATTAAAATCACCCATTAAATGTGCCTTTTTGTGCTCGTCATTTATATTGCTTAGGGTTGAGTCAAATTTTTCACAGAATTTGTCCATGTCTGCAAAAGGGGCACTGTTTGGTCTGTATATGCATCCAATGATGTGTGACCTTGCTTTATTGTTGGGATAGAGTTCGACGAATATTGACTCGTAGACGTGCTCAGTGAAATCCGAGACGTCTTTCCTTATTCTATAGTGAATATTTTTGGCAATGTATAGACCGACGCCACCACGACCACGGCTGTTGCCTGAGCGTATGTTAAATTCTAGCGGATGATAGCCGCTTATATTGTAATTGAAGTGTTTGTGGACGTCCAATACTTCGGTCAGACCAATGACGTCGCAGGTATTTCCGCTTTCTTGTAAGGTATGTACCAAAGCACGCAGGGAATTTAAGTTTGCATTCAGGATAAGTTTATTCAAGTTCAAAATAGACCAACCGGATTTTTGATGCATGTGATTATTTAGGTGATCTTCGGGTGTGTAATATTCACATCGGTGATTTAGTATAGTGTATGGCGATTCATAACCATCGTCCCCGTTTAGAATGTTATTTACATTTGTTTCCAGGTCATATCTGTGATCTTGAATCTGGTCTAGGGATAGCCTAGTCTCCATTATATTGGGAATTTAAATGTTTAGTATTCTGGACCAAGGGCAAACTCTTTTCGCTTCTGACAATAACTTTATACAAGAAACATACCGAACATGGTATTCGGTTATTCGACATGCTATAGTAGCTGGGGTGCATATTCGTTCTATAACTATAGTAGAAAAATAGCAGTGATTTTTGTTATTTCAACGGTTCGCCAACTTTAGAAATCATTTCGCCCCGAGCGCCCTCCACCACAGAATGCACTATAGTATAGAACACTCTATAATGCAGTACATCCTGGAAAAAATGGTTCCAAGGCGGCGAGTTCTTTAACGATTTGTGCTTTAATGGTGAAGTACCTATGGAGGGCTGGATACACAATTTCTAAAAGGACAGTTGGAGAGCGAATGCCGCGAGTCGGAAAATGCTGATGACAACAGGCAATAGCTTCCCCTCTCAAGGGTCTGCAACATTAACGTAGAGCCAAATGGGCTATAGCATTTGATCACTTTGATTCGGGATCAAACTTGAGACTTGCCTCAACACAACACGCAATATTCCTGGGGTGGGATTTTGGCACTCCACCCACATATGGGGAGGAGGACTGTGTTGTTGTAATGATAATGTCGCTCAACAGTCTATGCTAATAGTCCTTGAGTCTTAATGACCCCATAACTGCGCCCAACTCCCTTCTGTATTAATTCAACTGCCGTCTTCAGTCGTGAACATCGCGAAGTGAAAGTGGTTAAATTAAGAAGACTGATTGTCTTGCTGATTAATCAAAAGAACTACACCTGTGTGTCCACAACAACACAAGCAGTCGAATTTGATTGTCACTTGTGATCACGACCTTGTCAGTGGCAGTAAAATAAGCGCGCGAAGCTCATACTGGTGACTAGGTCACTACAGTCTGACGAAGTCGTAAACAATAAACAATAAGCTGTCGAAATTGAGATAAAAGAAATCAAACCAACTCGATGAACAAAAGTACCACATAATGTGGCAGCGCTTAACTGTCAGTCTCCGGGCATAATAGAACAGTGACTACGCCAAAACATACGTCATTGCTCAAAACTGTGTGTGGTTTAGGTCATCAGGTCATGTTTATATATCACATTGAAGACGTGTCGACAGCATAAACAAATAATCAGCCACGCGGTGTTTTTGGTTGTTATGTCATCGTGTCGTCGTAATGGAGCCATATTATAAATTGCATATAAAGTTGTATGCAATTCCCTTTGGAGATTCATGGTTCCATCACAATGACCACGAGGCCACAGCATCCCAACGCGGTGTTGGGGCGCCATGGCCTCGAGGTCATTGTGATGGAACCATGTTATAAGTTGCATGTAAAGTTTTATGTAATCCCCTTTGCCAATTCGGGTTAGCTTATGAAAATTACCGAGCCACATAGTTTTGGGTGTTATGGCCTCGTGTCGTCGATATGGAGCTTTTACCCTTCAGTTTCTAATGAACATTCTACGGGTACAAGTGGGTCAAAGTAAAAAGTGAGTAATTTCAGCGTGCGACTGGACTTACAGGAAGCTGTGGGGAAAGTTTTGAATTTGTGCATTGAGACAAATGGTCTTCGCTGGTTGTTATGGTTTACGAATATTTAGAGTTCGGCTTATCTGGATAAGGGAAAAAAAAGTTCATTTCACTCCGATTGTTTCTCGCATAACAACGGTATAAAACAGGTTTCTTGAGCTTTCACATGTCATCTGGAAGACATTTGTTGGGGTGTGTGCGTGAGATTAGGGGGATATTTCTTGAAACACAGATAAATTTGTAAAGTCACATCGATAAAAGGGAAGACACTTATTGGGGTGGGGGGGGGGGGGGGCAACTGGAACAAATGTATATCCGCACTTGAATTACATATTCTTTCGTATTAGACATGGCTTTGGTGTTCACCATACATGATGACATCCAAAACATTCACAGGACTTGATGTGGATGCCGCATGCATGGTGGTCGCACCCACTATGTTAGAACGAACATAACGTGGAATAACAAAGTTCACACTCTCAGAGAGTTTCTCTTTTGATGGTGATGTGGAAGACTGATTTGTAAAAAAATACACCAATAATCGAGAGAACTTTTGATTGGGGTGGGATTGGCAGGAGAGGACAGTTTTAGCAAATGTTTGACAGCACGTGAATCGCATATTCATCCATATTACACAGAGCTTCTATGTGCACTACATATGGCAGCATATAAATATGTCTCGTGACTTAGTTTAAACAATATTTATTCATGAAAAAGTATGATGCATACATATAATAAACTACAACATAATTGTCATACAGAGTGCGCAATACAATGGTATGCATTAAAGTAATGAGTGAAGAACGAGATTTGTTGAAAGGATTCAGCAGTAAACTGTTAACTTGTATAAGCCGTCTCCTTTGGATTACTGTCGAAGTTTGATAGTAGCTGCAAACACTAAGTGAAATATTGTTTAAACATAGAAAACAGAGAGAGTAAGGAGAGCAATAGAGAGAATGAGAGAATGAAAAGAAAAAGGAAACTTAACCCCTCACCCAACACGTGTAGCAGGCGACACTTGAAGAATAGATTTTTGAATAACTGGAAATTTCCAATGTCAGTCTCAAAAACACAGCTCACGACCCCTCACTGGAACAAGCTCGTCAAGCTCATTCCAATGAGGGTCCATGCGCCATGTTCTCGAGACAAAGATTGAAAATATAAAAGGATTTAGATGGCGATTTTCATGCGTAACACTTACCGTTACATTGGGCAAAGGGTTAACTAGGAAACAGGGGAACAACCTGAATTCAATGTTCGCTACCAAGGAATATTCAATAGGGCAGCCTCAGTGGGTGTATCGGTAACGGTGGCCCATTTGTGTGGCAAGCAGCACTGGAAAAGTCTAAGAGAGCACTGCTACCTATTAAAAGCGTCCACTCAGTATGATATAGTCCTGAACGACTCTGAAGACAAGACGGTTTTCGTTATTATTCAGTCGTTCGGATCCAAATTGGAGTGTGGAGAGCTCAAGAGTAAATGGCAATGCACTGATTGTGGAATCACGAGCATCGTCATAGATTGGGCAGTGGACAAGAAAGTGCTCAGTAGTTTCGAGATCCCCACACTGGCAACGTGGAGATGTTGAGAGCTGGTTATTGTATAAGTGGGTGTTGATATTACTACAATGCAAGCGTAACCTGCAATGATAAATTTGGGCAGCGCGGGATTTGGCTCCATAGTAAAAGTTTGGTGCTCGTAGGTTCGCACTATTTATAAACGTCTTGAAGTTTATGAGGGAATAATTTTCTCTTACTGAGGGGGTATTCCATTCCACTGATCGGTAACTTCCGGAATAAACGAGGACTTATATAAATTGGTGTGACAAAAGGGAACACGGTGGCTATTTTCTGACCGGAGATTGCGGCTTTGGGTAATAGATGAAATAGTTGGTGGCACCTTATTGGAGATATATGGAGGTGTTAATTTATGATACATCTTAAAAAATTGGATAAGCTTGTGCTTTCGACGTCTTTCTTCCAGTGGATCCCATTGAGTTTCTGTGTAGGGACGTGCTTTACTGCAGCTCACAGTGGCGCCAGCAACTATTCTTGCGGCAGCTACTTGTATTTTCTCCAGGTCAGTAGCTTGAGTTGCTGAGCAGTTGTCCCAGACAGAGTCAAAGTATTCTAAAAGAGGTCGGACAAATGCGAAGTATATCTTTTCAAGGACTTTCCGGTCAAGTGTAAACTTATGGGCCCTGAGCATGTCAATACGTGTCCAGGCTTTAGCGCACACATGATCGATATGGTCGTTCCATGTACAACCTTTATTCAAAATTAAACCCAGATGCTTGTGGCTACTCACCTCGGAATTTGAGTTCCGCTTAAATATATAGGTGGGTGCACCGGAACGTTACCTTTACGTGATATAGTCATGGTTTCCGTTTAAAGGGGGCTGAACTCAACGAGCCAAGTTTTAGCCCAGTGTTCAATTGTGGCTAAATCACGGTTGAGTATGATGGCACCTTGGTCAGGATTCTCATTTATAAGATAAAGGGATGTATCATCTGCAAATAAACGTATACTGCTAAGTAGGTTTTCAGTAATATCGTTGATGTAAATCAGGAATAACAGGGGACCAAGGATCGAACCCTGTGGGACACCAGACGCTATTGGTTTCCAAGGAGATGCCTCAGAGGCTACAAGGACGCGCTGGTACCGGTCAGACAGGTAAGATTTTAGGAAACAAAGCAAGTCGCCAGATAATCCTATTCTCTCGAGTTTGTGAATGAGACAAATATGCCAAACGTTATCAAATGCCTTGCTTACATCACAAAAGACAACCCTTACTTCTTTTCCTTCGTCAAGAGCATGACAGAATTCATCATAGAGGTCTGTCAGTTGTAGGACCGTAGAGTCACCTGGAGTAAAACCAGACTGAAACTGGCTCAGTATATTGTTATCACATAAAAAATGCCATAATCGTTTGAAGACACATTTTTCAAGTAGTTTACCAATACATCTAAGCAAAGATATTGGGCGATAGTTAGTAACTACGTTAGATGGATTCTTTTTCAACACCGGTGTCACATTGGCTTTTTTCCATAAAACTGGAAAGTAACAGTTGTCTAATAATCTATTGAAGAGGGCCGTAAGTGGGTCACACAATGAGTGTCTACATTCTTTTAAAAGTCTGGGACTTATAAAATCAGGACCAGACGCCTTCGATACCTTAATACTCTTGATTGCTTCATACACTTCCTTGCTTTCAAGTGTTATCTTGTCAAGCGTTTGTAGGGCAGGCAGGGGTGAATCTGGCAAGGATGCATTAGTGTCATCCAATGTCGAAATGGAACAGAAGTAATCATTGAACACTTCCGCCTTTTCGGGATTGGTTGAATAGAGTTTGATAAGGTGACTTATAGTCGGGATTCCGGGGATATTTTTACAGATAAATGTTTTTAATGTTTTCCACCACACTGACGAGGGTGTTTCCAAACAACTTAGTTCTGATTGGACTTTCGATATGTATGCAGATTTGGCTTTCCTAACAGCTGACACGACTTCATTTCGTTTATGCTTATATCTTGCCCAGTCGTGCATATAATCGTGTTCTTTGCCTAATCAATAACCGAATTTGGTTATGCATCCATTTAGGCTGGTTAGCCCAAGAGGTTATCAGTTTGTTGGGAATAAATTTAGATGCCGTTTCAAGTAATTGATCGGTGAAGGTGGATACTATAGTGTCCGGGCACGAATGATCAAGCAATCTTTCCCAGTCTATGTTATTGTATGCAGTGTTCAGACCGTCAAAGTTTCCCTCTGTGTACAACCATATGCGTCTCTTAAAGTTTTTAGGCTTTTCTTTCTTGAATTCAATGGAAATATAAATTGGACAATGATAGCGAGTCATGTCAGGTACAAAAGGTTCTATTGCTTCACATTCCAGTACATGTACAGTATTACTAACAGCAAATATGTCAATTAGAGTTGCGGATGATTCGGTAAAGCATGTTGGCTCTTCCACAAGCTGTCTAAGATTGAAATAATTACTTAGTTCCTGGAAGCGACCATTGGGAGAACCACACCGGTTGTCATTGAAGTCACCAGTAATAATTATGTCTGAAATTAAGGTATCTTTGGCTTTGTCAATAGATGCCGTAATTTTATCCCAAACATCTGAGGGATTAGTGGGTGGGCGGTAAAATACTCCTAGCAGCAGCGACTTGCCATGGGTCATGAACACTTCAGCCCAGATGTACTCAATGTCATTCACCTCAAGATCAGTTCTTTGCCGAAAGCAGAAACCGTCCTTCGCGTAGATGGCAACCCCACCTCCCCTCGACAAACGGTTAAACCGTAAGGGTTCTTGAAAGCCATGGATCATAATACCTGATGTTAGGTCCGAGCATTAAAGCCAGGTCTCAGTGAATGCTAAGATTTCATGGGAAGACGATTCGAACTCAATTATGTCTACTTCAGGCTTCAGGCTTTGGATGTTCAGATGAAAGATTTTTAATGCATCGAGGGTATTTTCTGTGTTCACAGAGCCTGGTCCAGGGTTTGATTCAATGTCTCCGGACAATAGCAAAACCAAAGCCAATACCACTGTCAAAAAATATATGAAATAACAGGTGACTGAAGAAGATGGCGTTGCAGCTGGTATATATGATGTCGGTCGGAGATTGGGTCTTTCAACATTCATACAAAGATCATTACCGCATTGGCAGCGTAGGATAAATTTGTTGAATAAAAGATGAAGCAAGGTTGATGTCACAGGAAGGCTGACCTGAACCTCAATACGCATACACCACATGTAAAGATACGCAAGAGCACAAAGGGACTGATGTTTTGTTAGTCTTCTTTTCAGGCCGCGCGCATACACTACAGTATTGAATGTATCAATCCGGGCGCGGTAAGACTCAAGACTATACATTATGTGATCTGTGGGTGGTAATACACACGTATGCATGATGCCCAGAGATTGGTAACTTTCAATGACGAGATCATTTCGCAGTCGTACGAATTGAATTCAGGTTGCTTTATACGAGGGTTTGGATGAGAGTGGAGAGGGTAGCCTCGAAGAAACAAGCAAAAGAAAATATCAAAGAAAAATGATGAAAACAGGCTAGAAAAGCATTTCATATTCTGAAGGAATGGACTGCTTATTCAAAGTCAAAAGTCAAATTGAATAACAAAATAATAGTGGATATCAAACGTAGAATAATTTGGGATTGGGTGTATTGTGAAGCGAGTAACAAACCAAAGGTGAGGAGAAACTAAAAAAAGAAACTAAAAAACAAACAAACAAACAAAAGAACTATAATATTTACTAAAATGATAGTTGTGTTATTGCTGCTTGGCGCACGTAGAAGTTCCAAGTAATACACAATTAATCCCCCTCCCGGCATAATGGTCAGCATCGTGCATCAACAATACTCACAACAATTTGCATTGGGAGGAGTTAGTGACACGTATATATAGTAAGAATGAAGAGAAAGTGATTAGAACGACCAGGATTTGCCTTGGAAGGATTTGGGATTTATGATGTTTCAAGGTTCGGAGACAGACGGCTCCCGTAAGGGGCGTGGCAACTAAGTACTTCAAAGGGAATTTTATAACCCCACGACTGTCTGAGACCAAATAATTCAGGCCCTTCACGAGTCTGGTGTCTCGTGACTTGATGTAGATGCCGGCATGGATGGTGGTCAAGCCCAATATATGAGTACGAATATAATACTGTAGAATGAAATTCACTTCACTGATAGAGTTTCTATTGTAACGGTGATTTGGAAGATAATTGTAAATATACGCCGGTAATCGGAAAAAACAAGCAGAAAGAGGGGTGGGGTAATTAGGGAAATAGCGGTTGAAATACATGTTTCGACGAACGTGAAGCACAAATGCTTCGTACTACACACAGCTTTGGTGTGTACCATATGTGACGGCGTCCAGAGCAGTCTCAAGACTTGGTGTGGGCAAATATGGTGGTCACGCATGATATGTGAGTAAGAATATGAAGCAGAAGTGACTTATTTATTTATTTATTTATTTATTTATTTATTTATGTATTTATTTATTTATTTATTTATTTTATTTGGGGGGATGGAGGTGGTTGAGAACAGTTGAAGTGAATGTTTAACCACCCTTAAGTCACTTAGTTTTTCGTACTACACATCCAAAGAAGTCTCAAGACTTGATGTGGACGCCGGCCTGTATGGTGATTGGTGATAACACCTGATAAGTGAGTAAAATATGACGGTGAATAAGGGAGTTCATTTCACTCAGAGAATTTTTCTTATAACAGTGGTGAGAAAAGCGGATTTATAAAGATTACTCCGATGATCCGAAATGCATTTTTTGGATCGGGGTGGTGACATTGGGACCGTGGGGAGATTGTTGAACCAAATATTTGCCAGTGCTTGGATCACATTACCTTTCGTACTACACATTGTTTTGGTGTGCACCATATATGACGGCATCCAACTCAGTCTCAGGACTTGATTTGCATGCATGCAGGTAAGGTGGTTACACCCAGTTTGTGAGCAAGTTTTTTACAATGAATAATGGATTTCATTTCACTCTAAGAATTTTTCTTATACCAGTTATTTGTAAGGCAAATTTGTAACGATTACACCGATAATCGAGAAGACATTTTATTTCCTCTTTTTTTGGGTGTGTGTGTGTGGGGGGGGGGGGGGGGGCGTCGGGAGGGGAGAAAACAATTGAAAAAAACATTCCATAGCGCTGGAATAACACAGAATAATGTGTTCATTTCACTCGGAGAGTTTCTCTTGTAACAGTAGTTTGTATGACAAATTAGTAAACATTACACTGATAATCGAGGAGACATTTTTTCCCCACTACAGAGAGCTTTCTACGCCATTGTATATTATATTTCTAAATTATTTAAAGTGCTTTTCTGTTTTAAGCAATGCACAAAAGGTAGACGAATGAATGGAAACATTGAATCTTTTTCATCGGATATTGCTACCTTGTGGTATGTCGTTTTCATTACACCGTTGGAAATTCCTAGAAAATAAACGAACAGAAGAAATGTTATCCGAGCATGAAACACCAGACAGACCAAAAGATTACCGATGGTTGCAGCATCGCAGAATATTCATGAGTTGGAAAATTGATTTACGCAACTGTTCATTGCACGAAGGGAATATTGTGTTACCAACTGCCTTATAGAACAGTTCTTTGCGGGTATATACTGAGATAACTCTGTGAACGTACATTCAGATAAACAGCTCGTTCTTGGGGTGGGGGCGCAATTATTTCACGTCATTAATGGCATATGTAAATGTCTAGCTCCTTATTGACAGTGCAGATGGAGATAAAAACTCAGTAGTCGACCACGTAGGGACTATCTATATGCACGTACAGATCAAGATGTATAGTCGCTTTAGGTAGAGTAGAAATGTTGTGTTGTCACCTTATCGGAGCAAAAACCTCTCGCACTTCAATGTCCTTATTCAATTTTATTCTTTATAACCAGATTCCTGGTATCAAAGAAAATACACTGGTTTACATTCGCATTCAATCAAGATTTCATTTCGTTGGTTAGCGTCTAAAAAAAGACTCAGTGTAGCAAAAGGAAATTCCCAGAGAAACACAAGACCCTCTTCCTTCACCCCACCCCCTTTCCCGAGGTTTTACATTCAATTTAGGAAACCCTCAATCGATGTGCCAGGGTTATTGGTCTGGGTATTTGAACATGGTAGGTTTTAAAGTTATGACCCTTTAGCCCAACATGTTCAGATACTCAGGCCCCTTGATTTTCTTCATTGGCCCCGAGGATAATAAATTGAAGTTTTTTCACCATTCGTCCATTTTACCCCCGCCAACCCCGTCCCACCCCGCCTCATCATTTTAAACTAAATGTTTGAGCTCAGATGGAGGTTACACATTCAGCTACAATAATTGCTTGAGATTGTTAAGATCGTGTTATCATTTCACAATTCAGAGAGGTTTTACTGTTATCATAATAATTGGATATCAACTGTATCACTTGGTGATTGTTTGTCGAATTGTTGCGGCATAATTCGCCATTCAGTGGACATTTGCAAACAACATAACAAACATCCCTATCACATTAACTGGGATCGTTCGGTGACGACTCACCGATTTGTCTATTGGAAATCGTGCTAGGTACAGTTGAATGAATGCACCTATAAATTATCTATCTTCAACCATCTGCTTATTCATTTCGTAGTTTCGCTGTGATAAACTTAATAAAATTTATTGTTTTAATTACTGTTGATAACCTTACAATGAACAGCTAGCGGGCTTCATGTTCATTGGGATTTTTGTAATAATAAGAAGGCACATATCGTCGCTGTGCATCCAGCAACCCAGGGCATTCAAGCATCACATGGTACTCATTGCCGACGGCTGAGTCACAGAATGAGCATTTTCTCTCACTGTATTCGGTATTGTACCAAACACCAGTTTCAATAGGAAGCCGATGGTTTCGAGTTCTAAATTTTATTAATGTTTTAATTTGCATTGGGCTCAGTTTATTTAAGTACTCCTCCCGAACGAACGAACGATTTTTTAATAGTTTTATAAAAACAAAATTTTACCGAAGTTTCAAGAGTTCCGAGCCATTCTTGAACATACAGATCCTGCAATTTTTTTTTGATAAACGCCTTGAACCAAGAGTAATTTTCTATCAGCTTTAAATCCCAGATAAAAGATATGCCACATTCTATTAATAATTTATGAATTTTTTTAATCCATAGGTTTTCTATTGCTCCGTTTTTATAATTATTATGCAAGCATTTATACAAATTACTGGCGTATTTTTCTTGTTTCCCACTTACAATTCTTACCCAAAAGTTTAACATTCTGGTATTAATGTGTACACTGATTGGGTATATACCCTTTTCACCACAGATGAAAACACCTGGTGTAGATTTCTTCAAGTTTAAAAGGTATTTGAGAAACCAGCGTTCTGCTTTTTCAATACAACTGTTATTACCGAAACCCCAAATTTCACAGCCATAAATGAGGATTGGCACGATCGACTTTTCGTTTTTTCAAGTGCTGTGTCTATAGACAAATTATATTTTCTAACTTTCTGTATTATTGCAAACATCGCCTGTTTGGCTTTTTTACATCTTTCGTTGACCCAAGGTATTTATATGTCTTCACGATCTCTATAGACCTATTATTTAGATAAAAGTTATTTGGTGTAACCTTTTTATTACCAAAGACAATAATTTTTGTTTTTTCTGTATTCACGCATAATTTACACGTGTCACAGTAATTAGAGAAATTATCAAGTAGTCGTTGCAGCCCAGCTGGTGTGTCAGAGAAGAGCACTGTGTCGTCAGCGTATAATAAGATTAGAATTTTAGCTAAAATATTTGCGTGTGAATGGTTCGTGTTTAGAAGAGGGGTACGGTCTACATTTTTACCCATTTGATAACTTTCCAGGTCATTCATGAATATGACGAAGAGAATCGGGGATAAATTTTCCCCTTGCCTGACCCCTTCATGACTTAAGAAAAAAGCCGACTGATGCCCATTCATCATTACACAACTTTTTATATCGTTACACATATTTTTATCCCCGCATTTGAAAAATTGCGGGGATATATTGGTTGTCTCCGTCCGTCCGTCCGTCCGTCCGTCCGTCCGTCCGTCCGTCCGTCCGTCCCTCCGGGAATGGTTTCCAGCGAAAAACTCCTAGGGGTTTCAATTCAAAACATTGAAAGTGTGTTCGTGTTCATTCATAGGGTCTGTGGATGTGCATAAAGGTTTTGGATTTTTGATTCAGCCCTCGGGGGCGTAAGGGGTACCACTTTTGTCGTTAGAGGAATGGTTTCCGGCGAAAAACTGCTAGGAGTTTCAATTCGAAACACTGAAAGTGTGTTCATGTTCATTAGTAGGGTCTGTAGATGTGCATAATGGTTTTGGATTTTTGATTCGGCCCCGAGGAGCGCAAGAGGCACCATTTTTGTCGTTAGAGGAATGGTTTCCGGAGAAGAACTCCTAGGGGTTTCAATTCGAAACACTAAAAGTGTGTTCATGTTAATCAATAGGGTCTGTAGATGTGCATAAAGGTTTTGGATTTTTGGTTCGGCCCTCTGGGGCGTAAGGGGCACCACTTTTGTCGTTAGAGGAATGGTTTCCGGCGAAAAACTCCTAGGGGTTTCAATTCGAAACATTGAAAGTGTGTTCATGTTCATTCATAGGGTCTGTAGATGTGCATAAAGGTTTTGGATTTTTCATTCAAGGGGCACCATTTTTGTCGTTAGAGGAATGGTTTCCGGCGAACAACTACTACGAGTTTCAATTCAAAACACTGAAAGTGTGTTCATTTTCATTAGTAGGGTCTGTAGATGTGCATAAAGGTTTTGGATTTTTGATTCGGCCCCGAGGGGCGCAAGGGGCACAATTTTTGTCGTTAGAGGAATGGTTTCCGGAGAAAAAATCCTAGGGGTTTCAATTCGAAACACTAAAAGTGTGTTCATGTTAATCAATAGGGTCTGTAGATGTGCATAAAGGTTTTGGATTTTTGATTCGGCCCTCTGGGGCGTAAGGGGCACCACTTTTGTCGTTAGAGGAATGGTTTCCGGCGAAAAACTCCTAGGGGTTTCAATTCGAAACATTGAAAGTGTGTTCATTCATAGGGTCTGTAGATGTGCATAAAGGTTTTGGATTTTTGATTCGGCCTCGAGGGGCGCAAGGGGCACCATTTTTGTCGTTAGAGGAATGGTTTCCGGCGAAAAACTGCTAGGAGTTTCAATTCAAAACACTGAAAGTGCGTTCATTTTCATTAGTAGGGTCTGTAGATGTGCATAAAGGTTTTGGATTTTTGATTCGGCCCCGAGGGGCGCAAGGGGTACAATTTTTGTCGTTAGAGGAATGGTTTCCGGAGAAAAACTCCTAGGGGTTTCAATTCGAAACACTAAAAGTGTGTTCATATTAATCAATTGGGTCTGTAGATGTGCATAAAGGTTTTGGATTTTTGATTCGGCCCCGAGGGGCACAAGGGGCACCACTTTTGTCATTAGAGGAATGGTTTCCGGCGTAAAACTCCTAGGGGTTTCAATTCAAAACATTGAAAGTGTGTTCATGTTCATTCATAGGGTCTGTAGATGTGCATAAAGGTTTTGGATTTTCGATTCGGCCCTCGGGGGCGTAAGGGGCACCATTTTTGTCGTTAGAGGAATGGTTTCCGGCGAAAAACTCCTAGGGGTTTCAATTCGAAACATTGAAAATGTGTTCATATTCATTCATACGGTCTGTAGATGTGCATAAAGGTTTTGGATTTTTGATTCGGCCCCGAGGGGCGCAAAGGGCACGATTTTCGGCGTTAGAGGAATGGCTTCCGGCGAAAAAACTGCTAGGAGTTTCAATTCGAAACACTGAAAGTGTGTTCATGTTCATAAGTAGGGTCTGTAGATGTGCATAAAGGGTTTGGATTTTTGATTCGGCCCCGAGGGGCGCAAGGGGCTCCATTTTTGTTCGAGGAATGGTTTCCGGAGAAAAAACTCCTAGGGGTTTCAATTCGAAACACTAAAAGTGTGTTCATGTTAATCAATAGGGTCTGTAGATGTGCATAAATGTTTTGGATTTTTGATTCGGCCCCGAGGGGCGCAAGGGGCACCATTTTTGTCGTTAGAGGAATAGTTTCCGGAGAAAAACTCCTAGGGGTTTCAATTTGAAACACTGAAAGTGTGTTCATGTTAATCAATAGGGTCTGTAGATGTGCATAAAGGTTTTGGATTTTTTATTCGGCTTCGAGGGGCACAAGGTTCTCCATTTTTGTCATTAGAGGAGTGGTTTCCGGCGAAAAACTCCTAGGGGTTTCAATTCGAAACACTGAAAGTTCGTTCATCTTCATTAATAGGGTCTGTAGATGTGCATAAAGGCTTTGGATTTTTTATTCGGCTTCGAATGGCACAGGGGGCACCATTTTTGTTGTTAGAGGAATGGTTTCCGGCGAAAAACTCCTAGGGGTTTCAATTCGAAACATTGAAAGTGTGTTCATCTTCATTAATAGGGTCTGTAGATGTGCATAAAGGTATTGGATTTTTTTATTCGGTCCCAAGGGGCACCATTTTTGTCGTTAGAGGAATAGTTTCTAGAGAAAAACTCCTAGGGGTTTCAATTCGAAACACTGAAAGTGTGTTCATGTTAATCAATAGGGCCTGTATATGTGCATAAAGGTTTTGTATTTTTGATTCAGCTTCTGAGGACGCAAGGGGCACCATTTTTGTCGCTAGAGGAATGGTTTCCGGAAAAAAAACTCCCATGGTTTCAATCCGAAACACTGGAAGTGTGTTCATGTTAATCAATTGGGTCTGTAGATGTGCGTAAAGGTTTTGGATTTTTGATTCGGCTTCAAGGGGTGCAAGGGACACCATTTTTGTCGTTAGAAGAATGGTTTCGGGAGAAAAACTCCTAGGGGTTTCAATTCAAAACATTGAAAGTGTGTTCATGTTCATTCATAGGGTCTGTAGATGTGCATAAAGATTTTGGATTTTTTATTCGGCCCTCGGTGGCGCAAGGGCTACCACTTTTGTCGTTAGAGGAATGGTTTCCAGTGAAAAACTGCGAGGGGTTTCAATTCGAAACACTAAACGTGTGTTCATGTTAATCAATAGGGTCTGTAGATGTGCATAAAGGTTTTGGATTTTTGATTTGGCCCCTAGGGGTGCAAGGGGCACCATTTTTGTCGTTAGAGGAATGGTTTCCGGAGAAAAACTCCTAGGGGTCTCAATTCGAAACACTAAAAGTGTGTTCATGTTAATCAATAGCATCTGTAGATGTGCATAAAGGTCTTGGATTTTTGATTCGGCCCGACAATAATCACAAATGCGAATGCGGGGATATACTATAGTGTGCTTTGCACACAAATGACACCCCTCTAGTTAATAATTGCCATTACTTGACCCTGAATATTCAATAAATTCATTTTGAACCAAAGCCCCTCTCTCCAGACGGTATCAAAAGCTTTTGCCAAATCTATGAATGCACAATAGAGATTCTGTTTACCCTTTTTGGAAAGCTCTATTATAAACATATTCTTGCCAGTGCCAGTTATAATTCATCAATCGTTCGTAAATATTCTCACCGTTTCCATCTCTGAAATGGATCTTGACTTTTGCTTGCTTTTTTTAACAGTTTCTTTTTTAGACAACACAGCAAGATGTATTAAATTACATATCACAGGAAAACCGGTTATAACTCGCAGCAATCGTTCTTCCACAAACGTTAACAAAATATCACTGAAACGTTCTATGGGCCATGGAATGTAGAAACGTAACAACGGGCCATCACGAGAGTTATTGTGTACACTCTAAAATCAACTGGGCTGAGTGAATATGAACCCAACCCAGTTGCTTTCATTTCATTTTTAGGCCAATTGATTTTAGAGTGTAACAAATATCTCAGAAAGATGAACACTTCTAAGTAATTAAACAATCCTGTTTTGCTGAAATTTTGTGAAGAGTATTTGGTTGGTGGCACTCTCCAATACACTGCAGCTAAACAGCAATTCACAAGCACAAGCCAAACAATCATATACAAACAACTTTATATGAGTAACCAAAAAATTCTATAAAAACAATTCTATGTGAAGAATTTATGTCACTGTTCATAACTGTTTACACAAATAATCCAGTATATAATTATTATATGTAAAATATGTTAAAATTGTGAGTCATTTGTCTTATTGCAAGTTAGTGGGGGTGTCTTGTGACATTCCCTAACACGTCCCTACCATACAATCATATAAACGAATTAATTCTGGAAGTAAACGTATTCAAAGATCTACTATCATTGCTACAAACTGAAGGACAGTGCCTGATGAATCTCCCTAATGGGTTATAAGCAAATAATATTATAAAAATAATTTTATGTGAAGAATTCATGTCATGTTTGCTGAATTGTTGTGTGTAATTGTTTTGCTGCAATCTGATGGAGAGAGGCTGTTGGCACTCCCTATTACATTGCATCCAAGCAATTATACCAAAAATAATAAATAAAATAAATACACTTGAGCCTACTAAGAATCTTACTCTTTGACAACTTGAATTAAAGTCTCCCACAAGTCAACCCAATAACCGTTTATATAGCCATTGGGTCAAAATCAACATTAGCACTTACAATGACGCAGATGGAAAATGTGAAGTGGAAATTGATAATTACGGTTTTACCCTAATGGCTAATTTGTGTACACATGTATAAAGAACCATAGAACAATTATACTCCCAACACCATCCCTGAATGCTAGAAACTAGCTCTTACTCATATTTTTGGTCTATACTGCTTCTTGTTTCTGTCTTCTCTATACCATTAATGTTCTCTCTCTGTTGTGCAACATTGTATTTTCAAGTTAATGTCATCACACCATTCTTGTGTGGTCTTTCCTTTAGATTCATGAAATACACTGCAGCATTCAATGTATTCATATCCTTCACAATCACTAATATCTCTATGTGCATCGGTGTTAATGGTGGCCAGATTGCTGACAATGGCGGGTAGTATAACACTGGACGAGATCCAGACCAATCCTGAATATCACTTTAGTCACCTTCTTAACGAGAACACCGAAGACAACTTATCGTCTGTATACAACTCTGTAGATTGTAAGTATTTTCTTCCTAGTGAAGTGCATTCGGAACTTGGGGATGTACCAGGATCCTTCTCGGCTTTCCATATTAATTGCCAGAGTCTCCATGCACATTGGGACTCCCTACACCATTTACTCTCCGAACTGAACAGCCAACAGAACACATTAGACGTCATAGGTCTCACAGAAGTATTTAAAATTCCTGACAATCTAACTTATACTCTGGAAGGGTATCATCCCTTATTAAAAAATACGAGACCCGGTGATGATGATGGTCGGGGGGGGGGGGGGGTGTTGGGCTCTTCATAAAGTCTGAAATAAACTTTTGTATCCGACTTGACCTCTCCTTGTTCATACCATATGTCTTTGAATTGTTGTTTGTCGAATTAAAGTACATAAAGTCATCGAGAATAGTTGGTACAATATATAGACCTAACACAGCACCAAAAGGGGACTTGGATCTGTTTCAATCAAAAATCTATTATTTAACTGATTTGCTTAACAAAGAAAATAAATCAACCCTGATTATGGTCGGCCTCAATATTGACCTATTAAAGGTAGCTTCCCATAGCAAAACAAGTTTATTTATCGATTTGATGTTTAGTGAAGGATTCATACCTGTTATCACCAAACTGACTAGATTAACAGATCATTCTGCAACACTCATAGATCACAGTTTCACTAATAATGTGTTGCTCATGCTTTTAAATCTGGAATAATCATTACGGATGTATCTGACCATTTTGGTACCTTCTATGTCGAACTGACAAACATCAAACCGGACAGCTCAAAACAGCTTCTTACCAGAAAAATCAATTCCACATCTATAGAACACTTTAAGTCGTTGCTGTCCCAGTGTGATTTTTCTCCAGTTATGGAATCCGATTGTCCCAATGTAGCTTACGAAACTTTCCTAAAAAATTATTCAATTGCTTTTGAAACGGTATTTCCCTTGAAAAAAACACAAACTTAGTAAGAAATTTATAAAACAAAAGCCATGGATGACAAAGGGACTTTTAATTTCAGCTAACAATAAGAACAAATTTCTCCACAAAAAAATAAGATCTCCAACCGAACAGAACACCAGGAATTACAAAAATTACTGCAGGCTATTTAACAAAATGAAAAAACAAAGCAAAGCTATGTATTATGAAAACAAGATCTTAGAAAATAAAAAGTGCATGCGGAAAACATGGCAAATCCTAAATGATGCGTTAACTATTAACAAAAACGAACATAAATTGCCCTTTTTCTTTGCTCTTGGCGACAGGCCAATATATGCACCAAATGAGATTGCACATGAATTCAACTCTTTCTTTGCAAATATAGGGAATCGGACCTCGAAACAAATATCGAAACCTCGGAAGCCCTTTGCTGAGTACCTGAATGGTACATATCCAGATAATATGTTTATCAACCCAACATCGCCTTATGAAATTACAAGGATTGTAAATTCTATGAAACCCAAATTAAGTCAAGACTGCGAGAATATTTCTTCTAACATCCTTAAACACTCAATAAACCTCGTTGCCGATCCACTCGCGCACATCATAAATAACTCTTTCTGTCAGGTAAAGTTCCCGATAGGATGAAAATCGCTAAGGTAATTCCAATCTTTAAATCAGGTAATGAAAACAATTTTACAAATTATAGACCGATCAGTATTTTGCCTGTCTTCTCTAAAATTATAGAAAAACGCATGTCAAGAGGACTTGTAAACTTTTTCAATACATTCGATATCCTATACCAACACCAATACGGTTTCAGAAAACATCATAGTACACTTCTTCCGACAATGCACCTTTTAAAATATATGGCCGTAGAGAACAACAAAGAGAGTAAAGATAGTACTCGAGCTCTATTCTTTGATCTCTCGAAAGCTTTTGATACAATAAGGCATGATATATTATTTCGAAAACTAGAGTATTATGGGATAAGAGGTAATACTAATAACTGGTTTAAAAGCTACCTCCAGAATAGGACTCAGTGCGTCTCCTTCGGAGAACGTAAATCCCATCTACTAGACCTAACATGCGGAGTACCGCAAGGCTCTATCCTTGGTCCTATCCTCTTTCTCATATATATAAATGATATAAATAAATCAACAAAGCTGAACCTTCAATCATTTGCAGACGACACCTCGGTATACAAATCGGGCTCAGAGATAAATCGACTAGTCTCGGAGTTCAACGAGGAACTCCAAAACATATTTGATTGGTGCGCTGCGAACAACCTAGACCTGAACGCCAAAAAAAAAAAAAAAAAATACATCGTACTGAACCCATCCCACAAAGACAAGAACCTTACACATCAACACATATGTATAAATAATGAAATTATAAACAAAGTCAGTAGTAGGGAAATTGAAAAATCAATTAAATTTCTTGGTATACATATTGACGAAAAGCTATCGTATAACGCACACATATCTCAACTCTGTTCGAAAGTTGTTCTCGCGAACTTCGCTCTCAATAAAGTAAAGAAAGTTTTCCCACACAAAGTTATGAAAACCTTATATTTTTCGCTTGTACAAAGTCACTTCATTTATGGAATTCCCATATGGGGAGCATCAAAGGCGTGTAGTCGTCTATATAAATTACAGCAACGGTCATTAAGAATAATAAATAATAAGAAGTATAATTCTCACACCGATCCCTTATTTATCAAAGATAAAATACTGAGGGTAACAGATTTACACAAATTACACGCTTCTTTGTTTATGTTCGACTGGTACAATAGAAATCTTACATCATCTTTTGCTACTTTCTCTTCTACGGTTAACAATGAATCTATTATGAACACGCACCAGACTGGTCTCCTTCGCTGACAAAGAACTAGAATTAAAACTCTAGATAACTTTTTGGTATTTGCATTTCCAAAACTGTGGAATGAACTAGAAAATGATATTCGAGGATCACCTAACAGGATAGACTTTAAGAAAAGATTAACTACCAAACTTATTTCATCTTATTTAGACAACATTTTATGTTCTAATCCGTATTGTCCTGACTGTGCCATCTAAAGGTCTGGTATTCTCGTCCTGTTGGCCTCTTGATTTGGTCTCTGCCGTTATTTGTAGGGACGCAATGGCCTAAGGATATCCCCCGGGAAGGGAAGCAGTGCTTGTTGACTGGGGTAAACAAGATCTGTCTTACTCGTAAAATGGGACTCAATATTCAATGCATTGGGGTGGATGTCCTCTAAAATGGGGAGCTCGGGTAGAAACGGGTTTTCGAGCCAGAGTTTATCTCTATTGTGCGGTCACGATTAGCCATTGTGTAGAAACATGTGACATTAAGCACCAGTAAATAAATAACCAAGGGTATAGACCAAATACCTCAATTCCCCATAGTAATACATCTGAATGGTTGAGACCTCTTCAAGAGAGCCAGGCCGTTGTAGGCACCAGCCATCATCTGACCGATGTGCATATGTCTTAGTGAATGTATCAAACATATACTCCCTATAGTGGAAACTTACTAGAGCCAATTACAAGAAGCCTCGATGTTGCACGCGCATGTTCTTTCTCTTCTCTATTTTTTTCCTTTTTAACTCTTCCGCTGTTCGAAATCCGTTGATTTAACAAATTCTCTGTAAAGGTTCGTGTAATGGTCATGGGAGCGATAATCATGCAAGATAACTGAATTCAATTTTACCATAAGTTTTAAAACCAAAGCAACGGATTCACAATGCATGGATAAGTAATTTGAAATATGTGACATAAGGGAATGTGTAAAACAAGACATGTGGCGACATATTTTTATAAAAGTTAAAAGTAAGAAACTGCCAATGTCGTATTTTTATGAACGCAGAAAGCATTTCGAAATTGAGGTGAGGTGGGGCACTGTTTTACAACGACACACAAGTAGCAAGGGAAGGCAGTCTGGCATAATATTTAACACTGAAATCTCCTTAGACATTGTTTCCCTAGAGCACATTTCCGTCTAGAAGGAATCTGGCGTAAAATTTTAACTCTGAAAAGCCCACTAGGGTTTTGAATTTGGCATAAAAATCGGCCGATGGCACTCTGGCGAAAAAAAAACGTATGTCTATGGGAAATTTCAGTGTTAAATGTTTACGCCAGATTCCTTCTACCCCAATTGTTATGTTAAATTCAAATTTTTTACGCCAGACTGCCTTCCCTTACTACTCACACACCCACCAATATATATTAGTGGTGGCTCCTGTGCATTAGTGGCATATTAGGATCGTATGAACACAATGCACAAAGCTATGTTTGACGCTCACGCACATCTACATTGAGAAAAATCCACATTTTTAGCCCCATACTTAGATAGAACCAAAAACGTGTTTTTTTATCGCCTTTAAAGTCCGCAGTGGAGACAAATCAAACGAGGTAATTGTTGGTCACAACCCCTTTACCCAAACATACCGGCCAAAACCGGCCAGCGCTATTCACAAAAATTGCAATTCAAATTGACTCAGAAACATAGCTTATGACCCCTTATCACTTCGGCCGGCCGCTGATTTGTCGCGGTTCTCGTATGAGAAGGCCTTGGTTACCCATGTTCTACCAACTGCCTCTCTATTCCCGCGCTTCTTCTCTCCTCCCAACACTCGGAGACGAACTGATTGATGACAACCCTTGCCCCATTCTTCCCAATCTCTCCGATTAGTATACTAACTCTCTCCTTTGAGTCGCCCCCTAACCACATGTCCTTCATTCTCCCATCCCATTTCTCCATTATACTCCCCGTGAATCTTGTTCTTTTAGACTGGTATTGTGGGCATTCTATAAGAAAGTGTTCCAGGGTCTCCACCACGCCCACGTTACACATCTGGCACTCCTATTCACTGTTTTTCCCAATTTTCCCCTCAGCTCCAGGGACCGCGACCTCAGCTTGAACAACAGTGACCCCCCAAAGGTGCCATCAAGGTACTCTTCAAAACCAGGCTTCTCTTTATCACGCAGGCCAGCCAAAGATCTCTTTGATTTGACCCCCTCTCGCCAATTACGGTTACAGTCCTCCATGACCCTTTCTCTGACGATCTTTTTGCCCTGGTTTGCCCCAACGTCAAGGTCCGAGATCTCCAATGAGTAGTTTTCTACTAGCTCCCTCACTTGGACAATCCACCCCGTCTTGATATTTGAGTTGAAAGTTCTCAGGAACATTACTTTACACCATCGGCTATCGGGGAGATTTACCAAATAATTAAGATAACCGAGTTTCAAAAGGTCTATCCTGTCCTTGATCCTCATCCACCCAAGCTCACCCCTGATTGCTTCTAGCGCTGCGGCATTACTCGAGCCTGTTATCCATCGGCCTGCATCGTTCTGCAGGATTTCCAAGCTCTTAACAGCTGTCTGGTTTAGAGGTACAACTTCCGCACCGTATGTTATACTTGGCAGACCCACCATTTCCCAAATGGTTTTCTCCACGAAAACCTTATTGAAACTGTTTCTCCCTATAGTTTCATTTGGTTAAGGATTCGCTTCCCCTTCAGAATCAATATATTTGTGTGGTTTCAGTAGATGCCTCTTCCTGTGATGTTTATTTTACCCCCAGGTACTCATAGTCACTAGTCTCTCCTACACTAAGAAGTCTACTGCTACCTTCCGGAATGCAGAACTCCACCACTCTCCACTTTCGAGTGGGATCCACTTTGCGGCCCACGGGTATAACTTTGCTCTTGCTTTCATTAAGTTCGAGTCTCCATTTGCTCCCATATTTCCCAACAATTCCCAGCATCTTCGCTAGCCCCTCTTCGCTTTCTGACACTAGCACCATATCGTCTGCAAAAAATAGCCCTGGGATCCTCAAGTCTCCAACTGCAACCCCCTCGTCGCTATGCAGGAGTTCATCTCCTAAACCTTTGATGTACAATGCAAAAAGAATTGGCGAAAGGATACACCCCTGTTTTAGGCCTATCTCCATAGGCACACGTTTTGTTGTAATGTTTCCCAGGCTAAGTTCACTCTGTACGTCTTTATATAATGCTTTCATAATCCCAACAAACTCGCCCCCCAAGCCCAGAGCCTCCAGCTTGCGCCACATACCCTCCCTCCATACTCTATCGTATGCCTTTTTAACATCCAAAAAGGCCATGAACATCTTTTTTCTTTTTTGCTTTCGCGGATTCTATCATTTGGGATAGCGTGAAAAGATGGTCAGTGACTCTCCTTCCCTTCCTGAAGCCATTCAGGATTTCTCCCAAAAAACCTTTCTCTTCAATCACCTCCTCTAATTTCCCATACAAGACTTTACAAAGGACTTATCCAATATTGCTGCTGACAGAGATCCCTCGATAGTTATCCAAGACGTCCTTTTCCCCCTTTTGTGAATAAATGTCACTTTACTTTCCCTCCACTCCTTTGGGACCTCTTGTTTTTCTATGGCTAAATTGAATAGGGCAGTTAGGCTTTCCAAGAGTTCCTCTCCCCCTTTTTTGATAAACTCGTTAGGAATTTCGTCCACCCCTCCCGCTTTTCCATTCCTCAATTTTGAGATCACCCTTCGCACCTCCTCAGTTTTGACTTCGCTGCACACGAAGTCAGATAGATTTTCCTTGACCTGGTTCGGACACTCTGGTGGGTTCCCCATGCTCCATCGCTTATCGTTTACCTTTTCCCAGTGCTTGACTAGTTCTAATGCGATTTGATATCGCTCTTCTGTAACTCTGCCATCCACTTTAATGCTCTGTGGGTTATTCCCTTTGTTACGTTTGTTCACCCATTTCCAAAATACGCTCGAACTCGACCCCCCCCCCCCCCCCCTGTCGTTCTTATCGTCCTAATAAGACTGCTATTTCGCACTCTCCGGTTGTCGTCTTTAATCTTGTTTACTTTATTTCGTGCTTGTGCACCCCCTTCATGCTAAGATTTAATAGCATTGCAATAATGGGTTGGCCAAACTAATGTTGGTCTAAGCTCTCCTCTTACGAACCCTGCGTGTTTTCTTTTAAACAAAATTCACTGAAAGTTAATTTCTCCAGTGCTGGTACTCACGATGAATGTCCTTCTTTTGCAAGGTATCAAGCACTTCATGTTCTTTGGACGTGCGTCATATTCACGTGGGTGCATATGATATTTTGTTTATTATTAAATTTCTATTCTTTTACACATATAATGTATAGAAGTTTCAGTAGGTGGTTCATTATGGGTCTACGAAGCAATACTAACCTGATAACGTGAGAAGAAATTCACACACAAAGTCGTCGTATATAGAAATATCTATTTTGATGAATCGTTGTTTGATTATCCACGATGATCCGCATTACCGCAGGAAAAGTCATAGCAATACAATCTGCCACTGCTTCATTCATGATATTTGCTGACTGTCGTTCGCAAATACTCTGTCAGACGTGAAAAGCGTATAATTCCCCCATGAATCTCATATCACAATAGCCACAACAATATGGCAAGCTCGGAAACTTGGGCACCCAATGGGCAGTACTTTAACCCTTTTCACACAGAATGAATTTACTGGATGCAGTAAATTCTGTTTCTCTAGTTAGTCTGTGTGAATACACACAGACTATTGTTTTTGCACAGTTTCTTTTTCTTTTTTTTTTTTCTTCTTTTTTTTTCTTTTTTTTCTTCTTTTCTTCTTCTTCTTCTTTTCTTGTTCTTCTTCTTGTTCTTCTTCTTGTTCTTCTTCTTCTTCTTCTTCTTCTTCTTCTTCTTCTTCTTCTTCTCCTGTCTTCTGTCTTCTCATCACTTTTTTATCCGCAAGATAACTCGAAAACGAATTGCCCTATCTCATTGATTTTTGGCATGCTGATAGGCAGCCACAAGTTCTCGGCACTGAATATTTTTCAGATTCCTGGGGCATTAGGGTTCTCCGTGGGGGTGTTTTGAAAGTGGGCAACGCCCATATCTCAGGCGTGGTATGACCTAGGGACCTGGGACCAACACCAAATGAGTCGATACTCGATGGACCTTCAAAATATGGGTCAAGGTCACGGAGGTCATCTAGGGGTCATTGAGTGCATTTTTCAGAATTTCTGGAAATCACATTTTTTTGCCCCCCTAAAGTACTCCTGACGTACATACATGCATTTTGACGTTAAAAAAAAGTGGGCGTAGCCAACATTTTTGAAAGTGGGTCACACCCATATCTCAGGCGTGGTATGATGTAAGGACCTGGGATCAACCCCAAATGAGGCGAAACTTGATGGAGATTCAAAATATGGGTCAAGGTCACAGAGGTCACTTAGGGGTCATTGAGTGCATTTTTCAGAATTGCTGGAAATCATATTTTTTGACCCCCTAAAGTATTTCTGACGTACATACATGCATTTTGACGTAAAAAAGTGGGCGTGGCCAAATTTTTTGAAAGTGGATCACGCCCATATCTCAAGCGTGGTATGACCTACGGACCGGGGACCAACACCAAATGAGTCGACATCCGATGGAGGTTCAAAATATGGGTCAAGGTGACGGAGGTCAACTAGGGGTCATTGAGTGCATTTTTCAGAATTGCTGGAAATTACATTTTTTTGCCCCCTAAAGTACTCCTGACGTACACACATACATTTTGACGTTAAAAAAAAGTGGGCGTGGCCAAAAATTTTGAAAGTGGGTCACGCCCATATCTCAGCATGGTATGACATAAGGACCTGGGATCAACACCAAATGAGGCGAAACTTGATGGAGATTCAAAATATGGGTCAGGGTCACAGAGGTCACTTAGGGGTCATTGATTGCATTTTTCAGAATTGCTGGAAATCATATTTTTGACCCCCTAAAGTATTCCTGACGTACGTACATGCATTTTGACATAAAAAAAAGTGGATGTGGCCAAATTTTTTGAAAGTGGGTCACTCCCATATCTCAAGCATGGTATGACCTACGGACCTGGGACCAACACCAAATGAGTCGACACCCGATGGAGGTTCAAAATATGGGTCAAGGTGACGGAGGTCAACTAGGGGTCATTGAGTGCATTTCTCAGAATTGCTGGAAATCACATTTTTTTACCCATAAACTATTTCTGTTGTACACACATGCATTTTGACGAAAAAAAAAGTGGGCGTGGCCAAAATTTTTGAAAGTGGGTCACGCCCATACCTCAGTCATGGAATGATGTATGGACCTGGGACCAACACCAAATGACTCAACACTTGATGGAGATTCAAAATATGGGTCAAGGTCACAGAGGTCACCTAGGCGTCATTGAGTGCATTTTTTCAGAATTGCTGGAAATCACATTTTTTGACCCCCTAAAGTATTCCTGACGTACACACATGCATTTTGACATAAAAAGTGGGCGTGGCCAAAAAATTTTTGAAAGTGGGTCACGCCCATACCTCAGGCGTGGTATGACGTATGGACCTGTGACCAACACCAAATGAGTCGACACTTGATGGAGATTCAAAATATGGGTCAAGGTCACGGAGGTCACCTAGGGGTCATTGAGTGCATTTTTCAGAATTGCTAGAAATCACAATTTTTGACCCCCTAAACTATTTCTGACATACACACATGCATTTTGACGTAAAAAAGTGGGCGTGGCCAAAATTTTTGAAAGTGGGTCACGCCCATACCTCAGGCATGGAATGACGTATGAACCTGGGACCAACACCAAATGAGTCTACACTTGATGGAGATTCAAAATATGGGTCAAGGTCACAGAGGTCACCTAGGGGTCATTGAGTGCATTTTTTCAGAATTGCTGGAAATCACATTTTTTGACCCCCTAAAGTATTCCTGACATACACACATGCATTTTCACGAAAAAAAAAAGTGGGCGTGGCCAAAATTTTTGAAAGTGGGTCACACCCATATCTCAGGCATGGTATGACCTACAGACCTGGGACCAACACCAAATGAGTCGATACTCGATGGAGGTTCAAAATATGGGTCAAGGTCACGGAGGTCAACTAGGGGTCATTGAGTGCATTTTTCAGAATTGCAGGAAATCACATTTTTGATCCCCTAAGGTATTCCTGACACACACACATGCATTTTGGCGTAAAAAAGTGGGCGTGGCCAAATTTTTGAAAGTGGGTCATGGCCATATCTCAGGCATGGTATGACGTATGGACCTGGGACCAACATCAAATAAGTCAACACTTGAGGCAGACTCAAAATATGGGTCAAGGTCACGGAGGACACCTACGGGTCATTGAGTGCATTTTTTCAGAATTGCTGGGAATCACATTTTTTTATCCATAAAGTATTCCTGACATACACACATGCATTTTGACGTAAAAAAAGTGGGCATGGCCAAAATTTTTGAAAGTGGGTCACGCCCATATCTCAAGTGAGGTATGACCTACGGACCTGGGACCAACACCAAATGACTCGACACTTGATGGAGATTCAGAATATGGGTCAGTGTCAAGGTGGTCACCTAGTGGTCATTAAGTGCATTTTTCATAATTGCTGGAAATCACATTCCCCCCCCCCCCCCAAGCATTCCTGAGGTCCATACATGCATTTTCATGTTAAAAAAGTGGGCGTAGCCAACATTTTTGAAAGTGGGTCATGCTCATATCTCAATTGTGGTATGATGAATGGACCTGGAACTAACACCATATGAGTCGACACTTGATGGAAATTCAAAATATGGGTCAAGGTCATGGAGGTCACCTAGGGGTTTGCCTGAAAGAAGTCACCAAAGTCATCAAGTGCGTATTATTCAGAAATACTGGGAAATGAATTTTATTACACCTTACTGCATTTCTAAAGTTTCTGAACGTATTTCATCACTCAAGTTAGTGGGCAGAGCCAAAAATGTCTATTTCTGATTCGAGTATTGAACCCTTTGAATGCTGGTCACATGTATGCCTTTTCTGGTTTCTTATAAATAATTGTTCTGATTCCAGTATGCATATCTGTAAATACTGTTAACGAAAACCCATTTCTGATTTGTTTAAAAATATTTTACTCCTGAAAATAAGCCTCCATAAATTCTCTTTCTGTATAGTTTATTCCTGATTCTTTAACCCTTTTCACACAGACTTGAATTTACTGGGGGCAGTAAATTCTGTTTCTCTAGTATTGGAGTAGATTTAGTCAACAACGACAAATTAACGAGCACAATTTCTGTGCCACGCAACACATTTTAAATCCTCTTGATCATGAAATAGTCATCAGAAGCGGATACAATTTTACACAGGAGTTGAATATACCAGTACACATGCACACTACCACGTTTAAAACTTTTATTAACTTACTAGTCTGTGTGAAACACACAGACTATTGTTTTAGCACGGTTTCTTTTTCTTTTTTTTTGTTCTTTTTTCTTTTTTTTTTTTCTTCTTCTTCTTCTTCTTCTTCTTCTTCTGGCTTCTGTCTTCTCATCACTTTTTTGTCCGCAAGATAACTCGCAAACGAATTGTCCTATCTCGTTGATTTTTGGCATGCTGATAGACAGCTACAAGTTCTCGGCAACCTATGTTTTTCAGATTCCTGGGGTATCAGGGGTGTCTGTAGGGGTGTTTTGAAAGTGGGTCACGCTCATATCTCAAGCATGGTATGATGTATGGACCTGGGACCAACACCAAATGAGTCGACACTCGATGGAGATTCAAAATATGGGTCAAGTTCACGGAGGTCACCTAGGGGGTCATTAAGTGCATTTTTCATAATTGCTAGAAATCACATTTTTTGACCCCCTAAAACATTCCTGACATACACACATGCATTTTGACGTAAAAAAGTGGGCGTGGCCAAAATTTTTGAAAGTGGGTCATGCTCATATCTCAAGCATGGTATGACGTATGGACCTGGGACCAACACCAAATGAGTCAACACTCGATGGAGATTCAAAATATGGGTCAAGGTCACGGAGGTCACCTAGGCGTCATTAAGTGCATTTTTCATAATTGCTAGAAATCACATTTTTTGACCCCTAAAGCATTCCTGACATACACAGATGCATTTTGACGTAAAAAAGTGGTGGTGGCCAAAATTTTGGAATGTGGTTCACGCTCATATCTCAAGCATGGTATGACGTATGGACCTGGGACCAACACCAAATGAGTCGACACTCAATGGAGATTCAAAATATGGGTCAAGGTCACGGAGGTCACTTGGGGTCATTAAGTGCATTTTTCATAATTGCTGGAAATCACATTTGTTTACCCCCTAAAGCATTCCTGATGTACACACATGTATTTTGAAGTAAAAAAAGTGGGCGTGGCCAAACTTTTTGAAAGTGGGTCACGCTCATATCTCAAGCATGGTATGACGTATGGACCTGGGACCAACACCCAATGAGTTGACACTCGATGGAGATTCAAAATATGGGTCAAGGTCACCGAGGTCACTCAGGGGTCAATGAGTGCATTTTTCATAATTGCTGGAAATCACATTTTTTGACCTCCAAATGCTTCCCCAAAATTCAGATGTGCATTTTTTCATGAAAAAAAGTGGGCGTGGCCAAAATTTTTGAATGTGGGTCATGCTCATATCTCAAGCATGGTATGACGTATGGACCTGGGATCAACACCAAATGAGTCGACACTCGATGGAGATTCAGAAATATGGGTCAAGGTCATGGAGGTCACCTAAGGGTCATTAAGTGCATTTTTTATCATTGCTAGAAATCACATTTTTTGACATCCTAGAGCATTCCTGACATACACACATGCACTTTGACTTAAAAAAAGTGGGCGTAGCCAAAATTTTTGAAAGTGGGTCACGCTCATATCTCAAGCATCGTATGACGTATGGACCTGGGACAAACACCAAATGGGTCGACACTCGATGGAGATTCAAAATATGGGTCAAGGTCACTCAGGGGTCAATGAGTGCATTTTTCATAATTGCTGGAAATCACATTTTTTGACCTCCAAATGCTTCCCCAAAATTCAGATATGCATTTTCTCATGAAAAAGTGGGCGTGGCCAAAATTTTTGAAAGTGGGTCACGCTCATATCTCAAGCATGGTGTGATGCATCGACCTGGAGCCAACACTAAATAAGTTGACACTTGATGGAGGTTCAAAAATGTGGGTCAAGGTTACGGAGGTCACTTGTGGTCATTGAGTGCTTTTTTCAGAATTGCTAGAAATCACGTTTTGTGACTCTCTAAAGCACTCCTGAAGTCCATACATCCATTTTTACATAAAAAGTTGGTGTGGCCAAAATTTGTGAAAGTGGGTCATGCTCATATTTCAAGCATGGTATGATGTATGGACCTGGGACCAATACCAAACGAGTCGACACTCGATGGAGATTCAAAATTTGGGCCAAGGTCGAACAGGAGTCATGAGGGCTATTACCAGAATTGCTGGAAATCATATTTTTGAACCTCCTTGTGCATTCCCTTGATTGGTCCCTTTGAATACTCTGAAGATATATACCTTATCTGGTTTCTTGGAAAAAATTAACTGATTTTTGAATGAATATCTATAAATACTGTCATTGAAAACCTATTTCTTATTTCTTTAAAACTATTTTATCCCCAAAATAAGCCTCTAAAGTATTCCCATTACATTCATAGAGGGGCACAGTGGCTAAGCAGTTAGAGGTGCAGGCTGCAAGCCGAGAGGTTCTCAGTTCGAATCCTATCTGCGGCAACTGCCTTGTGTCTTTGGGCAAAAACACTTCACCCCCATTGCCCACATAATGGCATAGTGATGTTGTGTACTAAGACATACTGCATGCCGATGATACACTTGCACTAACCCTGCTTGTGTGGAGTTAGCATGTTGGGGATCCAGACAGTTGCTTGTTGTTGTTGTTTGGTGGTTCTCTGTGTTCTCTGGTTTCCTCCATCCGTAAAAACTGTACGACACGAGGCGGGCCTAGCTGCTGAAGTGTCGTTAAACCCCAATAAATTAATAACATTCATAGACTGTCTTCTATGCACTGTTTGTCAACATGATAACCCAAATACAATCAATCCTATCTCAATGTTTTTGGTATACTGATAGACTGCCTGCCATTTGTATTTGGTCATCTATGATTTGGAGGCATGTGGGGCCTTCGGGCTCTAGATGTTAAAAATATGTTTACAACATTTACTGGGAAATGAGTTAGCTGAAGCAGTAACCATTATCTAAAACATAAATCTCCAGAGAGAAAGCTGGGATAGAATTCTTTGTTACATTGAACAGCACTGTATATTTATGTTGTATCATGTTACAAAACTTCAGTCTCAGTCATTGAAGAGAGAGAGAAAACCTTCACTTTTCAAAGCATTTTTTTAAAAAATCTATTTATTCTCAATCATAACTCAGGATTGAGAGGTTTTGGGATGGCGTGGTGTGTGGCTTTCTCGAAACACCTATTACAGTTACAAAGTAATAAAACGGAATATTTGAATGGTCAGATTTTAACCCTCTTAATACTTCGATGTGAGTAAAAAAATATCTTTAATATAACTCATGGCTACAGAATGTTTTTCGCTTTCTTTTCTGAAACATTTAATTCTATGTGGAATGGGACACCTTTTCAGTGTGCTTTCCAAACTAAGGTATTCTTAACCATTTAGCCAACATAATGGCAAAAACCGGTCAGCTTTATACACAGAAATGTCTATTCAGTTTTAATTACTTTTTCATTTTTGCTTGAAAAACATAGCTTATGACCCTTCATTGGAATGAGCTCATTTTTTAAAGGATTATTTATTTATTGGTGTTTAATGTCACATATTTCTGTACAGTGGTTTACCATGACCAGGACAGTTTTACGGGCGGAGGAAGCCAGAGTACCTGGGGAGAACCTCCGGGCAACAGCGAGCAACTATCAGATTCCCCACATACTAACTCCACACAAGCAGGGTTAGCATTGGTTGAAGACAGGTGCTCCATCGATGTGCAGTATGCTTTAGTACACATCGCCACCATGCACCCACGTGGGCAATGGGGTGAAGTGTCTTGCCCAAGGACAGAGTGAGGACCGCTCGACTTGCAGCCTGCACCTCTGCCAACTCAGCCACTGCGCCCCATTTAACCCTTTACCCAACGGAGACGATAGAAAAATTTATTATTTCAAATATCATTTTTTTCAAATTTTGCAAACAATTTCAACAAAACCATATCATGGGACCCCTCGTTGGAACTAATATTTTTTCAACTTCTCAATTTGCATATTACGCGGGCGAATGCGGCCGATTCGTTGGGTAAAGGGTTAAAGGATTAAAATGGAATATTTAAAGCGAATATTTTAACCCTCTGTAAATCTTAATATGGGTGCACGGTGGCGCTGTGTACTAAAGTGTACTGCACATCGATGGTGCACCTCTCTTCGAAAAAATCATTGAGAATAATGAAAACCATTTCCATTCTCACAGTGTTGTTCTAAACACACATGGATATAGATGGGGCCTCGGTATTTTGACAATGCCAATAAGTCTTCAGACAGGCTCCTGGGGGTCTTCAAGGCCTTTCAACATCTACATTCCAACATTACTGAACCTTTTTACTTGCAATATATTTTCCAGGGGTACCATGCATGCACTTCATCATTGCCTTGCTAATATGAACAATTGCCATCATCTACAAATATGGCAGATCCGGAGTTGGTGGAGCCAATATTTATAAAGTAGTTTATGCTCATACTTCAGGTTTGGTATGACCAATAGTAATGGTACCTACACCAAATGAGTTGAAACTTGCTGGAGGTTCAAAATGTGGTCCACCTCTATGCGGTCAAGAGAGGTCATTAAATGCATACTTTTTTCGACCTATTAGGAATTTCATTTTATACCAGTTAATGCAGTTCTGAAGATTATACATGTATCTCATCATTCAAACAAATGGCAGCGGCAGTAATGTCCATTTCTTATTCCTTGATTGAACCCTATAAATGGTGTGCACATATATGCCTTTTCGGAGTTCTTAGAAAAATTGTTCTGATTCCTGTATGAATATTTTCTCCATGAAAGAATTTCACAAAAAGCAGTAGGGAGAAAGCTGTGACTGTCACATACAATAACATGATCTATTTATTTAATCTCATTGTACAGAATTAATTCTCAAACCAAGTTAATATAAAAACAAACAACTTGATCATGAAGAATTCCGGTGTACATGTAATTGTAAAACTACACTGAAGATTTGTTATTGAAACCTATCACAATACTGTCAGGATGCCGGTAAAATATGCAATACTGACATAGTTGACTGTACTGTTAACTGTGTTAGTGCTATGACTGTTTAAAATTAATTTATTAGAGAAGTTCTAGTTTTATGTATGCCTTGTTTATGTCGCTAGATGCTCTTTTATGAGCAGGCCTTCAAATGAGCTCTTGGGGTTTTAAGGTTTTTATGACAATATCTCCGACATAGAGTCTATGCACCCTTTGTCAGCGCGACAACTCAAATACGGATCGTCCTATCTCGCTGCATTTTGGCATGCAGGTTAACAATAACCAGTTTGCACTCATCTATGTTTTTTTCACTCGTTCCATCTGAATGACAGATGACAGATCTGAAGTTGGTGAAGCCATTATTTCAAAGTGTGTTGCGCTCATTCTTCAGTGTAGATGTAGACATGGGACTACACCGACTGAGTTAAAAAGTGCTGGAGATTCAATATACCGTCCACCTGAATGAGGTCATCAAGTGCATATTATTCAGAAAGACTGGGAAATGCATTTACACCTTAATGTATTTCTAAAGTTTATGAATGTATTTCATCACTCAAATTAGTGGGCAGAGCCAAAATTGTCCATTTCTGATTCGTGTATCGAACCCTTTGAATGCTGGTCACATATATGCCTTTTCTGATTTCTTATAAAAATTGTTCTGATTCCTGTATGAATATCTGTAAATATTGTTAACGAAAACCTATTTCTGATTTGTTAAAAAATATTTTACACCAGAAAATAAGCCTCCATAAATTTTCTTTCTGTAGAGTTTATTCCTGATACTTTAACCCTTTTCACACAGACTTGAATTTACTGGATGCAGTAAATTCTGTTTCTCTAGTTACCATCATGACTTTGAATTCCTCTTCCAGTCTACATACTTCGCATACCCTATGTTGAATAGGGGAGGGGGGTTGAGGTTGTAAATGCCTTCCTCGCTCAATCCACAGTGAATGTTTGCTGATACGTTATCGCGTGGAATTCTTTCTTTCTAGTCTCAGTTGGCGAGGGGATGAGATAAGGCTCTTTATTACAATAATCAACTTACATACACGGTAAGTCCGAGTTTATTATTTCCTCCAGCTTTGTTATCATTGTGTATCTCATTTTGAAATGACTGAATATGATCTGATTCCAGTTTCGCTCATGATTTTAAAACCAAGGCATTTAAGGTTTTCATTTAGGGAGTCAAAGATTGTACTTTTCCCAGTGCTGGAAATGAACAAAATTGGCGGGTGCAGTTTTAAGCTCCCGCGAAATCAGAGACGAGAGTAATTTGCACCCGTAAAATGTCAGCATATGAATTTTCGAGGTAATACTGTCACCAAATACCAGAAACCTTAACCCTTTGAACCTGAGCGGCTGATTTCCCATCCAGGGGCATGAACGTCATAACGCATCATTAAATAGGATGGCTGTTCCGTAAAAAATGTATAGGTAATACCGGTTGAGGTAATACCTTTTTTTGAATCGCTTTGTGTAAAGTATATCGAGCCTCTTGTCCTTTGAGACTGAGTTCAATATACCAGTCTCCGAAAAAGTTAACCAGATGTATATGTATTAAGAAGTACATGCAAATTTCTTTCCACGAATATGAAAGCTAAACATAATCCATTTTTCGGAGCCCTAAATATCATATACTTTGTCTTGTCTGTGTTTATTGTAGGTTGTTCTGCCTTCTATATGTCCCTAATTAGGATAGACAGTTTTCTAGTCCCTTTTGAGTGTCTGATATCAACGCTAAGTCATCCGCAAATAAGAGCTGATTACACTGATAGAGAAATAGGGCCTGTAATTATTTTTTTTTATTTTCTCAAACATTATTGACCTATCTATAGTGTGGAATGCTTGCTAAAAGTCTACAAACACGGCATATAAAGGTTTTTGAGCTCCTGTTTATTTGTTAATTGAAGTCTCGAGGACGAACGCACTGTCGATCGTGTTACGCTTGTGTCAGAAACCAAACCGATTTTCTCTAATGAATTTGTTATCCTCAATGAAATGATTAATTCTAGCGCTTATATTTTATTGAATAGCTTCCAAAGGTACTACTTAGGGCAAATGGCCGTGTAACTGTTAGGATTGCGTCTGGTCCCTTAATATAGATGGTTGTGAGCATTGATTCACTCAAGCTACGAGGATAATGGCGCGATTCTAATATTTTGTTAAACAATTGAATAACTTCATCTTTTATTAAAAGTATCAGACCTTTCAGCATTTCATTTGTCACCTGATCTGAACCAGGAGACTTTTTTGTTTTTTAGTTTCCGGAGGGCTGTATCCTTTAGTTATAATTTCATTATTTACAGGGCGGTTAAAATTATTTTCTCCTTTGGTAAAATAGACTTCCCCAGATGTAACATCTTTGCAAAACTATTGTTTAAATAAATTGACCATTGTGTCTGGATCGAGATCATTTGAATGTAGTTTTCCTTTGATCTGAGGAAGTTTACTGGTCTTCATTAAGATTTAGGATCTTATGATTCTATAGTCTCAAGCTGCTTATTCATGTTTTTCAAACATAATCGGGATTTACGTTCAGATTCCTTTGTACGTCTTTTCGCAATTTGATATCAAAGATTTATCATTGGAGGCTTTTTTCATCGTAGTTGACCTGTTGACTCGATTTATTTCGGACAAAATCTCAAAGGACACCCCCAACGCCAAAAAACCCGGAAGAAAAAACCCTAAGTTTTTTTTTTTTTATATCTCTGAACATGATTCGAAGAATTGAAGGACAACTTTCCATTAAAATGTCAAAATAAGAATCCGTTTCAAAAACTAACAATTTCCACTCAACAGCACATGGTGTGATGCAAAATACAGGTGGGGCGGAAAAAATTGCAAGGCATTAAGTAGGGGGTTGGGTACCGGGGACGCAATTACACATATTTTCTTCATCATGCCTTTTTTTCTTAAGACCTTTGGTCATTTGTATTTGGGCATATTTGTTGTTTTTTTAAAGATTTCTTGACTAATCTTCAATGAATCACATGATGGGGTGGGGACGAATAATTGGTGGAATTTTTCTGTTGAACAATTTTTTTTTCATTTTTGCGTCCACAAATTTAAATTAATAAATGAACCAAAATGACGCCAGGCCTGGTCTTCGACTTTAGGAGTAAAGGTACACATTTATACCATGGTCTCCTATGTTACTACCTGTGAAAAGCCTGTATGTTAAATTTTAGCTTTTAAACTCACTACTGGTGAAAAGCTTCTACTGTGGTTAAAACTATTACACCTATAGTTGGAAGTTCATCCAACTTGACATTTGACGACGCAATTTGCCAAACTTCGATACATTCACACTTCGCAATGTTTCATTCAAACACACGACGTTTTGCAGTACTATCTACTACGTGTACTAACTTATTAAGTTTAAAATAACTACAATTAAATATTAAACTAAAATTTAAGAATTGCTAATAATAATTTGACTGAAAAAGCCAGGTAAATTCAATCAACTTTGACGATGTGTCGAGCTGTCAATCAAGCATTCCCGTGCAGCCGGCAGTACTGTCCACCGGCGCAGATGTAAACAAAACAAACCCATGTGTTTGCGATAGAAAGTGTCGATTTTTTCTATTTTAAGTGACAAAGTCGATTATTTATTAAGAGCATGATATAAATAAAACAAATAGGTACTAGGGCCAGTAATTAGATTTAAACCACTAGTAGAATAAGGTCTTTTAACCACTCGGTAAGCCGAGTGGTTAAAACCCTTATCCTACTCAGGGTTTAAATCTGATTACCGGCCCTTGTACCTATTTATTCTATATGTCCACAGTCCAAAACGTGAGCACACGTTCGAATACTAATCGGTCTCTGGTCATGCTGTAAAATCTATTATGATCCACAATGAGGAGAAATTTGTAATATTTCTTCATCTTTTATCAAAATAAATAAACACAAAGCATTTCTGTCCACAGAGGATCCAGGATCGCGTTTGGTCCATACAACATACAAATGATAATGCTCAAAATCATATAATAATCATCATGACTCATATATAATGACCCAGAACTCTACTGAAGAGTATGTATTATCTGCCAATCACAGTGGAAAATTAACAATGAAAACAAAGAAACTCCACAGCGTATTTAGCACACATGTGCACTGAACATGAACAAGAAAACTAGGCGCATCCTGCTCATGCCGACAGAGTCTAGTTGTTGAATGCAAAAATATAGACCTACCCAGAACAAAGTGGTAACAAGGTAATCTGATGTCGCGGGAAAGATGAGAGTTCACTTAATAACGTATCCAGAATCCGTGGAAATCTGTTCTGGAAAGATGTTTTATAGGGGCTTGAAATTCGGTGGTATTTCTTTCCCATTCCGAACAAATATTAGTCTGGTAATTGAAAATGTATCACCGGATTAGTTGGATTAGTAGCTATCTTGGACGCCATCTTCCCCCCATGCAGATTTTTTCTGTTTATTTCCGCTTCGAATGATACCAAAATTAGCTTGTTACCAATTTGCTCTGGAACAAAACTCTCAACGACCAGACCAATATTCCAGAAATTACTTTGTTTCGATTAAGTTAATAAAATTATCTAGTCATATGAAAAAAATTGGAGGCAAATTATTTATCTGGTACATTTGTAAGGCAATGATTTTAAATAGCACCTGATAACTTCCTAGTTTTAATCATAATAAGAGTTATTTCGTATAATTTGCAACATATCAGCAATGCGGTGTTAAGTCAGTATTTTGAACAGTAGAGTGGGAAGACAGTTGGATGTGTCTAGGTACGAAGGGAAAGAGCGACCAAATGTATGTTTCTCTCGTTTGCAGAAATGGGTCTGACATCAGTGGTTCGACTGGTCTGAGGGACAAAATTTGAGGGGATATTCATGGTGGGGGTATTTTTCCATGAGCACAGATGAACTCGCGACCTGGCCCGCTTACCACAAGACACAGAAATTTCAGGCATCCTGCAAATTGATCCAGCTTCATATACACGCAGCAGTGATCATAGCATATGCACTTTAAATGTTACGTTGTTTTACTCTCTACCCGTTGTGTATTTTTAAGATACTTTTCATCAAATCTAGTCATGGCTGACTAGATTTGATATAAAATGTATCAAAATTTAACTCAAAAAATCTTTGGTGAAAAAATCCATTCAGTTTACAGATTGGGAATTGGATTAAATATAACCAAATTATACATATTTCAATAGCTAGAGAAATCCTCCCCGGGCAGGAATGTCTGCCAGCAGCATGCAAGCAGTTGAAACATTCAGAATGCACTAGTATTTACCAGTCGCATTTCCTATCGGGACGGTTGATTCAGCAAAACAAAATTAAATTGATCTTTCAGAGCAAGAACCATCAAACAGTAGCGAGAGGATTCGTAGTCCTCAACAGTGCTATATATCTTTCTTGTCCATAGAACAACAAATTCATGAGATCAGGTGTTTTAACAGTTGGGTGTCTGAAACTGGAGGGGAAAAGTTGCAAACTGGGGCGGGTGGGTACCAAAAATGATGATGTAAAAAATTCTTCCTAATATTTGGCAATTTTTTTTCGCCCCCCCCCCCCCACCCACCCCCACCAATGAATGTAAAGTGGTATCCCTATCTATATAGTTTGAACAAATTTTATGAACAAAGTAGTGACATTTCCAATAAAAAAATTGAAGAGAAATGTATTGTGTAGAAAATAGTCGAAGAATGATAATGTTATCGCGTGTTTGATTAAGTTCCGACTCAGATAAGCAGACATCAAAATGACACACGTCTCCTGCGTGCAAATTAACGAAATAACAAAATAGAAAAGTTGTTGAATTGGAATTGCAACTAAATATAAATTACATGAAAATATTCTAAAATTTAATTACAAAAAATTTGGGTTTTTGCAACCAATGCAATTTTTGTTTGGTTTTTTTTATAGGTGTTTTTCCATCGGGTTTTCTTTCCATTAGATGTTATCCCCAACACGTTTTTTCCCTGCGCTCAAAGAAATACAAGCAATGTCTTACCCCATGGACTTGTGAATTCAACACGAAAGACTATTGGTCGGAACTTTGCTTGTAGTGTTTAAGTGTTTTTTTTCAATTGTTTTGCCAGGGTGGAGATGCCACTCCTTAAGTATTTACGTAATAATACACCCCACATGGACTGTATATCGAAACCTGCCCAGCCTCACACAATACAAATCTGTCCAATATATCACTCTATTTGATTTTTGTTTTGTTTTTGTAGACTTTGTGAGAAATCATGGAGGGGCAGTGGCACAAGGTATGGTCTGTCTTCTGTGTCCTGATTCTCTCACTTCTTCAGATAGGTAAGTCTATCCGTTTGATTTTTTGACCTTGTCGTCAGCCCTAGGTTCGTGATAAAACTAACTCGTAATCGTGTAATTTAATCACTTTCTATCCATTAACTCTTAACCCGCTGAGTATTTGTAAGATATTTTTCTTCAAATGTAGTCATGACTGCTGTGAAGCAGCCATGACTAGATTTGATGAAGCATTCACCTACATTTACCTCAAGAAATCATTGGTGAAAAAATCCATTCAATTTGCAGGCGAAAATTGGATAAAATATGCCCATATTATTCATATTTCAGTGGCAAGAGATATTCTGTGCGGGGCAGGAATATCATCATGTAAGGAGAAAGAGCTCGTTGCAACGAGGGTCACATGTTATGTTTTTTTGGAAATAGTTTGAAAAATATATAATTTTTTGAACAGCTCAGTTCGTGAATTATGAGGACTACTGCAGCCGATTCGTTTTTAAGGAATTAAATGCGGTAAAGTGCGACCATTCAATAACATTCTGGAAATTGGAACTAAATTCTGACAGCTGATCGCCTGTTTACATTTCATTCCAATATAAAAAATATGAATTTGGGTTGTGTGCCGTTGTTTCAATAACATTCTATTTTCGAATGCTTCAACAGAAGTACATAAGGCCTAAAAAGTTAAAAAAATCTCTTTAGCAGACCCCCGCGCGTGGTCCTTTTGGCAGTCGCATGCTCTCTTTTTATAACCAATGCAAACTTAGAAAAAAATAAAAATTAAATGGTTTATATCTGATATTTTACGCAAGTTAATAAAACTGATAAATTTGGCCCTGGAGTGGAAGAAGGCTTTGCAATGCTTTAGCATTGGATTGTCTTCTTGTAACGCAAGGGACGAAATACACCACCACCCATGCTATTCTGTAGCAAACAAACCAAGAACATGAACTTTTGATGCCAAAAAATAATAACAAAAACTAGACTTTATGATTCTGGAGAATCATGGCTTTTCCCGATGAGATTCCATGATTTGTCATGACCCCACAGTGTATGATGAATTGCTTTTGACTGTATCACTGAAGTTCCTTCATTGATGTCATGAAAAAGGTGAGTATAGAAGTCTCAAATGACTCAGTTTGATAAAAAAAAATTGTTTAGGTAAAATCCATCATTAACGGTGGAGAGGGTTAATATCAATATCGTCGTCCAACAAGTTAATGACCGACAAAAGGAGTTATGTTTGTTTGACACATACCCACTGAGTGCAGTATCTATTTGAAAATGGTCCGTTTTATCTCAAATGTATCCAAAATATTGATGTCTGGCAGCTTGTTAAGGGTTAACAAGTGCTAAAAGGAATATTTATTCATGCAGCTTGTAATTTCACACCAAAAACTGTGAATGGCCATTTTTACTTATAAACCTACGCGATGTTTTCAGAGAAATCCAGGGAGAACATGAATTTTAAGCTGTTGATGGGTATAATTGTTTATCCAGCCCAAAATGGGTTATGGGTTGTTTTTTTTAATACGCTTATTTCTTATAAAAATAATTCTCAGTGAATTCTACTTCCACTTATGTTGATTTCTCCTCTTAAATTTGGGTGCTGCAGGTATGCAAACACAGCCCACTTTTTCAACATTTTGATGTTTGAGAACCAGCATAGGGTTAACAAATGCTTACTAGAATATTTTGTACATGCAACTTGTAACTCACACTAAGATCTGAGAATGGCCAATTTTTCTTGAAAATCTACGTGATGTTTTTTAGAGAAATCCTCAGATAACATGAATTTTTAACCTTTTGAGGGGTATCACCCTGTAACCAGCTCTAAACGGGTTAATGCCTGGTTTTATGAATACCTTCATTACTTACAAAAATGATTCTCGGTGAATCCCACTTCCATTGAAGGTGTTATGTTCATCTCGCAGGTACACATTGGGTGTAATGGGTGGCCAAGTACAGCCCATTTTCTCAAAATTTGCTGTCTCTGGAGGGTTAACAAACGCTTACCAGAATCTTTTGTTCATGTAACTTGTAATGTCACTCCAAGACCTGCAAATGGTCAATTTCTCTTGAATACTTACCAGATGTTTTTGAGAAATCCACAGAAAATGGGAAGTTTAAGCTTTTAAGGGGTACATCTTCTTAACCGGGCGAAAATGGGTTAAGACCTCAATTTTTGAATACCCTTACTATTTACTAAAAAATTTCCCTATCAGTTTTGCGTCCGGTAAAAGAAGTTATGTTTCTCTGCAGCATTCCCATTTGATGTTGTTGGTGTCCAAAAACAGACTATTGTTTTCGAAATTTTGACATTCAGCAGCCCATGGAGGGTTAACAAATGCTTATCTGAATATTTTATCCATGCAACTGGTAATGTGACTCTAAGACCTATCAACGGCCATTTTCTCTTGAAACCCTACGAGACGTTTGTAAAGAAATTAAGAGAAAACATGATTTTTTAAGCTTTTGATGGGTATTGCTATTAACCATGCCAAAAGGGGTTAATGGTTGGTTTTTTTGAATACCCTTATTACTAACAAATTTGGTCCTCTGTGAATTCCACTTCCAACAAAGTAGATTATGTTTATCTCTCGGGTATGCATTGGGTGTTATGCGCGTCTGAAAACAGCTTATTTCAACAAAATTACGATGCTTAGCAGCCTGTAGAGGGTTAATAAATGATCAACGGAATAGTTTGTCCATGCAACTTGTAATGTCACACAAGGACCTGTGAATAGTCAATTTTTCCTGAAAACCTTCAAGTTGCTTTTAGAGAAATCCACAGAAAATGGAAATTTTAAGCTTTTAAGGAGTATCTCTCTTTAACCAGCCCAAAATGGGTTAAGACTTCGACTTTTGAATACCCTTACCACTATCAAAAATGTTTCCCCATCAATTTTGCGTCCGATAAAGGAAGGAACCTTTCTCGGTGGTACACCAATTGGGTGCTGTTGGCGTTCAAAAACAGCCCATTTTATCACAATTTTGACATTTAGCAGCCCGTGGAGGGTTAACAAATGCTCACCGCAGTATTTTGTCCATGCAAATTCTATTGTCACACCAAGGCCTGGGAGTGACAAATTTTTCTTGAAAATCTACAAGACTCGTTTAGAGAAATCCACGGAAAATACGATTTTTTTTAGCTTTATGGGGGTATTGCTGTTTAACCAGCCCAAAACGGGTTAACGCTTGGTTTTTTGAACACCCTTATTACTGACAAAATGATCCTCGGTGAAGTCCAATCCCAATAAAGGATGTTTTGTTTTTCTCTTGTGTATTGTTTGGGTGCAGTGGGGGCCTGAAACCGGCCTATTTCATCAAAATTTCTATGTTTGGCAGCCTGTGGAGGGTTACCATATGCATCGCCTGATATGTCGTGTGTATCAAAGGGCGTGTCACAGACAGGTCTAGCAATGACGAATGTATAAAAAAATCTACATGTCGTGTTTCAAGAAAGTGCCAATAAACCCCAATTTTGGCAGTTTTTTGCCAAATCTGACGAAATAAGGGTTAAATCGAAAATTCCGCTTTGGTACATTTTTAGATTTTGTGCCCCTCTATGCGTGTGCAAAATTTCGTGAAAATCGGTTCGAAAATGGCTTCTGAATCGTACGGACAAAATGTGTGGAAAAAAAAAAAAAAACCCAAAAAACTAGACTTTATGATTCTGGAGAATCATGGCTTTTCCCGATTAGATTCCGTGATTTTTCATGACCCCACAGTGTCTGATGAATTGTTTTTAACTGTCTTACTGAAGTTCCCTCATTGATGTTATGAGAAAGGTGAGTATAGTAGTCTCAAATGACTCGGTTTGGGTTTGATAAAAAAAAATGTTTAGGTAAAACCCATCATTAATGGTAGAATGGGTTAATATCAAGATCAATGTTTCCCTATTAGTTTTGCATCCGGTAAAAGAAGTTACGTTTCTCTGTGGCATTTCCATTTGTTGGTGTCCAAAAACAGACTATTTCTTCAATTTTTTTACATTTAGCAGCCCATGGAGGGTTAACAAATGCCTACCAGAATAATTTATCCATGCAGCTGGTGATATGAGACCAAGACCTATCAACGGCCATTTTCTCTTGGAAACCCCACAAAATGTTTGTAAAGAAATCCAGGGAAAACGATTTTTTAAGCTATTGATGGGTATCCGTGTTAACCTCCCCAACAGGGGTTAACGCTTGTTTTTTTAATACCCTTATTACTTACAAAAATGGTCCTCTGTGAATTCCACTTCCAACGAAGGAGATTATGTTTATCTCTCATGTATACATTGGGTGCTGTGCGTGTCTGAAAACAGCCCCATGTTAACAAAATTACGATGCTTGGCAGTTTGTAGATGGTTAATAAACGCTCATCGGAGTATTTTGTCCATGCAACTTGTAATGTCACATAAAGACCTACGAATAGTCAATTTGTCTTGAAACCCTACAAGTTACCGTTAGGGATATCTCGCTTTAGCCTGTCCAAAATGGGTTAAGACGTCGACTTTTGAATACCCTTACTGCTTACAAAAAAGTTTCCGTATAAATTGTGCACTCGATAAAAGGAGGCACTTTTCTTTGTGGTGTACCCTTTGGGTGCTGTTGGTGTCCAAAACAGCCCATTTTATCACAATTTTAACCTTCAACAGCCCGGGGAGGGTTACTAATGCTGACCGGAATATTTTGTTCATGCAACTTGTAATGTCACACCAAGACCTGCAAATAGCCGATTTTTTCTTGAAAACCTACAAAATGTTGATAGAGAAATCCACAGAAAATGGGTATTTTAAGATTTTAATGGGTATCTCTATTTAAGCAGCCCAAAATGGGTTAAGTCGTCAAATTTTGAATACCCTTACCACTTTCAAAAATATTTTTCCGATCAATTTTGCGTCCGATAAATGAAGGACCATTTCTCTCTGGTATACCGTTTGGGTGCTGTTGGTAACTTAAAACAGCCCATTTTATCACAATTTTTACATTTAGCAACTCGGGGAGGGTTAACTAATGCTGACCGGATTATTTTATCCATGCAACTTGTAATGTCACACCAAGACCTGAGAGTGACCAATTTTTCTTGAAAATCTACTAGACTCGTTTAGAGAAATCCACGGAAAACACGAACTTTTAAGCATTATGGGGGTATTGCTGTTTAACCAGCTCAAAATGGGTTAACGCTTGGTTTTCTGAACACCCTTATTACTGACAAAAATGATCCTCGGTGAATTCCACTCCCAATAAAGGAAGTTATGTTTATCTCTCGTGTATTGTTTGGGTGCAGTGGGGGCCTGAAAATGGCCTATTCCATCAAATTTTCGATGTTTGGCAGCCTATGGAGGGTTACCATATGCATCGCCTGATATGTAGTGTGTACCAAAGGGTGTGTCACAGACAGGTCTAGCAATGACGAATGTATAAAAAAAACAATTTGTCACTCCCAGGCCTTGGTGTGACAATAGAAGTTGCATGGACAAAATACTGCGGTGAGCATTTGTTAACCCTCCACGGGCTGCTAAATGTCAAAATTGTGATAAAATGGGCTGTTTTTGGATGCCAACAGCACCCACTTGGTGTACCACCGAGAAAAGTTCCTTCTTTTATCGGACGCAAAATTGATGGGGAAACATTTTTGATAGTGGTAAGGGTATTCAAAAGTCGAAGTCTTAACCCATTTTGGACTGGTAGAAGAGAGATACCCCTTAAAAGCTTAAAATTCCCATTTTCTGTGGATTTCTCTAAAAGCAACTTGTAGGTTTTCAGGAAAAATTGACTATTCGCAGGTCTTTGTGTGACATTACAAGTTACATGGACAAAATATTCCGGTGATCATTTATTAACCCTCTACAGGCTGCTAAGCATCGTAATTTTGTTGAAATAGGCTGTTTTCAGATGCGCATAGCACCCAATGCTTACCCGAGAGGTAATCCACTTTGTTGGAAGTGGAATTCACCGAGGACCAAATTTGTTAGTAATAAGGGTATTCAAAAAACCAAGCATTAACCCCTTTTGGGATGGTTAATAGCAATACCCATCAAAAGCTTAAAAAATCATGTTTTCCCTGAATTTCTTTACAAACGTCTCGTAAGGTTTCAAGAAAAAATGGCCGTTGATAGGTCTTAGAGTCACATTACCAGTTGCATGGATAAAATATTCAGATAAGCATTTGTTAACCCTCCATGGGCTGCTAAATGTCAAAATTTCGAAAAAAATAGTCTGTTTTTGGACATCAACAACATCCAATGGGAATGCTGCAGAGAAACATAACTTCTTTTACCGGACGCAAAACTGATAGGGAAAATTTTTAGTAAGTTGTAAGGGTGTTCAAAAATTGATGTCTTAACACATTTTCGCCTGGTTAAGGAGATGTACCCCTGAAAGGCTTAAAAGTCTCATTTTCTGTGGATTTCTCAAAAAAATCTAGTAAGTATTCAAGAGAAATTGACCATTTGCAGGTCTTGGATGACATTACAAGTTGCATGAACAAAAAATTCCGGTAAGCGTTTGTTAACCCTCCAGAGGCAGCAAATTTTGAGAAAATGGGCTGTACTTGGCCACCCATAACACCCAATGTGTACCTGTGAGATGAACATAACCACCTTCATTGGAAGTGGGATTCACCGAGGACCTTTTTTGTAAGTAATGAAGGTATTCATAAAACCAAGCATTAACCCGTTTAGAGCTGGTTACAGGGTGATACCCCTCAAAAGGTTAAAAATTCATGTTATCCGAGGATTTCTCTAAAAACATCACGTAGATTTTCAAGAAAAATTGGCCATTTTCAGATCTTAGTGTGAATTACAAGTTGCATGTACAAAATATTTCAGTAAGCATTTGTTAACCCTATGCAAGTTCTCAAACATCAAAATGTTGAAAAAGTGGACTGTGTCTACATACCCGCAGCACCCAAAGTGAAGAGTTGAAATCAACATAAGTGGAAGTAGAATTCATTAAGAATTATTTTTATAAGTAATAAGCGTATTAAAAAAAGCAACCCTTAACCCGTTTTGGACTGGATAAACAATTATACCCATCAACAGCTTAAAATTCATGTTCTCCCTGGATTTCTCTGAAAACATCTCGTAGATTTTTAAGTAAAAATGGCCATTCACAGTTTCTGGTGTGAAATTACAAGTTGCATGAATATAATATTCCTGTGAGCACTTGTTAACCCTTAACAAGCTGTCAGACATCAATATTTTGGATACATTTGAGATAAAACGGACCATTTTCAAATAGATACAGCACTCAGTGGGTATGTGTCAAACAAACATAACGCCTTTTGTCGGTCATTAACTTGTTGGACGACGATATTGATATTAACCCTCTCCACCGTTAATGATGGTTTTTACCTAAACAATTGTTTTTTATCAAACTGAGTCATTTGAGACTTCTGTACTCACCTTTTTCATGACATCAATGAAGGAACTTCAGTGAGACAGTCAAAAGCAATTGGTCATACACTGTGGGGTCATGACAAATCATGGAATCTCATCGGGTAAAGCCATGATTCTCCAGAATCATAAAGTCTAGTTCATTCTTGCATCCTTTATTTTGGCATTGGCTGAAATGACAAGTGCAGAATCTTCAACTAGTCTCTTTATGGTGGAAGTTACGGAACCCGGCCAGAAATTAGGTCTGGACTTCGCTAAACGCTCGGTAAAAGCTTAATACAATAAACGTGTTTCGTAAATTTCATTTTAAACTGGGGACTCGTTGGAGATTATCTTTTTATTTAATTCAAACGTATTCATTCTTTATGGCACCACATCACATCACATCGCAAGTACATTCTCTTCCAAAAAACACTTTCAATGTTATTCCGAGAAAAGTTACACATATTCTGAGTCTGGAGAGGTGGGCCCTTGTCTAGGTCAGTTGTCCGCGTTCCGCAGGCCAGACATTACAGAAATCATACAATACAAATAACATGAATATATAGACAATAGTTCACTGCTCGCGTTTGGGTACGGTTTTTATCCTCGAATGGGGCGCGCGGAGAATTATTTCACGAGGCGTTAGCCGAGTGAAATAATCCGCGCGCCCCACGGTTCGTGAAGTATCCTGAAAATCTCATGGAATTAACTTACGACCTTGACTTGGATTGATATCCTCAGCTGACTTTTGCGTCGTTTCGTTATAAATAGCCCCTCATGAGTGAGAGTGGAATACAATGCTCTGAGTGGAATACCATTTTCGGTTAGTGGGAGTGGGAAAACGATTTGTTTGGGGGAAGAAAAGAACGAATCAAAATAAAATAAATTATGTTATCCACAAGTCAAAGATAATAAAATCGTTAGAAGTTATTTCCAAGGCCATTTTCTATTATATTGTCTGCAATAAAAACAATATATTATTTGATATGATATTCCACTCAGAAGCCATGCCGGAAAATTATGGCTAATATTACAATAACACGATTGATTCCCAAGTGTTTTACACTCCAGTATCAGACGACATCAATGATTCACATACTGACATTCAGGCGAGTCAACATTCAAAGGAACTACTATACTGATTTGTTTCATGTGGACCCTGAAGAAGTAACAGCAGATAGCAATGTTGGGACAAAGAAGAGAGACTGAAGACTTCAATTTACTGATGACTACTCTCTGCCCCCTCCCCTCCTCTCTCTCTCTCTCTCTGTCCCTGTGTCTTTGTCTCTCTGTCTCTGTCTGCATCTCTACCTCTCTCTGTATCTGTATCTGTCTCTGTCTAACTGTGTCTCAGTCTCTCTCTCTATTTCTCTCTGTGTCTCTGTCTCTCTCTGTGTCTGTGTCTGTCTGTCTGTCTGTCTGTCTGTCTGTCTGTCTGTCTGTCTTTCTGTCTGTCTGTCTCTCTCTCTCTCTCTCTCTCTCCCGTCTGTCTGTCTGTCTGTCTGTCTGTCTGTCTGTCTGTCTGTCTGTCTGTCTGTCTGTCTGTCTGTCTGTCTGTCTGTCTGTCTGTCTGTCTGTCTGTCTGTCTGTCTGTCTGTCTGTCTCTCTCTCTCTCTCTCTCTCTCTCTCTCTCTCTCTCTCTCTCTCTCTCTCTCTCTCTCTCTTCATTTTGTTGTTTCGAGGTTGCGTTTAACCCTGTGAACATTGATGGTACATTCCATACCAGTTCAGAGCCATCTTTTGATAGAGTCTATGTTCGTTCATTAGGTCTTCGACCTACCACACAAATTCACTGAGCAAATATCTTCTTTATGAATTCAGATCGCATCAAGTTTCTAGAACGGAAAAGCTGCCAATCTGGTTCAAAAGTTTAAGATCTGAAGAAGAAGATAATAGTTTCGTTTCGCTTTTCATAATTGTTCATTTTACGTGACAAATTATCTTGAATATTTGTAGTACAGTAAAAGTTATTTCAATTTTAGTGTCTGGTGGTTGCTCTCACAAAGGAGACACTAGTCTCGTAGCGACGCATTTAACAGCAACAACCACTCCACAGAATTTATCGTACCCAGGAGGTGGACAGTACAGCGGGTAAGTAGTATATGTTGCTTCACAGTTTTCTCCGCGCACCAGCGCACACACAAAACTATTTCTGCAATCATTATGTCATTCAAAGTTGAAATGACCTCAACAAAGTTAAAATGGCATATTGAAAATGTGTTCCTTTTTCCTTTTCTTCTCTACTCCATTTTCACCAGCTTACACTCTTTTCTCGCTTTCTCGATCATGGGATTTGGCATGCTGCTTTGTTCCGCTTCCCTCTTGAACGCCCCAAAACGAACACCAACGTCAAAACGACGCAGAATTACATCGCTGTTTTAAAAAACCCCTATTTCCACAATTAACCCTTTACCTAACATGAAAAGCAGACGACACTTGGAAACAAAATTCTTGAGTAACTATTTTTTTTCTTTTTTTGTCTCAAAAACATAGGTTATGACCCCTCTTTGGAACGAGCTCGTCGAGCTCGTTCCAACAAGGGGTCATAACCTATGTTTTTGAGACAAAAAATGAAAAAATAATAAATATTAATTGGCGATTTTTGTGAATAGCGCTGGCCGGTTTTGGCCGTTACGCTGAGTAAAAGATTAACAAGAGTACGCCTTTCAAACTTTGCAGATACAGTTTTTGACTAATACCATATCTAAAAACCGTTTAACCCTTTGAACCCTGGTGGTATCTTCCATATCAGTTCAATGACTGCAATCCGGAGAATCTATATTGATTATTTGGGGGTAGACCAACTAATATTTTCAACGTGCAGCCCGAAGGAACTGTTAGAAAAATGAATTCTGCTCTAAAATGATACTCCAAACGTGCTCATAAACGGTATATTGTCTACTGTTCATGCCCTTGAACTTTGGTATTTTTTTCGAACTTTAAAGGAATTTTAAAAACTGTCCTATTTATTTGTCCTTGCCGTTAATTGCTTATTGACAAACCCCTCTTATCGTAAATATAGTGTGCAATACTTTCTGATTATCGAAGTCAGGACATGATCGAAACGAGGTTCCGTGTAGGAAGTGGACCTGGTTTAGTTATGTATGAATAGTGTAAGTACACATTTCTGCACAATGGCCGATAGAAGATAAATTGAACAGCAGCTGCTAATTTATACCATCGATGCTCATGGTGAAGAATTGTTTGAAGTGCAAAGGGCTTCGTGGGCCTGTGGCAACACATCGTTTGGTGTATGGATGAAGCGCATGTAGCAGTCTGACTACCAGCGGCCCATGGTTTGAAAGAGGTGATCTTCTAGGCGTACTGCGCAAGCCGAGGAGTCACCACCTAACCGAAAACTGCGACCAGAGTAGGAAGAGGAAGGAAAACCACATTGGGAGAGAATGTATTTAAGATGCTGGACAAAAAAAGCCCGAGTGAGGGGGAAGTCGGATTCGGTGATAAAAAGTGGATGTTCTTGCTGGGTGAGACGTTGATTCCTAAGGGTGATATAATGGTCTAAGAAGCGAACTGGGCAGATGGAGTTGCGCAACCGAAAAAAATTGATGGCAACACCGCATCTCAGAGGATCAGTTTTGGAATGCTTGAGTACTAAAGTAGACATAGATCTGTCGGGGCTGAAAGTGACGTCTCCCAAACAAGGGTGAGAAGAAGGGTCAAAGGAGGTGGTGGGTGTAGTGATCTCGCTGCAACGGAGAAAGCCAAAAAAGGCTAAACTATAAACAGCTTTGAGCATGAGAGAAATTTCACATGAATAGGAGCCCGATTCCAAAAAAGAAAATAATTGAGGAGAGAATGGGGTACGTAATCGGTAAGCTGGTTCGACTGGAAGGTGGCTAATGTTTTTAATGGCTTTGAGAGAGGATGTGATGCGGGGCCAGGGGTGAGCCTGTGAGATCTCTAATGGGTTTGGAAGGCCCGCGGAAACGTAAAAGTGACGGATTCCTGATAAGTACAATTTAATGGTGGAGTGTGAAAGATGCACGCTACCGTAGCAGTATGCAATAAAAATTGAAAGGAGCGATTTTGAACAAGATGGTAACTTAGTGCCAGGAAGAAATGGAACACAGTTCATGGTTGCAAAGTGTTGAAAGCAGGATAGCCCACTAGCATAACTGTTTTTGGTTTGGGTCGTAATGGATGTGTCCATAAACTGTGAAGGATTGCTGTCAGGTCTGCATAATGTCTTCTACTGATGGGCATGGGTGAGGAAACGGGCCCGCTTCTGGAGCCAGAGTATGGAATTCCTGCGAAAAACGAGACCGAGAATCAGATATTCGGTTGCAGTGACCAGAAATAAATTGGGAATAAAACATCAATTGATGTTTCAGAGCACATTTGGTGAGACGGCGCATGAGAGTCATAATTTGGGGGATTGGGGAACGGCCCTTTCGAATGATATGAACTGTAGCTTTATTATCACAAATAAATACAATTCGATTAGAAGTCCAATGATGCCCCCACAAGACAGCAGCCGCGACAATGGGGTACAGCTCGAGAAAGGCCATGGACCACCGTTACTTAATAATTTTTTGGAGTTCGGGGGGGGGGGCACCTTGATTCAAACCAGTGGGAAGCATAGTAACCACCAAACCCAATTTTGGAGCTGGAATCTGTTGTCAGGGATATATCACAAGATAAGAACATTTAACTTCCAAGAAAGAAGAACACGCCATTCCAGGAGAGAGAAATTCAAACCACATACGGAGGTCTTTTTACATTCTACAGAGATGTTAACGTGATGGCATAGCTCGGATACGGAATTGGAGAGAGAAATAAGATAAGAAATGAATGAACGGCCCGGTAGGATGACCCGACAGGCAAAACTCAAATGGCCGAGAAAGCTGAGGAGCTCGCGTTTGGTACACGTCCGCCTGGAGAGAAAACTTTGCAGGACATGAGTGATACGAAGCAATTTGTCCTGGGGCAGACGACTTTCCACTTTTTCGGTATCCAAAATGATACCGAGATATTCCAGAGATTGAGATGGACCTTCTGTTTTATCAATGGCTAAGGGAATGTGCAGATCAGCAAAAACTTGGACCAAGGACGACATTGCTGTATGGGGATTTGATTCAACAGGTCTAATAGTTAGGAAATCATCAAGTAGATTTAGGATGTTTGTAATGCCGTAATGAGTGCGTGCTATCCTGCATATGGCCTGCGATAGCTGGTCAAATATGAAGGGTGAAGAGCAGCAGCCAAATACTAGGCGATCGTGAAAGTAAATGCTGTCTTTCCATTTGATGCCATAGAAGGGCCACAGGGAAGTTGGTGAATGGGCAGTAATTTGAAAGCCGATTTGATGTCGACTTTGCATAGCCAAGAACGGTGGCCAGTGTCCTGAATGATATTGATGACATGATCGATTGTGATGTATGAAAGGGAGAAATCTGGTTTGTCGATAAGTGAATTGATAGAATGGTGGGATTTAGAAGAATGTGGGGCTGAAAGGTCTACAATAAGACGCTGCTTATAAGAGAATTTCCTAGTAGCGAGGCCGATGGGATTGATCCGGTATATAGGAAATGGTGAAGTGGAAAAGGGGCCGAACAGGAAACCATTGGAGAGTTCTGTTGCGAGAAGCGCGCCTACGGCAAAAGGCTGGTAACGGGCAGACTGGAGATTCTTCGATTCGAGAGAGGTTAAGGGCAAAGTGCCTATACCCGTGTCGAATCCGTGAGTTAGGCCGGTGACTTGGTAAGAAGTGAAGGAATGATCCGGATAGCCTTCAAGTAGAGAACGCAAGGTATGTATGTCAATGGGAGTGGTGGCGTGAGTGGGAATGCCAGAAGAATCATCGGCGGGACAGAGTCATTTATTTCTAGAAGAGAAAGTTGGAAGCTGGCGAATGGAGCAAGCTGTTCGGGGGTGTGGTTCCGAACAGTTAGTGCATAGGTGAAGGTACCGACAGTTCAACCCGAAATTACACCCCCGGACAGTATTGAATTGCAGACATGTTTCTTTGCGAACAGGAGATGGGGGCATGCTCTTCGGAAAGGTAGAAGTATTCACGGAAGGAGCCGACGTGGAGGGACCCCCATTACGGGATTTGGTGTATGGTGTGTAGCACTGGGAAGAAGGTACCGGGCAGAATTTGGCGAGGTGCATAGAGCTTTCACAGTGGTAGCAGCTCATGGTTTTGTGTCCTGCAAAAGTAGAACAAAATAATTTATTGTCTCTATTTGCCCAATTAATTTTGTGACCCCGTGCAAACCATGCTGATGCTTTTGGGGAGAAAGCCAGATGGTATTGACAGAAGGCATCCCCATACTGAGCGGCTATGTTTATAACGTCAGTTTGATATGTGTCGAGTTCTGTGCTGCGGGAGGGGTGAACGTCACAAATAATTGATTTAAATTTTGTAAAAGCTTTGATGAACTCAAGAAGGGAAAGGTGTTTTGATAATCGCGCATCATATTTGGAAGAATCAGGCCCAGGACTGTTAGCATCTAATGGGGGCATAATAAGTCGAGCCAAATTAATATCCTTTCCTTTTACAATGTCCTGTCGGAGAGAAGGGGGCACATCGGCATCGATGTCAGGCAAACTAGACAAAGGAATACCTACTGCACCCATGAGAGGGGAATGGGCCTGACCTATAACGCCGAGATGAGGGAAGCCACAATCCGGTGAGAAGGAAGAGGAATTATTACCTGCTGCAAATGTAGCTCCTGGCGTGGGGTCTGTGTGTGCAACATTTCCAATTTGTGAACCGGGGAGTGGATGGGCCTGAGGTGGAAGGTGATGGAATGTCTGATTAGAAGATTGTAAGTTGTTTATACGATTAGAAAGCTCAGTATTTAGGCTCTCAAGTTGATCAATGTAACGCCGTTGAAGGGTAACAGTCCTTTGGAAATTGTCAGGATGGATATGGCCAGAAGAGTCCTGGGTTGAATAATCACGAGGTAAGATACTAGTCCTGGTTGGAACAGCAGGGAGTATTATATCAGGTGCACTGTCAGAGACGATATGTCCAGTTTGGTGAGACAGTGAGTGTGGTGGAGTAGCAGAGTTTATCGAGTCACTGTGAAAAGTTGCAGCACTGGGCCCAAGTCTACATGTATCTACAGAGGCCTGGTGGGCCAGATTGGTTGATGACTGCCGCCTCTCAGGAGAATGTGGAGGATGACTGTGCAACGTACGAGAATGTCCAGTATGGAAAAGCAGGTCCGAGTCGGAAGGAGTGGTGACGGTATTTACAGTGGAGGCATTAAGTCCGCTAAGTGTGGTGACCGCTCCAGAGGTTGTGCAAGCCGTAATGGCAAAAGACGGCGTTGTGAGTCTTTCGGAGTCTATGTAAGAAAATAAATTGGAACTGTTGTCGAAATTAGGAGTGGTCGCGAACGAAAAACTGGCAGTAGATGAACTTTGAGAACAGGAAGTGTTGATATCGCGGCTTGAAATCGAAACTGTCGCGTTGTTTACGTTCAGTTTGTAAAGGGACCACAGGTGAGATTTTGTAGTGGATGGTGCCGTGGCGATCCCGCGCTTGTCCAATTCACCTCGCAATGCTGAAACGGACCATGAACGATAAGCACTGTTCGCTGTGGAAGTAGAAGTCCGAGAAATCCGGCGCCTGGAAGCGGACAGATCGTCCCGTGGAAGATTGTCACTTGTTGATGCACGAATCGCAACCATATTGGAAGCATGCGCAGTAGGGTGCGCAGAAGCGTCAGTTTGAAACACCGGTTGAGGCTCCCGAGGATGGAGAGATTGCGCTGTACTATTCGCCATGTCCTGCGAGTAAAGTGTCCTACTTGGAACGAATAAAACGCTTGAAACACTGAGAAGTTAACTGGTACGACAAAAGAAGGAAGCAGACACACCCGGGACGAGTATCACAGTCCATGATTCTAGCCATTTGTGGGTATTGTTCGTGAAGCGCCAGGTAAAGTAAATGTTTGAATTCTGCAATGGGTAATGAATATTCTTCTGGAATTCCGAAAAAGTTTTTAACAGTCAGCATTAGAAGGTTGAGTCCCGGAATAGTTGACGGCTCATCCATAATGAAAAGTATAAAAGTCAGTCTTGTAGGTGATTCAAGTATACACTCGAATCACGATTTTTTAAGAAGATAAATAAAGAGAAACGATGATAATAAAAGACGTCTGATCTGAGGCAGGGTTGCGAAATGACTGAAGATGCGCAGGGGTAGACGTGGGAAATGTTAATTAGGTGTCGTCTGCAAATGAAAGGGACTGTGAGCAGAGTTACTGTTTAGACAAAGGGTTCTTTGATGCGTATGATAATGACCCTCTGATGAACTAATGTTTCGTGTGCATAACATGTTACTTGCGAGGTCCCAAACGGGAAGTTGAACAAAAACTCAAACTCTGACTACAACTTACGAAGATAATGAACTGTCAAGCACCTACCCCACACCCTTTTAATCCGAAAACCGAATGGGAGATCCTTCATGGCGTGTATGAAGTGTTAGACGGGTACAAGATACTCTTTTAATTTAAAAAGATTTACGCTGTGAAGCCATAAATAGAAAAGTTACAGAGAAGGTCAAATTAAATTTTATCGCAGAAAGCTGAAAACTAGGTATTTTATAGCATGTGAGGCCCCAATCAAAAAGCTGAAGAAATTTTTAAAACTAGACTGCAGCTTCCGGAGATACGACGTCATTACAGTCAAGGAGATACCCCAAACTCTTTGTGATGAGCGTTCCAAAATCTATTAATTACCCTAAGCCAAAATTTCATAGACGGCTCCTTCAATATTGAAAGAGGAGCAACACATCTTTTTTGATTTCAAAACGTAGCAAAACTTTTACGTTGAGATGTCATAAACAGACAAGGTGCAGAAAATGTCAAAATTTAATTTAATTTACAATTACGCAGTAGAAGTTGATATATGACCCAGAGGCGACTTCAAGACTTCAAAACACCACCTCGGAAATCCTCTTGGAGATAATAGCCAATTTATCTTACATTATTTCTCCCTTTCTTGACTTGTTTCTATATATTTTGAAAAGCATTCGGCTTCTATGAAATGATTCTTTTATGAATGAAGATCATGACATCATGGTATTGCGTCCATCCGCTGTGCATGACGTAATACCCATTCATTGCTCTACTTGTACTATAACCGCTAAAGTTATAGTATTGTATCAGCTGTGTGCTTCTTTGTTTTATTCTTCAAGTTTAACGCAGTATTTTGTTTGTTTCTCTGTTTTATTTTTCAAGTTTAACGCAGTATTTTGTTTATTTCTCCGTTTTATTTTTCAAGTTTAACGCAGTATTTTGTTTGTATAAAAAATTGTACTGGGGAAGGGCGATTCTAATGTTCCCTGAATGTTGTTACCCAGTGGATGTGGTACGTTCGATTCGATAAAAATACAATCGTTGATTTTTCGTCCGAGTTTGAAAATTTGATACAGTATGATAACTAATATAAAGGTTGCTGCAAAATGAAGACACATTTTATTACACACCTGTTCTACGAAATCCCCATCTACAGCAACACTAAACCATGCGGAAAATGAAAATTTGTTCCACATGTGCGGAACGGAAATCGTTGACAGACTATTTTTAAATAGAAGCGGAATTTCACTGGAAGTTTCTACAGCTCGTGCACCGCAATTATAATTTGAATCGCTGGCGATAGCTGAAAATAGTAACACGGGCTCCCCTCACAAATTTGGTTGACGATAAAGTGTGTTCTTTTCGTTGATAATTCGTCCACTGAGTTCTAATGTGTTCTATGTGCCTAGTGGCACATAGAACACATTGAAACTCAGGGGACGAGTTGTCAAATGAATTGCTCAGTGTCCTTCTAATAACTGCTTTTATAGACGTGAAGGCGTGTAATAAACACAGAACGACACACACGTGTGATGCGGCCTCTCGTTTTATCCTTCCGCGCTGGCACTCGTGCCATATCGATTAACCCATTCACCCGCGTGTGTCGTTCTGTTTATGACGACACTGAGACCAATCTGCAAACTGAACTGAAAAATATAACCATTGATTAGAGTTTTAATGCAACAACCCACTTCGATAAAATTGTAGCTATTGAATGAAGGCATGTTCAACCTCACATTCTGGACACAGTCTAAACAGTTTTACTCTACCTCGCTCCACGGCTGATAAGCGCCACAACATGGCGCGCTCGACTAACAGCCACCATGTTTCACTTGTCGGCACAAAAATTAAAATATATCAGTCGGAAATAAGTCGCGAATTCTCCTTTTATATGGCTGGAGGGATTTTACTAATGATTTCCCAAAACGTCCGCTCTATCACTGATAAAACTTATTTTGCTGCGGGTTAATAAATTTTGTACAACAAATCGATAATTTAACAGTAATTCATTTTCGCTTATCAAAGTTTCAGAGAACATCAGCAGTCATGGGAGGAAATGAATTTTATGTTTTGTTTACAACACCAAGGAGACAGAATTAATGATTCATTGGTAATGCTTTCGTATTTAATTTTCGTTGATTAGAATCAAACTATTAATTTTCGCCACTATGGGATGAAGGAAAGGCCACGTTAATAATTGGCTATTCCACATTCAGGTTGATTAGACATTGAATCTTGAGGGAATAAACTTACAGATATGCAAAGTCTGTTGTTAGAAACCTTTTGATAAATTAGGCTCAGATTTTCGAAGGAGAAATATTCATGTATATTTTATAGCATTAGTGGTGTGTTATGTCGTCACCAAAGTGATTAAATAACACTTAACTCCAATAACTACGGGATTTTAACACTTTATCACGAGAGATCGCTTTTCCAGTCCAGGAACATGATACCATATACTTTTATTAAGTGGGATGGCTGCGAAGTTAAAGTGTGGGGGTAGACCAATCAATATTTTCAACGTGCAGTCCCAAGACTGCACGTTGAAAATATAAATTTCTCTAACCCCATAATAAATATGGACTCTTCCAATTGCTTCCATTGAGCCGACATGGGAGATACCACCAGTGTTCAAACGGTTAATAAACGTCTTTACTAGTTCGTTCCATGTTGATCCATAAAGGCAAAAGAAATAATATCCTTTAATGGTAAGAGCTGTTTCGCAGGGGTTCTAAGAAAAGTCGTCTATCGTTACCCTTGTAAGTGATGCATCCCACAGTGATCCTTTGACACCCTTTCTTTTCTAACCCTTAGGTACAAAGGGCTTTATAAAGTTTATTTTGAAAAAGCGATTTTCCATCTCGGCGAATCCCAACAAGACGTGTGTTGAAAATCGTCACCCCAACAAGTCAGTTGGGTTCATATTCACTCAGCCTAGTTGATTTGGGTTATTTCACCCAACTGATTTTAGAGTGCATGTAACCCATTTATTTTGAAGTTTTGTGCGCAAGTGTGCATGAAGGGTATTTTGAAGTGAAATTTTATTTTCCAAGTATAACAAGACGATATAGCTGAAATATCTAACTTATGGATGCATTCGAAAAACTCTATAATAGTACATACTCGTTAAAATAAACTAAGAGGTTTTCACCATGCACCATCAAAAATTAAAAGTTTTAACCTTTTATGGCAATTTTCCACTTCCACGTTATTGATGCCTTATAAAATTTTAGTTCATCGACGAAAGAGCTCTTCATTTAACTGCGAATTTCCTTTTAAACTTTTAGAAAAGTCATAAATACGCAACTAAAGAAATAAATTTAAACAAAATCAGGAATAAATACCATATTTCGTCGAGTTAGAAAATGTAAAATTATTACGGGCGATCTCAAAAGATGAATAAGAAATAATAACTAGACTTTATAATTCTGGAGAATCATGGCTTTTCCCGATGAGATTCCATGATTTGTCATGACCCCACAGTGTATGATGAATTGCTTTTGACTGTCTCACTGAAGTTCCTTCATTGATGTCATGAAAAAGGTGAGTATAGAAGTCTCAAATGACTCAGTTTGATAAAAAATTTTTTTTAGGTAAAAACCACCATTAACGGTGGAGAGGGTTAATATCAATATCGTCGTCCAACAAGTTAATGACCGACAAAGGGAGTTATGTTTGTTTGACACATACCCACTGAGTGCTGTATCTATTTGAAAATGGTCCGTTTTATCGCAAATGTATCCAAAATATTGATGTCTGGCACCTTGTTAAGAGTTAACAAGTGCTAACTGGAATATTTATTCATACAACTTGTAATTTCACACCAAAAACTGTGAATGGCCATTTTTATTTAAAAATCTACGAGATGTTTTCAGAGAAATCCAGGGAAAACATGAATTTTAAGCTGTTGATCGGTATAATTGTTTATCCAGCCCAAAACGGGTTAAGGGTTGTTTTTTTAATACGCTTATTACTTATAAAAATAATTCACAGTGCATTCTACTTCCACTTATGTTGATTTCTCCTCTTAACTTTGGGTGCTGCGGGTATGCAAACACAGCCCACTTTTTCACATTTTGATGTTTGAGAACCAACATAGGGTTAACAAATGCTTACTGGAATATTTTGTACATGCAACTTGTAATTCACACTAAGATCTGAAAATGGCCAATTTTTCTTGAAAATCTAGGCGATGTTTTTAGAGAGATCCTCGGATAACATGGATTTTTAACCTTTTGAGGGGTATCACCCTGTAACCAGCTCTAAACGGGTTAATGCTTGGTTCCATGAATACCATCCTTACTTACAAAAATGATCCTCGTGAATCGCTCTTCCAATGAAGGTGGTTATGTTCATCTCGTAGGTACACATTGGGTGCAATGGGTGGCCAAGTAAAACCCATTTTCTCCAAATTTGCTCCTCTGGAGGGTTAACAAACTTACCGGAATTTTTTGTTCATGCAACTTGTAATGTCACTCCAAGACCTGCAAATGGTCAATTTCTCTTGAATACTTACCAGATTTTTTGGAGAAATCCACAGAAAATGGGAGTTTTAAGCTTTTAAGGGGTACATCTCCTTAACCGGGCAAAAATGGGTTAAGACCTCAGTTTTTGAATACCTTACTACTTACTAAAATTTTTCCTATCAGTTTTGCGTCCGGTAAAAGATGTTATGTTTCTCTGCAGCATTCCCATTTGTTGTTGTTGGTGTCCAAAAACATACTATTGTTTTCGAAATTTTGACATTTAGCAGCCCATGGAGGGTTAACAAATGCTTATCTGAATATTTTATCCATGCAACTAGTAAAGTGACTCTAAGACCTATCAACGACCATTTTCTCTTGAAACCCTACGCGACGTTTGTAAAGAAATTCAGGGAAAACATGATTTTTTAAGCTTTTGATGGGTGTTGCTATTAACCATCCCAAAAGGGGTTAATGCTTGGTTTTTTTAATACCCTTATTAGTAACAAAATTGGTCCTCGGTGAATTCCACATCCAACAAAGTAGATTATGTTTATCTCTCGGGTATGCATTGGGTGCTGTGCGCGTCTGAAAACAGTCTATTTCAACAAAATTACGATGCTTAGCAGCCTGTAGAGGGTTAATAAATGCTCACTGGAATATTTTGTCCATACAACTTGTAAATTCACACAAAGGCCTGCGAAGAGTCAATTTTTCCTGAAAACCTACAAGTTGCTTTTAGAGAAATCCACAGAAAAAGGGAATTTTAAGCTTTTAAGGGGTATCTCTCTTTAACCAGTCCAAAATGGGTTAAGACTTCGACTTTTGAATACCCTTATTACGTACAAAAATGTTTCCCCATCGATTTTGCGTCCGGTAAAAGAAAGAACCTTTCTCGGTGGTACACCAAGTGGGTGCTGTTGGCGTCCAAAAACAGTCCATTTTATCACAATTTTGACTTTAGCAATCCGTGGAGGGTTAACAAATGCTCACCGCAGTATTTTGTCCATGCAGCTTCTATTGTCACACCAAGGCCTGGGAGTGACAAATTTTTCTGGAAAATCTACAAGACTCGTTTAGAGAAATCCACGGATTATACGAACTTTTAAGCTTTATGAGGGTATTGCTGTTTAACCAGCCCAAAAGGGGTTAACGCTTGGTTTTTTGAACACGCTTATTACTGACAAAAATGATCCTCGGTGAATTCCACTCCCAATAAAGGAAGTTATGTTTATCTCTCGTTTATTGTTTGGGTGCAGTGGAGGCCTGAAACCGGCCTATTTCATCAAAATTTCGATGTTTGGCAGCCTGTGGAGGGTTACCATATGCATCGCCTGATATGTCGTGTGTATCAAAGGGCGTGTCACAGACAGGTCTAGCAATGACGAATGTTTAAAAAAAATCTACAAGACGTGTTTCGAGAAAGTGCCGATAAACCCCAATTTTGGCGGTTTTTTGCCAATTCTGACGAAATAAGTGTTAAATCGAAAATTCCGCTTCGGTACATTTTTAGATTTTGTGCCCCTCTATGCGTGTGCAAAATTTCGTGAAAATCGGTTCGAAAATGGCTTCTGAATCGTACGGACAAAATGTGGGGAAAAAAAAAAAAAAAAAAAAAAAAAAAAACCCAAAAACTAGACTTCATGATTCTGGAGAATCATGGCTTTTCCCAATGAGATTCCATGATTTTTCATGACCCCACAGTGTCTTGTTTTTAACTGTCTCACTGAAGTCCCTTCATTGATGTTATAAAAAAGGTGAAGATAGTAATCTCCAATGACAGAGTTTGATAAAAAATTGTTTAGGTAAAAACCATCATTAACGGTGGACTGGTTTAATGTCAATATCGTCTTCCATCAAGTCAATGACTGACAAAAGGAGTTATGTTTGTTTGACACATACCCACTGAGTGCTGTGTCAATTTAAAAATGGTTCATTTTATCTCAAATGTATCCCAAATATTGATGTCTGGCAGCTTGTAGAGGGTTAACAAGTGGTAACAGGAATATTTATTCATGCAACTTGTAATGTCACACCAAGAACTGTGAATGGCCATTTTTTTCTTTAAAATCTACAAGATGTTTTCAGAGAAATCCAGGGAGAACATGAATTTTAAGCGTTTGGTGGGTATCATTGTTTATCCAGCCCAAAACGGGTTAAGTGTTGTTTTTTGAATACTCTTATTACTTCCAAAAATAATTCTCAGTGAATTCTACTTCCACTTATTTTGATCTCTCCTCCCAACTTCGGGTGCTGTGGGTACGCAAACATAGCCCATTTTATCAACATTTTGATGTTTGAGAACCTGCATAGGGTTAACAAATGCTTACAGGAATATTTTGTACATACAACTTATAATGTCACACTAAGATCAGAGAATGGCCATTTTTTCTTGAAAATCTACGGCATGTTTTTAAAGAAATCCTCAGATAACACAAATGTTTAACCTTTTGAGGGGTATCTCCCTGTAACCAGCTCTAAAGGGTTAATGCTTGGTTTTGTGAATACTTTCATTACTTACAAAAATGATCGACGGTGAATTCCACTTCCAATGAAGGTAGTTATGTTTATCTCGTAGGTACACATTTGGTGTTATGGTTGCCCAAGAACAGCCCATTTTCTCCAAATGTCTATGCTTGGCAGCCTCTGGAGGGTTAACAAATGCTTACCAGAATAATTTATCCAATCACCTGGTAATGTGACACCATGACCTATCAATAGCTGATGCCGGACAGTGTGGAATACGAGGTGAGGCGTACCTTTCAATGTGTGTTTGGTTGGAGAAAGAGGCAGCGAGGAGGTGGTAACCTTGGTAATTTTGTTTGGATAAATCGACCGCTGGCGACCGATGAAGCGGGACACGGTGAGAGTGGAACTTATGGGCGGTTATTCTTGATAATAAATAAATATACACTTACTTTTGAGTTCATACAAGGTGAGTATAGTAGTCTCAAATGAGAATGGCCAATATTTGTCTTGAAAACCTACGAGAGGCTTTTAGAGAAATCCTCGGAAAATATGAATTTTTAACCTTTTGAGGGGTATCGCTCTGTAACCAGTCCAAAACGGATTAATGCTTGGTTTTGTGAATACCTTCATTACTTACAAAAATGATCCTCAGTGAATTTCACTTCCAATGAGGAAGGTTATGTTTATCACGCAGGAACACATTTGGTGTTATGGGTGCCCCAAAACAGCCCATTTTCTCAAAATGTCTATACTTTCCAGTCTCTGGAGGGTTAATAATTGCTTACTGGAATATTTTGTCCATGCAACTTGTAATGTCACTCAAAGACCTAAAAATGGTCAATTTTTCTTGAAAACGTGCTAGATTTTTTGGAGAAATCCACAGAAAACGGGAATTTTAAGCTTTTGAGGGGTATATCGCCTTAACCAGTCGACAATGGGTTAAGACCTCAACTTTTGAATATCCTTACTACTTACAAAAATGTTTCTCTATCAGTTTTGCGTCCAGTAAAAGAAGTTACGTTTCTCTGTGGCATTTCCATTTGATGTTGTTAGTGTCCAAAAGCAGACTATTTCTTCAAAATTTTTTACATTTAGCAGCTCATGGAGGGTTAACAAATACCTACCAGAATAATTTATCTATGCAACTGATAATGTGATACCAAGACCTATCAACGGCCATTTTCTCTTGAAAATCCTACAAGATGTTTGTAAAGAAATCCAGGGAAAACGATTTTTAAGCTTTTGATGGGTATCCCTGTTAACCTCCCCAACAGGAGTTAACGCTTGGTTTCTTGAATACCCTTATTACTTACAAAAATGGTCCTCTGTGAATTCCACTTCCAGCAAAGGTGATTATGTTTATCTCTCATGTATACATTGGCTGCTGTACGTGTCCGAAAACAGCCCATGTCAACAAAATTACGATACTTGGCAGTTTGTGGATGGTTAATAAATACTCACCGGAGTATTTTGTCCCTATAACTTGTAATGTCACATAAAGACCTACGAATATTTAATTTTTCTTGAAACCCTACAAGTTACTGTTAGGAAAATTCACAGAAAATGGGAATTTAAAGCTTTTGAGGGATATCTCTCTTAGCCTACCCAAAATGGGTTAAGACTTCGACTTTTGAATACCCTTACTACTTACAAAAATGTTTCTGTATAAATTGTACACTCGATAAAAGGAGGCGCTTTTCTTTGTGGTGTACCCATTGGGAGCTGTTGGTGTCCACCTACTGCCAATTTTATCAGAATTTTGATGTTGAGGAGCCATGGGAGGGTTAACTAATGCTGACCGGAATATTTTGTCCATGCAACTTGTAATGTCACACCAAGACCTGCAAAGAGCCGACTTTTTCTTGAAAACTTACGAGATGTTTTTAGAGAAATCCACAGAAAGAGGGTATTTTAAAGTTTTAATGGGTATCTCTCTTTAACTAGCCGAAAATGGGTTAAGACGTCGAATTTTGAATACCCTTACCACTTTCAAAAATATTTTCCGATCAATTTTGCGTCCGATAAATGAAGGTCACTTTCTCTCTGGTATACCGTTTGGGTGCTGTTGGCGTCTAAAAACAGCCCATTTTATCACAATTTTTACGTTTAGCAGCTCGGGGAGGGTTAACTAATGCTGACCGGAATATTTTATCCATGCAACTTGTAATGTCACACCAAGACCTGAGATTTTCTTGAAAATCTACAAGACTCGTTTAGAGAAATCCACGGAAAACACGAACTTCTGAGCATTATGGGGGTATTGCTGTTTAACCAGCTCAAAATGGGTTAACGCTTGGTTTTCTGAACACCCTTATTACTGACAAAAATGATCCACGGTGAATTCCACTCCCAATAAAGGAAGTTATGTTTATCTCTCGTGTATTGTTTGGGTGCAGTGGGGGCCTGAAACCGGCCTATTTCATCAAAATTTCGATGTTTGGCAGCCCGTGGACGGTTACCATATGCATCGCCTGATATGTCATGTTTACCAAAGGGTGTGTCACAGACAGGTCTAGCAATGACGAATGTATAAAAAAAATCTACAAGACATGTTTCGAGAAAGTGCCGATAAACCCCAATTTTGGCAGTTTTTTGCCAATTCTGACGAAATAAGGGTTAAATCGAAAATTCCGCTTCGGTACATTTTTAGACTTTGTGCCCCTCTATGCGTGTGCAAAATTTCGTGAAAATCGGTTCGAAAATGGCTTCTGAATCGTACGGACAAAATGTGTGGAAAAAAAAAAAAAAAAAAACCCCAAAAAACCCCCCCCAAAAAAAAAAAAAAAAAAAAAATAACAATAATCCGTAGAAAAACAATAGTCTTTTCCAGAGGGAAAAGCCTAAAAAAAAAATAATAATCCGTAGAAAAACAATAGTCTTTTCCAGAGGGAAAAGCCTAAAAAACTAGACTTTATGATTCTGGAGAATCATGGCTTTTCCCGATGAGATTCCATGATTTTTCATGACCCCACAGTGTCTGATGAATTGTTTTTAACTGTCTCACTGAAGTTCCTTGATTGATGTTATGAGAAAGGTGAAGATAGTAGTCTTAAATGACACAGTTTGATAAAAAATTGATTAGGTAAAAACCATCATTAACGGTGGAGTGGGTTAATGTAAATATCGTCGTCCAACAAGTCAAAGACCAACAAAAGGAGTTATGTTTGTTTGTGGTGAGTGCTGTGTCAATTTAAAAATGGTCCATTTTATCTCAAATGTATCCAAAATATTGATGTCTGGCAGTTTGTAGAGGGTTAACAAGTGCCAACAGGAATATTTATTCATGCAACTTGTAATGTCACACCAAGAACTGTGAATGGCCATTTTTTCTTTAAAATCTACAAGATGTTTTCAGAGAAATCCAGGGAGAACATGAATTTTAAGCTTTTGATGGGTATCATTGTTTTTCCAGCCCAAAACGGGTTATGTGTTGCTTTTGGAATACTCTTATTACTTCCAAAAATAATTCTCAGTGAATTCTACTTCCACTTATTTTGATCTCTCCTCCCAACTTCGGGTGCTGTGGGTACGCAAACACAGCCTATTTTATCAACATTTTGATGTTTGAGAACCTGCATAGGGTTAACAATTGCTTACAGGAATATTTTGTACATGCACCTTGTAATGTCACACTAAGATATGAGAATGGCCATTTTTTCTTGAAAATCTACGGCATGTTTTTAAAGAAATCCTCAGATAACATGAATTTTTAACCTTTTGAGTGGTATCTCTCTTTAACCAGCTCTAAAGGGTTAATGCTTGGTTTTGTGAATATCTTCATCACTTACAAAAATGATCGACGGTGAATTTCACTTCCAATGAAGGAGGTTATGTTTATCTCGTAGGTACACATTTGGTGTTATGGTTGCCCAAGAACAGCCCATTTTCTCCAAATGTCAATGCTTGGCAGCCTCTGGGGGGGGGGGGGGGGGGGGGGGGGGGGGGTAACAAGTGCTTACCGAAACATTTTGTTCATGCAACTTGTAATGTCACTCGAAGACCTGCAAATGGTCAATTGCTCTTGAATTTTTTTTTTTTTGAGAAATGGAGAAATCCACAGAAAACTGGAATTTTAAGCTTTTAAAGGGTATATCTCCTTAACCAGTCAAAATTGGGTTAAGACCTCGATCTTTGAATACATTTACAACTTACAAAAATGTCTCCCTGTCAGTTTTGCGTCCGGTAAAAGAAGTTACGTTCCTCTGTTGTATTCCCATTTGATGTTGTTGTTGTTCAAAAACAGACTATTTTTTTCAAAATTTTGACATTTAGCAGCCCATGGAGGGTTAACAAATGGTTACAGGAATAATTTATCCAATCAACTGGTAATGTGACACCATGACCTATCAATGGCCATTTTCTCTTGAAAACGCTACCAGATGTTTGTAAAGAAATCCAAGGAAAACATAAATTTTTAAGCCTTTGATGGGTATCACTATTAACAACCACAAAATAGGTTAACGCTTGGTTTTTTGAATACCCTTATTACTTACAAAAATGGTCTTCGGTGAATTCTGCTTCCAACAAAGGAGATTATGTTTATTTATGAGGTACACGTTGGGTGATGTGCGTGCCTGAAAACAGCCCATTTCAACAAAATTACGATGCTTGGCAGCCTCTAGAGGGTTAATAAACGCTCACCAGAATATTTTGTCCATGCAACTTGTAATATCACACAAAGACCTGCGAGTAGTCAATTTTTCTTGAAAACCTACAGGATGTTTTTAGAGAAATCCACAGAAAATGGGAATTTTAAGATTTTAAGGGGTCTCTCTATTTAGCCTGTCCAAAATGGGTTAAGACTTCGACTTTTGAATACCCTTACTACTTACAAAAATGTTTGTGTATAGATTATGCGCTCGATAAAAGAAGGCATGTTTCTTTGTGGCGTACCCTTTGGGTGCTGTTGGCGTCCAAAAACAGCCCATTTTATCACAATTTTGACATTTAGCAGCCCGTGGAGGGTTAACAAATGCTCACCGCAGTATTTTGTCCATGCAACTTCTATTGTCACACCAAGGCCTGGGAGTGACAAATTTTTCTTGAAAATCTACAAGACTTGTTTCGAGAAATCCACTGGAAACTCAATTTTTTGAGCTTTTGGGGGTATTGCTGTTTAACCAGCCCAAAGCGGGTTAACGCTTGGTTTTCTGAACACCCTTATTACTGACAAAAATGATCCTCGCTGAATTCCACTCCCAATAAAGGAAGTTATGTTTATATCTCATGTTGTATTGGTTGGGTGCGGTGGGGGCCTGAAACTGGCCTATTTCATCAAAATTTCGATGTTTGGCAGCCTGTGGAGGGTTACCATATGCATCGCCTGATTCGTCGTGTGTATCAAAGGGCGTGTCACAGACAGGTCTAGCAATTACGAATGTATAATAAAAATCTACAAGACGTGTTTCGAGAAAGTGCCGATAAACCCCAATTTTGGCAGTTTTTTGCCAATTCTGACGAAATATGGGTTAAATCGAAAATTCCGCTTTGGTACATTTTTAGATTTTGTGCCCCTCTATGCGTGTGCAAAATTTCGTGAAAATCTGTACGGAAATGGCTTCTGAATCGTACGGATAAAATGTGTGGAAAAGAAAAAAAAAAAAAATAATAATAATAATCCGTAGAAAAACAATAGTCTTTTCCAGAGGGAAAAGCCTAAAAAAAATAAAAAAAAATAATAATCCGTAGAAAAACAATAGTCTTTTCCAGAGGGAAAAGCCTAATAATCCGTAGAAAAACAATAGTCTTTTCCAGAGGGAAAAGCCTAACTAGACTTTATGATTCTGGAGAATCATGGCTTTTCCTGATGTGATTTTATGATTCTTCATGACCCCTCAGTGTATGATGAATTGTTTTTAACTGTCTCACTGAAGTTCCTTCAATGATGTTATGAGAAAGGCGAGTATAGTAGTCTCAAATGACTCAGTTTGATAAGAAAATTGTTTAGATAAAAAACATCATTAACGGTCGAGTGGGTTAATATCAATATCGTCGTCCGACAAGTTAATGACCCACAAAAGGAGTTATGTTTGTTTCACACATACCCACTGAGTGCTGTGTCTATTTGAAAATGGTCCATTTTATCTCAAATGTATCCAATATATCTGGCATTTTGTAGAGGGTTAACAAATGCTAACAGGAATATTTTTCCATGCAACTTGTAATGTCACACTAAGAACTGCAAATGGCCATTTTTTCTTTAAAATCTTCCAAGTTGTTTTCAGAGAAATCCCTGCGCATACGCTCTTTTCCAATTCGACGTGACGAAATGCGATATTCATGTCGCTCTTCATGGAAAGTGATGCCACAACTATTCATGAAGAAGGAGTGAAAATTTCATGGAACCTGCCTAGAATTGGCTGAGATATTTTTTTTGGAGAGAGGGGGTAATTATTTGAATTTGGTCCTTCCTTTTCAAGCCAGTTCGAAAAAAGACGTCGGGAATGGGCGCAGAATCCTTCAGTGCCTCCCCACTGGAGTAAGTCCACTTAAATGTTACAATTGTGTGTGACTGGTGGAGAGTTGACTGTAAATGGAAGTTGCTTCTTTAAGACAGCCATCCAGGGATCCCAACACAACCTTTAAACCTACGAGAATCTCAGAAGTTTAAAGTCAAGAGAAATTGGCGGTGATTGGGTTTCTGGCAGGCAGGAAAAGATTGACGAAGATTTGTGTATTGGACATTAAAATAGCACTTCTGACATACAAGAACGGTGTTCAGACCTCTGGAGGCAGCGACTTGAAATTTTCAGAACTTTTTCTACGAACCCTGGCCGACATGTTGGGGTCTCTTTGGAGTGTCCGGACCGCGTGGAAAACACCATGCATCGCTTGGAATGTGAGAGTACTATTCGTCCCGACTCTTTCAGTTCAGAATGGACACGGGCAGTGTTGTAGACGACTGTAGAGCTGCGATTGAGCATAACGTCCCAGGTTTCGGTGCCACATTGCCTAACCAGCTCCAAAAGAGCGACGGGGAGGGGTATCCTGACACTATCTTTAAACCTTAGATAATCGGCAGAAATTGAAGTGAAAAGAAATCGGCGGTGCGTAGGTTTTTTGGCGGGAAACGATTAACGAAAATTTGCCAATTAGACATTAAAATTGCACTTCTCACAAACATGAACCGTGTCCAGACCGCTGAAGGCAGCGACTTCTAATTTTCAGAACTTTTTCTACGCACCCTGGCCGACATTTTGGCATCTGTTGCGAGTGTCGAGGCCGAGTGCAGAACACCACGCATCGCGTGGAAAGTGAGAGTACTATTTGTCCCGACTCTATCAGTTTGGAATGGACTTGGGGACTGTTGTAGACTACTGTAGAGCAGCGATTGAGCATAAAGTCGGAGTTTTTTTGTGCCAAATTGCCTAACCGACTCCAAGGTATGATTTTTCGTCTGTACATCGCCCAGATCACCTGTAGTTTATACCGTTACCATACGTTGAAGTAGCCTTTTGTCATTTTCGCCACTTTCGACCCAGATTTGAGGGTACCTTCCTTCAACCCCATTTTATAGCAAAATCTAGCCATGCTCCCAAGAACGCCCTCTCCCCGTCGGCCCGGGTGCTTCTAAAAATAGAAAGGTCAATGGGGAGGGGCCAGTTAGCAAACAAACGGGGGCAGGGCAGGTGAACTTGGTGAAAAAACAGTTGTGTGAACATCCCCAGAAGTGAAAACCAATGCTCAGTGGCTGTAATCAAGATGTTAATTTAGACTCCCATTACGGCCAAGATACTACAGAATGCAAATGGGTGGGTGGCGGGCATCATCACTGGATCTAATGTTGTATTTCATGTTTTCTTTTTTTTTTATATTCTATTTATTTTTTTGATCTCTTCTCTCTCTCTCTCTCTCTCTCTCTCTCTCTCTCTCTCTCTCTCTCTCTCTCTCTCTCTCTCTCTCAGTTTAATTTGTGTTTGTCTATAATGTTTATAATATTTAGATTTTGCTAGATTCTGTTATTTATGGAATACGTTCTGCCCTATTGTAAATTATTAGTCACTGTACAGGAACGGAGGGGCTTCTAAGTGGTAAGCACTTTTCCTCAAATCCTGATTTGCATTGTCAAATGGCAAATAAAATATGTTTAATCTAATCTAACATTAGAGAGGGGGGGAGGGCATGTGTCCTAGGTAAAAAAAACAGCAGGGGGCAGGTGTCCTAGGTAAAATAAACAGCATGGGGGGGGGGGGGGGGGTGTCCCCGCTAATTAATTTTAATAGCAGGCAGTTGTTCATGGGGCAGGTGTCCTATCCCACTGCCCAGTATTCCAAATTTTCTATGGTAATTGGCCATGACGGAAATAACATTTCAACAAGAAACAACGGGAAACCTATTTGCATTAAAGCTGCAAATATAAACTTGATTTTAGACCATTCCATGGACATGTTAAAGCCTACTGCGATATCAGCGTTTCTTACTCTCGTCCTTTCACTACACCGCAGTATTTTACACGAGTCGAGTTCTGACGTCATGCAAGTTTGACCAACATGCTTTCAATTTTGTTATTGACAACAACATATATATAATTTCGTGTTTACTGATCCGAATTTTGAAAACAACACACGCAATCGCGAAAGCGTTTTCTGAAAAACACGATTCTGCAAAAGGTTTTAGTGAAATTTGATTATTTTTTTTATTTTCAATTTCGATGGCTCTTGTCGAAAAGGTGCTAATCACAGATCAAAGACACGCCGTAGTTTAATAACAGACAGAGAATCTTCTAAGAATATACATGCGCAATCCTAAAATGCAATAAATGAAGTGTTTTTTTTTCCAGGTTTTATGAGAGAAATATGTCCAATTGTATCACTGAATCATTTTTAGGTCTATGTGGGTGAGAAATTTTTTATACGGACAAAATACAGGCTAAATAAAATATTTGCCATTATTTTCCGCAGACGTATTTTTGTCTTTGCTTCTTGGGGAAATACATGCTGCTAAATACAACGAAGGTGTGTTATTTGATGTGGTCAGAACCGTCAGGTGGTCGGGTCCGAAACCGCACCTCGCAGAAGATTTAGTGGGGGGTGTCGATTTTACAAGTAATGTAGGCAGCGTACACGGCATGGGCTGTCTGTCTTTAATCCGACAAAACAGGGTTAAGGCTTGGTGTTTTGACTACCCTTATTTATTTATTTATTTATTTATTTATTTATTTATTTATTTATTTATTTATTTATTTATTTATTTATTTATTTATTTATTTATTTATTTATTGGTGTTTAAGGTCACATACTTCTGCACAATGGCTAATCGTGGCCGTGACAGTTTTAGAGGTGGAGGAAGCCGGAGTACCCGGAGAGAACCACCAAGCATCGACGAGCAACTGTCAGCTCCTCAACATTCTAACTCTGTTCAGGTTCCGCTCAGACAGGGTTACAGAGGTTGAAGACATATGTACCATCGACGTGCAGTATGCCTTAGTACGCGGGGACATCGTGCCCCCATGTCGGCAACCGGGCCAAAGTGTCTTGCCCAAGGACACAACGTGAGTCGTCCCAGACGGGGATCGAAGTCGGAACCTCTAGCATAGAAGTACAACAGTCTACCACTGAGCCACCGCGCTCCCTTGAATACCCTTAATACTATCATACATTATCCCTCAGGAATTCTAAGTCTGATAAAAGAGGCCATGTTTATCTATTGCATACCCATTTCCTGCCCGAAAACAACTGATTTTATTAAAATTTTGACGTTTAGCAGCCTGTAGAGGGATTAACAAACGACTAGCGGAATATTCTATCTATGCAATTTGTAAGACCTGCCAATGTCAAATTGTTCTTGAAAATCCCCAACAAGCAGTTAGCGAAATCCATGGAAAATGTAAATTTTAAGCGTTTAAGGGGTATCTCTCCTTATCCAGTCCAAAATGCGTTAAGCTTCATTCTTTTAAATACCCCTACTACATACAAATCTGATCTTCTGTGAATTCTACGCGCAGTAAAAGAAGTTTTGTTTAGCCTTTACATACCCATTGGGTGCTGTTGGTGTCTCAAAGCAGCCCATTTTATCAAACTTTTGATGTTCAGATGCTGGTGCAGAGCTAACAAATTCTGACCGGGATATTTTGTCCATGCAACATGTAATGGCACACTAAGACCTATGAATGACCATTTTTTTCTTGAAATTTACAAGATGTTTTTAAAGAAATCCAGGGAAAACTTGAATTTTTAAGCCTTTGATGGGTATCTCTGTTTAACCAGCCCAAAACGGGTTAAGGCTTGGTTTTTTGAACACCCCTATTACTTACAGAAATTATTCTCGGTGATTTCCACTTCCAAGAGAGGAGGATATGTTTATTTCCCAGCTACAGGCTGGGTGCTGTGGGGGGCTGAAAACAGCCTATTTTATCAAAGTGTTGATATTTGAGAGTCTGTGGAGGGTTAACAAATGCTTATCAGAATATTTGTTACACCACGATCTGCGACGGACCAGTTTTTTCTTGAAAATCTACATGACATTTTTAGAAAAATCCACGTAAAGCATAATTGTTTAAGCTTTTTGGGGAATCACTCTTAAACCACCCAAACGGGTTAACGCCTGGTTTTTTGAATACCCTTATTACTTACAAAAATGGTCCTCGGTGAATTCCACTTCCAACGAAGGAGATTATGTTTATTTCTCAGGTACACATTGGGTGCTGTGTGCGTCCGAAAACAGCCCATTTCAACAAAATTACAAAGCTTGGCAGCCTGTGGAGGATTAATAAACGCTAACCGGAATATTTTGTCCATGCCACTTTTAATGTCACACAAAGACCTGTGAGTAGTCAATTTTTCTTGAAAACCTACAAGATTTTAGAGAAATCCACAGAAAATTCGAATTTTAAGATTTTAAGGGGTCTCTCTCTTTAGCCTGCCCAAAAAGGGTTAAGACTTCAACTTTTGAATATCCTTACTACTTACAAAAATGTTTCCGTATAGAGTGTGGGCTCGATAAAAGAACGCACTTTTCTTTATGGCGTACCCATTGGGTGCCCTTGGCGTCCAAAAACAACCCATTTTATCACAATTTTGACTTTCAGCAGCCCATGGAGGGTTAACAAATGCTCCCCTTAGTATTGTGTCATTGCAACTTCTATTGTCACACCAAGACCTGGGAGTAACAAATTTTTCTTGAAAATCTACAAGACTCATTCAGAGAAATCCACGGAAAACATGATTTTTTTAGCTTTATGGGGGTATTGCTGTTTAACCAGTCCAAAACGGGTGAATGCTTGGTTTTATGAACACCCTTATTACTGACAAAAAAAATGATCCTCGGTGAATTCCACTTCCAATAAAGGAAGTTATGTTTATCTCTCATGTATTGTTTGGGTGCAGTGGGGGCCTGAATCCGACCCATTTCATCAAAATTTCGCTGTTTGGCAGCCTGTGGAGGGTTACCATATGCATCGCCGAATATCTTGTATGTATCAAATGTCGTGTCACAGGCAGGTCTAGAAATGATGAATGTTCAAAAAAAATCTACAAGTCGTGTTTCGAGAAAGTGCCGATAAACCCCAATTTTGACAGTTTTTTGCCAATTCTGAGGAAATAAGGGCTAAATCGAAAATTCCGTTTCGGTACATTTTTAGATTTTGTGCCCCTCTATGAGTGTGCAAAATTTTGTGAAAATCGGTTCGAAAATGGCTTCGGAATCGTGCGGAGAAAATGTGTGGAACCCCCCCCCCCCCCCCCACCAAAAAAAAAATAATAATCCGTAGAAAAACAATAATCTTTTCCAGAGGGAAAAGCCTAAAAAAACTAGACTTTAGGATTCTGGAGAATCATGGCTTTTCCCGATGAGATTCCATGATTTGTCATGACCCCACAGTGTATGATGAATTGCTTTTGACTGTCTCACTGAAGTTCCTTCTTTGATGTGAGTATAGAAGTCTCAAATGACTCAGTTTGATAAAAAAAATTGTTTAGGTAAAAACCATCATTAACGGTGGAGAGGGGTAATATCAATATCGTCGTCCAACAAGTTAATGACCGACAAAAGGAGTTATGTTTATTTGACACATAACCACTGAGTGCTGTATTTATTTGAAAATGGTCCGTTTTATCTCAAATGTATCTAAAATATTGATGTCTGGCACCTTGTTAAGGGTTAACAAGTGCTAACAGGAATATTTATTCATGCAACTTGTAATTTCACACCAAAATCTGTGAATGGCCATTTTTACTTCAAAATCTATGAGATGTTTTCAGAGAAATCCAGGGAGAACATGAATTTTAAGCTGTTGATGGGTATAATTGTTTATCCAGCCCAAAACGGGTTAGAGGTTGTTTTTTTAATATGCTTATTACTTATAGAAATAATTCTCAGTGAATTCTACTTCCACTTATGTTGATTTCTCTTCTTAACTTTGGGTGCTGCGGGTATGCAAACACAGCCCACTTTTTCAACATTTTGATGTTTGAGAACCAGCATAGGGTTAACAAATGCTTACTGGAATATTTTGTACATGCAACTTGTAATTCACACTAAGATCTGAGAATGGCCAATTTTTCTTGAAAATCTACATGATGTTTTTTGAGAAATCCTCGGATAACATGCATTTTTAACCTTTTGAGGGGTATCATCCTGTAACCAGCTCTAAACGGGTTAATGCTTGGTTTTATGAATACCTTCATTACTTGCAAAAATGATCCTCGGTGAATCCCACTTCCAATGAAGGTGGTTATGCTCATCTCGCAGGTACACATTGGGTGTAATGGGTGGCCAAGTACAGCCCATTTTCTCAAAATTTGCTGCCTCTGGAGGGTTAACAAACGCTTACCGGAATCTTTTGTTCATGCAACTTGTAATGTCACTCCAAGACCTGCAAATGGTCAATTTCTCTTGAATACTTACTAAATTTTTTGGAGAAATCCACAGAAAATGGGAATTTTAAGCTTTTAAGGGGTACATCTCCTTAACCGGGAGAAAATGGGTTAAGACCTCAATTTTTGAATACCTTACTACTTACTAAAAATTTTCCCTATCAGTTTAGCGTCCGGTAAAATAAGTTATGTTTCTCTGCAGCATTCCCATTTGATGGTTTTGGTGTCCAAAAACAGACTATTTTTTTTCGAAATTTTGACATTTAGCAGTCTATGGAGGGTCAACAAATGCTTATCAGAATATTTTATCCATGCAACTGGTAATGTGACTCTAAGACCTATCAACGGCCATTTTCGCTTGAAACCCTACGAGATGTTTGTAAAGAAATTCAGGGAAAACATGATATTTTAAGCTTTTGATGGGTATTGCTATTAACCATCCCAAAATGGGTTAATGGTTGTTTTTTTGAATACACTTATTACTAACAAATTTGGTCCTCGGTGAATTCCACTTCCAACAAAGGAGATTATGTATCCCAATTTTGACTTTTAGCAGCCCGTGGAGGGTTAACGAATGCTCACCGCAGTATTTTGTCCACGCAACTTCTATTGTCACACCAAGGCCTGGGAGTGACAAATTTTTCTTGAAAATCTACAAGATTCGCTTAGAGAAATCCACGGAAAACACGTTTTTTTTAGCTTTATGGGGGTATTGCTGTTTAACCAGCTCAAAATCGGTTAATGCTTGGTTTTCTGAACACCCTTATTACTGACAAAAACGATCCACGGTGAATTCCACTCCCAATAAAGGAAGTTATGTTTATCTCTCGTGTATTGTTTGGGTGCAGTGGGGGCCGGAAACTGGTCTATTTCATCAAAATTTCGATGTTTGGCAGCCTGTGGAGGGTTACCATATGCATCGCCTGATATGTCGTGTGTATCAAAGGGTGTGTCACAGACAGGTCTAGCAATGACGAATGTATAAAAAAAATCTACAAGACGTGTTTCGAGAAAGTGCCGATAAACCCCAATTTTGGCAGTTTTTTGCCAATTCTGACAAAATAAGGGTTAAATCGAAAATTCTGCTTTTGTACAGTTTTAGATTTTGTGCCCCTCTATGTGTGTGCAAAATTTCCTGAAAATCGGTTCGAAAATGGCTTCTGAATCGTACGGACAAAATGTGTGGAAAAAAAAACAAACACAAAAACCCAAAAAAACTAGACTTTATGATTCTGGAGAATCATGGCTTTTCCCGATGAGATTCCATGATTCTTCATGACCCCACAGTGTCTGATAAATTGTTTTTAACTGTCTCACTGAAGTTCCTTCATTGATGTTATGAGAAAGGTGAGTATAGTAGTCTCAAATGACACAGTTTGATAAAAAGATTGTTTAGGTAAAAACCATAATTAATGGTGAAGTGGGTTAATGTGAATATCGTCGTCCAACAAGTCAATGACCGACAAAAGGAGTTATGTTTCTTTGACACATACCCACTGAGTACTGTGTCTCTGTTTGAAAATGGTCAATTGTATCTCAAATGTATCCAAAATATTGACGTCTGGCAGCTTGTAGAGTGTTAACAAGTGCTAACAGGAATATTTATTCATGCAACTGGTAATGTCACACCAAGAACTGTGAATGGTCATTTTTCTTTAAAATCTACAAGATGTTTTCAGAGAAATCCAGGGAGAGCATGAATTTTAAGCTTTTGATGGGTATAATTGTTTACCCAAAACGGGTTAAGTGTTGTTTTTTGAATACTCTTATTACTTCCAAAAATAATTCTCAGTGAATTCTACTTCCACTTATTTTGATCTCTCCTCTCAACTTCGGGTGCTGTGGGTCCGCAAACACAGCCCATTTTATCAACATTTTGATGTTTGAGAACCTGCATAGGGTTAACAAATGCTTAGAGGAATATTTTGTATATGCAACTTGTAATGTCACATTACGATCTGAGCATGGCCATTTTTTCTTGAAAATATACGAGATGTTTTTAGAGAAATCCACGGATAATATGAATTTTTAACCTTTTAAGGGGTGTGGATCTGTAACCAGCCCTAACCGGATTAATGCTTGGTTTTATGAATACCTTCATTACTTACAAAAATGATCCTCGGTGAATCCCACTTCCAATGAAGGTGGTTATGCTCATCTCGCAGGTACACATTGGGTGTAATGGGTGGCCAAGTACAGCGCATTTTCTCAAAATTTGCTGCCTCTGGAGGGTTAACAAACATTTACCGGAATCTTTTGTTCATGCAACTTGTAATGTCACTCCAAGACCTGCAAATGGTCAATTTCTCTTGAATACTTACCAGATTTTTTGGAGAAATCCACAGAAAATTGGAATTTTAAGCTTTTAAGGGGTACATCTCCTTAACTGGGCGAAAATGGGTTAAGGCGTCGATTTTTGAATACCCTTACTACTTACTAAAAATTTTCCCTATCAGTTTTGCGTCCGGTAAAAGAAGTTATGTTTCTCTGCAGCATTCCCATTTGATGTTGTTGGCGTCCAAAAACAGACTAGTTTTTCGAAATTTTAACATTTAGCAGCCCATGGAGGGTTAACAAATGCTTACCTGAATATTTTATCCATGCAGCTTGTAATGTGATTCTAAGACCTATCAACGGCTATTTTCTCTTGAAACCCCACGAGACGTTTCTAAAGAAATTCAGGAAAAACATGATTTTTAAGCTTTTGATGGGTAATGCTATTAACCATCCCAAAAGGGGTTAATGGTCGGTTTTTTGAATACCCTTATTAGTAACAAATTTGGTTCTCAGTGAATTCCACTTCCAACAAAGTAGATTATGTTTATCTCTCGGGTATGCATTGGGTGTTGTGTGCGTCTGAAAACAGCCTATTTCAGCAAAATTATGATGCTTAGCATGATTCTGGAGAATCATGGCTTTTCCCGATGAGATTCCATGATTTTTCATGACCCCACAGTGTCTGATGAATTGTTTTTAACTGTCTCACTGAAGTTCCTTCATTGATGTTATGAGAAAGGTGACTATAGTAGTCTCAAATGACTCAGTTTGATAAAAAAAATTGTTTAGGTAAAAACCATCATTAACTGTGGAGTGGGTTAATGTCAATATCGTCGTCCAACAAGTTAATGACCGACAAAAGGAGTTATGTTTGTTTGACACATACCCACGTAATGCTGTGGCTATTTGAAAATGGTCCATTTTATCTCAAATGTATCCAAAATATTGATGTCTGGTATTTTGTAGAGGGTTAACAAGTGTTAACAGGAATATTTTTGGTGTTATGGTTGCCTTAGAACAGCCCATTTTCTCCAAAAATCTATGCTTGGCAGCCTCTGGAGGGTTAACAAATGCTTACCGAAAAATTTTGTCCATGCAACTTGAACTGTCACTCGAAGACCTGCGAAAGGTCAATTTTTCTTGAAATTTAGTTTTGAGAAATCCACAGAAAATTGGAATTTTACGCTTTTAAGGGGTATATCTCTTTAACTAGTCAAAAATGGGTTGAGACCTAGATTTTTGAATACACTTACTACTTACAAAACTGTTTCCCTGTCAGTTTTGTCTCCGGTAAAAGAAGTTATGCATCTCAGTTGCATTCCCATTAGATGTTGTTGGTGTCCAAAAATAGACCATTTTTTCAAAATTTTCACATTTACCATCCATGGAGGGTTAACAAATGCTTCCCGGAATAATTTATCCTATCAACTGGTAATGTGACACCAAGACCTATCAGTGGCCACTTTCTCTTAAAAACTCTACCAGAGGTTTGTAGAGAAATCCAGGGAAAACTTTTGATGGGTATCACTATTGACAACCACAAAAGGGGTTAACGCTTGTTTTTTTGAATTCTCTTATTACTTACAAAAATGGCCTTCGGTGAATTCCACTTCCAATAAAGGAGATTATGTTTATTTCTCAGGTACACATTGGGTACTGTGCGTGTCCGAAAACAGCCCATATCAACAAAATTACGATGCTTGGCAGCCTCTAGAGGGTTAATAAACGCTCACCGGAATATTTTGCCCATGCAATTTGTAATATCACACAAAGAATTGCGAGTAGTCAATGTTTCTTGAAAACCTACAGGATGTTTTTAGAGAAATCCACAGAAAATGGGAATTTTAAGATTTTAAGGGGTCTCTCTGTTTATCCTGTCCAAAATGGGTTAAGACTTCGACTTTTGAATACCGTTACTACTTACAAAAATGTTTGCGTATAGATTGTGCGCTCGATAAAAGAAGGCTGCCTTCCTTTTTTCGTACCCAGTGGGTGCTGTTGGCGTCCAAAAACAGCCCATTTTATCACAATTTTGACTTTTAGCAGCCCGTGGAGGGTTAACAAATGCTCACCGCAGTATTTTGTCCATGCACCTTCTATTGCCACACCAAGGCCTGGGAGTGACAAATTTTTCTTGAAAATCTACAAGACTCGTTTAGAGAAATCCACAAAAAAACATGAATTTTTTAGCATTATGGGGGTATTGCTGTTTAACCAGCCCAAAACGGGTTAACGCTTGGTTTATTGAACACCCTTATTACTTACAAAAATGATCCTCGGTGAATTCCACTTCCAATAAAGGAAGTCATGTTTACCTCTCGGGTATCGTTTGGGTGCTGTGGGGGTCTGAAACCGGCCCATTTCATCAAAATTTCGATGTTTGGCAGCCTGTGGAGGGTTACCACATGCATCGCCTAATATGTCGTGTGTATCAAATGTCGTGTCATAGGCAGGTCTAGCAATGATGAATGTTTGAAAAAATCTACAAGACGTGTTTCGAGAAAGTGCCGATAAACCCCAATTTTGGCAGTTCTTTTGCCAATTCTGGCGAAATAAGGGTTAAATCGAAAATTCCGCTTTGGTACATTTTAAGATTTTTTGCCCCTCTATGCGTGTGCAAAATTGTGTGAAAATCGCTTCGAAAATGGCTTCTGAATCGTACGGACAAAAATGTGTGGAAAAAAAACAAAACAAAAAAAACCCAAACTAGACTTTATGATTCTGGTGAATGATGGCTTACCCGATGAGATTCCATGATTTTTCATGACCCCACAGTGTCTGATGAATTGTTTTTAACTGTCTCACTGAAGTTCCTTCATTGATGTTATGAGAAAGGTGAAGATAGTAGTTTCAAATGACACAGTTTGATAAAAAATTGTTTAGGTAAAAACCATCATTAACGGTGGAGTGGGTTAATGCCAATATCGTCGTCCAACAAGTCAATGACCGACAAAAGGAGTTATGTTTGTTTGACACATACTCACTGAGTGCTGTGTCAATTTAAAAATAGTCCATTTTATCTCAAATGTATCCAAAATATTGATGTCTGGCAGCTTGTAGAGGGTTAACAAGTTCCAACAGGAATATTTATTCATGCAACTTGTAATGTCACACCAAGAACTGTGAATGGCCATTTTTTCTTTAAAATCTACAAGATGTTTTCAGAGAAATCCAGGGAGAACAGGAATTTTAAGCTTTTGATGGGTATCATTGTTTTTCCAGCCCAAAACGGGTTAAGTGTTGCTTTTGGAATACTCTTATTACTTCCAAAAATAATTCTCAGTGAATTCTACTTCCACTTATTTTGATCTCTCCTCCCACGTTCGGGTGCTGTGGGTACGCAAACACAGCCTATTTTATCATAATTTTGATGTTTGAGAACCTGCATAGAGTTAACAAATGCTTACAGGAATATTTTGTACATGCACCTTGTAATGTCACACTAAGATATGAGAATGGCCATTTTTTCCTGAAAATCTACGGGATGTTTTTAAAGAAATCCTCAGATAACATGAATTTTTTACCTTTTGAGGGGTATCTCTCTTTAACCAGCTCTAAAGGGTTAATGCTTGGTTTTGTGAATATCTTCATTACTTTCAAAAATGATCGACGGTGAATTCCACTTGCAATGAAGGAGGTTATGTTTATCTCGTAGGTACACATTTGGTGTTATGGTTGCCCAAGAACAGCCCATTTTCTCCAAATGTCAATGTTTTTGCAGCCTCTGGGGGGTTAACAAATGCTTACCGAAACATTTTGTTCATGCAACTTGTAATGTTACTCGAAGACCTGCGAATGATCAATTGCTCTTGAATTTTTTTTTTGAGAAATCTAGAAATCCACATAAAACTGGAATTTTAAGCTTTCAAGGGGTTTATCTCCTTAACCAGTCAAAAATGGGTTAAGACCTCGATCTTTGAATACATTTACTACTTACAAAAATGTTTCCCTGTCAGTTCTTGCGTCCGGTCAAAGAAGTTACGTTCCTCTGTTGTATTCCCATTTGATGTTGTTGTTGTTCAAAAACAGACTATTTTTTTCAAAATTTTGATATTTAGCAGCCCATGGAGGGTTAACAAATGCTTAGAGGAATAATTTATCCAATCAACTGGTAATGTGACACCATGACCTATCAATGGCCATTTTCTCTTGAAAACCCTACCAGATGTTTGTAAAGAAATCCAGGGAAAACATAAATTTTTAAGCCTTTGATGGGTATCACTATTAACAACCACAAAATGGGTTAACGCTTGGGTTTTTGCATACCCTTATTACTTGCAAAAATGGACTTCGTTGAATTCCACTTCCAACAAAGGAGATTATGTTTATTTCTCAGGTACACGTTGGGTGATGTGCGTGCCTGAAAACAGCCCATTTCAACAAAATTACGATGCTTGGCAGCCTCTAGAGGGTTAATAAACGCTCACCGGAATATTTTGTCCATGCAACTTGTAATATCACACAAAGACCTGCGAGTAGTAAATTTTTCTTGAAAACCTACAGGATGTTTTTAGAGAAATCCACAGAAAATGGGAATTTTAAGATTTTATAGGGTCTCTCTCTTTAGCCTGTCCAAAATGGTTAAGACTTCTACTTTTGAATACCCTTACTACTTACAAAAATGTTTCCATATAGATTGTGCGCTCGATAAAAGAAGGCACTTTTCTTTGTGGCGTACCCATTGGGTGCTATTGGCGTCCAAAAACAACCCATTTTATCACAATTTTGACTTTTAGCAGCCCGTGGAGGGTTAACAAATGCTCACCGCAGTATTTTGTTTATGCAACTTCTATTGCCACACCAAGGCCTGGGAGTGACAAATTTTTCTTGAAGATCTACACGACTCGTTTAGAGAAATCCACGGAAAACACAAATTTTTGTGCTTTATGGGGGTATTGCTGTTTAACCAGCCCAAAGCAGGTTAACGCTTGGTTTTTTGAACACCCTTATTACTGACAAAAATGATCCTCGGTGAATTCCACTCCCAATAAAGGGAGTTATGTGTATCTCTCATGTATTGTTTCGGTGCGGAGGGGGCCTGAAACCGGCCTATTTCATCAAAATTTCGATGTTTGGCAGCCTGTGGAGGGTTACCATATGCATCGCCTGATATGTCGTGTGTATCAAAGGGCGTGTCACAGACAGGGCTAGCAATTACGAATGTATAAAAAAATCTACAAGACGTGTTTCGAGAAAGTGCCGATAAACCCCAATTTTGGCAGTTTTTTGCCAATTCTGACGAAATAAGGGTTAAATCGAAAATTCCGCTTCGGACCATTTTTAGATTTTGTGCCCCTCTATGCGTGTGCAAAATTTCGTGAAAATCGGTTCGAAAATGGCTTCTGAATCGTACGGACAAAATGTGTGGGGAAAAAAAAAAAAAAAAAAAAAAAAAAACCCCAAAAACTAGACTTTATGATTCTGGAGAATCATGGCTTTTCCCGATTAGATTCCATGATTTTTCTTGACCCCACTGTGTCTGATGAATTGTTTTTAACTGTCTCACTAAAGTTCCTCCATTGATGTTATGAGAAAGGTGAGTATAGTAGTCTCAAATGACTCGGTTTGGGTTTGATAAAAAAATGTTTAGGTAAAACCCATCATTAATGGTAGAATGGGTTAATATCATTATCAATGTTTCCCTATCAGTTTTGCGTCCGGTAAAAGAAGTTACGTTTCTCTGTGGCATTTCCATTTGATGTTATTGGTGTCCAAAAACAGACTATTTCCTCAATTTTTTTTACATTTAGCAGCCCATGAAGGGTTAACAAATGCCTACCAGAATAATTGATCCATGCAACTGGTCATATGACACCAAGACCTATCAACGGCCATTTTCTCTTGAAAACCCCACAAAATGTTTGTAGAAATCCAGGGAAAACGATTTTTTAAGCTTTTGATGGGTATCCCTGTTAACCTCTCCAACAGGGGTTATCGCTTGGCTTTTTGAATACCTTTATTACTTACAAAAATGGTCCTCTGTGAATTCCACTTCAAACAAAGGAGATTATGTTTATCTCTCATGTATACATTAGGTGCTGTGCGTGTCTGAAAACAGTCCCATGTTAACAACATTACGATGCTTGGCAGCTTGTAGATGGTTAAAAAACGCTCACCGGAGTATTTTGTCCATGCAACTTGTAATGTCACATAAAGACCTACGAATAGTCAATTTGTCTTGAAACCCTACAAGTTAACATTAGGGAAATTCACAGAAAATGGGAATTTAAAGCTTTCAAGGGATATCTCTCTTTAGCCTGCCCAAAATGGGTTAAGACGTCGACTTTTGAATACCCTTACTACTTACAAAAATGTTTCCGTATAAATTGTACGTGCGATAAAAGAAGGCACTTTTCTTTGGGCTGTACCCTTTGGGTGCTGTTGGTGTGCAAAAACAGCCCATTTTATCGCAATTTTGACCTTCAGCAGCCCGGGGAGGGTTAACTAATGCTGACCGGAATATTTTGTTCATGCGACTTGTAATGTCAAACCAAGACCTGCAAATAGCCGATTTTTCTTGAAAACCTACAAGATGTTGTTAGAGAAATCCACAGAAAACGGGTATTTTAAGATTTTAATGGGTATCTCTCTTTAACCAGCCCAAAATGGGTTAAGACGTCAAATTTTGAATACCCTTACCACTTTCAAAAATATTTTCCGATCAATTTTGCGTCCGATAAATGAAGGCCCCTTTCTCTGTGATATATCGTTTGGGTGCTGTTCGTATCTAAAAACAGCCCATTTTATCACAATTTTTACGTTTAGCAGCTCGGGGAGGGTTAACTAATGCTGACCGGAATATTTTATCCATGCAACTTGTAATGTCACACCAAGACCTGAGAGTGACCAATTTTTCTTGAAAATCTACAAGACTCGTTTAGAGAAATCCACGGAAAACATGAAGTTTTGAGCTTTTTTGAGGTATTGCTGTTTAACCAGCCCAAAACGGGTTAACACTTGCTTTTCTGAACACCCTTATTACTTACAAAAATGATTCTCGGTGAATTCCACTTCAAATAAAGGAAGTTATGTTTACCTCTCGGGTATCGTGTGGGTGCTGTGGGGGGTCTGAAACCGGCCTATTTCATCAAAATTTCGATGTTTGGCAGCCTGTGGAGGGTTACCATATGCATCGCCTAATATGTCGTGTGTATCAAAGGTCGTGTCATAGGCAGGTCTAGTAATTATGAATATTTGAAAAAAATCCTAAAGACGTGTTTCGAGAAATGCCGATAAACCCCAATTTTGGCATTTTTTTGCCAATTCTGGTGAAATAAGGGTTAAATCGAAAATTTCGCTTCGGTACATTTTTAGATTTTTTGCCACTCTATGCGTGTGCCAAATTGTGTGAAAATCGGTTCGAAAATGGCTTCTGAATCGTACGGACAAAAATGTGTGGAAAAAAAAACAAAAAAAAACCCAAACCCCCCCCCCCCCCCCCCGAAAAAAAAAAAAAAAAAAAAAAAAAAAATAATAATCCGTAGAAAAACAATAGTCTTTTCCAGAGGGAAAAGCCTAATAACCTGATAATTCTTTCATAAATGTGTTGGCATTTCAGTTAGTAGAATCAATTTTATGCCTTCTTTCATGGCTTCACTTTCAAAATCTTTCTCGGTATTGAATTTCCGCCTATGGGAGAGGCCGGGAGGGGTTCTCCCTCCCAGTCCCTCAGCCTAGTTGGAAAATTCACTACCCTACAACCTCTCCCCCAATCGGAAACCTCTAGCCACGTCCCTGAAATTTAAAAGCAAAATCTGAGATGTTTTTTAATGAAATTAATCCAGGTTATCCCTCAAAGGAGAGGCAGCTGGGGTGTGGATGGGGGTCACAGGGGTTGGAGGAGGGGAAATGGTAGTGGCCTCTTCTGTCTTCTCTTCCGCCTTCTCTTCCTTCTTCCTTCCTGGGAACTTTTCCAGCCGCCGGGCATCACGGCACCTGGTTGATGGGCTCTTCTTCTTCTTGTTCTTCTTTACAGGGCCAGGTCCAAGCTTTTTCGGGTGAGGACCAGTGTGAGAGGGGTTCGTCCCATAAAAGGTGCTACCTCTCCCCGAAGAAGGTGTGGTGGTGCTTTCCTCTCCGTCAAACTCTAGAGTCAGATGAACGCTCTTGCCTCTCATCTGGAGATTCCAGTTAAGAGGGAAAGAGACGCCCAGAGCTAACAAAGCTTTCTGTAGCTTAATTGGGATATCCAAACTTGCCATGGTGATTTTGCTCAGATAGTGTTCACACTCTGAAGTTAGAGGTGCGAAATGGTAGAGTGTGCTAACGGAATTGCTGAAAATTTATATGCCAAATCCAAGAGGGCCGCCGGTGGCGAGGTTTTTCAACGAAATTCGAAAAAATCCAATAGCTCCCATCTAGACATTACCTCAAAGCCACGTATGAAACTTGGACAGTGTGAATTGTTCAAAGTTACATGTGTCAGCTTGAGTGTCTGTTTAGCACATACTCGATTACCAGAATAATACCAAATAATAACTAGACTTTATGATTCTGGAGAATCATGGCTTTTCCCGATTAGATTCCATGATTTTTCTTGACCCCACAGTGTCTGATGAATTGTTTTTAACTGTCTCACTAAAGTTCCTTCATTGATGTTATGAGAAAGGTGAGTATAGTAGTCTCAAATGACTCGGTTTGGGTTTGATAAAAAAATGTTTAGGTAAAAGCCATCATTAATGGTAGAATGGGTTAATATCAATATCAGTGTTTCCCTATCAGTTTTGCGTCCGGTAAAAGAAGTTACGTTTCTCTGTGGCATTTCCATTTGATGTTGTTGGTGTCCAAAAACAGACTATTTCCTCAATTTTTTTTTACATTTAGCAGCCCATGAAGGGTTAACAAATGCCTACCAGAATAATTGATCCATGCAACTGGTCATATGACACCAAGACCTATCAACGGCCATTTTCTCTTGAAAACCCCACAAAATGTTTGTAGAAATCCAGGGAAAACGATTTTTTAAGCTTTTGATGGGTATCCCTGTTAACCTCCCCAACAGGGGTTAACGCTTGGCTTTTTGAATACCTTTATTACTTACAAAAATGGTCCTCTGTGAATTCCACTTCAAACAAAGGAGATTATGTTTATCTCTCATGTATACATTAGGTGCTGTGCATATCTGAAAACAGTCCCCTGTTAACAACATTACGATGCTTGGTAGCTTGTAGATGGTTAAAAAACGCTCACCGGAGTATTTTGTCCATGCATCTTGTAATGTCACATAAAGACCTACGAATAGTCAATTTGTCTTGAAACCCTACAAGTTACCATTAGGGAAATTCACAGAAAATGGGAATTTAAAGCTTTCAAGGGATATCTCTCTTTAGCCTGCCCAAAATGGGTTAAGACGTCGACTTTTGAATACCCTTACTACTTACAAAAATGTTTCCGTATAAATTGTACGCGCGATAAAAGAAGGCACTTTTCTTTGTGGTGTACCCTTTGGGTGCTGTTGGTGTGCAAAAACAGCCCATTTTATCGCAATTTTGACCTATAGCAGCCCGGGGAGGGTTAACTAATGCTGACCGGAATATTTTGTTCATGCGACTTGTAATGTCACACCAAGACCTGCAAATAGCCGATTTTTCTTGAAAACCTACAAGATGTTGTTAGAGAAATCCACAGAAAACGGGTATTTTAAGATTTTAATGGGTATCTCTCTTTAACCAGCCCAAAATGGGTTAAGACGTCAAATTGTGAATACCCTTACCACTTTCAAAAATATTTTCCGATCAATTTTGCGTCCGATAAATGAAGGCCCCTTTCTCTGTGATATATCGTTTGGGTGCTGTTCGTATCTAAAACAGCCCATTTTATCACAATTTTTACGTTTAGCAGCTCGGGGAGGGTTAACTAATGCTGACCGGAATATTTTATCCATGCAACTTGTAATGTCACACCAAGACCTGAGAGTGACCAATTTTTCTTGAAAATCTACAAGACTCGTTTAGAGAAATCCACGGAAAACATGAAGTTTGGAGCTTTTTTGAGGTATTGCTGTTTAACGAGCCCAAAACGGGTTAACACTTGGTTTTCTGAACACCCTTATTACTTACAAAAATGATCCTCGTTGAATTCCACTTCAAATAAAGGAAGTTATGTTTACCTCTCGGGTATCGTTTGGGTGCTGTGGGAGTCTGAAACCGGCCCATTTCATCAAAATTTCGATGTTTGGCAGCCTGTGGAGGGTTACCATATGCATCGCCAAATATGTCGTGTGTAGCAAAGGTTGTGTCATAGGCAGGTCTAGTAATTATGAATATTTTTTAAAAATCCTAAAGACATGTTTCGAGAAAGTGCCGATAAACCCCAATTTTGGCAGTTTTTTGCCAAAATCTGGCGAAATAAGGGTTAAATCGAAAATTCCGCTTTGGTACATTTTTAGATTTTCTGCCACTCTATGCGTGTGCCAAATTTTGTGAAAATCGGTTCGAAAATGGCTTCTGAATCGTACGGACGAAAATGTGTGAAAAAAAAACAAAAAAAAAAAAAACCCAAACAAAAAAAAAAAAAAAAAATAATAATAATCCCTACAAAAACAATAGTCTTTTCCAGAGGGAAAAGCCTAATGACTTGGCTCGATCCTAATTAACACCATAATTATGGAAACACTGTAACTACCAGCGCGACTGAAGAGAACAATAGCAGCTCTGGGCAACTGTTGCCCTGTCACCTGGACTGTCCGGGAGACAGGCAAGAGAGTCCATCTGAACTTGGAGTTCGTCATTGAAGAGCACAACACCGCCACACCTTCTTCGGGGAGAGGTAGCACCTTTTGTGAGAGGAACCCCTCTCACACTGGTCCTCACCCGAAGAAGCCTGGACCTGGCCCTGTAAACAAGAAGAGCAAGAAGAAGAAGAGTCCGTCCACCAAGCGCCGGGATTCCAGGCGCCTGGAGGCCTTCCGGAATAGGAAGAAAGAGGTGAGCGAGAGGATGGAGGTCCTGGAGGCAGCTGCCAGTTCCCCTCCTAGTCCCACTAGTACACCCAACCAACTGCCAGCTCCTGAGCCGGTACTGTTGGATGAGGAACGTCTGGTGGAGACTGAGGAGGAACCGGAGGTTGCCTTTTCACCACCTCCCACCCCTCACTCCCCATTTCCTTCTCTACCGGACAGCCCGGGTGTGTCAATCTCAGCAACACAGCCACCTATGTCTGCAGTCACCGCCGAAGAATTAAGGAGAATAATAGAGATGGGAAGGCGGGCAGTTGAGATGGGAAACCGAATCGCCTCCGAAACCCACGAGTTCAGGGAACAATCCAAAGCAGATCTCAAAAAGGAATTAGACGCAATCCATTCACCAAACTCAACACAAAACTCAATATCGTCGACTTCCACATCACAATCTCAACCACCTCCAAAGAACAAGAGCCGGAAGAAGCCTAGACGGGGTTAAGCCACCTCTCTCCTTCCTTTTCCTCCTTCACCGCGACTTGAAATCCTACAACAACAACAAACAGCTAACGAGGGTTGAAAGGGGCTTGTCGTCCAAATCGTCCCTGCGCGACTTCGGCGCGTCAAACCATTTCGTTCGTCTAAATGACTCAGTTGATAAAAAAATTGTTTAGGTAAAAACCATCATTAACGGTGGAGTGGGTTAATATCAATATCGTCGTCCGACAAGTTAATGACCCACAAAAGGAGTTATGTTTGTTTCACACATACCCACTGAGTGCTGTGTCTATTTGAAAATGGTCCATTTTATCTCAAATGTAACCAAAATATTGATGTCTGGCAGCTTGTAGAGGGTTAACAAGTACTAACAGGAATATTTTTCCATGCAACTTGTAATGTCACACTAAGAACTGCAAATGGCCATTTTTTCTTTAAAATCTTCCAAGATGTTTTCAGAGAAATCCCTGCGCATACGCTCTTTTCCAATTCGACGTGACGAAATGCGAAATTCATGTCGCTCTTCAGGGAAAGTGATGCCACAACTATTCATGAACAAGGAGTGAAAATTTCATGGAAATCTGCCTAGAATTGGCTGAGATATGGCGTTTTGGAGAGAGGAGGTAATTGTTTGAATTTGATCCTTCCTTTTCAAGCCAGTTCGAAAAAAGACGTCGGGAATGGGCGCAGAATCCTTCAGTGCCTCCTCGCTGGAGTAAGTCCACTTAAATGTTACAATTGTGTGTGACTGGTGGAGAGTTGACTGTAAATGGAAGTTGCTTCTTTAAGACAGCCACTAGGGATCCCAACACAACCTTTAAACCTACGAGAATCTCAGAAGTTTAAAGTCAAGAGAAATTGGCGGTGATTGGGTTTCTGGCAGGCAGGAAAAGATTGAAGAAGATTTGCATATTGGACATTAAAATAGCACTTCAGACATACACGAACGGTGTTCAGACCGCTGGAGGCAGCGACTTGAAATTTTCAGAACTTGTTCTACGAACCCTGGCCGACATTTTGGGATCTGTTTGGAGTGTCCGGACCGCGTGGAAAACACCACGCATCGCTTGGAATGTGAGAGTACTATTCGTCCCGACTCTATCAGTTTAGAATGGACACGGGCAGTGTTGTAGACGACTGTAGAGCTGCGATTGAGCATAACGTCCCAGGTTTCGGTGCCGCATTGCCTAACCAGCTCCAAACGAGCGGCGGGGGAGGGGTATCATGACACTATCTTTAAACCTTAGATAATCGTCAGAAGTTGAAGTGAAAAGAAATCGGCGGTGAGTAGGTTTTTTGGCGGGTAACGATTAACGAAAATTTGCCAATTAGACATTAAAATTGCACTTCTCACAAACACGAAGCGTGTCTAGACCGCTGAAGGCAGCGACATCTAATTTTCAGAACTTGTTCTACGCACCCTGGCCGACATTTTGGCATCTGTTGCGAGTGTCGAGGCCGCGTGAAGAACGCCACGCATCGCGTGGAAAGTGAGAGTACTATTCGTCCCGACTCTATCAGTTTGGAATGGACTTGAGGACTCTTGTAGACTACTGTAGAGCAGCGATTGAGCATGAAGTCGGAGTTTTTTGTGCCAAATTGCCTAACCGACTCCAAGGTATGATTTTTCGTCTGTACATCGCCCAGATCGACTGTAGTTTATACCGTTACCATACGTTGAGGTAGCCTTTTGTCATTTTTGCCACTTTCGCCCCAGATTTGAGGGTACCTTCCTTCAACCCCATTTTATAGCAAAATCTAGCCATGCTCCCAACAACGCCCTCTCCCCGTCGGCCCGGGTGCTTCTAAAAATAGAAATGTCAATGGGTAGGGGCCCGTTAGCAAACAAACGGGGGCAGGACAGGTGTACTTGATGAAAAAACAGTTGTGTGAACATCCCCAGAAGTGAAAACCTATGCTCAGTGACTGTAATCAAGATGTTAATTTAGACTCCCATTACGGCCAATATACTATAGAATGCAATTGGGTGGGTGGCGGGCATCATCACTGGATCTAATGTTGTATTTCATGTTTTCTTTATATTCTATTTATTTTTTTGATCTCTCTCTCTCTCTCTCTCTCTCTCTCTCTCTCTCTCTCTCTCTCTCTCTCTCTCTCTCTCTCTCTCTCTATTTCTCTCAGTTTAATTTGTGTTTGTCTATAATGTTTATAATATTTAGATTTTGCTAGATTCTGTTATTTATGGAATACGTTCTGCCATATTGTAAATTATTAGTCACCGTACAGGAACGGAGGGGCTTCTAAGTGGTATGCACTTGTCCTCCAATCCTGATTTGCATTGCCAAGTGGCAAATAAAATATGTTTAATCTAATCTAACAGTAGGGGGGGGGGGGGGGCAATGTGTCCTAGGTAAAAAAACAGCAGAGGGCAGGTGCCCTAGGTAAAATAAACCGCATGGGGGAGGGGGGGGGGGGGGGTCCCCGCTAATTAATTTTAATAGCAGGCAGTTGTTCATGGGGCAGGTGCCCTATCCCACTGCCCAGTATTCCAAATTTTCTATGGTACCTGGCCTTGACGGAAATAACATTTCAACAAGAAACAACGGGAAACCTATTTGTAATAAAGCTGCAAATATAAAGTTGATTTTAGGACCATTCCATGGACATTTTAAAGCCTACTGCGATATCAGCGTTTCTTACTCTCGTCCTTTCACCACACCGCAGTATTTTACCCGAGTTGAGTTCTGACGTCATGCAGGTTTGACGGACATGCTTTCAATTTTGTTATTGACAACAACATATTTATAATTTCGTGCTTACTGATCCGAATTTTGAAAACGACACACGCAATCGCGAAAGCGTTTTCTGAAAAACACGATTCTGTAAAAGGTTTTAGTGAAATTTGATTATTTTTTTTATTTTCAATTTCCTTGGCTCTTGTTGAAAAGGTGCTAATCACTGATAGTCCCAAACGAGATCAAAGACACGCCGTAGTTTAATAACAGACAGAGAATCTTCTAAGAATATACATGCGCAATCCTAAAATGCAATAAATCAAGTGTTTTTTCACGTTTTATGAGAGAAATATGTCCAATTGTACCATTGAATTATTTTTAGGTATATGTGGGTGAGAAATTTTCTATACGGACAAAATGCAGGCTAAATAGAATATTTGCCATTATTTTCCGCAGACGTAATTTTGTCTTTGCTTCTTGGGGAAATTTCTTGCTGCTAAATACAACGAAGGTGTGTTATTTGATGTGGTCAGAACCGTCAGGTGGTCGGGTCCGAAACCGCACCTCGTAGGAGATTTAGTGGGGGGTGTCGATTTTACAAGTAATGAAGCAGCGTACACGGCATGGGCTGTCTGTCTTTAATCCGACAAAATAGGGTTAAGGCTTGGTTTTTTGAATACCCTTAATTATTTATTTATTTATTTATTTATTTATTTATTTATTTATTTATTTATTTATTTATTTATTGGTGTTTAAGATCACATACTTCTGCACAATGGCTAATCGTAACTTTTAGAGGTGGAGGAAGCCGGAGTACCCGGAGAGAACCACCAAGCATCGACGAGCAACTGTCAGCTCCTCAACATTCTCACTCTGTTCAGGCTCCGCTCAGGCAGGGTTACAGAAGTTGAAGACATGTGTACCATCGACGTGCAGTATGCCTTAGTACACGGGGACATCGTGCCCCCATGTCGGCAACCGGGCCAAAGTGCCTTGCCCAAGGACACAACGTGAGTCGACCCGGACGGGTATCGAACTCGGGACCTCTAGCATAGAAGTACAACAGTCTACCACTGAGCCACCGCGCTCCCTTGAATACCCTTAATACTATCATACATTATCCCTCAGGAATTCTAAGTCTGATAAAAGAGATCATGTTTATCTATTGCATACCCATTTTGCTGCCCGAAAACAGCCGATTTTATTAAAATTTTGACGTTTAGCAGCCTGTAGAGGGATTAACAAACGACTAGCGGAATATTCTATCTATGCAGTTTGTAAGGCCTGCCAATGTCAAATTGTTCTTGAAAATCCCCAGCAAGCAGTTAGCGAAATCCACGGAAAATGTAAATTTTAAGCGTTTAAGGGGCATCTCTCCTTATTCAGTCCAAAATGGGTTAAGTTTCATTCTTTTAAATACCCTTACTACTTACAAACCTTAAACACCAATAAATAAACAATATCATGCAGTGCAATGTGGAATATGAAGTGAGGCGGTCCAAAACATTTTAACAAGAAATGCGGGAAACCTATTTGCAGTAACGCTGCAAACATGAACTTGATTTTAGGACCATTCCATGGACAGTTTAAAGCCTACTTCGATATCAGCGTCCCTTATTCTCAACCTTTCAGTGCATCACTGCAGTATTTCACCCGAATCGAGTTCTGACGTCATGCAAGTTTGGTCGACATGCTTTCAATTTTGTTATTGCTAACTACATATTTATAATTTCATTATTTCTGATCGGAATTTTGAAAATGACACACGCAATCGCGACAGAGTTTTCTGAAAAACTCGATTCTGCAAAACGTTTTAGTGAAATTTCATTTTTTTTTATTTTAAATTTCGATGGCTCTTGTCGAAAAGGTGTTAATTACTGATCGTTCCAAACAAGATCAAAGACTGACGCCGAAGATTAAAAACAGACAGAGAATCTTCTAAAAATATACATGTGCAATCCTAAAATGCAATAAATCAAGTCTTTTTTCACGTTTTATGCATGTTTTATATGAGAGAAACATGTCCAATCGTATCATTGAATCATTTTTAGGTATATGTGGGTGAGAAATTTTGTATACGGACAAAATACACACTAAATAAAACAATTGGCATTATTTTCAAAGCAGCCCATTTTATCAAACTTTTGATGTTCAGATGCTGGTGTAGAGCTAACAAATCCTGACCGGAATATTTTGTCCATGCAACATGTAATGGCACACTAAGACCTATGAATGACCATTTTTTTCTTGAAATTTACAAGATGTTTTTAAAGAAATCCAGGGAAAACTTGAATTTTTAAGCCTTTGATTGGTATCGCTGTTTAACCAGCCCAAAACGGGTTAAGGCTTGGTTTATTTAATACCCTTATTACTTACAAAAATTATCCTCGGTGATTTCCACTTCCAAGAGAGGAAGTTATGTTTATTTCCCAGCTACAGGGGCTGTGAGGGGCCGAAAACAGCCTATTTTATCAAAGTGTTGATATTTGAGAGTCTGTGGAGGGTTAACAAATGCTTATCAGAATATTCTGTCCTTGCAGTTTATAATGTTACACCACGATCTGCGACGGACCAGTTTTTTCTTGAAAATCTACTTGACATTTTTAGAGAAATCCACGTAAAGCATGATTGTTTAAGCTTTTGGGGGAATCACTCTTAAACCACCCAAAACGGGTTAACACTTGGTTTTTTGAATACCCTTATTACTTACAAAAATGGTCCTCGGTGAATTCCACTTCCAACGAAGGAGATTATGTTTATTTCTCAGGTACACATTGGGTGCTGTGTGCGTCCGAAAACAGCCCATTTCAACAAAATTACAAAGCTTGGCAGCCTGTGGAGGGTTAATAAACGCTCACCGGAATAGTTTGTCCATGCCACTTGTAATGTCACACAAAGACCTGCGAGTAATGAATTTTTCTTGAAAACCTACAAGATGTTTTTAGAGAAATCCACAGACAATTCGAATTTTAAGATTTTAAGGGGTCTCTCTCTTTATCTGCCCAAAAAGGGTTAAGACTTCAACTTTTGAATATCCTTACTACTTATAAAAATGTTTCCGTATAGAGTGTGGGCTCGATAAAAGAACGCACTTTTCTTTGTGGCGTACCCATTGGGTGCCGTTGGCGTCCAAAAACAGCCCATTTTATCACAATTTTGACTTTCAGCAGCCCATGGAGGGTAACAAATGCTCCCCTTAGTATTTTGTCCATGCAACTTCTATTGTCACACCAAGATCTGGGAGTAACAAATTTTTCTTGAAAATCTACAAGACTCGTTTAGAGAAATCCATGGAAAACATGAATTTTTTAGCTTTATGGGGGTATTGCTGTTTAACCAGTCCAAAACGGGTTAATGCTTGGTTTTATGAACACCCTTATTACCGACAAAAATGATCCTCGATGAATTCCACTTCCAATAAAGGAAGTTATGTTTATCTCTCATGTATTGTTTGGGTGCAGTGGGGGCCTGAAACCGACCCATTTCATCAAAATTTCGATGTTTGGCAGCCTGTGGAGGGTTACCATATGCATCGCCGAATATCTCGTATGTATCAAAGGTCGTGTCACAGGCAGGTCTAGAAATGATGAATGTTTAAACAAAATCTACAAGACGTGTTTCGAGAAAGTGCCGATAAACCCCAATTTTGGCAGTTTTTTGTCAATTCTGAGGAAATAAGGGTTAAATCGAAAATTCCGCTTCGGTTCATTTTTAGATTTTGTGCCCCTCTATGCGTGTGCAAAATTTCATGAAAATCGCTTCGAAAATGGCTTCTGATTCGTACGGACAAAATGTGTGGAAAAAAAAAAACCCAAAAAAACTAGACTTTATGATTCTGGAGAATCATGGCTTTTCCCGATTAGATTCCATGATTTTTCTTGACCCCACAGTGTCTGATGAATTGTTTTTAACTGTCTCACTAAAGTTCCTTCATTGATGTTATGAGAAAGGTGAGTATAGTAGTCTCAAATGACTCGGTTTGGGTTTGATAAAAAAATGTTTAGGTAAAACCCATCATTAATGGTAGAATGGGTTAATATCAATATCAATGTTTCCCTATCAGTTTTGCGTCCGGTAAAAGAAGTTACGTTTCTCTGTGGCATTTCCATTTGATGTTGTTGGTGTCCAAAAACAGACTATTTCCTCAATTTTTTTTACATTTAGCAGCCCATGAAGGGTTAACAAATGCCTACCAGAATAATTGATCCATGCAACTGGTCATATGACACCAAGACCTATCAACGGCCATTTTCTCTTGAAAACCCCACAAAATGTTTGTAAATAAATTCAGGGAAAACGATTTTTTAAGCTTTTGATGGGTATCCCTGTTAACCTCCCCAAAAGGGGTTAACGCTTGGCTTTTTTAATACCTTTATTACATTTCAAAAATGGTCCTCTGTGAATTCCACTTCAAACAAAGGAGATTATGTTTATCTCTCATGAATACATTAGGTGCTGTGCGTGTCTGAAAACAGTCCCATGTTAACAACATTACGATGCTTGGCAGCTTGTAGATGGCTAAAAGACGCTCACCGGAGTATTTTGTCCATGCAACTTGTAATGTCACATAAAGACCTACGAATAGTCAATTTGTCTTGAAACCCTACAAGTTACCGTTAGGGAAATTCACAGAAAATGGGAATTAAAGCTTTCAATGGATATCTCTCTTTAGCCTGCCCAAAATGGGTTAAGACGTCGACTTTTGAATACCCTTACTACTTACAAAAATGTTTTCGTATAAATTGTACGCGCGATAAAAGAAGGCACTTTTCTTTGTGGTGTACCCTTTGGGTGCTGTTGGTGTGCAAAAACAGCCCATTGTACCGCAATTTTGACCTTCAGCAGCCCGGGGAGGGTTAACTAATGCTGACCGGAATATTTTGTTCATGCGACTTGTAATGTCACACCAAGACCTGCAAATAGCCGATTGTTCTTGAAAACCTACAAGATGTTGTTAGAGAAATCCACAGAAAACGTGTATTTTAAGATTTTAATGGGTATCTCTCTTTAACCAGCCCAAAATGGGATAAGACGTCAAATTTTGAATACCCTTACCACTTTCAAAAATATTTTCCGATCAATTTTGCGTCCGATAAATGAAGGTCCCTTTCTCTGTGGTATATCGTTTGGGAGCTGTTGGTGTCTAAAAACAGCCCATTTTATCACAATATTTACGTTTAGCAGCTCGGGGAGGGTTAACTAATGCTGACCGGAATATTTTATCCATGCAACTTGTAATGTCACACCAAGACCTGAGAGTGACCAATTTTTCTTGAAAATCTACAAGACTCGTTTGGAGAAATCCACGGAAAACATGAAGTTTTGAGCTTTTTGGGGGTATTGCTGTTTAACGAGCCCAAAACGGGTTAACACTTGGTTTTCTGAACACCATTATTACTTACAAAAATGATCCTCGGTGAATTCCACTTCCAATGAAGGAAGTTATATTTACCTCTCGGGTATCGTTTGGGTGCTGTGGGGGTCTGAAACCGGCCCATTTCATCAAAATTTCGATGTTTGGCAGCCTGTGGAGGGTTACCATATGCATCGCCTAATATGTCGTGTGTATCAAAGGTTGTGGCATACGCAGGTCTAGTAATGATGAATGTTTAAAAAAAATCCTAAAGACGTATTTCGAGAAAATGCCGATAAACCCCAATTTTGGCATTTTTTTGCCAATTCTGGCGAAATAAGGGTTAAATCGAAAATTCCGCTTTGTACATTTTTAGATTTTTTGCCACTCTATGCGTGTGCCAAATTGTGTGAAAATCGGTTCGAAAATGGCTTCTGAATCGTACGGACAAAAATGTGTGGAAAAAAAAAACAAAAAACTAGACTTAATATCTCAAATGTATCCAAAATATTGATGTCTGGCAGCTTGTAGAGGGTTAACAAGTGCCAACAGAAATATTTATTCATGCAGCTTGTAATGTCACACCAAGAACTGTGAATGGCCATTTTTTTCTTTAAAATCTACAAGATGTTTTCAGAGAAATCCAGGGAAAACATGAATTTTAAGCTTTTGATGGGTATCATTGTTTATCCAGCCCAAAACGGGTGAAGTGTTGTTTTTGGAATACTCTTATTACTTCCAAAAATAATTCTCAGTGAATTCTACTTCCACTCATTTTGATATCTCCTCCCAACTTCATGTGCTGTGGGTACGCAAACACAGCCTATTTTATCAACATTTTGATGTTTGAGAACCTGCATAGGGTTAACAAATGTTTACAGGAATATTTTGTACATGCAACTTGTAATGTCACACTAAGATATGAGAATGGCCATTTTTTCCTGAAAATCTACGGGATGTTTTTAAAGAAATCCTCAGATAACATGAATTTTTAACCTTTTGAGGGGTATCTCTCTTTAACCAGCTCTAAAGGGTTAATGCTTGGTTTTGTGAATATCTTCATTACTTACAAAAATGATCGATGGTGAATTCCACTCCCAATGAAGGAGGTTATGTTTATCTCGTAGGTACACATTTGGTGTTATGGTTGCCCAAGAACAGCCCATTTTCTCCAAATGTCAGTGCTTGGCAGCCTATGGGGGGTTAACAAATGGTCACCGAAACATTTTGTTCATGCAACTTGTAATGTCACTCAAAGACCTGCAAATGGTTAATTGCTCTTGAATTTTTTTGTTGAGAAATCCACAGAAAACTGGAATTTTAAGCTTTTAAGGGGTATATCTCCTTAACCAGTTAAAAATGGGTTAAGACCTCGATTTTTGAATACATTTACTACTTACAAAAATGTTTCCCTGTCAGTTTTGCGCCCGGTAAAAGAAGTTACGTTTCTCTGTTGTATTCCCATTTGATGTTGTTGTTGTTGAAAAACAGACTATTTTTTCAAAATTTTGACATTTAGCAGGCCATGGAGGGTTAACAAATGCTTACCGGAATAATTTATCCAATCAGCTGGTAATGTGACACCATGACCTATCAATGGCCATTTTCTCTTGAAAACCCTACCAGATGTTTGTAAAGAAATCCAGGGAAAACACAAATTTTTAAGCCTTTGATGGGTATCACTATTAACAACCACAAAATGGGTTAACGCTTGGTTTTTTGAATACCCTTATTACTTACAAAAATGGCCTTTGGTGAATTCCACTTCCAACAAAGGAGATTATGTTTATTTCTCAGGTACACGTTGGGGGATGTGCGTGCCTGAAAACAGCCCATTTCAACAAAATTACGATGCTTGGCAGCCTCTAGAGGGTTAATAAACGTTCACCGGAATATTTTGTCCATGCAGCTTGTAATATCACACAAAGACCTGCGAGTAGTCAATTTTTCTTGAAAACCTACAGGATGTTTTTAGAGAAATCCACAGAAAATGGGAATTTTAAGATTTTAAGGGGTCTCTCCCTTTAGCCTGTCCAAAATGGGTTAAAACTTCGACTTTAGAATACCCTTACTACTTACAAAAATGTTTGCACATAGATTGTGCACTCGATAAAGGAAGGCACGTTTCTTTGAGGCGTACCCATTGGGTGCTGTTGGCGTCCAAAAACAGCCCATTTTATCACAATTTTGACTTTTAGCAGCCCGTGGAGGGTTAACAAATGCTCACCGCAGTATTTTGTCCATGCAACTTCTATTGTCACACCAAGGCCTGGGAGTGACAAATTTTTCTTGAAAATCTACAAGACTCGTTTAGAGAAATCCACGGAAAATACAAATTTTTTAGCTTTATGGGGGTATTGCTGTTTAACCAGCCCAAAACGGGTTAACGCTTGGTTTTTTGAACACCCTTATTACTGACAAAAATGATCCTCGGTGAATTCCACTCCCAGTAAAGAAAGTTATATTTATCTCTCGTGTATTGTTTGGGTGCGGTGGGGGCCTGAAACCGGCCTATTTCATCAAAATTTCGATGTTTGGCAGCCTGTAGAGGGTTACCATATGCATCGCCTGATATGTCGTGTGTATCAAAGGGCGTGTCACAGAGAGGTCTAGCAATGACGAATGTATAAAAAAAATCTACAAGACGTGTTTCGAGAAAGTGCCGATAAACCCCAATTTTGGCAGTTTTTTGCCAATTCTGACGAAATAAGGGTTAAATCGAAAATTCTGCTTCGGTACATTTTTAGATTTTGTGCCCCTCTATGAGTGTGCAAAATTTCGTGAACATCGGTTCGAAAATGGCTTCTGAATCGTACGGACAAAATGTGTGGAAAAAAAAAAAAAAAAAAAAAATCCCCCCCAAAAAAAAATAATAATCCGTAGAAAAACAATAGTCTTTTCCAGAGGAAAAAGGCTAAAAAAAAAAAAAAAAAAAAAAAAATAATAATCCGTAGAAAAACAATAGTCTTTTCCAGAGGGAACAGCCTAAAATAAAAAAAATAATAATCCATAGAAAAACAATAGTCTTTTCCAGAGGGAAAAGCCTAATAAAATATTTGCCATTATTTTCCGCAGACGTATTTTTGTCTTTGCTTCTTGGGGAAATCCATGCTGATAATACAACGAAGGACTGTTATATAATGAGGTCAGAACCGTCAGGTGGTCGGGTCCGACACCGCACCTCGAAGTAGATTTAGTGGGGGTGTCGATTTTACAAGTAATGTAGGCAGCATACACGGCATGGGCTGTCTGTCTTTAATCCTATAAACAGGGTTAAGGCTTGGTTTTTGAATACCCTTATTTATTTATTTATTTATTTATTTATTTATTTATTTATTTATTTATTTATTTATTTGTTTATTGGTTTTTAAGGTCACATACTTATGCACAATGGCTAATCGTGGCCATGACAGTTTTATAGGTGAAGGAAGCCGGAGTACACGTAGAGAACCACCAAGCATCGACGAGCAACTGTCAGCTCCTCAACATTCTAACTCTGTTCAAGCTCCGCTCAAGCAGGGTTACAGAGGGTGAAGACATATGTACCATCGACGTGCAGTATGCCTTAGTACACGGCGTGATCATGCCCCCATGTCGGCAACCGGGCTAAAGTGCCTTGCCCAAGGACACAACGTGAGTCGTCCCAGACGGGGATCGGACTCGGGACCTCTAGCATAGAAGTACAACAGTCTACCACTGAGCCACCATGCTCCCTTGAATACCCTTAACACTATCATACATTATCCCTCATGAATTCTGAGTCTGATAAAAGAGGTTATGTTTACCTATTACATACCCATTTGCTGCCCGAAAACAGCCGATTTTATCAAAATTTTGACGTTTAGCAGCCTGTAGCGGGATTAACAAACGACTAGCGGAATATTCTATCTATGCAATTTGTAAGACCTGCCAATGTCCAATTCTTCTTGAAAATCGCCAACAAGCAGTTAGCGAAATCCACAGAAAATGTAAATTTTAAGCTTTTAAGTGGTATCTCTCCTTATCCAGTCTAAAATAGGTTAAATTTCATTCTTTTAAATATCCTTACTACTTACAAAACTGATCCTCTGTGAATTCTACACGCAGTAAAAGAAGTTATATTTCTCTGTTACATATCCATTGGGTGCTCTTGGTGTCTGAAAACAATCCATTTTATCAACATTTTGATTTTTAGCAGCTCGTGGAGAGTTAACGAATGCTCAACGGAATATTTTGTCCATGTAACTTGTAATGTCACATGAAGACCCGTGAATGGCCATTTTTTCTTGAAATCTACAAGATGTTTTTAAAGAAATCCAGGGAAAGCATGAAATTTTAAGTCTTTGATGGGTACCGCTGTTTAACCAGCCCAAAACGGGTTAAGACCAGCCCTAAATGGGTTAATGCTTGGTCTGATGAATTCCACTTCCAAAGAAGGAGGTTATGTTTATCTCGCAGGTACACATTGCGTGCAATGGGTGCCCAAGGAAAGTCCATTTTCTCAAAATTTCTATGCTTTGCAGCCTCTGGAGAGTTAACTAACGCTTACCGGAATATTTTGTCTATGTAACTTGTAATGTCACTCCAAGACCTGCAAATGGTCAATTTTTCTTGAATACTTACTAGATTTTTTGGAGAAATCCACAGAAAACTGGAATTTTAAGCTTTTAAGGGGTACATCTTAACCAGGCGAAAATGGGTTAAGACCTCGATTTTTTGAATACCCTTACTACTTACTAAATTTTTCTCTGTCAGTTTTGCATCCGGTAAAAGAAGTTATGTATCTCTGTGGCATTCCCATTTGTTGTTGTTGGTGTCCAAAAACAGACTATTTTTTCAAAATGTTGACATTTAGCAGCCGATGGAGGGTTAACAAATGCTTACTGGAATATTTTATCCATGCAACCGGTAATGTGACTCCAAGACCTATCAATGGCCATTTTCTGTTGAAAACTTACAAGATGTTTGTAACGAAATCCACGGAAAACATGATTTTTTTTTAGCTTTTGATGGTATCGCTAATAGCCACCCCAAAAGGGGTTAACGCTTGGGTTTTTGAATACCCTTATTACTTACAAAAATGGTCCTCAGTGAATTCCACTTCCAACAAAGGAGATTATGTGTAACTCTCGTACATACATTGCGTGCTGTGTGTGTCCGAAAACAGCCCATTTCAACAAAATTATGATGCTTGGCATTCTGTAGAGGGTTAATAAACGCTCAGCGGAATATTTTGTCCATGCCACTTGTAATGTCACACAAAGACCTGCAAGTTGTCAATTTTTCTTGAAAACCTATGGAATGTATTTAGAGAAATTCACAGAAAATGGGAATTTTTAGATTTTAAGGGGTCTCTCTCTTTAGCCTGCCCAAAATGGGTTAAGACTTCGTTTTTTGAATACCCTTACTACCTACAAAAATGTTTCCCTATAGATTGTGCGCTCGATAAAAGAAATCACTTTTCTTTGTGGCGTACCCGTTGGGTGCCGTTGGCGTCCAAAAACAGCCCATTTTATCACAATTTTGACTTTTAGCAGCTCGTGGAGGGTTAACAAATGCTCACCGAAGTATTTTGTCCATGCAACTTCTCTTGTCACATCAAGGCCTGGGAGTGACAATTTGTTCATGAAAATCTACAAGACTCGTTTAGAGAAATCCACGGAAAACCTGAACTTTTTAGCTTTTTGGGGGTATTGCTGTTTAACCAGCCCAAAACGGGTTAATGCTTGGTTTTTTGAACACGATTATTACTTACAAAAATGATCTCCGGTGAATTCCACTTCAAATAAAGGAAGGAATGTTTATCTCTCATGTATCGTTTGGGTGCTCTGGGGGCCTGAAACCGGCCCATTTCATCAAAATTTCGATCTTTGGCAGCCTGTGGAGGGTTACCATATGCATCGCCAGATATGTCATGTGTATCAAAGGTCGTGGCACAGACAGGGCTAGCAATGATGAATGTTTAAAAAAAATCTACAAGACGTGTTTCGAGAAAGTGCCGATAAACCCCAATTTTGACAGTTTTTTGACAATTCTGACGAAATAAGGGTTAAATCGAAAATTCCGCTTTGGTACATTTTTACATTTTTTGCCCCTCTATGCGTGTGCAAAATTTTGTGAAAATCGGTCCGAAAATGGCTTCGGAATCGTGCGGACAAAATGTGTGGAAAAAAAAAACAAACCTAAACTAGACTTTATGATTCTGGAGAATCATGGCTTTTCCGGATTAGATTCCATGATTTTTCTTGACCCCACAGTGTCTGATGAATTGTTTTTAACTGTCTCACTAAAGTTCCTTCATTGATGTTATGAGAAAGGTGAGTATAGTAGTCTCAAATGACTCGGTTTGGGTTTGATAAAAAAATGTTTAGGTAAAACCCATCATTAATGGTAGAATGGGTTAATATCAATATCAATGTTTCCCTATCAGTTTTGCGTCCGGTAAAAGAAGTTACGTTTCTCTGTGGCATTTCCATTTGATGTTGTTGGTGTCCAAAAACAGACTATTTCCTCAATTTTTTTTACATTTAGCAGCCCATGAAGGGTTAACAAATGCCTACCAGAATAATTGATCCATGCAACTGGTCATATGACACCAAGACCTATCAACGGCCATTTTCTCTTGAAAACCCCACAAAATGTTTGTAAATAAATTCAGGGAAAACGATTTTTTAAGCTTTTGATGGGTATCCCTGTTAACCTCCCCAATAGGGGTTAACGCTTGGCTTTTTGAATACCTTTATTACTTACAAAAATGGTCCTCTGTGAATTTCATTTCAAACAAAGGAAATTATGTTTATCTCTCATGTATACATTAGGTGCTGTGCGTGTCTGAAAACAGTCACATGTTAACAACATTACGATGCTTGGCAGCTTGTAGTTGGTTAAAAAACGCTCACCGGAGTATTTTGTCCATGCAACTTGTAATGTCACATATAGACCTACGAATAGTCAATTTGTCTTGAAACCCTACAAGTTACCATTAGGGAAATTCACAGAGAATGGGAATTTAAAGCTTTCGAGGGGTATCTCTCTTTAACCTGTCCAAAATGGGTTAAGACGTCGACTTTTGAATACCCTTACTACTTACAAAAATGTTTCTGTATAAATTGTACGCGCGATAAAAGAAGGCACTTTTCTTTGTGGTGTACCCTTTGGGTGCTGTTGGTGTGCAAAAACAGCCCATTTTATCGCAATTTTGACCTTCAGCAGCCCGGGGAGGGTTAACTAATGCTGACTGGAATATTTTGTTCATGCAACTTGTAATGTCACACCAAGACCTGCAAATAGCCGATTTTTTTTGAAAACCTACAAGATGTTGTTAGAGAAATCCACAGAAAATGGGTATTTTAAGATTTTAATGGGTATCTCTCTTTAACCAGCCCAATATAGGTTAAGACGTCAAATTTTGAATACCCTTACCACTTTCAAAAATATTTTCCGATCAATTTTGCGTCCGATAAATGAAGGCCCCTTTCTCTGTGGTATATCGTTTGGGTGCTGTTGGTGCCTAAAAACAGCCCATTTTATCACAATTTTTATGTTTAGCAGCTCGGGGAGGGTTAACTAATGCTGACCGGAATATTTTATCCATGCAACTTGTAATGTCACACCAAGACCTGAGAGTGACCAATTTTTCTTGAAAATCTACAAGACTCGTTTAGAGAAATCCACGGAAAACATGAAGTTTGGAGCTTTTTGGGGGTATTGCTGTTTAACCAGCCCAAAACGGGTTAACACTTGGTTTTCTGAACACCCTTATTACTTACAAAAATGATCCTCGGTGAATTCCACTTCCAATAAAGGAAAGTTATGTTTACCTCTCGGGTATCGTTTGGGTGCTGTGGGGGTCTGAAACTGGCCCATTTCATCAAAATTTCGATGTTTGGCAGCCTGTGGAGGGTTACCATATGCATCGCCTAATATGTCATGTGTATCAAAGGTTGTGTCATAGGCAGGTCTAGTAATTATGAATATTTAAAAAAAATCCTAAAGACGTGTTTCGAGAAAGCGCCAATAAACTCCAATTTTGGCAGTTTTTTGCCAATTCTGGCGAAATAAGGGTTAAATAAAAAATTCCGCTTGGGTACATTTTTAGATTTTTTTGCCACTGTATGAGTGTGCCAAATTGTGTGAAAATCGGTTCGAAAATGGCTTCTGAATCGTACGGACAAAAATGTGTGGAAAAAAAAAAAAAAGCCCCAAAAAAAAAGCCCCCCCAAAAAAAAAAAAATAATAATCCGTACAAAAACAATAGTCTTTTCCAGAGGGAAAAGCCTAAAAACTAGACTTTAGGATTCTGCAGAATCATGGCTTTTCCCGATGAGATTCCATGATTTTTCATGACCCCACAGTGTCTGATGAATTGTTTTTAACTGTCTCACTGAAGTCCCTTCATTGATGTTATGAGAAAGGTGAAGATAGTAATCTCAAATGACAGAGTTTGATAAAAAAAATTATTTAGGTAAAAACCATCATTAAAGGTGGAGTGGTTTAATGTCAATATCGTCGTCCAACAAGTCAATGACCGACAAAAGGAGTTATGTTTGTTTGACACATATCCACTGAGTGCTGTGTCAATTTAAAAATGGTTCATTTTATCTCAAATGAATCCCAAATATTGATGTCTGGCAGCTTGTAGAGGGTTAACGAATGCTAACAGGAATATTTATTCATGCAACTTGTAATGTCACACCAAGAACTGTGAATGGCCATTTTTTTCTTTAAAATCTACAAGATGTTTTCAGAGAAATCCAGGGAGAACATGAATTTTAAGCTTTTGATGGGTATCATTGTTTATCCAGCCCAAAGCGGGTTAAGTGTTGTTTTTTGAATACTCTTATTACTTCCAAAAATAATTCTCAGTGAATTCTACTTCCACTTATTTTGATCTCTCCTCCCAACATTGGGTGCTGTGGGTACGCAAACACAGCCCATATTATCAACATTTTGATGTTTGAGAACCTGCATAGGGTTAACAAATGCTTACAGAAATATTTTGTACATGCAACTTGTAATGTCACACTAAGATCTGAGAATGGCCATTTTTTCTTGAAAATCTACGGGATGTTTTTTAAAGAAATCCTCAGATAACACAAATTTTTAACCTTTAGAGGGGTATCTCTCTGTAGCCAGCTCTAAAGGGTTAATGCTTGGTTTTGTGAATACCTTCATTACTTACAAAAATGATCGACGGTGAATTCCACTTCCAAAGAAGGGGGTTATGTTTATCTCATAGCGACACATTTGGTGTTATGGTTGCCCAAGAACAGCCCATTTTCTCCAAATGTCTTTGCTTGGCAGCCTCTGGAGGGTTAACAAATGTTTACCGAAACATTTTGCTCAGGCTTGTAATGTCACTCGAAGACCTGCGAATGGTCAATTGTTCTTGAATTTTTTTTTGGAGCAATCCACAGAAAACTGGAATTTTAAGCTTTTAAGGGGTATATCTCCTTAACCAGTCAAAAATGGGTTAAGACCTCGATTTTTGAATACATCTACTACTTACAAAAATGTTTCCCTGTCAATTTTGCGTCCGGTAAAAGGAGTTACGTTTCTCTGTTGCATTTCCTTTTGATGTTGTTGTTGTTCAAAAACAGACTATTTTTTTTCAAAATTTTGACATTTAGCAGCCCATGGAGGGTTAACAAATGCTTACCGGAATAATTTATCCAATCAACTGGTAATGTGACACCATGACCTATCAATGGCCATTTTCTCTTCAAAACGCTACCAGATGTTTGTAAAGAAATCCAGGGAAAACATAAATTTTTAAGCCTTTGATGGGTATCACTATTAACAACCACAAAATGGGTTAACGCTTGGTTTTTTGAATACCCTTATTATTTACAAAAATAGTCCGCGTGAATTCTACTTCCAACAAATGAGATTATGTGTATTTCTCAGGTACACGTTGGGTGCTGTGCGTGTCTAAAAACAGCCCATTTCAACAAAATTACGATGCTTGTCAGTCTGTAGAGGGTTAATAAACGCTCACCGGAATATTATGTCCATGCAACTTATAATGCTTGGTTTTGTGAATACCTTCATTACTTACAAAAATGATCGACAGTGAATTCCACTTCCAATGAAGGAGGTTATGTTTATCTGGTAGGTACACATTTGGTGTTATGGTTGCCCAAGAACAGCCCATTTTCTCCAAATATCTATGCTTGGCAGCCTCTGGAGGGTTAACAAATGTTTACCGAAACATTTTGTTCATGCTTGTAATGTCACTCGAAGACCTGCGAATGGTCAATTGTTCTTGAATTTTTTGTTGTTGAGAAATCCATAGAAAACTGGAATTTAAGCTTTTTAAGGGGTATATCTCCTTAACCAGTCAAAAATGGGTTCAGACCTCGATTTTTGAATCCATTTACTACCTACAAAAATGTTTCCCTGTCAGTTTTGCGTCCGGTAAAAGAAGTTACGTTTCTCTGTTGCATTCCCTTTTGATGTTGTTGTTGTTCTAAAACAGGCTATTTTTACAAAATGTTGACATTTAGCAGCCCATGGGGGGTTAACAAATGCTTATCAGAATAATTTATCCAATCACCTGGTAATGTGACACCATGACCTATCAATGGCCATTTTCTCTTGAAAATGCTACCAGATGTTTGTAAAGAAATCCTGGGAAAACATAAATATTTAAGCCTTTGATGGGTATCACTATTAACAACCACAAAAGGGGTTAACGCTTGGTTTTTTGAATACCTTATTACTTACAAAAATGGTCCTCGGTGAATTCCACTTCCAACGAAGGAGATTATGTTTATTTCTCAGGTACACATTGGGTGCTGTGTGCGTCCGAAAACAGCCCATTTCAACAAAATTACAAAGCTTGGCAGCCTGTGGAGGGTTAATAAACGCTCACCGGAATATTTTGTCCATGCCACTTGTAATGTCACACAAAGACCTGCGAGTAGTCAATTATTTCTTGAAAACCTACAAGATGTTTTTAGAGAAATCCACAGAAAATTCGAATTTTAAGATTTTAAGGGGTCTCTCTCTTTAGCCTGCCCCAAAAGGGTTAAGACTTCAACTTTTGAATATCCTTACTACTTACAAAAATGTTTCTGTATAGAGTGTGGGCTCGATAAAAGAACGCAGTTTTCTTTGTGGCGCCCCCATTGGGTGCCGTTGGTGTCCCAAAAAACAGCCCATTTTATCACAATTTTGACTTTCAGCAGCCCATGGGGGGGTTAACAAATGCTCCCCTTAGTATTTTGTCCATACACACTTCTATTGTCACACCAAGACGTGGGAAGTAACAAATTTTCTTGAAAATCTACAAGACTCGTTTAGAGAAATCCACGGAAAACATGAATTTTTTAGCTTTATGTGGGTATTGCTCTTTAACCAGTCCAAAACGGGTTAATGCTTGGTTTTATGAACACCCTTATTCCTGACAAAAATAATCCTCAGTGAATTCCACTCCCAATAAAGGAAGTTATGTTTATCTCTCACGTATTGTTTGTGTGCAGTGGGGGCCTGAAACCGACCCCATTTTATCAAAATTTCGATGTTTGGCAGCCTGTGGAGGGTTACCATATGCATCGCCGAATATCTCGTATGTATCAAAGGTCGTATCACAGGCAGGTCTAGAAATGATGAATGTTTAAAAAAAATCTACAGGACGTGTTTCGAAAAAGTGCCGATAAACCCCAATTTTGACAGTTTTTTGCCAATTGTGAGGAAATAAGGGTTAAATCAAAAATTCCGCTTCGGTAGATTTTTAGATTTTTTGCCCCTCTATGAGTGTGCAAAATTTCATGAAAATCGGTTTGAAAATGGCTTCTGAATCGTACGGACAAAATGTGTGGAAAAAAAAAAAAAAAAAACCCAAACCCCCCCCCACCCCAACCCCCCCCCCCCCCCCAAAAAAAAAAATAATAATAATCCGTAGAAAAACAATAGTCTTTTCCAGAGGGAAAAGCCTAACTAGACTTTATGATTCTGGAGAATGATGGCTTTTCCCGATGAGATTCCATGATTTTTCATGACCCCACAGTGTCTTGTTGTTTTTAACTGTCTCACTGAAGTCCCTTCATTGATGTTATGAAAAAGGTGAACATAGTAATCTCAAAATGACAAAGTATGATAAAAAATTGTTTAGGTAAAAACCATCATTAACGGTGGACTGGTTTAATGTCAATATCGTCTTCCAACAAGTCAATGACCGACAAAAGGAGTTTATGTTTGTTTGACACCTACCCACTGAGTGCTGTGTCAATTTTAAAATGGTTCATTTTATCTCAAATGTATCCCAAATATTGATGTCTGGCAGCTTGTAGAGGGTTAACAAGTGCTAACAGGAATATTTATTCATGCAACTTGTAATGTCACACCAAGAACTGTGAATGGCCATTTTTTTCTTTAAAATCTACAAGATGTTTTTAGAGAAATCCAGGGAAAACATGAATTTTAAGCTTTTGATGGGTATCATTGTTTACCCAGCCCAAAACGGGTTAAGTGTTGTTTTTTGAATACTCTTATTACTTCCAAAAATATATCTCAGTGAATTCTACTTCCACTTATTGTGATCTCTCCTCCCAACTTTGGGTGCTGTGGGTACGCAAACACAGCCCATTTTATCAACATTTTGATGTTTGAGAACCTGCATAGGGTTAACAAATGCTTACAGGAATATTTTGTACATGCAACTTGTAATGTCACACTAAGATCAGAGAATGGCCATTTTTTCTTGAAAATCTACGGCATGGTTTTAAAGAAATCCTCAGATAACACAAATGTTTAACCTTTTGAGGGGTATCTCCCTGTAACCAGCTCTAAAGGGTTAATGCTTGGTTTTGTGAATACCTTCATTACTTACAAAAATGATCGACAGTGAATTCCACTTCCAATGAAGGAGGTTATGTTTATCTGGTAGGTACACATTTGGTGTTATGGTTGCCCAAGAACAGCCCATTTTCTTTAAATATTCTATGCTTGGCAGCCTCTGGAGGGTTAACAAATGTTTACCGAAACATTTTGTTCATGCTTGTAATGTCACTCGAAGACCTGCGAATGGTCAATTGTTCTTGAATTTTTGTTGTTGAGAAATCCATAGAAAACTGGAATTTTAAGCTTTTAGGGGTATATCTCCTTAACCAATCAAAAATGGGTTCAGACCTCGATTTTTGAATCCATTTACTACTTACAAAAATGTTTCCCTGTCAGTTTTGCGTCCGGTAAAAGAAGTTACGTTTCTCTGTTGCATTCCCTTTTGATGTTGTTGTTGTTCTAAAACAGGCTATTTTTACAAAATTTTGACATTTAGCAGCCCATGGAGGGTTAACAAATGCTTATCGGAATAATTTATCCAATCACCTGGTAATGTGACACCATGACCTATCAATTGCCATTTTCTCTTGAAAATGCTACCAGATGTTTGTAAAGAAATCCAGGGAAAACATAAATTTTTAAGCCTTTGATGGGTATCACTATTAACAACCACAAAAGGGGTTAACGCTTGGTTTTTTGAATACCCTTATTACTTACAGAAATGGTCCTCGGTGAATTCCACTTCCAACAAAGGTGATTATGGGTAATTCCCAGGTACACGTTTGGTGTTGCGCGTGTCTGAAAACAGCCCATTTCAACAAAATTACGATGCTTGGCAGTCTGTAGAGGGTTAATAAACATCCATGATTTTTTATGACCCTGGAGTGTCTGAAGAATTGTTTTTAATTGTATCATTAAAGTATTTTTATTGATGTCTTGAGAAAAGTGGGTATAATAGTCTCAAATGACCCAGTGTGATAAAAGAACGTTTTGGTTAAATCATCATTGTTTGTGGAGAGGGTTAATATTAATATCAGCGTCTGAGAATCAGCATCTAATGTAAATAGCCCATTGTTTCTCAAATTTACCTAAAATTTCGATAGCTGACAGTTTTGGAGGGTTAATGAAGGCTTGCGAGAATACTTCTTCTCCAGAGTTTATTTGTTCTTAAAAATCTGTAAGAACCAGTTGAAGATATCCACAGAAAATGTGAACTTTAAATTCTTGAGCATGTCATGTATAGTTCCTGTATCAATTATCTCCTGTTAGACCACAGTTGTTATGCACGATTATGTCATTTTTTCACACCTTGCAGAGCTCACCTATCACATGTCTGTTAATAGCAGAAGTAAATTTCTCTCCAATTGGTTTTTCCCCGCAGGATTAGTTTTATTTATTACAATGAAGATATCCATACATTCAACGACAAACATGCAGTTATAAACTACAATAATTACATACGAAACTAGACTTTATGATTCTGGAGGATCATGGTTTTTCCCGATTAGATTCCATGATTTTTCTTGACCCGCACAGTGTCTGATGAATTGTTTTTAACTGTCTCACTAAAGTTCCTTCATTGATGTTATGAGAAAGGTGAGTATAGTAGTCTCAAATGACTCGGTTTGGGTTTGATAAAAAAATGTTTAGGTAAAAGCCATCATTAATGGTAGAATGGGTTAATATCAATATCAATGTTTCCCTATCAGTTTTGCGTCCGGTAAAAGAAGTTACGTTTCTCTGTGGCATTTCCATTTGATGTTCTTGGTGTCCAAAAACAGACTATTTCCTCAATTTTTTTTACATTTAGCAGCCCATGAAGGGTTAACAAATGCCTACCAGAATAATTGATCCATGCAACTGGTCATATGACACCAAGACCTATCAACGGCCATTTTCTCTTGAAAACCCCACAAAATGTTTGTAAAGAAATCCAGGGAAAACGAATTTTTAAGCTTTTGATGGGTATCCCTGTTAACCTCCCCAACAGGGGTTAACGCTTGGCTTTTTGAATACCTTTATTACTTACAAAAATGGTCCTCTGTGAATTCCACTTCAAACAAAGGAGATTATGTTTATCTCTCATGTATACATTAGGTGCTGTGCGTGTCTGAAAACAGTCCCATGTTAACAACATTACAATGCTTGGCAGCTTGTAGATGGTTAAAAAACGCTCACCGGAGTATTTTGTCCATGCAACTTTTAATGTCACATAAACACCTACGAATAGTCAATTTGTCTTGAAACCCTACAAGTTACCGTTAGGGAAATTCACAGAAAATGGGAATTTAAAGCTTTCAAGGGATATCTCTCTTTAGCCTGCCCAAAATGGGTTAAGACGTCGACTTTTGAATACCCTTACTACTTACAAAAATGTTTCCATATAAATTGTACGCGCGATAAAAGAAGGCACTTTTCTTTGTGGTGTACCCTTTGGGTGCTGTTGGTGTGCACAAACAGCCCATTTTATCGCAATTTTGACCTTCAGCAGCCCGGGGAGGGTTAACTAATGCTGATTTGTTTATGCGACTTGTAATGTCACACCAAGACCTGCAAATAGCCGATTTTTCTTGAAAACCTACAAGATGTTGTTAGAGAAATCCACAGAAAATGGGTATTTTAAGATTTTAGTGGGTATCTCTCTTTAACCAGCCCAAAATGGGTTAAGACGTCAAATTTTGAATACCCTTACCACTTTCAAAAATATTTTCCGATCAACTTTGCGTCCGTTAAATGAAGGCCCCTTTCTCTGTGGTACATCGTTTGGGTGCTGTTGGTGTCTAAAAACAGCCCATTTTATCACAATTTTTACGTTTAGCAGCTCGGGGAGCGTTAACTAATGCCGACCGGAATATTTTATCCATGCAACTTGTAATGTCACAACAAGACCTGAGAGTGACCAATTTTTCTTGAAAATCTACAAGACTCGTTTAGAGAAATCCATGGAAAACATGAAGTTTTGAGCTTTTTTGGGGTATTGCTGTTTAACCAGCCCAAAACGGGTTAACACTTGGTTTTCTGAACACCCTTATTACTTACAAAAATGATCTTCGGTGAATTCCACTTCCAATAAAGGAAGTTATGTTTACCTCTCGGGTATCGTTTGGGTGTTGTGGGGGTCTGAAACTGGCCCATTTCATCAAAATTTCGATGTTTGGCAGCCTGTGGAGGGTTACCATATGCATCGCCAAATATGTCGTGTGTATCAAAGGTTGTGTCATAGGCAGGTCTAGTAATGATGGATGTTTAAAAAAAATCCTAAAGACGTGTTTCGAGAAAGTGCCAATAAACCCCAATTTTGGCAGTTTTTTGCCAATTCTGGCGAAATAAGGGTTAAATCGAAAATTCCGCTTTTGTACATTTTTAGATTTTTTGCCACTCTATGCGTGTGCCAAATTGTGTGAAAATCGGTTCGAAAATGGCTTCTGAATCGTACGGAACAAAAATGTGTGGAAAAAAAAAAAAAAAAAAAAATAATCCGTAGAAAAACAATAGTCTTTTCCAGAGGGAAAAGCCTAAATAGGAAGTGTTGTTTGTTGATATGTGTAGATAAAATATACCCCTGGGACAGAAAAGGGGAGGTATAACCGTCTTACAAACTAGTATATATCTAGCCCCACTGCCGGGGGAATGTTGGCGCCATGCACCACTGCATTTGATAACCTACAGAGTAGTAAATTATATCTGCCACCCCCCCCCCCCCTTCCCATGTTGGGGATCCCCACCTTTTATTGTAATGTTCCTTAGGCACAACATAGCGTCAGTAAGATGGATATATACTGCCACGTCACCACTCTGGGGCGCAGGAGGGGCACTGTATAGCCGTTTTACAGACTGTTATATACCTGGACCCACTGTCGGGGAAACGCTATAGTGTCAACACTAATTTGATATTATAAGTAACTGATCCCATTGTAGCTAACGTTATTTACTGCTTTCTATCGTGCAGTGGCGGAGCGGTGGCATTGTGGTAGCCGGTTCTCTTCAGATCACCGAAGTTAAGCACGTTGAGCCTGGTTAATCATCGGATGGGTGGCCGTCTGAGCGATCAATTCGGACTCACCATGCTGTGTCCTTGGCAAGGCACTTAACTCTGATTCTCCATATGGGGGCACGATGCCGCCATGTTACTAAGGCGTACTGCTCGTCGTTGGTACGCATGTCATCAACCAATCTAACCCTGCCTGTGCTGCAGTTCAGAGTTACGATGTTGGGAAGCTGGCAGCTGCTCGTCGTTGCTCGGTGGTTCTCTCTAGGTACTGCGGCTTCCTCCACCCGTAGATTAGCCATTGTGCATAAGTAGATGCCTCTAAACACCAATAAATAAATAATAAATGATATCATGCAGGGCAGTGTGGAATACGAGGTGTACGCGTACCTTTCAATGTGTGTTTGGTTGGAGAAAAGAGGCAGGGGGGAGGTGGTAACCTTGGTAATTTTGTTTGGAAAAATCGACCGCTGGCGACCGATGAAGCGGGACACAGTGAGAGTGGAACTTATGGGCGGTTATTCTTGATAATAAATAAATATATACACTTACTTTTGAGTTCATACAAGGTGAGTATGAGTAGTCTCAAATGAGAATGGCCAATATTTGTCTTGAAAACCTACGAGAGGCTTTTAGAGAAATCCTCGGAAAATATAAATTTTTAACCTTTTGAGGGGTATCGCTCTGTAACCAGCCCAAAACGGATTAATGCTTGGTTTGTGAATACCTTCATTACTTGCAAAAATGATCCTCAGTGAATTTCACTTCCAATAAGGAAGGTTAACTTATCACGCAGGTATACATTGGGGGTTATGGGTGCCCCAAAACAGCCCATTTTCTCAAAATGTCTATACTTTCCAGACTCTGGAGGGTTAATAATTGCTTACTGGAATATTTTGTCCTTGCAACTTGTAATGTCACTCAAAGACCTGCAAATGGTCAATTTTTCTTTAAAATGTGCTAGATTTTTTGGAGAAATCCACAGAAAACGGGAATTTTAAGCTTTTGAAGGGTATATCTCCTTAACCAGTCGACAATGGGTTAAGACCTCGATTTTTGAATATCCTTACTACTTACAAAAATGTTTCTCTATCAGTTTTGCGTCCAGTAAAAGAAGTTACGTTTCTCTGTGGCATTTCCATTTGATGTTGTTAGTGTCCAAAAACAGACTATTTCTTCAGAATTTTTGACATTTAACAGCCCATGGAGGGTTAACAAATACCTACCAGAATAATTTATCTATGCAACTGGTAATGTGATACCAAGACCAATCAACGGCCATTTTCTCTTGAAAACCCTACAAGATGTTTGTAAAGAAATCCAGGGAAAACGATTTTTAAGCTTTCGATGTGTATCCCTGTTAACCTCCCCAACAGGGGTTAACGCTTGGTTTTTTGAATACCCTTATTACTTACAAAAATGGTCCTCTGTGAATTCCACTTCCAACAAAGGTGATTATGTTTATCTCTAGTGTATACATTGGGTGCTGTCTGTGTCCGAAAACAGTCTATGTCAACAAAATTACGATACTTGGCAGCTTGAAGATGGATAATAAACGCTCACCGGAGTATTTTGTCCCTACAACTTGTAATGTCACATAAAGACCTACGAACAGTTAATTTTTCTTGAAACCCTACAAGTTACTGTTAGGGAAATTCACATAAAATGGGAATTTAAAGCTTTTAAGGGATATCTCTCTTAGCCTACCCAAAATGGGTTAAGACTTCGACTTTTGAATACCCTTACTACTTACAAAAATGTTTCTGTATAAATTGTACACTCGATAAAAGGAGGCGCTTTTCTTTGTGGTGTACCCATTAGATGCTCTTGGTGTCCAAAAACTGCCAATTTTATCACAATCTTGATGTTGAGGAGCCCTGGAAGGGTTAACTAATGCTGACCGGAATATTTTGTCCATGCAACTTGTAATGTCACACCAAGACCTGCGAATAGCCGATTTTTTCTTGAAAACATACGAGATGTTTTTAGAGAAATCCACAGAAAGAGGGTATTTCAAGGTTTTAATGGGCATCTCTCTTTAACCAGCCGAAAATGGGTTAAGACGCCGAATTTTGAATACCCTTACCACTTTCAAAAATATTTTCCGATCAATTTTGCGTCCGATAAATGAAGGCCACTTTCTCTGTGGTATACCGTTTGGGTGCTGTTGGTGTCCAAAAACAGCCCATTTTATCACAATTTTTACGTTTAGCAGCTCGGGGAGGGTTAACTAATGCTGACCGGAATATTTTGTCCATGCAACTTGTAATGTCACACCAAGACCTGGGAGTGACAAATATTTCATGAAAATCTACAAGACTCGTCTAGAGAAATCCATGGAAAACATGAAGTTTTGAGCTTTTTGGGGGTATTGCTGTTTAAACAGCCCAAAACGGGTTAACGCTTGGTTTTGTGAACACCCTTATTACTTACAAAAATGATCCTCGGTGAATTCCACTTCCAATAAAAGCAGTTATGTGTATCTATCGTGTTTCGTTTGGGTGCTGTGGGGGCCGAAAACAGCCCATTTCATCAAAATTTCGATGTTTGGCAGCCTGTGGAGGGTTACCATATGCATCGCCTGATATGTCGTGTGCATCAAAGGTCGCATCACAGGCAGGTCTAGCAATGATGAATGTTTAAAAAAAATCTACAAGACGTGTTTCGAGAAAGTGCCGATAAACCCCAATTTTGACAGTTTTTTACCAATTCTGACGAAATAAGGATTAAATCGAAAATTCTGCTTCGGTACATTTTTAGATTTTGTGCCCCTCTATGTGTGTGCAAAATTTTGTGAAAATCGGTTCGAAAATGGCTTCTGAATCGTACGGACAAAATGTGTGGAAAAAAAAAACCCCAAAAAACTAGACTTTATGATTCTGGAGAATCATGGCTTTTCCCGATGAGATTCCATGATTTGTCATGACCCCACAGTGTATGATGAATTGCTTTTGACTGTCTCACTGAAGTTCCTTCACTGATGTCATGAAAAAGGTGAGTATAGAAGTCTCAAATGACTCAACTTGATAAAAAAAAAATTGTTTAGGTAAAAACCATCATTAACGGTGGAGAGGGGTAATATCAATATCGTCGTCCAACAAGTTAATGACCGACAAAAGGAGTTATGTTTGTTTGACACATACCCACTGAGTGCTGTATCTATTTGAAAATGGTCCATTTTATTTCAAATGTATCCAAAATATTGATCTCTGGCAGTTTGTTAAGGGTTAACAAGTGCTAACAGGAATATTTATTCATTTCTTGAAACTTGTAATTTCACACCAAGAACTGTGAATGGCCATTTTTACTTAAAAATCTACAAGATGTTTTCAGAAAAATCCAGGGAGAACATGAATTTTAAGCTGTTGATGGGTATAATTGTTTATCCAGCCCAAAACGGGTTAAGGGTTGTTTTTTTAATACGCTTATTACTTACAAAAATAATTCTCAGTGAATTCTACTTCCACTTATGTTGATTTCTCCTCTTAACTTTGGGTGCTGCGGTATGCAAACACTGCCCACTTTTTCACCATTTTGATGTTTGAGAACCAGCATAGGGTTAACAAATGCTTACTGGAATATTTTGTACATGCAATTTGTAATTCACACTAAGATCAGAGAATGGCCAATATTTCTTGAAAATCTAGATGATGTTTTTAGAGAAATCCTCGGATAACATGAATTTTTAACCTTTTGAGGGGTATCACCCTGTAACCAGCCCTAAACGGGTTAATGCTTGATTTTATGAATACCTTCATTACTTACAAAAATGATCCTCGCTGAATCCCACTTCCAATGAAGGTGGTTATGTTCATCTCACAGGTACACATTGGGTGTAAAGGGTGGCCAAGTACAGCCCATTTTCTCAAAATTTGCTGCCTCTTGAGGGTTAACAAACGCTTACCGGAATCTTTTGTTCATGCAACTTGTAATGTCACTCCAAGACCTGCAAATGGTCAATTTCTCTTGAATACTTACCAGATTTTTTGGAGAAATCTACAAAAAATGGGAATTTTAAGCTTTTAAGGGGTACATCCCCTTAACCGGGAGAAAATGGGTTAAGACTTCAATTTTTGAATACCCTTACTACTTACTAAAAATTGTCCCTATCAATTTTGCGTCCGGTAAAAGAAGTTATGTTTCTCTGCAGTATTCCCATTTGATGTTGTTGGTGTCCAAAAACATACTATGTTTTTCGAAATTTTGACATTTAGCAGCTCATGGAGGGTTAATAAATGCTTATCTGAATATTTTATCCATGCAACTGGTAATGACACTCTAAGACCTATCAACGGCCATTTTCTCTTGAAACCCTACGTGACGTTTGTAAAGAAATTCATGGAAAACATGATTTCTTAAGCTTTTGATGGGTATTGCTATTAACCATCCCAAAAGGGGTTAATGCTTGGTTTTTTGAATACCCTTATTACTAACAAATTTGGTCCTCGGTGAATTCCACTTCCAACAAAGTAGATTATGTTTATCTCTCGGGTATGCATTGGGTGCTGTGCGCGTCTGAAAACAGCCTATTTCAACAAAATTACGATGCTTAGCAGCCTGTAGAGAAATCCACAGAAAATGGGAATTTTAAGCTTTTAAGGGGTATCTCTCTTTAACCAGTCCAAAATGGGTTAAGACTTCGACTTTTGAACACCCTTACCACTATCAAAAATGTTTCCCCATCAATTTTGCGTCCGATAAAAGAAGGAACCTTTCTCGGTGGTACACCAAGTGGGGTGCTGTTGGCGTCCAAAAACAGCCCATTTTATCACAATTTTGACTTTTAGCAGCCCGTGGAGGGTTAACAAATGCTCACCGCAGTATTTGGTCCATGCAACTTCTATTGTCACACCACGGCCTGGGAGTGACAAATTTTTCTTGAAAATCCACAGGACTCGTTTTGAGAAATCCACGGAAAATACGAATTTTTGAGCTTTATGGAGGTATTGCTGTTTAACCAGCCCAAAATGGGTTAACGCTTGGTTTTTTTAACACCCTTATTACTGACAAAAATGCTCCTCGGTGAATTCCACTCACAATAAAGGAAGTTATGTTTATCTCTCGTGTATTGTTTGGGTAGAGTGAGGGCCTGAAACTGGCCTATTTCATCAAAATTTCGATGTTTGGCAGCCTGTGGAGGGTTACCATATGCATCGCCAGATATGTCATGTGTATCAAAGGGCGTGTGACAGACAGGGCTAGCAATGACGAATGTATAAAAAAAATCTACAAGACGTGTTTCGAGAAAGTGCCGATAAACCCCAATTTTGGCAGTTTTTTGCCAATTCTGACGAAGTAAGTGTTAAATCCAAAATTCCGCTTCGGTACATTTTTAGATTTTGTGAGCCTCTATGTGTGTGCAAAATTTCGTGAAAATCGGTTCGAAAATGGCTTCTGAATCGTACGGACAAAATGTGTGGAAAAAAAAAAAAAAAAAAAATAATAATCCGTAAAAAAACAATAGTCTTTTCCAGAGGGAAAAGCCTAAAAAAAATAATAATCCGTAGAAAAACAATAGTCTTTTCCAGAGGGAAAAAGCCTAAAAAAAAAAAAAAATAAAAAAAAAAAAATAATAATCCGTAGAAAAACAATAGTCTTTTCGAGAGGGAAAAGCCTAACTAGACTTTATGATTCTGGAGAATCATGGCTTTTCCCGATGAGATTCCATGATTCTTCATGACCCCACAGTGTCTGATGAATTGTTTTTAACTGTCTCACTGAAGTTCCTTCATTGATGTTATGAGAAAGGTGAGTATAGTAGTCTCAAATGACTTGGCTCGATCCTAATTAACACCATAATTATGGAAACACTGGAACTACCAGCGCGACTGAAGAGAACAATAGCAGCTCTGGGCATCTCTTGCCCTGTCACCTGGACTGTCCGGGAGACAGGCAAGAGAGTCCATCTGAACTTGGAGTTCGTCATTGAAGAGCACAACACCGCCACATCTTCTTCGGGGAGAGGTAGCACCTTTTGTGATAGGAACCCCTCTCACACTGGTCCTCACCCGAAGAAGCCTGGACCTGGCCCTGAAAAGAAGAAGAGCAAGACGAAGAAGAGTCCGTCCACCAAGCGCCGGGATTCCAGGCGCCTGGAGGCCTTCCGAAAGAGGTGAGCGAGAGGATGGAGGTCCTGGAGGCAGCTGCCAGTTCCCCTCCTAGTCCCACTAGTACACCCAACCAACTGTCAGCTCCTGAGCCGGTACTGTTGGATGAGGAACGTCTGGTGGAGACTGAGGAGGAACAGGAGGTTGCCTTTTCACCACCTCCCACCCCTCACTCCTCACTTCCTTCTCTACCGGACAGCCCGGGTGTGTCAATCTCAGTAGCACAGCCACCTAAGTCTGCAGTCACCGCCGAAGAATTAAGGAGAATAATAGAGATGGGAAGGCGGGCAGTTGAGATGGGAAACCGAATCGCCTCCGAAACCCACGAGTTCAGGGAACAATCCAAGGCAGATCTCAAAAAGGAATTAGACGCAATCCATTCACCAAACTCAACACTAAACTCAACATCGTCGACTTCCACATCACAATCTCAACCACCTCCAAAGAAAAAGAGCCGGAAGAAGCCTAGACGGGGTTAAGCCACCTCCCTCCTTCCTTTTCCTCCTCCACCGCGCCTTGACATCCTACAACAACAACAAACAGCTAACGAGGGTTGAAAGGGGCTTGTCCTCCAAATCGTCACTGCGCGCCTTCGGCGCGTCAAACCATTTCGTTCGTCTCAAATGACTCAGTTGATAAGAAAATTGTTTAGGTAAAAACCATCATTAACGGTGGAGTGGGTTAATATCAATATCGTCGTCCGACAAGTTAATGACCCACAAAAGGAGTTATGTTTGTTTCACACATACCCACTGAGTGCTGTGTCTATTTGAAAATGGTCCATTTTATCTCAAATGTATCCAAAATATTGATGTCTGGCAGCTTGTAGAGGGTTAACAAGTACTAACAGGAATATTTTTCCATGCAACTTGTAATGTCACATAAGAACTGCAAATGGCCATTTTTTCTTTAAAATCTTCCAAGATATTTTCAGAGAAATCCCTGCGCATACGCTCTTTTCCAATTCGACGTGACGAAATGCGAAATTCATGTCGCTCTTCATGGAAAGTGATGCCACAACTATTCATGAACAAGGAGTGAAAATTTCATGGAAATCTGCCTAGAATTGGCTGAGATATGGTGTTTTGGAGAGAGGAGGTAATTGTTTGAATTTGGTCCTTCCTTTTCAAGCCAGTTCGAAAAAAGACGTCGGGAATGGGCGTAGAATCCTTCAGTGCCTCCTCGCTGGAGTAAGTCCACTTAAATGTTACAATTGTGTGTGACAGTGGAGAGTTGACTGTAAATGGAAGTTGCTTCTTTAAGACAGCCACCAGGGATCCCAACACAACCTTTAAACCTACGAGAATCTCAGAAGTTTAAAGTCAAGAGAAATTGGCGGTGATTGGGTTTCTGGCAGGCAGGAAAAGATTGACGAAGATTTGCATATTGGACATTAAAATAGCACTTCAGACATACACGAACGGTGTTCAGACCGAGGGAGGCAGCGACTTGAAATTTTCAGAACTTGTTCTACGAACCCTGGCCGACATTTTTGGATGTGTTTGGAGTGTCCGGACCGCGTGGAAAACACCACGCATCGCTTGGAATGTGAGAGTACTATTCGTCCCGACTCTATCAGTTTAGAATGGACACGGGCAGTGTTGTAGACGACTGTAAAGCTGCGATTGAGCATAACGTCCCAGGTTTCGGTGCCACATTGCCTAACCAGCTCCAAAAGAGCGGCGGGGGAGGGGTATCCTGACACTATCTTTAAACCTTAGATAAGCGTCAGAAGTTGAAGTGAAAAGAAATCGGCGGTGAGTAGGTTTTTTGGCGGGAAACGATTAACGAAAATTTGCCAATTAGACATTAAAATTGCACTTCTCACAAACATGAAGCGTGTCTAGACCGCTGAAGGCAGCGACATCTAATTATCAGAACTTGTTCTACGCACCCTGGCCGACATTTTGGCATCTGTTGCGAGTGTCGAGGCCGCGTGAAGAACACCACGCATCGCGTGGAATGTGAGAGTATTATTCGTCCCGACTCTATCAGTTTGGAATGGACTTGAGGACTGTTGTAGACTACTGTAGAGCAGCGATTGAGCATGAAGTCGGAGTTTTTTGTGCCAAATTGCCTAACCGGCTCCAAGGTATGATTTTTCGTCTGTACATCGCCCAGATCGACTGTAGTTTATACCGTTACCATACGTTGAAGTAGCCTTTTGTCATTTTCGCCACTTTCGCCCCAGATTTGAAGGTACCTTCCTTCAACCCCATTTTATAGCAAAATCTAGCCATGCTCCCAACAACGCCCTCTCCCCGTCGGCCCGGGTGCTTCTAAAAATAGAAAGGTCAATGGGTAGGGGCCCGTTAGCAAACAAACGGGGGCAGGACAGGTGTACTTGATGAAAAAACAGTTATGTGAACATCCCCAGAAGTGAAAACCTATGCTCAGTGGCTGTAATGAAGATGTTAATTTAGACTCCCATTACGGCCAAGATACTACAGAATGCAAATGTTTGGGTGGCGGGCATCATCACCGGATCTAATGTTGTATTTCATGTTTTCTTTATATTCTATTTATTTTTTTGATCTCTCTCTCTCTCTCTCTCTCTCTCTCTCTCTCTCTCTCTATTTCTCTCAGTTTAATTTGTGTTTGTCTATAATGTTTATAATATTTAGATTTTGCTAGATTCTGTTATTTATGGAATACGTTCTGCCATATTGTAAATTATTAATCACCGTACAGGAACGGAGGGGCTTCTAAGTGGTAAGCACTTGTCCTCCAATCCTGATTTGCATTGTCAAATGGCAAATAACATATGTTTAATCTAATCTAACAGTAGGGGGGGGGGGCATGTGTCCTAGGTAAAAAAACAGCAGAGGGCAGGTGTCCTAGGTAAAATAAAGAGCATGGGCGAGGGGGGGGGGGGGGGTGTCACCGCTAATTAATTTTAATAGCAGGCAGTTTTTCATTTGTCAGGTGTCCTATCCCACTGCCCAGTATTCCAAATTTTCTATGGTACCTGGCCTTGACGGAAATAACATTTCAACAAGAAACAACGGGAAACCTATTTGCAATAAAGCTGCAAATATAAAGTTGATTTTAGGACCATTCCATGGACATTTTAAAGCCTACTGCGATATCAGCGTTTCTTTCTCTCGTCCTTTCACCACACCGCAGTATTTTACCCGAGTCGAGTTCTGACGTCATGCAAGTTTGACCGACATGCTTTCAATTTTGTTATTGACAACAACGAATCCAGGACAAAATGCCTATGGACAAAATGCCTATCGGACAAAATGTCTATGGACAAAATGCCTATCGGACAAAATGCCTATGGACAAAATGCCTATCGGACAAAATGCCTATGGATTTTTAAAAATTATTGTTTTCAATTAAATTATTCTTTTTTCAATCATTTTTAACATACCAAGGGATTTTTTAACTAAAAATGATTATGAAATTTGAAAAATACACTGTTTATATAGAACTTAATCTGATACAATGGCCAAGTCCTTTCATAAACTCTTCCAAAGATTTGTCACCAATATCTTTTGAATGGCAAAGAGTTTGAAGTCTTTCTTGGTATTTTTTCACTTCCATGCGAATGCGTTTCACAGGTGGCTGACCCCTGGCATCTTGTAACATTTCAGTCTTACCAGAGCAGCATCCTCTTTCAAATGTCTGATAAGTCTCCAGATGGATGGGTGACTATGTCCAACCATACTTCGGAAAGCATTATTCCACCCCTCACAATGATTATTTGTTCTTTCTTCGCTATTGTGAACATTCCACACTTCAGGGGGGAACTGAGGTGCTAACCTCCTAATTCTGATAACTGTTTCACCTGTTTCCCCAACTGGACGTTGAATTCTTCTGTATGATCCCGACACATATGTCGAGTCAAAATAGTCTAGCAGAGATTCCTTCAAGGCTTACCTCACACCCATGTTGTTTTAAAATAAACAACAGAAAGAAGTGATTAGCAATTTTCATTGAATTGTAAAAACAACAGGGGCTCTGATAAAAGCTTCTCAAAGAGATAGGCAAAGTCCACAATCCAAGCCATCTATCCATTATTGCCGCATAAACACTGTGATTTTGAAAAAGTATTAAAGAAAAAATGATTGAAAAAAGAATAATTTAATTGAAAACAAAAATTTTTAAAAATCCATAGGCATTTTGTCCAGTAGGCATTTTGTCTGATAGGCATTTTGTCCGATAGGCATTTTGTCCATAGGCATTTTGTCCGATAGGCATTTTGTCCATAGGCATTTTGTCCGCACACCGACAACAACATATTTATAATTTCGTGCTTACTGATCCGAATTTTGAAAACGACACACGCAATCGCGAAAGCGTTTTCTGAAAAACACGATTCTGTAAAAGGTTTTAGTGAAATTTGATTATTTTTTTTATTTTCAATTTCGATGGCTCTTGTTGAAAAGGTGCTAATCACTGATCGTCCCAAGCGAGATCAAAGACACGCCGTAGTTTAATAACAGACAGAGAATCTTCTAAGAATATACATGCGCAATCCTAAAATGCAATAAATCATGTGTTTTTTCACGTTTTATGAGAGAAATATGTCAAATTGTATCATTGAATCATTTTTAGGTATATGTGGGTGAGAAATTTTCTATACGGACAAAATACAGGCCAAATAAAATATTTGCCATTATTTTCCGCAGACGTATTTTTGTCTTTGCTTCTTGGGGAAATTTCTTGCTGCTAAATACAACGGAGGTGTGTTATTTGATGTGGTCAGAACCGTGATTCACACATCTGACTTCAGAGCGTGAACACCTTGCTAGACATGGAATTACCAGACAGACTTGTGAAAGCCATTTCAGCTCTGGGCGTCTCATGCCCTATTTCCTGGACTATCCAGGAACAAGGCTTGAGCGTCCACCTGAATCTGGAGTTTGAAATTGAAAAGAAATCAACACCAACCTCTTCGGGGAGAGGTAGCACCTTTGAAGAGAGCATCCCCTCTTCCACTGGTCCTCACCCGAAGGGGCACGGAGGTCCTGAAAAGAGCATCAACAAGAGAAAGAAGAAGAGTCCATCGACCAAGCGCAGGGACGCCCAGCGCTTGGAGGCCTTCCGGAATAGGAAGAAAGAGTTGAGTGAGGGGGTGGAGGCTCTGGAGGCAGCCGCCAGTTCCCCTCCTAGTCCCACTGGTACACCCAATCATCTGCCGGCTCCTGAGCCGGTTCAATTGGATGAGGAACATCCAGCGGAGACTGAGGAGGAACTGGAAGCTGCTTTTTCACCGCCTCCCACCCTCACTCCCCTCTTCCTTCACTACCGGAAAGCCCCGGAGCGGATGAAGAAGAAGATGAACAGCCAACAGATCATATAGACCTCATCATCCAAAATGCTCTAAAAGTATCCGCCAGAACTGAACAACTGATAAAGGAATCTAGGGAACTAACAGGACATTCACCAACACCTCCACCAGCCTCATCACCATCACCATGCCAACCTCCACCTAAGAAAAAGAGCCGGAAAAAGCCAAGAAGGGGATAAACCTTCTCCCTCCTTCCTTTTCCTCCTTTGCCACGCCTCGACATCACCAAAATTATACAGCCACCGAGGGTCGAAAGGGGCTTGTCCCCCATATCGTCCCTGCGCGCCTTCGGCGCGCGAAATCATTTCCTTTCGGGATCATTATTTGATGTGGTCAGAACCGTCAGGTGGTCGGGTCCGAAACCGCACCTCGCAGAAGATTTAGTGGGGGGTGTCGATTTTACAAGTAATGTAGGCAGCGTACACGGCATGGGCTGTCTGTCTTTAATCCGACAAAACAGGGTTAAGGCTTGGTTTTTTGAATACCCTTATTTATTTATTTATTTATTTATTTATTTATTTATGTATTTATTTATTTATTGGTGTTTAAGGTCACATACTTCTGCACAATGGCTAATCGTGACCGTGACAGTTTTAGAGATGGAGGAAGCCGGAGTACCCGGAGAGAACCACCAAGCATCGACGAGCAACTGACAGCTCCTCAACATTCTCACTCTGTTCAGGCTCCGCTCAGGCAGGGTTACAGAGGTTGAAGACATGTGTACCATCGACGTGCAGTATGCCTTAGTACACGGGGACATCGTGCCCCTATGTCGGCAACCGGGCCAAAGTGCCTTGCCCAAGGACACAACGTGAGTCGTCCCGGACGGGGATCGAACTCGGGACCTCTAGCATAGAAGCACAACAGTCTACCACTGAGCCATCGCGCTCCCTTGAATACCCTTAATACTATCATACATTATCCCTCGGGAATTCTAAGTCTGATAAAAGAGGTCATGTTTATCTATTGCATACCCATTTTGCTGCTCGAAAACAGCCGATTTTATTAAAATGTTAACGTTTAGCAGCCTGTAGAGGGATTAACAAACGACTAGCGGAATATTCTATCTATGCAATTTGTAAGACCTGCCAATGTCAAATTGTTCTTGAAAATCCCCAGCAAGCAGTTAGCGAAATCCACGGAAAATGTAAATTTTAAGCGTTTAAGGGGCATCTCTCCTTATTCAGTCCAAAATGGGTTAAGTTTCATTCTTTTAAATACCCTTACTACTTACAAACCATAAACACCAATAAATAAACAATATCATGCAGTGCAGTGTGGAATATGAAGTGAGGCGGTCCAAAACATTTTAACAAGAAATACGGGAAACCTATTTGCAGTAACGCTGCAAACATGAACGTGATTTTAGGACCATTCCATGGACAGTTTAAAGCCTACTTCGATATCAGCGTCCCTTATTCTCAACCTTTCAGTGCATCACTGCAGTATTTCACCCGAATCGAGTTCTGACGTCATGCAAGTTTGGTCGACATGCTTTCAATTTTGTTATTGCTAACTACATATTTATAATTTCATTATTTCTGATCGGAATTTTGAAAATGACACACGCAATCGCGACAGAGTTTTCTAAAAAACTCGATTCTGCAAAAAGTTGTAGTGAAATTTCATTTTTTTTTATTTTAAATTTCGATGGCTTCCTGCTGTTTTTTTTTTACCTAGGACACCTGCCCCCTATTGTTTCTTTTACCTAGGACACGTGCCCCACCCCCCCCCCCCCCCGCTGTTTTTCACCAACTACACCTGCCCCCGTTTGTTTGCTAACGGGCCCCTCCCCATTGACCTTTCTATCTTTAGAAGCACCCGGGCCGACGGGGAGAGGGCGTTGTTGTGAGCATGGCTAGATTTCGCTGAAGGAAGGTACCCTCAAATCTGGGTCGAAAGTGGCGAAAAAGACAAAAGGCTACTTCAACGTATGGTAACGGTATAAACTTCAGACGATCTGGGCGATGTATAGACGAAAGATCATACCTTGGAGCCGGTTAGGTAATTTGGCACAAAAAAACTCCGATTTTATGCTCAATCGCTGCTCTACAGTAGTCTACAATAGTGCCCAATTCCATTCCAAACTGATAGAGTCGGGACGAATAGTACTCTCACTTTCCACGCGATGCGTGGTGTTCTCCACGCGGTCTCGACACTTGCAACAGATGCCAAAATGTCGGCCAGGGTGCGTAGAACAAGTTCTGAAAATTAGAAGTCGCTGCCTTCGGCGGTCTGGACACGGTTCGTGTTTGTGAGAAGTGCAATTTTAATGTCAAATTGGCAAATTTTCGTTAATCGTTTCCTGCCAAAATACCTACTCACCGCCGATTTCTTTTCACTGCAACTTCTTCCGATTATCTAAGGTTTAAAGATAGTGTCAGGATACCCCCTCCCCCCCCCCCCCCCCCCCCCGCACCGAAACCTGGGACTTTATGCTCAATCGCAGCTCCACAGTCGTCTACAACACTGCCCATTTCCATTCTGAACTGATAGAGTCGGGACGAATAGTACTCTTTCCTTCCAAGCGATGCGTGGTGTTTTCCAGGCGGCTCGGACGCTCCAAACAGATCCCAAAATGTCGGCCAGGGTTCGTAGAACAAGTTCTGAAAATTTCAAGTCGCTGCCTCCAGTGGTCTGGACACGGTTCGTGTATGTCAGAAGTGCTATTTTAATGTTCAATATGCAAATCTTCGTCAATCTTTTCCTGCCTGCCAGAAACCCAATCACCGCCAATTTCTTTTCACTTTAAACTTCTGACGATTCTCTTAGGTTTAAAGGTTGTGTTGGGATCCCTGGGTGGCGGTCTTAAAGAAGCAACTTCCATTTACAGAGAGAGGGGGGGGGGGGGGGCTCTAAAGGAGTCTGTGCCCATTCACGACGTCTTTTTTCCAACTGGCTTGAAAAGGAAGGACCAAATTCAGACAGTTACCTCCTCTCTTCAAAACGCTATATCCCAACCAATTCTAGGCAGATTTCCATGAGATTTTCACTCGTTGTTCATGGATAGTTGCGGCATCACTTTCCATGAAGAGCGATACGAATTTCCCATTTCGTCACGTCGAATTCGAAAAGAGCGCATGCGCATGGATTTCTCTGAAAACATCTTATAGATTTTAAGTAAAAATGGCCATTCGCACTTTTTGGTTTGAAATTGCAAGCTGCATGAATAAATATGCCTGTTAGCACATGTTAACCCTCTACAGTTGGCCAGACATCAATATTTTGGACACATTTGAGATAAAATTGACCATTTTCAAATAGACAGAGCACTCAAAGGGTATGTGTCAAACAAACATAACTCCTTTTGTCGGTCATTAACTTGTGGGACGACGATATTGATATTAACCCACTCTACCATTAATGATGGTTTTTACCTAAACAATTTTTTTTATAAAACTGAGTCATTTGAGACTACTATAACCACCTTTCTCATAACATCAATGAAAGAACTTCAGTGAGACAGTTAAAAACAATTCATCAGACACTGTGGGGGCATGAAAAATCAAGGAATCTCATCGGGAAAAGCCATGATTCTCCAGAATCATAAAGTCTAGTTAGATTCACCTATTTCTAATAGGTGGATCTATTGTTATTGCTAATTTTCTTTTTTTTTTTTTTTCTTTTTTTTTTTTTTATTTCACCGAATCTTGTCTGACGGATTACGCGAAAACGGTCTGTACGATTTTGTTGAAATTCGGCACATCAATAAAGCATTATGCGAAGTTTCTCACCTGGGTCATGGCATTTCTGAAGTTTTTCGTTTTCTGCCAAAATCGTACAAAATGTAGCCAAAATGTCACGTTTTGCCCCAATTCTCAAAAATGCTCTGGGCGATTGGGCCGAAACGTTCCTAGTATTTGAAGCATATGCACTTGTATCTGTCTGCATAGGCAGTATTACCCACGTTGAACCTGTTTTGCCACAAACGTCACCCGAAAATGCATTTTTGGCGAAAAATGCCAATATTCTCTTGCGATTTCTCAGCACTGCAACCACATTTTCTCAAATCACGTCCCGTGAGAAGATTTGGCATTCATCCAAGAACAATTTTGCTGTTATATGTTTTATTCATAGTTTTAGCTTTCACCCAGTTTTCGGGCCTTGAATCAGAGAACCCTAAAAGTTTACCTAAAATTCGCTCATTTTGAGTTAATTTTTCTTACACTTTGGAATGGAATATCGAAAAATAATTTACATGTCCGCATTCACAATTGCCTACTGATCATATTTGCTGTTGTAAGTTTGGTTGTAAAATTTAACCCTATGCCCATTCTGGTTGCCTAAAAGTAGGTACCGTCCAAGAACACTTCAATTTTTTAGAATTTGGTAACTTTAATTGTCAATTTACTCCATATCTAATTGATTGAGCGCTGAATGTTTTCTATGGCTGCATGCAGCTGTCAAAGTACAACAACTTTTGTTCTATATGTTATTGTAAAAAATTTAACCCATGGCAGGTTTGGGAGCTCCCATAAGGGTACTGTCGGAATAATTGCTGTTTTCGCCAACTTTCACATGCGATTTCTCAACACTGGAGACATATTTTCTCAAAGTTTTTTCCTTGAGAAGATAGGGCGTACATTCTAGAACAATATTGCTGTTATATGTTTTATTCAAAGTTTTGCTCTTCACCCAGTTTTCGGCCTTGAATTGGAGTACCCCCAAATTCTTTTTAAAAGTTGTTCACTTTGCTGGTATAATATTGCTCAAGCGTTGTTATCAGTAAGTATCAAATGTGATTGATCATCACCACAGGTGTTTCATTTTGTGTAATATGATTTTAACTGACCAGCATTCTCCAGATGCTGTTTTTGTTATTTCATACAGAGTACAGTACTGCCTGGAAAAAACTGCACTTTTCAAAATACTCATTAACCCTCTTTTATTGATTTTTATTCCAACAAACCAATACTGCTATAATGCTGTTGATTTCTTACTTAACCCTGCATGCGTGGTTACAGAGAATTAAAAATGGATTTCCAGCAAATATGGCTGGAATATGAAATACGGCCTGTCAGTGTGTATGCCAACCTACCTGCCGGACAGGAAACGCGCCCTGAATTCCATTTTAACCATTCACCAGTCATTTCTGTGTGAAAGGGTAGAGTCGGAAGAGTTGTCAGAAATGCCCAACTGCCCTGACTTTAACATTAACCATACAACAGTCATGCCAGTGTGAAAAAGAACGGTCTGTTAACCCTTTTTGTTACTGATTTTTTAATTGCAACAGAATAGATAAATGTGTGGTGACACTATTTCCTAAGCAGTATTGCTATGATGCTGTTGATTTCTAATTTAACCCTTTGCACGTAGTTTCAAAGAAGTAGATATGGATTCTCAGCAGTTATGGCTGGAATATTATGAAATGCAGTCTGTCAGTCTACCTACCCCTACCTGCCTGCCAGCAAGCCTGTCCTGACTTCGATTTTAATCATTCACCTGTTATGCCTGTGTGAAAGGGTACATTCAGAGGAGTTGTTAGAAATGCCTGCGTGCCTGCCTGCCTGCAGTCTGTCTGCCTGCCTATCTACCTGCCCAACATCAAGCCTACCCTGACTCCGATTTTAACCATTCATCAGTCATGCATGTGAGAAAGAGAACAGTTGGAAGAATTGTTAAAAATGCCTGCACGCCAGCGGTCCTGCTCGCTTGCCTGCGCCTGCCTGGCCACTGCCTGTAACTGCCTGCCTGCATGAGCACCTGCCGGCGTGCCTTCCTGAGCCTGCTTGAGCCTGCCTGCGTGCCTGTCTGCGCTTACCAGTGCCTCCATGTCTGCGCCTGCACACAGTCTGTCTGTTTACCTACCTGCCTGACATCACGCCAGCCCTGACTTCGATTTTAACTATTCACCAGTCACGCATGTGTGAACGAGCAGAGTCGGAAGAGTTGTTAGAAATGCCTGCGCACCTGCCTTCTTCCTGTCTGCGAGCCTGCCTTTGAGCCTTCCTGCGCCTGCCTGCGCTTGCCCGAGTCTGCCTGGACACCTGCGTGCCTGCCTGTGTGCCTGCCTGCCTGACTGCTTGTGCCTGCCTGCCTGCCTGCCTGCCTCCTGCCTGCCTGCCTGCCTGTATGCACTAGATGCCTGCGCGCAGTCTGACTACCTATCTACCTGCCTAACATCAAGCCCGCCCTGACTTCGATTTTAACCATTCAATGCCTGTGTGAAAGAGTACAGTTGCCCGCCTGCCTGTGTGCCTGTCTGCCTCGGTCTGAGCCTGCCTGCATGTGCCTGCCTGCCTGCCTGCCTGCCTGCCTGCCTACTGCCTGCCCGCTCCCGATGCCTAATCGCGCGCATTCACTTGTCTTCCTCTTTGGAACGGAATATTGAAAATGATTTGCATGTGCGTATTCACAATTGCCTACTGAGCATATTTTCTGTTGTAAGATTTGTTGTAAAGTTTAACCCTATGCCCATTCTAGCATCATAAAGGTAGGTTCCATCCAAAAAAAAAAAACATTTTCAGTTCAAGTGACAATTTACTCCATATCCTAATTGATTCAGCGCTGAATGTTTTCTATGCACCAGAAACTCTGTCAAGTTGTGATTGATGATCTTTGGAAACTGAGATGCTTTATTTATTTATGCTATCCTTTATAGCTGACCAGTATTCATTCTCCAGACACCTGTTTTCATTTTATCACTTATACAAATGATTTGAATATTACTGTGACTTGTGTAACCCATTCGTAATCAAAGCTATTTGAGGGTACTGCGTGAAAAGCTGTAATTTTCAAAATATTCTTTGCAACCGGTTCATATTCAAAGCTATTTGAGAGTACTGTGTGAAAAACTGTAATTTTCAAAATATTCTTTAACCTTCATTTACTGATTTTTATTGAAATTGAATTCGTAAATTTGAGCTGGCATTGTTGATTTCTAACTTAACCCTGCACGCGTGGTTTCAAAGAAGTAGATATGGATTTCCAGCAATTATGGGAAGTAGATATGGATTTCCAGTAATTATGAATGGAATACGGAATGCCTTCTGTTTTTTTGCCAACCAAACTGCCTGAGAGCAAACCCGCCCTTACTTCGATTTCAACCATACACCAGTCATGCCAGAGTAAAAGAGTACGGTCGGAAGAGCTGTTAGACAGGACTGCCTGTCTACTTGCATGCATGCCCTAACGCCCGCCCACTCGACCGACCGCCTGCCTTGAATTCGGCATTAACCATACAAACTTTATGTCCCATATAAATGTGCTAATATTTAAAGCTGAACAGTTCATCAAATAGACACAAATAAAGTCAAACTCGACTGGTGACAGGTAAATAGTGAATGAAAACGTCATTGCATTGGGAATAGAGTTGGGACGAATTGTCCCCCGGTTTCCACGCAATTCACGTTGTCCTCAGACAGTTAAGCCACTCGATAAAGATATTATCCTGTCAAGCAGGGAAAGTAGAACAACATCTGAACATTTCGCGTGGCTGCCTTCGGTGGTCTGGACACAGTGACGTAGGAGCGACACTGCTGTCTGCTCAATTTTTATGTCAAATTAGCCAAATTACCGCCTTTTCGCCATTAACCCATGCGCGATTACTGTCCACTTTTCATTTCTGACAAATATCTAACTGTTACCAGCTTGGCGAGGTCCATTTGGCGTCAGTGTACACAATGCATCTTTCAGTCATCAGCATCTCTCCACCAGTAACTGAGAATGCAAAGTTTCAAACGGAACTACCTCAGAGGGGGAACACTGCTACAACCCCAGACATACACCCATCGCCAGTTCGCACGTGCTAGGAAAGGACCAAATTCAAGCAATTACCTCCACTCATCAAAACGCTATATCTCGGCCAATTCTAGGCCGACTTCCATAAATGTTTCAAACATCCTTCACAAATAGTTACCGCATCTTTGGACACACAGAGCACCACAAATTTCCCATTCTATCATGCTGAATGTCAGAAAAGCATACGTGCATGTTCGGGGGTGGGTTGAGGCAGAGGGGTGGCCGCCTCGACGCCCATGTCTGGCTTCGGGACATTCCAATAATATGGCCGAGTTCGGGCGAGCTTCACGAACAAACACTGAAAATTTGGAATCGCTGCTATGAAAACATTCGCCACAATCTACGATGCCATATCACGCCAATGGGAAAGAGTATTGCGGAAAAAATTGTTAGACACTGTAGGGAGTTTTCTATCGACTATGTACTTAATATAGCCTAAAAAACTAGCAGCTCTATATGCAATCTTATTTCGCCGCTGCCTAAAAAGACAAGCGGAATAGGTGAATCTCTCGATTTCTTGAAATCGAAAAATCTAGAAGGAGGGGGTTGGACGGGTACGATGTGTTCAACAGGTTTGCTATTTAGCCCTAACTTGGAGATTAACCATACAGCATTCACGCCAATGTGAAAGAGTATTGTGGAAAGAATTGTTAGACACTGTAGGGAGTTTTCTATCGGCTATGCACTTAATATAGCCTAAAAAACTAGCAGCTCTATATGCAATCTTATTTCGCCGCTGCCTAAAAAGACTAGAGCATCATGCGAAGTTTCTCATCTGGGTCATGGCATTTCTGAAGTTTTTCGTTTTCTGCCAAAATCGTACAAAATGTAGCCAAAATGTCACGTTTTGCCCCAATTCTCAAAAATGCTCTGGGCGATTGGGCCGAAACGTTCCTAGTATTTGAAGCATGTGCACTTGCATCTGTCTGCATAGGCAGTATTACCCACGTTGACCCTGTTTTGCCACAAACGTCACCCGAAAATGCATTTTTGGCGAAAAATGCCAACATTCACTTGCGATTTCTCAGCACTGCAATCACATTTTCTCAAATCACTTCCAGTGAGAAGATTGGGCATTCATCCAAGAACAATTTTGCTGTTATATGTTTTATTCATAGTTTTAGCTTTCACCCAGTTTTCGGGCCTTGAATCAGAGTACCCTAAAAGTCTACCTAAAATTCGCTCATTTTGAGTTCAGTTTTCTTCCACTTTGGAATGGAATATTGAAAAATAATTTACATGTCCGCATTCACAATTGCCTACCAATCATATTTTCTGTTGTAAGTTTGGTTGTAAAGTTCAATCCTATGCCCATTCTGGTTGCCTAAAAGTAGGTACCGTCCAAGAAAACTTCAGTTTTTTAGAATTTGGTAACTTTAAGTGTCAATTCACTCCATAGCTAATTGATTGAGTGCTGAATGTTTTCTATGGCTGCATGCAGCTGTCAAAGTACAACAACTTTTGTTCTATATGCTATTATAAAAAGTTTAACCCTTGGCAGATTTGGGAGCTCCCATAAGGATACTGTCGGAATAATTGCTGTTTTCGCCAACTTTCACATGCGATTTCTCAACACTGGAGACATATTTTCTCAAAGTTTTTTTCATGAGAAGATAGGGCGTACATCCTGGAACAATATTGCTGTTATATGTTTTATTCAAAGTTTTACTTTTCACCCAGTTTTCGGGCCTTGAATTGGAGTACCCACAAATTCGTTTTAAAAGTTGTTCACTTTGCATGTATAATATTTCTCAAGCGTTGTTATCAGTAAGTGTCAAATATGATGGACAGACAACAGGTGTTTATTTGCGTAAGGTGATTTTAACTGACCAGCATTCTCCAGATGCTGTTTTTCTTATTTAATAGAGAAAAAATGCACTTTTCAAAACACTCATTAACCCTCTTTTACTGGTTTTTATTCCAACAAACCAATATTGCTATAATGCTGTTGATTTCTAACTTAACCCTGCATGCGTGATTACAGAGAATTAGATATGGATTTCCAGCAAATGTGGCTGGAATAATATGAAATCTGGTCTGCCAGTGTGTATGCCAACCTACCTGCCAGACAGCAAGCACGCCCTGAATTCAATTTTAATTTTTTGGGTTTTTTTTTTTTTTTTTTTTTCCACACATTTTGTCCGTACGATTCAGAAGCCATTTTCGAACCGATTTTCACAAAATTTTGCACACACATAGAGGGGCACAAAATCTAAAAATGTACCTAAGCGGATTTTTCGATTTAACTCTTATTTCGTCAGAATTGGCAAAAAACTGTCAAAATTGGGGTTTATCGGCACTTTCTCGAAACACGTCTTGTAGATTTTTTTTAAACATTCATCATTGCCAGACCTGCCTGTGATACGACCTTTGATACACACGACATATCAGGCGATGCATATGGTAACCCTCCACAGGCTGCCAAACATCGAAATTTTGATGAAATGGGCTGTTTTCGGGCCCCCACAGCACCCAAACGAAACACGATAGATACACATAACCGCTTTTATTGGAAGTGGAATTCACCGAGGATCATTTTTGTAAGTAATAAGGGTGTTTAGAAAACCAAGCGTTAACCTGTTTTGGGCTGGTTAAACAGCAATACCCCCAAAAAGCTCAAAACTTCATGTTTTCCGTGGATTTCTCTAGACGAGTCTTGTAGGTTTTCAGGAAATATTTGTCACTCCCAGGTCTTGGTGTGACATTACAAGTTGCATGGACAAAATATTCCGGTCAGCATTAGTTAACCCTCCCCGAGCTGCTAAACGTAAAAATTGTGATAAAATGGGCTGTTTTTGGACACCAACAGCCCCCAAACGGTATATCACAGGGAAAGTGGACTTCATTTATCGGACGCAAAATTGATCGAAAAATATTTTTGAAAGTGGTAAGGGTATTCAAAATTCGACGTCTTAACCCATTTTGGGCTGGTTAAAGAGAGATACCCATTAAAACCTTAAAATACCCTCTTTCTGTGGATTTCTCTAAAAACATCTCGTAGGTTTTCAAGAAAAAATCGGCTATTCGCAGGTCTTGGTGTGACATTACAAGTTGCATGGACAAAATATTCCGTTCAGCATTAGTTAACCCTCCCAGGGCTCCTCCTCAACATCAAAATTTTGATAAAATTGGCAGTTTGTGGACACCAACAGCACCCAATGGGTACACCACAAAGAAAAGCGCCTCCTTTTATCGAGTGTACAATTTATGCAGAAACATTTTTGTAAGTAGTAGGGTATACAAAAGTCGAAGTCTTAACCCATTTTGGGTAGGCTAAGAGAGATATCCCTTAAAAGCTTTAAATTCCCATTTTCTGTGAATTTCCCTAACAGTAACTAGTAGGGTTTCAAGAAAAAATAACTATTTGTAGGTCTTTATGTGACATTACAAGTTGTAGGGACAAAATACTCCGGTGAGCGTTTATTAACCATCTACAAGCTGCCAAGTATCGTAATTTTGTTGACATGGGCTGTTTTCGGACACGTACAGCACCCAATGTATACACGAGAGATAAACATAATCACCTTTGTTGGAAGTGGAATTCACAGATGACCATTTTTGTAAGTAATAAGGGTATTCAAAAAACCCAGCGTTAACCCCTGTTTGTTGGGGAGGTTAACAGGGAAACCCATCGAAAGCTTAAAAATCGTTTTCCCTGGATTTCTTTACAAACATCTTGTAGGGTTTTCAAGAGAAAATGACCGTTGATAGGTCTTGGTATCACATTAACAGTTGCATAGATAAATTATTCTGGTAGGTATTTGTTAACCCTCCATGGGCTGCTAAATGTCAAAAGTTTTGAAGAAATAGTCTGTTTTTGGACACTAACAACATCAAATGGAAATGCCACAGAGAAACGTAACTTCTTTTACTGGACGCAAAACTAATAGCGAAACATTTTTGTAAGTAGTAAGGATATTCAAAAATCGAGGTCTTAACCCATTGTCGACTAGTTAAGGAGATATTTTTTTAAATATTCATAATTACTAGACCTGCCTATGACACAACCTTTGATACACACGACATATTAGGCGATGCATATGGTAACCCTCCACAGGCTGCCAAACATCGAAATTTTGATGAAATGGGCCCGTTTCAGACCCCCACAGCACCCAAACGATACCCGAGAGGTAAACATAACTTCCTTTATTGGAAGTGGAATTCACCGATGATCATTTTTGTAAGTAATAAGGGTGTTCAGAAAACCAAGTGTTAACCCGTTTTGGGCTGGTTAAACAGTAATACCCCAAAAAAGCTCAAAACGTCATGTTTTCCGTGGATTTCTCTAAACGAGTCTTGTAGATTTTCAAGAAAAATTGGTCACTCTCAGGTCTTGGTGTGACATTACAAGTTGCATGGATAAAATATTCCGGTCAGCATTAGTTAACCCTCCCCGAGCTGCTAAACGTAAAATTTGTGATAAAATGGGCAGTTTTTAGACACCAACAGCACCCAAACGATATACCACAGAGAAAGGGGCCTTCATTTATCGGACGCAAAATTGATCGGAAAATATTTTTGAAAGTGGTAAGGGTATTCAAAACGTCTTAACCCATTTTGGGCTGGTTAAAGAGAGATACCCATTAAAATCTTAAAATACCCGTTTTCTGTGGATTTCTCTAACAACATCTTGTAGGCTTTCAAGAAAAATCGGCTATTTGCAGGTCTTGGTGTGACATTACAAGTCGCATGAACAAAATATTCCGGTCAGCATTAGTTAACCCTCCCCGGGCTGCTGAAGGTCAAAATTGCGATAAAATGGCTGTTTTTGCACACCAACAGCACCCAAAGGGTACACCACAAAGAAAAGTGCCTTCTTTTATCGCGCGTACAATTTATACAGAAACATTTTTGTAAGTAGTAAGGGTATTCAAAAGTCGACGTCTTAACCCATTTTGGGCAGGCTAAAGAGAGATATCCCTTGAAAGCTTTAAATTCCCATTTTCTGTGAATTTCCCTAACGGTAACTTGTAGGGTTTCAAGACAAATTGACTATTCGTAGGTGTTTATGTGACATTAAAAGTTGCATGGACAAAATACTCCGGTGAGCGTTTTTTAACCATCTACAAGCTGCCAAGCATCGTAATGTTGTTAACATGGGACTGTTTTCAGACACGGACAGCACCTAATGTATATATGAGAGATAAACATAATCTCCTTTGTTTGAAGTGGAATTCAGAGAGGACCATTTTTGTAAGTAATGAAGGTATTCAAAAAGCCAAGCGTTAACCCCTGTTGGGGAGGTTAAGAGGGATACCCATCAAAAGCTTAAAAAATCGTTTTCCCTGGATTTCTACAAACATTTTGTGGGGTTTTCAAGAGAAAATGGCCGTTGATAGGTCTTGATGTCATATGACCAGTTGCATGGATCAATTATTCTGGTAGGCATTTGTTAACCCTTCATGGGCTGCTAAATGTAAAAAAATTGAGGAAATAGTCTGTTTTTGGACACCAACAACATCAAATGGAAATGCCACAGAGAAACGTAACTTCTTTTACCAGACGCAAAACTGATAGGGAAACATTGATATTGATATTAACCCATTCTACCATTAATGATGGGTTTTACCTAAACATTTTTTTATCAAACCCAAACCGAGTCATTTGAGACTACTGTACTCACCTTTCTCATAACATCAATGAAGGAACTTTAGTGAGACAGTTAAAAACAATTCATCAGACACTGTGGGGTCAAGAAAAATCATGGAATCTAATCGGGAAATGCCATGATTCTCCAGAATCATAAAGTCTAGTTTGTTGTAATGTTATATTGCAGTCAATTTACTGATCTATTAATCAACCTGTCTGTACTGTAAAATTAGAAAGATTACAAGAGTTGAATATACCAAACCCACTGTCTACAAATCATCAAAATTTGGTCATACAACTCTTTTCAGTGTTTACTATATCCATCAGTCGATATTCTAGGGAAAAGCTGGGTAAAATTATTTATTGTGGGGATATGAGGACAGAATCATGTATTTAGGGGATGGAGTGTCCGGATAACACTAGAAAAAATGGTAAAATAGGTAAAAAATGCACAGTTGGGGTGGGTGGGTGGGTGGGTCTTCAAATGGGTTGAAAGCAAAATATAGGCATCAGTATTTGCAAGTTTCTTCCAGACCCCCTCCCTTGGCAGGTACGGAAACTTGCCTGTCTTGCCGCAGTATTTTTAACGGTTATTATCATTGGGGTGGGGTGGGGGGGTCAGTATGACATGACTGTCAGAGACAGCTTAACACCCACCAAGGTCTCTATTCACCAATACTTTTGCTTATCTGGCGAATCTGCCAAACTTCCCAGTTCTATATCCATAACAGCCAAATTTGTGTCTTTTCATTTTTTAAAAATAAATTCATAGATGTGTTTGGCTTCAAACAGTCCTGAGTTTTCTGAAATTATAATACTCCAAGGAGATTTCTAGAACTTTGATTCGTCTATTACCATTTTATAATTTCTAGAATCACTCTCGTTGGCTGAACACTTTGACTGCAGTATGTAAATACATCATTATCATCCGTTCTTACCAACTATATTCGCTATTCAGAATGGCTTTCAGAAAACCTATCCACCCCTTAATGTTTATTTATTTGAGCTTAACGACTTTTCAACAGCCAGGGTCACACCGTGTCAGATTAATCAAATTCTATCAATGAATGTCACATTAATTAAGGGTATGTGTATTTTAAATATACTCTTCAATGTTACAGAAATTATTCTCAATTTAATATTTTCTTAATTAAATCAACAAAGAGCGCATAATTTCATTAACAATAATCTTGTGTGATAAAAATTGCGAAATGTCTCCATTATTCCAGTTGTGCCGAAAACTCCGCCATAACTTAATGTGAACATATTTCCCGAGCTTACGGTACGCCTATGGAGAAACTTCTATGTCTTTTCAGACCCTTCCGTAAACTACCAAGTGGTACCTCGCTACCTCTTAGTTAGTTCCTGTAAGTTTAACTTTGTCACGGAATAGAACGTTTTCGCTTGTGGCACATCCAACGCCCAAAGGCTGTCTTCTGGACTCTGTTCGAAAGTAAGTCTCGCAACTTCGTCAACACCTAATCTGTTTGGTACTGTTTGTGTTGTGCCCCTGAAGGGGCCAGTCATCGACGATAACTCACTGAAAATTTAATTTAGTTACACGCCAAGAGAATATATATGGTACAATTTACTTACAAATTCATCAGCAGTCCGAGAATAAACAAACAATTTCAGTTCTCTCAAACTAACCCGCGGCGTCTTACACAGCTAGCGCCTACCCCCCCCCCCCCCCCCCGATCACGCTGACATCTCTGACTTTGATCTACGTCGTCGGTCTCTCCACGAGGTCTTGGTTTTAGTATTTACGCTAGAGTTTATCCACGTCCCTCTGGGGGCGCGGTGGCTCAGTTGGTAGAGGTGCAGGCTGCAAGCCGAGAGGTCCTCGGTTCGAATCCCATCTGATGCAACCACGCTGTGTCCTTGGGCAAGACACTTCACCCCCATTGCTCACGTGGGAGCACGGTGACGCTGTGTGCTAAGGCGTACTGCACGTCGATGGTGCACCTGTCTTCAACCAATGCTAACCCTGCTTGTGTGGAGTTGGTATGTTCGGGAGCTGACAGTTGCTCGCCCTTGCTCGGTGGTTCTCTCCGGGTACTCTGGCTTCCTCCACCCGTAAAACTGTCACGGTCATGGTTAGCCATTGTGCAGAAATATATGACCTTAAACACCAATAAATAAATAAATAAATAAATAATCCACGTCCCTCACCGACACTCCTCTCGTATAGCTAAATTCACCGTTACCCGGAGTTTCGCTTAAAGTTTTGCTTACGTCTTACGCTCACTTGTTTCAATGCCGCGGTCTCCGTTGTTCTGTATTACACAACTCAGTTACAAATTCACTGATCTCCGTCCCTAATGATAAACTTGGCCTCCATCTACCAAGCAACTTCTTATTCAAAATTCACGAAAAAAGTTCTTACAATCTATTATCAACGATTGTCAGCTCTCTTCCGCCAAAAGTTCGAACGCTAATATCTCTGTCTAATGAGCTCAAACAACTCTCCACAGCTCTTCGCTACTAACGATTATAGCTGGCGCTCATGAACCCTTAACGGCTCATGGCAGCCCACTGGCACGACTTTGTGGGCCTTCGGGGATCTCCGAGCAAGCTCCACTCGGTGTAGGAGTTCCCTGCAGCATGAGAGATATATTCACCCAGCAATGGTCTAAATAAAAACAGTTTGAAACTAGACTTTATGATTCTGGATAATCATGGCTTTTCCCGATGAGATTCCATGATTTGTCATGACCCCACAGTGTCTGATAAATTGTTTTTAACTGTCTCACTGAAGTTCCTTCATTGATGTTATGAGAAAGGTGAGTATAGTAGTCTCAAATGACACAGTTTGATAAAAAAAATTGTTTAGGTAAAAACCATAATTAACGGTGGAGGGGGTTAATGTGAATATCGTCGTCCAACAAGTCAATGACCGACAAAAGGAGTTATGTTTCTTTGACACATACCCGCTGAGTGCTGTGTCTATTTGAAAATGGTCCATTGTATCTCAAATGCATCCAAAATATTGACGCCTGGCAGCTTGTAGAGTGTTAACAAGTGCTAACATGAATATTTATTCATGCAACTGGTAATGTCAGACCAAGACCTGTGAATGGTCATTTTTCTTTACAATCTACAAGATGTTTTCAGAGAAATCCAGGGAGAACATGAATTTTACGCTTTTGATGGGTATAATTGTTTATCCAGCCCAAAACGGGTTAAGTGTTGTTTTTTGAATACTCTTATCACTTCCAAAAATAATTCTCAGTGAATTCTACTTCCACTTATTTTGATCTCTCCTCTCAACTTCGGGTGCTGTGGGTACGCAAACACAGCCCATTTTATCAACATTTTGATGTTTGAGAACCTGCATGGGGTTAACAAATGCTTAGAGGAATATTTTGTACATGCAACTTGTAATGTCACATTACGATCTGAGCATGGCCATTTTTTCTTGAAAATATACGAGATGTTTTTAGAGAAATCCTCGGATAATATGAATTTTTAACCTTTTAAGGGGTATGGATCTGTAACCAGCCCTAAACGGGTTAATGCTTGGTTTGATGAATACCTTCATTACTTACAAACATGATCCTCGGGGAATTCCACTTCCAAAGAAGGAGGTGGGTGCCCAAGAACAGTCCATTTTCTCAAAATTTCTATGCTTTGCAGCCTCTGGAGGGTTAACTAACGCTTACCGGAATATTTTGTCTATGCAACTTGTAATGTTACTCCAAGACCTGCAAATGGTCATTTTTTCTCGAATACTTACTAGATTTTTTGGAGAAATCCACAGAAAACTGGAATTTTAAGCTTTTAAGGGGTACATCTTAACCAGGCGAAGTGGTTAAGACCTCGATTTTTTGAATACCCTTACTACTTACTAAATTTTTCTCTATCAGTTTTGCATCCGGTAAAAGAAGTTATGTTTCTCTGTGGCATTCCCATTTGTTGTTGTTGGTGTCCAAAAACAGACTATTTTTTCAAAATGTTGACATTTAGCAGCCCATGGAGGGTTAACAAATGCTTACTGGAATATTTTATCCATGCAACCGGTAATGTGACTCCAAGACCTATCAATGGCCATTTTCTGTTGAAAACTTACAAGATGTTTGTAACGAAATCCACGGAAAACATGATTTTTTTTAGCTTTTGATGGGTATCGCTATTAACCACTCCTAAAGGGGTTAACGCTTGGGTTTTTGAATACCCTTATTACTTACAAAAACGGTCCTCAGTGAATTCCACTTCCAACAAAGGAGATTATGTGTAACTCTCGGACAAACATTGCGTGCTGTGTGTGTCCGAAAACAGCCCATTTCAACAAAATTATTGTGCTTGGCATACTGTGGGTGACAAGGGAGGGGGGGGATGGGAAAGAGAGAGATGTAATGTCACACAAAGGTCGTGGGACAGACAGGTCTATCAATGATGAAGGTTTAAAAAAAATCTACAAGACGTGTTTCGAGAAAGTGCCGATAAACCCCAATTTTGACAGTTTTTTGCCAACTCTGACGAAATAAGGGTTAAATCGAAAATTCCGCTTCGGGACCTTTTTAGATTTTGTGCCCCTCTATGCGTGTGCAAAATGTTGTGAAAATCGGTCCGGAAATGGCTTCGGAATCGTGCGGACAAAATGTGTGGGGAAAAAAAAACACCAACCCCAACCCCCCAAACCCCCCCCCCCCCCCCCAAAAAAAAAAAAAAAAACGTTTCGGCCAATATAAATAAAATAGGTTTATACAAAAGTAGCGGTGTCCGAGACAGACAGTGCCCTGGCAGTGGTGCATATATTAGAAAAAATAGTTTAATAACACGATTCTGGATAATGGAATGTCCTTTTATTTTGATTAGTTTTAACCTGTTTCATGAACGCAATTTTCCAGTACTAAATTCTTTGAGTTGAATATTGTATGTCCGAATAGAATAACTGGCATGATAATGGCTTTTCACATACGCATCTTTACTTAATTAAATCTATATAAAACTAGAGAAACAGAATTTACTGCACCCAGTAAATTCAAGTCTGTGTGAAAAGGGTTAAAGTATCAGGAATAAACTATACAGAAAGAGAATTTATGGAGGCTTATTTTCAGGAGTAAAATATTTTTAAACAAATCAGAAATGGGTTTTCGTTAACAGTATTTACAGATATTCATACTGGAATCAGAACAATTATTTATAAGAAACCAGAAAAGGCATATATGTGACCAGCATTCAAAGGGTTCGATACTCGAATCAGAAATGGACATTTTTGGCTCTGCCCACTAATTTGAGTGATGAATTACGTTCAAAAACTTTAGAAATTCATTAAGGTGTAATAAAATTCATTTCCTAGTATTTCTGTATAATACGCACTTGATGACTTTGGTGACCTCTTTCAGGCAGACCCCTAGGTGACCTCCATGACCTTGACCCATATTTTGAATTTCCATCAAGTGTCGACTCATTTGGTGTTAGTTCCAGGTCCATTCATCATACCACGATTGAGATATGAGCATGCCCCACTTTCAAAAATGTTGGCTACGTCCACTTTTTAACATAAAAATGCACGTATGGACCTCAGGAATACTTTGGGGGGGGGGGGGGGGTGGGGGGGGGGGGTGGGGGGGGTCAAAAAATGTGATTTCCAGCAATTATGAAAAATGCACTTCATGACCCCTAGGTGATCTCCTTGACCCTGACCCATATTTTGAATCTTCATCAAGTGTCGACTCATTTGGTGTTAGTCCCAGGTCCATTCATCATACCATGCTTGAGATATGAGCATGACCCACTTTCAAATTTTTTGGCCACACCCACTTTTTTAACGTAAAAATGCATGTATGAATCTCAGGAATGCTTTGGGGGGCAAAAAATGTGATTTCCAGCAATTATGAAAAATGGACTCAATGACCCCTAGTTGACCTCCGTGACCTTGACCCATATTTTGAACCTCCATCGAGTGTCGACTCATTTAGTGTTGATCCCAGGTCCATAGGTCATACCACGCTTGAGATATGGGCGTGACCCACTTTCAAAAATGTTGACCATGCCCACTTTTTATGTCAGAATGCATGTGTGTATGTCAGAAATACTTTAGGGGATCAAAAATTGTGATTTGCAGCAATTCTGAAAAAATGCACTTAATGACTTCTAGTTGTCCTCCGTGACCTTGACCCATACTTTGAGTCTCCCTCAAGTGTCGACTGATTTGATGTTGGTCCAAGGTCCATACGTCATACCATGCCTGAGATATGGGCGTGACCCACTTTCAAAAATTTTAACCACGCCCAATTTTTTTTACATCAATATTCATGTGTGTACGTCAGGAATACCTTAGGGGATCCAAAAATGTGATTTTCATCAATTCTGAAAAATACACTCAATGGCCCTTAGTTGACCCCCGTGACCTTGACCCATATTTTGAACCTCCATCGAGTATTGACTCATTTGGTGTTTGTGCAAGGTCTGTAGGTCATACCATGCCTGAGATATAGGCGTGACCCACTTTCAAAAATTTTGTCCATGCCCACTTTTTATGTAAAAATTCATGTGGGTACGTCAGGAATACTTTAGGGGGTCAAAAAATGTGATTTCCAGCAATTCTGAAAAATGCACTCAATGACCCTTAGGTGACCTCTGTGACCTTGACCCATATTTTGAATCTCCATCAAGTGTCGACTCATTTGGTGTTAGTCCCAGGTCCATTCATCATACCATGCTTGAGATATGAGCATGACCCACTTTACAATTTTTTTGGCCACGCCCACTTTTTTAACGTAAAAATGCATGTATGAATCTCAGGAATGCTTTGGGGGCAAAAAAATGTGATTTCCAGCAATTACGAAAAATGCACTCAATGACCCCTAGTTGACCTCCGTCAGCTTGACCCATATTTTGAACCTCCATCGAGTGTCGACTCATTTGGTGTTGATCCCAGGTCCGTAGGTCATACCACGCTTGAGATGTGGGCGTGACCCACTTTCAAAAATGTTGACCACACCCACTTTATAACGTCAAAATGCATGTGTGTACGTCAGGAATACTTTAGGGGATAAAAAATTGTGATTTCCAGCAATTCCGAAAAAATGCACTCAATGACTTCTAGGTGTCCTCTATGAGTTTGACCCATATTTTGAGTCTCCCTCAAGTGTCGACTGATTTGATGTTGGTCCAAGGTCCATACGTCATACCATGCCTGAGATATGGGCGTGACCCAATTTCAAAAATCTGGAGCACGCCCAATTTTTTTTACGTCAATATGCATGTGTGTACGTCAGGAATACCTTACGGGATCAAAAAATGTGATTTCCATCAATTCTGAAAAATACACTCAATGACACCTAGTTGACCCCCGTGGCCTTGACCCATATTTTGAACCTCAATCGAGTATTGACTCATTTGGTGTTTGTGCCAGGTCTGTAGGTCATACCACGCCTGAGATATAGGCGTGACCCACTTTCAAAAAATTTGGCCACTCCCACTTTTTATGTAAAAATGCATGTGTGTAAGTCAGGAATACTTTAGGGGGTCAAAAATGTGATTTCCAGCAATTCTGAAAAATGCACTCAATGACCCCTAGGTGACCCCTGTGACCTTGACCCATATTTTGAACCTCCATCAAGTGTCGACTCATTTGGTGTTGGTTCCAGGTCTATACATCATACCATGCCAGAGATATGGGTGTGACACAGTTTCTAAAATCTTGGCCACGCCCACCTTTTTTTACATCAAAATGCATGTGTGTACATCAGGTATACTTTCGGAGGTCAAAAAATGTGATTTCCAGCAATTCTGAAAAATGCACTCAATGACCCCTACGTGACTCCATGACCTTGACCCATGTTTTGAATCTCCATCCAGTGTCAACTCATTTGGTGTTGGTCCCAGGTCCATACGTCATACCATGCCTGAGGTATGGACGTGACCCACTTTCAAAAAATTTTTACCCATGCCCACTTTTTTATGTCAAAATGCATGTGTGTATGTCAGGAATACATTGGGGGTCAAAAAATGTGATTTCCAGCAATTCTGAAAAAATGCACTCAATGACTCCTAGGTGACCTCTGTGACCTTGACCCATATTTTGAATCTCCATCAAGTGTCGACTCATTTGGTGTTAGTCCCAGGTCCATTCATCATACCATGCTTGAGATATGAGCGTGACCCACTTTCAAAAATTTTGGCCATGGCCACTTTTTTTACGTCAATATGCATGTGTGTGCATCAGGAATACAATAGGGGATCAAAAAATGTGATTTCCAGCAATTCTGAAAAATACTGTCAATGACCCCTAGTTGACCCCCGTGACCTTCACCCATATTTTGAACCTCCATTGAGTATTGACTCATTTGGTGTTTGTGCCAGGTCTGTAGGTCATACCACGCCTGAGATATGGGCGTGACCCACTTTCAAAAATTTTGGCCACGCCCACTTTTTTATGTAAAAAAGCATGTGTGTACGTCAGGAATAATTTAGGGGGTCAAAAAATGTGATTTCCAGCAATTCTGAAAAATGCACTCAATGACCCCTAGGTGACCTCTGTGACCTTCACCCATATTTTGAACCTCCATCAAGTGTCGACTCATTTGGTGTTGGTCCCAGGTCTATACATCATACCACGCCCGAGGTATGGGTGTGACCCAGTTTCAAAAATTTTGGCCACGCCCACTTTGTTTTTACGTCAAAATGCATGTGTGTACATCAGGTATACTTTAGGAGGTCAAAAAATGTGATTTCCAGCAATTCTGAAAAATGCACTCAATGACCCCTAGGTGACCTCTGTGACCATGACCCATATTTTGAATCTCCATCAAGTGTCGACTCATTTCGTGTTGGTCACAGGTCCATACGTCATACCATGCCTGAGATATGAGCATGACCTACTTTCTAAAATTTTGGCCACGCCCACTTTTTTATGGCAAAATACATGTGTGTATGTCAGGAATACGTTAGAGGGTCAAAAAATGTGATTTCCAGCAAGTCTGAAAAAATGATCTCAATGACCCCAGGTGACCTCTGTGACCTTGACCCATATTTTGAATCTCCATCAAGTGTCGACTCATTTGGTGTTGGTCCCAGGTCCATATGTCATTCCATGTCTGAGATATGGGCGTGACCCACTTTCAAAAATTTTGGCCACTCCCACATTTTTTTTACGTCAAAATGCATGTGTGTACGTCAGAAATAGTTTAGAGGATCAAAAAATGTGATTTCCAGCAATTCTGAAAAATGCACTCAATGACCCCTAGGTGACCTCTGTGACCCTGACCCATATTTTGAATCTCCATCAAGTGTCGACTCATTTGGTGTTGGTCCAAGGTCCATATGTCATTCCATGTCTGAGATATGGGCATGACCCACTTTCAAAAATTTTGGCCACTCCCACATTTTTTTACGTCAAAATGCATGTGTGTATGTCAGAAATAGTTTAGGGAGTCAAAAAATGTGATTTCCAGCAATTCTGAAAAATGCACTCAATGACCCCTAGTTGACCTCCGTGACCTTGACCCATATTTTGAACCTCCATCGGGTGTCCACTCATTTGGTGTTGGTGCCAGGTCTGTATGTCATACCACGCTTGAGATATGGGCATGACCCACTTTCAAAAAAATGTGGCCACGCTCACTTTTTTATGTCAAAATGCATGTATGTACGTCAGGAATACTTTAGAGGATCAAAAAATGTGATTTCCAGCAATTCTGAAAAATGCACTCAATGACCCCTAGGTGACCTCTGTGACCCTGACCCATATTTTGAATCTCCATCAAGTGTCGACTCATTTCGTGTTTAGTCCCAGGTCCATACATCATACCATGCCTGAGATATGGGCGTGACCCACTTTCAAAACTTTTGGCCACGCCCACTTTTTTACGTCAAAATGCATGTGTGTACATCAGGAATACTTTAGGGGTAAAAATATGTAATTTCCAGCAATTCTGAAAAATGCACTCAATGACCCCTAGATGACCTCAGTGACTTTGACCCATATTTTGAACCTCCATCGAGTATCGATTCATTTGGTGTTGGTCCCAGGTCTGTAGGACATACCATGCCTGAGATATGGGCGTGACCCACTTTCAAAAATTTTGGCCACGCCCACTTTTTATGTAAAAATGCATGTGGGTACGTCAGGAATACTTTAGGGGTCAAAAATTTGATTTTCAGCAATTCTCGAAAATGCACTCAATGACCCCTAGGTGACCTTTGTGACCTTGACCCATATTTTGAATCTCCATCAAGTGTCGACTCATTCGGTGTTGGTCCCAGGTCCATACGTCATACCATACCTGAGGTATGGAAGTGACCCACTTTCAAAAAATGTTTGGCCATGCCCACTTTTTTATGCCAAAATGCATGTGTGTATGTCAGGAATACTTTAGGGGGTCAAAAAATGTGATTTCCAGCAATTCTGAAAAAATGCACTCAATGACCCCTAGGTGATCTCTGTGACCTTGACCCATATTTTGAATCTCCATCAAGTGTCGGCTCATTTGGTGTTAGTCCCAGGTCCATTCATCATACCATGCTTGAGATATGAGCGTGACCCACTTTCAAAAATTTTGGCCACGGCCACTTTTTTTTACATCAATATGCATGTGTGTGCATCAGGAATACAATAGGGGATCAAAAAATGTGATTTCCAGCAATTCTGAAAAATACTGTCAATGACCCCTAGGTGACCTCTGTGACCTTGACCCATATTTTGAACCTCCATCAAGTGTCGACTCATTTGGTGTTGGTCCCAGGTCTATACGTCATACCACGCCTGAGATATGGGTGTGACCCAGTTTCAAAAATTTTGGCCACTCCCACTTTGTTTTACGTCAAAATGCATGTGCGTACATCAGGTATACTTTAGGAGGTAAAAAAATGTGATTTCCAGCAATTCTGAAAAATGCACTCAATGACCCCTAGGTGACCTCTGTGACCATGACCCATATTTCGAATCTCCATCAAGTGTCGACTCATTTCGTGTTGGTCCCAGGTCCATACGTCATACCACGCCTGAGATATGAGCATGACCTACTTTCTAAAATTTTGGCCGGGCCCACTTTTTTATGTCAAAATGCATGTGTGTATGTCAGGAATACGTTAGAGGGTCAAAAAAATGTGATTTCCAGCAATTCTGAAAAATGCACTCAATGACCCCTAGGTGACCTCTGTGACCCTGACCCATATTTTGAATCTCCATCAAGTGTCGACTCATTCGGTGTTGGTCCCAGGTCCATACGTCATACCATGCCTGAGGTATGGAAGTGACCCACTTTCAAAAAACGTTTGGCCATGCCCACTTTTTTATGCCAAAATGCATGTGTGTATGTCAGGAATACTTTAGGGGGTCAAAAAATGTGATTTCCAGCATTTCTGAAAAATGCACTCATTGACCCCTAGATGACCTCAGTGACCTTGACCCATCTTTTGAACCTCCATCGAGTGTCGACTCATTTGGTGTTGGTCCCAGGTCTGTAGGTCATACCACACCTGAGATATGGGCGTGACCCACTTTCAAAGATTTTGGCCACGCCCACTTTTTTATGTAAAAATGCATGTGGGTACATCAGGAATACTTTAGGGGGCCAAAGATGTGATTTCCAGCAATTCTGAAAAATGCACTCAATGACCCCTAGGTGACCTCTGTGACCTTGACCCATATTTTGAACCTCCATCAAGTGTCGACTCATTTGGTGTTGGTCCCAGGTCTATACATCATACTATGCCAGAGAAATGGGTGTGACCCAGTTTCTAAAATTTTGGTCACGCCCACCTTTTTTACGTCAAAATGCATGTGTGTACATCAGTTATACTTTAGGAGGTCAAAAAATGTGATTTCCAGCAATTCTGAAAAATGCACTCAATGACCCCTAGGTGACCTCCATGACCTTGACTCATGTTTTGAATCTCCATCAAGTGTCGACTCATTTGGTGTTGGTCCCAGGTCCATATGTCATACCATGCCTGAGGTATGGACGTGACCCACTTTCAAAAAATTTTTGGCCATGCCCACTTTTTTATGTCAAAATGCATGTGTGTATGTCAGGAATACTTTAGGGGATCAAAAAATGTGATTTCCAGCAATTCCGAAAAAATGCACTCAATGACCCCTAGGTGACCTCTGTGACCTTGACCCATATTTTGAATCTCCATCAAGTGTCGACTCATTTTATTGTTAGTCCCAGGTCCATTCATCGTACCATGCTTGAGATATGAGCATGACCCACTTTCAAAAATTTTGGCCACGGCCACTTTTTTACGTCAATATGCATGTGTGTGCGACAGGAATACAAAAGGGGATCAAAAATGTGATTTCCAGCAATTCTGAAAAATACTGTCAATGACCCCTAGTTGACCCCCGTGACCTTGACCCATATTTTGAACCTCCATCGAGTATTGACTCATTTGGTGTTTGTGCCAGGTCTGTAGGTCATACCACGCCTGAGATATGGGCGTGATCCACTTTCAAAAATTTTGGCCACGCCCACTTTTTTTATGTAAAAATGCATGTGTGTACGTCAGGAATACTTTAGGGGTGAAAAATGTGATTTCCAGCAATTCTGAAAAATGCACTCAATGACCCCTAGGTGACCTCTGTGACCTTGACCCATATTTTGAACCTCCATCAAGTGTCGACTCTTTTGGTGTTGGTCCCAGGTCTATACGTCATACCACGCCTGAGATATGGGTGTGACCCAGTTTCAAAAATTTTGGCCACGCCCACTTTTTTTTTACGTCAAAATGCATGTGTGTACATCAGGTATACTTTAGGAGGTCAAAAAATGTGATTTCCAGCAATTCTGAAAAATGCACTCAATGACCCCTAGGTGACCTCTGTGACCATGACCCATATTTTGAATCTCCATCAAGTGTCGACTCATTTTGTGTTGGTCCCAGGTCCATACGTCATACCATGCCTGAGATATGAGCATGACCTACTTTCTAAAAATTTTGGCCACGCCCACTTTTTTATGTCAAAATGCATGTGTGTATGTCAGGAATACGTTAGAGGGTCAAAAAATGTGATTTCCAGCAATTCTGAAAAATGCACTCAATGACCCCTAGTTGACCTCTGTGACCTTGACCCATATTTTGAACCTCCATCGGGTGTCGACTCATTTGGTGTTGGTCCCAGGTCCATAGGTCGTACCCCGCTTGAGATATGGGCATGACCCACTTTCAAAACAATGTGGCCACGCCCACTTTTTTACGTCAAAATACATGTATGTACGTCAGGAATACTTTAGAGGATCAAAAATGTGATTTCCAGCAATTCTGAAAAATGCACTCAATGACCCCTAGGTGACCTCTGTGACCCTGACCCATATTTTGAATCTCCATCAAGTGTCGACTCATTTCGTGTTGGTCCCAGGTCCATACGTCATACCACGCCTGAGATATGGGCGTAACCCACTTTCAAAAATTTTGGCCACCCCCACTTTTTTTCGTCAAAATGGATGTGTGTACGTCAGGAATACTTTAGGGGTAAAAAAATGTGATTTCCAGCAATTCTGAAAAATGCAATGACCCCTAGATGACCTCAGTGACCTTGACCCATATTTTGAACCTCCATCGAGTGTCGACTCATTTGGTATTGGTCCCAGGTCTGTAGGTCATACCACGCCTGAGATATGGGCGTGACCCACTTTCAAAACACCCCTACAGACACCCCTGGTACCCCAGGAATCTGAAAAACATAGGTGGCCGAGAACTTCTGGGTGTCTATCAGAATGTCAAAAATCAACGAGATAGGGCAATTCGTTTTCGAGTTATCTTGCAGACAAAAAAGTGATGAGAGAAGAAGAAGAAGAAGAAGAAGAAGAAGAAGAAGAAGAAGAAGAAGAAGCAGAAGAAGAAGAAGAAGATGAAGAAGAAGAAGAGGAAGAAGAAGAAGAAAAAGAAAAAGAATCCGTGCAAAAACAATAGTCTGTGTGTTTCACACAGACTAATTATGCGAAACATTACTTGGAGAAATACTTTACATTTCTCGGTGAAAGCATCAGTAGTTTATATAGCTCTTTCATGAGGTCTTGACATCTTAAAATCCCTGATGAGTTTTTTTGCACAGTTACCATGCTAGGAACGAGAACATGTGGTGATCACACAGATGTAAGTAGGGAGCGAGGTGGCCCAGTGGTTAGAGCATTGAATTTCAAACCGAAAGGTGCCTCGTTCGATGATGACCAGCGGTAACTGCGTTGTGTCCTTGTGCAAGGCACTTCATTCCGATTGCCCACATGGGCACGGTGGCGCTGTGTACTAAGGCGTACTGCATGTCGATGCTGCTCTTGCCTTTAATCAGTGCTAACCCTGCCTGAGCGGAGCTAGTAGGTTTAGAAGTCTGACAGTTATTTGTCGCTGGCCTATGGTTTTCTCCTGGTACACAGGCTCCATCCATCCGGAAAACTGCCCGGCACGAGGTGGCATGGCTGCCGAAAGTGTTGTTAAACCCCAATAAATGAACTGCCATTAGCATGAGATTAAGAAACTTCCTTTTTTAAAAGGAAGTTTCTTAATCTCATGCTAATAGCAGTTGATTTATTGGGGTTTAACGACAGTTACTTGTCGGTGGTCGGTAGTTCTTTCTGGGTGCTCAGGCTTCCTCCACCTGGAAATTGCCCGACGCGAGTTAACATGGCTGTCGAAAGTGTCGTTAAACCCCAATAAATAAAGTGTCATTAGCATGAGATTAAGAAACCTCTTTTTTTAAAAAAATGTGTTTCGCATTTCGTGTTTCAGATTTACAGAGTGTCTGTGGGGTATTTATGCCAGTAGTGACTATGTCGTGATAGAAATAAGGATGCTGGACATGGAGGTAGATTACTCATCATGTAGGTATGATTCTCTGAAAATATACGATGGTAAGTATTTAAGTACTTTTTAACGACGTGCACAACTTTTTTCGTCCTTCAACTCGAATTTCCGTAGACTTATCTCCCGTAATCAGCAAAAGTTGTCAGTAAATTAAACAGTTGGGGTATGAGAACCTCGTACGAAAATTGAATTTTTGAAATGTAAATGAATTTTTATCGTCGCCGTGCGCATTGTTTCACAGGCTCATTATCGTGTAGAGTGATATGAAAGTATACAAGCTGGGTTTTTCTTTCATTCTTTTTTCTTTTTTACCCTATCGGTGAGTACGTTAGCTGATTTAGGACATTAAAAAAAAGTATCTCCAGATCTCCCTTTTCCCAGCTTTGAATTCTGTTAAACCTATTTTCCGGTCAAAATATGACAACTGTGCGCATGATTACATAAAATATAGACATTATTCTTTCGATTATCACGCAATTTTATGGGGTGAGATTTGTCTTTTTTTTTTCCTGTGCAGAATAGAAACTTTCGAATTACTGTTAAAAACACTTTCACCCAGCAAAGCGGGAACGTAGATATTCTGCCTTCGCAAAATGTTTGTAGATGTCATAGATAACCTTAATTATTTCCAAATGCAACAAAATACTGCATTTTGATTGGCTGATAGGTACGGTGTAACTTGCAATCCACAGTAGCTTTTTTTACACCGTGGTTAACCACGGTGTAAAAACAAGAATACACAATAGCAGGGTATATGGCTTAAAAAGTACCCATTTTTAATTATTAATTCATACCTTCTGCTCGGTTATGTTAGAACAAAAATAAAAATCCAGGAAGTTTAATATTTATGTGTAATAAAATATTACAGATATGGATGTCATTGCAATTGGGTCATTGAGCCAGGTCCAATGACATCCATATTTTCTGGTTTTATTAAGAAACTTACAAAGTACAAATTTTCTGTCCGTTTTTCCCACAATTTAGGTTAAAGTATTAAGTACACCAAAACTCTTGGAAATAAATCCGTTATCCTTGTGTTTTCCAGGGTGTATGGGAATTTACACCGGTCTGGGAACTCATACACCCTTCGGCTTTGCCTCGGGGTGTATGAGTTCCCATACCGGTGTAAATTCCCATACACCCTGGAAAACACAAGGATAACTTATTTTACTGATTATCTGGGAAACTATATCATCCAACTAGTTTTCCATACAAATCGGAGTGTTCTGTTATTATCGTGTATTGGAATAAAATACAAGGCGGCTTGACTTCGTATGCAGTTAAAAGATTATCTTTTTATCTCACACGGATAGACCTCGACTCTTGTCCCGAAAACTTTTCATCTTTTGCTTAAAATTTTGCTCACGATCCCTAATTAGAACGAGCTCACTCCCACGAGGGATCAGAAGCAATGTTTTAAAGCACAAATGGAAGAAGAAATTGAATGACCATTTTGTGAACATGTGACTATTTTAGGGACTGTAATTTGAAGAGAGAGAGAGGGTGGGGGGAGGGGGGGTGGGGGTGGGGGGGAATATAGCCGGTGAAATGAAGTAGATGTTGGGTTCATAAACTTACAGTCGTTCTCAGAATGAACTTTTAAACACAAACGTGAAAAATATTAATTGCTATTTTTTAGTCGTGGGCTCCAGTATACCCTATTGCGGAGAAAGCTATGACGGATACATATTTATTTCGATGGATAAAAAATGATCAGATTATGTAATATGAACTTTTACAAAATAGCAGTAAGTGTAGATAAAGTACGTGAAAACTGAATATCCCTGAAATAGTCCAAGCGTGCACTTTTCGGAGAATTTGCTTGCTGGGGGAATGTGGGGGAGCATTTTTTCCAGTCGGGACATTTTCAACTGGATTGGAGTCTTGGAGAGCGCTTTATTCTTGCTTGTTACTATGCACAGTTTCTGATGAGACATGATTTGATACGTGTACTTGTGTCCCAAACACAGTCGTCCCCACAAACGGAAGTCTGTAGTATCCGATTCCTGCTATTGGGGGCATCAGCACAACCAATTTACAATTTACTGTACCGTACAGGACGTGTTGTCAGTCTTTTCTGGATTATCTGAATATTGTCCGATTGAGAAATTGTATAGTAATTTGTTTAGTTGATCTTAAAAAAATCTTAGCTTGTTGGTTCACAGCCTACCTGAAATTTCGTTCACACCTGATCACATTTGCTTGTTAATATTGATTCTGTTTCACGGGTCTGATAAAAACAAGGGAGTTAACTTTTCGAAAGTCCTTTTCCAGGAAGATAATAAACAAGGATGTCTGCACACGCGTCACTTCGCCAAAGTTTTTATCATTGATTCGTTTTGTTTTGTTTTTTTTTTGTTTTTTGGGTTTTTTTTGGATGGGGGTGGGGGTGGAGGGCTTAACCCTTTACCTAGTATAGAGGCCAAAAACGGCCAGAAAAATTAACCAGAATAAGCCTACCACAACCTAAAATATCTCGGAAGTTTCTCATTAAAACCATACAAACGTGGATATCATTAGAACAAACCATCTCGACGTACTTTAATGAAAAATTGTGAAATTGTTTTCAAAAAATTGTCAAATTTAATTTACTTTTTAAAAATCCTGTGTTAGGTAAAGGGTTAAACATTGGACTATGATTAAAAACAGTAAATGTTTTTCAGCAGCACTAAGTTGTATATCACACGGTGTGCTATTTCCAAACTGAAGTGAGAAATGTAAGGTTATCATTCTACCCGATACAACTTGCAAACAGCACTTGCGAAAATTGTTCCTGAAAAACTGAAAATTTTCAGTTTTCGTCTAAAGACATGGCTAATGTGCCACATAAGCGGGAGATAAAAATTAGAAAATGCTAAAAATTTTATGGCGATTTTTGTGAATAGTGCTGTGTGGATATGGTAGTTACGTTAGGGAATGAGTTATGACTTGATTGAATTATTCGGATCAATCACATTGTAAACAGTGTGTAATGGCGTCTATCAGTTTATGAAAAAAACCGTCCCAAACAGGTTAATAGATTGAGGGCTTCTGATAACCATTCATGAGCGACAAACGAATATTTATCACAGGCACAATACGAACAAAACATACCCACAGATAGTGGACGTGTTCGCACCGCCATGCTCTAAATTTAGTAAATCAACTAACACTATTTCAAGAATACCGGAAAAAGTTATGTAAAATTAAACGAAATTTACACATTTTCCCCCATTTTTCATTGACACCAATGATTCCTATATAACAGATTGCTGGAACGTCAGCGAAAAACTGCCCTCTCCCTAGATGGCGTCAAGTCAATCAGCATAATAACTCACCGCAAGCCATGACGTTTGATGAGGTGAAAGCTGTTTACGCGGTAGCGAAACAGCTTTTACTTCATCAAAGGGCATGGCGTTTTCATAAAATGAAAACTAATAACAATAAAATAATAAGTTTCCAGTCTCGGCATATGTTTGCTGTAAATATGTCAGTTTGCATTGCTACGAAAAATGTGCACACCATCAACATATTCATTTTCAGCATGCAGAAAGGTATTTTTTTTAACCCTTTACCCAACGCAGACGATATCAAAATTTATTATTTTAAATATCATTTTTAAAAGATATTCAAAAAATTCCAACAAAACCATATCATGTGACCCCTCATTAGAACGAGCTCGACGAGCTCGTTCTAAAGAGGGGTCACATAATATGGTTTTGTTGAAATGTTTTGAAAAATAATATTTTTTCAGCTGCTGAATTTGCATACTACGCGGGCGGATGTGGCCTATTCGTTGGGTAAAGGGTTAAAAAGTGATCGGCGATTGCGAGGTGTCGGTATATTGAAAACCTTCGCGATTTTTTGTTGTTGTTGTTGTTGGTCATTATTTATGGAGACACTTTTCAGTATTTTATCAATGAACTTTCCAGCATGCTAGTTGTAAAGAGATCAGTGACTGACGTACACACCTCGATTCCTCAGCATACTTGGAATTTGAACTCAAAATTGGAATGACTTATATAGATCCTCAACCTTTTTTTTTCGCCAGACCAAAATTTCGGTTACTTATCCTTAACCCACAGTCACGACACGTGGTACACTAATCAGAAGTATAAACACCTCGCCCGGACAACCATTTGTTCCCGATATTCTAACTGGGATGAGAGCAATAAGGATTAGTACTGAAATGGTTAACCAGGTAACCGGTTTGAAACCGGTTACCTACATAACCGATTAAAAAGAACGTCAACCGGTTATCCGAAATATCGATAGTGATCGTCATTCCATGGTTATAACGTAGTAAATCTGCCGCTTCTCCTTTGGGATAGATTACACCTCGAAGCAGCGCTGAATATACTGAGAAATAATCGACTTTGACGTTCAAGACTTTGTTAATGATCGGCAATTTCCGTGAGTACTGAGTAACCGCAGAAACTATTCCGTAGTATGTATACAAACGAACGTTGTCGAGTACTCGACAACGTTCGTTTGTATACACACTGCGGAATAGTTTCTGAGAATACTGCTTTCCAATTCCTATAGTTTTTATCCCAGATTCGGTGAAATAATGGCTACGGTTAACCGGATATTATCCGGTTGTATCTCTCGATTAGTCGGTTGTGAAAATGAGCCAACAGTTTGAGTCCTAATAAGGATTTTAAATATTTTGATATTTTTAAATATTTTTTAATATAATTAGAGGATATGGTATGGGGGTTTTAGTCATTGGATATTTGGATATTTATGAAACGAATCTAAGAATTTTCCGTTTTGCCGAGCCTCTCTGGCTCGGCAAAACGGAAAATTCTTAGACTCGTTTCATAAATGTCCAGTGACCAAATCACGAATTTCATATTCTGTTTATCACAGTTCAATAGTTTAATGCATTACACCATAATGTCAATACACCATAATGGCAATTGCACAATACAAACATAACAAATAAGAAGGCCTAATAGACATGATGTATAATATAAAGTACTAATGACTCTTTTCTTTGACAAGTTGATCTCGCTCACAGGAGAATGACCAGAATGTGATTAATTATATGGACTGGAGCCCGATGGACTGTATCACAAAAGACAGAGCACATCGCACACTTTCAGACACGATACAGTCGATCGAATTCCTAACTAAAATGAAAAATATTGATTGATTACAAATACCATGGCGGATAGGAAAGAATATTTAAAAATCAGAATCTCTCCACCCCCCACCCCCACCCCCCCCCCCCCCCCCACCCCTCCTCGACAGAATGCTTATTGAAAAGCCCGAAAGCCAAAACATCTGTTCCCCATACATGTATCTTATATTTTGTTATTTCATGTAATAACCACCACGGACCTGCACGATCTTATTTTGTATTTTATTGTAAAATGTATTACACTACGTTTACACTTTACGCCATAGGAATAGTTAAAAATGGAGAAATAAATTGAAATTGAAACCAGATCATGTTAGACATAATATTAATCGATTTACTATCACAGTTTTTTTTCAATATATAATAGTATTTCTCCGAATCATTCAATTGTTTAAATTCTTTGTATTTTTTTCTTTGAACCCCGTTTCCCTAATTTCGACATATGCTACACAATCCACAACAAAATGTTTTTCGCTCTCTATTTCACCGGTATCGCATACCTGGCATCTTCTATCATTTAGGGGCGTTGGAGATTGTTTAAGTTTACCCTTTTCTATTTCTAAATTATGATTACTAATCCTGAGTTTAGTAAACAGCTCACGGGCCTGTCGAGATCTGGTGAATTTCAGATAAGGTCCAAGCTTGTATTCATTTTTCGCTTGTCGATTCGTTCGTAACTTATTACTGCATCACTAGTCTGTGTGAAACACACAGACTATTGTTTTTGCACGGTTTCTTTTTCTTTCTTTCTTTTTTTTCTTCTTTTTTTTCTTTTTTTTTTCTTCTTCTTCTTCGTCTTCTTCTTCTTCTTCTTCTTCTTCTTCTTCTTCTTCTTCTTCTTCTTCTTCTTCTCCTGTCTTCTGCCTTCTCATCACTTGTTGTCCGCAAGATAACTCGAAAACGAATTGCCCTATCTCGTTGATTTTTGGCATGCTGATAGACAGCCACAAGTTCTCGGCCACCTATGTTTTTCAGATTCCTGGGGTATCAGAGGTGCCTGTAGGGGTGTTTTGAAAGTGGGTCATGCCCATATCTCAGGTGTGGTGTGACCTACAGACCTGGGACCAACACCAAATGAGTCGACACTCGATGGAGGTTCAAAATATGGGTCAAGGTCACGGAGGTCATCTAGGGGTCATTGAGTGCATTTTTCAGAATTGCTGGAAATCACATTTTTGACCCCTAAAGTATTTCTGACGTACACACATGCATTTGGATGTAAAAAGTGGGCGTGGCCAAAATTTTTGAAAATGGGTCACGCCCATATCTCAGGCATGGCATGACGTATGGACCTGGGACCAACATGAAATGAGTCGACACTTGATGGAGATTCAAAATATGGATCAAGGTCACAGAGGTCACCTAGGGGTCATTGAGTGCATTTTTAAGAATTGCTGGAAATCACATTTTTTGACCCTTTAAAGTATTCCTGGCATACACACATGCAATTTGATGTAAAAAATTGGGCGTGGCCAAATTTTCTGAAAGTGGGTCACGCCCATATCTCAAGCGTGGTATGACCTACGGACCTGGGACCAACACCACATGAGTCGACACTCGATGGAGGTTCAAAATATGGGTCAAGGTCACGGAGGTCACCTAGAGGTCATTGGGTGCATTTTTCATAATTGCTGGAAATCCCTTTTTTGCCCCCAAAGCATTCCTGAGATTCATACATGCATTTTTACGTTAAAAAAGTGGGCGTGGCCAAAAAATCTGAAAGTGGGTCACGCTCATATCTCAAGCATGGTATGATGAATGAACCTGGGACTAACACAAAATGAGTCGACACTTGATGGAGATTCAAAATATGGGTCAGGGTCAAGGAGGTCACCTAGGGGTCATTAAGTGCATTTTTCATAATTGCTGGAAATCACATTTTTTGACCCCCCCCCCTCCCCCCAAAAAAGCATTCCTGAGGTCCATACATGCATTTCTATGTTAGAAAAGTGGGCGTAGCCAACATTTTTGAAATCTCATTTTTTGACCCCCTAAAGCATTCCTGATGTACAAACATGCATTTTTAACATTAAAAGGAGGTCACAAAAGTCATCAAGTGCGTATTATTCAGAAATACTGGGAAATGAATTTTATTACACCTTAATGCATTTCTAAAGTTTATGAACGTATTTCATCACTCAAATTAGTGGGCAGAGCAAAAAATGTCCATTTCTGATTCGAGTATCGAACCCTTTGAATGCTGGTAGCATATATGCCTTTTCTGGTTTCTTATAAATAATTGTTCTGATTCCATTATGAATATCTGTAAATACTATTAACGAAAACCCATTTCTGATTTGTTTAAACATAGTTTACTCCTGAAAATAAGCCTCCATAAATTTTCTTTCTGTATAGTTTATTCCTGATACTTTAACCCTTTCACACAGACTTGAGTTTACTGGGTGCAGTAAATTCTGTTTCTCTAGGGAAACATATCTTTAGCTCTTTCTCTATGCTGAGATTCTTGTACATCTTTCATGCAATTTCCATTACTATTAGTTAACGTATTAATATCGGACACTCTAATATTAAAACGAGATAACTGCGGTATCCATGTTTTTCGGCAGTTTACATTTGAGCGACTCCTTGAGATGCAAGATGACATCGTTCACAATAGGATATCTACCCAACTCGCCCCCGTGCTGCGTGATTAGATGCTTTTCTATTTAACATTAATATTTGTTTCCAAAATTTCAAGTGGACTTGTTCACAGGCTCTGGTATCCGCAAAAGGAGTATCAAGGTCTGGGGACCATATCTCGCAACCATATAATAAAACAGGTTTAAAAAAATCATCAAAAAGTTCACATTTCACATCAAGAGTTAAGTAAAGTGACTTTTTGAGAGAATTTGTCAGGAAAAACATTGCTTTCGATCCTTTTGTACTTAACTTCTCCTAAACTTGTTTTGTGTTTCCATTGTATGTGTATTCAAGACCTAAGTATTTATATTGATCTACGATATCTAATTTCGCTGTTCCAATACAAAACCTCGGATGTTTTTTATCTTTTCTATTTTTGAAAATCATGCATTTTGTTTTATTAATATTGATTCTAAGTTTGGTTTGATCCGCATAGTGTTCTAACTTCTGAACACATTTATTCAATCCCGATGGAGACTCTGATGACATTACTAGGTCAACGGCAAAAAGTAGGTGACTGAGTCATTGTTCATTCACATTAACTGGTGAACAGGATTCATCAAATATCCTGCAAATATCATCAATAAAAATTTTGAAAAAGTGTGAGATGAAGAACATCCATGTCTAACTCCCACTGTTGAGAGTAAAGGTGGGCTCAATCCTGCAGAAGTATTTATAGAATAGTAACTCGACTCCAAGAGAGCTAAGAATTTTGAGGTTTTTCCCACCGATACGCAACAACTTCATTTTCTCAAAAAGTATCATATGATAAATGCTTGTATCAAACCCCTCTCTTTCAAACATTGCATATCCCATTTCCAATAAAAAAACATATCTAAAAATGCGTTTACTCATGGAAAATTCTTAATTTATCTGTTGACGTTATATGGGTCATAAGTCGCAAAATTTCATTTCAACTTTGTCCAATTTTCATGAAATTTTGATGTGTTGTGGAACTCGAAGAATTAAGAGAGAGCTGCGGGTTTTTTTTTTTTTGTTTTTGTTTTTTGAGATTTCGCCAGATTTGACGTTTTTACGTCACTTCAAATTTTAGCTTTTTCTTATTCAAAACGATGAGTTTGTGACACACAGAGCTCTATTCGGCTGAAAGATACAGCATTCAGACTCCGCACATCTATTTCCGCGAATCTGGAGTTGATCCGTCCGTCTTTACTGTTCGGAATTTCAACACCTCGTTGGAAGGGGCCGGATTTTAAGACTTTTTAAGGATTTTAAATTCCAGCTCATTTTTAACTCTATCTGGAATTTTGGAAATATATGATTTCCGCAAAAAACAATATTTAAACTAGACTTTATGATTCTGGAGAATCATGGCTTTTCCCGATGAGATTCCATGATTTTTCATGACCCCATAGTGTCTGATGAATTGTTTTTAACTGTCTCACTGAAGTTCCTTTATTGATGTTATGAGAAAGGTGCGTATTGTTGTCTCAAATGACTCAGTTTGAAAAAAAAATGTTTAGGTAAAAACCATCATTAATGGTGGAGAGGGTTAATATCAATATCATCGTCCGACAAGTTAACGACAGACAAAATGAGTTATGTTTGTTTGACACATACCCACTAAGTGCTGTGTCTATTTGAAAATGGACCATTTTATCTCAAATGTATCCAAAATATTGATGCCAGGCATCTTGTAGAGGGTTGACAAGAGCTAACAGGAATATTTTTCCATGCACCTTGTAATGTCACACCAAGAACTGCGAATGTCCATTTTTTTCTTTAAAATCTACAAGATATTTTCAGAAAAATTCAGGAAGAACATGAATTTGAAGCTTTTGATGGGTATCATTGTTTATCCAGCCCAAAATGGGTTAAGTGTTGTTTTTTGAATACCCTTATTACTTCCAAAAATAATTCTCAGTGAATTCTACTTCCGCTTATGTTGATCTCTCCTCTTAACTTTGGATGCTGTGGGTATGCAAACATGGCCCATTTTATCAAAATTTTGATGTTTGAGAACCTGTAGAGGGTTAACGAATGCTTGCTGGAATATTTTGTACATGCAACTTGTAATATCATATTATGATCTGAGAATGTCCATTTTTCTGCAAAATCTAAGAGGTGTTTTTAGAGAAATCCTTGGATAACATGAATTTTAAGCCTTTTGAAGGGTATCGCTCTGTAACCAGCCCTAAACGGGTTAATGCTTGGTTTTGTGAATATCTTCATTACTTACAAAAATTATCCTCGTTGAATTCCACTTCCAATGAGGGAGGTTATGTTTATCTCGCAGGCACACATTGGGTGTTATGGGTGCCCAAGAACAACCCATTTTCTCAAAATTTCTATGCTTGGCAGTCTCTGGAGGGTTAATAAATTCTTACCGGAATATTTTGTCTATGCAACTTGTAAGGTCACTCCAAGACTGCGAATGGTCAATTGTTCTTGAAAAGTCTTCGGTATAAATCCACAGAAACTGGAATTTTAAGCTTTAAAGGGGTATATCTCCTCTTCTAGTCAAAAATGGGTTAAGACCTCGATTTTAGAATACCCTTACTACTTACAAAAATGTTTCCCTATCAGTTTTGCGTCCGGTAAAACAAGTTATGTTTCTCTGCGGCATTCCCATTTGATGCTCTTGGTGTCCAAACACAGACTATTTGTTTCGAAATTTTGACATTTAGCAGCCCATGGAGGGTTAACAAATGCTTACCTGAATATTTTATCCACGGAACTGGTAATGTGACTCCAAGACCTATCAATGGCCATTTTCTCCTGAAAACCTACGAGATGTTTGTAAAGAAATTGAGGGAAAACATGATTTTTTAAAGCTTTTGAAGGGTATTGCTATTAACCATCCCAAAAGGGGTTAATGCATGGTTTTTTGAATACCCTTATTACTAACAAATTTGGTCCTTGGTGAATTCCACTTCCAACAAAGTAGATTATGTTTATCTCTAGGGTATGCATTGGGTGCTGTGCGTGTCCGAAAACAGCCTTTTTCAACAAAATTACGATGCTTAGCAGCCTGTAGAGGGTTAATAAATGCTCACCGGAATGTTTTGTCCATTCAACTTGTAATGTCACACGAAGACCTGGGAATAGCCATTTTTTCTTGAAAACCTACAAGTTGCTTTTAGAGACATCCACAGAAAATGGAAATTTTAAGCTTTTAAGGGGTATATCTTTTTAACCAGCCCAAAATTGGTTAAGACTTCGACTTTTGAATACCTTTACCACTTACAAAAATGTTCCCCCATCAATTTTGCGTCCGATAAAAGAATGTACCTTTCTCAGTGGTACACCCAGTGGGTGTTGTTGGTGTCCAAAAACAGCCCATTTTATCACAATTTTTGACATTTATCAGCCCCTGGAGGGTTAACAAATGCTCACCGCAGTATTTTGTCCATGCAGCTTCTATTGTCACACCAAGGCCTGGGAGTGACAAATTTTTCTTGAAAGTCTACAAGACTTGTTTAGAGAAATCCATGGAAAACATGAATTTTTGAGTTTTATGGGGATATTGCTGTTCAACCAGCCCAAAACGGGTTAACGCTTGGTGTTTTGAACACCCTTATTTCTGAAAAAATAATCCTCGCTGAATTCCACTTCCAATAGAGGAAGTTATGTTTATCTCCATGTATCTTTTGTGTGCTGTGGTGGCCCCAAAACAGCCCATTTCGTCAATATTTCGATGTTTGGCAGCCTGTGGAGGGTTACCATATGCATCGCCTAATATTTCTTGTGAACCAATGATCGTGTCACAGGCAGGGCTAGCAATGATGAATGTTTAAAAAAAATCTACAAGACGTGTTTAGAGAAAGTGCCGATAAACCCCAATTTTGGCAGTTTTTTGTCATTTCTGACGAATTAAGGGTTAAATCGAAAATTCCGCTTCGGTACATTTTTAGATTGTGTGCCCATCTATGCGCGTGCAAAATTGTGTGAAAATCGGTTCGAAAATGGCTTCTGAATCGTTCGGACAAAATGTGTGGACAAAAAAAAAAAAAAAAAAAAAAAGAATAATAATCCGTAGAAAAACAATATTCTTTTCCACAGGGAAAACCCTAACAAGACTCGTTTAGACAAAGCCACGGCAAACATGAATTTTTTAGCTTTTTGGGGGTATTGCTGTTTAACCAGCCCAAAACGGGTTAACGCTTGGCTTTTTGGACACCCTTATTACTGACAAAAATGATCCTCGGTGAATTCGACTTCCAACAAAGGCAGTTATGTTTATCTCTGATGTACTGTTTGGGTGCAGTGGGGGCCTCAAACCGGCTTATTTCATCAAAATTTCGATGTTTGGCAGCCTGTGGAGGGTTACCATATGCATCGCCTGACATGTTGTGTGTATCAAAGGTCGTGTCACGGGCAGGTCTAGCAATGACGAATGTTTAAAAAAAATCTACAAGACGCGTTTCGAGAAAGTGCCGATAAACCCCAATTTTGGCAGTTTTTTGCCAATTCTGACGAAATAAGGGTTAAATCGAAAATTCCGCTTCGGCACGTTTTTAGATTTTGTGACCGTCTATGAGGGTGCAAAATGTCGTGAAAATCGGTTCGAAAATGGCTTCTGAATTCTACGGACAAAATGTGTGGGGAAAAAAAAATAATAATAATCCGTAGAAAAACAATAGTCTTTTCCAGAGGGAAAAGCCTAAAAAATAATAATCCGTAGAAAAACAATAGTCTATTCCAGAGGGAAAAGCCTAATAATCCGTAGAAAAACTAGACTTTATGATTCTGGAGAATCATGGCTTTTCCCGATGAGATTCCATGATTTTTCATGACCCCACAGTGTCTGATGAATTGTTTTTAACTGTCTCACTGAAGTTCCTTCATTGATGTTATGAGAAAGGTGAGTGTAGTAGTCTCAAATGACTCACTTTGATAAAAAAAAATGTTTAGGTAAAAACCATCATTAACGGTGGAGTGGGTTAATGTCAATATCGTCGTCCAACAAGTTAATGACCGACAAAAGGAGTTTTGTTTGTTTGACACATACCAACGGAGTGCTGTGGCTATTTGCAAATGGTCCATTTCATCTCAAATGTATCCAAAATATTGATGTCTGGCAGTTTGTAGAGGGTTAATAAGTGCTAACAGGGATATTTATTCATGCAACTTGTAATATCACACCAAGAACTGCGAATGTCCATTTTTTCTTTAAAATCAACAAGATGTTTTCAGAGAAATCCAGGGAGTACATGAATTTTACGCTTTTGATGGGTATGATTGATTATCCAGCCCAAAACGAGTTAAGTGTTGATTTTTGAATTCTCTTATTACTTCCAAAAATAATTCTCATTGAATTCTCTTTCCACTTATTTTGATCTCTCCTCTCAACTTCGGGTGCTGTGGGCACGCAAACACAGCCCATTTTATCAACATTTTGATGTTTGAGAACCTGCATAGGGTTAACAAATGCTTCCAGGAATATTTTGTACATGCAGTTTGTAATGTCACACTAAGATCTGTGAATGATCATTTTTTCTTGAAAATCTACGAGATGTTTTTATAGAAATCCTCGGATAACACGAATTTTTAACTTTTTGAGGGGTATCATTCTGTAACCAGCCCTAAACGGGTTAATACTTGGCTTTGTGAATACCTTCATTACATACAAAAATGATCGTCGGCGAATTCCACTTCCAGTGATGGAGGTTATGTTTATCTCGCAGGTAGACATTTGGTGTTATGGTTGCCTAAGAACAGCCCATTTTCACCAAATGTCTATGCTTGGCAGTCTCTGAAGGGTTAACAAATGCTTACCGAAATATTTTGTCCATGCAACTTGAACTGTCACCCCAAGACCTGCGAATGGTCAATTGCGCTTGAAATTTTTTTTTGAGAAATCCACAAAAAAACTGGAATTTTAAGCTTTTAAGGGGTATATCTCCTTAACTAGTCACAAATGGGTTAAGACCTCGATTTTTAAATACACTTACTACTTACAAAAATGTTTCCCTGTCAGTTTTACGTCCGGGAAAAGAAGTTATGCTTCTCTGTTGCATTCCCATTTGATATTGTTGGTGTCCACAAACAGACTATTTTTTTTCAAAATTTTGACATTTGGCAGCCCATGCAGGGTTAACAAATGCTTACCGGAATAATTTATCCAATCAACTGGTAATATGACACCAAGACCTATCAGTGGCTTTTTTCTCTTGAAAACGCTACCAGATGTTTGTAAAGAAATCCTGGGAAAACATAAATTTTTAAGCTTTTGATGGGTATCACTATTGACAGCCACAAAAGGGGTTAACGCTTGGTTTTTTTAATACCCTTATTACTTACAAAAATGGTCCTCTGTGAATTCTACTACCAACAAAGAAGATTATGTTTATTTCTCAGGTACACATTGGTTGCTGTGCACGTCCGAAAACAGCCCATTTCAACAAAATTACGATGCTTGGCAGTCTCTAGAGGGTTAATAAACGCTCACCAGAATATTTTGCCCATGCAACTTGTAATGTCACACAAAGACCTGCGAGTAGTCAATTTTTCTTGAAAACCTACAGGATGTTTTTAGAGAAATCCACAGAAAATGGGAATTTTAAGATTTTAAGGAGTGTCTCTCTTTAGCCTGCCCAAAATAGGTTAAGACTTCGACTTTTGAATACCCTTACTACTTACAAAAATGTTTCCGTATAGATTGTGCGCTCGATAATAGAAGGCACTTTTCTTTGTGGTGTACCCATTGGGTCCTGTTGGCGTCCAAAAACAGCCCATTTTATCACAATTTTGACATTTAACAGGCCGTGGAGGGTTAACAAATGCTCGCCGTACTATTTTGTCCATGCAACTTCTATTGGCACACCAAGTCCTGGGAGTGACAAAGTTTTCTTGAAAATCTACAACACTCGTTTAGAGAAATCCACCGAAAACATGATTTTTTTAGCTTTTTGGGGGCTTACCTGTTTAACCAGCCCAAAACGTGTTAACGCTTGGTTTTTTGAACACCCTTATTACTTACAAAAATGATCCTCGGTGAATTACACTTCCAATAAAGGAAGTTATGTTTATCTCTCGTGTATCGTTTGGTTGCTGTGGGTGCCTGAAACTGGCCTATTTCATCAAAATTTCGATGTTTGGCAGCCTGTGGAGGGTTACCATATGCATCGCCTGATATGTCGTGTATCAAAGGTCGTGTCACAGACAGGTCTAATAATGATGAATGTTTAAAAAAATCTACAAGACGTGTTTCGAGAAAGTACCTATAAACCCCAATTTTGGCAGTTTTTTGTCAATTCTGACGAAATAAGGGTTAAATCGAAAATTCCGCTTCGGTACATTTTTAGATTTTGTGCTCCTCTATGAGTGTGCAAAATCTTGTGAAAATCGGTCCGAAAATGGTTTCTGACTCGTACGGACAAAATGTGTGGAAAAAAAAAATACCCCCCCCCCCCCCCCCCAAAAAAAAAAAAAAAATAATAATAATAATCCGTAGAAAAACAATAGTCTTTTCCAGAGGGAAAAGCCTAAAAATAATAATCCGTAGAAAAACAATAGTCTTTTCCAGAGGGAAAAGCCTAAATATGTTGCCGCCCTAGGAAATTCCAACCGCTATACCGTCATAGGTGACCATATGGTCAAAAATTAAAATGCGTCGGATTTTTCTGTAATTTTAGTATGTTGCAGAGCTAAAGAAATTGGGAGATGGCTCGGGTTGTTTTTCTTCTTTTTTTGTTTTTTGTTTGTTCTTTGATTTGGCGTCATTTTGATACATCAAAGGTTTGCCTATTTTTGACATGTTTCCATTAAAAACGCTGTATTCTGATTCACGTAACCCCACATTTATAAAACCTACGGCTGCCAAACTTCATACACTGTTTTCTATTTATTTTGTTTAAACAGTATTTATTTCAAATATCTGTATGGTACAAAATTCAACAAATTAAACATTGTGGATTCAACAGTAAGCCGAAGTTCACTTTGCTTAATTTGTTAAATGTCTACTTATTTGAAATTGCTGGTGGTTATTTTTTTGTTTTAAATTTACGCACCCGATGACAGCGATGCCAATTTTACAGTTTTTTTCAATATTTCTTTTATTTTCACCCTATTTTCAGACGTACCCTTTCGAAATTTTAAGAGTGCAGTCTTCGCAAAAACCATATCAAAAAATGTATTGCCGTCAAGGAAATTCTCAGCCGTTATACTCGAACGCTGAGGTGACCTCATTTGGGTCAAATGATCAAAAATTAGAATACGTCGGATTTTTCTGAAATTTTAGTATGTTTTAGAGCTAAAAAAATTAAAAGAGATAGCTCGGTTTTTTGTTCATTTGTTTTTTTGGGTTTTTTTGTTGTTGTTGTTGTTGTTGTTGTTGTTGTTGTGGTTTTTCTTGGGGGGTTGGGGGTTGGGGGTTGGGGGGGGTTGGGGGGGGGTGGTTGTTTGTTTGTTTTGGTACCTTTTGGCGTTTTTACGACAACTCAACGTTATCCTATATTTGCCATTTTTCATTCAAAACGACCTGCAATGTTTACTTCATTCGACGGCTTAGCACGTGTAAGAGCGACTGACATCCTCCCCTCATTGGCTCTGCTTTCTTGGACTACTTCTGGAAATTCGCTTTTTGATTTCAAATCCATATAGTTATCAGATGGGCTCGTACTTTTCACACATGATAGGGGAGATAACGTTCTCTTCATAAATTCTAAAGAGGTCAAATTATAAGGATGATTTTAAAAAAGAATTATGCTTTCTTTTAACCCTTTACCCAACGATTCGGCCGCATCCACCCGCATCATATGCAAATTAAGTGGTTGAAAAAATATTATTTTTTCAAAAAATTTCAACAAATCCATATCATGTGACCCCTCGTTGGAACGATCTCGTCGAGCTCGTTCCAATGAGGGGTCACATGATATGGTTTTGTTGAAATTTTTTGAAAAATGTGAAAAAATGATATTTAAAATAATAAATTTTGATATCGTCTGCGTTGGGTAAAGAGTTAAAAAATATAAATATTGACTGACTCCCTCCACCCCAATCCTCAGCTGTACGTAATGTAACCATATGTTAGGTTCGCTGCTTTTAATTTTGACAGGGTAGATAACTTTGCCTTCATACATTCTCCAATGGGCAAATAATGGGGATGATTTTAAAAGAATTATACTTCTTTTTAAGAAATAAAAATATAGCCTCAGTTACCTGTTTTATTTTTTAAAAAATTGAAGAAAATTACTCTGGCTCCTAAATTGCCCAATGAGAGCCATCGAACAAACACTTTACACTTGGCTTACTTAGTTACGTGTCAGCGGAAAGAAGGTAGCTAAATGTGTGCAATTTGCCGCTAGAAATTATCCTGTTGATGGCAACAAACAAGTATATTTGCAGTTCAGATGAAGAGTTTGTTTGAAATAAGTACACTGTAGAATTAAATTGATTTATCTTTGAAGGTGATTCATGAATGTTTCATATTCGTGTCGGATTTAATATGGCAATCAAAGCTCCTGTAATATTATATTAGCTTGTCGATGCTTTTCATTGCGTGCCTACAAAAAATTGTCTAAATAATTCATATAAAACTGACATTTGAATGAAGAGGACGTCAAATTAATTATAACTGACAATGCACCATATAGGTGCGACGAAACATGCACTCTAAAATCAGTTGGATTAAAAATCAACCCAGTTGATTTGGGTTGATTTTTAACCCAACTAATTTTAGAGTGCGTGAGAGGGTATGTGTGTTGGGATAAGTCTCTCCACTTTCAATGTTGGGGCTGAAGCCTAATTTAGTTCCCAAACCTTGTTGGCTCTTTCACTGGTGTCCAATGACTCAGTGGCTATAATTTCTTTTTCGATGTTTTTCTACCTATTACCACTAAACACCCCGACTGACTTGTGATATTTGACTGAATACCACACAGCGTAGAATATGTTCAATATTTCCCTTGTCAAACATACATCATAACCCTTTTCCTAAAGGAACGGAAAAAACTGACCAACATTATTTACATAAATAGTCATTTAAACCTTATTTTTCATATTTTGTCACAAAATATAACTTTTGATCCCTCTTTGGAACGAGATTGTTAAAAATCATTTTCAGAAAAATCTTTGGCAAGTATCGTTTGCTGTTGAAGGGTTAATGAGTATACGAGTTTCTTGTCAAAAGCCAAACGGAGTTTTTTGGATGACCCAATCTGATGAACTCGGAACTGACGACATACCGCGGTGGACTGTCGATGTCAGGTGGGTTGTAATGGTAGCGCGTGAGCGGTCGGGTTGTAACTTCATTACCAAGGTGATACTTGGTGCCAGTGCGCATTCATAGCGCGTGTTCTGAGGATGGAATGTGTTCCCGTCGTTTATTTTGCTTTATGGAAGCCCACATCTTGGTTTCTATGATTGCTCGTGGTTGCTAGGGCCGAGAGGTGTTCTAAAAATACGGCGGCGTGCTCTGGGGGCATGTTCGAATGTATTGGAGTGTATCTAATTGCCGATATGGACAAGAAGATGACTAAAATTGCCAAACAAATCAATCCCGGCTAACATATTGGATGGTATACGATTGGTAAGCGTATCACGTTGTTCTATAGGCCTGGTGGCGTGTTCTAGGATGTGTTACATTGTTTTGGGGTATTTTTTCTGGATCGAATTTTTCAGACCCCTCCTTTTCTATCTATGACTTTTCAAAAGGTAGCACGGTGAGTAAGGGATGAATATTTTAAAATCTAATCGCACGAATAATGGAGCAATTCTATTTCGCGTTACCTCCCTTATACCATAGGAGGCTCTGAATTCATAAACTGTTTACCGACAGTAAATAGCCCTATCTTGCGACACAATTGCATATTTTCAGCAAAATATTGCCACCAAACATGTCGATTTAATCATATCGGATAGAAATACATGCACCTGCCGAGATTAAAGTCGATGGTACCGGGGAGGCTGTGGAGCTAGCGCACATCACTCACTACAAACAGAATTCACGACAAACAGAATAACTCGAATTATAGTATAGTTTATGGAAACTACTTCGGCTACCCTATTTCCACTATTCCTTGATCTATTCTGACAATGTTACTATTGGAACTTTGATAGTGTTGTTTTATTCTAAGAGGGTGAACTCTGGTAGAGAAGTGGCGTACTGCTCCCCTCTTTGGTCTCTGTTCGACACATACACAGAACGACCTGCGACCTCTCGTTTCATCCTCCCACGTTAGCACGCAGACCTCTCGTTTTATCCTTCTACGCTGACACTTGTGCCATATCGAGTAACCCATTCACACGCACGTGTCGTTCTGTGTTTATTGCACGCCTTCGCATCTATAAAAACAATTATTAGAAGGACACTCAACAATTCATTTGACAATTATCAACACAAAGAACGCATAACAAATTTGCGAGAGGAACCCGCGTTACTATGTCGTCCCATGAGTTTCAATGTGTTCTATGTCCCTACTGCCACACAGAGCACACTGGAACTTAGGGGACGGTTTTTAGCTATCCATAGCGATTCAAATTGTAATTGAGGTGCACGATTTATAGAAAATTCCAGTGAAATTTCGCTTCTTTATAAAAAAATAGTCCGTCAACGATCTCCGTTTCGCACATGTGTAAGGAACGGTTTTTTATTTTCCGCATGGTTTGGTGTTGCTGTACATGGGGATTTCATAGAACAGGCGTGTTATAAAAGGCTGCGAGGACCACGGGGAAATCCATCAATGAGGTCCAGTCTCAAGTCCTCTTATGTCCTCATTCGGGTATTAGGGGACCACTGGAGACCAATTCAGGAATTGGTGACGACCACCCTTTGGGGAGTGATTTGTACAAACGATTATCACTGTCTCAAGTTACCACTCTTTATTTATTTATTGGAGTTTAACGACACTCTCGACAGCCAGGGTCACCGTATCGGAGACTAACAGCTCAACATGTACTACATGGTCCCACTTCATTCACTACTGTCACTATATATGTTTTCTCTTATGGACTACTACCTGCCACTCCTACTACTTGATGATCCTATCAACCATTGGTTGGCTAACGCTGTCGTTCTGTGATCGAATTTCACTACTGTGGTCTTCATCCAATAATGTAGTTTTTCATCTCTACCACTGGTTTGTACCATTGCCGCCACTATCTGTCTTGTAATTGACTTTCATTACTGCTGTCCTCTTCCAGTACTATAGTCTTCCACTGTACCATGATTACCACCTCCTGTCCTGTTTTAGATCCTTCGATCATTACTACCGACTGGTGTCATTACTGCAGGCTTGGTAACTATCTCTATTTCTGTTTGGATCCCTGCTCTCGATCACGCCTTAAGTACAGTACAATCGACGTGGATTGGTCGTAATCCACGCGTGGGCAATGATGTCCACACATGCGTTCACCAGGTAATAAAAATCACAGCAGCAAAATCTCAATTAATGAAGCAGCGGGTTGTACCCGATGCTTTATTAATTAACTTTTTGGCGATTATTCCAATAATTAGTGTTTCTAATCTAATATTATTGCGTCCGTGGAAATATTACACACCCGTAGAAAATGACCAGTCCACAGTGGCTGAACTGTAGTAAGCTCAAGCAGATCTCTCCATTCATCTTAGCCCTAGTCTTTCCATTCCCTTGACTTGTTGCGTGCTGGGAACATTGCATACGAGGGACTATCTGTTGATTGTACAGAGATGGACTTATGTGATAGTTTTAAGGTTTAGTTTTGGTTTTAACTCAAAAGGCCCCTTATTTGGGGGTAGTTCTGTTAAAATTCTGATTGACGATCAATTTTCTTTCACTGTTTTATTTCTATTACACTTGCTGTCTACTAAATGAAGTGAACCACCAACACGGAACATTAAAGGACATGAGACTGTTTATTTGGTTCTTTACCTGGGAATGGTTGAATTCATTTCTTTTTTCAGACTGGGAAGTTGCTGCTTTTAGATCCCATTTTTAAGAAAACTGGGCAGAAAATGTAAAGTCATTATTTGTGTGTTTGTTTATTGGGGTTTAATGATACTTTCAGTAACTAGGGTCACACCATGTCAGACAGTTTTACGGGTGGAGGAAAACAGAAGCCTTACTACACGGAGAGAACCACGGAGCAGCGATGAGCAACTGTCAGACTCTACAACATATTAACCTGGCACAAGCAGTGGTTGAAGGCACGTGCGCCATCGACGGGCATTATGTCTTAGTACACAACTATTCACACCATATACAGCACACGGGCACATGCTTGAAAGACATACATAAACTTACATGCAAGTGTATAATGTGCCTGATTACTGAATACTGCTCTGTCTGTAGTGTCGTTGTCGATTGGGAAAGGTTTACTTTGATTATTCTCAGAGGTCACACAGACGCCAGTATTTACCACGAGATATTCTGTGTAGCCTGGTTTCATTCTACGAAAAGATGGTGAAACGGCCAGTAAGATCGACAAAGTATTTGGGGCTTTCTGTTGTTCGGTGATAATGATGTGGTGAAGTGGTGACGGTTCCAGAGACCTCTTTAACGACCACCCAAACCAACTCTGCTGATCGGGAGACAGCTTAGCGTTTTTATTAGATTCATACGTATACGTAATCGGATGGAAAATAAGTACACAAATTGAAAAAGAGAAGATTATCCACATTGTGGTTATCTCAGACATTACCACCTTGTGGGAAGAGTAATAAATTTGAACAAATGTCCTTGGCACAAATTATGATTTTCACACATTTAACCAACTCGTGAAAGTGTGCCTTAGAACTGTTAACATTATTTCAAGAGGATCTCTTTTGGGTCACGATTTCAAATGAAATTTCTGAATAACTTCACTAAAAACAATCTGGCCGAGGTTTACCGAAGCTCAGATCGGTTTTAGTGAAGGAGATCTAGAAATATCATATCAAGTCGTGACGAATTTGAGATTCTTTTTATTATAAAATGTGTAATTTAGCCTTTTATCTACTTTATACGTAAAAACAGTAACGTTTTATCTTTTATCGTTATCGAAAACTCGCCGTCAATAAAAATCTTTTATCGTTACTGCAGTAAGAATAAAAGTCACGTGATATCGCAAGAATACAACGTTCACGCCCATCTCATTTGCATGACGTACTATTTCATTCAACACTTTGAATAACTAATTATCGCTGCCGCGGATCGAAACAAATAAAACGGGGCGTATTTATCGAAATGTATTGAATAAAAAAGAAGGTCATTAATTAAACTTACTGAATTGTAAAAATAAAATTTGACGGAAAAAAGTAAAAATTAGTAACTTACACTTTTTCAAATGAGATTATTTCACCCTTCGAGACTTTAATTATCCTGACGTTCAAACGTCACTGGGAATTCAGTTTCTTCAACATTTTTCAAAATGTGACGTCAAACGTCGGAAAGTCCAAATAACCAGATATTTTTCACATTAGTGATTATCTGGTTGAAGGCTACATTATTTTTAGTGGTCTGCATTTGTTAATCAAAACTTGTTTTATTTCGGGAGTGGGGGAGGTGGGGGTGTAGATAAAAGGGTTATATACACATGGTGTTTGTAAAAAATCTTTTATCGCGACTCGAGCGTTTTCGGGGGCTACATAGCTACTCGTCGCTGCGCGACTCGTAGCTATATATGCCCCCGAAAACGCTCTCGTCGCGATAAAAGATTTTTTACAAACACCATGTGTATATAACCCATATTTATCACACACCTATTACTGTAAAACATGGGATTTCCACTGTTCTGCATGTGCGATAAAAACAAAGTTGAATCGCACATGTGGTGATACAAAACATGTTCGATTTCGTTTCCAACGTAAACAGAAAAGGAACCCGTCTAAATAAATCACGTCATCATTGGTCGAATGCATCGGAGTCGAGATCGCTTGGAAATTCCAAGTTCCTCTTTTAGATTTGTTTACCCGAGATATTGAAACAATCAGATTCGAGTCAAAAATCTACAAAATAAAAATAACATTTTTACTGAATGTTCCTTGACAAATACTTTCCGCAACTGGTCATATAATGATGGAGTGTGATAAACTTATTAGCTACTTAACTTTTTTTTGGGGGGGGGGGGGGTTGTGGGGGGTTGTGTTATTCCCTGCAGTTTAGTCAATATTTGAAGTTCGATCATCGTGATTGTGACACTGATTGGCGTTAATTGGTTTCGACCAATTGAATGCCGTAAAAATTAAAAAGCAAATTAGGGTCGGTACCCCACCACCAAACAGTGATGTTTCGTTGGCAATGAAAGGAAAGGCGGCAATTATCCAGTTGAAAAGTGCTTTTAGTTCAATGTGTATGTGTAGACTGGTTGTTACATGGGAGGTGTGTGATAAATACAGAACCGCACATACGTTTGAAGGGCTTAACCCTTCGGCTCTCATGATATGCTGGACAAAGCAACCTCGTGCGATAATTCTTAACTCATTCAAACGTATCTACGGTTTTGTATATGTACCCCACGTTGCGAACAAAGTCGACTAGCAGTGTTCACAACAATCGTCAACAAATTACTTTTTTGCAGTTTTCTGCCTCGAAAAATAGCTTATGACCCCTTATTTGAACGAGCTCGTTTCAATGAGGGGGCGAAGGGATACAAGCTATGTTTTCGTGACAAAAACTCCCAATTTTTAGTTATCCAGGACATAACATTTAATGAAATGACTTACTTAAAGAAGTGAGAAGATTGAATCAATTCTATTTCCTAATTTAACTCGCAGACAATGTTTACAATGTCATGTTGACTTCTGGCGTCACGTATTTATAAGACGGGTTGTCGACGATATTTCCGAAATGAACAATTTGTTCATGATTATGTGATAAATGGACATTCGTTTAAATGCGATTTGTTTTGTTCGAATGAACCGTTAGCTCAGTTCTTATCCCAACATCATGTGTTTGTTACTTGCTGCACGAAGGAGTCAGAAACAGAGAATAAATTGAAAATTACAAATAACAATGAAAATATAAAAAAGTTATTTTATGCTAATTATCAACACAATCTGACTCCTGCTGTTCAGACTATTAACCCTTTGAACTCTAGTGGTATCTTCCATGCCAGTTCAATGGCAGCAATTAGAAGAGTCCATATTCATTATTTGGGGTAGACCAATTAATATTTTCAACGTGCAGCCTTGGGGCTGCACGTTGAAAATATTGATTGGTCTACCCCACACGTTTACTGAACAGCCATCCTATTTAATGACGTTATGACGTATCCTGTTGATGGCCGGAAAAACGGCCGCTAGGGTTCAAAGGGTCAAACTCATACTTTAAAGAAGGTAAACAACGATAGAAAGATGGATTCTTTATTCACATTATATACAAATCAGTTACAAATACAGATATTTTACATATGTAGTTGTCAGTATCCTGGGGGGGGGGGGGGGCATAGCCAGATTAGCTGTCTACATGTCACCCCTCGTAACAGAATATGAAATTGCAAACAGACTGTGGACAAGTAATTTAGCTGTGGAACGTTATATGAGGCATAAAGGGGAATGGTGGTCGAAGAATTTTATTGCCGAGGGCCAAGGCTGTCATGTGCACATGGCAGCAGGAGGCCGATGGTTTCACATTGACAAAAAACAAACTGCTTGTCGTGTCCACTCCACCACTGAAGCTAACACCCGAGAACGACACCATATCCCAGGGTCCACTAATTGCCATTCGGACATCAAAAAATGAAATTGGTCGGTGTTTTGAGTCCACGTCGATCAGCACATTTGCAGAGCACCCTACGCGAGTCTCGACAAATGAGTTAGTGGATTCACCCACGCCTAATGGGGGCACAAGTGCTCTAAAGATAACTGATCTACTCAGAAATAAATGTCGCATAGTTTATTGATATACTTGCCTTATATAACCGTTTGATCTGCGGTGGTTTCTTCCATGCCAATGTCAGTTCAATGGCTGCAATTGGAAAAGTCTTAATTCATTTATTGAGGGTAAACCAATTAATATTTTCAACGTGCAACCTTGGGGCTGCACGTTGAAAATATTGATATGTCTACCCAGAACATTCATTTATGATGTACCATGTTCCTAGCCCGGAAAAGCGGCCTCTCGGGTTAACCAAAAGTAAAAACAGGTCAAGGGTTCCAGATTAATATGCAGATTATATAAGAGCCGTTTAAAGTTTTTGAGTATCCATGCATGCGAATTTACAAATTTATAATGTGTAATCATGAAAATAGGGATTATTACAATGGACGTTGGAAGAGAATGATGAAAGGAATTTTGAAATCAAGGTTTTCTTAGGGGACGTGACAACTTTTACTTATTCCCAGTTCCTTATTTGACATTCGTTATAACCCGATTAATTCGGTTGATAACAAATGTCGAATAAGAAACTGGGATGTACGTAAGTAACGGTTGTCACGTCCGTGTTTTTTAAAATATGTTTCTATTACTGATTTTAAAATTTACGCTAGACTGTATGGTAATCCTACCACATGGATTGTTTATAATTCTTAAAGTAGCATTAAACGACGGTGGTAAACTACCATGTCAGCAGTCAAAGACGAAAAGAGAAGGATGTAGTGTCAACAAATCTTCTACCTTGAGTATTCTGTCTTTCTTGAAGGGAGGGTCTGTATCGGCATTGTACTTTTTGTTATTGATTATTCGTTATGATCACTTTTGCATAATTACTAGTTTTTATTGCCCAAGAGTTACCCCCAGATCTGAATTCTGTATTATAGATGTCTATGTATTAGGGTATAGTATAGTGTCTTCATGGGCTCACGTGAGAGAATGTTCTTAGATGTGTTGAGACTGTTTCATCGGTTCTTGAACGTTTAACAATGATATCTATGAGTTGATATTTGTCCGGTGACGTAATGCTCAGTTAAAATTTTTGACAACAGTTTTCGGCAGCCCTATTTGCCAGTGAGCCGCACTGAGTGCTTTAATCGTTGTACTAATCGAAAACAAGGTAAGTGTCGCCGGACGCAAGTTTCTGTTTTACCTGATTCTGGAATCTTTCCACGAAATCATCAGTAGTTGGGGGAGAAAGTTATTGATTGCTGGCAAGTGGGGAATCAACAAAAGAGCAAAACCGCCCATAACAGTACAGGTGGAGATTCAGTCCTGTTCTGATTGTCTTGAATATTCTGTAACGGTTGTTCAGTTTTACAAGACAGATTTAATGGGAACTGGCGACATTCATGTGACAGAACGACTCCCAATGTCTACATCGCGTGAGGCCCATGACTGTGGGGGTCATGAAATTACAATCGAAAAGCTTCGCGGAACCGACCTGATCAACTTTCTTGTCGTTGACACAGGCAATGATACGGTATCGTAAAAAAAACAACTAGTCAGTTTTTATCGATATCTTTATTGTTTTGTTTTCTGCCAAGTGCTGGGGTCCTGCCCCCATAGACAGTTTCTGGGAAATCCCCATTAGCTATATTGACAATACTGTCAGGATATTGATAGGATCTATTGGATTTATTACAATTTCACGGATAAGTTCTCTCATTTGAGAAATATCGTGAACAAAACTACAATGAAACAACCACGATGGTCATCCGATTACCACCTTTGCGGTGCAGTACCTCGTTTGTCGTTTAAAAAGACGGAAACGATTGAAGGTAGGTGTCATAAAATATGGTATAACTGCTATTAACTTGCGTATATCACTAAACAAAATGTAATCTGGCGATCTATGGAATATTATTGCATTCGTGTACATGGTGTCGGTGTATTTTATGAAGTAATTGAGCTGTGTTATTGAAAATACATTAGCGTTCATCCCCATTCTTTCGATTTCGACAAAATTTGTTCTCTCCGTGAATATCAAGGACATAGAAGGTCAAACATTCGCTCCATTTTTGCTTCAGACTTTTGTCTTTGAGTTTAGGTCAGCTTCAGCTTTCATAAAAAGTCTTGCATTCGCCTTATTTGGCAGCTTCGACGAGAGGTGTTGAACTTTTAGAATACCTGATTTGCGGTGTTGTCCTTTTAATGAGTACCTTCATTTGCGGTTCACAGTACCTCATTTTGCGGTGTCAATCTTTCAAGATTACTAACGAAACATGACCCTGACCCTTAATTTTTATATATACAGACGTCTTGAATTATTTCGCCGTGCGTAGTATAAACACCCACACTAATCAATCAAAACCAGTGATGTAATGAGCATTCAGTCAAGTCGAAAGGGTTTGTCAATCGTGCCTGGTGAGAGCTGGGAGGAAAAACCCGTGGTTCATTTATTGACCCTCCGTGTGTTGATTGAAAACAGTATTACCTTTGGGGGGGGGGGGGGGCTGAATTGACCGTTGTTTGACCAAGTTGAGTACTCTTTTTCCTAATAGAACATAGATACAGACAACATTGTATGCTGCGAAATAATTTTATTTTATGCAATCAAATTATTGAAAGGTCCGAGGACTTTGAAACAGTTGTGATGTATTGAGTTGATAAGAGTGGTTTATGCGCAGGATGTATTTTTCATATTTATATAAGGTGCTGTAGAAAAGTAATGGAAGTAGTGGAACTCAGTTTACTCTGAGTTTGATATTTCGTTAATATATGAATGACATATACACAAATAATAAACGAAAATAAAGGTTATGATGCGTAGAACACGAAAAATATATTCGTCCATCACACAACAATGATAGCAGGCATCGGTGATTTCTGGAAGTCTGCGATCCTATTCGTACGAGAACTGACTATCAAATAAAATTTCGTGAGAACAACTCGAGAGAACAACTCGTGGCCAAATATGCTTCAAATAATCAAGAACGAATCTGGGAAATCGAAATACTTCAAAACGCAGCGACAGAGCTGCTTTAAGATGAATGTCAAACCATTTCGTTTGTTTACATTCATTACAATGTGGAGGTTCAGGTCAACGGGACCAACATACACCAATAAACAATATCGTTAAAAATGAAAGAATGGGACTGATCGTCCTCTCCCTACCTACTGTCATGATGTGGAGATTGCACAGTTACCAGATATAAATTACTTCCGTTACCCATGGACAAGGTCTTCAAAAAATGCAGGCAGTGTTGGAATTTTTGCAGACTAAGTTCTGTCTCTGCATTGTGAGGTGGTTTGATTGCCTAGCGTTGTTCATGGATGTATGAAGCATATGTAGCCCCGAGATGTTCTCGTGATATATTGTTTGGTTGTCGGTTTTCATACGAATACGATCGCAGACTTCCATGAACCACAGGTGCCCACAATCAGCACTTGTGGGGTAAACGAATCAGTTTCCCGTGTTCTATCCACCATAACTTCCATTTTGATGTATATTTTTAATACAAATTTATATTTTGTAATTTATATATGGAATATCAGGCCTCGCAAATTCGGAGTAACCTGATTTCCATAACTGATATCGCACCTAAAATAAATCCGCTCAAAACCGTCGAGATGGGGGCGGTGTACTAACACAGGAGTCCGGCGTTATGGGGGCCCGCCGATTTTCCATAATTGCTTTAGAGCAGGATTCCCTTACGATATTACCTGTGAGGACAGCGAGGCCTTCACTGAAAGTCAAATCCTGCCTAAGAGAAAACTGGCTTGAGGTAATTAGCCGAAATGAGAAAAAATCGACGGGGCTCCTATAATGCCGGGCAAGGTTTCCAAAACTAACACTATGTGTGTGCATTCACAAAACCGAAATGTTTTGCTTGCGCACTAAGTTACAAACTTTCACTTTCAGAAGCCTTTCCTAGAATTTTAGTCGAACTTCGACTAAGATTCTTGGAAAGGCTTCGACAGTAACCGGTCCCCCAGGTTATTCTCTCTGTTCCCTCATTACAACAGCATTGCCGATTTTGGAATACCAAGGGTCAAAATGCTGTTTTTGATGCAAAGTGATAATATTTTTAATTGTTAAGGATGAAAATAGTAATATGTTTTCACTTGTTTGTTTGGGAAAATTGGCTTTTTTGAACGAAAGTAGTGAGTAAATATTTGGTTACACACTGAATTAATTATAGTAATTTCTCCTGAAAATTCTCTTTAAGACATCAAGTCGAAATATTGATGATAATCGCCAGCGGCCATTCTGTACATGTAGGTTGAATTACTACCAAATCGTGGGAAGGTGGATTTTCCACCTGACAATAGTGTTTTATTACAGGTGACCTTATATGGCATTATTTGTGATTTGTGGGGCTGATTGATTGAATAAATAAATAAATTCCCATTGCCCTTTATTCCAAAACATTTTCTCTGAAATTTAATTTGAATATGTATGGTCAATTAAAACTTTAACCATCCAGAATTCACAATTTTGAGATGGTATCCTGTAAATATCTGTGTTGCAAATGACATTTTTCTTTCTTAATCGTTGCTATTTACAATTCATAGAAAAGCTCTCTGATACAGTTTCTCGGTGATTTGTAAGTTACGATGATTATGTGATAAAACGTACCATAATTTGAAAATGTCTCTGTTTTGTAAGTGATCAATTATCAAAGGGCTTTTTCTTAAAAAAGCAAGATTAGTACCAGTCTGAAACTGCGTCCCTGCATGCAATTTTTAAGTGGGTATAGTACAATTTCAAATTTTCGGCAAATAGGAACCGCCTGTGCGGCAGATCTGGAAATTGCTTCCACGGTACAACTCAAAATATCAAGCGCCAGAATAAATATAAAATCAATCCCTTTCATACAAGCCAAGAAAACTTCAACTGAATTTTGTATATTCAGTGGGTACAGTACAATTTCAAACAATTGGCAAGCAGGAAGTGGCTACACGGAAGATCTGAAAACTGCTTACACGGTACTATGAAACATTATCAAGCCCCTGGCCAAATATAAAATCATTCCCTTGTTACCAGCCAAGAAAACTTTGACTAGAAATGTCAACCCAAAGTATTTCGGACTGACTGACGGACTGACTGACGGACGGACGGACAGATTTGAGCGCTTACTAGACCTGCTTGCCACTGGAGATGCACGCGAAAAACAACAACTTGCGGTCTGGATAATCAACAAATGTGAATTGGCCCAATACACGATACTTGTTTTCGGAGCTTCAAAGACAGTACAAGTGAGTCAATGTCAAACTATTGGGCTAAACATATTATAAATGCTTGGACTTATCAAAAAAATGCTTTAGAATTACTTGTATACAGATCAGAGAGAATAAAGGTGTCCAGATAAGGCAACATTTTAGTAAAAGAGTGACCCCATTAAATGTTTCGCACCGCAATTGTGGTACACCCAGCAGACACCGAAACCGCAAAAGGTGGAACTTTACATCGCAAATAAGGTATTCATAAAAATCAATTACCCCCTCGATAAATTCAGTTTAAACATGTTTTCACAAAAGGCTCACAAACATAACTTACATATTTGGCTAAAATAAGACAATTCTCTATACGGATGCTGCTCCAAGGACTCACAATAGCATATTTTAAATATAATTGGCAGTTCAAGCCCAACAACTGGAATTTTTATCTCCATATTTCCACTTTAAAATACTTAAAAAAATTGTTTTTTATTTCTCTCATGAAAATATTTCTTGGATGAAAGTATTGGTGATTAATACCTACCCAGAAAGGGTTTGCCACACAAGTAGGCTTGTTGAATTGCGTGTACTTACCTATTTTCCAACTTGTATGAGTAACAATCTCCTTCTTTTTTACACCGCAAACGAGGTACTGCACCGCAAAGGTGGTAATCGGATGACCAGCGTGACAACCTGAAAAATATTCTTTGTGACAACAGAGGGAGATCGAATGGAATTCAGAAAGTTGTGTTGGCACGTCCTCGCTCGTTGGGATCTCAAACTTCACTGGATAGCGGGTGACACTGTAGGAATTTGCCGCTTTCTAAAAGACGTTTTTTCACAACTCGCTGAATCGCGTTTTTTTTTCAAAAATAGCTCTTCATATCAGTGCGGGAAGGCGAAAATAATGTTTCCACGATGCCCTGATGTCCGATGATAAATTTGTTTGCAGTCTGTATCGGTTTACGCGGACGACATCAAAATTTATTATTTTAAATATAATTATTACAATTATTTTCAAAAAATGTCAACAAAACCATATCACGTGACCCCTCATTGGAACGAGCTCGTTCCAATGAGTGGTCATATGGTTTTGTTGAAATATTTTGAAAAATTTAATTTTTTCAACTGCTCAATTTGCATTTTACGCGGGCGGATGTGGGCGATTCGTTAGGTAAAGGGCTAAATACTGACCTGTAAATTTCTTAATTTTCGCGAGGGTACCTCCTTTTGGGGTGCTGTAAAAAATTCCCTAAGGCTGACCGCTCGGCACCCGGTGAAATCTCGATATAGCAGGCCTCTGCTAATAATAACTGAAGAGAAAAAAAAACTTTATACGCGAAAACACGCATTAGCTAAAATCGGTGTTTGGTGACTGGACAATGACGTCATGCTCCGACTTGAGATGTCTTGCCTAAAGACACAACACAGACGAGGAGCTAAGCATCGACTGTTACGACCCGTAATATAATAAATGCCCGTAATGTAATACCTACCCATAATGTAATACAAAAACGACCCATAATGTAATAAATGTAATAACGTGTAATAAATGTTAGGTACCCATAATGTAATAAAAATTTTAAAAAAATAGATACAAATTACACTTTTCCAGGCCCGTAATGTAATAAAATTCTAAGCTTGATTTTTGTTTTTTCTCTTTACTCCAGCAGTGCGTTCGGCTACTTTTGACACATCCTGCGCCTTCATCAATGCTGCCAATGGCCCCTATGCCGTACACAGCCAACATGTGTGGGTGTGTTGGGATTACGATAGAGAGTATTCCGGGACCTGGGGCGGGTATACTCTGCTATGAGTAACAGGCATTATCCCTCTTCCATTTGTACCACCCACGCAAACGACTTCCTCGATAGCCTCTACTGCCCTGCCACAATCATATAGGTCTACCTTGCAAGACATTCAATAATTTTGATTCCAGGATGGTCATTTATAACTGCAATCATCATATTCGACCGGCTGTTCACTTGCATAAAAGCAATGCGGGTAGCAGGTTCCTATACTGTTAATAAGTGCAAGCAATTCGGGCCAAAGTTGCTGAGGCAGAGGGTGTAGTGGAGTACAGTGGGGTTTGGGTGCACACTAACCGGATAGTGGGGGGGGGGGGGGGGGCGTATAGTGTGGGATACAAGGAAAAGATAGAACAGAAGCAAGACGTTGAGTCAACCGGCGCAGAGGAATATCGGGAGGCGATATGGTGAGTGTACTGGTATTGGAATGGGGGATATCCTATAGCTCGATGGGATTTGGATTAGGCTACTTTGCTCCAAATTAAGGTTACAATCTATCCTCTGTCTCTCCAATTTTCACTACCTAAACAAATTGGGGGCGCGGTGGCTCAGTTGGTAGAGATGCAGGCTGCAAGCCGAGAGGTCCTCGGTTCGAATCCCACCTGCGGCAACCGCGTTGTGTCCTTGGGCAAGACACTTCACCCCGATTGCCTTCATGGGGGCACGATGACGCTGTGTACTGAGGCGTACTGCACGTCGATAGTGCGCATGTCTTCAACCAATCTAACCCTGCCTGTGCTGCGGTGCAGAGTTCAGAGTTACGATGTTGGGGAGCTGACAGCTGCTCGTCGTTGCTCGGTGGTTCTCTCCGGGTACTCCGGCTTCCTCCACCCGTAAAACTGTCAGGGTCACGATTAGCCATTGTGCATAAGTATGTGACCTTAAACACCAATAAATAGAAATAAATAAATACCTAAACAAATTAGTAATTTCCCTGTTCTGTACTACTATAAGTTCATGTCGCACCCTCCGCACCTTGAAACCAATGAGCCCGAGCCCAGGACCACACTTGATAACGACCACATCATATTCCCGGTCCTGTGATCACATGTGTCAAGTAATATTATCAAATGCTTTCCAGTCAAATAGTTTGCACTTCGCACATGCAAGAAAGACCTTACATTTTCAATAAAAATTGTATCAGGTTCAATAGTGACAGCCCTGAGTGAAATGGTTTCAACTCTTCTCAGTGTTATTTTTCTAAAACCTCAACACACCACAGATTGAACACCCTCAATTGATATGAACCGAAGCAAGTTAAACGCCTTGTAGACTGCTATCATCCACGCAGGCCACCTTTGCGAGAAGATTGGTTAAGAGTATGTCATGTTCACCTGTGGCTGTGACCAGCAACTGAGTCGAGTTAATGTGCACATCACTTGGTTGTACAAAGCAGCCTCTTTGTATTGAGCTCAGGGGATTGCATTCTCAAATACATTTCACCAGTGGTGTGGCATCACTCATAGTATGCACAGGACGAATGCAGATCTATAATATAGAGTAGTTTTGGTGGTTCTTGAGATTATGTTGATTGGAAAAGCATTCCACAGCATTTTCTGAGCTGTGGGGACTACCACTTAAACCACCTACATTTTCTGACAGTTCCTGGCGGTTGGCAGGAACTTCCTGCCAACCGCATACTCTATCACATCGACTATTCGCGTGTTCATCCCCGCTATTGTGCCATCTTCTCCTAGGCTACACTCAAACAACATACGTAGCTAAACACCAGGTGTAACATGGGCATATCCGTTTGACCGTGAGGTGTGACCTTGACCATCTATCCGGTGACCTTGAACCTGTGTATGGGCCGATTTTTATGAAACTTAGTGTGTGGTTCGGGCGCCCAACAATTTTGCCACACCCGATGCCCGTCATGTGTGACTTTGATTGATATTCACACCGTTGACCTTGAACATATATCTCGGCTCATGTTGGGCCGATTTGCGTGAAACTTGGTATGTGGGGGTAGTTCAGGGCTCTCTCTCTCTCTCTCTCTCTCTGAACTACTCCCACATACCAAGTTTCACGAAAATAGGCCCAGCATGAACCGAGATACAGGTTCAAGGTCAACGGTTTCAATATCAAGGTCACACATGACGGGCATCGGGTGTGGCGAAATTCTTGGGCGCCCGAACCACACACCAAGTTTCAGGACAATCGCCCAGCAGGAGCCGATACACAGGTTCAAGGTTTCCGGTTTGATGGTCAAGGTCACACACCCGGTCAAACGGATACGCCCATGTTACTCCTCGTGTCTAGCTATGTATGTTGTTTGAGTGTAACTTAGGAGAAGATGGCACAATAGCGGAGATGAACACGCGAATAGTCGATGTGATAGAGTAGGCGGTTGGCAGGAATTCCCTGCCAACCGCCAGGAACTGCCATGACTGTAGGTAGTTTAAGTGGAAGGCCGTGTGGTGGACTAATAATATTACTTGACACATGTTATCACAGGATCGGGAATATGATGTGGTCGTTATTAAGTGTCATCCTGGGATCGGGCTCATTGGTTTCCAGGTGCGGTGGGTGTGACATAAACTTATAGTAGTACAGTACAGGGAAATGACTAATTTGTTCAGGTAGTGAAAACAGAGGATAGATCGTACGCTTAATTTGGAGGAAAGTAGCCTAATCCAAATCCCATCGAGCTATAGGATATCCCCTATCCGAATACCCCAATACCAGTACACCTACCATATCGCCTCCCGATATTCCTCTGTGCCGCTTGACTCAACGTCTTGCTTCTGTTCCATCTTTTCCTTGTATCCCACACTACCCCCCCCCCCCCCCCCCCCGCCATTATCCAGTCTTGGTGCACCCAAATCCCACGGCACCCACTCCACCCTTTGCCCCAGCAACTTTGGCCAGAGTTACTTGCATTTATTAACAGTAGGAACCTGCTACCCACATTGCTTTTGTGCAAGTGAACAGCCGGTCGAATATGATGATTGCAGTTATAAATGACCATCCTGGAAGCAAAATTACTGAATGTCTGGTAAGGTTGACCTATATGGTTGTGGCAGGGCAGTAGAGGCTATTGGGGAAGACGTTTGCGCGGGTGGTACAAATAGAAGAGGGATAATGCCTGTCACTCAGAGCAGAGTATATCCGTCCCAGGTCCCGGAATACTCTCCATCATAATCCCAACACACCCACACATGTTGGCTGTGTACGGCATAGGGGCCATTGGCAGCATTGTTGAAGGCGTAGGATGTGTCATAAGTAGCCGAACGCACAGCTGGAGTAAAGAGAAAAAACAAAAATCAAACTTAGAATTTTATTACATTACGGGCCTGGAAAAGTGTAATTTGTATCTAATTTTTTTAAAATTTTATTACATTATGAGTACCTAACATTTATTACACGTTATTACATTTATTACATTATGGGTCGTTTTTTATTACATTATGGGTTCGTATTACATTATGGGTCGTTTTTGTATTACATTATGGGTAGGTATTACATTATGGGCATTTATTACATTACGGGTCGTAACAATCGACCTTTCGATGTGAAGTCTAATGCGCTAACCAATAAGCCACCGTGCTCCCACTAATTATCTTTAGTTCCATCAGTTTATAATGATGAAGCTACTTAAAAGAACACAATATGAGAAGGAAAAGCCGCATTCGTGAACCACTTAACGAAATATAAAGCTCCACCAATCGACCCATTACACTCCACTCAGTTCAGGCTGTTTTGAACAACATTCAACAATAAATGTGTTCTGCTTTTATGGATTTATGTGAAGCACTTCCTTAGCATCATTTCACATAACTTTTGATCAGAGCGTTTCTCCGGAAATTCGAAAATAAATCAGAATTTCATGCTGAGACTCATTTGTGGTTGCTATGATTAAATATTGATGCGAGCGGAGTGTTTTCACCATTTGTTTTCAGAATATAACACAACAGACTGAGTTTCTTTGATAAACACAGAAAAACAGTTTTATAATATATTATGTATATATTTCTTAGTGAAGCTCCATTTTACTTCTTTATGAATGGAATCAGTCTACTAGAGGTATGCTCGTTAAAATGACGGTCATGATGTTCGAAACCGACACAGCTAAACTAACCCTTTTCCTAACGTAACCGTCATAATCTTCTATTTGTATTTACAAACTTTCACCGTTTTTAAAATCATGAATATTTTTTTTCAATTTTTCCTCCAAAATATAGCTTTTGATCCCTTCATCGGAACGAGTTTGGAACGTTCGGACAAACGAGGCCATGATATAACACACCTGTTCTGTTCTTTTAAACGCGTGTATAAACTTCAAGAGAGGGTAGACTGCGAGACATGAATATAACAAGAGCTGAGATACAACAAAGAGTTACAAATTGTCAAACTGTAGGCTCCATGCCGATAGCGTAAACTAATGTTCCAGAATATTTGGAATTCCAATACAAAGACAGGGTGGGTGGTCCAAGTGAGGGAGTTAATAGAGAACTGCTCACTGGAGATCTTGGACTTAAAAGTAGGGACAACCCAGAGTAAAAAAAATTGTCAGAGAAAGAGTCATGGAGGATGGTAACCTTAATTGGCGAGCTGGGGTCAAATCAAAGAGGTCTTTGGGTGGCCTGCGTGATAAAGAGAAGCCAGGTTTTGAAGAGTACCTTGATGGCACCTTTGGGAGTCACTGCTGTTCAAGCTGAGTCTCGTTTCCTGGAGCTATGGGAAAAAAATGGGAAAAACACTGAAAAGGGAGTGCCAGGTGTATAATTTAGGCGCGGTGGAGACCCTAGAACACATTTTACTAGAATGTCCAAAATACCAGTTTAACAGAATAAGATTCATATGGAGTATAATGGGGAAGTGCGATAGAAAAATAAAGGACATGTGGTTAGTAGTTGACACAAAGGAGAGGGTTAGTATGCTTATCGGAGAGATTGAGAAGAATGGGGCACGGGATCACGCTGGTCATCCGATTACCACCTTTGCGGTGCAGTACCTCGTTTGCGGTGTAAAAAAGACTGAAATTGTTGCTCGTACAAGATGGAAAATTGGTAAGTACACGCATTTCAACAATCCTACTTGTGTTGCAAACTCTTTCAGACTAGATATTAATCACCAATACTTTCATCCAAGAAATATTTTCATGAGAGAAATAAAAAACAAATTTTTTGAAGTATTTTAAAGTGGAAATATGGAGATAAAAATTCCAGTTGTTGGGTTTCAACTACGAATTATATTTAAAATATGCTATTGTGAATCCTTGGAGCAGCATCCTTATAGAGAATTGTCTTATTTTAGCCAAATGTGTAAGTTACGTTTGTGAGCCTTTTGTGAAAACATGTTTAAACTGAATTTATCGAGGGGGTAATTGATTTTTATGAATACCTTATTTGCGGTGTAAAGTACCACCTTCTGCGGTTTTGCTGTCTGCTGGTTGTATCACAATTGCGGTGCGAAACATTTAATGGGGTCACCCTTTTACTAAAATGTTGCCTTATCTGGACACCTTTATTCTCTCTGATCTGTATACAATTAATTCTAAAGCATTTGTTTGATAAGTCCAAGCATTTATGATATGGTTAGCCCAATAATTGGACATTGACTCACTTGTATTGTCTTTGAAGCTCCGAAAACAAGTATCATGTATTGGGCCAATTCACATTTGTTGATTATCCAGACCGCAAGTTGTTGTTTTTCGCGTGTATCTCCAGTGGCAAGCAAGTCTAATAAGCACTCAAATCTGTCCGTCCGTCAGTCAGTCCAAAATACTTTGGGTTGAAATTTCTAGTCAAAGTTTTCTTGGCTGGTAACAAGGGAATGATTTTATATTTGGCCTGGGGCTTGATAATGTTTCGTTGTTCCGTGTAAGCAGTTTTCAGATCATCCGTGTAGCCATTTCCCGCTTGCCAATTGTTTGAAATTTTACTGTACCCACTGAAAATAAAAATTTCAGTTGAAGTTTTCTTGGCTTCTATGAAAGGGATTGACTTTATATTTGGTCTGGCGCTTGATATTTTGAGTTGTACCGTGGAAGCAATTTCCAGATCTGCCGCACAGGCGGTTCCTGTTTGCCGAAAATTTGAAATTGTACTATACCCACTGAAAAATTGCATGCAGCGACGCAGTTTCAGACTGGTACTAATCTTGCTTGTTTAAGAAAAAGCCCTTTGATAATTGATCACTTACAAAACAGAGACATTTTTCAAATTATGGTACGTTTTATCAGATAATCATCGTAACTTAGAAATCACCGAGAAACTCTATCAGAGAGCTTTTCTATGAATTGTAAATAGTAACGATTAAGAAAGAAAAATGTCATTTGCAACACAGATATTTACAGGATACTATCTCAAAATCTTAATTGAACATACATATTCAAAGTAAATTTCAGAGAAAATGTTTTGGAATAAAGGGCAATGGGAATTTATTTATTTATTTATTCAATCAGCCCAACAAATCACAAATAATGCGATATAAGGTCACCTGTAATAAAACACTATTGTCGGGTGGAAAATCCACCTTCCCACTATTTGGTAGTAATTCACCCCACATTTACTGCTGGCGATTATCATCAATAACTCGACTTGATGTCTTAAAGAAACTTTTCAGGAGCAATTACTATAATTAATTCAGTGTGTAACCAAATATTTACTCACTACTTTCGTTTAAAATAGCCAATTTTCCCAAACAGAACAAGTGAAAACACATTAACATTTTCATCCTTAACAATTAAAAAAAATATCACTTTGCATCAAAAACAGCATTTTGAACCTAGTTAGTCCAAAATCGGCAATGGTGTTGTAATGAGGGAACAGAGAGAATAACCTGGGGGACTGGTTGCAGTCGAAGCCTTTCCTATAATCTTAGGCGAAATTCGACTAAAAGTCTAGGAAAGGCTTCTGAAAGTGAAAGTTTGTAACTTAGTGCGCAAGCAAAACATTTCGGGTTTGTGAATGCACATACATAGTGTTAGTGTTAGTTTTGGAAACCGAGCCCGGCATTATAGGAGCCAGCCGCTTTTTTCTCATTTCGGCTAATTACCTCAAGCCAGGATTCTCTTAGGCAGGATTTGACTTGCAGTGAAGACCTCGCTGTCCTCACAGGTATGTCCGTAAGGGAATCCTGCTCTAAAGCAATTATGGAAAATTGGCAGGCCCCATAACGCCGGACTCCTGTGTTACTACACCGACCCCATCTCGACGGTTTTGCGCGGATTTATTTTAGGTGCGATATAAGTTATGGAAATCAGGTTACTCCGAATTTGCGAGGTTTGATATTCCATATATAAATTACAAAATATAAATTTGTTTTAAAAATATACATCAAAATGGAGGTTATGGTGGATAGAAGAATACGGGAAACTGTTCGTTTACCCCACAAGTGCTGATTGTGGGCACCTGTGGTTCATCGAAGTCTGCGATCGTATTCGTATGAAAACTGACAACCAAACAATATATCACGAGAATATCTCTGGGCTACACATGCTTCATACATCCTTCAACAACGCTAGGCAATCAAACCACCTCACAATGCAGCGACGAAACTTAGTCTGCAAAAATGCCAACACTGCCTGCATATTTTTGAAGACCTTGTCCATGGGTAACGGAAGTATTTTATATGTGGTAACTGTACAATCTCCACATCATGACAGGAGGTAGGGCGAGGACGATCAGTCCCATTATTTCATTTTTAACGATATTGTTTATCGTTGTATTTTTGTCCTGTTGACCTGAACCTCCACATTGTGATGAATGTAAACAAACGAAATGGTTTGACATTCATCTTAAAGCAGCTCCATCGCTGCGTTTTGAAGTATTTCGATTTCCCAGATTCGTTCTTGAATTTTTGAAGCATATTTGGCCACGAGTTGTTCTCTCGAGTTGTTCTCACGAAATTTTATTTGATAGTCAGTTCTCGCACGAACAGGATCGCAGACTTCCAGAAATCACCGATGCCTGCTATCATTGCTGTATGTTGGACGAAAATATTTTTCGTGTTCTATGCATCATAACCTTTATTTTCGTTTATTATTTGTGTATATGTCATTCATATATTAACGGAATATCAGACTTAGAGTAAACCGATTTCCACTACTTGCATTACTTATATATAGCACCTTATATAAAATGTGTAAAATACATCCTGCGCAAAAAACCACTCTTATCAACTCAATACGTCACAACTGTTTCAAATTCCTCGGACCTTTCATTAATTTGATTGCATAAACTAAAATTATTTCGCGCACACAATGTTGTCTGTATCTATGTACTATTATAAAAAGGAGTACTAAACTTGGTCCAAACAACGGTCCATCCAGCCCCCAAATGTAATACTGTTTTCAATCAACACACGGCGAGTCAATAAATGAAACACGGGTTATTTCTCCCAGCTCTCACCAGGCACGGTTGACAAACCCTTTCGACTTGACAGAATGCTCATTAGATCACTTGTTTTGATTAATTAGTGTGGGTGTTTATACTACGCACGTCGAAATAACTCAAGACGTCTGTATATATAAAACTGAAGGGCCAGGGTCATGTTTCATTGGTAATCTTGAATGATTGACACCGCAAAATGAGGTACTGTGCACCGCAAATAAAGGTACTCATTAAAAGGACAACACCGCAAATCATGTATTCTAAATGTTCAACACCTCTCGTCGAAGCTGCCAAATAAGGCCAATGCAGGACTTTTTATGAAAGCTGAAGCTGACCTAATCTCCAAGACAAAAGTCTGAAGCAACAATGGAGCGAAGGTTTGACCTTCTATGTTCTTGATATTCACGGAGAGAAGAAACTTTGTAGAACATTTCCGAAAGAATGGGGATGAACGCTAATGTATTTTCAATAACAGAGCTCAATTACTTCATAAAACACACCGACACTATGTACAAGAATGCAATAACATTCCACAGATCGCCAGATTTTTTTAGTGATATCAGCAAGTTGATAGCAGTCATACCATATTTTATGACACTTACCTTCAACCGTTTCCGTCTTTTTTAAACCGCAAACGAGGTACTGCACCGCAAAGGTGGTAATCGGATGACTAGCGTGGGGATGTCATCAAGCAGTTCGTCTCCGAGTGTTGGGAGGAGAGAAGAGGCACGAGAATAGGGAGGCAGTTGGGAGCACAGGGGTAACCAAGGCCTTCTCATTTGAGAACCGCGACAAATGAATAGAGGGACCCTCTCATTTTGGAACTTTGTGATAAGTTGACTACTCTCCTATCTGACCGATGTGATATCGTCTTTTGCTGGTTACCTGAACATGTTGGTATAGCCAGTATCACCAGAGCAGATAGTGCAGACAGTGCAGCAAAACAGGCCTTAACCAAGCCTATCAGTGAATTTAAAATTCCTTTCAGGTATTCCAAACCACATATTAGTAAGTTCATCAAATCGGTGTGGAATGGCATGGAGCGACAAATAACAAGTTCCATCACTTCCGAAATACTATTACTGATAAGATTGCGCCTACTAACCTTTGTCGGAAAGATCACGTCATTCTGATACGATGTCATTTTGGTCAGACACGACTAACATATTCCTTTTTGTTGGAGGGTAATATACGGCCAGAATGTGTTCCTTATCAGCAGGGGTTGACAGTGGAGCACACTCTTTTGCACTGTACAGATTTTAATTTGTCAGACGGCAGTATTTTAATGTTGCGTCTCTGCGAGACCTATTTTACAAAACAAATTCTCATAAAATTCTGTCGTTCCTAAAGGAGATCAACCTTTTAATAAATTTTAATATTCCTTTTATTCCTTTAAATTCTTATCAATTCATACCTATCTAACAGGTTGCTGTGTACAGTATTCTTTAACCCTTTACCCAACGTAACGGCCAACACCGACCAGCGCTATTCTCAAAAATCGCCAATTAATTTTCATTATTTTTTCATTTTTTGTCTCAAAAACATAGGTTATGACCCCTCGTTGGAACGAGCTCGTTCCAATGAGGGGTCATAAACTATGTTTTGGACACAAAAAATGAAAAAATTAGTTATTCAAGAATGTTTTTTGTAAGTGTCGTCTGCTTTTCATGTTAGGTAAAGGGTTAAACAACTGGTCTCATTTTTTTATTACTGTGTTCATGCCTTGGATTTATTTCTCATATTTCATCAACTTAGTTTTATTTAATTCATGGAAGATAAAGACATATTTTAGAAAACATACTTTTCATCGCCATAATGTAGCCTTAGCTGCTCATTTGGCGTACAGCGCCAATAAATATATAATTAAATTTAATAGAGGACTGTGAATTATATACACTTCATTAACATATTAAATTGCTTGTTTTCTTAACTACACTGCAAAAACTTTTGGTTCTGAATGGAACCCAAATTGGTTCTAAACCTTGTCCCTGAGATGGAACTGGCTTTGGTTCAAGATAGAACCGAAATTGGTGTGCAATATAGAACCAGTTTTAGTTCCATATGAAGAACCAGTTGTGGTTCAATATGGAACCAAATATTAGATTTTGGTTCCATCTCAGGGACAAAATGCAGAACCAGTTTTGGTTCGATACAGAACCAATTGCGGTTCGATATATGGAACTAGATTTGACTTTATGTGTGGAACCACCTGCTGTTCCATATATGGAACCGATTTTGGTTACATCGAGAGAACCTGTTTCGGTTCCAAGTATAGAACCAATTGTTAGTCTCGATATTCAACCATTTGTGGTTCAGTAATTAGAACCAACTAGGAGAACCATTTTGGGTTCCATGTATAGAACCAGTTATTGTTCCATATAAGGAATCAATTATGAGTCCATGAATGGAACCATTTTTGGTTGTATGCATAGAACCACTTGTTTTTCAATTGATAGAGCCATAATGGGTTCAATAAATGGAACCAGTCGTGGTTCTATGTATAGAACCAGTTGTGGTTCCATTTGTAGAACCACTTGTGGTTCAATTGATAGAACCATATTTGGTACAATAAATGGAACCAGTTGTGGTTCTATGTACAGAACCAGTTGTGGTTCCATTTGTAGAACCAATCGTGGTTCTATGAATAGAACCAGTTGTGGTTCCATAGATGCAACCACTTCTGGTTCCATATATTCAACCAGTGGTGGTTCGATACGTAGAACCAGTATTGGTTTAACTGACAGAACCCGATTTGGTTCGCTCTCTAGAACCATTTGTGATTCTATGTATAGAACCAGTGTTGGTTCAACTTGTAGAACCAGTTTTGGTTCCATGTATAAAACCAGTTGAATGTATGTGTAGAACCAGTGTGAGTTCCATGTATAAAACCAGTTTTTGTTAGATGTTTATAACCACTTTTGCTTAAAGATATAGAACCAGTTTAGGTTGTATTATGGAACCAGTCTCGGTTCTATTAATATAACCTGTTTTAGTTCTATGCATAGAACCGGTTTGGGTTCCATATATATAACCAGTTGGAGTTTTATGTATAGAACCAGTTCTGGTTCTGTGTGCCGAACTGGCTTTGGTCCAAAGCATAGAACCGCTTTTGATTACATGTATTGAACTAGTCTTGGTTCTATTCATAGAGCCAGTATTAGTTCCATGTATGTAACCAGAATTCGTTCCATGTTTACAACCAAGTTGGATGACTGTATAAAAATATGTCCTAATTTGATGTATGAATGAATGGAAGGTTTTAGCGCGCCGAAGGCGCGCAGGGACGATGTGGGATTTACAAATCCCTTGCGACCCGGTTAACCTTATTTTTTTTCCCCTTGGATCACACAGGCCTAGCTTTCCTATTGCCCAAAATGGAGTCTGAGGGGGTTATGCACGCGGTTAGAATACCCGGCAGTTTACGTTGAAGTGTTAGATGGTCAATACCCAATCCCTCAACGCCTTTAAAACTATTAGAGGGCGAGCTCTATTCGGTTCCAGTTCGGCGATGGTAGAGGTTTGAGTCCCACCATGGTGGCGAGTCAGAATGTAATGTTGTGCGATGGCAAGTTTAAGGGAAGAAGAGAAAAGAAAACCAAACAGCAACGCCGGTTTGGTAGCGGCCCCGGTATATGACCATAGCGGTTACAAAAAAGAAGTGGAGAAAGCTCCAATAGTTTAGTTTTAAAAAAACGAGAGTCATCCATCAAGCCTTCTGGGAGATAGGATGCCGTATGTGATTTTGAGGTATCTGGTTATCCTTCGGGAATTCCAAATGACCTCCTCCACCCCCCCCCCCCCCACCAAAAAAAAAAAAAACTCTCACTGACACACACCCTCAAGCCCTTAAAAGGGCTGTTAAATCTTTATTCAAATGTTTATTTATATCAAATGTACACTCGTTCCCAGCCAGACAAGCTTGTTTCAGTCCTTGCCTAGCGTTTGGTGGTTTCTTGTATGTGTTGCCGAAAGGTAGGTTGCACCAATTCCTCCTACGCTTTGTCTACCATTTCCATGCGTCTTCTTGATAAGAGTGTTGCAAGAAAATTTGAGAATGTTCAGTTGGAAAAGTTATAGGTAGAGAGAAAGATAGGTATCCGCTATTGTATATTGTGCCTGCTGTGTGATTGTTGCTATGGATGGGGTAAGGGGTGTGTTTCTTCGGAGCCCACTCCCCACACGCAGAGTTGCGAGGCAATCCTCACAGACTCAATCCTAAAGATCTCAATGAGTAGCGAGGCAATCCTCTCTGACTCCACGCAGTTTAATTCTATTGAGTAATTTTAATTTATTGTTTATTATTTCGTTTTTCTGTTTAGGGTTCGGTGTTCGTTCAGCTTCACCATTGATTCACTATCCTGGAGTATGTGGAGGGTTTTGTTATGTAGATCTTATTAAACGCGTTTCAATCGCGCTTCAGCAGAGTTGCGAGGCAGTCCTCACAGACTCTATCCTAAAGTTCCCAATGAGTAGCGAGGCAATCCTCACTGACTCCACGCGATTTAGTTATATTGTATAATTTTTATTTTATTTTATTTGATTATTTTTTTTTTTTTTTCTTTTTTTTTTATTATTTTCTGGAAATTTAATTTGTTTTTCTGTTAAGGGATCGGTGTTCGTTCAGCTCAACGATTAATTCACTCTCTTGGAGTCTGTTGAGGGTTTTGTTTTGTAGGTCTTTTAATCGCGTATCAATAATTTCTATTTTTGCTAGCTCGTGAAGTTCCTTTATCGGTGTCCATTTCGGTTTGCATAGTGCCACTCGCAGGGCATCATTTTGAACCCTCTGTAGCTTCTGAATGTTGGTTTTGCTTAGGTCGCTTGTTATTATGGCACCGTATTCTAGTACCGGACGTATAAATGTTTTGTAGAGCTTGAGAAGCACATCTTTGTTTGCTCCCCAATTTCTACCTCTGATCATCTTCAGAAAATTGATACGTTTAGTAGCTCTAACCGTAATGGAGTTTACGTGACTGTTTAGACTGAGATTGCTATCTAGGATAAATCCCAAAAATTTGGCCTCTTTGTTTGCTTCTAGTTTGTGATCGTATAACTGGAGATCGATACTCGGGACTGGTTTTTTCCTTTGCTTTTTCTAGAACGTAACTTTTTGAGTTTTGGCGGCATTGAGTTTGATGCGCCACAGGGCACACCAGCTCTCAAGATCGCGAATGGTATCCTGTAGACGATTTTTAATTATGTTTCTGGACTTGCTGGCTGTCCAAATGCCTTTGTCGTCTGAGAACTGCGTTAGTTCAACAAAGTTTTTCCCTACTTTTTCTATATCATTCACATATATTATGAAAAGAAGCGGACTTAGAACCGACCCTTGTGGTGTTCCCGCTTCGAGTAATACTTCCTCTGACACCTCGCGATTAACCCTCACCTTGATTTTTCGGTCAGTTAGAAATGATGATATGATCCTTAGAATTTTAGTGGGTAATCCCATTTTCGCTAGTTTATATCTCACGCCATTGTGCCATACCGAGTCGAACGCTTTTTCTACATCCAAGAAAAGCGCGGTTCCGATTTCGTTTTGACTAAATGCTGTTTTCATATAATCGACCAGTCTATATACGTGTTCGATTCCCTCTTTCTGACTCCTATACGCTCTTTGCCATTTGTTGAAAAAGTTGATTGATTCGAGATAGCTGCGAAGTCTCGTAGTGAGAATCCGCTCAAATATTTTCCCAACACAGCTAAGCAAGCTGATTGGGCGGTAGTTAGAAGGGTTGGTAAGGTCTTTGTCGGGTTTAGGTATCATGACTCCCGTGGCCACTTTTCAGCATTTTGGGAAGTACCCACAGGAGAGACAGCAGTTTAAGAGTTTGGTAAGTCTGCAGTAGAAGATGTTGGGGCACTGTTTCATTATTTTGTAAGAGACTTCGTCTTCTCCTGGGGACGAAGATGACCTGCATTTTCTGATTATACCCATGACCTCTTCTATGCTTATTGGTTCGGTTAATTCATGGTCGTCCCCGTCTTCATGCCTTTGGTCGATGTTCGGTTCATTGAAGATTGAGTTGTTATCTTGGACAAATTTATTTACTCGTACCTTAAAATCGTTGTCATATCTGTTCCCTTCTTGTGGACGATGTGCCTTCTTTAGAAGTTCGGCAAAAGCACCGGCCTTTGCCTTGTCGTCTATGGCCATAGATCCGTCGCTAGTCTTTAGCGCATTATTATTGGCAATTTTGCTCTTTTGGCCAGTAAGAGTTTTAAATGTATCCCAGAACCTCCTAGGTTCTCTCAGCCCATTTAGGTTTTCGATTTGATGTATAGAAATAGGTTTGATTTTATGTATGGAATCAATTCTGCTTCTTCATAAATTATAATAATTAAACTTTTTTTCAGTTCATGCGTTTTCAGATAAAACGATTGGCTCACACGATTCTGTTTTTTTTTTCATAACTCAATGAACCGAAAAAACACAATTAGGTCCGCCCCTGCCACGCCCCTAAAATACCAGTCTTCGGAATTGCAACATGGTGTCAAATCAATAGAAGTTAGAACACTGGTACGTTCTAAATCTGAAAAAGAGAAATAAATTTATATTACTAATTTATCACCATGAAATTATTTATAAAATATTTAAATGACCGTGGTGGGTCAATTTTTCTTTTCTTCACAACTGTATTTATTTGACATTTCAATTTTTACGCACACTGGGTGATCGTCTGCGTTCATCGTTTTACCCAAATCGATTGTAAACAATGGCTGGTCACGACGAGTTTTCAGTTTCCAGTTCCAATGAATGAACACTACCTGAATTCAACTAATTTCATGTCATCTGGCTTTATATCTAACTCCACTTTTACAAACTGTGTTTTTCAGTTCTCGGGAAACGGTCAAAACCAAAATACAATGTAATACTGATGGCCTACTTCCACCTACCACGGAACGTAACTTTTACGTGAAGTGAACAGTTGAATGAAATTTGAGGGGGGCGTGGCTTATGACGTTTTCTTTGCATTACGTAATTCATTGGTCAATAAAAAAATTAATGACATAAGTGCATTTGACTTGGAAAGTGTGTCAATTGCTACCTGCGTTTCAATAATATGCGCCCTCTTTTATGCCAGAAAAATAATATGTCTACCAGTTTTAGTTTTTAAGTCTTTGTTCGCTGAAGTTGAGGACGACTAACACTATTTATTTATTTGGGTCGCGAACGTTTAATTATAAGGAATGATCGTTTCTTTTTGTCTATTTCTTGAGTTATGAACCCCAAAAAACAAAGTCCAAACATGGCGTAAATGGGCTACGCCCATTTACACAGTTTGGACTTTGTTTTTTGGGGTTCATACCTCAAGAAATAGACAAAAAGAAACGATCATTCCTTAATAGAGCTAATTTTGATTCCATGAACATAATTACTTTCTTTTGTTTATTTCTTGGTGTTTAAGGTTATAGTCAGCATCTGGGCTAAATCATGGCCCAGCATAAGTATAAAACCACGTTTTGCCAATCGTTTATGTCTATGATGCCCACTTACTGAGGGATTACAGTGGCGTTGGGTACCAGATACTATTTTACCAGTGAAGAAAAACAAATCTATCTCGGTAGACTCACAGACCTTCAATTCCCAAGAATCCAACGAAGACACAATTTTTGGAACAATTCTTCTGAATTTTATAAAACACTTGCCTGAAAAAGTTAACATTCTGTTCCCATTAATACTAAAATACCCTAACCCTTTCGTACAACGAAATCTAGTGTTAATAGCACGAGCTGTTTAATATGCTACTTTACCAAAAATTCATTTTGTTATTGTAAAATTAGAAAAAGTCAACCCATACACTTTGGTTTCATTGAACGACTAAAACAACTAATAAAAGTGTTTAAATCTTTAACTGATATCTATCTTTTCTTATCCTACTAAAAGCGAAATCAGAAAAAGAGATAAAAGAGGATTGATTTTTAGCTTCAATATTATTGTATTTGAAAACTGCGGTCTTTTCTGGAATAAATCGTGTTGGAACCTACATTTTCGTAATAAAATGACCTCTGTGAACTGTGACCAACAGTAGAAGCCTGCATGTCGTAAATGAATGCGACGAATATTGTTTCACAAAGTGTGTAATGTGGCATCGATTGTTAGCAATATGACGTTACGAAAGGAACAGAAAACTTACACATACACATTGCCTTGTCGCTAAAGATTTGCATGCGTTAGACCTGTCTCTTGGACTCATTGTACTAACTGTTTGGGAAAAGTATGTCATTTTGTGAAAACACACGAAACATCTGAATCAACAAATATGAAATTCAACAAAACGTTTTAAACTCAATACATTTCAAACTATATATACTTGGTGGACTTGAACATACTTGGTATTCCAGTGTGTCCTATCGATGCCTTGGCCATGTTCAACGAAGGTGTGACTCGGGATATTTTTGACAGAGTCATTCCCCTTTGTAGATTGTGATTATCTTGCCGATGGATTTGGGTAGTGTTCCTCGCAATTTAACCACAATCCCCAATCAAATTTTGTCAACAAAACACAATAACAATATGTTAGAACCAAAATATTTATTTAACATTAACCAGGTCAGACCGAGGTATCCCTCCATTCTTAAAACAGCAGCAGTTCCCTTGCTCACATTAATCACTTTGAACAAAACACGTTCAAAAAACACAAGTGTATTATATACTGACACGGGGTATTTCACCCCATAAACAAAATACGCCGAGAACAGGCATGTCACTGCTGTGATTACGTCTCTCATCTCTGCAATACACTCTTGTTCCAAATGCAGCTCAATCTTCTTGTAGTTGAGCATCCCTCGCTTGTTACAACCGATAAACTTTAGCGTCGGATTCGGAGATGCAGGTTCCTGTAAAAGAAACGAATATTCTTTACCTCTGTGTTGATTAACTTTGTTCATATGAAGATAAAAACTGAAGTTGAAAGTTCAGTTAGTCAATCATTTATGCCCATGGTATCAATTTTAGTTATTATTCAGTACATGCAAAAGTTACTTGGTAATATTGTATTAGTAGTTTACGGCACTAAAATATAAAACATATAATCAACTTTTTGGGCCGCCCGAGACCGACTGGACAAATAAGAACCAATTATCACTCTCCTCATTTTGAGTTTGCAAGGTGGAACAAAAAACACGAAGGTAATTTTAATTGAATGGGGTGTATACCTGCTACACATAATTGTCAACACCTGTTAAATGAAGGAGAGGGATTAATTACTCTTTTTGTGAAATTTGTACGAGAATGACTGCGAGATAGAACTTTACCCCCTTTTCCAGTTAGGTAGTTATCATTAAAACATTTTTTTTAATTATAGAATGTTTTTGGCCACTTGTGGTAATAACCCTACCTACCCCCACCAACCCATATAACACAACAAATCATCCAACCAGTACATTGAATGTCATTGGGATCAAGGCCCTGATAAGACTGAATAAGTAGTAAAAACAATTACTGGCGAATTTGTGTTATAATCCTTCTTTGGTCTCGGATTAAGGACATTGCCCACCAATCAATCAATTTTAATAATATTTTCACGAGGGTCGACAGAATAGCGAGAAAAGTTTGTCTGCACGTTATCGTTATGAAACGAGAGGTTACGATAGAAATTGTCCGAAGCGTGCAGCCACGCTTCCATGACACGGTGAAGTAATTCATTGATTCAGCTCAAGTCAAGTCCTTGATCGTATAAATTTGCGTTTAATTTCTGCACGACACCATGCAACTGACCCAAATGTTTTTTCCATTTGACGAAAATTTATCTCGACTTTCTGTATAGGTGTTCGCACCCTTCGCCCTCCACCCACCTCCCCCACCCCCTCCTCGGGAGTAGCAATTACACTGCGTCAGGATACAGATGTCCGCGATGTTTTGGTATGAGTCAATAAAAAATACCCTTTATCTCTGTTTTTTCTCCTTAGCGAATTTTTGACACCAGTGAAAGGGTTTAGTTCTATATTGACTATGTTACACTATCATGATAAAAAAAAGTTGTAAAAAAGTTTTAAAATTCAAGGCACAAAACAGCTTGTCGGTAGTAATGGTTTAGTGGTTATGGGTTAAGCGAAAAAGACCAGTGTTCAGTTTATAGGTCTGACCTTTGCAAAAATGACAGGCAATGGGTGAGAGAGATTACAATAGCACACCCATCCAACTGCCAGTATAATTTTACATTCAAGATAGAGCACCATACAAAAAAGATATGTGCTGTCGCACTGATATACCCTCACTGCGTGCGATATTTCCAACCGATGTCAAATTTGCTTGACATCCATCAACTAATAAATTTTGCATAACTCACACACACAATGCGAGCATCGTCGTTATGTCCTGAGAACAGCAAGATAATGATGAAACCATATACCGAATTTTATTATCACTGCTGGCGGACGGACGTTCTGACGTGCGTACGAGCGTACCTAATCCCGTACATCCGCCCCTTCAGGAGTGTGTGGTGGTGGTGGGGGAAGGGGGAGGTGAGGGGGGCTGTGGGCGTGGATTGTATAACAATACATTAATAGAAAACGAACGCACGTGTATGTTTTTTTCTGCACAAGAAAATAGTCATTTACTCTTACAACATCATTTAAGGCACTCGAAACAACCCTTTCTGAAGACTCACGTTGTCAAGTTTATTGAAAATGGCATAGAAGGCAGACATAACCCTGTTTTCATTTGATTGGAGGAAACTCGACCCTCTAAAAACGTCTTTTTCTGAAAGTTCGGAGCTTCATTTCTGCGATAAAGCATTGAGTCAAATGATATGCACCTCGAAATATTGAGATGTGGAATTGGCGAAGATAAAACAATGTATACCACAAATATTAGTATTTTAAATTATATCATTTTAATTTCTCAATCGACATATTTTACAGTTTTAAAGCACACACATATAACACACCACAGCTTGATGGTGCCAAGGTTCTCTAGATAAGACTGGGCATTTACTCTGTTGAATTTGGCAAAGATTTACTAAACATTATTGACATCGCGCTGTCTAATTTGTCTAAGTTGTGCTCAGAGGCCAGACCTGACTAACCAAGCAAGAAAATAATGTTTATCTAAACAAGAAAAAAACTATTAGCCAACGTGTGATCTTCCAAACAATAAATATTTACAATGGACACTAAATCTTACCTCATCAACAGCATACAACATGTTGTGTTTTTCTTTGAAAAGCTCAACTAACAATAAAACAGCAGCACTCATTTCCAAATCTAATACAAATTACCAAAAATGTTATCAGCTCGTTTCAACTAAGCCTATATGTTTATAGTTTGTGCGTATATAGGTATAACAGCACTGCATATATCTGAAATAGGATGTCGATTTGCCAAAAATAAAGATTATTTTTATAACCAAAACTGGTTCTCTCTTTTATCTGAAATGGAACCAATTTAGTTTAAACAATTTTTTATTTGAAATGAAGTAACTTTACAAAGATGAAAATTAAATATTAACAAACTAAAACATGAACTGAAGTAGATTCAGCAGTGAACTTGTATCTTATACAAGGCTGTCTCCAAACATTTTGAAACAAAGCAAATATCAACAGTTGGTATATTGGTTCTATACAGAACCAAAACTGGTTTGATATGCCAACTTTTCGTGCCCGCTTTGCTCAATAATAATTTGAGACAGCCTTGTATAAATAGTGAACTTTCTTCTGAAACTACTTTAGTTCATGTTTTATTTTGTTAATATTTAATGTTATTCTTTCAAAATTTATTTGGTTTACGATAAATACTGTTTACACTAAACTGGTTCCATTTCAGTGTTGGTTCCAACAAGAACCTTCATTTCTTGCAGTGAATGTGTATGATTAAAATACGCATTCAAAACTCGTGACTCTCGTATCTCCCTTTGTTGATGTTCATTGTCATCACCGCCACGAATAAAGACTGCATTATAGCCAAGTTAAGGCGTCGTTCGACAAAACTTGCTTGAAGAAAAAAAAATAAAATCTAGTTTACTTCAGAAAATGGAAATATAATGCGAAGGTTTCAATTGCAAGGGTCTCGGAACGTGCCCGCTTTGCTCAATAATAATTTGAGACAGCCTTGTATAAATAGTGAACTTTCTGCTGAAACTACTTTAGTTCATGTTTTATTTTGTTAATATTTAATGTTATTCTTTCAAAATTTATTTGGTTTACAATAAATACTGTTTACACTAAACTGGTTCCATTTCAGTGTTGGTTCCAACAAGAACCTTCATTTCTTGCAGTGACTGTGTATGATTAAAATACGCATTCAAAACTCGTGACTCTCGTATCTCCCTTTGTTGATGTTCATTGTCATCACCGCCACGAATAAAGACTGCATTATAGCCAAGTTAAGGCGTCGTTCGACAAAACTTGCTTGAAGAAAAAAAAATAAAATCTAGTTTACTTCAGAAAATGGAAATATAATGCGAAGGTTTCAATTGCAAGGGTCTCGGAAAGTGCCCGACAATCGGTGATGGGACAAAAATAAATGTTTTAATTTTTTTTATTAAGAAATGGTAATTCAAAATATGTTGTTCCCCTCAAAAATATTTTGTTGGATGACACCTTAAATAATAGAAAGTTTCTGTTTTGATACAAACATTCAACATGATCTACAGGCGTCTTTACACAAGTTTCTACTGAAAAACTCGTCCCATTGGGATAAATGTGTTACACTGGACAATAACTAATAAATCAAAAACTTTTCAAATTTTCAATTTTAATTCTTCCCAGTGTGATGAAATTACTTGTTTTTGCATTAAACAATGATTCAGTGCAAATTAGAGGTTTTAAGTCAGATTCATATAATACACCCGACCCAGGGTGCACGGCGAATCGAGGCCAAACGTTGATGTAAGGCTCCGCCTTCTGGCATTATCGGTTTGAATACTCTGCAATAATACATACCTACGATGTTTTCAATGATTTCAGGCAGATTAATCTATTTCAACCATTCAGCAGTCTGCTTTACTGTCCATGTTTTAACACGATCGGGTAACTGGAGTTCTGTTATTGAGCTGTCCGTTATCTTTCTTCAACTGGCAAGTGACGCTCACAATCCGTTTTCTCACAGTCAGTTTCGGGGATTCCAAATACTTCGGCACGGGTTTATTGGCTGTGTTTGTCTTGAAACTCATTTTAAAAACAGGCGACGGGTCATTTTCGACGTCAAAAAAAAGAAAATAAATAAATGTATTCATTTTTCTATCCCAGTTGCCATGAACAGTGTGTCATTGGAGATTACAAATACTTTAACCCGATTGTCTATGTCGCAGCACCTTGACTCTTGATATTGAGGTGTAGTGCATGGCGACGATAAACTTGCATTCAAACACTACTAACCATGATTGCGCCCCTGGAAACCCCCAAGAAGTAAAAACGTTTCTGTGTACTGTGTTAAATAGGTTCTGTTTTATTGATGAAATAAAACCACGTTAAGCATTGCCTGCGATGGAAGTATTCTGAAATAAGCAGCACGGGTATAAACGATTGGCTACACTCGACTTGAAACCTTTGTTGCGGTGAATATTAGGCAATGTTGCACAAAGTGACCTTAAACATCAACAAATAAAAACACAAATAATTCCGGTGGTGTCGGATTAGTAAGTTGTAGAGTCTGTCAGTTACTCGCCGTTACACGGTGGTTCTTCTTGGTACTCCGAATATCTATGCCCGTGAAACTGTCCGATAGAGCATGGCTCGTTCTATTAAAAGTATCGTTAAAACCCAGTAAAAAAGGGTGTATTGTGATGTACGATAAACCCAGTATTTTGATCATTTCAAGTTGTTACATTATACTACAGATTTTTTTTAAATGGGTGAACGGAGAGGATTGGCAGTGCCAGGACTTTTCAAAAGTCCAAACATCAGCACAGCATAGATAGCCCAATATCTTTGAAAATATAGGAGTTCACATTATACCTGCTCCAATTGAATGGTTAACGGGAAGGGACCCATCCCATATCCAAATCCAGATACATTTCATCTCCGATGCCAAACTTTGCCCCGGCCGGCCACGAAGCGACAGGATGGAAAAGAAGAAAAAAGAAACCCACAATTCCATTGACTGAAGGGTCAATGTGCCGTCGGATGCGATCGTGAACCACCCACTCTTTTTCTGGTCATATTACCTACAGGTGTTGATGTATGCCTCGATCTGCAGGAGTGATGCGCCTACACAAATAAACGTAGAAACAAGTCCATATTTGTTGAAGCGTCAACGCGACGTCGAATGCGACCAGAACCCACCTGAAGTCCCCTTCTTGGTCAAATTACCCCGAAATTCCAATTTTCGTCTCAACCGATCGAGGCACATCAGGGTAAAGCGCCTACAGCCAAACGTAGACAGAGAACTTCATTGGTTAAATAGTTAACGCGATGTCGGAACGCAATCATGTTCCCATCTGAAGTCCCATTTCCAGTCAAAATAAATCACCACTAGGTGTCAATTGTTCTCTCGATTGGTCAAGTATTGCCTATTGCCGGTGGAGTGGTGCATCTACAAACAAACGTAGACAGTGAGAGAGAGAGAGAGAGAGAGAGAGAGAGAGAGAGAGAGAGAGAGAACTGGCGGTACCGTAACTGTGAGCACATTTTCTCTGTTTTAGACCAACGTTGCGCGGACAGCGAGTCATTTGACAGACGTTGCGCGGACATTTCCATGTCCCCACAATTACGGGGATCGGGTCGTTTCGTCCCCGGGACGATTCGTCCCGAGACGTTTCGTCCCCGGGACGATTCGTCCCCTATTGGTGGGACGATTCGTCCCCAATGCAAATTCCTGTAAAGGATGAGTGTTATAAATAACTAACAGTGGTATATTTCTTACATTCCTTCCACATTCAAGGCATGGGTATTCTGTCGTGGGCGCTAATCTCAAGTTGTAAGCCATTTCGAGATAGACTGAGGAGGAATCGGATCGTCCCCCATATATGATGAATGAAAAGTTTTAGCGCGCCGAAGGCGCGCAGGGACGATATGGGATTTACAAATCCCTTGTAAGGGGTGTGTTTCTTCGGAGCCCACTCCCCACACGCAGAGTTGCGAGGCAATCCTCACAGACTCAATCCTAAAGATCTCAATGAGTAGCGAGGCAATCCTCACTGACTCCACGCAGTTTAATTCTATTGATTAATTTTAATTTACTGTGATTAATTTTGTTTTTCTGTTTAGGGTTCGGTGTTCGTTCAGCTTCACCATTGATTCACTATCCTGGAGTATGTGGAGGGTTTTGTTATATAGATCTTATTAAACGCATTTCAATCAGCAGAGTTGCGAGGCAGTCCTCACAGACTCTATCCCCCATATATACCCACAGTTTGTGAAAAAACAAAAAACATTCTTTGTTGCGCCGACATGTCAGTGAACTGCACTATCCTCGGGGTCTTCCTGTTCACCCGGCAGCTATTGTTTTGGGTCGAAGTGTGATAATCCGTGACATCAAAGAAAAACCGACTATAGTTTGGTTCATTAAAGGTGAACCTCTTTCGACTTCTTGTTAACGTAGATTATCAACTATTTGCCAGCTGAATAGGGAAATTGGAAACTGGAATATATATAATAATATAATATAATAATAATAACACTTTGGCCAGCCGCTGATTTGTCGCGGTTCTCGGACGAGAAGGCCTTGGTTACCCCTGTACTCCCAACTGCCTCCCTGTTCCCACGCTTCTCCTCTCCTCCCAACATTCGGAGACGAACTGCTTGATGACATCCCTTGCCCCATTCTTCCCAATCTCTCCGATTAGCACATTAACCCTCTCCTTTGAGTCTCCCCCTAACCACATGTCCTTCATTCTCCCATCCCACTTCCCCATTATTCTCCAAGTGAATCTCATTCTTTTAGACTGATACTTTGGGCATTCTAGAAGGAAGTGTTCCAGGGTCTCCACCATGCCCAAGTTACACATCTTGCACTCCCTTTCACCATCTTTCCCAACTTTTCCCCTCAGCTCCAGGGATCGCGACCTCAGCTTGAACAGCAGTGACCCCCCAAAGGTGCCATCAAGGCACTCTTCAATACCTGGCCTCTCTTTATCACGCAGGCCACCCAAAGACCTCTTTGATTTGACCCCCTCTCGCCAATTACGGTTACAATCCTCCATGACCCTTTCACTGACGATTTTTTTACCCTGGTTCGCCCCAACGTCCAGGTCCGAGATCTCCAATGAGTAGTTCTCTACTAGCTCCCTCACTTGGACCATCCACCCCGTTTTGATATTTGAGTTGAAAATTCGCAGGAACATTACTTTACACCATCGGCTGTCGGGGAGATTCACCAAATAATTAAGATAACCGAGTTTCAACAGGTCTATCCTGTCCTTGATCCTCATCCACCCAAGCTCACCCCTGATTGCTTCTAGCGCTGCAGCATTACTCGACCCCGTTATCCATCGGCCTGCATCGTTCTGCAGGATTTCCAAGCTCTTTACGGCCGTCTGATTTAGGGGTACCACTTCCGTACCGTATGTTATACTTGGCAGCCCCACCATTTCCCAAATGTTTTCCCCACGAAAACCTTATTGAAACTGTTTCTCCCTATAAGTTTCATTTGGTTAAGGATTCGCTTCCCCCTCAGAATCAATTTATTTGTGTGGTTCCGGTAAATGCCTCTTCCTGTAAAGTTTATATTTACCCCCAAATACTCGTAATCACCTGTCTCTCCCACATTGAGAAGTTTGCTGTTCCCTTCCGGAATGCTGAACTCACCCACTCTCCACCTTCGAGTGGGGTCCACTTTGCGGCCCACAGGTATAATTTTGCTCTTGCTTTCATTAAGTTCGAGTCTCCATTTGCTCCCATATTTCCCAACAAATTCCAGCATTTTCGTTAGCCCCTCTTCGCTTTCTGACACTAGAACCATATCGTCTGCAAAAAATAGCCCTGGGATCTTCAAGTCCCCAACTGCTACCCCCTCCTCGCTACGCAGGAGTTCATCTCCTAAACCTTTGATGTACAATGCAAACAGGATCAAACGAGTCACGCGGTTTGATGGTAGTTGGTCACTGATAGATCGGCTCCTGCTTCGAAGTCGTTTTTTGGTGTTTTTTAATGTTGTGGCGGTGATATTTACTGGACAGGATATGTGTTAAGTAATCTTGATTCGAACCTTTGCTGATATTTGAGGATAGTGGTCTTAGAGGACCGGAAAATTCGTATTTTATGTGTCGGTGGTATCCTGACAATGGAGGCCATACTTGGTTTCATTAGCAACGGTCTACCAGTGTTTCGCCTGTGAACTGTCAAGTAATGTGCGGCTCCCTGTGATTACCTGAGTAACTTGCTTGCTATTTTTGAAAAGATGCTTCTATTCGAAATCTGGTAATGGTGTTTGGTGATTGATCTAAATTCATAGGATTAACGAAGGATTAACGATCTAACGATCTAACGAGCCGATGTGCAATTCATAGGAATATTGAGCATGAACATTTTTAGTTTAAACAATATTTATTTGAAATTATGTTATTTGTATACAGTACGCAACAGGTACAAAGAAGAACAAGCAACACAATGTACAACAGTACACAAAATAACAAAGGTAAACGAAGATAGATCGCTGTATATGAGAGGGATTCGACGGAAAGCTAACAGCTTATGTAAGTCGTCTCCCTCTTTCGTTTATCAATTCACTCGACAGGTGGAGTCAGTTAGTAGTTACACGTACACATCAATACCCGCGGGCCCAGCCCACCCTACGGAACCAAACATTGAATTGCACATACCGACTCGAAAAAAAAAAACACCTTACTGATGCCATTTAGGCATTTTTCTCTTTTCAAGACACAGCTACCAATTGGGGTCGCGAGCCAGGTCTCCAGACCCAGACCGAATGCGCGAGGCAAGAGTGGGAGAGGGCAGACCCCCGGGTAAAGATGTGCAGGAATGCATCAACTACAAGAGCAATATTTTTAGAAAAATTAGAAAAGAAAGAAGCAAACGAGAAAAAGAAGAAAACATCGAACAAGAAAAGGAAAAAAAAAAAAAGAAAAAAAATGTAAATGACGGCCAGTCTGAATGCGTAATGCATTAGGTGCACTCGAGAAATACGTAAGGCACTATCTTATTTCATCAGTTCTTTTGGTAAGGAGATGTATATATGAATCCAAACTATGAAGACAGTCCATCTGAAGGTGGGCTCAAATGAAGTTTGATATGTGCGGAGGGGAATATACGTGATGCTATGCTAGTTTGATACTATTATTATTAGTTAGTAATATTGAATTATTGGGTGGCCCAATATTATGTAACAAGTCATGCGAATCAGTTATTGGAATCGCTTACTTGATAAGATAAAGTCATGTACGACTTCAACGATGACACGATTCTCTTCGTTACTCAGGAATTCTGAACCAAAAAGAAGTGTGGATGTGTCTGTTCCAAAAGGAAGAAGGTTAATCGTGCAATTACGTGCGTCTGAGAAGATTGGACAATGGAAGAAAAAATGATCTGGAGTTTCTTGCTCGCCACACTGACACAAAGGGTTTGGTGATAAATGATTATCATAGAGGTGGGAGTTGAGGTTACTACACTGTAGACGTAGCCTGCAATGATATATTTGAGCTGTGCGAGATTTCGCGTTGCTGTAGAACCTTGGAGGTCGTTGGATTCCCTTGTATAGGAAGGTCTTGAAGTTGATATGTGACGAGTTCTCGCGAACAGGGAGCGGCAGATTATTCCATTCGTCCGTAACACTCGGGATGAAGGAAGACTTGTACAACTGAGTCCGACAAAAGGGAACTCGATGTTTATGACTTGTTCGGAGAGTGATTGCTGAGTTGGTTAAAAAGGTAAGAGGAGGCACTTTATTTGAGATGTATGGAGGTAACGTGTGATGATACATTTTAAAAAACTGAATTAACTTGTGTTTGCGACGTCTTTCATTAAGGGGGTCCCATTGCGTTTCACGATAGAGCAATGTCTTCCTGGCACTGACTGTTGCCCCCGTGATGATCCTTGTTGCTGCAATTTGTATTTTTTCCAGTTCGTCCACTTTGCTTACAGGACAGTTATCCCAAACGGTATCAGCATATTCAAGAAGGGGTCTAATGAAGGCAAAGTATATTTTTTCCAAAACACTACGATCCAGAGTAAACTTGTGCCTCCTCAGCAAGTCTAAACGGGACCAGGCTTTAGAGCAAATACGTTCGATGTGATCTTTCCATGTACACGTGCTATTCAGTATGACTCCTAAATGTTTATGGTTGGAAACTTCAGATATCTGAGAATTGCCTAAGAATAAAGGTGGATGGGAGGTGGGGTTGTTTTTACGCGAAATTAACATGCTTTCTGTTTTGTTGGGATTGAACTCAACCAACCATATTTTAGCCCAATGTTCAATTGTGGCTAAATCATGATTTATTAAGATTGACGCTTGTTCAGGGTTCTCTATAATTAGATACAAAGATGTATCATCTGCAAACAGACGAATACCGCTAAGCAGGTTATCCGTTATGTCGTTGATGTATATAAGGAACAGTAAGGGACCGAGAATGGACCCTTGAGGAACACCAGCGGTGACGGGCCTCCATGGAGACGTCTCCGACGCAATCAAAACTCGTTGTAACCTATCTGCAAGGTACGATTTCAAGAACAACAATAGTTCGCCCGAGACGCCAATACTCTCCAGCTTGTAGATAAGACCAGCGTGCCATACTTTGTCAAAGGCCTTACTGACATCACAGAACACCACCCCAAACTTCTTTGCCTTCATCAAGTGCGCGACAGAATTCATCATAAATATCAGTTAGTTGGAGGACAGTTGAGTCGCCAGGTCGAAACCCTGACTGAAATTGACTGAGAACATTATTTTCAATCAGAAACGCCCACAAGCGCTTAAATACACATCTTTCGAGTATTTTACCAACACAGCTGATCAATGATATTGGGCGATAATTAACAACAGAATTGGACGGTTGCTTTTTCAGGACTGGAGAGACATTTGCTTTTTTCCACAACGATGGGAAGTACGAGCTGTTCATCAGTATGTTAAATAAGATCGAAAGTGGTTCGCATAAGGAGGAATGACATTCTTTTAATAGACGTGGGCTTATGAGATCAGGACCAGAAGCCTTGGACACTTTTATCGACTTCATTACACTTTCTACTTCGCTACAATGTAGGGTGATGCTATCAATACTTTGGGAAGCACGGGATGGTGGGTCTGGCAGGGACGCATTCGAATCATCAACTGTTGAGATAGAACTGAAGTATTCGTTGAACACTTCCGTTTTCTCAGCATTTGATGAGTATAGTTTATTTGAGTGGATGAGAGTGGGAATTCCTACTGCGTTACTGCTGCCGATAAATGTTTTTAAAGTCTTCCACCACTGTGATGGTGGTGTTTCTTTACTCCTTAGAGTGGACTGGATTTTTGACAAGTATAACGCTTTGGCCTTCCTAACAGCCGACACAACTTCATTTCGTTTCAGTTTATATTTAGCCCAGGCACGTGGAAGATCAATGCGCTTAGCATGCGATACAAACGTTTCCTCTGCCTGATCAGTAATCTTATTTCGTTGTGCATCCATTTTGGTTGGTCTATTCTCGTAGTAATGAATTTATTGGGTATGTGGATTGAAGCAACATCGAGTATTTTGTTGGTAAAGTTGGAAACTATAGTGTCAAGACAATGATTATCGAAGAGAGCGTCCCAGGCGACGCTGGAGAAAGCTTCATTTAGTGCTTCGTAGTTACCCTGGGAATAAAGCCATATCCTCCTCTTAAAGGAGAGAGGTCGTGGTTTAGAGAATTCAACTTCAATTGAAATGGGGCACTGGTAGCGAATCATGTCCGGAATAATGAAAATTTTTGCTGACTGTCTTATTACTCATTGTCCTACTTAGTTTCGACTGCAGTCGTATTGAAACGGACGTGGTCAGTTCCATTCACTCGTGATATTTTCTAGTCCTGAGCTGTCGCTCAGATAATTCATCAAGTTATCGAAAACATTCATTGTGCTCATTGACTATATTAATGTGAAGATCTCTTCGGATACCAATTGTGATAAAAAAAAAACGGAAACAAACTTTTCTGCACTCCAACTGATCTGTGTCCAAATTAACCCTCGAGTCAGCCTTAGCACCGACAATTATGGAGAGCTCTCAGGTGGTGACCGATGTCACAGTATCCGCTTCTAATGACAATGGGGGGGGGGGGGGGGGGGGGGGGGTTACTTGACTTATCGACTAACAAAAAAAATAATATTAAAAGAAATATGTCTCAATTAAGTTCAACACCCTCTCCTATTGGAAATAAGAAACACTGTGAGTATCTGAGCTCCGAAGAGGAGCATGACCTGTCTGACTTTTTTACCTCTGAGCCTGATTCTCCCAGCGATCAGACGTCTCGAATGAGTAACGACGAACGAAGGGCTATCGCTTTCACCAGATTGCTGCAAAATCCGTCGGTCAGGGAAGTCTTGAAATCCGTGTTCATTGAGGCAGCCAACGAACGTATTAGTGAGCTAGAAAAGTCTGTTAAGACATTAAAAGATGAACTAAACTCCAAAGATAAGGAGGTCCAGAAGCTCGCGGATAAGATCGATGACCTCGAGCAGTACGGTCGCAGGGCCAATCTACGCCTATCGGGGATCCCTGAAACGTCTGATGAAGATACAGATAAAATTTGTGTTGATGTAGCCGGCAAATTAGGTGTTAAGATGTCGATCGATGATATTTCCAGGAGCCATCGTGTGGGCCCGAAAGTTATTTATGGGAAGCCTGTAAATTCTCGCACTATCATCTTCCATCTAAACAGCTACAGATTACGTAATAATCTGTATCGTTCACGAACCAAACTTAAATCTGTTAAGATTCCATCTGAACCCAATCGCCAACATAATCATAGCCCTGGTGTCTTCCTCAATGAGGACCTGGCTGCGTCTCGTGCTCGGCGAGCTCGTACTATGGTTCGGGAGAAAAAGTTACAGGACTCGTGGTCTTTCGACGGAGTCATCTTTGTGAAACACAGGGATGGCTTCGTCGAAAGGGTCACGACCACCTGGCAGATTGATAGGCTTGAAAAAAAGTACCGCATTGTACATAAGATTAATTTGAACACATCTTAATCATACATTGTTGGTTAATCTTAGGAATTATCAAAGTCTTATTTTGGTCCTCGGTGTCTGCCGGGCATCGGTGGTGATGTTATTCCTCGTCACACGTACTGGTAAATATACCATTCACACTCATTAAAATTAGTTTCCATAACAACCGTGAATTTTGACAATCCCATCAATTGCAGTCAATTGCAGTGATCCAATTTATCTAAAGGCTGTAGTAACACTTCTCAATATTTACAGAAGATGACCCAGTGATGTTGCATATGATCACAAGCCAACTGGCAAGATAATGTTAACGTTAAATTGTCTGGTAATCTCTCCGATCAACCACACTTTTTGACTGATTTAAGTCGAACATATCCAGTTTACTTACTTTTCTACCACTTGTTTGAGTTTTGAATGTCTTTCAACAAATCCAGTTATGACTGCTTTGCATCAGCCATGACTGGGTTTGTTGCAATATTTTTGAAACTCAAATCACTTATTAACAGAGATAAACTGCTATTAATAAATACTATGCATCGTAACAATGACAAATTTGTGAGAACACGATTCTAGAAAAAGTATCTAGAACGTTTCAAGAACAAAGTTGACACATGATCCGCGGAATATCCTCATAGCACATTCCCTCAGTTCTAGCCAGGTTTCTCTGTTGTTGTAAAGTTTGCGTGCCGCTATCCAACAGGGTTAGGTTAATATTTTTAGTGACCTGTCTGGTCAATCGTACTTTTTCGCTAGCTCAGCGGAATTGTGAATATCTTTCAGCAAGTCCAGTTATGGCTGCTCCTCAACAGCCATAGCTCGGCTTGCTGAAATGCTTTTCCAAATATTCTTTAAATCGAATTTATTTGAGACATTGGATTATGCGTTATTAGTGAATGTTTTTGAATGTCATTCAACAAATCCAGTCATGGCTGCTTTGTGGCAGCCATGGCTGGGTTTGTTGTAATGTTTCTAAAATTTTAATCATTTACGACTCGAGATTGGATGTTACCAATAAATGCCATGCAGCGAGAAAATGACAAATGATTCTTGAACAGTGCTGACCCATGCCCCACTGAATATCCTCGAAAACACATTCCCCCAGATCTGCTAGGGTTCTATAATATTATGAAGTCTGTGTGGCGCTATCCAACATGATAACGTTAATATCATTGGTGACCAGTCTGGTCGATCGTGCTGTTCTGCCGGCTCAGCGGAACTGCGAATTTCTTTCGGTGGGGCCAGGTGTGGCTGCTCTTCGGCAGCCTTGGCTGGGCTTGTTGAAAGATTCTTTATATATTTCTGAAATCTGGCTGGCTCGGGACGCTGGGTTGTGCGTTGTTGGTGAATGGTTTTGAATTTCCTTTGGCAAATCCTGCTCTGCGGCAGGGTCTGTTGTAATATATTTAAAATTCAACTCAACTGCTGCTCGGGGTTGGGTGCGGCAATCGATTGCCATACAGTGAGATGATGCAATGCCTTTGTCAACATGATTCTAGAGCGACGTTGTCGCTTGCCCCACTGGGTGTTCTCGTGACGCGTTCCTAGCCATGGTTCTATGACATTATGAGGTATATATATATGTGTGTGTGTATGTGTGTATGTGTGTATATATGTGTATATATATATATATTTCTTTCAAATGTATCTTTTAGGTTTAACTCGCTTGGGGCGCCGGATTGTGTGTTGCTGGCGGATGCTTTTGAATGTCTTACAACAGATCCAGTTATGTCTGCTTTGCGGAAGCCATGACTGGGTCTGTTGTAATATTTTTGAGATTCATTTCAATTGTGACTTGAGATTGGATATCTGCTGATAACGACTAAAAAGTGATATGATGTATAATCTTCGACAACATGATACTGGAGTAACGTTGACGCTTGACCCGCCGAGTGTCCTTGTAGCGCATTCCCAGTCCAGTTGTGGCTGCTCAGCAGCAGCCATGATTGGGCTTGTCGAAATATATATTTTTAAATGTATTTTTGAAATTCATTTCAATTGTGACTTGAGATTAAATGTCTGCTAATAATGACTAAAAAGTGATATGATGTCGGCCTGTGATCACAGTTCAACACGCCCAGTATAATGGCGGCGGCCATGACTGGGCGTGTTGAATTGTGATCACAGGCCGACTGTGAGGTTGTGTGTGATTGACTGGTGGGATGGCGTTGAGTTGTCTGGTGATTTCTCCGACCAACCACACTCTTTGACTAACCTAAGTCGAACATATCCAGTTTACGTATTTTTCTATCAGTTGTGTGTGTTTTGAATGTGTTTCAGCAAATCCAGTTATGGCTGCTTTGCATGAGCCTTGACTGGGTTTGTTGCAATATTTTTGAAACTCATATCACTTATTAACCGAACATATCCAGTTTACTTACTTTTCTATCAGTTGTGTGAGCTTTGAAAGTCTTTCAACAAATTCAGTTATGACTGATTTGCATCATCCATGACTGGGTTTGTTGCAATATTTTAGAAACTCAAATCACTTACTAACCGAGATTTAACGCTACAAGCCAATGGCTGTAGTGACACTTCTCAACGTTTACCGAAGATGACCGAGTGAAGTTGTATATGATCCTAAGCTAACCCACAAGATAACGTCAAATTATATGGTAATCTCTCCGTCCGATCAGCCACACTTTTTGACCTATCTATGTTGAACATATCCAGTTTACTAACCTTTCTGTCAGTTATGTGAGGTTTGAATGTCTTTCAACGAAACAGGTTATGACTGCTTTGCATCAGCCACGGCAGGGTTTGTTGCAATATTTTTTAAACTCATATCACTTATTAACCGAACATATCCGGTTTACTTACTTTTCTATCAGTTGTGTGAGTTATGAATGTCTTTCAACAAATCCAGTTATGACTGCTTTACATCAGCCATGACTGGGTTTGTTGCAATATTTTTGAAACTCAAATCACTTATTAACCGAACATATCAAGATTACTTACTTTTCCTCATTTGAGTAAGTTTTGAATGTGTTTCAACAAATCCAGTTTTGGCTGATTTGCATCAGACATGACTGTGTTTGTTGCAATATCTTTGAAACTCAAATCACTTTTTAACAGAGTTATAGTGCTACTAATAAATACTAATAAGTAGCGAGATAATGACAAATTTGTGAGAACACGATTCTAGAACAAGTTTCTAGAACGTTTCTAGAACAAAGTTGACCAATGCTCCGCGGATTATCCTCATAGCACGTTCCCTCATTTCTAGCCAGGTTTCTATGTTGTTCTGAAGTTTGTGTGGTGCTATCCAACAAAGTAAGGTTAATATTTTTGGTGACCTGTCTGGTCAATCGTACTTTTTCGCAAGCTGAGCGGAATTGTGAATATCTCTTCAACAAGTCCAGTTGTGGCTGCTCATCAGCAGCTTGTTGAAATGTTTTCTTCAAATATTCTTTAAATCGAACTTACTTGAGACAATGAATTATGCGTTGTTAGTGAATACTTTTGAATGTCTTTCAACAAATCCAGTCACGACTGCTTTGTGGCAGCCATGGCTGGGTTTGTTGTAATATTTTTAAAATTCTAATTAAAACGACTTGAGATTAGATGTTACCATTAAATGTCATGCAGCGAGATTATGACACATCTCTGTTCACATGAGTCTTGAACAATGTTGACCCATGCCTCACTGAATATCCTCGTAACACATTCCCCCAGATCTGCTGGGGTTCTATGGTATTATGAAGTTTGTGTGGCGCTATCCAACGGGACAACGTTAATATCATTGGTGACCTGTCTGGTCGATCGTACTTTTCCACTAGACCAGAGACTAAGTGCTTCTAATAAATATTTTAATGGCGAGATAACGTAAAATCTTTGACGACAGGATCCTAAAGCAACATTGACGCTTGCCCCTCCGAATATCCTCGCAGCACATGTCTCCAGATCTGTAACAGCCGGAATGGTAGTTATTACCAAAGTGTTTATTTTAGTTCATCTTCTATTTTATCACTTCATTTCACTTTCACTTCGCTCCAGATTACTAATCCATTTTATCTGATGATTACTTCACCATCCGGTACATGCACCTACCACCGGTAACGGGAATCTAATATTCTTATCTAGTTCGCGGCAATGTCCCTACCTCAAAATTATACACAGTTGCATTATATTTGCGCGAGAATCTTACAACTAGTGGGATGTCCCTTTCTCCTCATTGCAGACAACTTTATTAAAACTACATATACAGCTCGGACGTAAACAATTATTATTATTATTAGTTTTATAACTATTATTACTATTATTATTATTACTATTTTTATTGTTATTAGTATTGGCCATAGTCTCTATTTGTTGCAAGGTGGATGAGCATAAGGGATAAGTCCCTCTTGCCTCTATACCCTTGGGACACAGCTGGAAGTTCTTCCTGGCAACTTTCGACTTTTCGTGCCGGAAGGATTTCTTTTCCTACTGTACCTACTAGTTGAAAATTGGGGTTTAGACAGAGTCACTGTTTCGTTCTGGATGAGTACTCCACTATCAAGTACATACTCCTTCTGCTGGTTGCTACTATCTAATCTCTCATTAGATATAATTGCTAAGTGCTAAGACTTACCCTGATTGCCCTTGCTAGTAATATCCACCCCAAAGTTTTATGTTTTACGACTTCGAATAAGTAATCTAACCCCATATAAACACTCAAGTTATTTTGTAAATATTTTATTACTCTCACCTCTTTTTTATTGTCTTTTGTAACTTTTACTTTCAAGTCTAAAACTATAACACTCTTTACTCTAGATTACATTACTTCTTTTCACGCCAGCTTGAATACATTTTGCCTCCAATACTACAATTATATTCCATGTGCTCACTTCAACAATACCGTGCTCGGATAGGAAATTACAACCTTGCAGTTTATTCGAGAAGCTTAAGGCATTGCCTGTCGAAAGATAGATTTATATGCATCTTAATTTATTTGCTCTTGCGTCTCAGTGGTGCTGAGCTGCATGAAAGCTTCACTGCCTTGTTTGCTCTGTTCATTGGCCAATCAAATGGGCTTATTACCCCCCAATCTGAAAATTCGAATGAAGCAATTCCACATCACTACGGCTGTTTGAATGCCTCGAGGGCTACGTCATCAATAAAAGTGTTAACTACATCTCTCCTATTAACGTCGTGTTTCTTTTTTTTGGTCACAAGCTTATTATTGTCAGGGGATATTGAAACCAACCCTGGTCCAAATTCTCTTAACTCAGACCACAATCAGAAAACACTAAAAATTGTTCATCTTAACATTCAAAGCCTCAAACCTAAACTGGATATTGTACAATGTGAATTTGGCCCCAGTGATATTGTGGCTTTGAGCGAGACATGGCTTCATAACAATGATACCTCATCCGATGTCCAACTTCCTGGGTTTCATGAACCATTGCGATTTGATCGCTCGTCAAGGGGAGGCGGGGTTGCCATTTATATTAAAGAGGGTATCTCGTTTCGACACAGACCGGATCTTGATACACCGAATACGGAGTGCCTATGGGCTGAAGTATTCACGAAACAAAGAGATCGTTATTGTTAGGAGTATTTTACCGTCCACCCAACAGTCCTCCAGACATATGGGATGCCATATCAGCATCAATCGAAACAGCTAGAGACACGTGAGTCGGTGACTTAATTATCACGGGTGATTTCAACGATAACCAATTGGCTTCCTCAAGAGGTGGCTGCTCTGAAATAATCAATTACTTTAACCTCAGACAGCTTGTGAGTGAACCAACATGCTTTACTGAGACATCCGCTTCATTGTTAGATCTCTTTGCTGTCAGTGACACAATCAACGTGAAAACATGTGAAGTTCTCGAACCAATTATTCCAGACATGACCCGCTATCACTGCCCAATTTCAATTGAAATCGAATTTTTGAAACCAAACCCTCCTTCTTTCAGGAGGAGGATATGGCTTTACTCCCATAGTAATTATGACGTATTGAACGAGGCTTTCTCTAACACTGACTGGAACTCCGTCTTTGATGTTTCATGTCTCGATACCATAGTTACGAATCTCACTGACAAAATACTCGATACTGCATCCAAACATATACCCAACAAATTTATTACTTCGAGAATGGATCAACCGAAATGGATGCATAATGAAATCAGACTATTAATGAGACAGAGAAAACGTCTGTATCGCATTGCCAAAAGTGCCAATTTCGCATACGCCTGGGCCAAATACAAACTTAAACGGAATGAGGTTGTATCGGCCACCAGGAAGGCCGAAGCCCAGCATTTTTCAAAACTCCAGTCCACATTGAGCAGCAACAAAACCCCAGCATCACTGTGGTGGAAAACCCTAAAAACACTAATCGGTAGCGGTAACGCAACAGGAATCCCCACCCTGATTCATCGAAACAAAATTTATTCCTCAAGTGTCGAGAAAGCTGAAGTGTTCAATGAATACTTCTGTTCTATCTCTACAGTTGATGATTCGCATGCTTCCTTACCAGATCCACCGGCCCATGCTTCTCAACATATTGATAGTATCACCCTACATTGCAGTGAAGTGTATGCCGCAATAAAGTCGTTAAAGGTGTCCAAGGAGTCTGGTCCCGATCAAATAAGTCCGCGTCTTCTAAAAGAATGTAAATCCTCTCTCTGCGAACCACTCTCAATCTTATTCAATATATTACTGAATAATTCATACTTTCCCTCATTGTGGAAAAAAGCAAATGTCTCTCCAATTCTAAAGAAACAACCCTCAGATACAGTCACTAATTATCGCCCGATATCGTTGATCAGTTGTGTTGGTAAATTATTTGAAAAATGTGTATTCAAACGCTTGTGGCAGTTTTTGAGCGAAAATAATGTCCTTAGCCAATTTCAGTCAGGTTTTACCCCTAGAGATTCAACCGTCCTCCAACTGACTGACATTTATGATGAATTCTGTCGCGCGCTTGATGAAGGCAAAGAGGTTAGGGTGGTTTTCTGTGATGTCAGTAAGGCGTTTGACAAGGTTTGGCATGCTGGTCTTTTCCACAAGCTGGAGAGTATTGGTATTTCAAGAGAACTTCTCCTATTTCTAAAATCGTATCTTGCGGATAGGTCGCAGCGAGTTGTGATAGCCTCGGAGTCATCTTCATGGAGACCCATTAATGCCGGTGTACCCCAGGGGTCTATACTTGGACCGTTACTGTTTTTGATATACATAAACGACATAACCAGCGACTTATTCAGCAGTATTCGCCTTTTCGCAGATGATACGTCCTTATATCTAATTATTGAAAATCCAGAGCAAGCCGCGGTCATAATCAATAACGATTTGGCTACAATTGAGCATTGGGCCAAAACATGGCTGGTCGAGTTCAATCCCAACAAAACTGAAAGTATGTGTATATCACGTAAAAGCAACCCCAACTCTTATCGACCTTTATATTTAGGTAACTCACAGATATCGGAAGTGCGTGACCATAAACACTTAGGACTCATACTAAACAGTACATGCACATGGAACAACCACATTGACCACATATGCTCCAAAGCCTGGTCTCGCTTAGACTTGCTGAGGAGGCATAAATTTAACCTTGATCGTAGTGTCCTGGAAAAAATATATTTTGCCTTTATTAGGCCACTTCTTGAATACGCGGACACTGTCTGGGATAATTGTTCTGCGACCAACGTCGTGGAACTCGAAAAAATACAAATAGCAGCGGCAAGAATTATCACCGGAGCAACAGTTAGTGCCAGTAAGTCTTTGTTATATTCTGAAACACGGTGGGAATCCCTGCAAGAAAGACGCCAAAAACATAAACTAATTCAGTTCTTCAAAATGTATCATCACATGTCACCCCCATATATTTCCAACAAAGTTCCCCCACTTATCTCCTGGATGAATTCATCACGTAGTCTCTGATCTAGTCAAAACCACCGAGTTCCTTTTTGCCGAACTCAATTGTATCGGTCTTCTTTTATCCCCAGTGTTACTGACCAGTGGAATAAGTTGCCGGTACCTGTCCGCGAGAACTCATCTTTGATTAACTTTAAAACATTTCTCAGTAATGGTAACCAAAGACCACCAAGGTTCTATAGTAACGCGAAATCTCGTAGGGCTCAAATATATCATTGTAGGCTGCGGTTGCATTGTAGTAGTCTTAATTCCCACCTTTTCGTTAATCACTTATCAACCAGTCCCTCTTGTCAGTGTGGTGAACTTGAAACTACTGATCACTTTTTCTTTCATTGTCCTTTGTTTTCAAACGCTCGTAATTATACGATTAATTTACTCCCATATGTAGCTGATACATCCACACTTCTATTTGGTTCTGAATTCTTGAATAACGATGACAACCGCCTTATTTTCGAAGTTGTCCATGACTTCATTTTATCAAGCAAGCGATTTCAGTAAGTTGAAACACAATTCTACGCCCCATCCCCACTCTACGTGGGAAAGTCAACACTAAAATAGTGATTATTCACTGCATCAAACAGGTATTGTTTAGCTGGCATAATAGGACCCATTCGACGAATGCCTGCCGTGGAATACCCCCTCACGCCTTCAATCTTTTATCACCTCGAGGTTTGCTTCCGCCTATTTGATTGGCCTAATTCGCTATCAAATGAACCAAAAGTAAATAAGTTGCCTATTCTCTTGAGTGTTAAATCTATTTAACATATATTTAACATGTATCTCGTCTGTATTAACTCTGATTTATTCCCAAGATATTGTTATGTAAACACACTATTACCATCTGTGTATATGTGAAGGGTGTGTGTCTGAGTCTTGCTCTGGTTTCTGGAGATAGATCGTGGCTTGTTTTAGACTCGTCGTGAGCTGTCCTTGGAGGCCCGATTGTGACTTCGATACGTGCTCTTTCGAATCCGCATAATGGTGATAGTGTCTATGTATCAAGTATTCAAGCTGTTTTCAACATATTAGTTTCTTTTCTTTTTTCCTTTTATCTTTTGTTCTTATTAGTGCTTCTTTCTTCTCTCTTCGTTCTTCCTTTCTTTTCACGTTGTAGTTTAAACATTTCCACAAAGTCGTTGCCTGGCGGTAGAGATGCTTCCCTCTGACTCGCATCTACGCCGATGTGACGCTTAAACTATCCTCCACTTGACCTCCGATAGAAGCAATTAATTTGTAACTTAATTTATAATGGAGGGAGGGTCTCGGCTATCTTGCGGCGGCGCGTGGGCTCTTCTGCTGATCTCTACCACCTACAGGAGTAAGTCATAATTTGTCAGGGAGACGACTTACATAAGCTTCAGCTTTCTGTCGAATCCCTTCCCTACGTAGTAATCTGCTTTCCTTGCTTTGTGTATACTATTGTATCTAGTGCTGTTCAGAATTTTTTTTGTTATTCTTTTGTTATTGTGATATGTATACACATGTCAATTATTGAATAAATATTGTTTAAACTAAACAGGATCGGCGAAAGGATACACCCCTGTTTTAGGCCTATCTCCATAGGCACACGTTTCGTTGTAATGTTTCCCAGGCTAAGTTCACTCTGTACATCTTTATATAATGCTTTCATAATTCCAACAAACTCGCTTCCTAAGCCCATAGCCTCCAGCTTGCGCCACATACCTTCCCTCCATACTCTATCGTATGCCTTTTTGATATCCAAAAAGGCCATAAACATCTTTTTCTTTTTTGCTTTCGCGGATTCTATCATTTGGGATAGTGTGAAAAGATGGTCAGTAACTCTTCTTCCTTTCCTGAAGCCATTCTGGATTTCTCCCCAAAAACCCTTCTCCTCAATCACCTCCTCTAGTCTCCCATACAGGACTTTACAGAAAACCTTTCCAATGTTGCTACTGACAGAGATCCCTCGATAGTTATCCAAAACGTCTTTTTCCCCCTTTTTGTGAATAAATGTCACTTTACTTTCTCTCCACTCCTTTGGGACCTCTTGATTTTCTATGGCTAGATTGAATAGGGCAGTTAGGCTTTTCACGAGTTCCTCTCCCCCTTTTTGATAAACTCGTTAGGAATTGCCTCCACTCCACCCGCTTTCCCATCCCTTAATTTTGATATCACCTTTCGCACCTCCTCCGTTTTAATTTCGCTGCACACGAAGCTCGATAGGTTTTCCTCGACCTGATTCGGACACTCTGGTGGGCTCCCCATGCCCCATCGCTTATCGTTTACCTTTTCCCAGTGCTTGACTAGTTCTGATGCGACTTGATCTTGCTCGTCTGTAACTCTGTCATCTACTTTAATACTCTGTGGGTTACTTCCTTTGTTACGTTTATTCACCCATTTCCAAAATACGTTCGAACTCGACCCCCCTGTCGTTCTTATCGTCCTAATAAGACTGCTATTTCGTACTCTCCGATTATCGTCTTTAATCTTATTTACTTTATTTCGTGCTTGGTGGTATTCTTCCTTAGCAACTGTGGCCTCATTGCTTTCCGCCCCCTCAAGTTTTCTACTTCTTCTGTATGCAGCACATTTAGCTTTTCTTCCCTTTGTGGCCCTTTTCAGTTCTTCTGCCTGAACCACCATCTATGCAATTTAGAAATTGTGGTGGCCATTGTTGTTGGTTTAAACAATGATGCCGCCAAGCGGACATTCTGCCTTCCTAGCGGAAACCCTGTGCATATAGATGTAGTACCTTAAATTCGCCCTTAAAACTGGGTAAAATTTATTATTTATGTTCTGGTTGAAATTTGGATATTTTTGTTTCAGTGTACACTGTACAGAGGGTTAAGGAATAAGGAAATCAATTGAGTCAGCCGCATTTGTGGAAACCAAGAAAAGGGAAAACTATTTTCACATTTGTTCTTATTTCGAAAAGTATACAAACATATTGTCAACAAAAATGTCCAGAAAAATATATTGACATACAATACATTTGATAACATAATGATGAACTGTCACTAGGTTAGATACGAATAATTTTAAATAAATTCTGGTTGGAGCGACATTTTCATTTGATCTTTATATGAATAATTTAATTTTTAATTTTAAATAATTATCAGATTAGCATTTATAAATATTATTTTATCACCAGATGTTGAACATTTGATAACAAAATAATAGTTATGAACTGTCACTAGGTTAGATATGAATAATTAACGTTTAATTCTGAAGACTTTTCAGAGCAATGTTTATAAATATTATTTTACTGTCAGATGTTAAACATTTGGTAAGAAAACGATATTTATGAACTGTTGCGAGGTTAGATATGATAATGTTTACAAATAACTACAAGGACAATACAAACAAGGACACAGAGATAACAAGGCAAACAATTAGTGATACATGTACATGTAAATAATTATCGAAAACAAACATGAAAAATGATTTTGAAAACTCTCAAACTTTCGAAAATAACGTATTATTTACTCAAAATAATAAAAAATTAAGTTAAAAATATTAAAAAAAAGATGGGGATGAATAATTGTTGTGGAGGACGGTTTGGATCCATTAGTGGCCAGTTTGTGTCAAAATGTAGTGGCATGTTTGGGTCAAATTGCAGAGGATGGTTCGGCCAGCGGATGGTTTGGGTGTAATTCCTATATTAGTTATAAGTAAGAGAAATTTGTTTACTTTGAAATTCCCACCTCTGAAAGTCTGATATTCCATAAATTCAAAATACATATACACAAATTATATATCAAAATGAAGGTTGAGATGTATTGAACACAAATTATATATGAAATCAACTTGTAAAGGTGAATGTAGGCAGTGGGCACCAATGCGTCCTGGATGTCTGCTACAGTATTCATACCAGAACTGAATTTTCAGGCAAACCTCTTGCGGCCAAATGTGCAAGCTTCAGATATCCAAGTAGAAAGCTAGGCCATCAGAATTCTTCAAAATGCAGTGACCGAGCTGTGTGGGGTTAAATTTCAAAACTATCAGTTTTGTTTACATTGTAAATTACTTTTTCTGGTCAATGTCTTTGGATGGAAAAAGCCTCAGTATAGATCAATGTCTAAAATCAAAAAATGAGAAAGATCACCTAAATATGGCATACTATTATTCATTAGAGACTGCACCGTTGCCATAGTCTATGCAAAGTATCACAACACCTGTTGAAATTTCTAAGAATTATGATTTTGTTTTTCAATGGAAATTCATGGAATCCCCATGGCTCGATTTAACTGGATCCGCATAGCGATTTTTGAATCAATTTTTAACTATCGCTAATCAATTTTCCATGACAAAAACAAATAATAGGAAATGCCAATCAAAATTTATCCACGTCACTGAACTGCTATTTAAATTTTAAAAATTAAATTGACCCCTGAGTATCAAGTGATTTGCACATGTCCATCACACATGGAGTCTACCTTCAATTAAACTGCAGACAGTGTTGTCTTTTTCCCAAATGCATTCCAATTGTTGCACTCTAAAGTGTTTTGAATGCCTAGCTTTGTACTTGGATATGTGAAGTACATTTAGCTACAAGTTGTTCTGGAAATATTATTTTATTATCAGTTCTGGTGCGAATATGGTAGCAGAATTTCAGGAACCATTGGTGCCTACAGTCAACTGTATGAGTTGAGTACATACATGTATATGTTTCGTTTTCGATACATCTCATTCTACTTTTTGATGTATAATTTGTGTATATTTAATTTGAGTTCATGGAATATTAGAGGTTGGAGATTCAAAGTAAACAAATTTCTCTGAATTATATTGCACCTTAATGAAGCACCTGTTTGTACCCGGTACTTCTTTGATTAAATTTATCATAAATATATCTATAATTAGTGTTTGGAATCTAATATTATTGCATTTGTTTTTTTTTTGTTTTTTTAAACAGTAATTTTATTTCCTTCAAATATGAAATAGGGTTTGGCGAACAGGCTAAGCCTATTTAAACGCCTCCCTCTTACAACAATATTCAATTCTGATACAAAAACATTCAAACGGGTGCAGGTGCTGGTGAGGAGTTACACTTTGACTTAGTTGATATTACAAATCATTGCACTCTAAAGTTGACATACAATAATAGTAAGTGTGTGAAACTCAACTTCTTGATAAATTGTATGTCTGGACAGAAACTGGCTGCAACTTGTTTATAGAGTGAATGGTGGGCACTATGGTATCTGGCAAGATTTTCGAGCAAGTAAACATGCCTATTATTCCTATTTTAGCTAGCCTGTTACGTAGGGAAGGTCACCATGTACAAAAAGATAAGTGGGACTGATGGATTCAGTAGTATCCAGCGGGATGTGTGAGCAGTTGGTGGCTGCTCACACTCACCACCAGCGATTATCGAATCTCCCAGTGTCGATTATATATTGCTGGAAAGCCCAAAAAGCAAACTATTGGCCTCATCTGAATACTGGGGATCGCCAAAGAGAAGAGTATTTAGGGATACATTAACTTTGTTTAATTTGTTTAAAAGGGTCTGTCTCTGGATCATGAAGAGAGGGCAATTAAAGATATAGTGTTCCGTGCTTTCATACCCGAAACCACAATCACATTTTGGATCATCCACAATAAATCTGTCAAATTTATGAGCATTAAGATTACTACACCCCATGCGTATTTTCGCGTGGAGAATTTGACCTGCTCTGGAGCCCGAAAGATAATACTTGGGGACTATACGATCGTCACGTTTTATCAAATACTTGAAAGCTTTTACGGTTATACATTTACGTAGTTCAGAATCCAGTTCGTTCCATAGCCTAATTGGTAAAAATGAATCTGAAAAATCTTTTGTTCTACAAAATATAGTGCATAGTTGTTCATCATTTCTAAGAGAATATGCAGACCTTTGAGCAACGGTTCGGGGGATCTGCCGCGATAAGTAATTAGGTGCTAATCCATTTATCATTTTGAAGCAGAATGTTAATTTATGTCGGTTTCGGCGTGTTTTCAGGGAGACAAAACCAGTTTCTCTGTACAGAAGTTCATGGCTAGTACCGCGAGGTGCACCACAAATTGTACGTAAGGCATCTAATTGGAGATTTTCTAAAATGTTTGCATTCTCCTCCGTACAATTATCCCATATAACATCAGCATAGTCAAATAACGGAAGTATAAAGTGGTTATACAATGCAATTAGTGATGCACGCGATATTCTATATTTTAAGCTTCGAAAACAATTGATCATTGGACTAATCTTGTTTACTATACTATCAATATGTATATCCCAGGAACCTGTACCTTGAAAAGTAATCCCCAAGTGCTTATGATGGGTTACTTCGTTTATAGCTTTATCCAGTAAAAATAGCTGAGGTTTGGGATTTGGATTAGTTTTCCGTGAAATGCTTAAAGCAACCGTTTTTTCAGGACTAAAATTTACCTGCCATTTTTTGGACCACTCCCCGATTTTTGCAAAATCCGAATTCATAATCCTACTTGCCATATATGGGTCTTCTACTATTAGCGACAATGACGTGTCGTCAGCGTATAAACGGATATTTGACTGAATGTTTTCAATAATGTCGTTTATATAAATATTAAACAGGATGGGACCGAGCACTGATCCCTGTGGAACCCCTGCCTGGATTACTTCATTTCTTGAATTTTGCCCATTGACAACAACTACCTGACTTCGACCCTTTAGATAATCCTCAAACCAGGATAATAAGCGACCCCTTATTCCCGTGGCATTAAGTTTGTAGATAAGTCCGGTATGCCACACTCTATCGAAAGCCTTACTTATATCACAGAATACAAATCGAATTTCCTTATTTTCGTCCAACGCCATTCTTATATTGTGGTCTAAGCATTTGTTGAAATATACATGTAGCGCATGCATGGAAAGTGACCAGTCTGTATATGTACATCGTCCAAACATGGACTTAACCCTTTACCTAACATGAAAAGCAGACGACTCTTAAAAAATATTCTTGAATAACCAATTTTTTGTCTCAAAAACATAGGTTATGTCCCCTCATTGGAATGAGCTCGATGAGTTTATTTATATTTTCTCCCTCCCCCCCCCCCCCCCAATTTTTTTTTTATGATTTTGACAATAGGCAAGCTTCCAATGGTTTAAGTACACATGTAACGAATTGCAAAAATCATGAATAGATTGGTAATTCCAATGACAGGACTTAAAAATAAGACTTTGACCTTCAGGCTTGGAGGAAGCACATTGAACCATTTTGTTTTCCTTGTGTTACAAATGCCCCAAGTAGAAATGCCCGAAAAATTTAATTTCTTTATTTAGTAACATGTTGGACATTTGTGATCATTTCTGGTGTTTACATGTAGTTATGACAACTGCTATTTAAAAACACAAAAAATTGATCGATCACCTGATTTGGTTTGGAGTGTGTAATAGTTCATTCTATGCTTTACATGCACTTTGCATAATTTATGCTGAAACTATCGTCCTCCTGTAGTGTGTCCCAGGAGGGCAGTCTTTTGTTTGAACAGGCCAATTTTTTCAAAAGTAATTGCTAGTTTGTTGATTGAATCCAGTCGGTGAATGAAATGCGTGAACAAAACCACGATTATTTTGGTAAGTGAATGGATTTTTCCGTAATTTCATAAGCGTATGAACAGACCTTTGTTTATTTGTTTATTGGTTTACTTTACGGTATACTTAATACAGAAAAAGGTACATTAAACACATTGAAAATAGTAATAAAAATAATAAATAAATAACAATTGCATTTGTGAACAAATACAAAAATAGTGTATACCGTAGGGAGATGGCATAGCCAGATTGGCTGTCTACCTGTCATCTCCCTGTTAGTTTAAACAGTATTTATTTAGTATTTGACATGTGTTTACATTTTACAATAACTATAAAATTAAAAACCAAGTATGAACAACACTAAATACAGTGGTATACACAGAACAAGGAAAGCAGATTATGTGGGAGAGGGATTCGACAGAAAGCTAGAGCTTATATAAGTCGTCTCCCTGGCAATGTATAACTTACACCTGCAGGTGGTATAAATCAGTGGAAGATCCCACACGTCGTCACATGACGGCCGAGACTCTCACTCGGTTGGGCATTGTATTACAAGCTAGTTGCTACGCCTGGAGATGGAGAGACGGTTCGTTTAGGCGTCACATAAGTAGATACCGAGCATAGGAAGTCGCATCGGCCGCCAGTCAACAACATGCGGGATTGTTTAAACTTCAAGGTAAAATCAAAAGAAAGAAAGAAGAAAAAACACGGGTACTAATAATAGAAAGGAGAAGAAAAAGATAAACTAGTAAGATGAAACCAGCCTGAATACATGTCACTTAAAAAATATCACCATGGGCATTATCGAGATCACGCTCGGGTCTCCAAGGACAGCTCACGACGAGTCAAAGACAAATCAAAATCTCACCCTAGAAACCGGAGCAAGCCCACGACAGACACCCCCACGGTGCCCATACACACATTGCACATACTCACAGTTGGTAATAATATAATTATCAAACAATAACTTGAGAATAAGTCAGAGCTCAAACAGGCGAAGCACATGTTGAATATAAGTTGTTTAAGATTAGCACTCATGAGAATCGTAGGTGGACAACGTTTGTTCATTTAATTGCGAATCAGTCGTAAATAAACCTAGGGGGTGTTACAAGTCTGAAGGCGTGAAGGGGTATTCCACGACAGGCATTGGTCAATGGGTTCTATTGTTACAGGTGATCAAAGTCTGTTTGATACAATGCACAATCGCTATTTCAATGTTAACTTTTACAAGAGGAGTGGGGGTGGGGGCGTAGTATTAAGTTTCAACTTATTGAAATCGTTTGCTTGATAAAATGAAGTCATATACAACTTCGGAAATAAGGTGGTTGTCCTCGTAATTTAAAAATTCAGAACCAAATAGAAGTATGGATGTATCTACTACATATGGGAGTAAATGAATCGTATAATTACGAGCGTTTAAAAACAAGGGAAAATGAAAGAAAAAGTAATCAGCTGTTTCACGTTCCCCGCACTGACAGAAGGGACTGGGTGATAAATGATTGTCAAAAAGGTGTGAATTAAGATTACTACAACCCAACCGCAGCCGACAATGGTATATTTGAGCCCTACGAGATTTCGCGTTACTATAGAACCTAGGTGGTCTTAGGTTACCATTACTGAGAAATGTTTTGAAATTAATCAATGATGAGTTCTCGCGAACAGGTAACGGCAACTTGTTCCACTGGTCAGTAACACTGGGTACAACTGAAGACTGATACAATTGCGTACGACAAAAAGGAACGCGGTGGTTTTGACTAGATCGGAGATTGCATGTACGTGATGAATTTGCCGAGGAGACAAGCGGTGGAACTTTGTTGGAGATGTATGGGGGTGACATGTGATGATACATTTTGAAGAACTGAATTAGTTTGTGTCGTGGCGTCTATCTTGCAAGGATTCCCACCGTGTTTCCGAATATAACAAAGACTTAGTGGCACTAATGGTTGCTCCGGTGATGATTCTTGCTGCTGCAATTTGTATTCTTTCGAGTTCAGCGACATTGGTCACAGAAAAATTATCCCAGACAGTGTCGGCGTATTCGAGAAGAGGCCTAATGAAGGCAAAATATATTTTTTCCAGGACACTGCGATCGAGGTCAAATTTATGCTTCCTCAGCATGTCTAAACGAGACCAGGCTTTGGAGCAAATATGGTCGATGTGATTGTTCCATGTACATGCACTATTTAGTATGAGACCCAAATGTTTGTGGTCAGAAACTTCTGTTATCTGAGAGTCACCTAAATATAAGGGTGGGTGAGAGTTAGGATTTCTTTTACGTGATATACAAATACTTTCAGTTTTGTTCGGATTGAACTCAACCAACCACGCTTTTGCCCAATGCTCGATTGTAGCCAAATCGTTATTAATTATTACCGCGACTTGCTCTGGGTTTTCAATAATTAGATACAAGGACGTATCATCTGCAAAGAGACGAATACTGCTGAGTAAGTTATTGGTTATATCATTTATGTATATCAAAAACAGTAAAGGTCCAAGTAAAGATCCCTGGGGTACACCAGCATTGATGGGTCTCCATGACGACGATTCCGAGGCTATCACAACTCGCTGTGACCTATCCGCAAGATACGATTTTAGAAATAGAAGAAGTTCTCCTGAAACACCAATACTCTCTAGCTTGTGGATAAGACCAGAATGCCATACCTTGTCAAACGCTTTGCTGACATCACAGAAAACTACCCTGACCTTTTTGCCTTCATCAAGTGCGCGACAGAATTCGTCATAAATGTCAGTCAGCTGGAGGACGGTTGAGTCTCCAGGCGTGAAACCTGACTGAAATTGACTAAGGACATTGTTTTCACTCAGGAACTGCCACAAGCGTTTAAAGACACATTTTTCAAACAATTTACCAACACAGCTGATCAGCGATATCGGTCGATAATTACTAACTGAGTTTGAGGTTTTTTTTTTTAAGATTGGGGTGACATTTGCTTTTTTCCATAATGAAGGAAAGTACGAATTATTCAGTAATATGTTGAATAAAATTGAGAGTGGTTCGCAAAGAGAGGATTTACATTCTTTTAGGAGACGCGGGCTTACTTGATCGGGACCAGACGCCTTGGACACCTTTATGGACTTCATTGCCGCATATACTTCGTTGCAATGCAGGGTGATACTATCAATGCGTTGGAAAACATGTGTTGGTGGATCTGGTAAAGAAACATTAGTATCATCAACTGTTGAGATAGAACAGAAGTATTCATTAAATACTTCAGCTTTCTGAGCACTAGAAAAATACATTTTGTTTAGATGAGTCAGGGTGGGAATTTCTGTTGTGTTACAACTACCAATTAGTGTTTTTAGGGTCTTCCTCCACAGTGACGCTGGGGTTTCATTGCTTCTCAATGTAGACTGGATTTTTAAAAGGTGCTGGGCTTTAGCTTTCCTAATGGCCGATACAACCTCATTCCGTTTACGTTTGTACTTGGCCCAGGCGTGAGGGGAATCGGTACGTTTAGCAATGCAATACAGGCGTTTTCTCTGTCTCATTATGAGTCTTATTTCATTATGCATCCATTTCGGTTGATCCATTCTCACTGTTATAAATTTGTTAGGTATATGTTTGGATGCAGTATCGAGTATTTTTTCGGTAACATTTGTAACTAGAGTATCTAAACATTGAGTATCAAAGATAAGGTCCCAGTCGGTATTAGAGAAAGCCTCGTTCAGTACATCATAGTTACCTTGAGAATAAAGCCATACCTTCCTCCTGAAAGAAGGAGGGCTTGGTTTAAAAAATTCGACTTCGACTGAAATTGGGCAGTGATAGCGGGTCATGTCTGGAATAATCGGTTCGAGAACTTCACATGTTTTCACATTGATTGTGTCACTAACAGCAAAGAGATCTAACAAGGAAGCGGATGTCTCAGTAAAACAAGTTGGTTCATCCACAAGCTGTCTGAGATTAAAGTAATTGGTAATTTCAGAAAAGCCATTTCTTGGGGAACCCATTTGGTTATTGTTGAAATCACCCGTGATAATTAAGTCACTGACTGACGTGTCTCTAGCTTTTTCGATGGATGCTGATATGGCATCCCATGTATCTGGAGGACTATTGGGTGGACGGTAGAATACTCCTAATAATAACGATCTACTCCGTTTTGTAAATATTTCAGCCCATGGGCATTCCATATTCGCTGTATCGAGATCCGGTCTGTGTCGAAACGGGATACCCTCTTTAATATAAATGGCTATCCCACCTCCCCTTGACGAGCGATCGAATCGCAATGGTTCATGGAACCCATGAAGTTGGACGTCGGATGAGGTATCGTTGCTGTGAAGCCATGTCTCGCTCAAGGCCACAATATCATTGGTGCAAATTCACATTGAATAATATCCAGTTTAGGTTTGACGCTTTGAATGTTAAGATGAACAATTTTCAGAGTGTTTTGGCTGTGATCAGAATTAAAAGAATTTGGACCGGGGTTGCTTTCAATATCACCTGATAATAATAAGCTTATAACTGAAAAGAATAAAAAGGACGTTGATATAAAAGATGTAGTTAATACTTTGAATAATGGGGTAGCCTTTGAGACATTCAAACGACTGTAGCGACGTGGAACTGGTTTGGTAAAATTAACTGAGTGAGGAGTAATAAGCACATTTGCTTGCCCAATGTACAAAGCAAACATGATGGAGAAGCTTTCATGCAGCTCAGCACCACTGAGACGCAAGAGCAAGTATATTAGGATACATGCAGATCTACCTTTCGTCAGACAGTGCTTTGAACTGCTAGAATAAACTGCAAGATTGAAATTTCCTATCCGGACACGGTATAATTCAAGTGAGCACATGGAATATAATTGTAGTATCAGAAGCAAAATGTATTCAAGCTGGGATAAAATAAGAGATGTAACCGACAGTAAAAAGTCGTTGAGTTCTAGACTTGGAACTAAAGGACACAGAATACACTAGAAAGGAAGTGAAGGTAATAAAATATATACAAAGTAACTTGAGTGTTTGTATAGGGGTAAGGTTTATGGACACCTTAAGCAAAGTCAGAAATATTCTCTTTACACTAGTGAATTGTCGGTATAAGATTACTCTTTGGGTTGGACTCACATAGCTAATGTTTGGGAGTACACTTTCGCCTTTGTACATGGAATGGGCTTCAACGTTTTCTCATGATTCATAGGACTGTTCGTGGGAAGTGCGAGTTGCGCAAGTTTCATCAGGAATTATGTACCATTGTTACAAAACCATGGCATTAGCAAGACGAAAGTCAGGCCCTTCCTTCCTGCCACGAAAGTGTCGAAAGTTGGCAGGAAGAAAGTGCTGTTGCATTTGTATTTTATATTACAATGGCACGAAAGGGGTGGACACAATCCCTAGTAATAGATCCATCTTGCAACAAATGAGCTTACATGGAAATGAATGACAAGGAGAGAGAGAAAAAATGCATTTGCAAGAGGGAATAAAGGGCGCCCCACCTGTGGTTGATGAATCCAGCGCAAGCGCAACCTACATAAAAAATTAGATGTGGTTCATCAAGCATTTAGTGTTTTCAATTACGTTTACCAATCGTCGCCTGGGTGCCAGAATGTTCGATGTCCCGGAGGGACATAGAACATTCTAGCACCCAGGCGACGCAATAGCGGTCCCTGTTACACTATCGTCGCGGGATATTATGAGGTAACAACATGGCGCCATGAAGAGAATTTAGAGAGAAAAAAATAAGACAAAATTTCGATCATGTCACGACGCGGTCACGACTCGATCGAGACATTATGTCCTAATTTCCAATGATAACATCTCCCTGTTAGCTATACAGTATCAGCTTGTGTCAGACCAACAATATGAAATACTAGAGGATGGCCACCAAAGGGTGGCTGATTCCCCCGAAAAAAGCCTTGATAGCCATTCCAACCTTATTCGCGACACACCCTCTGGTTGTGGGCAATAATAATACCAAGTATCATTAATATCCTTGAAGGCTGTAAGAAGTTATGGAGCGGACACGAATTCCGTCTACGCCCGGACGGACAGACGGACAGACAGACAGACGGACAGACGGACGACGTCACGGCTAGATTCCCCCGAATTTTTTTCGGGGGAATAATAAACTAACAGATAGTTATTTGCATGCACTATGTGTACTTACATATAACTAGTTATCCTGTCGACTTTCCCATGGATGCTTCCAATGTGGGCATTGTTTTTTGCATTATTAATAATTGTGATCTGACAAGTAAGCAGCCTATTTCAGAAGCTGATGACGAGACCCGGAGTCAGAGAGCGAAAACTATTTTTAGTCGAGTTGTGTCGAAGTCAAACACGACTTATAGTTTGATGAATGGCGGGCGGGCGTAAACAATTGGTTTCCAGATGATAACTTGATAATGGTTCAACCCATGTTCCTGAAACTTCATAGGTAGGTTGGTATCAGTGAGAGGAAGAACCCTATTAATTTTGGACTTGCTTGGTCAAAGGTCAATGTCACAGTGACCTTAAACATAGTAAATTGTAAACAATTGGTTTCCGGATGATAACTTGACTACGGTTCAACCCACATTCATGAAACTTCATATGTAGGTTGGTCTTCATAAGAGAAAGAACCCTATTTATTTTGAACTTACTAGGTCAAAGGTCAAGGTCACAGTGACCCTGAACATGGTAAATCAAAACAATTGGTTTCCGGATGATAACTTGATAATGGTTCGACCCATGTTCATGAAACTTCATAGTTAGGTTGGCATCAGTGAGAGGAAGAACTCTATTTATTTTGGACTCGCTAGGTGAGAAAGGTCAAGGTCACAGTGACCTTCAACTTAGTAAATCGTAAACAATTGGTTTCCGGATGGTAACTTGATAATGTTTCGACTCACGTTCATGAAACATCATAGGTAGGTTGGCATTAGTGTGAGAAAGAACCATATTTATTTTGGACTTGCTAGGTGAAAGGTCAAGGTCACAGTACCTTCAACAAAGTAAATCGTAAACAGTTGGTTTCCGGACGATAACTTGATGATGATTTGATCTGCGTTCATGAAACTTCATAGGTAGGTTGGCTTTGGTGAGTGGAAGACCCCTATTTATTTTGGACTCACTAGACCAAAGGCCAAGGTCACAGTGACCTTGGAACATAATAAATCGTAAACAATTGGTTTCCAGATGATAATTTGACAATGGTTCCACCTACATTCATGAAACTTCATAGGTAGGTTGGCATTGGTGCGAGAAAGAGCCCTATTTATTTTGGAATCACTAGGTCAAAGGTCAAGGTCACAGTGACCCTTCACATAGTAAATTGTAAACAACTGGTTTGCGGACGATAAGTTGATAATGATTAAACCCACTTCTGTGCTGTCACAACTCGACATTGGATCGGTGATCCTATCGGCATTTTTTTTTTTATTTTTTTTATTTTTTCAAGCCAGATCAGAATGTGTAAGTAAATTAAGGTTGTGGAAAAGCCAAATTACCGAGCTGTTAATAGCATATAATTAGAAAGGACGAAAAGATATGATTAAACTTGTACCTAAGCAATCTACGCAATATGGGCTATTACAGTTTACATTAGCATCATACGATCTTAATTTTTTTTATCAACTCCTTTCTAAATGTGCCTCTTAGTTGGATATTGCGCTGTCTTTCATCCAGTCTATTCCAAATTTTCGGGTAAGCGAATGTTGGGAGGACATCTAGAGATCTTGTTCGAGATCTTTCTTCAAGAAGCATGTCAGATTGTCTGGTGGATCTTCCACTTCTATTTTCCACAGCACTGAACAAATTATCAAAAGACAGGGGGAGATTATTATTTCTCCAGTCAAATAGAAGCAGAGACGTATGGAGCATAAAAAGATTGCTAACCTTTAAAGTTTTTTCTTTTTGAAACAAAGGATCTGTGTGAGAGTTATATCGTTATAGAGTGGTTTTGCATTAAAAACAACTTATTTATACCTATCGAGTTACCTGAAACATGGACCCCATAAATCAAATGACTGTGCACTAAAGTATAATACAACGTTTTCATTGCAGCATGTGGCAATATAGTTTTTACTTTGTTAAGAACATAGTTTGCACGAGCTATTTTTGCACACAAATTAGAAATGTGAGCCTTATATGAGAGATGCTCATCAATATGTATGCCAAGAAATTTTAATGACGATTTGTTTTGGTCAGAAGTAACTCTATCTATTTTCTTATTGTTTATGGAACTGTTCTCTTATTGCTGGGGTTTATAATGACAAATTTGGTTTTAGCAGTATTGAGGAGGAAGTAATTAGCCGAACACCACCGAGAAATCTTTTCTAGTTCAAGATTAATATAATTTACAAAAATGAATATGGTCCGAGTGGTTGGAGAAAAAGCACTGGTATTTTCTTCCTCGTGGCATCTTTTTTAGGCCCTCCGTCTTAAAATGCTAGTTTACAACCCCATGTTATAGGTTTTCACCATTATCACTGGTTCCTACCCAGCACCCTTTGACGTAAGTTTACTCGACTAACTGGAGAAGGCTTCTTAGTTTCCCAAATTCCCAGTGTCAAGCCAAAGGTCTAGTTGAATGTAAATTACGCATGGCGTTTACTGAGAATTCCCACAAACCTGAATATAATAGATCTCAAGCCTTAAGTGCATGACCATAAGGAATTCACCACTGAAAAGCAATCAGCGTCGACACTCGACAGTGTCGTAATATAATAGATCTCAAGCCTTAAGTTCATAATTTGGGCGCAATTATTTTATTTGGGCACAACATTCACCGTCGTTAGTTGGGAAGAATTTAAAGGCCTGCGTTTGAGATTCATGTCTCTAATCATTAGTATTCTAACAGTTCTAACCATGACAAATGATTGTTGATGTTAGGGGTCTTCAGTGTTTACATAGCACCAATTTCACATTACCAGGCTTAAGCGATGTGATTTGTGTAGATCAAATTGACACTAAATGTAATTGCATGGCAAAGAAAGTTAACATTGCCATGTTCCCAAATTTCACTGAGGAATAGCTAAGTGTTGTTCTCTTTTTTTTAGCTCACCTGACTGAAAGAGCCTCATACTGGAAGGGATTGTGTGGGGGAAAATCCATCACAATTCTTTAAAAATCTTCTCATGAACCAGTGGGTACAATGATTTGAAATTTGGTATGGAGCTTCCTTTTGAGGTGTAGAATCAAGTTTCTTCAAACTAACTTTGTGGAACAATATTTGCCTTTGTAATGAGAGGGGCAAAATGTTTGTCCTCGCTCAAAATTTCTGTTTTCTGAACCAGTGTTCCGATTTGAGCCAAATTTGATATATGGTAGTAATTATTGAGTCATAAGTACTTGATTCATGCAAAAAACACATTTTCCTGTGTCCCTCAGGAGCTGAAAATAGAAATATTTACAAATGCCCATATTTCCCAAACCACACAAAACAGAGAACTGTTATTTTTGGATGGTGAAGAAAATTGCCATTGGTTGTGTCAGGGCGTTGTATAAAAAGCCTAAAAAAATGCTGAGTCAGCATATTTGTAAAAATTTTAAAAAAATTTTCTCCACATCCACTGATCAGAATCATTATACAAACAAAGTTTGGGGGGTATATAGGAATCACCCTGTCCGTCCGTCTGTCCATCCGTCCGCCTGTCCATCCTTGTAAGCGCAACTCCGCCTAAACCGTTTGAAGAATTTTCATGAAACTTTACACAATGGAAGAACTCCATATGCAGATGCGCATGAAGCAAAAAAATTCCGTTCTGACATTTCCAAGGAGAGATAATCTAACTTACACATTTCAGGCGCCGGGGGTATCACTTTGTGAGCCTGCTCACAGTACCTCTAGTTTTATATTTGGTATACGACATCCATAGGGGTTGTGTGGGGGGTGAGGCTCAGATACAAGTGGGTTAAAATGACCCCCCCCCCCCCCCAGTTTATATTTTCGCTCAATACAGGAGCCCAAATTATCAACTTAGGGCAATATGGGGAACAATCTTTAAAAACCTTAGAACTTCTTCAGATCCACCAGTCAGAATATGTTTTTAATTTTGCGGTATACACATCTATAGGGAGGTGAGATTTAAGTTTGTTCAAATCCACTGCCTGGGTTAATATTTGGGCTCCCTATGAATGCCCAAATTTTTAATTTTTTAATGCAAGATGAGGAAATTTCTTCAAAGATCTTTTTCTTCAAATCCACTAGTCAAAATACTTTCGTATTTGATATAAAACATTTCGGTTTTTTTTTTTTTTTTTGGGGGGGGGGGGGGGGGGGTTGTCACATTCTAATTTGTTAGATTTAGGCTTCCCATGTGAACCCAAATTTTAACTTAGTGCAATATGAGGGAATTTCTTCAAAAGTCTTCTTCTCTAGAACCATTTCATAAAATGTTTTGATATTTGGTGTATAGCATCTTTGGGGGGGGGGGGGGGGCACATTCAGGTTTGTTCAAATAGAGTCCCTGAGTTAATATTTGGGCTTTTTATGGGAGCCTGAATTGTAACTTAATGCATTATGAGGAAATTTCTTTAAAAATCATCTCCACATCCACCAGTCAGAATGCTTTTGTATTTGGTATACAACATCTCTAGAAGGGTGAGATTCAGATTCAAGTTTGTTTAAATTGGGTCTCTGGGTTAATATTTGGACCCCCCTATGCTATGCCAAATTTCAACTTGGTGCAGAATGAGGAAATTTATTAAAAATCTTCAGATCCCCCCAGTCAGAATGCTTTCACAAACAGCATCCTTGTGGTGGAAGAGAAGATCTCTGACTCAAGTTTGTTCAAGTTAAGTTCCAAGGTTGATATTTGGACTCCCAAGTTTTGCATTACTGGAAATTGGGGCATTATGTTGGTGGTACCATCCCAGTACTAGAAACAAAATCATCTGGTATGGACAGTAGAGTTATAAAGAATTAGATTTAGATTTATTTTATTTTGCGGTATAAATATGCATATATTACAGAACTGGTTACAGAATTGTTATAGCAATACATAATGCAGATGTATATACCGCACGGAGACGACATAGCCAGATTGGCTGTCTACCTGTCATCCCATTAGAATAAGTAAATTATCCTCAGCACTTCAAGTCGACTGTTAACTAAATATTATTAACCCTTTGGCTTCAAGCTAGTATAGCAGACAACAATTGTAAAAAGCAAAGAATTCTGGAATAAATAAAGACAAATTGCACTCTTTGCCCCCAAACACACAGGCCATGACCCCTCGTTGGCGCGAGCGCAACGCGTTCGCTCCAATGAAGGGTCAGAATCTGTGCCCCAGAGGCCAAAAACAGAAGACGTAAAAAATGAATAAGGATTTTCGTGTATAGCGTCGTTATGTTGAGTAAAGGGTTAAATGCACAGTCTCACCTTGGACATCCGATATGAATCAGTGCTATTGTGAATACTGTATTGCACACCTGATGGCTCATTGTGACGGCAACGGGACGAGATACTCAGAGGCACATCAAACTAAGGGAAGGATGTGCAGGACAATTAACCTGGTAAGGGGGGCAACAATTTGTGCAAGTCTACAGAGCCCCAGGCAAAATAATAGTGACGTTTAGGCTAAGAATATCTACGTGTTGCACTCAGTGCAGTATGGATTGTTACATTGGACACTTGCAGCATATGCTGATAAAAGTTTGAGTTTGAGTTTTCTTTTAAATTCATTACGATTAATCAGGTTATGAAATTCATCAGCTAGATTATTCCATAACCTTGGGTACGCGAATAAGGGTAACTTATCCAACGATTTTGTCCGTGTTTTGTTTACCCGTATTTGCCCTGTTTGCCTGGTGTTCATAAATGATGGGTTGTGTAGAATGCTAAAGTAATTATTCAGTGACTGGGGGAGTATGTCTTGTTTCCAATCAAACGTGAAAAGACAGGCCTGTAATATGAACATGTCACTCACCTTAAGAATTTTATCTTTTAAGAACAGAGGGTCTGTGTGCGAGTTATAATTTTTATTATTTATAATTCGAAGTGAACGTTTCTGTATTGCGAAAAGTTTTCTTACTGTTCTTGAAGTGCCCCATATGTGGATGCCATATACCAAATGGCAGTGGATTAATGCATAATATAAAGTTTTTAGTGCCCCGTGTGGTAATATCTTTTTTACTTTGTTTAGTGCGTAATTTGCCCATCTGATTTTGGAACAGATTTTAGATATATGGGTTTCATAAGATAGGTTTTCGTCGATGTTTATTCCCAGAAATTTCAGAGTTTTTTCTTCTTCGTGGGTACCCACTCTACAAATTTTCTCATTGTTTATATAAATGTCAGGTATTTCCGTTTTCCTATTATTAGGCGTCGGATTTATCAACATATACTTTATTTTATTCGCGTTTAAAACTAACTGGTTGGCCGAGCACCACTCAAACACTTTGTTGAGCTCATCATTAGTACATGTCGCCAGAAGCTCGACGTAAGAAGACGATTCAAACGTAGAAGTATCGTCTGCAAATGAAAGAAGATTTAATGATGTTGCAGTGTTGATATCATTATTGTATAACAGGAATAGTATCGGACCAAGTATTGATCCTTGTGGAACGCCACACGTTATTTCAGCTAAATCAGATTTTTTGTCCCCATATTGGACGTATTGGTACCTATTGGATAAATAGCTCCTAAACCATTTACCACTTATTCCTCTGAATCCATATTTCTCTAGTTTGAACAGCAGAATGTTGTGATTTATGGTGTCAAAGGCCTTAGATAAATCTAGAAATACTGCTAAGGTATTGTTTTTAGTATCTTTATTGTTTTCTAATCCTATATGTTTAAGAAGTTGCATCACAGGATGTATGGTTGAGTGAAGTTTCCTGAATCCGTATTGATGATGGTAAAGAATGTTGAATGAATCTAAGTATTTTGTTATTCTGTTGGACATGAGTTTTTCTAATACTTTAGAGAAAGCTGGTAAGATACTGATTGGCCTGTAATTGTTAAATTTATGTTCGTCGCCTGCTTTGAAAATGGGGATTACTTTACCTATCTTCATTTTGTTCGGAACTATTCCATGCGAAAACGAGTTGTTAATTATGTGGGTCAGGGGTTCTACAATCTTATCAATTATATCTTTAAGAATGCGTGTTGTCATACCTTCACAGTCCTCACTGCTCTTGGATTTCATTGAGTTAGTCACATTTAATATTTCTATCGGTGTTGTGGGGGTTATAAAAAAATTATGCGGATAATTATTATCCATGTAATCTGAAAAATGTTTCTGAGGGTTAGCTATTTTCTCACTCGTAATTTTCCCTATATTTGAAAAGTAATTGTTGAATTCTTGGGCGATTTCATTAGGATTATTTATTTCCTTATTTTCCTCCTTTACAAAAAATGACGGCAAGGAGAAAGCGCATTTGGTCCTGTTTATAGTTTCGTTTAAAATTTGCCATGTTTTACGTAAATCATTTTTGTTTTCCATGAGTATTTCTTTGTAATACATTGCTTTTCTTTGTTTTTTTATCTTGTTGAATATCCTACAGTAGTTTTTGTAGTTAGCAATATTCTGTTGTGTAGGTGCTTTTAATTTTTTGTTATAAAATTTTAGTTTATTGCGTGAAGAGATTAGGAGCCCTTTCGACATCCACGGATTTTGTTTTATTAGTCTTTTATTTAATGGCGTGCGTCTCAGTGGAAATGATTTTTCGAAAGCTGATGAAATTAGGTTAGAGAATATATCATATGCTAAATTAGGACAATTAGCCTCGTAAACCGATGAGAAGTCAATTTGGGATAAGAGTATTTTAAAGTTTGCTATACTATCTTTATCTATCTTACGCTTTAGCGTACTCGTTGGAATATCTGTAGATTTGTGATGTGTTTCTGCATGAAAAGTGGCAAAGTGATCCGATACATCCGTAATAATAATACCAGAAAGAGATGTACATATGTTGTTTGAAAAAATATGGTCAATTAGGGTAGCCGAGTGACTGGTTACACGCGTTGGTTTTGTAATGTGGGGTAGAAAACCCTGGCTCATCATAATGTCTACATAATTAGCAGTATTACTGTGAGTGCCAGCTTTCAAAAGGTCAATATTAAAATCACCCATGATATAAGCCTTTTTATTCTCATTATTTAGTTTATCTACCAACTCATTTAATTTGGATAAGAAGAGATCTATATCTGCTTTCGGTTGAGTATTAGGTCTGTATATTACACCCACTGTCTTGATACATTTATTAAATTGTATTTCAATGAAAAGAGATTCAAACACATGTGGGATTAAGAAAGATAGGTCATGGCGTATTTTAAAAGCTATATCCTCTTTGATATAAATTCCAACACCGCCTCGTCCATCGTCTCCGTCAGGCCTTATGTTTTTTATTAGGCTGTGATAGCCACTTAATGGGTATGACGTGTTGGGGGGAATTTGGAATATTTCAGTAAGACCTATAATATTAAATTGATTGTGGGAATCTTGTATTTGACAGAACAGCTCTTTGAGGGGGTCCCGATGTGCTTTGAGTCTTTGGCAATTGAGGTGGAACAGTGAAAACCCTCCTTGTTGAATATTGAAATTTGGTGGGATTTCATTTGGTGAATAGTATTGACATTCAATGTGATGTCGTTCTATAGGGTTAACCAAGTCTTCATCTGTGTCTGGATCGCATTGTATCTGATTACAGATATGTCTAAAATCATATTCTTTATTCCTCTGTATCTCGTCCATTGTTGTGTTACCTGCCATTTATCAACATGTGGCCACCTAGGTATGCTTTCAGAAAGTTATGTGACTTGTAGTGGGGCTGAATTTTGATTACATATGATTGAACTTGATTATAAAGGGTGCATTGCAGTGATGAGAGAGTGGAGACGGCGGAAAAAACGAAACATAAAAAAGCAAACAAAGGTATATGTACAACCATTACTATTTATAGTTAGATATTCTTCCTGTAGGGTGAGGAAGTATGTAAGCATTCGTGTAGATTTTCTAGGTATTTTGTTTTAGGTTCGTGAATAAGTCAACGCAATTAAGTGTTGACACCCACAGACAAAGTTATTAGAAAACTGAAAAATTTTGAATATTTTGAACATATGAAAATTTGCCAGATTTCATTCCTTGTTCCAAAAGACAGCCCGCGACGACTCACTGATACGGCCCCACAGGCCCGTTCCAATGAGGGGTTACTGGCGTTGAGAGAGTGGAGACGGTCGAAAAAACGAAACATAAAAAAGCAAACAAAGGTATATGCACAACCATTACTATTTATAGTTAGATATTCTTCCTGTAGGGTGAGGAAGTATGTAAGAGCATTCATAGCATTCGTGTAGATTTTCTAGGTATTTTGTTTTAGGTTCGTGAATAAGTCAACGCAATTAAGTGTTGACACCCACAAACAAAATTATTAGAAAACTGAAAAATTTTGAATATTTTGAACATATGAAAATTTGCAAGATTTCATTCCTTGTTCCAAAAGACAGCCCGCGACCACTCACTGATACGGCCCCACAGGCCCGTTCCAATGAGGGGTTACTGGCGTATCATCGAGACAAAAATGAAAACATAAAATTCGAATAGAATTTTTCTTGGCAGTATTGAGCAAGGGGTTAATTTGTTGTTGAGTTATATACCAACTCCGTGCTTTTGTCTTGATTAATCCTCTGTAATTCAGTGCTCATCTAAGGCTAAGACAATTATTATATATTAAATGAGGGGTCACTGGCAATCTCCTCGAGCCAAAAAGAAAACATAAAATACGAATATTTGTGTTGGCAGTTTTAGGGAAGGGGTTAATATGTTGAGTTATAAACCAACTCCGTGCTTTTGGCTTCATTAGTCCTCTAAAATCCAGGGCTCGTCTGAGGTTAAGACAATTATTATATTAAATATGAAAATAATTAAATACCATTTTGATAGAGCAATAGGGGGTCACAAGCCATCCTCCAGGAACAAGGTAATAATTGGGGGAAAATGAATTTTGGATTTTGTTAGTGAGCTACCAGAAAACGCAAAGTTTTAGGTTGATTTACCAAGTGTCTTCACATTGTTATGTGTTTCTCACATACGGGATCGCCCTAGGACGCAGACAAGAAGCATTGGAATCACAATCCACAGAGGCTTCCTTTTGAGATATAAATCACACGGGAACTACAAGTTACTGCCAGAAAAAAATCAGTTTCCGAAGTAACTCCCCGGAAAGCCTCATCTGGGGACCATCCGGGGAGTGACTTGGGACTCTGTGATTATGACTTATGAGATTTCATGTTGAACATTCGTCCAACTCCAATGGGGTGGGCCCAGTGCAGCGTTGCGAGACTGGAAACGGCGGAGCAAAGAAAACAAAATGGGTAAACATGAACGTATGTCGTCACTGCACTAGAAATTAGTTAGTATGCGAAGTCACCATCATCCACACCTGTACTAGAAGTTGCAGCCAAAAAGAAAGCAGTTTCCGAAGACACTCCACGGAGAGCTCCCTTAGGAACTTCCGTGGAGTGAATTCGCACACTGTTATTATTACGTTTGTGGTATCATGTTAGACATTCTTTAACCCCCGTTGGGGTGGATCCAGTGCACCGTTAAAAGACGGGCGGTGGCAGGACAAACAAACAAAACAGGACGAGTAAACACAACGTATATACAGTCGTCACTATACAAGAAACCCGTATACATGTTAGACATTCTTTAACCCCCTTTTGGGTGGATCCAGTGCAGCGTTAAATGACGGGAGGTGGCGGGACAAACAAAACAAGATGAGTAAACTCAAAGAATATACAGTCGCCACTATACAAGGAACCCGTATACAATGTCATTCCCCCTTTGCAATATGAATCACTGGAGGTGGAGGAACAGGCAAAACAAAAATGAGTAAACACAAACGTATATACAATCGTTAATATACAAGAAATCGGTATACAAAGTCACTCACCCTATTTACTATTAATCACACGGAAACTACAATTTAGAGAGAGAAGTTTCGGAAGTCATTTCCCGGAATGCTCCCCAATTTAATAAAACAGGCTTCTAGAGAGAGAGAGAGAGAGAGAGAGAGAGAGAAGTTTCGGACGTCATTCCCCGGAAAGCTCCCCAATTTAATAAAACAGGCTTCCAAAGCCGTTTCCCAAAATGCTCCCGTTTTTCAGAAATGAGTAGCTCTCTTGTGAGGTGGGTGGGGGAGGGGGCGGCGCAATAAAAAAAACAGTCAAAAGGTTATACTGTATATCGTCAGGCTTCTTATCCACCTGAGGTTGTAAAATTTTAAATTTGCAGGTTATCGGTGTTTTTGGTTTGTTCCCCACTTGTGGACCAGGAAAATAGAATATATCTCTTGTCCTTCTAAGAACACAGCCCACGATCCCTCAATGGAACGGCCCCGACAGCTCACTCTAGTGGGGCTTATACGATACATTTGAAGACAACTCTTGGAAACCTAAAAACAAAAAGGTATAGGATTTTTGTGAATAAAGCGGGGCAGTTTTTCAGTCCATGGGTCATGTAGAAACTCAATGCACAACATCGCGTCAACCCTTCATTCATGGGCACAGAAGTTTGCAGGATACACTAGAATGCAAATGTAAACTTTATAGGATTCCTTTTGCTATATGGATTACATCAGTACCCAAGGTTACAATTCAGGTTGTTCCTTTCGGAGCTCTTCGTGAACTGACTTGCTAGCAATTCAGGGTATGTAAAGTAAAATGGGTTAGGTCCAAAATAAATTAATTATTTCTCAGACATTTTTTCCAAATCAATGAGGTTTTTTTTTTTTTTTTTCTTTTTTTTACCTGTACTGAATATGCATTAGCGTCAATGGGTCCGGGCAATTGTCCAACGTCTAAGCAGTGATTTCCAGGCAAGACCTAGCTGCCTGTTATGGCAGCCAAGACTTGACTAGAAACCTCTGCCAAGGTAATATGTCTATTATAGACATTTCTAAGGCCACGTTTTGCCTATACTGGATATGCATTAACCTCAATGGGTCCGGGCAATTGTCCAACGTTTAAGCAGTGATTTCCAGTCAAGTCCTAGCTGCCTGTTAAGGCAGCCAAGACCTGACTAGCAACCTCTGCCAAGGTAATATGTCTATTATAGAAATTCCTAAGGCCACATTTTTTGCCTATACTGAATATGCATTAACCTCAATGGGTCCGGGCAATTGTCCAACGTTTAAGCAGTGATTTCCAGTCAAGTCCTAGCTGCCTGTTAAGGCAGCCAAGACCTGACTAGCAACCTCTGCCAAGGTAATATGTCTATTATAGAAATTCCTAAGGCCACATTTTTTACCTATACTGAATATGCATTAACCTCAATGGGTCCAGGCAATTGTCCAACGTCTAAGCAGTGATTTCCAGTCAAGTCCTAGCTGCCTGTTAAGGCAGCCAAGACTTGACTAGAAACCTCTGCCAAAGGAATATGTCTATTATAGCCATTCCTAAGGCCACATTTTCTGCCTATACTCAATACGCTTTAACCTCAATGGGTCCGGGCAATTGTCCAACGTCTAAGCAGTGATTTCCAGTCAAGTCCTAGCTGCCTGTTAAGGCAGCCAAGACTTGACTAGAAACCTCTGCCTAGGTAATATGTCTATCATAGACATTCCTGAGGCCACATTTTTTGCCTATACTGAATATGCATTAACCTCAATGGGTCCGGGCAATTGTCCAACGTCTAAGCAGTGATTTCCAGTCAGTTCCTGGCTGTCCGTCGAGGCAGCCAAAACTTGACTAGAATACTCTGCCAATGTAATCTATCCATTTCCAGTCAAGACCTAGCTGCATGTTAAGGCAGCCAAGACCTGACTAGAAACCCCTGCCAGGGTAATATGTCTATTATAGACATTCCTAAGGCCACATTTTTGCCTATACTGAGTATGCATTAACCTCAATGGGTCCGGGCAATTGCCCAACGTCTAAGCAGTGATTTCCAGTCAGTTCCCGGCTGTCCGTCGAGGCAGCCAAGACTTGACTAGAAGCTCCTGCCAAGGTAATCTGTCCATTACAACATTCATAAGGCCACATTTGCCTATTAAGGCAGTCAAGACTTTACCACAGACCTATTCCAAGGTAATGTGTCTAGTATACACATTCCTAAGGCCACATTTTTTGCCTATACTGAATATGCATTAACCTCAATGGATCCGGGCAATTGTCCAACTTCTAAGCAGTGATTTCCAGTCAAGTCCTAGCTGCCTGTTAAGGCAGCCAAGATTTGACTAGAAACCTCTGCCAAGGTAATATGTCTATTATAGACATTCCTAAGGCCACAAATTTTGCCTATACTGAATATGCATTAACCTCAATGGGTCCAGGCAATTGTCCAACGTCTAAGCAGTGATTTCCAGTGAAGTCCTAGCTGCCTGTTAAGGCAGCCAAGACTTGACTAGAAACCTCTGCCAAAGTAATATGTCTATTATAGACATTCCTAAGGCCACATTTTCTGCCTATACTCAATACGCTTTAACCTCAATGGGTCCGGGCAATTGTCCAACGTCTAAGCAGTGATTTCCAGTCAAGTCCTAGCTGCCTGTTAAGGCAGCCAAGACTTGACTAGAAACCTCTGCCTAGGTAATATGTCTATCATAGACATTCCTAAAATTTTGCCTATACTGAATATGCATTAACCTCAATGGGTCCAGGCAATTGTCCAACGTCTAAGCAGTGATTTCCAGTCAAGTCCTAGCTGCCTGTTAAGGCAGCCAAGACTTGACTAGAAACCTCTGCCAAAGTAATATGTCTATTATAGCCATTCCTAAGGCCACAGTTTCTGCCTATACTCAATACGCTTTAACCTCAATGGGTCCGGGCAATTGTCCAACGTCTAAGCAGTGATTTCCAGTCAAGTCCTAGCTGCCTGTTAAGGCAGCCAAGACTTGACTAGAAACCTCTGCCTAGGTAATATGTCTATCATAGACATTCCTAAGGCCACATTTTTGCCTACACTGAGTATGCATTAACCTCAATGGGTCCGGGCAATTGTCCAACGTCTAAGCAGTGATTTCCAGTCAGTTCCTGGCTGTCCGTCGAGGCAGCCAAGACCTGACTAGAATACTCTGACAATGTAATCTGTCCATTTCCAGTCAAGACCTAGCTGCCTGTTAAGGCAGCCAAGACCTGACTAGAAACCCCTGCCAGGGTAATATGTCTATTATAGACATTCCTAAGGCCACATTTTTTGCCTATACTGAATATGCATTAACCTCAATGGGTCCGGGCAATTGTCCAACGTCTAAGCAGTGATTTCCAGTCAGTTCCCGGCTGTCCGTCGAGGCAGCCAAGACTTGACTAGAAGCCCCTGCCAAGGTAATCTGTCCGTTACAACATTCATAAGGCCACATTTGCCTATTAAGACAGTCAAGACTTGACCACAAACCTATTCCAAGGTAATGTGTCTATTATAAACATTCCTAAGGCCACATTTTTTGCCTATACTGAATATGCATTAACCTCAATGGATCCGGGCAATTGTCCAAATTCTAAGCAGTGATTTCCAGTCAGTTCCTGGCTGTCCGTCGAGGCAGCCAAGACTTGACTAGAAACCTCTGCCAAGGTAATCTGTCCATTACAGCATTCATAAGGCCACATTTTGCCTATTAAGGCAGTCAAGACTTGACCCCAAACCTATGCCAAGGTAATGTGTCTATTATAAACATTCCTAAGGCCACATTTTTTGCCTATACTGAATATGCATTAACCTCAATGGGTCCGGGCAATTGTCCAACATCTAAGCAGTGGTTTCCAGTCAGTTCCTGGCTGTCCGTCGATGCAGCCAAGACTTGACTAGAAACCCCTGCCAAGGTAATCTGTCCATTACAACATTCATAAGGCCACATTTACTTGACCACAAACCTGTGCCAGGGTAATGTGTCTATTATAAACATAAAACCTATGCCAGGGTAATGTGTCTATTATAACCTTGACTCGATTTCAAGATCACATATTTTGGTTATCAGTAAGTGATAGCTGCTTCAAATGTTCAAAGTCGGTGTCTAAGTCTACTGAGGCGATCCTATCGTTAATTAACTTGGCCAGTATCTTTCCATTATTTGACCAAACATCTTTTACGAATGGCTGCTTTTTGGTCATGATAATTAATTCTTGATTTTTGTGTGTCAAGTCTTCTCTTATGACGATATTAGTTCCTTTTAATAGTTTTCGTCGCTTAATAATTTCAATTTTATCTTTTCGTTTGTAGAATCGCACTATTATTGGCCTATTTGCTTTGCTTTTGTTCCTCTTCCCAATTCTATGTGCCATATCAATATCTTCCTTTGATAAGTTCATGTTCAATTTTTCATTTGTAGTTTTACATACTTTATCCACACAATTCTCCCAGGATTCTTCTTCTCCATCTTCGTTGATTCCCCATATCCGAACAGAAGATTTTCTTGAATATTGCTCGTTCCTGTTTGCGTGGGCCAGGGCCTGAAATATTTCTTTATCGCGACACTCTTGACCGGATCTTGCTCTTAAATCTACGCTATCAATAATGAGTTTGTTTTTGTCGTTTTCCTGACGTAGTACTTCTAGTTCTGTTTTCATCTTTTGATATTCATTTTTGAGTATTGAGAGACTGGTCTCGATCGCTTCACATCGCTGAATTAGTTTCTCGTTAATTTTTCTCAAGCTTTCAGTGATTTCATCCTTTGTAACGAGATTGTCAATTTTCTGACTAATGGATTCAATCAAACTCCGTGACGGTAAAGTTTCTATTTTCTTCTCCAGAGCTTCGAGCCTGGAGAAAATAGTGACTTCAATTTGATGTGCCATAGTCTCTTCTTGATTTTCACTATTATTTTTACTGTCAGCTTTTGTTTTCTTTTCAGCACTTTCAGTGGTTTTAATGTTAGTTTTCAATTTCTTTTTAGTATTTTTCTGTGTTGAGTCTTCAGTGCTACAATTTAGGTCACTAGCGGAGGATCTGGATGGCCAAGACCTTTTCTTTTTCGACTTTGGAGGCATATAACAAGCTTAGGCAATTGTCCACAATAATATGTCATGGACTTTCCAAAACAACTGTGAAACTTGTTGGAAATATTCAATCACCAGACTCGAGCGATTGTGTGTGATCGATTGGGAATCAATTGACATCAAGTTCAATGTACAATGTTCAATGGCATTAACAAGGTGTGAAATTGGGTAAGGATAGTTGTTCACACATCACACTTGGTGTGCGCAGATTCGGTTTGGTATTTGACAAACACACAAATACAGTACAGTTTTAGTCCAAATAAATAGCAGATAACGTTGAGAAATAATTTAACACTCCGTAATTAAAGTATCATCAACTGTTTTTTATCAACTGTTTTGCAAAGTAATTATAGAATTAAGGAAAGCCTTTTGTATTCATGTTTTCCAGCCGCATTAAATACACCGCGTACATGGGAAATCACTACAATTCACTACAACCTGACACTTTCAAGATTGTTTAGTAAAGAAGTAAAGAAAGAAGACGCTTGCCTGCAACAGATCCTTACGACGAATTTCCGGCATCATGAAACACTTGAATATTCCAAAATCAGTCAACACACACATCCGCGCCAACAGTGCAATAAAGGATCAATCCTCTAACACGACCAAGTCATGCTAGACCATCTATACGCTATAGAAGCATTATTTTAAGGAAAAAAATCGCTGATCTGATGAATTAGCACAATTTTCTTCCTCACCCTGCAAGATAGAACTCAAGTGTCCGCCATTTTTTTTAAACAACTCCATTCCCCTGTAGTGTTAACTAACTATAGATGCTAATTAAATCCTTCTTTAAACAACTATTGTCTGGTGAATGAATGCCTCAGGCTCCATTGGGCATCTTTTAATTCATTTGGATAGCAGACAAACATGGAAATGGAAACAGAAAGTTGTGCTAAATATAGTTTGGCATTCAATCAAGTGATATTTTTGTGTAAACACAAGTTTGACAAATAATATTAAATGTTTGTGTGGATATATTTTTTGTTTTGAAACCTATTTATCCAGTTAAATATTTTATGTATGGATAACAACAAAATTAAGATATTACCAAACACTGGCTTAGGTATCCATTTCTAAAAATGGCATCCCTGGATAAGGATATTGAAAAATTGTCCTGCATTTTCGACTTTATCTACATGTACCAATATTGAATGAGAAGATTGTCAGTATTACATTTCCCTGTACAGGAAATGTATTGAGCGTTTTCAATTCCATCGCCTTGCTGGATTGAAAAGAATGTAGCCATTTCTGCAATTCCTAGATCCACGAAAACAATATTTTGCCCAAGTTCATAATTTGCCTTTTACAGTTACAAAATGTTATATTGCTGATTTTTAGCTCAACTTTGGCGAAGCAAAATTTGAGCTTATGCCATGGCCAGTCATCCGTCTGTCCGTCAACAATTCAATACAGCTCGGACTAGAGGCCGTATTTATGAACCGATATTTACGAAACTTCTTGGGTACCTTTGTTATGACCGTGGGACGAGAACGAGTGTTTTTGGGTCCGATCCAAAATTCAAGTTGGCCGCTGGCAGCCATTTTGTACAGACTTAGGTGAAATCAGGTTTTTGCGCAGAACTTCCATATGAAAGCGCTGATTTGAATAATTTTTTGTATGAATGTTTAGAACCATGGGATACATCACATATAATACAGGTTTTTTTCTCGTGCAGAAATTATGCAAATTAGATGAACTTTGATTTTTTCTGTGCTACTTACACACAGTAAGTACACATGTCAATACGGCTCGGGATAGAGGCTGTATTTATCAACCAATCTTCACGAAACTTCTTGGATACCTCTGTTATCACCATGGGACGAGAACGAGTGTTTCTGAGTGCAGTCCAAAATTCAAGATGGCTGCCAGTAGCCATTTTGTACCGAAATTCGGTCTAATCAGTTTTTTGTACACAACTTCTATACGGCTCAGGCTAGAGGCTGTATTTATGAACTGATCTTTACGAAACTTCTTGGGTACCTTTGTTATCACTGTGGGATGAGAACGAGTGTTTTGGGGTGTGGTCTGAAACTCAAGATGGCCACCACAGCCATTTTGTACCAAAATTAGTGCAGTCAGTCTTTTGTACAGAACTTCTGTATGAAAGTTCTGATTTGAATAAATTTTTTATGAATGTTTAGTAAAATGGAATACATCACATACAGTAAGGGTTTTTTTTCTCGTGCAGAAATTATGCAAATTAGATGAATTTTGATTTATTTAGTGCTACTTATACACTGTAAGTGCACATGTCAATACGGCTCGGGCTAGAGGCTATATTTATCAACCGAGCTTCACGAAACTTCTTGGGTACCTTTGTTATCGCCTTGGGACGAAAACGAGTGTTGCTGAGTGCGGTCCAAAATTCAAGATGGCTGCCAGTGGCCATTTTGTACCGAAATTAGGTCCAATCAGTTTTTTGTCACAACTTCTATACAGCTCGTATTTATGAACTGATCTTCATGAAACTTCTTGGGTACCTTTGTTTTCACCTTGGGATAGAAATGAGTGTGTTTTGGGGTGCCTTTGTTATCACTGTGCTATGAGAACAAATATTTTGGGGTTCAGTCAGACCCACTCGGGGACTCAAAGATTTCTTTTCTAGTTTAGCATCTGACTGTCACCCACCTTTACAATAGTTTACCTATATATTTGTTACAGGCTACGGTCAGTATTTATGTACAGACCGTTACAATACTTTATATGTACCTTTGTTATCAGGTCATTACCTAGATCTTTGTCATTGTTGTGTCATATACTATACACGTACATGTCTTGACAAGTTGAGCTACAGTGTCATTGACACTTTCATTCCACCTGGTTTGGAAATGAAAGGCTAATTTTTCCTGCATTTTTATTTGGGGTGTTTGTAACACATTGGGGATGGAATGGTAAAATATGCCTTCTCCGAGTCAGGTATTCGAAATCATTTATTTGAAACCCTGTCAATCGAATTACCACTCTACATGTATTTGTTATTTTTGGAATTCATTACTTTTGCCATTGGAAGCATGTCTGTTGTGAAAATCGCCCAATAGGAAAAACTAAATGTATTCCATTTCCTTGCTCTCCAGTCATTAATTTGATATATAAATTAGTATAATATGACTCGGTTTAATTCTTGTATCAGTATTTTGGGCATAGTTGAAAATTTCAAAATAAAGTTTTATTGGATGACCACTTAATAAATACCTACAATTACAAAAATCTCCAGAATGTATACTTTTAATTGTTCAATAATACCACAGGTCCACCTGTCTTTTTCAACTGTTGACAGATTGATCCTTTCTTAGAATTTCTCACCTTCCTCATTTTGCAGGTGGGAAATATTTCTGATAAAAAAAATTTTGTCCAGTATGTCACAGGTTGCTCTACCTCAAGGCTCTCCCTTTCCCCTCTTCCATCTTCCTCCAAGCATGAACATTCCATCAGTTGACAAACATTGGTTTTAGTGTTGAAAGGATTGGCTATTTTGGGAAGTCGACTGGTTGACAGGACTAATCGACAAAAGTTAACTAGTTGGACATTTCTTTTGGAACACTAGATTTTAGTGAGAATTTCTGATATGTGATTTTGACAATAATTTACATTCCTTCATGATGAACATGATTATTAATGATTATTAATAATGGTTGTCGTGAAGGAATATAAAACTATAGACAAAATCAGGTATCACAAGACCTAATTCTCACTAAAATGTAGTCTCCCAATAGAAAATTTATGTTTTAAAGATAAAAATATGGTATCTTACCTTTGCGCCAGTCTGCATATACATGTAGTAGGAACCAGGGGCGGTGCTATTGAGGCGGGGGGGGGGGGGGGTCTCAATATTCCAATATTTGTTAAAAAATCAAGATAGTTGGAGGTTATTCTGACAGACATTCCAGCAGTTGGAAATTTGAAGCATTATTGTATATGTAGCAGAGGTTTTTTCAGAATGTTATATTATATTTCCATGAAAATTCCAACTTCTGACGCCCACAGAAGAACTCTTATCAAACAACGCAAGTTTTTAGCTTAACTTAACAAAGTCAAGATAAGCTAGTACCATCATGTATGCGGAAGTATGTCAGTCTGCCATTCTGGAAGTCTGTTCACATTTTCTTTAACACAGGCAATACCCAGTAGTTCTTGGTCGACTGTTGCAAAATTTTATACACATGTATGCAGGTTCGAGATCATGTCTAGAAGACAACGATCCCTTTTGGTTGCCATCGGTCAACCATGATGTTGGGGACCTGCAAATTGCCAATTGAATCAAATATCAAATTGCAATGTGAAAATGAATCAAATTTCATCAAAAGAATTTTTTTTTTCCTAAAATAATAACCCCGATTATTAAAAGACACAGAGTTATGTAGAGTGCCTTTTTTACCTCATCACTTTCCACACTATAAATTTCTACACTTATAACTTACCAAGTTCAAGTTTGTCAAGTTGAGCTGCAGTGTCACCAACACTCATTTATTTTCTGGATGGGCATTTTGTTTGATGGATATTTTGTCCATGGGCATTTGTCGATGTGTATTTTGTCCATTGGCATTTTGTCTGCACATCCGTTTAAACTGTTTGGAAATATTCTCAGAATGCCCTAAAATCTACTGGTAAAATTTCTTGCTGCTGAGGAAAGGTGGGGGGGGGGGGGGGGGCAAGGGGGGGGGGGGGGGTTCAGGGCTACCCCTTTAGGTATCCATCCAGTCAATTTACCATTTCGACATTAATTGGTTTCAGATGCAGCAAACATGAAAACAAGAGTATTCTTTCTCAATCATTCTGTGATGCTACATTTTGACCAAATTGACCAAATTAATGTGGTGTTTTGACTAAATTGATGTTTTGGCTAAATTGACGAGGCATTATCACCCAAAAATGTTTTATCTTTCGATCAGTAGAACCAAAAAGTCTGTTCACATTTTCTTTAGCACAGGCTACACTGTGTAGTTCTTGTCCGACCATCACAAAATTTCATATGCAAGTTTGGCTGCAAGGGTCCAAAACCCCAAAACCTTTAGAACAGTCTACTTGTCATATTTATGAAGGGATTTTATTGTATTTTGATAGAACGATTCTGTATAATGTCAATTTACAATGAAATCTCTTTATAAATAAAAGCTGTAAACAGTGCTAAAGGAATCTATGTAACATGCTCCTGCCACCGCCACTGTTGACTGAACCTGACCAAAATATGACACTCAGTATACATTGTAATGTCAAGATAAGACAATCCTGTTTTGGCCTTGATTGGTCAACTGTGACAGCCACATAGGCGTATTTCCTAGATTTGTTTAACACAGTCTTCAGTTCATATTTATGAAGTGATTTCACTGTAACTTGGAAAGATAACTTGGAATGATGTTTAGATGCGACTTTCCAATTTTGGCCACGATTGGTCAGCCATTACCATTGCTTGATCACATTACCTAGATTCCTTTAGCACTGCTACAGGCTGTTTTTATGAAGGGATTTCACCGTAACTTGGTAGGATAACTCTATCTAGATGAGACTGCCCTATTTTGATAACGGTCGGTCAGCCATGACTCCAGGCAGGCACATACCTAGATTGCTTTGGGAAAATCTTCTAGTCATATTTATGAAGGGATTTCATTGTAACTTGGTAGGATGACTTGTTTTGGAATGATTTTACTGTAACTTGATAACTTTGGTCGAAAAATGTCAGGGTTCGTTTTGGCTGGCTGCAGGGTCTGAGTATGGGACCTTTTCCCAATGGGAATTTGTCATTATTTTTCCCAATTCAAAGGAAATATTTTCCAATCTCGGTCCTCATTCAAATAAAAATTTAATTCTTTTTTTTTTAACTCTTCAAGGCCTTTTGTTAGCTCACCAGCTGAGCTAATCTAATGGCTCTCCGTCCGTCGTCTGTCAACACCATGTTTTGGGCTTCTCCTCCAAAACCACTGGACCAATTCAAGTGAAAGTTTGTGTTAGTGATGGTGCTGAGGGAGCATTTCATTTTTGTTCAACTCAATGTGCCCAGCCCCATGGGGAGGGGTGGGGAAAATGCTCCAAAATTTTTTAAAATCTTTTTTTTTCATGAATCAGCAGGTACAATGACCTGATATTTGGTATGGAGCTTCCTTTTGAGGTGAGAATTCAAGTTTTTGTTTAAAAGGAAGTTCGTAGAGCAATATTTGCCTTTGTAATGGGAGGGGAAAGATTTTTGGCCCTGCTCAATATTTTTGTTTTTTGAATCTGTGGTCCGATTTGGACCACAATTGGTTTGTGATATTATTGGGTCATAAGTGCTTGATTCCTAAAAAAAAAGTTTCCTGTGTCCCCGTGGGAACCCCAGGAGCTAAAAATAGAAATATTTCCAAACAGCAATATTTACCAAATACCACAGAACAGAGAACTGTTATTTGTTATGGAGCATCCTTAGGACCCATAGAACTGAATGGTATGAAAATTGCCATCGGTTGTCACAGAATGTTCTGTAGAGGGTGTCAAAAATGCTGAGTCAGCATATTTGCCAAAATGTAATGTTTCTTCAGAACCAGTGATCAGACAGAATCTTTTGACATTTTGGTTTACAGCATCTATAGAGGAGGTCAGATATAAGTTTGTTAAAATGAAATCCCCTCGGTTCATATTTGGGCTCAATACAGGAACCCAAATTTTAATTTAGGGCAATATGGGGAATAATCTTTTAAAATCGTCTTCAGACCCAGCAGTCAGAATGCTTTGATATTTCGTATGTAACATCTTTGGAGGGGGGGAGGCGGCAGATTCAAGTCTATTCAAATCGAGTCTCTTGAGTTCATATTTGGGCTCTTGATTGTAGCCCAAAATTTCAACTAGGTGCAGTATGATGAAATTTCTTTAAAAAATCTTTTTCTTCAGATCCACCAGTTCGAAGCTTTTCATATTTGGAATATAAAATCTCTTGTGAGGTCAGATTTAGGTTTGTTCAAATCCCCCTGTCCCCCACCCCCGTATCCCCCCCCCACCCCCAGAATTGTAATTTAGTGCAAGATGAGGAAATTTCTTTAAAAATCTTCTTTTTCAGATACACCAGTCAGAATCCTTTCATATTTGGTATACAACATCTCTAATTCACAATTCAGAACTCCAGGTTGTATATCAAGGAGCTCCACTTTGTACATGTACATTATGATTAACTGAAGAGAAGGCATGATGCTTGGACTATTTTAGTCACTACTGATGGGCTCAAGGATTGACAATGGATCCTATGGTTCTGTTCAAGGTGAGCACTTCAGGCCCACGGAACCTCAATAGCTCGCCTGACTGAAAGTCCGGGTGAGCTCTTGTGATCATTCACCATCTATCATCCGTCATCTGTGAACATGGTGTTTGCATCTTCTCCAAAACTGTTGAACCAATTTATCTAAAATTTGAGATGCTTGTTTATTATGACTTCGCATTTTGATTTTGTTGAAATCAAGTTGCACTGCCCTCGGTAAGGCCACACCCAAAAAGTGTGCCTAAATCTTAAAAAATCTTCTTTTCATGAACCAGCAGTAGGAGATACTTGATATTTGGTGTGCAGCTTCCTTGTGAGGTGTAGAATCAGATTTGTTCAAGAGAAGTTTGTGGGACTATATTTTGACGATATGGGAGGGGAAAGAATTTTCACCCTGCCCAAATTTTCTATTTTCCAAACAGAGAGGCTGATTTGAACCAAATTTGAAATGAGGGCTTATTGGGCCTTAATTTATGCCCCCCAAAATTTTCCCGTCAGCCAATGGGAATTGCAGGAGCTAAAAACTGAGAAAATTTAAAGCATCCATATCTCCAAAGCTACATGCCATCTAGAATTCTTATTTGGTGTGAAGCTTCCTTAGGACCAACAGAATGGAATGGTTGCAAGTATATGTTGATAACTGGAATCTCCCTTTCGATTTATTTCCAAATTAATGAACACAGTATGTTGTTGGTTATGGTTATTGTACAAGAATATAAAAAAAATCTGACAAGTACACATGTATACTCATATTGTGTGCTTCCCTCTTGTAATTAATAATGGGCGTATCATGTGCTCATGATGCAGCTGTTTATTATCCCCGCATTTTCAAAAATGTGGGGATATTGTCGTAATCCCCGGCCGTCCGTACGTCACACCCTGAAAGGCTCCTAGGTTTTCAATTTGAAATGTTTAAACTGTGCTAATGTGTTCAGGTAACATCTCTAGATGTGCATGAAGGTTTCGGAATTTTGATTTTGCCCCCGGTGGTTCCAGTGGAACCACTTTTATCGTTAGAAAATCAGTTTTCATCGAAAGGCTCCTAGGATATTTAATTCGAAAGGCTTAAACTATGCTAATGTGTTCAGGTAGCAACTCTAGATGTGCATGAAGGTTTCGGTATTTTGATTTTGCCCCCTGTGGTTCCAGTGGAACCACTTTTATCGTTAGAAAATCAGTTTTCATCGAAAGGCTCCTAGAGTATTCAATTCGAGACGTTAAAACTAAGCTAATGTGTTCAGGTAACATTTCTAGATGTGCATGAAGTTTTCGGAATTTTGATTTTGCCCCGGTGGTTCCAGTAGAACCACTTTTATCGTTAGAAAATCAGTTTTCATCGAAAGGCTCCTAGGGTATTTAATTCGAAACGTTTAAACTATGCTAATGTGTTCAGGTAACATCTCTAGATGTGCATGAAGGTTTCAGAATTTTGATTTTGCCCCCGGTGGTTCCAGTGGAACCACTTTTATCGTTAGAAAATCGGTTTTCGTCGAAAGGCTCCCAGGGTATTTAATTTGAATTGTATAAACTATGCTAATGTGTTCATGTAGCATCACTAGATGCGTATGAAGGTTTCGGAATTTTGATTTTGCCCCAGGTGGTTCCAGTGGAACCACTTTTATCGTTAGAAAATCAGTTTTTATCGAAAGGCTCCTAGGGTATTTAATTCGAAACGTTTAAACTATGCTAATGTGTTCAGGTAACATCTCTAGATGTGTATGAAGGTTTTGGATTTTGATTTTGCCCCCGGTGGTTCCAGTGGGACCACTTTTATCATTGGAAAATCAGTTTTCATCAAAAGTCTTCTAGGATACATGTATTTAATTTGAATCGTATAAACTATGCTAATGTGTTCATGTAGCATCACCAGATGTGTATGAAGGTTTCGGAATTTGATTTTTGCTTAGAAAATCAGTTTTCATTAAAAGGCTCTTAGGGTATTTAATTCCAAACATTTAAACTATGCTAATGTGTTCAGGTAACATTTCTAGATTAGCATGAAGGGTTTGGAATTTTGATTTTTCCCCAGGTGCTTCCAGTGGAACCACTTTTATCGTTAGAAAATCAGTTTTCATCGAAAGGCTCCTTGGGTATTAATTCGAAACGTTAAGACTATGCTAAGGTGTTGCTAAGGAAATGCGGGGATACACCATTGTGTGCTTTGCACACAAATAACTCGATCTAGTTATCATTGTTGGCTTCGCTCTGTAATTAAATTTCCGCTTGGCCAACTGGAACCCAACTTGGCATGTGGGTTAGTCATGATGAGAGGAAGGACTTATTGATTTTGAGGTCATTGTGCCAAAGGTCAAGGCCACAGGGACCTGGAACTTAAACATTTACCTTAGTTGGCTTTTCAAATTGAAATTTTGCTTGCGCGATTGATACTTAACTTGGCTTCTGGATTGAGCATGATGAAAGGAAGAACCCTATTTATTTTGGGATTATTGTGTCAAAGGAAAAGGTCACAGTGACCTTGAATTTTATGTTTTCTCAGCCAGAGTTGGTTTAATCTCCAAAATTAAAATGTTGTTTGCCTAATTGAAACCAAACTTGGGGTGAGGATCAGGCATAATGTGAGTAAGAACCCTATGTATTGTTCAGGTCATTATACCAAATGCCAAGATTATAGATACCTTGAAATTGAAATTTTATCATTCGGAGCTGGTTTCGGCTCCGTTTATTATTAAAAAATATGCATTTGCTGTCAAAACCCAACTTGGGGCGATATGGGGAACAATCTTCAAAAACCTTCTTCAGAACCATCAGTCAGAATCTTCTAATGCATGGCATACAATTATATCATTGTTATGAGGGTTATATTCAAGATTGCTTTTTTTTCGTGTGCCCCGTGGGAAACCCAGGAGCTAAAAATAGAAATATTAAGCATCAGTATTTCCCAAACCAAACGGAACAGAGAACTTTTATTTGGTATGAAGCCTTCTTCCGACCAGTAGAATTGAATGGTAAAAAAAAATGCCATCATTTTTGTCAGGGTCTTCTGTGGGTGTGGGGGAGGCATAAAAAAATGACGAGTCAGCATATTTGCAAAAATAAATTATTTTTTTTCTCCAAAACGAGAAGTTAGAATCTTTTGACATTTGGTGTACAACATCCATAATGTGGGGGCAGGGGGGGGGGGGGGGGGGGGGCAGATACAAGTTCATTAAAATGAACCTCTTCGTATTTGGGCTCAATACAGAATCTCAAATTTTTAACATGGGGCAATATGGGGAATAAGATGCAATATGGGGAATAATCTTCAAAAACCTTCCAAACCACCAGTCAAAATCTTCAAATGTGTGGCATACATCTTTCTTATGAGGGTTATAATTCAAGATTGTTCAAACCAAGTCCCTAGGTTAATATTTCGGCTTCCTGTTTATATTCAAGATTCAAGATTGTTCAAAGCAAGTCCCTAGGTTAATATTTCGGCTTCCTATTTAAGATTGTTCAAACTGAGTCCCTAGGTTAATATTTGGGCTTCCTATGAAAGCCCAAATTTTAACTTAATGTAATATGGGGGATAATTATAAAATCATCACCTTCAGATCAGCCAGTCAGAATGCTTTCATATTTAGTGTACAACATCTGTAAGGTGGTGGTGGTGGTGGTGGGGGTGATCAAGTTTGAGCTCCACTATAACAGCTGGAATTGGCCTTGTAGCTGAAGAATCAGAAATTTAAGTACCCTTTATAAATGTGTAACAAAGATTGCTCCTCCAAGATTGTATCAAGTGGCACCACTTTTAGCTTAACTTAACAAAGTCAAGATAAGCTATTGCCATCACGCCTGCGGAAGTCTGTTAGTCTGTGAACCTGTGAGTCTCTTCACATTTTTTAGCATGGGCTACACCCCGCAGTTCTTGTCTGATCGTCACGAAATTTTACATGCAGGTTTGGGGTCATGTCAAGATGAGAACATCCCCTTTTGGTTGTGAACAGTCAACCAGTATGGCTGCCCAGAACCCGAAAACCATTAGCACAGTCTACAGGTCGTATTTATGAAGGGATTTCATTGTAACTTGGTAGTATGCCTCTGTATAATGCCTAGATGAGAACGTCCCCTTTTGGGTATGATCTGTCAACCGTGATGGCTGCCCAAGCCCGAAACAAAAACTTTTAGCACAGTCTGCAGGTCACGTTTAGTATGGAGGGATTTCATTGTAACTTGGTAAGATGACTCCTTATGATGTCTAGATGAGAATTTCCCCATTTGGGCGTGATCTGCCAACCGTGACGACTGCCCGAGCCCAAAACCCAAAACCTTTAGCACAGTCTACAGGTCACATTTATTGAGGAATTTCATTGTAACTTGGTGGGGTGACTTCATATAATGTCTAGATGAGAAAGTCCCCTTTTGGACGTGATTGGACAACTGTGACGGATACAGGGGCCGAAGCCCAAAAACCTTTAGCACAATCTACAGGTCATATTTTGAAGGGATTTCATTGTAACTTCGTAGGATGACTCCAAATAATGTCTAGCTGAGAACGTCCCATCCCATTTTGATCGTGATCATTCAGCCTTGATGGGTGCCTGAGCCCAAAATCTTCGGCAAAGGCAAATGGTCATATTTATGGAAGGATTTCATTGTAACCTGTTAGGTTGACTCCATCTAATGCCTAGATGATGACATCCCCTTTTGGTCGTTATTGGTCAATTGTGATGGCTACAGGTGCCCAAAGCCCGAAAACCTTGAGCACAGTCTACAGGTCATATTTATGAAGGGATTTCATTGTAACTTCGTAGAATCACTGCAGATGATGCCCAGATGAGATTGTCCCCTTTGGTTGCGATCATTCAACCATGATGGCTGCCCGAGCCCGAAGCCCGAATACCTTTAGCACAGTCTACAGGTCATATTTATGAAGGGATTTCATTCTAACTTGGTAGGTTGACTTCATATAATGTCTAAATGAGGAAGTCCTCCTTTGGCCATGATTGGGCAACTGTGACAGCTACAGGCGCCCGAAGCCCGAAAACCTTTAGAACAGTCTACAGGTCATAATTATGAAGGGATTTCATTGTAGCTTGGTAGGATGACTCCTAATAATGTCCAGATGGGAACTTCCCCTTTTGGTCGCGATCATTCAGCCTTGAGGGCTGCCCGAGCCCCAAAACCTTTAGCATAGTCTATAGGTCATATTTATGGAAGGATTTCATTGTAACTTCTTAGGTTGACTCCATATAATGCCTAGATGATGACATACATTGCAACTTCTTAGGTTGACTCCATGTAATGCCTAGATGATGACATCCTCTTTTGGTCGTGATTAGTCAGCCGCGATGGCTACAGGTGCCTGAAGCCCGAAAATCTTGAGCACAGTCTACAGGTCATATTTATGAAAGGATTTCTTTGTAACTTCGTAGGATCACTCCAGATGATGCCCAGATGAGAATGTCCCCTTTTGGTTGCGATCATTCAACCATGATGGCTGCCCGAGCCCAAAGCCCGAAAGCCTTTAGCACAGTCTTCAGTTCATATTTATGAAGGGATTTCATTGTAACTTGGTAGGTTGACTTCATATAATGTCTAGATGAGAACGCCCCCTTTTGGTCGCGATCATTCAGCCTTGATGGCTGCCCGAGCCCAAAACCTTTAGCATAGTCTATAGGTCATATTTATGGAAGGATTTCATTGTCACCTGTTAGTTTGACTCCATATAATGCCTAGATGATGACATCCCCTTTTGGTCGTGATTGATCAACTGTTACGGCTTCAGGGGCCCGAAGCCCGAAAACCTTCAGCACAGTCTTCAGGTCATATTTATGAAGGGATTTCATTGTAACTTCGTAGGATCACTCCAGATGAGAATGTCCCCTTTTGGTTGCGATCATTCAACCATGATGGCTGCCCGAGCCCAAAAACCTTTAGCACAGTCAACAGGTCTATAGGTCTTATTTATAAAGGGTTTTCATTGTAACTTGGTAGGTTGACTTCATATAATGTCTAGATGAGAACGTCCCCTTTGGACGCAATTGGGAAACTGACTGCTACAGGGACCCGAAGCCCGAAAACCTTTAGCACAGTCTACAGGCCATATTTATGAAGGGATTTCAATGTAACTTGATAGGATGGCTCGTTTTGGAATAATTTCACTGTAACTTGGTAACTTTCGTTGATATACATTAACTGTGAGGGCCACGTACATTAACTGTGAGGTCATATTAACCCACCTCTCAGCTCTTTAGTACAGTGTACACCTCATATTATTTTTATCAAAAACATAGCATACAGGGAACAGAAATGAACATATTCCCAACTATCACAATTCTGGTCTTATTTCATAATCCTTTCATAAACATTGAACATTATCCTTTTCATCAAACACAACACACAAGTTAAGCTACAGTGTCATTGACACTTTCATTTATATTGTGGTCAACTGAAGAAAAGGTATACATGAAATGCTTGGATTACATATGTTTTTTCATTACTTCTGGTGGGCTCTAGGATTGACAATGGATCATCCTATGGACACTGATTGATATGAATATAGTTTCATTCATGGACTCAATTTATATCAGTTGCTGTTCAAGGTGAACGTTTCAGTCCATATGTGTCCTTGTTAAAATCTTCTCACCAGCGGGTATAATGACTTGATATTTGGTATGGAGCATTTGAGGTATAGAATCAAATTTGTTCAAAGTTTGTAGGGCATTATTTGCCTTGGTAATGCGCATCTTCTCAAGTGGCAGAATAATCAATGTGTTGATGCTGGCCACTCATTGGTAGAAGTAGAAGTAGAGGTAGGGGCAAGAATTTTGGCACCGCCCAAAATTTCTATTTTCCGAAATGATGGTCCAATTTGAACTAAATTTGGTATGTGATATTATTGGGTCATAAGTACTTGACTCGTGGTAAAAAAAAATCCCATTCCTCATGGGAACCCCAGGAACTAAAAATAGAAATTTCAAACACCCATATTACCCTAACCACACAGAACAGAGAACTGTTATTTAGTATGAAGCATCCTTAGGACCAGTAGAATTGAATGATAAAATTGTCATTGGTAGTGTCAAGATGTTATGCAGGAAGGGTGTGTGTGGGGGGGGGGGGGGGAGGGGGGAGGCCGGAGGTTAGGAGAAGGGCATAAAAAAAATGCTGAAACTGCATATTTGTAAACATTTTTAAAAATTCTTTCTCCAGAACCAGTGGGCAGAATTTTTTTTTTATATTTAGTATACAATCATATGGGAAACAGGGTTTTTTTTTGGGGGGTGGGGGGGGTGGGGGGGGGGGGAGGTATGAAGAGTATTAAAAATCTTCTTTAGAATCTTTTAATGTTGCAATACATTATTGTTGTTTTGAAGGTCAGATTCAAGATTGTTCAAACTAAGTCCCTCGGTTAATATTTGGGCTTCCCATGGAAGCCCAAATTTTAACTTAGTGCAATATGAGGGATGATTTTTTTAAATCATTTTCAGATCCACTAGTCCGAATCTTTTGATATTTGTTGTACAGCATCTCTAGGTGGGTCAGATTCAAGTTTAAGATCAGGTCCCTAGGTTAAGGCGAGCTCTACTTTTTACATTATGATTAACTGGAGAAATGGTATGATGTTTGGACTATTTTAGTCACTACTGAGGGGCTCAAGGATTGAAAATGGATCCTATGGAGATTGATTGCTTAATGAAGATTTATTCTTGGACTCTGTTTATATCGGGTTCTGTTGAAGGCAAGCGCTTCAGGCCTCATGGGGTTTCTTGCTAGTTGAGGCATGGCAACAAATATTCTTTCATCAATTTGTTGTCAGAAAATGTTGGTCGAAATTGAACAAAATATATTTATGTTCCTTGTCAATTCATACAAATTAGTCGGAGGTGGGGGGGGGGGGGGGGGCAGTGGGTACATGTGCAGGCTGTAAGCTGAGAGGTCCTCAGTTAGAATTCCACCTGCGGCAACCGCATTGTGTTCTTGGGCAAGACACTTCACCCCCATTGCCCACTTGGGGGCAAGGTGGCATTGTGGACTAAGGAACACTGCACGTTGATGGTGCACTTGTCCTTAATCAATGATAACCCTGACTGTTTGGAGTTAGTATGTTGGGAGTTGACAGTTGCTTGCCATTACTAGGTGGTTCTCTCCTGGTACTCTGGCTTCCTCCACCCGTAACACTTTCGTGGTCATGATTAGCCCTTGTGCAGAGATATGTGTCCTTAAACACCAAGAAATCAATAAATACAAATTTGCCATGCCCGTGTTTGCCTTAAAAAGGTAGCATAATTGTGTTAACACTTAGAGCTTTTTTAAAACGTTAAAAAATCTAATTTTTGGAGATCCTCAATTAGAATCTTTTCATATTTGGTATACAGCATCCCTGAGGATGCTAGAAAGGAGTCTGTTCAAAAAGCAAATTAAGGGCTGTACCAAAATCAAATTATTTCAGTGGCCAGTGACCCAAAAAGATGACTTTCAACCTGAAAATACTATGAAGAAAAGTTCCAAATGTGATCTTGTAACTATTTTTCCTGAAGGGAGCATGTCCCCAGAGTGTTGGAAAGACATTTTCATTTTCTGGACTGTGGTGTGTGCAGCCACAGAAGAAAAACGGGATTTCTGAGCAAGTATTTGGTAATGGAATATAAATTTTGTGGTAATATATTCTTCATATATAATGTGAGATTCCTGGTAGGAAAGGTACATGTTGTGCTTAAGATTTTGGCCCCAAAATATGAATTGATGTCATCTGATGTCCAGAGCACATAATTAGCCATTGTGCAGAAGTATGTGACCTTAAAAACCAATAAATAAATACGTAAATTACACCCAGTGTTGTATGTTTTTCCCGAGTCCATGATGGTGAACTTGGTAAGTGAAGCAGTACATGCTTACTATGGTATATAAGTTCGGTTTGACTTGTCAATTACAACCTGGTAACCAATTCTTTCAGTAAAAGTCTGCAAAATGGGCATTCTGGGTATAAACAATTGGCAAAATTTCACGTTACATCTTTGTTGCAGTTGCAATCGGCCATATCTTCACCAAACCAAAGTGTCATAACCCCCACCCCCCCCCCAAAAAAAAAACCAAAAAAAAACCAATATTTTCTAGTCTGAACAACTGAGTTTTGCCTTACCACTGACTGAGTGAGTTCAGTAAACAGTTCCCCAAAAAGCAATCCAATACTGATCTTTTAATGAACATATAATGTGCACATTTTTGGCAATGACAGAAGAATGGTTAATCTTCCAAGCAAACCAGTGGAATAACGTGAGTTCTGGCATTATCGATTTGTTAGCTTACCTTGACAAAGTCAAGCTGAGCTAATCTTATTGCTCTCCATTCGCCGTTTGTCAACACCATGTTTTGGCCTTCTCCAAAACCACTGGGCCAATTCTAGTTTAAGTTTGTGTGAGTATTGGTCTCGAAGGGGCATTGCATTTTGTTCGACTCAACATGCCCAGCCCCATGGGGGCCGGGGGGGAGGGGGGTTGTAGAGGAAAATGCTCAAAAATATTTTTAAAATCATCTTCTTATGAACCAGTGGATGCAATGTCTTGATATTGTTGATTAGCTTTCTTTTGACGTTTTGAATCAAGTTTGTTCAAACGTAGTTCGTGAAGCAGTATTTGACTTTGTAATGGGAGGGGTAAGATTTTGGCCCTGCCCAAAATTTCTTTTTTCTGAACTGATGGTCCGATTTGAACCAAATTTGGTATGTGGTATTATTGGGTCATAAGTACTTGGCTCATGCAAAGAAAAAAAATTCACATGCCCCCATGGGAACCCCAGAAGTTAAAAATAGAAATATTCACGGAACAGAGAACTGTTAGTGGAGTTGAAGCATCCATAGTGCTAGTAGAATTGAATGGTAAGAAAAAATTGACAACGGTCATGTTAAAGTGTTCTGTGGAGGGTATAAAAAATCCAGTCGTCATATTTGCAAAATTAAAAAAAAAATCTTTTCTTCAGAACCAATGGTCAGAATCTTTTGATATTTGGTATACAGCATCCACAGGGGGTCAGATACAAGTTAGTTAAAATGAAACCCATTGGGTCTTATTTGGACTCAATACAGCAGCCTGAACTTTTAAATTTTTGCAATATGGGGAATATTCTTTAAAAATCTTGTTCACACAAGTTAGAATCTTTTAATGTTTGGTATACATCATAGTTATGAGATTCAGATTCAAGATTGTTCAAACCAAGTCCAAAGGTTAATATTTGGGCTTCCTATCATGGAAGCCTAGATTTTAACTTGGTGCAATATGGGGGATTTTCTTCAGATCCTCCAGTCAGAATGATTTCATATTGGGTATACAACCACTCTGGGGTGGGGGGGGGGGGGGTGTCTCTAGGTATATATTTGGGCTCTCAGTGCACGTGGTAGTACAAATTTCAACTTAGTGCAATATGAGGGACTTTCTTTAAAAATTTTCTTCTTCAGATTCATCAGTCAGAATGCTTTAATATTTTTGGTTTTCAACATCTCTGGGGAGGTCAGATTCAACTTTCTTCAAATCGGGTGCCTGAGTTATTATTTGGGCTCCCCGTGGGAGCCGGAATTGGACATGTAGCTAAAGTATTTTTTTTTTAATTCAGAACCATCTACAGGTATGTGACTAAGATTAATCCACACAGGTTGTATCAAGGGGCTTCATAGGGGAACTCCACATTTTACGTTTTGATCAACCGATCAAAAGGCATGATGCTTGGACTATTTTTGTCACTCCTGACGGGCTCCAGGATCGACAATGTATCCTATGGAGATGGATTGTTTAATGTGGATTAATTTTTGGACTCTGTTTATATTGTGTTCTGTTCAAGGTGTGTGCTTCAGGCCCTGTGGGGCCTCTTGTTATCTCTCTTGACTCTCAATCTGGTGATCTATACATGTATTGATTACCGTTCGTCGTCTGTGAACATGGTGTTTGCAACTTCTCCAAAACCGCTGAACCGATTTACGAGAAATTTGAGATAATTGTTTGTTATAACATCACATTTTGATTTTGTTCAAATCAAGTTGCCCCACCCCTCGGTAGTGCCATGCCAAAAAAGTGTGCCTAAATCTCAAAAAATCTTTTTCTCATGAACCAGCAGTAGCAGAGACTTGATATTTGGTGTGCAGCATCCTTTTGATGTGCAGACTCTAGAAAAGTTTGAGGGGCAATATTTCCCTTCATTATGGGAGGGAAAGAATTTTTGCCCCACCCAAAATATCTGTTTTCCATATCTAGAAGCTGATTTGAACCAAATTTGATATTAGGGTTTATTGGGTCATAAGTACTTAATTTATGCCCCAAAATATTTTCCTTCACGCCATGGGAACCGCAGGAACTAAAAATATAAAAATTTTAAAACACCTTTTTCTCCAAAACTACGCGACACTGAAAATTCTTATTTGGTGTGATGCTTCCCTAGACCAAGAGAATGGAATGGTCCCAAAAAATTGCTATCGGTTTTATCATAGGGTACTTTTTCGGGCCTTACCCCGGTAGCATTTTTTAACACTGTGCCAGTGTGGGTAATGGGAAAAACATTTAAGACTCTTCGTCTCCCAAACCCCTGCACCAAATGCTTTCATATTTCACATATAACATCTTTGGAAGATTGTTTTGCATGTGTATTGAAAGCAAATCCCTGGGTCCATATTTGGGCTCTCTATGGAAGCCCAAATGTTTAAATTAGTGCAGTATAAGGAATGCTCTTTAAAAATCTTCTTCAGATCCAGCAGTCAGAATGTTTTGATATTTGGTATGTAGTATCCTTAGGGAATGAGATTCAAGTGTGTTCAAACCTAGTCCCTGGGTTCTTATTTGGGCTCCCTGTCAGTGTGGGAACCCGAATTATAACTTAGTTCAAATTGAGGAATTTTCTTCAAAAATCTTCTTCACATCCACCATCAGAATCTTTTGATATTTGGTATACAGTATCCTTATGCAGGTGAGATATAAATTTGTTAAAGCCAAGTACCAGAGTTAATATTTGGGCTGTGGGATCCCGAATTATAACTTAGTTCAATATGAGGAATATTCTTCAAAAATCTTCTTCACATTCACCAATGTGAATCTTTTGATATTTGGTATACTGTGTCCTTAAGGAGGAGAGATATAAGTTTGTGAAAGTCAAGTCTCTAGGTTCATATTTGGGCTTCCTGTGGGAGCCCAAATTGTGCCAAAATTTGTATTTTCTGAACTGAGTGGCCAATTTGAACCAAATTTGATATGAGGGCTTATTGGGTCATAAATACCTAATTTATACCCCCCAAAATTTTCCACTCGCCCCATGGGAACCACACAACATAAAAATAGAAAAAAATGCCCATATCTCCAAAACTACATGGCACTGAGAATTTTTATTTTATTTGAAGCTTCCTTAGGAACAGCAGAAGGGAATGGTCAAAAAAACTGCCATCGGTTTTATCATAGGGTACTTTTCCAGGACTTTGAAAAAATGCCTAGTCATCATTTTTAACACTGCAAGTAATGGGAAAAAACATTAAAGAATTTTCTTTCCCCATACCACTGCTCCGAAATCTTTCATATATCACATACAACATCGTTGGAAGATTCATTCACATGTTTGTTGAAATCAAATCCCAGGGTCCATATTTGGGCTCTCTATGGGAGCTCAAATGTTCAGATTAGTGCAATATGAGGAGTATTCTTAACTGGTACAGTGCTAAATTATTTTTGGCAATCAAATCTTGTACACATGTCTTTGCCTTGCTATAATTTATGAGAGAGTGCCTATGGGCAATCTCTCATAAACTGTAGTAAGGCAAACCCTTATAGACTAAATAATATCATTTCAAAGATAAAACAAAGCATGTGCACTGAATATGAGCCTTCAAGCTGTGGTGCCTGCATTTCAGAATAAAGCCCAAATATGGGCTTCCAGCACTCTACCAGTTAAAAACTCTTCTTCCGATACACCCATCAAAATATTTTGATATTTAGTATACAGCATCCTGGGTGTGGGGGGGGGGGGGGGGGGTATTCAAATTTATTCAACCCAAGTCCCTGGGTTCCAATTTGGGCTACCTTTGGATCCAGATTTATAACTTAAATCACAATGAGGAATATTCTTTAAAACATTTTCTTCAGCTCCAGTAGTCAGAATCTTGATATTTGGTATACAGCAGCCTTTCGGAGGTGAGATTCAAGTTTGTCCAAGCCAAGTCCCCGGGTAGATATTTGGGCTTCCTGTGGGAGCCCGAATAATAACTTAGTTCAATATGAGGAATATTCTTTAAAAAATCCACCAGTCAGAATCTTTGGATATTTGGTACAAGCTTTTCTTAGGAGGGGCATATGCAACTTGTTCAAAGCAATTCCCTGAGTCCATATTTAGGCTGACATGTCACGTGAGCGCCCTCAGGCCCCATGTGGCCTCTGTTATATGATATTATGTTCGCAGATCAGTAGTATAGCATGTATGAATCATCCCCAATAACCCGGACAACAATAGTGTTGAATTTCCACAGGAACCGGAGCTTTGCCGGTGCAAAATTTCAGTTCCATCCAGCTGGACTCGGTAAGTGGTGTACGTACTGCATATAATATTGTATGCGAAAGTGATATGTTTATTACACACAGGGCAATGGGTGTATAATTATTATGGGTATGTAATGAAAAAATAATGGAGAAGTAGGGTTTTCTTGAATTGTTTTCCCCGGGAAACGGTTGACGTTCGTATTGACATCAAAATACGTGCGCGACTTTTTCCTCTATTGTTGTCCGTTGTCAGGGGTGTCCATCTTCTCGAGGGGGGGGGGGGGGGTGATAGTACAGTGTATGTGGTATATATCCATGTAGGTATACTATTAGCCCTTGTTACTACGAAACGGTCTTCATATTATCCTATGTGTGGTATACATGTAGGTATTAAGTAATCCTATTGCAGGGGGTATTGTTGGGTCGTGGGAGTAGTGCCTGTCCATCTAGTGGGGTATTGTAAGATAGTCCTTGTTTAAAACGGTAGCATAGTACGAGCGCTGTATACCCATGCAGGTCCCGTCATAATCCTTGTTAACCTACCGACTGCTTTGTCCTATTTTGTGACTTGTACAGGTAGGGTGTACTGCTTGACCAGGCGGTATTGCGGGGTGGAGGTAATGCATGGTCGTCTAGTGTGGTAGTACTGGATGTACACTGTGTACCCATTTAGCCCTTAGAACGATCAATCCACCAAATGTCACATCTTAGCCTATGGCTGGTATAGGTAGTTCGTAACGCTAGGTCAAGTTTTGACTGTAGAATCCATCTTAACCCCGGGTACTATCAACCAACCGATTGTTTTGTTTTATTATATGATTGGCATAGGCAGAACGTTATAGTGGGTCAAGCGGTATTGTGGGGGTGAGGGGTAATGGTTGGTAGTTTTAGTGGTAGTATAGTATGGGCTATATATACCCCTTATGTGTTCTCTTTGCCCTTGGTACTACTACTTCGCATAATGCTAAATAATATCCTATGACTGGTGTTGGTAGTACGTAATGCTAAGTCATGCAGTATTGTGAGATGGAGTATTGCCTGGTAGTTTAGAACGGTAGTACAGTATGATCGGTATATACTCTTGAATGTCTCATATTAACACTTGATAGTAATAACCAACCGATTGATTTGTGTTACCTGATTAGTGGGGCAGGTAGTGCTTAATACTAGGTCAAGCGGTATGGGGGGGGGGGGGGGTAATGTATAGTTGTCTAGTGCGATTTTATATGGCATACAATCTGTACGCCACTTGGTCTACTGTTAGTATTTGGTAAGTAATCCACTGAAGTTAGTTTACCAGTGGGGTTGGTAAAAGTAGTGCGTAATGCTAGGCCAAGCAGTATGGGGAGGGGGTAGGGTAATGTATTGTTGTCTAGTGCGATGGTATATGGTATACAGTCTGAACGCCACTTGGTTTACTGTTAGTATTTGGTATTAGTAATCCACTGGAGGCAGTTTATCAACGGGTTGGTATATGTAGTGTCTAATGCTATGGTAGTAGGCAGTATTGTGAGGTAAGGTTAGAACTGGTAGTATGTGATGTGCAGACTGTACAATGCAGGGATGTTAGTTCTTACTACAAGAACACCACCCAGTGGTTTGTACTACGCAGTGGGTTGTTAGGAATGCTGGGTCATTCGATTATGTGGTGTATGCTTGGTTTCTAGTATCGCAGTACAGTATCGATGGTCTTGTTGACTTTATAAAACTTAGTCGAGAGTAGGGATAGTGACCTGAGATAGCCAGCATGCATGTAGAGGTGATACAAATCAGAAGTAATGGTTCTATGCTGCAAGGGTGGTAGAAGACGATAGTATCGGATTACTGCTGTAGAAGCTAATGATAGAACAGATGATGGTTACTATGGAGAGGACAGTAGTAGTGGCCTTTGGGGTATGAAGGTGAAGGATGGTCTAGAAGCTGTAGAGTATCTATGACAGTATCGGACAGTTATCATGCAAAAGGTATCCTAGAAGGTTATCCTCCTTTTTTGGATAACGTCTGGCCTTCGGCACCCCTTTTTAGCTCACCTGACTGCAAGTCAGTGGGAGCTATTGCCATCACTTGGCGTCCATCGTCGGTTGTCCGTCGTCCGTTAGCTTTTGCAAACTTTACTTCTTCATAACCACTTGGCCAAATTCAAACTAACTTGCATTGCACAGATCATCTATGGAGTACCCTTTCTATTTTGTTAAAATGAAGCAGCTCTCTTATTCGGGCTCTGGTTATTGCCCCAAAAGCTTAAAAATCTTCTCACGAATCACAAGAGGAAATGCCTTGATATTTGGTATGGGACATCCTTTGGTGTTGAAGATTAAGTTTGTTTAAGGGAAGTTGGTAGGTCAATATTTGGGCTCTCTGTGGGGGTATATCCATTTTGGGCTCTGCCCAAAATTTCTATTTCAATAACCGGTGGGCCAATTTCAACCAATTTTTCCAAGTAGTATAAGAGGGTCCTAAGTAATTGAGTGATGCCCCCCCCCCCCCCCAAAGGGGGATTTTACAGCCCTGTGGCAACTCCAGGGACTAAAAACAGAAAAAATCAAAAGCTCATATTTCCCAAACCACACGGAACAGAGAACTTATTTGGTATGAATCATCATAAGGACCAGCAGAATGGAATGGTTGAAAAGCATTGCATTATGTCAACAAGAGAGAGGAGAGACTCCCGCCACCTGTCAAATGTTCTCTTATATTAGTTTAACTGTTCACTGCTTAACCCTCTCAAGACTTCCATAAGTGGCCAAGGAAATATTTATCTTATTCCTGATTGAATACCTTTAATTTAACCCTCTCAACACTTCAGTATGTTTTCCAAATATCTTATTTTATGTTGAACCCTATCAATGTTCTGCATATATATGTTTTTCTGGTTTCTTGGAAACATTTATCTGATTCCTGTGGGAATATTTTTAACTTAACCATCTCAAGACTTCAATGTGGGTTCCAAAGATTTTGTTATTTTTTTATTAGGGTTTAACGACACATTAACAATAACAATCAGGTCATATCATGTTAGTGATCGTTTTATGGGTGGAGGAAGCCGGAGTACCCGGAGAGAACCACGGAGCAACGACGAGGAGCTGTCAGCTCAACAACATCGTAACTCTGAACTCTGCGCCACACCACAGGCTGGGTTAGATTGGTTAAAGACATGCACACCTTCAACGTGCAGTACGCCTTAGAAAACAGCATCAGCGTGCCCCGTGTAGGCAATCGGGGGTAAAATACCTTGCCCAGGGATACAAAATACCTTGCCCAAGGATACACCGCGGTAGCGCGAATCAGTTGCTGAAATGGTCACTCATCCAAATACTTACCGCGTTCGACGTTGCTTAACTTCGCCCCCCCCCCCCGAAAAAAATTTTAAAAAAATTATTGATGCCTTGATCGAACCCTTTCAATCCTGTGCACATATATGTTTTTTTCTGGTTCCTTGGAAAAAATTATCTGATTCCTGTATGAATATCTTTAATTAACCCTCTTATGACTTCAAAGTGTTTTAGAAAGATTTTATTTGATGTTGAAACCCTTTCAATGGTGCGAACATATGTTTTTTCTGGTTTCTTGGTCATTTATCTGATTCCTGTATGCATATCTTTAATTTAACCCTCCCAAGACTGCAATGTGGGTTCCAAAGATTTTATTGATGCCATGATCAAACCCCTTCAATGCGGTGCACATATGTTTTTTCTGGTTTCTTGTAAAATGTTTAACTGATTCCAGCATGAATATCATTAATTTAACCCTCTCAAGACTTCAGTGTGGTTTCCAAAGATTGTATTCCATGTAATACTGTTAATGAAAACCTTTTTGTGATTTCTTTAAAAATATTTTACCTCCCAAAATAAGCCTCCATAAATTCTCTTTTTGTTTTGTGTATTTTTGATGCTTTAACCATTTTCACACAGACTTGAATTTACCAGTGGCAGTAAAATTCTGTTTCTCTAGTTTGAAATTTGTCTTTTTCTTTAAAACTACTGGGCCAAATTCATTCATTTGTGGCACAGATCATCTTTGGAGTAAACCTTTGTTCAAATGAAGCTGCTACCATCTTCAGGCTGGCGGAATTAACTGTTCTGATACCCCCCCCCCCCCCCCCAAATTACTATATTCTTTGGGGTGGAGTTAATGCTCCATAAACCTAAAATGCTTTTAAAATTTTCTTTTGATAAGCCACTTGCAATAATGCCTATATTTCTTGTTTGGAACTTACTTTAGTGATGCAGATTCACTTTTTTCGAAGAAAATCAGTAAGTCAAATTTTGGGCAACACTCACAATTTCTATTTTCAGATCCAGTGGGAACATGTGCACCAAGTTTGTCATGTTGCATATAAGTGTACCATTTGTATTCGGTTCGGTGGTTGATTGTTAATACTTCACAAAACAGATCTTGCTAGGAAGCTTTGTTTGGACCAGCAGAGAAATCAATGGTCAAAACAGGCTGTCTTTGATTGTGTCATAGCGAACTAAAAAAATTGCTCTTGCTCCTGATCACTTACTGATACACTTATCTCTGTTGGCGGGAGCGCGGTGGCTCAGTGGTAGACTGTTGGACTTCTATGCTAGAGGTCATGAGTTCGATCCCCGTCCGGGACGACCCGCGTTGTGTCCTTGGGCAAGGCACTTTAACCTGGTTGCCTACTTGGGGAACGATGGCGCAGTACATTAGGGCGTGCTGCACGTCGATGGTGCAATGTCTTCAACCGCTGTAACCCTGCTTGAGCGGAGATTGAACATAGTTAGAATATTGAAGAGCTGACAGTTGCTCGGTGGTTCTCTCTGGGTATTCCGACTTCCTCCACCCGTAAAACTGTCACGGTCGCGACTAGCCATTGTGCATAAGTAAAGGTGAGTGTTTTAAGCTCACTTGAGCCTCTGGTTTATTGCACGAGGGGCATGAGAAAATCACAGTATTTTCTTGACCGCCATCACCTTCATAGCTACCACTCCATTGCTGCTCGACTTTGCATTACCTACTACCTATACCAACCCTATCATGATACGAAACATTTGATGAATTAGTGGTACCAAGCTCGATTGCCTACATGGGGGCACGATGACGCTGTGTACTAAGGCGTACTGCACGTCGAAGGTGCGCATGTCTTCAACCAATCTAACCCTGCCTGTGCCGCGGTGCAGAGTTCAGACTTACGATGTTGGAGAGCTGACAGCTGCTCGTCGTTGCTCGGTGGTTCTCTCCGGGTACTCCGGCTTCCTCCACCCATAAAACTGTCGCCGACATGATATGACCCTGGATGTTAATGTGTCGTTAAACCCTAATAAAAAAAAGAAAAAATGTAGTAACAAGGGCTAACAGGAGACCTTCTGGGGCATATACAGCCCACGATAAATTACCGTTCTGAACTACCATGCATTTGACCCACTCCCACAATACCACTTGACCTGTCATAACGTTCTACCTATACCAATCATATAATAAAACAGTGCGATTGATTGCATAATAGTACCAGGGGTTACAATGGACCCTACAGGAGTGTATCGACCATACTATACTAGCGTTCAAAACTACCAGGCACTATCACTTCCCACAACACTGCATGACCCAGCATTACGTACTATTTATACCAGTTATAAGATAATATAGCGCATTAGGTGACCTACATTGGTATTTTGCCGTCCATACTGTATTGCCACCATTATACCCCCACCCCCACCCCCCCCAGGCATTAACCCACCCCACAATACCGCTTGATCTAGCATTATGTACCACCAACAACAGTCATAGGTTAATATGAAGCATTAAGTGGATGAATAGTATTAAGGGTTAACATGTGCACTACAATGGTACAGAGCGTACATCCTGTACTGCCACATGCTTTAGGACCCCCCCCCCCCCCCCCCCCTCACACACACACACACACATAGAGTTCGCAATAGGTTAACCAGGATTTAGATTGGACCTACAGAGGTCTACTATACTACCGTTCTTTTCCACCAAGGACTATCTCGCAAAACCGCACTGCCATTTTCGACACTTGCCATCCCCAGGCCACCTTTCGAGCCATCCATTCGAATCTCTATTCTTAATCGTAGTCGTCGGGAACATGGTCTGGCTTTGTAAGTAGGTAATGAATCTTTCTCTTTTAAAATGCTTTGTAGGATAGATCGAGATTCGTACAATCGTCATGAGGTTGTTAAAAATAACATCAACCTGCTCATCGGCAATATGTTCACCAAGATGTACAACAGCCGGGATATTCTTTGGGCATCAATCAACCAAAATCAAATTATATCATTGGTAAAATACTCGAACACATGACTTTCAGCCATAAAATACCGTGAAGAAAAGCTCCAAGTGCGCACTTGTTACTCTTTTCCCGAACGAAGAATGTCCACTGAGTTCGGATGAACCATTGTTCTAGGAATGATTTATTTACGAATCGAGGAAAATGCAAGGCAGACACTTTTATTTTTACCATGATAACCAAAGTTTACTGATGGGAGTGGATTACCACACAATCACTAATCGCAACAAAATCGGGTTTCTAAATAGGTGGATAGACCTTTTAACTCGGCTGGATAATCCGTTCCTTTAACACCCCATCACCCCACCTTGGTATGATTGGCTTCTCCCTATGGAACCATCGCTCCTTACCGTTTTGTGACAAGGTCATGCTCTTCTCTCAATCGGAGAGTGGTTTTATAACTTTATGTTTTCTCAACATTGTTGGTGGATTTCGATTGACACAATCTTTTGGCGGAATTGGCAATGTTGGTTTCTAGTTCCCCGCCTGGAGTCTAAACCTCGGCAACCCCGCCTAGTAATCTGGAGTCCAACGTCTATATCTCTGGGCCATTGTACACCAACTGTGGATTTGGTGTAGTATTTTAGCTGAAGTTCCTGACTATTACTTGGTACAACTTTCTTTACTGCACTGTAACGGCAGCTACATGAAAATATGGAACGCGTTTGTTACCGTGCCACGAAAGTCACGCGGTTGACCTCAGACGAACAGGGACGTGGCTAGAGGTTTCCGATTGGAGGGGTGTAGGCTAGTGAATTCCAAAAGGTCCCTCCCCCTAGTTGTAAAATCACTACCGAAAATAAATTAGAAAATGAAGCAATGGGAGGGGGCACAAAATTGATTCTAGTAACTGAAATAAGAACACATTTATGATAGAATTATCCGGCTATTATTATTTGGTAGTAACCTGTCAATTCGATTGAGGGTCTTACCAAATGGGAACTAATAGTGGCATTCACATTCAACTGTTTGGTTTTATGACATGATCGGATTTTACGAGAAACGTATTTGTCTTGACGCACGCTATATATGGCTGCTTACGAGAGGCTCAGACTCTGTCCACGCTGGCCCCTGTTCGACTCCGCTCAACCGATGTACTCATGGGTTTTTTGGCTATACAACACCACACCTAAAGATATTTATAGGTCAAGATTCTAAGTTCGAACAAGTAACTTGGAATTAGTAAAGGGATTCACATCAAACTAGGTACAAGTTGGATTTGTGATATTATGGTGATTTTACAAGAGCCGCATTTGCCATGAGACGTCGACCTCTTTTCAACTTGGCACGATTGACACACACAAATGGGCTATCGATATACTGCACCTAACCTAAACACACAATGTGAGTAAATATTCCAAGTCCGAGCCAGGAACTAGTAGTGGGATTCACCTTGAACAAGAAGCTAGTAATGGGTTTCCCGCCGCTGCTGTGGAACGTCTGCAGCAGAAAAACGAACGTCAAGAAAAACTGCCCAAGAGCCACCAGTCCATTGGAACATGAAGTTAAACACTCAAATGTGTTTGTGCCCATGGCCTTGTATTTTTCGACTACGGAGTGCGTAGTCGACATCCAAGGCAAAGACAGTAAAATGGGAAGGTCGCCGTTTAGAGCTCTCCTCTTCTTGATTTAATAATCAAATAAAAGTAGCGAATAAAAGTGACGAAGTTGCCAAGTCTGTGCTATTTTTGATGGAGCGACCGTGCAATACCTTTCGATATTCAGGGGCCATGGGCGAGTTTACCAGAGGGGATTGCAAGGTTTGCGAGTTGACCGTAGGTTGAAAGATATTTTATTTGGGGTTCACTCACTTATTTTCTCTATCCCTTTACCACGTTGCCCCATGTTGTTTGATGACGGTCCAGTTTCCCTCCATCAAATAATCACAAAGAGAGAAGTAGATTTCCGACCAAGCTTGGAAACTGTTAACATGTGCTTCTGAGACATCGAACGTTTAAACGTGAGCAGGTCTGATCGGAATCGAAACGGACCGGAACGAACCGAAACGGATGGTTGGATGGATGAAGTTCGGAAGATGAAAAATGAAACATTTTTTACCTGCGTATATGTCGATGAGACAGTTGCGGCCCAAGACTGTCTGAGGACCCCGGACATACTTAAGCAAGGGGCCCCCCATATATGCCGTCTGGGGTTTGGACAGCGGCAGACCATGGGGTGTTTACGAGGAACAGACCGCCTCCCCAATCTCACCCGGCCCCCAATTCAAACCACATTCAGCAATATTCACCTATCAATCACGTTACAAACGCGTTGCCGCAAAATCATTGATACACTATACGGGGCTGGAAACGTTCAACATGATTCGTTCGGGATTGAAGCACAAATACTACTCGGAAGTTAATATGGGCTATTGTCATGATTTGGAAAACCGATCATGTATGTGTAAATGGTTTGTCCATCTCTCCATCTGTCCTAGCATCCATGCAAACTTATTTTGTTTTCCGTATGATAACTTGAGTAATGAACGGGTTTTCACACTTGGTATGTAAATCATTTATAAGGTACACTGGGTTAAAATGCCGGCATGCAGATATTTGGTGACAGTCACCGACACCAAATCAGGCGTTTGGAGCCTGGGTAACTTGTGGCTGTATCTCTTGATATTTGTAAATTTATGATCTATATGAGAATCTGTTCCTCGAGAGAACAATACAAGCATTAGCACGTCTGTCCACACCGCAAGTTCCATGTCTTTCCGGAACAGAAAAGTAAATTTTTCTCCAGAATCACTCTTTATTCCCCCCCCCCCCCCCCCCCAAAAAAAAAAAGAAAGAAAATTCCGGAGAAGCCCCCTCCTCATATCCCACTCTTAGGAGTGAGACACCCTCGCTGAAACTCACCCCCACTCGGCACGCGGGACATACCTATAGCATGTCACGTCGTTTCCAAGGATATTGTCCAAGCTCTCTGTCTGAGAATCCTTGCTCATGATCCGGGAAACTCCCCCGGATATGTTTTTAAGAAAAAATCGAGGCCCCGAGAGCGAATCTGAGAACTTTTGGGAGTCAAATTCAAAACTAGCACATGCTGCGTGGCTTGTAAGTGAAGCTAGGCGCACATGTTTGCGGTTACGGCAACGAATCTAGGATCCGATACTTTATTTCCACTGGATGCGTTTGTTGGGGAGGAAATTAATATAGGAACGCAGTGACAGCGGTACATGCTTGCGGAAGCGTTCGAAATTGAACTGCCGCTACGAATCCCATTAGCATCGGACTAAAAATTTCGGCATTGGCTTTCGAACGATGAAACCCGTAGATAAAAAAAATGGTCCCATATTTGGCCGCCATCTTTCTTCTTCCTCTGTTTCTTTTCGTATTTCGAATTTCTTCTTTTTTTTTTTTTTTTTTTTTTTTTTTTTTTTCTTATCGCTTTTAGCCGTTAAGCATATCTCGTTCCAAACTAAGAAAAATGTTAAGTTGACTGTTTTGTGGGGACAACTGCGTTGTGTCCTTGGGCAAGTTGATTGCCCTTGTAGGGGCAGACACAGTGACGCTGTGTACTCGGGCGTACAGCACATCGATTGTGCACTTCTGCTCAACCAGTGCTAACCATGCTTGTGTGGAATTAGTACTTTGGGAGTTTGGTAGTTGCGTGCCGTTGCTCGGTGGTTCCTTCCGGGAACTTCGGCCTCCTCTACACATATAACTGCCCAAAATGAGGTGATCCGGGCTATCGGAAGTGTCATTAAAAACCTAATAAATAACTAATAATAAATAGCTATTTTTAGTGCTGTATATATTTTTTTTTTCCAAGTGCTGTATATTTGAGATACAAGATGAGGCAAAATGTTGAAATGTGAAAGTATTTTAGTGTCTTTATTTTCATCATGTGTAACTCTTGTTTCTTTTCTTTGAGCATATATGACCCATGTCCATTTCACCGACGTTTCTCACTTAATCTGGATCACTTTTACGTGTCCGTGTGAAGCCCGTAGAGCCTCCATTACTCCCATGAGTGGCCATTCGGTTTGTTATATTAGTAATTATTGCCACCTTGCAGGGAGTTTCAAGTCCAATAATGTGATTCTTCCAGTCCGGCAGAACTCCATAACGCCCAACTGCGACGTACTGGATGTAATAAGAGGAATTTGCCGTGTGGCACGGTTTATTAACTCTACCCCCCCCCCCCCCTCCCCCGAGTGATTAATAACCGTCTGGCGTAATAACGTTCTTCAATTTCGCCTCGGGCTGTTGGTCAACCGCCCCATCTCCCCCCCCCCCCCTACTCATATAATCATGCCATTGTTATATTATTTACCCACCTAGAATGGTTAAGTGTCTTTTGGCCAATTAATGGTGTCGGTTCCACCTCAATCTGACCGCTAATGCATGGTACAGCTGGCCTCTGGCTGCTATTCCTTCCTGTTGGACAAGAAACTCCCAAACTCACGTCTTTGTCATATAACAAAGGTCCGTTTCGGTCCCATTTCGGTCCCATTTCGGTCGATTTTTGTCCGTTTCTGTGATTAGTCATACCCCTTTTTCTGATGCCCCCAACCCCTAGATTTTCAGAATTTCGAAATTTTTACTGATCACTTGGTCGATTGCAGCAAACCTTGAAGACAGGGGGGAGTATACAGGGTGGGACTGCATGTTTTCTATTCTTTCCACCTTCCCTGGGAAAGTCAACTGATAAAATTAGTAGAGCATATGTCAAACTGTGATTTGAACTTTGCTAGCCGTTACATATATCGGGAAGAGCACGGGTTTAACTCTACTCCAGCCTACAAGGTTTGCTCAATATTTAATTTGTTCATTTTGTGTCCTATTTTATTTCCTTTTTGGGATTGTTTTGTGAGTTTTTCTGGGATATCCAGTTTATGGTTGTTGCTTGTTTTACGGTATGTGATGGATACATAAAATCCGAAATTGCATTGAAACTGAGAGGCGCAGGGGTGGGGTGGGGGTGTAGGCAAGAATTGTTTATGTGTTTTGTGTGTGTTTGTGTTTTGGTGGAGTGGTCAAAATGAAATGTTCAGACTCACCAGTACAACTAACATGTAAAGCCAAATCCTACATACCAAGTTTGTCGACATTTCTTGAAAAAAAAGCAAATCAGAAAATCTTCGACCATTTGTTTTGTTTTTTTTTTTTTTGCTGAGGGTGGGGGGGGGGGGGGTTACCTCGCTGTTCACCCACCACACCCTATCTTGGAGGGACATTCTGGCCTAACGGGAGTCTGGGAGATTTCCAGATAGTCCATTGCCCCATTCAGAAGAAAATTCTCATATAACATTACAGACCACGTTTCGTTCGGAGATCTTACCAGTCTAGTGTATCGGACCTTTGCCATTACTTGGCCAGACGCGGGTCTGGCGACCTCAAATTTGTTGGTCGATGTGAACTCCAGTTTCATTTTGACCAGGTGTTAGATAGCCAATAGTTGAGGATTGGGGAGAGAGGGATGTTAGTGGCCTGCCCATGAGGGATAGTCAGCCTAGTCTTGAGATCAGCCGGCTCATGGTCGAAGACTCTGAGTGTGAACTAGCCTATTGCTGACTGTTGGTCATCTTGTTTTGAGGGTAGGGCCGCATAGGGTTAGGAACTGACCGACCCAGTACTGAGGGTGGGTCGATCCATATTGGGTGTGGGTCACCCATAGTTGAGGGCTCCTCAGACCAATTGTGCATGATAGCTCAGAATTAGTCGACATATTTTCATCCGAAAGGGCTTAAAATCATATAGATGCCACTAATTTTAGATTGAATCATCGCGGTTCTTCTTTTCTAAAAACCTTTCCCGGCTTGACAATTTGCGCCCGGTAAGACTTAGTGTCTTCATGCATTGGAAGTTGACTTTTTTACCGAAAAATTCCCCGTATGGGTTTGGGAGGGGGGGAGGGGGTCAGACCGCCCCTGCCATATTGTTTGTGAGTTTGTGGGTGGGCGTCGGGACTTAAGTATACACTTATAGTGTGTACAGTAATCAAATACTGTTGTCTCGGTAATTATTAACAAATGTCCCCGCAGTGCTTCTCTCAGATGTCCCCACAGTGTTTCTCTCACTGTTTACCGAAAAATTCCCCGTGCTGGTTGGGAGGGGCCAGACCACCCCTGCCATCTTGTTTATTTCCTTGTTGGTGGGTATCGGAACTAAAGTAAACACGTATAGTGTGTAGGGTGACCAAATACTATTGCCTCGGTAATTATTAACAAATGTCCCCACAGCGCATCTCTCAGATGTCCCCACAGCGCTTCTCTCAGATGTCCTCGCAACGTTTCTCTCACTTTTCTCTCTTTTTTCTAAAAGTGGTTAAATACAACTTCTTTTGGTTAGATAAGGTTAATTATGATCAAATTTAACCTAATCCGGCAGGTCTGAGGCTGATGTCCCCACAGTTACGGTAAAACCGTCCACAGAGAGAGAGAGAGAGAGATTCATAACACAAATACAAACAATAAAACTAGATGAAGTGATTGTGCCCGCACAATACACAGGATTTTCCTCGTATTTTCAGTTCCTGAGCGTTTTCGTCTCAAAATTGAGAAGAACGCAGAAAAACGGATTTTTGATGAGCCTATCAACATACTGACGGTAGAAGATATAATTGCAAGACCTCTATGCAGTATGCCAGCTCCCAGAGGTCACATCTAATGATATTCTGTACTGACCGCCAAGGCTCCATACATTGGAACAACCATAGCCATTCCAAACTGCGCATTATTACTATGTCGACCTCATTAAATGTCAACGAGTGGACGACATTTGCCAGTAAATCCATGTCAGTTGTAATTCCCATTCAGAAGTCCAAAACAACTGCTACCATAAGTGTTTCAATGAAGGTTACTTTTGAAGATTTCCAAATGCTTTTGCATCCGATTCTTATGCGTGGAGGCGGAAACACTACATGATGGGCAGTGATGTCGTGGTTCCTCACGATTGCAGAAGAAATATCTAGAGTTTAGAAATAAAACAACGAGCGGGTGGGGGGGGGGGGGGGGGGGGGTTCGGGTGGGAGCTGATAAATCAGTATGAGGAGTGTTAGTTTATGTCATTTCTTAATAAGTTCTACTTCTTCAATAAACCTGATGGATTTGATTTGTACGACCACAAGTACAGGCCGAAAGTCAAGATTAAACACTTATGTATACTGTTGTCCACTTTAGAAGAATTCCACCAGGTATTGGTCATATTGCCACAACCCTTCCTGTTGCTTCTTATCTACATGTACGTTGCAGGGTCTTCGGGTAGATGAATAATTCTCAGTTATTTATCTATGCCATGAGCTCTTGTGGTGAAAGCCTGAAATTGAAACGCGGTACCAGAAGGCAACTTCCCAGGCTCGAAGTCAGCAGTATTTAAAAATTTGACATGTGTGTGGGGTGAGGGGGGGGGGGGGGGGCATATGTATACTTAAAGCTAATTCAAACTTGGACCCAAAGTCCGTAACATATTAGGCATATCCAAAGTGCACAGCCCCGAGATGTGGGAGGGTATTTGAGGGGGGGGGGGGCCTCCCCTTCCCGACTTTTTTTTAATAAGAGGCTCTGATAACAATTCTCATTTGAGGCTTGTCATGGCTCTGCGTAATGGCGTGTGACATTTCTAAATCCCGCACTTTCCGGTCTCGGTTCTGGTCTGGTGTTGGGAAATCTTCTTGCCGACTTGAATAATGAGTTCTTTGACAATCATGATATTCTAAAAGTTATATAGGAGGTCATTGGACAATTGTTAGTTCGTCGGCTGCTGGCTCTGAGTCTATGCCTCACTGGTCAGAAATTATTTTCCGACAGAATATGTAAATTTTCGACAGAGATGTTTATTGGGGTCGCGGTTCGCCACCGTCGCACACCCACAGAGTTTCCCAGTCCTCAATCTGACAACAGCAACTAATTCCAGGCCTTCGTGGTGCTCTGTTACTTTTGGCTTCCATGTCAGAATGTTAGGAAGCAAATGGATAGTTGCAGGTAGGTAATTGTCGGGTTATTTCTTGTAATTAGACACCCTTAATGTTTCAATGATTTTTCACTCAAAACGTAAAATGACACTTAACGCATACACTATACAATTTAAAAGCGCATATTTTTCTGAATATATTACAAATTACAACAAATCATTTGAATTGGTATTCTATCAGCAAGGACTGATTAAGTAATACTAAATATTTAAAAGAAACGCGAATACCAATGTTTGCGGGTTTTACTGAAAATTTTGATTTCAAATTGTGTACAGCGTTCACTGAAGCTGAGGTCGCCGGGTGCAAAATGATCAATGTTTTTCAGACGTGTTTCCTGGCATGGACGCCCGAGATGTAGAGTCCAACTAATGGGTGTTTGTGTTGGGTGGGGGTTGGGCAGTCGCGTCGGATAGTTTTACAGGTGGAGGAAGAGCCTTAACATCCAAATTCTGAATTACGGCCACTTTAACCCGTCTCGTAGTACAGTTTCGTCAGATCAAAGTGGCGATCGAAAGAAAGAAGTTTGGTTTTTGATCAAACATTTTCAGTCCCAACCGGACCAAAAAAGTTCCAGGTAACAAAAAAATATTTTTTTGTCTCAAAATTGACCAAAACGCATAGAAAACCGAAAAAAAAAATCCGATTTTTGTTCAAAAGTTTCCAAGTCCGAACCGGAGTGGTAGTTCTCCAGCCATCAGAAGCCAAGTGGAATAAAACCCTATTCCCATGGGATGGGGAAGGTTTAAAGAGACCGCGAATGTTGCCATTTCGACCACGGAAGCCTTATACGATTCAAGAACGTCGATTATTCTCATGCCAAAATGAGGATGTACGGACCGTTGGGAGGCCGAGAGTGTACATTTGGCGACCACCCGAAGCCAAATGCAACAGGATTGTGCTTCCACACTCCGGGGAATCTTTTTATCTATATACGGGCTACAGATTTTCAATCACCACCGCTTTTAACCCACTCCGGTAGCAAAGTATAATGAGGTCATAGTACCTGTCCGAAGACCCGACCAAAAACTTCCAGGTAAAAAAACAATTTTTTTCGTCTCAAACTTGACCAAAACGCGTAGAAAACCAAAAAAAAAAAAAAAAAATCCCATTTTTGTTGAAAATTTTCCAAGTCCGAACCGGAGTGGTAGTTTTCCAGCCATCAGAACCCAAGTGAAATAAAATCCTATTTCCATGGGGTGGGGGAATGGTTTAAAGAGGCGGTGAATGTTGCCATTTCAACCACGGAAGCCTTATATGATTCAAGAACGTCGAGTATTTTCATGCCAAAAAGAGGGTGTTCGCATGGTTGAGAGGCCGAGAGTGTACATTTGGTGACCGCCCGAATCCAAATGCAACAAGGTTGTGCTTCCACATTATGGGGAATCTTCTTGTCTATATACGGGCTACACATTTTTCAATCACCACCGCTTTTAACCCACTCCGGTAGTAGAGTATAATCAGGTCGTAGTAGCTGACCGCAGACCGGACCAAAAACTTCCAGGTAAAGAATTTTTTTTCGTTTCAAAATTGACCAAAACGCACAGAAAACCGAAAAAAATTTCCGATTTTTGTTCAAAATTTTTCAAGTCTCCAGCCATCAGAAGCCAAGTGAAATAAAACCCTATTCCCCTGGGGAGGGGAAAGGTTTAAAGAGACCGTGAATGTTGCCATTTCAATCACAGAAACCTTATACGATTCAAGAACGCCGAGAATTCTCATGCCGAAAGGAGGGTGTACGGACCGTTGAGAGGCCGAGAGTGTATTTTAGCGACCGCCCTAAGCCAAACTCAACAAAATTGTGCTTCCAAACTACGGGGAATATTTTTACCTATATATGGGCTACACATTCTCAATCACCGCCGCTTTTAACCCACTCCGGTAGTACAGTATAATTAGGTCAAAGTACCAGTCTGAAGACCGATTTTTCGTTTTTTTGGTGTAGTGTAAAAAAAAAATAAATTTTTTTTTCGTCTCAAAATTGAACAAAACACATAAAAAATAAAGACAAACATTTCCGGATTTTGGTCGAAAATTCCGAACCGGAGTGGTAGTTCTCCAGCCATCAGAAGCCAAGTGAAATAAAACCTTATTCACATGGGGTGGGGAAAGGTTAAAGGAGACCGTGAATGTTGCCATTTGAATCACGGAAGCCTTATACGAGTCAAGAACGCCGAGTATTCTCATGCCAAAAAGAGGGTGTACGGACCGTTGAGAGGCCGAGAGTGTACTTTTGGCGACCGCCCGAAGGCAAACGCAACAAAATTGTGCTTCCAAACTACGGGGAATCTTTTTACCTATATATGCGCTACACATTCGCAATCATCGTCGCTTTTAACCCACTCCGGTAGTACAGTATAATTAGGTCAAAGTACCAGTCTGAAGACCAATTTTCGTTTTTTGGTGGTGTAGTGTACAAAAGAGAAAAAAAAAATTTTTTTCGTCTCAAAATTGAACAAAACACATAAAAAACAAAAACAAAAATTTCCGAATTTTGGTCGAAAGTTTCGGAAGTCCGAACCGGACCGAAAATTTTTAGTTTGAAAAAAAATTTTTTTTTGTCTCAAAATTGAACAAAACGCATAAAAAACGAAAAACAAAATTTCGATTTTTTGGCCGCCATTTTGGATTAACGAAAAATCGAAACGAAATTCTTTCGATTTTTTTTATAAAGCGGTATTACTGCCTTCAATTTGGAACCCTTTTAGAGGGCTCATTGTATTTAAATCTCGATATTTCAATCCAAAATGGCCGATTTTCGAGATAACTTTCCGTTTTGTGAAAAATTTTGGCAGAAAACATAAAAAATGGAAAAAAATACCGATTATATTTGTTTTAGACACGAGTAATTCTGACAAGTCTGTCAAAAAATTAAGTCGATAGCTTTTTTCTTTCATGAGATATTGGCCTACGAAGCTTTGGGCGTTTTGGGGCGTTTTTGCCCACCAAGAAACATTTCCCCCCAAATACTGATGGTTTTATTTATTAGAACTCATGGCCGTCATTGATCGTGCAAAGTTTGAAGAAAATCTTAAAGACCGTTTTCGAGAAAACTCTTTCCCCGATGTGTTGGAAAAACAAAAAAAAAAAAAAAAAAAAAAAAATAATCTTGGCAATAACAAATAGATTTTCCTTTCAGGAAAATCCAAATAATATTATCGGTTCTCTTTAGAACCCCAAATCTACCAATTTTTATTTATTGAACCAATTTCATGTTTTAGAACCAAAATAGGCATTTTGGTTCCATATGGAACCACCTTAATTTTTTTGGTTCTATATAGAACCAAAAAGAACCGAAATTTTTTGCAGTGTATGAGGAGAAAATGGATTTTAATGGTTAAATGTTTAAAATGATTGACTAATAAATAATATAAGTTGTGTGGGAACGCGGTGGCTCAGTGGTAAACTGTTGGACTTCTGTGCTGGAGGTCCCGAGTTCGATTCCCGTCCGGGACGACCCGCGTTGTGTCCATGGACAAGGCACTTCATCCCGGTTGACAACATGAGGGCACGATGACGCCGTGTACTAAGGCGTACTGCACGTCGATGGTGCACATGTCTTCAACCGCCGTCATCCTGTTTGAGCGGAGCTTGAACAGAGTTAGAATGTTGAGGAGCTGACAGTTGCTCATCAATGCTGGGTGGTTCTCTCCGGGTACTCCGACTTCCTCCACCCGTAAAACTGCCACGGTCACGATTAGCCATTGTGCATAAGCATGTGACCTTAAACCCCAATAAATATATATATATATAATATACAATGGCATGGCGGGGGTTCGAACCCACGCCGAAAGAGTTTCCTACGGCACCAACCGCTTAGCGAAACTGCACTGAATCACGCACACCACTCGGCCATCGACAGACCCCCAAAAAGGTATGCTAGTCAACCAAATATGTACGAGATCAGTACCGATCACATGGAATATTCTCTGTCAGTAACTTTTAAGTTAAGTTATTATTTGTTTATCAAGTAATTGATCGATTCTACATACTGCACTGCAAGGAAATCAATGAAAACTTCTCTTTGTAAAATTTCCGCTTGCTACAGAAATTAATAGAATCAAGGACGCTGGTTGTATTTACAATGGCATGGCTGGGGGTTCGAACCCACGCCGAGAGAGTTTCCCACGGCACCAACCGCCTAGCGAAACTGCATTGAACCACGCACACCACTCGACCACCGACAGACCCCCAAAATGGTATGCTAGTTAACCAAGTATATACGAGATCAGTACCGATCACACGGAATTCTCTCTCAGTAAATTTTAAGTTATTATTTGTTTATCAAGTAATTGATCGATTCTCCATATATATATAAGCAGCTGAACTTTTTGACACGCTTTCGCATTGCTGAACTCGAATGTTTGCACAGCTCGAGTTTATGGCGCCTTAAATAGTATTCACTTTCCCAGGCCTGGAATCTGTCGGAAAGTTCTGTCCACTTTCCTATGCGAATTCTCCTTCCTATGCGAATTGTCCCTGTTGTCATTTTAATGGACATCGAAACATATGATCACCTGTCAGATAAATTCATCTGGAACTCGAATCGAGTTCTAGAAGAATTTCGTGTCCGAACCAGAAAGTTTTAATGGTAAGAGATATCGCAATGAAACTCACACAGCATATGTGTTACCACCAGGTGGTGTGTTGCGTATAATATTCACAACGACCCACCAAGGTCAAGGTCACAGATAGACAACACATGGAACAAGCATCCACATCAACTTTTTCGTGTCCGAGCCATAACTTTTTAGGTGGAAGGAGATATTACAATGACGGTATGTCTAGTGGTGATCCATATGACCACCACTAGACATACCATCCAGTGGTGGACATATGGACCACCGCTAGACGGTATGCCGCGTACACAGTTCACTTCCGACCAACCAAGTTAAAGGTAACAGGTTAAGGTTAACCAATAGAATCACCATGCAATTCAACTACTTCATCTCCGGGCTATTACTTTTTAATGGAAAGAGATAGCGCGGTGAAACTTAGACAACATATGTACAAACACTAAAGAGTGTATTGCGTACAAAATTCGCGACCGTCCAACCAATGTCAACGTCACAGATAGAGGTCAACACATGGAATCGGCATGTACACCCCCCCCCCCCCCCCCACTACCACCACCATCACAATCACTAGGAGATATCTCTAGCGCCGAGGGGGGGGGGGGGGAGGGGGGACTGCCCCGGGAGTATTGCTATTTTAAAAAAGTGTAGGTTGGCCTATTGATACGTCTCAGGTGAAAGTCGTGGGAAGACTTATGGTACGGACCTGCGACGCTGGTGGAGGTGGCAAGAGTATGTAGTTGCATTACTGACTGGGTTCCATTCATATAACAACCACCCCACCCCATCCCATCCCAGCCCATCCCACCCCACCCCCGCTGCACCCCACCTCACTTGTCCCAGTTTGTTGGTTTTTCACCGGTCTTTCCTGCATCGTGTTGGTCAGGTTATCTTTGGAGAAAAATGTACCATACACACTGAAATACAGGTAATAAATTATCCAAATTGTATGGAAATAACTGAGTAGATATTGTCAAGAAAATACAGGAGAATGCTTCTCCTAGAAATGTTTCTAGAGCTAATTTTTAAAAAAATTCTGGGGGAGGATCCCCGTCCACCCTTCTTATAGCTTCGCTCCTTAGGCCTCCGTAATGCCCGTTCTATACTTTTCCCGGGACCCTTCTTGCTGAGAGATATATAATGGGCGTATGATGCACTTGTTTGAGAATATATCTTATATGAAGGAAATGATCAGTTTTGTTACTGAGGGTAAGTATTTGGGATGGTTAAGAGTCAAAACTGTTTCCTATTACCTGTGGTACAAGATGGTTGTTTCTTGGTCCCATTATCTTTTAAACCTGTGGAAACTGGCGTTTGCTTCTGCAGTTCGCATTTTCAGTCGTCGCATCCGATGAACAACAAATGGAAATGTTTGCAATTTTAAAGCTGGGGGAGTTTATAACAAGAGATCAAAGTGTACAATAAACGAAACAGATGTATAGTTGATATATTTATTTATGTTGGAAAATAAAAGGCCGAAATGAAAAAAACGCACTAGAGCTGTCGTGCAACAATTGCGTGTATAGCTGTGTACCTACATTAGGGCGCCGGGATGATCCGTAGCTAAGCACTGCTGACTATGGGATTTCCGAAACTGAGACAAATGTTAAAACCTTCACGCTCCGTAGAAATCCTTACTTAAATTTAATGAGTAACTAAAATTAAAACCTGCACTCTCTGGGGAGGGGGGGGGCACCATAGCAGAATGTTGTATACCTATTACTCCTTCCTGTAACTACTAAGCCACTCTTCGGGGTAGATCTTGACAGAGTGGCAAACACTGTAAACGGGAATCTAAAAAAACAATCACAGCTCGCCAACTCCTGCGCTTCAAAAACTGATGTTGCGACAAAATGTGAAAGATCCAAGAGGTAAACCCAAGAACGGACGTGACAACCGTTACTTATTCCCACTTCCTTATTCGACATTCGTTCTCAACCGATTTTATCGCTTGATAACAAATGTCGAATAAGGAACTGGGAATAAGTAACAGCTGTCACGTCCCCATCTCAGGACACGCCCATATATAACAGAATGTCAGTTAAAAACGTTAGTGACGTGTGTGTGTACACTCAATATGTGCCAAGAAGGTTCCGCGGGATCATGTACTGAAAAAACTCTTGTATGAGTTTCGGATATTTCACAACACAGAAAGCTCCCAGTGATGGAGAAAAATGTTAAGCCTTTCAACACTGGCGCCCTGATATTATGCACATCCATTTGAAAGGGTTAATGATACACAAACAATAAAAGAACTAGCCACTTATCTGTAAACGAGCACCAGCATGCTTGGCCAATTAAAGAATTAGCCATCCATGATTAACCCTTTGCCCAACGTAACGGAAAAAAAACGGTTAGCGCTATTCCAAAAATCGCCAATTAATCTTCATTATTTTTTCATTTTTTGTCTCAAAAACATAGGTTATGACCCCTCTTTGGAACGAGCTCGTCGCGCTCGTTCAAAATGGGGGGTTCATCACCTATGTTTTTGAGACAAAAAATGAAAAAAATTCGTTATTCAGGAATTTTGTTTGAAAGTGTCGTCTGCTTTTCATGTTAGGTAAAGGGTTAAACACCAGGTCCATTGTGCAACTGAGTGGCCAGTCCCTCTTGAATGCAACATGAAATATCAATCTTGCATATCACAGAATACAGCAAACTAATGAAACCTGGAACAATAAAAAAAAACTCAACAACAGAGCACTGTAGCAATTGCAAATGAGAGGGAAGGGTGTGTGGGTATTCGATATTTATTTATTATTTATTAGGGTTTAATGACACTTTAACAGCCAGGGTCAAATCGTATCGGTGATAGTTTTACGGGTGGAGGAAGCCGGAGTACCCGGAGAGAACCACCGAGCAACGACGAGCAGCTGCCAGCTCCCCAACATCATAACTCCGCACTGCCGCACAGGCAGGGTTAGATTGGTTGAAGACATGCGCACCATCGACGTGCAGTACGCCTTTGTACACGGCGTCACCGTGCCACCAATCGGGGTTAAGTGCCTTGCCCATGGACACAACACGGGGAGTATTCGATAAAAAATATGATATAAACACTTTTTGAATTACTGCTACGCAAAGAAAAAATGAAAAAAAATCGTTATTCAGGAACTTTGTTTGAAAGTGTCGTCTGCTTTTCATGTTAGGTAAAGGGTTAAACACCAGGTCCATCGTGCAAATGAGTGGCCAGTCCCTCTTGAATGCTACATGAAATATCAATCTTGCATACCACAGAATACAGCAAACTGATGAAACCTGGAACAATAAAAAAAAACTCAACAACAGAGCACTGTAGCATTTGCAAATGAGAGGGAAGGGTGGGTGGCATTCGATATTTATTTATTAAAGTGTCATTAATCCCTAATAAATAACTATGGGATTCCCGTTGCTTTTCTAGCAGTAACATTGATTTTCAATGACAATGTAATGTGTCAGTAACAAACAATGAGAAAGAACTCCTCACTGAATTCGCAAAAACCCAATCTAATCCTCATATAAACAAATTCATTCCAAAGAGAATAAATCGTCTTATATCAAGAGATCAAATTGTACAATAAACAAAACATATGCATGGTTAATATATTTATGTTGGAAAATAAAAGGCCGCAACAAAAACACACTGGAGCTGTCATGCAACATTTGTGTGTTTAACTGTGTACATACATTAGAGTACCGGGGACACACCAATATTCTTTCAAACCACTACCATTGCTTTCTAGGTTGATTAGTAGCTCAGCATTGCTAACTATGGGATTCCCGATGCTGATTCAAATGTTAAAACCTTCACTCTTCAGGGGAATACTTATCAGAGTAACTGAAATTGAACCCAACACTCTCCTGGGGAACACTATAGCAGAGTGCAGTACACCAACTATTTATTAATTTATTTATTTATTTATTTATTTATTTATTTATTTATTTATTTTATTTATTTATTTATTTATTTATTAGGCTTGAACGACACTTTCGGCACCCATGGTCATCTCGAGTCGGACAGTTTTACGGGTGGAGGAAGCCTCAGTTCGTAGACAGAACCACGGGGCAGCGGCTAGCAACTGTCAGACTCTCCAACGTACTAACTCCTCACAAGCAGAATTAGAATTGGTTGAAGACAAGTGCATCATCGACGTGTTGTACGCCTTAGTACACAGCAATCGGGAGTTACCAAGGACACAATGCAGTTATCACTTGCGGGGATAGAACCATGGCACCACTGAGCCACCGCGCTCCCTGGACAAATATTGCTATAAAGGAGTCGATACGAGTGGGAATGGAAATGGCGGTCTCCACTCTTTAAAGTATTTTGTCGGGCATTTGGAGGTCTGTCCGTTTTTCACATAATCATATGACTCACATAATAGTTCATTATTGGGAGCGCGGTGGCTCAGTAGGTAGAGGTGCAGGCTGCAAGCCGAGAGGTCCTCGGTTCGAATCCCACCTGCGGCAACCGCGTTGTGTCCTTGGGCAAGACACTTCATCTCCATTGCCCGCGTGGGGGCACGATGACGCCGTGTATTAAGGCGTACTGCACGTCGCTGGTACGCATGTCTTCAACCAATCTAACCCTGCCTGTGCTGCAGTGCGGAGTTACGATGTTGGGGAGCTGGCAGCTGCTCGTCGTTGCTCGGTGGTTCTCTCCGGGTACTCCGGCTTCCTCCACCCGTAAAACTGTCACAGTCATGATTAGCCATTGTGCATAAATATGTAACCTTAAAAATCAATAAATAAATAAATAGTTCATTATCACCGTTGAAAAGCAAAATAAGCAAAACAAGAAATGATTAACAAAAATCAAAAGTAAGGAAACTAAGCCTGTCCGACATATTGTCCAACAATTAAGATAACCTATTATCAAACACAGCTGGGGATTATACTTATATTTTTGTCTTGAATGACTGAACACTTTTTAATTTTAGCCAAAGAAATATAGCTTCTGACCATCTCTCTGAAGGAGCTCGTACTAGATATGTGCTACAAGCTATGTTTTGAAGGCCCAAACTGAAAGAAAAACATACTGTAGATTTGAATGTTACATTGGATTTTGAGTGAAGAGGTGGTACACGTCTACCCCTTCCTTACCTAACCCCCTTCCACCACTTGCATTGGTGTTTTCTGCTGAAAAAGTATGGTTTCCATTCTCCATTCCTTCCCCACCACAAACAACTGTGCGAATGTGGTGTTATAGTTCCATGTGAGGGCTACCTATTTGTTTGAGTGTATTAATTTACACTACTCGGTTTAGTCAGACTAAGAGTGGTCTATGTTTGGCAGTAAACTTGGTCACAGATTACTAAATTTTGTCATTGCAGGTAATCTGAACGATAAACTAGATAGAACGCTATGTGGAACTCTGATCAGTGATGTTCCACTGTACTATGCCTGTTTCGTATCCTCGACGGGGTCCGCCTTTCTGCAGTTCGTATCTGATAGCTATGTTTCCGGTACCGGATTCGTCCTACAGTATAGGGCATCTACCCAGGACGCCTGCGGAAAGTATCTACTGAAATCACCACAAGGCGGTGGCATGAGTAAGTATCAAAGACAGTATTGATATATCACATTTCACTTCATTGTAGTTCATTCACTTATTATTCCTGCATGGATACATGATACATATATAAAAAAACAAAAGGGGATTGGCCTAAGTCATTTCAAAAGGGCCTATCTTCTGTTGAGGTTTTCTGAACGCCAGCAAACAGGAACGCCACAGTATATCTTGAATTAAACATCATTTAACATCAGAGAAAACCACCACTGTTGGTAGAAGTCAAAGCAATCAGAATGGTGTACTAAATGTTTGGTATCATTGCACGTTACAAAAATGAACGTATGATTTTCTCACTCGCCAAAATGTGTTGTCTCTATTCGCATTGCTCGAAAGACGAGCATTGCGAAGAGACACAACACTGCTTGTAGACATACCCCTTGAAATTTAGAATTTGATCGCAACTGACGGTTTACATTGTTTATACATCCAGTCGGGGAGGGAAGAAATGCCTTCTCCTATTTGTTTGTCTCGCAGAAACCTGGCGGCCAGAACATTATTTTTTTGTCCATTTATCACCGGTTAGTCTACCCGATGGCCTGTAAACATGCAGATTTGTTTGTTGGGTCGTCAAGATGCACAGTATATCAGTCTATATAACTGACCGTGCTAAGTACAGCTGACGTTGATAAAATACGTGTTTTATCGCCTACATCGTGATGATTTTCTTGGAACTTACCAGTGCGCGTTTAACCCTTTTACTGCCACGCCCACTTTAGCCATATATGGAGGACCTTTATGTACGCCTGTATGCGAGAAAGTTTAATAAGATTTATGATACACTTGAAACTCTATCACTTGTTTAATTGCTGGAAAGGGCTCTCTGAGCCCTTTCCAACAATTAATCAGACGGTAGTTTACATCTGCGCATACCAGAACGTACGGATAATCATCATAAAATAGGTGACAATAGTCGCTTTCGGCAGAGTAAGTGTTAAAACAAATCACAGTTGTGAAACGGGTCTTGTGTGCGTTCAGAATGGTATAATTTATGCTGTACTGGACAAGAAGGCGGTACTGGTGGTACTGCTTGACGTATCGGCTGCCATCAGTACATTTCAACATTCCCTCCTCCTTCAATAACCATGTTGTATGCGATGTCGCATTGTCGTGGTTCAAATCATGTTTGACCAATCACCGAAAAGATTCTGCACTTGGGGATGCGACGTGCATCCCATAAGTGGTTGAGTGTTGGTCTTCTTTTGCACGAACGCGTAAGCCCGTAGTGGACTGGTGGCTACTCGGCTGGTCTTGATTTTACTACCTCTTTTGTTTCTTCCATTTCTTCTTTGGCGGTGGAGGTGGAGGTGGGGATTCCTTAACTTTTGGAGTTGAGGACCGTGGAGCCATGTTTTGATTTTGGCTGCGATTGTCGAGTTTGGAGTGCAGCTCATCAGTTCGTTTTACTAGGTCTGCCAGTTCGTTATTAAGGTAATCTTTGGTTTCTTGGAGCTGTCTTTCTAATCTACGCTTATTTTCTTTCTGGAGTGTGATTAGCTCGGCGGCCGTGGGCGAGCTGTCTGATGACTCTTCTGTGCCCACGATCTGTTGTTCCAGTTCGTGGGCGAGCTTGCTTAGTTCTTCGTCATGTTCCACCTCAGCGTGAGGGTCCAAGCTTGATATGGAACTGGATTTGACCAATCGCCACCACGATGTCTTCATAAACAAGACAAAGTCCGAGGACAGACAGTTCAGTTGTGGTGTTCCTCAAGGGTCAGTGCTCGGGCCCGTGTTCTTCACTATTTACTTATCGATCGTCATTAAGGTGTCTGCTCAGGTCTCAGTCCGGCGTTCCGTCCCGTCTGTATGCATCCGACACACGGGGTATATTTTTTTTACTTTCATTACAAAGTGATATGAACTCGGCCATCGCTCACTTCGAGCTCCCGATTCTATCTCGTGAATGATAAGCGATTCCTGATATCCCATGCATTAGAATTGTCGATTCGACTACTCCAAGTCTGTTGTGGCGAGAAATATTGGAGTGCTTATCGACTCACATGTGAAACTGGACCAACATATTAATTAGTTATGCCGAACTTGTTATTTTCAATTGCGAAACCTTAGTAAACTTCGTCCATATCTCCCAATGAAAGTCTTAAAAACGCTTACTCGCTATTTTGGCAGTGCACACTTGGATTGTCGCAACGTCCGATTTCTTGGGCTGCCAATCTACCTACTTGAAAAGCTACAGTGTGTACAACATAACTGCGACAAGAATCGTGACTGGAACGAGGACTTGCATTGGCTCCCCATCAAACAGACGATTGAATTTAAAATTGTTGTCCTCACTTACAGGTTCTACCATGGGGATGCTCCTTCATATCAAACAGAACTGTTCATGAAATACACGCAGATCCGTTCTTTTAGGTCTGAGGATTCAATTCCTACTGGTTGAGCCATTTTCAAGATCTTTGGCACTATCCCGGTGTTTTTATTTTGCTGCGCATCGCGTGTGTAATAGATTAAATTTTAGTTTAAGAAAATTAGAGTCTTCAAGTGTTTTTAAAAAAGAATCTTAAAACTATGAGATTTAAAAAAGCTTTTAATCAATCAATATTCGTAAGTCCTCCGTACTTCAAATAACTCTAGGTGTTTTTAATATGTACCTTATCTGTTTTTCGCCAAGTTTATTTTAGATGTTCTAGAAAGTCATGTGCACAGCGTTTCTAGGCACCAACTGTGTATACTCTCTCTCTCTCTCCCTCTCTCTCCCCCTCTCTGTCTGTCTGTCTGTCTGTCTGTCTGTCTGTCTGTCTGTCTGTCTGTCTGTCTGTCTGTCTGTCTGTCTGTCTGTCTGTCTCTCTCTCTCTCTCTCTCTCTCTCTCTCTCTCTCTCTCTCTCTCTCTCTCTCTCTCTCTCTCTCAATTAAGATGTGGCATGTATTGTTATGCATGTACTGCAATGTATGGATATGTGATAGACTGCCGATGGGGAAGGTGAATTTTCTTTAATCTTTTCCCCATGAATCCGATATTAGGTTGTTCGGGTCAGAGTGTAACAGGCTTCTCGTACGGCAATGACATGGTAGGATAGTGTGGACGGTCTGCTTGGTCATATGGTGTTGCGTGGTATGTCTGATTTCCTAGTATGGTAATATAGTATGGACTATCTGTCCCTTTGGTCTATCTTAACCTTGGCCAGTTTATCCTTCTAGAGCCTCATACTATACCGGTCTGTGGGTGTTCAGTGTGCATGTCTTATTGCTCCGGGAAAGACACTCCGGTTTCGCATTAGAGCGTTCATGACTTTTAGCTCATATAGCACAAATTCGTGGTTCCTATCACCAACATGTATCCCACTACGTACATGACTCTCATCTATTATAAAATGCCCTTCATGGCTCATGCCAGCTGTACGGCCTCTTGCTTTTATATATTCCTACATCAAGGCCTACATGACTACTGACTCTTGAACCACTCCATAACATTCATGACTCGCACAAATGAGTTAAATAGCAATGCAAGCAGTTGCTCGAAAGCTTGACTCCACGTACCTCTATCGGGTCATGTAGCAAAACTAGTGCCGACGCCCAGTTGGTTATACGAAAGGGGTGCCGCGGGTGGGATGCTGAGAAACGTGGATGATAGTCTGTTTGTGGAATGAGTTAAAGAGCAATGAGAGCAATAGTTGGTTCGAGTAACCACTCATACGACTCGACTCTTCGACTCATCTGGTTATTAGCCCTAGACCGTCCCATAGCATTTGTGCTCCTGTCTCATATACAGGCCCTAGCTGTTATATAGCCCTAACTCATTGGTCAGTCCTCAATGCTTCTACCTCGCATGTGGTTCCTAGCTCCTAGATAGAAGATGGTTTCTGCTTCAAAGTATCTGCTCTTGTTCCTACCGAGCTTGCTATCCCTGGCCTATAAGCCCACTGTCACAACAATCAACTCCTCAGTGACAATACGACTCCTGCTTTAATCACAGCCGCTTCTACTCTCTGCACATAGGGACTTCTATCTGTATCTGTTATTCTTAATACTCTGCTATTGCCAGACCTGTTTTGTTGGTTCCTTCTGCTACCGACTCACTATCTCCTAGTAGCCCTACCATTGTTTCCATCATGACTTCAACTCTGTCCTATGGTCGGCATTCATTGTTTGTAGTCTTCCGCCAGTTCTTCCTTGTATCATGGTTACCACTATCTGTCCTGTACTGGAGTCTTCTACCACCATTACTGACTTGTGGTGTAAGCTTCTCAGTCAGCTATTTCTGACCCTGTCTCGACCTTGACCATGTCATGGTGGATTCAGTTAGACTACATCATTCACCTTGCCACTTTCTACCTCTACAGCCCCTTGTAAAAGCGGATGCGAGTCATCTATGAGATGAGCCTGTGGGTTAGTGTACATTCTATCTGTGTCAGGGCACAGCACATGCAACACATAAGAACTCGCCGGAAGTGCCGAGATGTGCTTGCGTGCTATTGCACAGCGCGCGCACACCACATGCAACATATCAGTACATATGCCAAATAGGGGTGCCAAAGGCAAGCCAGATCAATGTGACTCTGTATGATAGTACACACTTATGTCTGTAGAAACGGGAAAACTAGTTTCTTCCAGTAGAAACTAGGTTGAATAAAATAGTTGTCTCATTCCCATTTCTCCACCAGAAAGTGGCATTCCAATTTTTATCCGTAGAATCTCATATTCTACCAGATTCTAGCTTCTAACATGTCCTACACAGTATACTAACTATAAAATATATTGTGATTTTTTGTGGTTGGTTGAACATCAGGGTGGTGTAACCATGCAGGATTATAAGGAGGATACTTTTCTGCAATGGCAGCAAAACAAATATTTAACACCCCACCACCAACGTACTAAGCTAAGAGTGTGTGGATCCATAGGTGAGGATCCCATGGTTTCTCGGGGAATAAAAAATAACTTTTCATACCACCTGAAAGTAATTCCCATACTTTTTTCAAGTTTATATTTTCTCTTTTTTTCACTATTCATTTTTTCTTGTTACATACCATATATTTTTTTCTTTTTTTTTTTTTGCTAGTACATATTTTTAAATGTGAATTTCTGTTTAAGCTGATCGTTAACAAATGCAGGATGGTGTTTAGTTATTTCAGGTTTAAAAAGACTCGTGAAATATAAGGTATGAGAGAGAAAAAAATGTAGTTTCTGATTAGAAATGAAAAACCACTTTTGGGGGGGGGGGGGTTGTTGTTGTCTTTTTTGTGTTTTTTTTCAATATATCCATAGAAATAGAAAAGAAACTGTTCATTCATAAAAAAACGGGAAAATGTCTGAATTATTACAAAATTTAGAAATAAAAGATTTGATACAATTAACACAAAAGTTGGGAGTCAAACGCACTTCGCATAATGAGAAGGAAAATCTCATCACTTTGTGAAAGTGAAAAGACATGTACACAAAGATCTGAGTTCAGCAATCTATGAAAACCTGTATATCAGTTATGAAGAAGGCAGCCAAGGAAGCGGGTGTTACGATCGGAAGATTAGAAAGACTGAGGGTATTGTACATGTATGTATTTGTGGGAGAAAACGGCTCACTTAAAAAATACTCCTTCATCGCAAGACAAGAAAGAAGTTTGTAATTAGTGACGGTTGCTGTTCCTCGTACTGCTGCTAAGAATCGATGAGGAATGGAACCTTCTTCAATAGTCAAACGTTCCAGGGCTTTCAAGTATTTTAGAAAGACGTTCGAAATCGAAGCTTGCATGAGAAAGAACGAGGTCAAGTTTCATCTGAAAGTTAAGTCTTTAATCATGAAAACTATCGATGATTATACGTAGAGAGAAGTTTAGATCAATGGTTAAGGTAAAGATGATTCTGTCGTGTGATTTTAAAAAAACATCGTCAAGGGTGAACATGTTGCGAATGAGAAGACTGGAAAGGTTGTGATTAAGAAGACACGAGATATCGTGAACAAGATTGGATATTTTCACGCTAATAGGGAAAAGATCACTTGAGGATTCGACGTTTCAGGGTTGTACGAGTCGATGAGTGACAAAATAAAAATAAAGAATGACGAAAGGCAAAGCGATGGTAGTAATTGGGTTTTCAAACGCATAAGGAAATTGGAGATTTACATCGACAGGTACATTCCCCCTACCCCCGGGCCAAATGGAACATATTTCGAGCTTCGAGAATTTTCTAGCAGCCCAAAAAGACACAATCAATGTGCAGAATAAAGATAATGGGTGCTTCAGGTGGGCTGTAGCTTAATGCGTGTAGCCAGTGGAGATATTTAAGCAGAGTGAATAACTACAAGAAAGTGGGTGTAAATTTCGTCACTAGAGTGGTATTTCTTTTCCCACGCTGTTGAAAGAGATTGATTATTCGAAACGCAAAGGCCATTTGGGTTGGGGTTGGGTTACAACGAGGACAACAAGAATAACTATCCACGAAGAATAATCTCTCACTACAAATTGTCCGAACAATTCAACACTACTGTGTCGTGTCATCGGAAAAACAGGGGCACAAGATGTTCTATTGTCTCATAAGTGTGAAGTCATTTCGTAAGGAAGAAAAATGCAAATGCGCGAGGAATATTGCGTGAATGACAAGGCGATGAGAGCGGAGATCCCTCAACCTGGCAAGATCATAAAATTCGAGAATTATAATAGATGTTTCCGGAGTCCATTCGTCGTCTCTACGGGTTTTGATATGTTTCACGAAAACGATTACTACATGTCGACCCGATGCTAGCGAGAGTTTTACCAAGCCATATCAAAACACACACTGTCGGGATTCTGTTATTATATCGAACGTTTCTTCGACTACATGGAAGGTGTAGGCCCGATCATATTCATGACAGAAAGCTAGGATGACGCTGTAGTGCTAAAATTCGCGCATAGGTTGGAAGGAGACAAATTTCAAAATGCCAAAACAGTGATAATTGGAATGAAAGAATAAACCGTGTTTGAGAATGCCATAGAATGCAAACATCTATTCAAGACGACGACAATAAAGTTAAAGATCCCTGGCTTTAGAGATGCAACCTCCACCATCAAGATTCCATTTCATAACTTAGCCAGTTATGATAATCACTAGTTCATAAGACAATTCAGAGGAAATGTTTCGTGCATTTCTGGCAACGAAGAACCGAGGGAAAGTGCTTTGACATCTAGAGAAGAATTCTTTTTCAAGTTAAACGATGCGAATGTATCCGTGGAGGATTACCAGCTTGCTGAAAAGGCGTGGAAAATGTTTGACATGAAAACTATGAAAGATTATTACGATCTCCATCTCAAGACCAGCGTCATTCTTTTAGCAGACGTTATTGAAAATTTCAGAGACATGTATTTAGAACATTATGAACTCGAACCCTGTTGGTACTACACGACCCCAGGCCTAGCACGGGATGCTGCGTTGAAACCCAATGTGCCCCAATTGAATCTCTGGAGCGATTTCAATACGTTGATGGTGGTAGAGAAAGGAATTCGCGATGGCATCTGCACAATCTCCACCAGATAAGCGAAGGCGAATAATCTTAACGTGATAGAAAGGTATCCCAACCAGCCTATGAAATATATCTTCTGTTTAGAAGCTAATAATCTCTGTGGAAAAGCTGTGTGAAAAAATACCCACTGGGGGTTCACATGGTCCGAGAAACAGAAAGAGCACAAAGACTGGGAAATTATCCGTGTATTCTCGAAGTCGAACTGGAATATCCAAGAGATAAACAGAACGAGCCTAACAAATATCCACTAACCCGAGAAAGACCTCGTGAATAACATTATGTTTGGTAAGGCCACTGAAAATATCAGAAATAGAAACGATGTGAGACACCTCAGAAAAGTCGGCTAACCATCTAGTCTGTGCACCCACTATCACCATTGAACCATTTTCGATGAAGATCTTGTGGCAGTGCACATGAAACATACGAGATTACAATTCGACAAACCCATCTACCAAGGCTTCAATATATTGGATCTCCGTAAGAGCTGGATGCACTGGTTTCATTTTCAGTACAACGAGCCAAAATACAATGACAGAGAAAAGTTAATGTTAATGTCTATGAGATCGGGGGACGACTTGTTCATAGCCAAACCTCCCCATACCTCCCCATGAAGAGAAGTGGTTGGACACCAGTAATTTCCCAGAGAATCACGAAGCTGGTATCAAATCGTGAGTCATACAAACGAGTTGGGAAGAAATAAGGATGAAGCGTTTGGAAGACGAATCGAGGAATTCGTGAATATGAGGTCTAAACTTTACGCTCTCAAAATGGGTGATGAAGACAAAGAAGTGAAAAAAATGTAAAGGTGTCAAGAGCGGTCGTCAAAAATTAGATAACCTTTGAAAATTACAAAGAGTTTGTTTAGCGAATGTAAACATATTGACAGAGACGTGAATGCCCCAAGGAGTCGAAAACATTAAATATATTCAGAAGTCAAAAGGATCGCCCTGTCGAGTGGCTATTACAAGAGAGTGATTCGCGGGGATAAAATACACAGTTAGAATTTGAACATTATAAAGTTGATAATGACATGACATATATTAATATAAAAATATTTAAAAAATGTATATGTTTTCAATTTTTGGGGAGAAGCAAAATGAAGAAAAAAAAAACAAATAACAAAACACAGAAAGAAAATGACAGTAAACATATCAATGATCTTACTCGATAGACCGCGCTCTAATTTCCAAGTGTGAGAAGCGGTTCAAACATAAAAGATAAATAGAGGATATGGAATGAGTGTTTTTCTCATATAACATTTTTGAAACTCGTCCGAATTTTCCGTTTGGGAAATTCGGACGAGTTTCATAAATATTATATGAGAAATACACTTTTGTCATATTCTATTTATCATATGACACACACACGCACACGTTAGCCACTTAGTATGACTTTTTAACCCATCACCTACCTTGAGTTGCAGACGGCACTTGGAAAAAAACATCCTCGTATAACTAAAAATTTTCATTTTTTGCTTCCAAAACACAGGTTATGATCCCTCATTGGAACGAGCGCGACACGCTAGTTTCAATGAGGGGTCATAACCTATGTTTTTGAAGCAACAAGAGAAAATATAAAAAAAAAAAATGAATGGCGTTCTTCTTGTATTGCGCGAGACGGTTTTTGCCGTAACGTTAGGTAAAAGATTAATGCAATATAACCCACCCAAAATAGGATAGATAACGTAAATTCTCCCTACTGGAATTATGCAAATGTGACCCAGTTGTATTTTGTTTAGCCAATCAAATTGTCCAGTTTTGAAATTGACCAATGAAAGCTCCCAACTCTAATTATGCAAATTATAAAAATGTGGTCCAGTTGTATTTTGTTCAGCCAATCAAATTGTCTAGTTTTGAAATTGACCAATGAAATTGACGGAAGGCTTTATTTATCATTGATTAATATGAAAACAAAATATCAAATGTTTTAAAGTGAACAAAACGGACGAGTCATATGATAAAACATTTTATTACTTTCCAAAGTGTGATTTACTGGGATTTCCAAGTTTGATTATAACCAACAACTGTGCCATGTATGCAACCAACAACTGTGCCATGTATCCGTGCGCGCAAACAAAGATGTTTTGCCGTGGGTGTAATGGTGACTTCATTGTTTTGTTTTTTTTTTTGTTTTTTTTTTTTTTGCTTTTTTAAACCCTTTACCTGACATGAAAAGCAGACGACACCTGCAAAAGAAAATTTTTGAATAACTATTATTTTCATTTTTTGTCTCAAAAACCTAGCTCGTTCCAATGAGGGTCATAACCTATGTTTTAGAGACAAAAAATGAAAAAATAATGAAAATTAATTGGCAAGTTTTGAGAATAGTGCTTGCCGTTACGTTAGGTAAAGGGTTAAATAATATAATTATCGTTAATAATGAAAAGTAATAAACAGAGTAATCGCTTCACTGCTCTGGTTACGTGGAATAAGTCATTCCAGGCGAGGGACTATATTGTAAAACACTCGTGCGCATTCGCGCACTCGTGTTTGTACAACGCCCCTCACCTCTCATGAATTATTTCACGTAACCAGTCCAGTCAAGCGATTACTCTCTATTTATTATACGCTAAACGATAGATTATCGAAGAAATTGCGGAAAGATAGAAATCGTATCCCCCAGTGTGAAGATATAGAAATTTTCACTTTCACGGTATCAATCAATTTGGCAGCTTTCAAAGCATCACTTCAAGGTGAATACGAGTCAAATTATCACTGGAAATAATCAATTTGTTCTAAAAACGTATAATAAAAAGAAAATCTGGTTTTTTTTTTGAGTGGATATCGACCATTTCCAGCAATAATTCAACACGTATTCACATTGAATTGATGTATGAAACTGCTGAATCAGATCGCAAGACGCTACATGTTTCAAGTCCCGATCAAATCACTTCGGCGTATCAACGCGAATAAGCTGTTTACTTTCATGCATCAATACAACGAGTGGAATTATCGATAGGAATGATCAGATACTTATAAAAAGCTTATAATAAAAAGAAAATCTGGTGTTTTTGAGGGGATACCGAAAATTATCTGATGAGTGACCGAGACAAATGTTTATTTTAATAATAAATAACCGTTTGTCTCGGTCACGGATGAGATAATTTTCGGTATCCACTCAAAAACACTAGATATCCCCTATTTCGTGATTTCTTCTCAAAGCTACCTTTCCTCTGAAACCTCAATTAGTCAATGAGCGTTGAATCGCGAGTCCAGAAGATGTATCGAGTTATGGAACACACTGGGTTCGTGAGTCAAAACAGAGTGAAAGAAATAGTATGTCCATAGTTATGAGATTAGACCACCTAGCGAATTAGTGAAATATTTAAAATAAAATCTCCGATCTATTGCTACACGAAATTGACACAGCTTCGTGACTAAGTGTTTTGTGGACATTTGTGTTTGTACGTGTTCAAAACATTATTATCGTCGTCGTTGGGAAGTTATTTTCAAGACATCGTAGACAATTTATATTAATATAAAACAGAGAGAAACAAAAATGAAAATATGCCAGTCGATAAACTTGGAAGAAGTGTAGAAATTGCGACGAAAAAAGGAAGGTCGTCACCGATGGTGGCGACACTGGTGTGATCTCCGTGACTTACATCAACGATAATTTTCTCAGAAGATTCTCTAGACGTGAATTCTCACATTTACTATCTCCACGAACCTGTAAATCAGAGCGATGACGCGACTGAAAAGCTCGCTGACAGGTGACGCGAAAAATGTAACAAGCACGTGAGAGATAATTACGTGCAATAAAAACATGAGGACCGAACTGGACTTGCAATCCAAAATGACAACCTCACCGATCTGATGGATTCAAACAACGGAGGTGACTCCAGCTTCTTATTCCTTATTCGTTATTCGATATTCAGTAAACTGCTGAGAGGCATTAAACAAATCCCACCGTACAGTAGCACACCACAAACACTATTACCAGAGGGGTCAGCCTCCCCGGCCAAACACTTCCAACCGTCCAACCAAGAGGTTTAAAAAAGGAGTTTTGATTTTCTCGGAAGTTTGATGGAATAGAATCAAATAAATACCACCGTAGGGAGGCATACCACAGATACTATTACCAGAGGGGTCAGCCACCCCGGCCAACCACTTCCAACCGTCCAACCCAGAGGCTTAAAAACAGGGGTTTTGATTTTCTCGGCCGTTTGAAGGAATAGAATCAAATAAATACCACTTTAGGGTGGCACACCACAAACTCTATGACCAGAGGGTCAGCCACCCGGCCAACAACATCCAACCGTCCAACCAAGAGGCTTAAAAACAGGGGTTTTCATTTTCTCAGCCGTTTGAAGGAATACAATCAAATAAATACTGCCGTAGGGTGGCACACCACAAACACTATTACCAGAGGGGTCAGCCACCCCGACCAACCACTTCCAACCGTCCCACCAAGAGGCTTAAAACAGGGGGTTTGATTTTCTCGGCCATTTGACGGAATAGAATCAAATAAATACCACCGTAGGGTGGCACACCACAAACACTATTACCAGAGGGGTCAGCCACCCCGGCCAACCACTTCCAACCGTCCAACCAAGAGGCTTAAAAAACGGAGTTTGATTGTCTCAGACAATTGACGGAATAGAATCAAATAAATACCACCGCAGGGTGGCACACCTCAAACACTATTACCAGAGGGGTCAGCCTCCCTGGCCAACCACTTCCAACCTTCCAACCAAGAGGCTTAAAAACAGGGGTTTTGATTTTCTCAGCCATTTGACGGAATAGAATTAAATAAATACCACCGTAGGGAGGCACACCGCAAACACTATTACCAGAGGGGTAAGCCACCCTGGCCAACCACTTCCAACCGTCCAACCAAGAGCCTTAAAATAGGGGTTTTGATTTTCTTAGCCGTTTGAAGGAATAGAATCAAATAAATACCACCGTAGGGTGGCCCACAAAAAACACTATTACCAGAGGGGTCAGCCATCCCGACCAATCACTTTCAGCCATCCAAACAAGAGGCTTAAAAAGAGGGTTTTGATTTTCTCGGCCATTTGAAGGAATAGAATCAAATAAATACCACCATAGAATGACACACCAAAAACACTATTACCAGAGGGGTCAGCCACCCCGGCCAACCACTTCCAACCGTCCAACCAAGAGGCTTCAAAACAGGGGTTTTGATTTTCTCGGCCGTTTGAAGGAGTATAATCAAATAAATACCACCGTAGGGTGGAACACCACAAACACTATTACCAGAGGGGTCAGCCACCCCGCCCAACCACTTCCAACCATCCAACCAAGAGGCTTAAAAGCAGGGGTTTTGATTTTCTAGGCCGTTTGACGAAATAGATTCAAATAAATACCACCGTAGGGTGGCACACCAAAAACACTATTACCAGAGGGGTCAGCCACCCCGAACAACCACTTCCAACCATCCAAACAAGAGGCTTAAAAACAGGGGTTTTGATTTTCTCGGCCATTTGAAGGAATAGAATCCAATAAATCCCACCGTTGGGTCGCACACCACAAACACTATTACCAGAGGGGTCAGCCAACATGGCCAACCACTTCCAACCATCCAACCAAGAGGTTCAAAAACAGGGGTTTTGATTTTCTCGGCCGTTTGAAGGAATAGAATCAAATAAATACCATCGTAGGGTGGCACACCACAAGCACTATTACCAGAGGGTCAGCCACCCCGACCATCCACTTCCAACCGTCCAACCAAGAGGCTTAAAAACATGGGTTTTCATTTTCACGGCCATTTGAAGGAATAGAATCAAATAAATACCACCATAGGATGGCACACCACAAACACTATTGCCAGAGGGGTCAGCCACCCCGGCCAACCACTTCCAACCGTCCAACCAAGAGGCTTCAAAACAGGGGTTTCGATTTTATCGGCCGTTTGAAGGAATAGAATCAAATAAACACCAACATAGGGTGGCACACCACAAACACTATTACTGGAGGGGTCAGCCACCCCGGCCGACCACTTCCAACTGTCCAACCAAGAGGCTTACAAACAGGGGTTTTGATTTTCTTGGCCATTTGAAGGAATAGAATAAAATAAACACCACCGTAGGGTGGCACACCACAAACACTATTACCAGAGAGGTCAGCCATCCCAGCCAACAACTTCCAACAGTTCAACCAAGGGGATTAAAACAGGGGGTTTGATTTTCTCGGCCATTTGAAGGAATCAAATCAAATAAATACCACCCTAGGGTGGCACACCACAAACCCTATTACCAGAGGGGTCACCCACCAGGGCCAAAGACTTCCAACCGTCCAAACAAGAGGCTTAAAAACAGGGGTTTTGATTTTCTCGGCCATTTGACGGAATAGAATCAAATAAATACCACCGTAGGGTGGCACACCACAAACACTATTACCAGAGGGGTCAGCCACCCCGGCCAAGCACTTCCAACCATCCAACCAACCAAGAGGCTTAAAAAACAGGTGGTTTGATTTTCTCAGCCATTTGACGGAATAGAATCAAATAAATACCACCGTAGGGTGGCACACCACAAACACTATTACCAGAGGGGTCAGCCACCCGGCCAACCACTTCCAAAGGTCCAACCAAGAGGCTTAAGAACAGGTGTTTTGATTTTCTCGGCCATTTGACGGAATAGAATCAAATAAATACCACCGTAGCGTGGCACACCACAAACACTATTACCAGAGGGGTCAGCCACCCCGGCCAACCACTTCTAACCGTCCATCCAAGAGGCTTAAAAACAGGGGTTTTAATTTTCTCAGCCGTTTGAAGAAATAGAATCAAATAAATATCACCGTAGGGTGGCACACCACAAACACTATTACCAGAGGGGTCAGCCACCCCGGCCAACCACTTCCAACCGTCCAACCAAGAGGCTTCAAAACAGGGGTTTTGATTTTCCAGGCCGTTTGAAGGAGTATATTCAAATAAATACAACCGTAGGGTGGAACACCTCAAACCCTATTACCAGAGGAGTAAGCCACTCCGACCAATCACATCCAATTGTTCAACCAAGAGGATTAAAACAGGGGATTTGATTTTCTCGGCCGTTTGAAGGAATAGAATCAAATAAATATCACCGTAGGGTGGCACACCACAAACACTATTACCAGAGGGGCCAGCCACCCAGGCCAACCACTTCCAAGCATCTAACCAAGGGGCTTAAAAACAGGGGTTTCGATTTTCTCGGCTGTTGGAAGGAATATAATCAAATAAATACCACCGAAGGGTGGCACACCACAAACACTATTACCAGAGAGGTCAGCCACCCCGGCCAACCACTTCCAACCGTCCAACCAAGAGGCTTAAGAACAGGTGTTTTGATTTTCTCGGCCGTTTGACGGAATAGGATCAAATAAATACCACCGTAGCGTGGCACACCACAAACACTATTACCAGAGGGGTCAGCCACCCCGGCCAACCACTTCTAACCATCCAACCAAGACGCTTAAAAACAGTGTTTTTGATTTTATAGGCCGTTTGAAGGAATAGAATCAAATAAATACTACCGTAGGGTGGCACACCACAAACACTATTACCAGAGGGGTCAGCCACACCGGCCAACCACTTCCAACCGTCCAACCAAGAGGCTTAAAAACAGGGGTTTTGATTTTCGCGTCCATTTGAAGGAATAGAATAAAATAAATACCACCGTAGGGTGGCACACCACAAACCCTATTACCAGAGGGGTCAGCCACCAGAACCAAACACTTCCAACCGTCCAACGAAGAGGCTTAAAAACAGGGGTTTTGATTTTCTCGGCTGTTGGAAGGAATATAATCAAATAAATACCACCGAAGAGTGGCACACCACAAACACTATTACCAGAGGGGTCAGCCACGCCGGCCTTCCACTTCCCACCGTCCAACAAAGAGGCTTCAAAACACGGGTTTTGATTTTCTGGGCCGTTTGAAGGGATATAATCAAATAAATACCACTATAGGGTGGCACACCACAAACACTATTACCAGAGCGGTCAGCCACCCCGACCAACCACTTCCAACCATCCAACCATCCAACCAGGAGGCTTAAAAGCAGGGGTTTTGATTTTCTCGGCCGTTGGACGCAATAGATTCAAATAAATACCACCGTAGGGGGGCACACCAAAAACACTATTACCAGAGCGGTCAGCCATCCCGACCAACCACTTCCAACCATCCAAACAAGAGGCTTAAAACAGGGGTTTTGATTTTCTCGGCCATTTGAAGGAATTGAATCAAATAAATATCACCATAGGCTGGCACACCAAAAACGCTATTACCAGAGGGGTCAGCCACCCCGCCCAACCATTTCAACCGTCCAACCAAGAGGCTTCAAAACAGGGGTTTTGATTTTCCCGGCCGTTTGAAGGAGTATAATCAAATAAATACCACCGTAGCGTGGCACACCGCAAACACTATTACCAGAGGGGTCCGCCACCCCGACCAACCACTTCCAACCATCCAACCAAGAGGCTTAAGAGCAGGGGTTTTGATTTACTCGGCCGTATGACGCAAGCTATTCAAATAAAAAACACCGTAGGGCGGCACACCAAAAACACTATTACCAGAGGGGTCAGCCACCCCGGCAACCACTTCCAACCGTCCAACCAAGAGGCTTAAAACCAGGGGTTTTGATTTTCTCGGCCGATTGAAGGAATAGAATCAAATAAATACCACCGTAGGGTGGCACACAACAAACCCTATTACCAGAGGGGTCAGACACCCCGGACAACAACTTCCAACTGTTCAACCAAGAGGATTAAAAACAGGGGTTTGATTTTCTCAGCCGTTTGAAGGAATATAATCAAATAAACACTACCGTAGACTGGCACACGACAAACACTATTACCAGAGGGGTCAGACACCCGACCAACCACTTCCAACCATCCAAACAAGAAGCTTAAAAACAGGGATTTTGATTCTCTCGGCCATTTGAAGGAATAGAATCAAATAAATACAACCGTAGGATGACACACCACAAACACTATTACCAGAGGGGTCAGTCACCACGGCCATCCACTTCCAACCGTCCAACCAAGAAGCTTAAAAACAGGGGTATTGATTTTCTCGGTTGTTTGATAGAATAGAATCCAATAAATACCACCGCCGGGTGGCACACCACAGTCATTATCACCAGAGGGGTCAGCCACCCCGTCCAACCACTTCCAACCATCCAACCAAGAGGCTTAAAAACGGGTTTTGATTTTCTCGGCCGTTTGAAGGAATAGAATCAAATAAATACCACCGTAGGGTGGCACACCACAAGCACTATTACCAGAGGGGCAGCCACCCCGACCATCCACTTCCAGCCATCAAACCAAGTGGCTTAAAATGGGGGTTTTCATTTTCTCAGCCAATTGAAGGAATAGAATCAAATAAATACCACCATAGGGTGGCACACCACAAACACTGTTACTAGAGGGGTCACCCACCCCGGCCAACCACTTCCAACCGTCCAACCAAGAGGCTTAAAAACAGGAGTTTTGATTTTCTCGGCCATTTGAAGGAATAGAATCAAATAAATACCACCGTAGGGTGGCACACCACAAACACTATTACCACGGGGGCCAGCCACCCCGACCAACCACTTCCAACCGTCCAACCAAGAGGCTTAAAACAGGGGTTTTGATTTTCTCAGCCATTTGAAGGAATAGAATCAAATAAATACAACCGTAGGGTGGCACACCTCAAACCCTATTACCAGAGGGGTAAGCCACTCCGACCAACCACTTCCAATTGTTCAACCAAGAGGATTAAAACAGGGGATTTGACTTTCTCGGCCGTTTGAAGGAATAGAATCAAATGAATATCACCGTAGGGTGGCACACCACAAACACTATCACCAGAGAGGCCAGCCACCCAGGCCAACCACTTCCAAGCGTCTAACCAAGGGGCTTAAAAACAGGGCTTTTGATTTTCTTGGCTGTCGGAAGGAATATAATCAAATAAATACCACCGAAGGGTGGCACACCATAAACACTATTACCAGAGAGGTCAGCCACCCCGGCCAACCACTTCCAACCATCCAACCAAGAGGCTTAAAAGCAGGAGTTTTGATTTTCTCGGCCATTTGAAGGAATAGAATCAAACAAACACCTCCGTATGGTGGCACACCACAAACACTATTACCAGACGGGCTAGCCACCCAGGCCAACCACTTCCACGCGTCCAACCAAGAGGCTTAAAAAAGGAGTTTTGATTTTCTCGGCCGTTTGAAGGAATAGAATCAAATGAATACCACCGTAGGGTGGCACACCACAAACCCTATTACCAGAGGGGTCAGCCAACCCGCCCAACAACTTCCAACCGATCAACCAAGAGGAATAAAACACGCGTTTTGATTTTCTCGGCCGTTTGAAGGAATAGAATCAAATATATACTACCGTAGGGTGGCACACCACAAACAATATGACCAGAGGGGTCCGACACCCCGACCAACCACTTCCAACCGTCCAACCAAGAGGCTTAAAAACAGGGGTTTTGATTTTCTCGGCCATTTGAAGGAATAGAATCAAATAAATACAATACTTAGGGTGGAACACCACAAAGCCTATTACCAGAGGGGTCAGCCACCCCGGCCAACCACTTCCAACCGTCCAACCAAGAGGCTTAAAAACAAGAGTTTTGATTTTCTCGGCTATTGGAAGGAATACAATCAAATAAATACCACCGAAGTGTGGCACACCGGAAACACTATTACCAGAGGAGTCAGCCATCCTGACCAGCCACTTCCAACCATCCAAACAAGAGGCTTGAAAACAGGGGTTTTGATTTTCTCGGCCATTTGAAGGAATAGAATCAAATAAATACCACCGTAGGGTGGCACACCACAAACACTATTACCAGAGGGGTCAGCCACCCCGACCAACCACTTCCAACCATCCAACCAAGAGGCTTAAAAGCAGGGGTTTTGATTTTCTCGGCCGTTTGAAGGAATAGAATCAAATAAAAACCACCGTAGGGTGGCACACCACAAACACTATTACCAGAGGGGTCAGCCACCCCGACCAACCACTTCCAAGCGTCCAACCAAGACGCTTAAAGGAGGGGTTTTGATATTCTCAGTCAATTGAAGGAATAGAATCAAATAAATACAACCGTAGGGTGGAACACCACAAACCCTATTACCAGAGGGGTAAGCCACTCCGGCCAACCACTTCCAATCATTCAACCAAGAGGATTAAAACGGGTTTTGATTTTCTCGGCCGTTTGAAGGAATAGAATCAAATAAATACCACCGTAGGGTGGCACTCCACAAACACAATTACCAGAGGGGCCAGCCACCCAGGCCAACCACTTCCAAGCTCCTAACCAAGAGGCTTAAAAACAGGGGTTTTGATTTTCTCGGCCGTTTGAAGGAATAGAATCACATAAATACCACCGTAGGGTGGAACACCACAAACCCTATTACCAGAGGGGTCAGCCACCCCGGCCAACCACTTGCAACCGTCCAACCAAGAGGCTTAAGAACAGGAGTTTTCATTTTCTCGGCTGTTGGAAGGAATATAATCAAATAAATTCCATCGAAGGGTGGCACACCACAAACACTATTGCCAGAGGGGTCAGCCATCCTGACCAGCCACTTCCAACCATCCAAACAGGAGGCTTGAAAACAGGGGTTTTGATTTTCTTGGCCATTTTGAAGGAATAGAATCAAATAAATACCCCCATAGGGTGGTACACCAAAAACACTATTACCAGAGGGGTCCGCCACCCCGGCCAACCACTTCCAACCGTCCAACAAAGAGGCGTCAAAACAGGGGTTTTGATTTTCTCGGCCGTTTGAAGGGATATAATCAAATAAGTACCACCGTAGGGTGGTACACCACAAACACTATTTCCAGAGGGGTCAGCCACCCCGACCAACCACTTCCAACCATCCAACCAAGGGGCTTAAAAACAGGGGTTTTGATTTTCTCGGCCGTTTGAAGGAATAGAATCAAATAAATACCACCATAGGGTGGCACACCAAAACACTATTACCAGAGGGGTCCGACACCCCGGCCAACCACTTCCTACCGTCGAAACAAGAGGCTTAAAAACAGGGGTTTTTATTTTCTCGGCCATTTGAAGGAATAGAATCAAATACCACCATAGGGTGGCACACCAAAAACACTATTACCAGAGGGGTCCGCCACCCCGGCCAAACACTTCCTACCGTCCAACAAAGAGGCTTCAAAACAGGAGTTTTGATTTTCTCGGCCGTTTGAAGGGATATAATCAAATAAATTCCACCATAGGGTGGCACACCACAAACACTATTACCAGAGGGGTCAGCCACCCCGACCAACCACTTCCACCCATCCAACCGAGAGGCTTAAAAGCAGGGGTTTTGATTTTCTCGGCCGTTTGAAGGAATAGAATCAAATAAATACCACCATAGGGTGGCACACCACAAACACTATTATCAGAGGGGCCAGCCACCCTGGCCAACCACTTCCAAGCGTCCAATCAAGAGGCTTAAAACAGGGGTTTTGATTTTCTCGGCTGTTGGAAGGAATATAATCAAATAAATACCACTAGAGGGTGGCACACCACGAACACTATTACTAGAGGGGTCAGCCACCCGGCCAACCACTTCCAACCGTCCAACAAAGAGGCCTCAAAACAGGGGTTTTGATTTTCTCGGCGGTTTGAAGGGATAGAATCAAATAAATACCACCGTAGGGAGGCACACCACAAACACTATTACCAGAGGTGTCAGCCACCCCGACCAACCACTTCCAACCATCCAACGAAGAGGCTCAAAAGCGGAGGTTTTGATTTTCTCGGCCGTTGGACGCAATAGATTCAAATATATACCACCGTAGGGTGGCATACAAAAAACACTATTACCAGAGGGGTCAGCCATCCCGAACACCACTTCCAAACATCCAAAGAAGTGGCTTAAAAACAGTGGTTTTGATTTTCTCGGCCATTTGATGGAATAGAATCAAATAAATACCACCATAGGGTGGCACACCAAAAACACTATTACCAGAGGGGTCAGCCACCCCGGCCAACCACTTCCAACCGTCCAACCAACAGGCTTCAAAACAGGGGTTTTGATTTTCTCGGCCGTTTGAAGGAGTATAATCGAACAAATACCACCGTAGGGTGGCACACCACTAACACTATTACCAGAGGGGTCAGCCACCACGACCAGCCACTTCCACCCATCCAACCAAGATGTTTAAAAGCAGGGGTTTGAAGCAATAGATTCAAATAAATACCACCGAAGGGTGGCACACCACAAACACTATTGCCATAGGGTGTCAGCCACCCCGACCAACCACTTCCAACCATCCAAACAAGAGGCTTAAAAACAAGGGTTTTTATTTTCTCGGCCATTTGAAGGAATAGAATCAAATAAATACAATACTTAGGGTGGAACACCACAAACCCTATTACCAGAGGGGTCAGCCACCCCGGCCAACCACTTCCAACCGGCCAACCAAGAGGCTTAAAAACAAGAGTTTTGATTTTCTCGGCTATTGGAAGGAATACAATCAAATAAATACCACCGAAGTGTGGCACACCAAAAACACTATTACCAGAGGAGTCAGCCATCCTGACCAGCCACTTCCAACCATCCAAACAAGAGGCTTGAAAACAGGGGTTTTGATTTTCTCGGCCATTTGAAGGAATAGAATCAAATAAATACCACCGTAGGGTGGCACACCAAAAACACTATTACCAGAGGGTCAGCCACCCCGACCATCCACTTCCAACTGTCCAACCAAGAGGCTTAAAAACAGGTGTTTTCATTTTCTCGGCTATTTTTAGGAATGAAATCAAATAAATACCACCGTAGGGTGGCACACCACAAACACTATTACCAGAGGGGTCAGCCACCCCGGCCAACCACTTCCAAGCGTCCAACCAAGAGGCTTAAAACAGGGGTTCTGATTTTCTCAGCCGTTTTAAGGAATAGAATCAAATAAATACCGCCGTAGGGTGGCACACCACAAACCCTATTTCCAGAGGGGTCAGCCACCCCGGCCAACAACTTCCAACCGTTCAACCAAGAGGATTAAAAACAGGGGTTTGATTTTCTCGGCCGTTTGAAGGAATAGAATCAAATAAATCCAGCCGTAGGGTGGCACACCACAAACACTATTACCAGACGGGTCAGCCACCCCTACCAACCACTTCCAACCGTCCATCCAAGAGGCTTAAAATAGGGGTTTTGATTTTCTCGGCCATTTGAAGGAATAGAATCAAATACATACCACCGAAGGGTGGCACACCACAAACCCTATTACCAGAGGGGTCAGCCACCCCGGCCAACCACTTCCAACCGTCCAACCAAGAGGCTTAAAACAGGGGTTTTGATTTTCTCGGCTGTTGGAAGGAATATAATCAAATAAATACCACCGAAGGGTAGCACACCACAAACACTATTACCAGAGGGGTCAGCCACCCGGACCAACCACTTCCAATCATCCAACCAAGAGGCTTAAAGCAGGGGTTTTGATTTTCTCGGCCGTTGAAGGAATAGAATCAAATAAATACCACCATAGGGTGGCACACCACAAACACTATTACCTGTGGGGCCAGCCACCCAGGCCAACCACTTCCAGGCCTCCAACCAAGAGGCTTAAAACAGCGGTTTTGATTTTCTCAGCTGTTGGAAGGAATATAATCAAATAAATACCACCGAAGGGTGGCACACCACAAACACTATTACCAGAGGGATCAGCCACCCCGGCCAACCACTTCCAACCATCCAATCAAGAGGCTTAAAAACAGGGTTTTGATTTTCTCGGCCATTTGAAGGAATTGAATCAAATAAATACCACCGTAGGGTGGCACACCACAAACACTATTACCAGAGGGGCCAGCCACCCAGGCCAACCACTTCCAAGCTTGCAACCAAGAGGCTTAACAAAAGGAGTTTTGATTTTCTCGGCCATTTGAAGGAATAGAATCAAATAAATACCCCAATAGTGTGGTACACCAAAAACACTATTACCAGAGGGGTCCGCCACCCCAGTCAACCACTTCCAACCGTCCAACAAAGAGGCGTCAAAACAGGGGTTTTGATTTTCTCGGCCGTTTCAAGGGATATAATCAAATAAGTACCACCGTAGGGTGGTACACCACAAACACTATTTCCAGAGGGGTCAGCCACCCCGACCAACCACTTCCAACCATGCAACCAAGGGGCTTAAAAACAGAGGTTTTGATTTTCTCGGCCGTTTGAAGGAATAGAAGCAAATAAATACCACCATAGGGTGGCACACCAAAAACACTATTACCAGAGGGGTCCGACACCCCGGCCAACCACTTCCTACCGTCGAAACAAGAGGCTTAAAAACAGGGGTTTTTATTTTCTCGGCCATTTGAAGGAATAGAATCAAATACCACCGTACGGTGGCACACCAAAAACACTATTACCAGAGGGGTCCGCCACCCCGGCCAAATACTTCCTACCGTCCAACAAAGAGGCTTCAAAACAGGGGTTTTGATTTTCTCGGCCGTTTGAAGAGATATAATCAAATAAATTCCACCATAGGGTGGCACACCACAAACACTATTACCAGAGGGGTCAGCCACCCCGACCAACCACTTCCACCCATGCAACCGAGAGGCTTAAAAGCAGGGGTTTTGATTTTCTCGGCCGTTTGAAGGAACAGAATCAAATAAATACCACCGTAGGGTGGCACACCACAAACACTATTATCAGAGGGGCCAGCCACCCTGGCCAACCACTTCCAAGCGTCCAATCAAGAGGCTTAAAACAGGGGTTTTGATTTTCTCGGCTGTTGGAAGGAATATAATCAAATAAATACCACTAGAGGGTGGCACACCACAAACACTATTACTAGAGGGGTCAGCCACCCGGCCAACCACTTCCAACCGTCCAACAAAGAGGCCTCAAAACAGGGGTTTTGATTTTCTCGGCGGTTTGAAGGGATATAATCAAATAAATACCACCGTAGGGTGGCACACCACAAACACTATTACCAGAGGTGTCAGCCACCCGACCAACCACTTCCAACCATCCAACGAAGAGGCTCAAAAGCGGAGGTTTTGGTTTTCTCGGCCGTTGGACGCAATAGATTCAAATATATACCACCATAGGGTGGCATACAAAAAACACTATTACCAGAGGGGTCAGCCATCCCGAACACCACTTCCAAACATCCAAAGAAGTGGCTTAAAAACAGGGGTTTTGATTTTCTCGGCCATTTGATGGAATAGAATCAAATAAATACCACCATAGGGTGGCACACCAAAAACACTATTACCAGAGGGGTCAGCCACCCCGGCCAACCACTTCCAAACGTCCAACCAACAGGCTTCAAAACAGGGGTTTTGATTTTCTCGGCCGTTTGAAGGAGTATAATCAAACAAATACCACCGTTGGGTGGCACACCACTAACACTATTACCAGAGGGGTCAGCCACCACGACCAGCCACTTCCACCCATCCAACCAAGATGTTTAAAAGCAGGGGTTTGAAGCAATAGATTCAAATAAATACCACCGAAGGGTGGCACACCACAAACACTATTGCCATAGGGTGTCAGCCACCCCGACCAACCACTTCCAACCATCCAAACAAGAGGCTTAAAAACAAGGGTTTTTATTTTCTCGGCCATTTGAAGGAATAGAATCAAATAAATACAATACTTAGGGTGGAACACCACAAACCCTATTACCAGAGGGGTCAGCCACCCCGGCCAACCACTTCCAACCGGCCAACCAAGAGGCTTAAAAACAAGAGTTTTGATTTTCTCGGCTATTGGAAGGAATACAATCAAATAAATACCACCGAAGTGTGGCACACCAGAAACACTATTACCAGAGGAGTCAGCCATCCTGACCAGCCACTTCCAACCATCCAAACAAGAGGCTTGAAAACAGGGGTTTTGATTTTCTCGGCCATTTGAAGGAATAGAATCAAATAAATACCACCGTAGGGTGGCACACCAAAAACACTATTACCAGAGGGTCAGCCACCCCGACCATCCACTTCCAACTGTCCAACCAAGAGGCTTAAAAACAGGTGTTTTCATTTTCTCGGCTATTTTTAGGAATGAAATCAAATAAATACCACCGTAGGGTGGCACACCACAAACACTATTACCAGAGGGGTCAGCCACCCCGGCCAACCACTTCCAAGCGTCCAACCAAGAGGCTTAAAACAGGGGTTCTGATTTTCTCAGCCGTTTTAAGGAATAGAATCAAATAAATACCGCCGTAGGGTGGCACACCACAAACCCTATTTCCAGAGGGGTCAGCCACCCCGGCCAACAACTTCCAACCGTTCAACCAAGAGGATTAAAAACAGGGGTTTGATTTTCTCGGCCGTTTGAAGGAATAGAATCAAATAAATCCAGCCGTAGGGTGGCACACCACAAACACTATTACCAGACGGGTCAGCCACCCCTACCAACCACTTCCAACCGTCCATCCAAGAGGCTTAAAATAGGGGTTTTGATTTTCTCGGCCATTTGAAGGAATAGAATCAAATACATACCACCGAAGGGTGGCACACCACAAACCCTATTACCAGAGGGGTCAGCCACCCCGGCCAACCACTTCCAACCGTCCAACCAAGAGGCTTAAAACAGGGGTTTTGATTTTCTCGGCTGTTGGAAGGAATATAATCAAATAAATACCACCGAAGGGTAGCACACCACAAACACTATTACCAGAGGGGTCAGCCACCCGGACCAACCACTTCCAATCATCCAACCAAGAGGCTTAAAGCAGGGGTTTTGATTTTCTCGGCCGTTGAAGGAATAGAATCAAATAAATACCACCATAGGGTGGCACACCACAAACACTATTACCTGTGGGGCCAGCCACCCAGGCCAACCACTTCCAGGCCTCCAACCAAGAGGCTTAAAACAGCGGTTTTGATTTTCTCAGCTGTTGGAAGGAATATAATCAAATAAATACCACCGAAGGGTGGCACACCACAAACACTATTACCAGAGGGATCAGCCACCCCGGCCAACCACTTCCAACCATCCAATCAAGAGGCTTAAAAACAGGGTTTTGATTTTCTCGGCCATTTGAAGGAATTGAATCAAATAAATACCACCGTAGGGTGGCACACCACAAACACTATTACCAGAGGGGCCAGCCACCCAGGCCAACCACTTCCAAGCTTGCAACCAAGAGGCTTAACAAAAGGAGTTTTGATTTTCTCGGCCATTTGAAGGAATAGAATCAAATAAATACCCCAATAGTGTGGTACACCAAAAACACTATTACCAGAGGGGTCCGCCACCCCAGTCAACCACTTCCAACCGTCCAACAAAGAGGCGTCAAAACAGGGGTTTTGATTTTCTCGGCCGTTTGAAGGGATATAATCAAATAAGTACCACCGTAGGGTGGTACACCACAAACACTATTTCCAGAGGGGTCAGCCACCCCGACCAACCACTTCCAACCATGCAACCAAGGGGCTTAAAAACAGAGGTTTTGATTTTCTCGGCCGTTTGAAGGAATAGAAGCAAATAAATACCACCATAGGGTGGCACACCAAAAACACTATTACCAGAGGGGTCCGACACCCCGGCCAACCACTTCCTACCGTCGAAACAAGAGGCTTAAAAACAGGGGTTTTTATTTTCTCGGCCATTTGAAGGAATAGAATCAAATACCACCGTAGGGTGGCACACCAAAAACACTATTACCAGAGGGGTCCGCCACCCCGGCCAAATACTTCCTACCGTCCAACAAAGAGGCTTCAAAACAGGGGTTTTGATTTTCTCGGCCGTTTGAAGAGATATAATCAAATAAATTCCACCATAGGGTGGCACACCACAAACACTATTACCAGAGGGGTCAGCCACCCCGACCAACCACTTCCACCCATGCAACCGAGAGGCTTAAAAGCAGGGGTTTTGATTTTCTCGGCCGTTTGAAGGAACAGAATCAAATAAATACCACCGTAGGGTGGCAAACCACAAACACTATTATCAGAGGGGCCAGCCACCCTGGCCAACCACTTCCAAGCGTCCAATCAAGAGGCTTAAAACAGGGGTTTTGATTTTCTCGGCTGTTGGAAGGAATATAATCAAATAAATACCACTAGAGGGTGGCACACCACAAACACTATTACTAGAGGGGTCAGCCACCCGGCCAACCACTTCCAACCGTCCAACAAAGAGGCCTCAAAACAGGGGTTTTGATTTTCTCGGCGGTTTGAAGGGATATAATCAAATAAATACCACCGTAGGGTGGCACACCACAAACACTATTACCAGAGGTGTCAGCCACCCGACCAACCACTTCCAACCATCCAACGAAGAGGCTCAAAAGCGGAGGTTTTGGTTTTCTCGGCCGTTGGACGCAATAGATTCAAATATATACCACCATAGGGTGGCATACAAAAAACACTATTACCAGAGGGGTCAGCCATCCCGAACACCACTTCCAAACATCCAAAGAAGTGGCTTAAAAACAGGGGTTTTGATTTTCTCGGCCATTTGATGGAATAGAATCAAATAAATACCACCATAGGGTGGCACACCAAAAACACTATTACCAGAGGGGTCAGCCACCCCGGCCAACCACTTCCAAACGTCCAACCAACAGGCTTCAAAACAGGGGTTTTGATTTTCTCGGCCGTTTGAAGGAGTATAATCAAACAAATACCACCGTTGGGTGGCACACCACTAACACTATTACCAGAGGGGTCAGCCACCACGACCAGCCACTTCCACCCATCCAACCAAGATGTTTAAAAGCAGGGGTTTGAAGCAATAGATTCAAATAAATACCACCGAAGAGTGGCACACCACAAACACTATTGCCATAGGGTGTCAGTCACCCCGACCAACCACTTCCAACCATCCAAACAAGATGCTTAAAAACAAGGGTTTTCATTTTTTTCGGCCATTCGAAGGAATAGAATCAAATAAATACCACCGTTGGGTGGCACACCACAAACACTATTACCAGAGGGTCAGCCACCCCGACCATCCACTTCCAACTGTCCAACCAAGAGGCTTAAAAACAGGTGTTTTCATTTTCTCGGCTATTTGAAGGAAGAAAATCAAAAAAATACCACCGTAGGGTGGCACACCACAAACACTATTACCAGAGGGGTCAGCCACCCCGGCCAACCACTTCCAAGCGTCCAACCAAGAGGCTTAAAACAGGGGTTTTGATTTTCTCAGCCGTTTTAAGGAATAGAATCAAATAAATACCGCCGTAGGGTGGCACACCACAAACCCTATTTCCAGAGGGGTCAGCCACCCCGGCCAACAACTTCCAGCCATTCAACCAAGAGGATTAAAAACAGGGGTTTGATTTTCTCGGCCGTTTGAAGGAATAGAATCAAATAAATCCAACCGTAGGGTGGCACACCACAAACACTATCACCAGACGGGTCAGCCACCCCTACCAACCACTTCCAACCGTCCATCCAAGAGGCTTAAAATAGGTGTTTTGATTTTCTCGGCCATTTGAAGGAATAGAATCAAATACATACCACCGAAGGGTGGCACACCACAAACCCTATTACCAGAGGGGTCAGCCACCCCGGCCAACCACTTCCAACCGTCCAACCAAGAGGCTTAAAACAGGGGTTTTGATTTTCTCGGCTGTTGGAAGGAATATAATCAAATAAATACCACCGAAGGGTAGCACACCACAAACACTATTACCAGAGGGGTCAGCCACACGGACCAACCACTTCCAATCATCCAACCAAGAGGCTTAAAGCAGGGGTTTTGATTTTCTCGGCCGTTTGAAGGAATAGAATCAAATAAATACCACCGTAGGGTGGCACACCACAAACACTATTACCAGAGGGGCCAGCCACCCAGGCCAACCACTTCCAGGCCTCCAACCAAGAGGCTTAAAACAGCGGTTTTGATTTTCTCAGCTGTTGGAAGGAATATAATCAAATAAATACCACCGAAGGGTGGCACACCACAAACACTATTACCAGAGGGATCAGCCACCCCGGACAACCACTTCCAACCATCCAATCAAGAGGCTTAAAAACAGGGTTTTGATTTTCTCGGCCATTTGAAGGAATTGAATCAAATAAATACCACCGTAGGGTGGCACACCACAAACACTATTACCAGAGGGGTCAGCCACCCAGGCCAATCACTTCCAAGCTTGCAACCAAGAGGCTTAACAAAAGGAGTTTTGATTTTCTCGGCCATTTGAAGGAATAGAATCAAATAAATACCCCCATAGTGTGGTACACCAAAAACACTATTACCAGAGGGGTCCGCCACCCCGGTCAACCACTTCCAACCGTCCAACAAAGAGGCGTCAAAACAGGGGTTTTGATTTTCTCGGCCGTTTGAAGGGATATAATCAAATAAGTACCACCGTAGGGTGGTACACCACAAACACTATTTCCAGAGGGGTCAGCCACCCCGACCAACCACTTCCAACCATCCATCCAAGGGGCTTAAAAACAGGGGTTTTGATTTTCTCGACCGTTTGAAGGATTAGAATCAAATAAATACCACCATAGGGTGGCACACCAAAAACACTATTACCAGAAGGGTCCGCCACCCCGGCCAACCACTTCCTACCGTCGAAACAAGAGGCTTAAAAACAGGGGTTTTTATTTTCTCGGCCATTTGAAGGAATAGAATCAAATACCACCATAGGGTGGCACACCAAAAACACTAATACCAGAGGGGTCCGCCACCCCGGCCAAATACTTCCTACCGTCCAACAAAGAGGCTTCAAAACAGGGGTTTTGATTTTCTCGCCCGTTTGAAGGGATATAATCAAATAAATTCCACCATAGGGTGGCACACCACAAACACTATTACCAGAGGGGTCAGCCACCCGGACCAACCACTTCCAATCATCCAACCAAGAGGCTTAAAGCAGGGGTTTTGATTTTCTCGGCCGTTTGAAGGAATAGAATCAAATAAATACCACCGTAGGGTGGCACACCACAAACACTATTACCAGAGGGGCCAGCCACCCAGGCCAACCACTTCCAGGCCTCCAACCAAGAGGCTTAAAACAGCGGTTTTGATTTTCTCAGCTGTTGGAAGGAATATAATCAAATAAATACCACCGAAGGGTGGCACACCACAAACACTATTACCAGAGGGATCAGCCACCCCGGCCAACCACTTCCAACCATCCAATCAAGAGGCTTAAAAACAGGGTTTTGATTTTCTCGGCCATTTGAAGGAATTGAATCAAATAAATACCACCGTAGGGTGGCACACCACAAACACTATTACCAGAGGGGCCAGCCACCCAGGCCAATCACTTCCAACCTTGCAACCAAGAGGCTTAACAAAAGGAGTTTTGATTTTCTCGGCCATTTGAAGGAATAGAATCAAATAAATACCCCCATAGTGTGGTACACCAAAAACACTATTACCAGAGGGGTCCGCCACCCCGGTCAACCACTTCCAACCGTCCAACAAAGAGGCGTCAAAACAGGGGTTTTGATTTTCTCGGCCGTTTGAAGGGATATAATCAAATAAGTACCACCGTAGGGTGGTACACCACAAACACAATTTCCAGAGGGGTCAGCCACCCCGACCAACCACTTCCAACCATCCAACCAAGGGGCTTAAAAACAGGGGTTTTGATTTTCTCGGCCGTTTGAAGGATTAGAATCAAATAAATACCACCATAGGGTGGCACACCAAAAACACTATTACCAGAAGGGTCCGCCACCCCGGCCAACCACTTCCTACCGTCGAAACAAGAGGCTTAAAAACAGGGGTTTTTATTTTCTCGGCCATTTGAAGGAATGGAATCAAATACCACCATAGGGTGGCACACCAAAAACACTATTACCAGAGGGGTCCGCCACCCCGGCCAAACACTTCCTACCGTCCAACAAAGAGGCTTCAAAACAGGGGTTTTGATTTTCTCGGCCGTTTGAAGGGATATAATCAAATAAATTCCACCATAGGGTGGCACACCACAAACACTATTACCAGAGGGGTCAGCCACCCCGGCCAACCACTTCCAACCGTCCAACCAAGAGGCTTAAAACAGGGGTTTTGATTTTCTCGGCTGTTGGAAGGAATATAATCAAATAAATACCACCGAAGGGTAGCACACCACAAACACTATTACCAGAGGGGTCAGCCACCCGGACCAACCACTTCCAATCATCCAACCAAGAGGCTTAAGGCAGGGGTTTTGATTTTCTCGGCCGTTTGAAGGAATAGAATCAAATAAATACCACCGTAGGGTGGCACACCACAAACACTATTACCGGAGGGGCCAGCCACCCAGGCCAACCACTTCCTGGCCTCCAACCAAGAGGCTTAAAACAGCGGTTTTGATTTTCTCAGCTGTTGGAAGGAATACAATCAAATAAATACCACCGAAGGGTGGCACACCACAAACACTATTACCAGACGGATCAGCCACCCCGGCCAACCACTTCCAACCATCCAATCAAGAGGCTTAAAAACAGGGTTTTGATTTTCTCGGCCATTTGAAGGAATTGAATCAAATAAATACCACCGTAGGGTGGCACACCACAAACACTATTACCAGAGGGGCCAGCCACCCAGGCCAACCACTTCCAAGCTTGCAACCAAGAGGCTTAACAAAAGGAGTTTTGATTTTCTCGGCCATTTGAAGGAATAGAATCAAATAAATACCCCCATAGTGTGGTACACCAAAAACACTATTACCAGAGGGGTCCGCCTCCCCGGTCAACCACTTCCAACCGTCCAACAAAGAGGCGTCAAAACAGGGGTTTTGATTTTCTCGGCCGTTTGAAGGGATATAATCAAATAAGTACCACCGTAGGGTGGTACACCACAAACACTATTTCCAGAGGGGTCAGCCACCCCGACCAACCACTTCCAACCATCCAACCAAGGGGCTTAAAAACAGGGGTTTTGATTTTCTCGGCCGTTTGAAGGAATAGAATCAAATAAATACGACCATTGGGTGGCACACCAAAAACACCATTACCAGAGGGGTCCGACACCCCGGCCAACCAATTCCTACCGTCGAAACAAGAGGCTTAAAAACAGGGGTTTTTATTTTCTCGGCCATTTGAAGGAATAGAATCAAATACCACCATAGGGTGGCACACCAAAAACACTATTACCAGAGGGGTCCGCCACCCCGGCCAAACACTTCCTACCGTCCAACAAAGAGGCTTCAAAACAGGGGTTTTGATTTTCTCGGCCGTTTGAAGGGATATAATCAAATAAATTCCACCATAGGGTGGCACACCACAAACACTATTACCAGAGGGGTCAGCCACCCCGACCAACCACTTCCACCCATCCAACCGAGAGGCTTAAAAGCAGGGGTTTTGATTTTGTCGGCCGTTTGAAGGAATAGAATCAAATAAATACCACCGTAGGGTGGCACACCACAAACACTATTATCAGAGGGGCGAGCCACCCTGGCCAACCACTTCCAAGCGTCCAATCAAGAGGCTTAAAACAGGGGGTTTGATTTTCTCGGCTGTTGGAAGGAATATAATCAAATAAATACCAGTAGAGGGTGGCACACCACAAACACTATTACTAGAGGGGTCAGCCACCCGGCCAACCACTTCCAACCGTCCAACAAAGAGGCCTCAAAACAGGGGTTTTGATTTTCTCGGCGGTTTGAAGGGATATAATCAAATAAATACCACCGTAGGGTGGCACACCACAAACACTATTACCAGAGGTGTCAGCCACCCGACCAACCACTTCCAACCATCCAACGAAGAGGCTCAAAAGCGGAGGTTTTGATTTTCTCGGCCGTTGGACGCAATAGATTCAAATATATACCACCGTAGGGTGGCATACAAAAAACACTATTACCAGAGGGGGCAGCCATCCCGATCACCACTTCCAAACATCCAAAGAAGTGGCTTAAAAACAGGGGTTTTGATTTTCTCGGCCATTTGATGGAATAGAATCAAATAAATACCACCATAGGGTGGCACACCAAAAACACTATTACCAGAGGGGTCAGCCACCCCGGCCAACCACTTCCAACCGTCCAACCAACAGGCTTCAAAGCAGGGGTTTTGATTTTCTCGGCCGTTTGAAGGAGTATAATCAAACAAATACCACCGTTGGGTGGCACACCACTAACACTATTACCAGAGGGGTCAGCCACCACGACCAGCCACTTCCACCCATCCAACCAAGATGTTTAAAAGCAGGGGTTTGAAGCAATAGATTCAAATAAATACCACCGAACGGTGGCACACCACAAACACTATTGCCATAGGGTGTCAGCCACCCCGACCAACCACTTCCAACCATCCAAACAAGAGGCTTAAAAACAAGGGTTTTCATTTTTTCGGCCATTCGAAGGAATAGAATCAAATAAATACCACCGTTGGGTGGCACACCACAAACACTATTACCAGAGGGTCAGCCACCCCGACCATCCACTTCCAACTGTCCAACCAAGAGGCTTAAAAACAGGTGTTTTCATTTTCTCGGCTATTTGAAGGAATAAAATCAAATAAATACCACCGTAGGGTGGCACACCACAAACACTATTACCAGAGTGGTCAGCCATCCCGGCCAACCACTTCCAAGCGTCCAACCAAGAGGCTTAAAACAGGGGTTTTGATTTTCTCAGCCGTTTTAAGGAATAGAATGAAATAAATACCGCCGTAGGGTGGCACACCACAAACCCTATTTCCAGAGGGGTCAGCCACCCCGGCCAACAACTTCCAACCGTTCAACCAAGTGGATTAAAAACAGGGGTTTGATTTTCTCGGCCGTTTGAAGGAATAGAATCAAATAAATCCAACCGTAGGGTGGCACACCACAAACACTATCACCAGACGGGTCAGCCACCCCTACCAACCACTTCCAACCGTCCATCCAAGAGTCTTAAAATAGGGGTTTTGATTTTCTCGGCCATTTGAAGGAATAGAATCAAATACATACCACCGAAGGGTGGCACACCACAAACCCTATTACCAGAGGGGTCAGCCACCCCGGCCAACCACTTCCAACCGTCCAACCAAGAGGCTTAAAACAGGGGTTTTCATTTTCTCGGCTGTTGGAAGGAATATAATCAAATAAATACCACCGAAGGGTAGCACACCACAAACACTATTACCGGAGGGGTCAGCCACCCGGACCAACCACTTCCAATCATCCAACCAAGAGGCTTAAAGCAGGGGTTTTGATTTTCTCGGCCGTTTGAAGGAATAGAATCAAATAAATACCACCGTAGGGTGGCACACCACAAACACTATTACCAGAGGGGCCAGCCACCCAGGCCAACCACTTCCAGGCCTCCAACCAAGAGGCTTAAAACAGCGGTTTTGATTTTCTCAGCTGTTGGAGGGAATATAATCAAATAAATACCACCGAAGGGTGGCACACCACAAACACTATTACCAGAGGGATCAGCCACCCCGGCCAACCACTTCCTACCATCCAATCAAGAGGCTTAAAAACAGGGTTTTGATTTTCTCGGCCATTTGAAGGAATTGAATCAAATAAATACCACCGTAGAGTGGCACACCACAAACACTATTACCAGAGGGGCCAGCCACCCAGGCCAATCACTTCCAAGCTTGCAACCAAGAGGCTTAACAAAAGGAGTTTTGATTTTCTCGGCCATTTGAAGGAATAGAATCAAATGAATACCCCCATAGTGAGGTACACCAAAAACACTATTACCAGAGGGGTCCGCCACCCCGGTCAACCACTTCCAACCGTCCAACAAAGAGGCGTCAAAACAGGGGTTTTGATTTTCTCGGCCGTTTCAAGGGATATAATCAAATAAGTACCACCGTAGGGTGGTACACCACAAACACTATTTCCAGAGGGGTCAGCCACCCCGACCAACCACTTCCAACCATCCAACCAAGGGGCTTAAAAACAGGGGTTTTGATTTTCTCGGCCGTTTGAATGATTAGAATCAAATAAATACCACCATAGGGTGGCACACCAAAAACACTATTACCAGAAGGGTCCGCCACCCCGGCCAACCACTTCCTACCGTCGAAACAAGAGGCTTAAAAACAGGGGTTTTTATTTTCTCGGCCATTTGAAGGAATAGAATCAAATACCACCATAGGGTGGCACACCAAAAACACTATTACCAGAGGGGTCCGCCACCACGGCCAACCACTTCCTACCGTCCAACAAAGAGGCTTCAAAACAGGGGTTTTGATTTTCTCGGCCGTTTGAAGGGATATAATCAAATAAATTCCACCATAGGGTGGCACACCACAAACACTATTACCAGAGGGGTCAGCCACCCCGACCAACCACTTCCACCCATCCAACCGAGAGGCTTAAAAGCAGGGGTTTTGATTTTCTCGGCCGTTTGAAGGAATAGAATCAAATAAATACCACCGTAGGGTGGCACACCACAAACACTATTATCAGAGGGGCCAGCCACCCTGGCCAACCACTTCCAAGCGTCCAATCAAGAGGCTTAAACCAGGGGTTTTGATTTTCTCGGCTGTTGGAAGGAATATAATCAAATAAATACCACCGAAGGGTAGCACACCACAAACACTATTACCGGAGGGGTCAGCAACCCGGACCAACCACTTCCAATCATCCAACCAAGAGGCTTAAAGCAGGGGTTTTGATTTTCTCGGCCGTTTGAAGGAATAGAATCAAATAAATACCACCGTAGGGTGGCACACCACAAACACTATTAACGGAGGGGCCAGCCACCCAGGCCAACCACTTCCAGGCCTCCAACCAAGAGGCTTAAAACAGCGGTTTTGATTTTCTCAGCTGTTGGAAGGAATATAATCAAATAAATACCACCGAAGGGTGGCACACCACAAACACTATTACCAGAGGGATCAGCCACCCCGGCCAACCACTTCCAACCATCCAATCAAGAGGCTTAAAAACAGGGTTTTGATTTTCTCGGCCATTTGAAGGAATTGAATCAAATAAATACCACCGTAGGGTGGCACACCACAAACACTATTACCAGAGGGGCCAGTCACCCAGGCCAACCACTTCCAAGCTTGCAACCAAGAGGCTTAACAAAAGGAGTTTTGATTTTCTCGGCCATTTGAAGGAATAGAATCAAATAAATACCCCCATAGTGTGGTACACCAAAAACACTATTACCAGAGGGGTCCGCCACCCCGGTCAACCACTTCCAACCGTCCAACAAAGAGGCGTCAAAACAGAGGTTTTGATTTTCTCGGCCGTTTGAAGGGATATAATCAAATAAGTACCACCGTAGGGTGGTACACCACAAACACTATTTCCAGAGGGGTCAGCCACCCCGACCAACCACTTCCAACCATCCAACCAAGGGGCTTAAAAACAGGGGTTTTGATTTTCTCGGCCGTTTGAAGGAATAGAATCAAATAAATACGACCATAGGGTGGCACACCAAAAACACTATTACCAGAGGGGTCCGACACCCCGGCCAACCACTTCCTACCGTCGAAACAAGAGGCTTAAAAACAGGGGTTTTTATTTTCTCGGCCATTTGAAGGAATAGAATCAAATACCACCATAGGGTGGCACACCAAAAACACTATTACCAGAGGGGTCCGCCACCCCGGCCAAACACTTCCTACCGTCCAACAAAGAGGCTTCAAAACAGGGGTTTTGATTTTCTCGGCCGTTTGAAGGAATAGAATCAAATAAATACCACCGTAGGGTGGCACACCACAAACACTATTACCTGTGGGGCCAGCCACCCAGGCCAACCACTTCCAGGCCTCCAACCAAGAGGCTTAAAACATCGGTTTTGATTTTCTCAGCTGTTGGAAGGAATATAATCAAATAAATACCACCGAAGGGTGGCACACCACAAACACTATTACCAGAGGGATCAGCCACCCCGGCCAACCACTTCCAACCATCCAATCAAGAGGCTTAAAAACAGGGTTTTGATTTTCTCGGCCATTTGAAGGAATTGAATCAAATAAATACCACCGTAGGGTGGCACACCACAAACACTATTACCAGAGGGGCCAGCCACCCAGGCTAACCACTTCCAAGCTTGCAACCAAGAGGCTTAACAAAAGGAGTTTTGATTTTCTCGGCCATTTGAAGGAATAGAATCAAATAAATACCCCAATAGTGTGGTACACCAAAAACACTATTACCAGAGGGGTCCGCCACCCCAGTCAACCACTTCCAACCGTCCAACAAAGAGGCGTCAAAACAGGGGTTTTGATTTTCTCGGCCGTTTGAAGGGATATAATCAAATAAGTACCACCGTAGGGTGGTACACCACAAACACTATTTCCAGAGGGGTCAGCCACCCCGACCAACCACTTCCAACCATGCAACCAAGGGGCTTAAAAACAGAGGTTTTGATTTTCTCGGCCGTTTGAAGGAATAGAAGCAAATAAATACCACCATAGGGTGGCACACCAAAAACACTATTACCAGAGGGGTCCGACACCCCGGCCAACCACTTCCTACCGTCGAAACAAGAGGCTTAAAAACAGGGGTTTTTATTTTCTCGGCCATTTGAAGGAATAGAATCAAATACCACCGTAGGGTGGCACACCAAAAACACTATTACCAGAGGGGTCCGCCACCCCGGCCAAATACTTCCTACCGTCCAACAAAGAGGCTTCAAAACAGGGGTTTTGATTTTCTCGGCCGTTTGAAGAGATATAATCAAATAAATTCCACCATAGGGTGGCACACCACAAACACTATTACCAGAGGGGTCAGCCACCCCGACCAACCACTTCCACCCATGCAACCGAGAGGCTTAAAAGCAGGGGTTTTGATTTTCTCGGCCGTTTGAAGGAACAGAATCAAATAAATACCACCGTAGGGTGGCACACCACAAACACTATTATCAGAGGGGCCAGCCACCCTGGCCAACCACTTCCAAGCGTCCAATCAAGAGGCTTAAAACAGGGGTTTTGATTTTCTCGGCTGTTGGAAGGAATATAATCAAATAAATACCACTAGAGGGTGGCACACCACAAACACTATTACTAGAGGGGTCAGCCACCCGGCCAACCACTTCCAACCGTCCAACAAAGAGGCCTCAAAACAGGGGTTTTGATTTTCTCGGCGGTTTGAAGGGATATAATCAAATAAATACCACCGTAGGGTGGCACACCACAAACACTATTACCAGAGGTGTCAGCCACCCGACCAACCACTTCCAACCATCCAACGAAGAGGCTCAAAAGCGGAGGTTTTGGTTTTCTCGGCCGTTGGACGCAATAGATTCAAATATATACCACCATAGGGTGGCATACAAAAAACACTATTACCAGAGGGGTCAGCCATCCCGAACACCACTTCCAAACATCCAAAGAAGTGGCTTAAAAACAGGGGTTTTGATTTTCTCGGCCATTTGATGGAATAGAATCAAATAAATACCACCATAGGGTGGCACACCAAAAACACTATTACCAGAGGGGTCAGCCACCCCGGCCAACCACTTCCAAACGTCCAACCAACAGGCTTCAAAACAGGGGTTTTGATTTTCTCGGCCGTTTGAAGGAGTATAATCAAACAAATACCACCGTTGGGTGGCACACCACTAACACTATTACCAGAGGGGTCAGCCACCACGACCAGCCACTTCCACCCATCCAACCAAGATGTTTAAAAGCAGGGGTTTGAAGCAATAGATTCAAATAAATACCACCGAAGAGTGGCACACCACAAACACTATTGCCATAGGGTGTCAGTCACCCCGACCAACCACTTCCAACCATCCAAACAAGAGGCTTAAAAACAAGGGTTTTCATTTTTTTCGGCCATTCGAAGGAATAGAATCAAATAAATACCACCGTTGGGTGGCACACCACAAACACTATTACCAGAGGGTCAGCCACCCCGACCATCCACTTCCAACTGTCCAACCAAGAGGCTTAAAAACAGGTGTTTTCATTTTCTCGGCTATTTGAAGGAAGAAAATCAAAAAAATACCACCGTAGGGTGGCACACCACAAACACTATTACCAGAGGGGTCAGCCACCCCGGCCAACCACTTCCAAGCGTCCAACCAAGAGGCTTAAAACAGGGGTTTTGATTTTCTCAGCCGTTTTAAGGAATAGAATCAAATAAATACCGCCGTAGGGTGGCACACCACAAACCCTATTTCCAGAGGGGTCAGCCACCCCGGCCAACAACTTCCAGCCGTTCAACCAAGAGCATTAAAAACAGGGGTTTGATTTTCTCGGCCGTTTGAAGGAATAGAATCAAATAAATCCAACCGTAGGGTGGCACACCACAAACACTATCACCAGACGGGTCAGCCACCCCTACCAACCACTTCCAATCGTCCATCCAAGAGGCTTAAAATAGGTGTTTTGATTTTCTCGGCCGTTTGAAGGAATAGAATCAAATACATACCACCGAAGGGTGGGACACCACAAACCCTATTACCAGAGGGGTCAGCCACCCCGGCCAACCACTTCCAACCGTCCAACCAAGAGGCTTAAAACAGGGGTTTTGATTTTCTCGGCTGTTGGAAGGAATATAATCAAATAAATACCACCGAAGGGTAGCACACCACAAACACTATTACCAGAGGGGTCAGCCACCCGGACCAACCACTTCCAATCATCCAACCAAGAGGCTTAAAGCAGGGGTTTTGATTTTCTCGGCCGTTTGAAGGAATAGAATCAAATAAATACCACCGTAGGGTGGCACACCACAAACACTATTACCAGAGGGGCCAGCCACCCAGGCCAACCACTTCCAGGCCTCCAACCAAGAGGCTTAAAACAGCGGTTTTGATTTTCTCAGCTGTTGGAAGGAATATAATCAAATAAATACCACCGAAGGGTGGCACACCACAAACACTATTACCAGAGGGATCAGCCACCCCGGACAACCACTTCCAACCATCCAATCAAGAGGCTTAAAAACAGGGTTTTGATTTTCTCGGCCATTTGAAGGAATTGAATCAAATAAATACCACCGTAGGGTGGCACACCACAAACACTATTACCAGAGGGGTCAGCCACCCCGGCCAACCACTTCCAACCGTCCAACCAACAGGCTTCAAAACAGGGGTTTTGATTTTCTCGGCCGTTTGAAGGAGTATAATCAAACAAATACCACCGTTGGGTGGCACACCACTAACACTATTACCAGAGGGGTCAGCCACCCAGGCCAATCACTTCCAAGCTTGCAACCAAGAGGCTTAACAAAAGGAGTTTTGATTTTCTCGGCCATTTGAAGGAATAGAATCAAATAAATACCCCCATAGTGTGGTACACCAAAAACACTATTACCACAGGGGTCCGCCACCCCGGTCAACCACTTCCAACCGTCCAACAAAGAGGCGTCAAAACAGGGGTTTTGATTTTCTCGGCCGTTTGAAGGGATATAATCAAATAAGTACCACCGTAGGGTGGTACACCACAAACACTATTTCCAGAGGGGTCAGCCACCCCGACCAACCACTTCCAACCATCCAACCAAGGGGCTTAAAAACAGGGGTTTTGATTTTCTCGGCCGTTTGAAGGATTAGAATCAAATAAATACCACCATAGGGTGGCACACCAAAAACACTATTACCAGAAGGGTCCGCCACCCCGGCCAACCACTTCCTACCGTCGAAACAAGAGGCTTAAAAACAGGGGTTTTTATTTTCTCGGCCATTTGAAGGAATAGAATCAAATACCACCATAGGGTGGCACACCAAAAACACTAATACCAGTGGGGTCCGCCACCCCGGCCAAATACTTCCTACCGTCCAACAAAGAGGCTTCAAAACAGGGGTTTTGATTTTCTCGCCCGTTTGAAGGGATATAATCAAATAAATTCCACCATAGGGTGGCACACCACAAACACTATTACAAGAGGGGTCAGCCACCCGGACCAACCACTTCCAATCATCCAACCAAGAGGCTTAAAGCAGGGGTTTTGATTTTCTCGGCCGTTTGAAGGAATAGAATCAAATAAATACCACCGTAGGGTGGCACACCACAAACACTATTACCAGAGGGGCCAGCCACCCAGGCCAACCACTTCCAGGCCTCCAACCAAGAGGCTTAAAACAGCGGTTTTGATTTTCTCAGCTGTTGGAAGGAATATAATCAAATAAATACCACCGAAGGGTGGCACACCACAAACACTATTACCAGAGGGATCAGCCACCCCGGCCAACCACTTCCAACCATCCAATCAAGAGGCTTAAAAACAGGGTTTTGATTTTCTCGGCCATTTGAAGGAATTGAATCAAATAAATACCACCGTAGGGTGGCACACCACAAACACTATTACCAGAGGGGCCAGCCACCCAGGCCAATCACTTCCAACCTTGCAACCAAGAGGCTTAACAAAAGGAGTTTTGATTTTCTCGGCCATTTGAAGGAATAGAATCAAATAAATACCCCCATAGTGTGGTACACCAAAAACACTATTACCAGAGGGGTCCGCCACCCCGGTCAACCACTTCCAACCGTCCAACAAAGAGGCGTCAAAACAGGGGTTTTGATTTTCTCGGCCGTTTGAAGGGATATAATCAAATAAGTAGCACCGTAGGGTGGTACACCACAAACACTATTTCCAGAGGGGTCAGCCACCCCGACCAACCACTTCCAACCATCCAACCAAGGGGCTTAAAAACAGGGGTTTTGATTTTCTCGGCCGTTTGAAGGATTAGAATCAAATAAATACGACCATAGGGTGGCACACCAAAAACACTATTACCAGAAGGGTCCGCCACCCCGGCCAACCACTTCCTACCGTCGAAACAAGAGGCTTAAAAACAGGGGTTTTTATTTTCTCGGCCATTTGAAGGAATGGAATCAAATACCACCATAGGGTGGCACACCAAAAACACTATTACCAGAGGGGTCCGCCACCCCGGCCAAACACTTCCTACCGTCCAACAAAGAGGCTTCAAAACAGGGGTTTTGATTTTCTCGGCCGTTTGAAGGGATATAATCAAATAAATTCCACCATAGGGTGGCACACCACAAACACTATTACCAGAGGGGTCAGCCACCCCGGCCAACCACTTCCAACCGTCCAACCAAGAGGCTTAAAACAGGGGTTTTGATTTTCTCGGCTGTTGGAAGGAATATAATCAAATAAATACCACCGAAGGGTAGCACACCACAAACACTATTACCAGAGGGGTCAGCCACCCGGACCAACCACTTCCAATCATCCAACCAAGAGGCTTAAAGCAGGGGTTTTGATTTTCTCGGCCGTTTGAAGGAATAGAATCAAATAAATACCACCGTAGGGTGGCACACCACAAACACTATTACCGGAGACGCCAGCCACCCAGGCCAACCACTTCCAGGTCTGCAACCAAGAGGCTTAAAACAGCGGTTTTGATTTTCTCAGCTGTTGGAAGGAATACAATCAAATAAATACCATCGAAGGGTGGCACACCACAAACACTATTACCAGACGGATCAGCCACCCCGGCCAACCACTTCTAACCATCCAATCAAGAGGCTTAAAAACAGGGTTTTGATTTTCTCGGCCATTTGAAGGAATTGAATCAAATAAATACCACCGTAGGGTGGCACACCACAAACACTATTACCAGAGGGGCCAGCCACCCAGGCCAACCACTTCCAAGCTTGCAACCAAGAGGCTTAACAAAAGGAGTTTTGATTTTCTCGGCCATTTGAAGGAATAGAATCAAATAAATACCCCCATAGTGTGGTACACCAAAAACACTATTACCAGAGGGGTCCGCCACCCCGGTCAACCACTTCCAACCGTCCAACAAAGAGGTGTCAAAACAGGGGTTTTGATTTTCTCGGCCGTTTGAAGGGATATAATCAAATAAGTACCACCGTAGGGTGGTACACCACAAACACTATTTCCAGAGGGGTCAGCCACCCCGACCAACCACTTCCAACCATCCAACCAAGGGGCTTAAAAACAGGGGTTTTGATTTTCTCGGCCGTTTGAAGGAATAGAATCAAATAAATACGACCATTGGGTGGCACACCAAAAACACCATTACCAGAGGGGTCCGACACCCCGGCCAACCACTTCCTACCGTCGAAACAAGAGGCTTAAAAACAGGGGTTTTTATTTTCTCGGCCATTTGAAGGAATAGAATCAAATACCACCATAGGGTGGCACACCAAAAACACTATTACCAGAGGGGTCCGCCACCCCGGCCAAACACTTCCTACCGTCCAACAAAGAGGCTTCAAAACAGGGGTTTTGATTTTCTCGGCCGTTTGAAGGGATATAATCAAATAAATTCCACCATAGGGTGGCACACCACAAACACTATTACCAGAGGGGTCAGCCACCCCGACCAACCACTTCCACCCATCCAACCGAGAGGCTTAAAAGCAGGGGTTTTGATTTTGTCGGCCGTTTGAAGGAATAGAATCAAATAAATACCACCGTAGGGTGGCACACCACAAACACTATTATCAGAGGGGCGAGCCACCCTGGCCAACCACTTCCAAGCGTCCAATCAAGAGGCTTAAAACAGGGGGTTTGATTTTCTCGGCTGTTGGAAGGAATATAATCAAATAAATACCAGTAGAGGGTGGCACACCACAAACACTATTACTAGAGGGGTCAGCCACCCGGCCAACCACTTCCAACCGTCCAACAAAGAGGCCTCAAAACAGGGGTTTTGATTTTCTCGGCGGTTTGAAGGGATATAATCAAATAAATACCACCGTAGGGTGGCACACCACAAACACTATTACCAGAGGTGTCAGCCACCCGACCAACCACTTCCAACCATCCAACGAAGAGGCTCAAAAGCGGAGGTTTTGATTTTCTCGGCCGTTGGACGCAATAGATTCAAATATATACCACCGTAGGGTGGCATACAAAAAACACTATTACCAGAGGGGTCAGCCATCCCGATCACCACTTCCAAACATCCAAAGAAGTGGCTTAAAAACAGGGGTTTTGATTTTCTCGGCCATTTGATGGAATAGAATCAAATAAATACCACCATAGGGTGGCACACCAAAAACACTATTACCAGAGGGGTCAGCCACCCCGGCCAACCACTTCCAACCGTCCAACCAACAGGCTTCAAAGCAGGGGTTTTGATTTTCTCGGCCGTTTGAAGGAGTATAATCAAACAAATACCACCGTTGGGTGGCACACCACTAACACTATTACCAGAGGGGTCAGCCACCACGACCAGCCACTTCCACCCATCCAACCAAGATGTTTAAAAGCAGGGGTTTGAAGCAATAGATTCAAATAAATACCACCGAACGGTGGCACACCACAAACACTATTGCCATAGGGTGTCAGCCACCCCGACCAACCACTTCCAACCATCCAAACAAGAGGCTTAAAAACAAGGGTTTTCATTTTTTCGGCCATTCGAAGGAATAGAATCAAATAAATACCACCGTTGGGTGGCACACCACAAACACTATTACCAGAGGGTCAGCCACCCCGACCATCCACTTCCAACTGTCCAACCAAGAGGCTTAAAAACAGGTGTTTTCATTTTCTCGGCTATTTGAAGGAATAAAATCAAATAAATACCACCGTAGGGTGGCACACCACAAACACTATTACCAGAGGGGTCAGCCACCCCGGCCAACCACTTCCAAGCGTCCAACCAAGAGGCTTAAAACAGGGGTTTTGATTTTCTCAGCCGTTTTAAGGAATAGAATCAAATAAATACCGCCGTAGGGTGGCACACCACAAACCCTATTTCCAGAGGGGTCAGCCACCCCGGCCAACAACTTCCAACCGTTCAACCAAGTGGATTAAAAACAAGGGTTTGATTTTCTCGGCCGTTTGAAGGAATAGAATCAAATAAATCCAACCGTAGGGTGGCACACCACAAACACTATCACCAGACGGGTCAGCCACCCCTACCAACCACTTCCAACCGTCCATCCAAGAGTCTTAAAATAGGGGTTTTGATTTTCTCGGCCATTTGAAGGAATAGAATCAAATACATACCACCGAAGGGTGGCACACCACAAACCCTATTACCAGAGGGGTCAGCCACCCCGGCCAACCACTTCCAACCGTCCAACCAAGAGGCTTAAAACAGGGGTTTTGATTTTCTCGGCTGTTGGAAGGAATATAATCAAATAAATACCACCGAAGGGTAGCACACCACAAACACTATTACCGGAGGGGTCAGCCACCCGGACCAACCACTTCCAATCATCCAACCAAGAGGCTTAAAGCAGGGGTTTTGATTTTCTCGGCCGTTTGAAGGAATAGAATCAAATAAATACCACCGTAGGGTGGCACACCACAAACACTATTACCAGAGGGGCCAGCCACCCAGGCCAACCACTTCCAGGCCTCCAACCAAGAAGCTTAAAACAGCGGTTTTGATTTTCTCAGCTGTTGGAGGGAATATAATCAAATAAATACCACCGAAGGGTGGCACACCACAAACACTATTACCAGAGGGATCAGCCACCCCGGCCAACCACTTCCTACCATCCAATCAAGAGGCTTAAAAACAGGGTTTTGATTTTCTCGGCCATTTGAAGGAATTGAATCAAATAAATACCACCGTAGAGTGGCACACCACAAACACTATTACCAGAGGGGCCAGCCACCCAGGCCAATCACTTCCAAGCTTGCAACCAAGAGGCTTAACAAAAGGAGTTTTGATTTTCTCGGCCATTTGAAGGAATAGAATCAAATGAATACCCCCATAGTGTGGTACACCAAAAACACTATTACCAGAGGGGTCCGCCACCCCGGTCAACCACTTCCAACCGTCCAACAAAGAGGCGTCAAAACAGGGGTTTTGATTTTCTCGGCCGTTTCAAGGGATATAATCAAATAAGTACCACCGTAGGGTGGTACACCACAAACACTATTTCCAGAGGGGTCAGCCACCCCGACCAACCACTTCCAACCATCCAACCAAGGGGCTCAAAAACAGGGGTTTTGATTTTCTCGGCCGTTTGAATGATTAGAATCAAATAAATACCACCATAGGGTGGCACACCAAAAACACTATTACCAGAAGGGTCCGCCACCCCGGCCAACCACTTCCTACCGTCGAAACAAGAGGCTTAAAAACAGGGGTTTTTATTTTCTCGGCCATTTGAAGGAATAGAATCAAATACCACCATAGGGTGGCACACCAAAAACACTATTACCAGAGGGGTCCGCCACCACGGCCAACCACTTCCTACCGTCCAACAAAGAGGCTTCAAAACAGGGGTTTGATTTTCTCGGCCGTTTGAAGGGATATAATCAAATAAATTCCACCATAGGGTGGCACACCACAAACACTATTACCAGAGGGGTCAGCCACCCCGACCAACCACTTCCACCCATCCAACCGAGAGGCTTAAAAGCAGGGGGTTTGATTTTCTCGGCCGTTTGAAGGAATAGAATCAAATAAATACCACCGTAGGGTGGCACACCACAAACACTATTATCAGAGGGGCCAGCCACCCTGGCCAACCACTTCCAAGCGTCCAATCAAGAGGCTTAAACCAGGGGTTTTGATTTTCTCGGCTGTTGGAAGGAATATAATCAAATAAATACCACCGAAGGGTAGCACACCACAAACACTATTACCGGAGGGGTCAGCCACCCGGACCAACCACTTCCAATCATCCAACCAAGAGGCTTAAAGCAGGGGTTTTGATTTTCTCGGCCGTTTGAAGGAATAGAATCAAATAAATACCACCGTAGGGTGGCACACCACAAACACTATTACCGGAGGGGCCAGCCACCCAGGCCAACCACTTCCAGGCCTCCAACCAAGAGGCTTAAAACAGCGGTTTTGATTTTCTCAGCTGTTGGAAGGAATATAATCAAATAAATACCACCGAAGGGTGGCACACCACAAACACTATTACCAGAGGGATCAGCCACCCCGGCCAACCACTTCCAACCATCCAATCAAGAGGCTTAAAAACAGGGTTTTGATTTTCTCGGCCATTTGAAGGAATTGAATCAAATAAATACCACCGTAGGGTGGCACACCACAAACACTATTACCAGAGGGGCCAGCCACCCAGGCCAACCACTTCCAAGCTTGCAACCAAGAGGCTTAACAAAAGGAGTTTTGATTTTCTCGGCCATTTGAAGGAATAGAATCAAATAAATACCCCCATAGTGTGGTACACCAAAAACACTATTACCAGAGGGGTCCGCCACCCCGGTCAACCACTTCCAACCGTCCAACAAAGAGGCGTCAAAACAGGGGTTTTGATTTTCTCGGCCGTTTGAAGGGATATAATCAAATAAGTACCACCGTAGGGTGGTACACCACAAACACTATTTCCAGAGGGGTCAGCCACCCCGACCAACCACTTCCAACCATCCAACCAAGGGGCTTAAAAACAGGGGTTTTGATTTTCTCGGCCGTTTGAAGGAATAGAATCAAATAAATACGACCATAGGGTGGCACACCAAAAACACTATTACCAGAGGGGTCCGACACCCCGGCCAACCACTTCCTACCGTCGAAACAAGAGGCTTAAAAACAGGGGTTTTTATTTTCTCGGCCATTTGAAGGAATAGAATCAAATACCACCATAGGGTGGAACACCAAAAACACTATTACCAGAGGGGTCCGCCACCCTGGCCAAACACTTCCTACCGTCCAACAAAGAGGCTTCAAAACAGGGGTTTTGATTTTCTCGGCCGTTTGAAGGGATATAATCAAATAAGTACCACCGTAGGGTGGTACACCACAAACACTATTTCCAGAGGGGTCAGCCACCCCGACCAACCACTTCCACCCATCCAACCGAGAGGCTTAAAAGCAGGGGTTTTGATTTTCTCGGCCGTTTGAAGGAATAGAATCAAATAAATACCACCGTAGGGTGGCACACCACAAACACTATTATCAGAGGGACCAGCCACCCTGGCCAACCACTTCCAAGCGTCCAATCAAGAGGCTTAAAACAGGGGGTTTGATTTTCTCGGCTGTTGGAAGGAATATAATCAAATAAATACCACTAGAGGGTGGCACACCACAAACACTATTACTAGAGGGGTCAGCCACCCGGCCAACCACTTCCAACCGTCCAACAAAGAGGCCTCAAAACAGGGGTTTTGATTTTCTCGGAGGTTTGAAGGGATATAATCAAATAAATACCACCGTAGGGTGGCACACCACAAACACTATTACCAGAGGTGTCAACCACCCGACCAACCACTTCCAACCATCCAACGAAGAGGCTCAAAAGCGGAGGTTTTGATTTTCTCGGCCGTTGGACGCAATAGATTCAAATATATACCACCGTAGGGTGGCATACAAAAAACACTATTACCAGAGGGGTCAGCCATCCCGAACACCACTTCCAAACATCCAAAGAAGTGGCTTAAAAACAGGGGTTTTGATTTTCTCGGCCATTTGATGGAATAGAATCAAATAAATACCACCATAGGGTGGCACACCAAAAACACTATTACCAGAGGGGTCAGCCACCCCGGCCAACCACTTCCAACCGTCCAACCAACAGGCTTCAAAACAGGGGTTTTGATTTTCTCGGCCGTTTGAAGGAGTATAATCAAACAAATACCACCGTTGGGTGGCACACCACTAACACTATACCAGAGGGGTCAGCCACCACGACCAGCCACTTCCACCCATCCAACCAAGATGTTTAAAAGCAGGGGTTTGAAGCAATAGATTCAAATAAATACCACCGAACGGTGGCACACCACAAACACTATTGCCATAGGGTGTCAGCCACCCCGACCAACCACTTCCAACCTTCAAAACAAGAGGCTTAAAAACAAGGGTTTTCATTTTTTCGGCCATTCGAAGGAATAGAATCAAATAAATACCACCGTTGGGTGGCACACCACAAACACTATTACCAGAGGTGTCAGCCACCCGACCAACCACTTCCAACCATCCAACGAAGAGGCTCAAAAGCGGAGGTTTTGATTTTCTCGGCCGTTGGACGCAATAGATTCAAATATATACCACCGTAGGGTGGCATACAAAAAACACTATTACCAGAGGGGTCAGCCATCCCGATCACCACTTCCAAACATCCAAAGAAGTGGCTTAAAAACAGGGGTTTTGATTTTCTCGGCCATTTGATGGAATAGAATCAAATAAATACCACCATAGGGTGGCACACCAAAAACACTATTACCAGAGGGGTCAGCCACCCCGGCCAACCACTTCCAACCGTCCAACCAACAGGCTTCAAAGCAGGGGTTTTGATTTTCTCGGCCGTTTGAAGGAGTATAATCAAACAAATACCACCGTTGGGTGGCACACCACTAACACTATTACCAGAGGGGTCAGCCACCACGACCAGCCACTTCCACCCATCCAACCAAGATGTTTAAAAGCAGGGGTTTGAAGCAATAGATTCAAATAAATACCACCGAACGGTGGCACACCACAAACACTATTGCCATAGGGTGTCAGCCACCCCGACCAACCACTTCCAACCATCCAAACAAGAGGCTTAAAAACAAGGGTTTTCATTTTTTCGGCCATTCGAAGGAATAGAATCAAATAAATACCACCGTTGGGTGGCACACCACAAACACTATTACCAGAGGGTCAGCCACCCCGACCATCCACTTCCAACTGTCCAACCAAGAGGCTTAAAAACAGGTGTTTTCATTTTCTCGGCTATTTGAAGGAATAAAATCAAATAAATACCACCGTAGGGTGGCACACCACAAACACTATTACCAGAGGGGTCAGCCACCCCGGCCAACCACTTCCAAGCGTCCAACCAAGAGGCTTAAAACAGGGGTTTTGATTTTCTCAGCCGTTTTAAGGAATAGAATCAAATAAATACCGCCGTAGGGTGGCACACCACAAACCCTATTTCCAGAGGGGTCAGCCACCCCGGCCAACAACTTCCAACCGTTCAACCAAGTGGATTAAAAACAGGGGTTTGATTTTCTCGGCCGTTTGAAGGAATAGAATCAAATAAATCCAACCGTAGGGTGGCACACCACAAACACTATCACCAGACGGGTCAGCCACCCCTACCAACCACTTCCAACCGTCCATCCAAGAGTCTTAAAATAGGGGTTTTGATTTTCTCGGCCATTTGAAGGAATAGAATCAAATACATACCACCGAAGGGTGGCACACCACAAACCCTATTACCAGAGGGGTCAGCCACCCCGGCCAACCACTTCCAACCGTCCAACCAAGAGGCTTAAAACAGGGGTTTTGATTTTCTCGGCTGTTGGAAGGAATATAATCAAATAAATACCACCGAAGGGTAGCACACCACAAACACTATTACCGGAGGGGTCAGCCACCCGGACTAACCACTTCCAATCATCCAACCAAGAGGCTTAAAGCAGAGGTTTTGATTTTCTCGGCCGTTTGAAGGAATAGAATCAAATAAATACCACCGTAGGGTGGCACACCACAAACACTATTACCAGAGGGGCCAGCCACCCAGGCCAACCACTTCCAGGCCTCCAACCAAGAAGCTTAAAACAGCGGTTTTGATTTTCTCAGCTGTTGGAGGGAATATAATCAAATAAATACCACCGAAGGGTGGCACACCACAAACACTATTACCAGAGGGATCAGCCACCCCGGCCAACCACTTCCTACCATCCAATCAAGAGGCTTAAAAACAGGGTTTTGATTTTCTCGGCCATTTGAAGGAATGGAATCAAATAAATACCACCGTAGAGTGGCACACCACAAACACTATTACCAGAGGGGCCAGCCACCCAGGCCAATCACTTCCAAGCTTGCAACCAAGAGGCTTAACAAAAGGAGTTTTGATTTTCTCGGCCATTTGAAGGAATAGAATCAAATGAATACCCCCATAGTGTGGTACACCAAAAACACTATTACCAGAGGGGTCCGCCACCCCGGTCAACCACTTCCAACCGTCCAACAAAGAGGCGTCAAAACAGGGGTTTTGATTTTCTCGGCCGTTTCAAGGGATATAATCAAATAAGTACCACCGTAGGGTGGTACACCACAAACACTATTTCCAGAGGGGTCAGCCACCCCGACCAACCACTTCCAACCATCCAACCAAGGGGCTCAAAAACAGGGGTTTTGATTTTCTCGGCCGTTTGAATGATTAGAATCAAATAAATACCACCATAGGGTGGCACACCAAAAACACTATTACCAGAAGGGTCCGCCACCCCGGCCAACCACTTCCTACCGTCGAAACAAGAGGCTTAAAAACAGGGGTTTTTATTTTCTCGGCCATTTGAAGGAATAGAATCAAATACCACCATAGGGTGGCACACCAAAAACACTATTACCACAGGGGTCCGCCACCACGGCCAACCACTTCCTACCGTCCAACAAAGAGGCTTCAAAACAGGGGTTTTGATTTTCTCGGCCGTTTGAAGGGATATAATCAAATAAATTCCACCATAGGGTGGCACACCACAAACACTATTACCAGAGGGGTCAGCCACCCCGACCAACCACTTCCACCCATCCAACCGAGAGGCTTAAAAGCAGGGGGTTTGATTTTCTCGGCCGTTTGAAGGAATAGAATCAAATAAATACCACCGTAGGGTGGCACACCACAAACACTATTATCAGAGGGGCCAGCCACCCTGGCCAACCACTTCCAAGCGTCCAATCAAGAGGCTTAAACCAGGGGTTTTGATTTTCTCGGCTGTTGGAAGGAATATAATCAAATAAATACCACCGAAGGGTAGCACACCACAAACACTATTACCGGAGGGGTCAGCCACCCGGACCAACCACTTCCAATCATCCAACCAAGAGGCTTAAAGCAGGGGTTTTGATTTTCTCGGCCGTTTGAAGGAATAGAATCAAATAAATACCACCGTAGGGTGGCACACCACAAACACTATTACCGGAGGGGCCAGCCACCCAGGCCAACCACTTCCAGGCCTCCAACCAAGAGGCTTAAAACAGCGGTTTTGATTTTCTCAGCTGTTGGAAGGAATATAATCAAATAAATACCACCGAAGGGTGGCACACCACAAACACTATTACCAGAGGGATCAGCCACCCCGGCCAACCACTTCCAACCATCCAATCAAGAGGCTTAAAAACAGGGTTTTGATTTTCTCGGCCATTTGAAGGAATTGAATCAAATAAATACCACCGTAGGGTGGCACACCACAAACACTATTACCAGAGGGGCCAGCCACCCAGGCCAACCACTTCCAAGCTTGCAACCAAGAGGCTTAACAAAAGGAGTTTTGATTTTCTCGGCCATTTGAAGGAATAGAATCAAATAAATACCCCCATAGTGTGGTACACCAAAAACACTATTACCAGAGGGGTCCGCCACCCCGGTCAACCACTTCCAACCGTCCAACAAAGAGGCGTCAAAACAGGGGTTTTGATTTTCTCGGCCGTTTGAAGGGATATAATCAAATAAGTACCACCGTAGGGTGGTACACCACAAACACTATTTCCAGAGGGGTCAGCCACCCCGACCAACCACTTCCAACCATCCAACCAAGGGGCTTAAAAACAGGGGTTTTGATTTTCTCGGCCGTTTGAAGGAATAGAATCAAATAAATACGACCATAGGGTGGCACACCAAAAACACTATTACCAGAGGGGTCCGACACCCCGGCCAACCACTTCCTACCGTCGAAACAAGAGGCTTAAAAACAGGGGTTTTTATTTTCTCGGCCATTTGAAGGAATAGAATCAAATACCACCATAGGGTGGCACACCAAAAACACTATTACCAGAGGGGTCCGCCACCCTGGCCAAACACTTCCTACCGTCCAACAAAGAGGCTTCAAAACAGGGGTTTTGATTTTCTCGGCCGTTTGAAGGGATATAATCAAATAAGTACCACCGTAGGGTGGTACACCACAAACACTATTTCCAGAGGGGTCAGCCACCCCGACCAACCACTTCCACCCATCCAACCGAGAGGCTTAAAAGCAGGGGTTTTGATTTTCTCGGCCGTTTGAAGGAATAGAATCAAATAAATACCACCGTAGGGTGGCACACCACAAACACTATTATCAGAGGGACCAGCCACCCTGGCCAACCACTTCCAAGCGTCCAATCAAGAGGCTTAAAACAGGGGGTTTGATTTTCTCGGCTGTTGGAAGGAATATAATCAAATAAATACCACTAGAGGGTGGCACACCACAAACACTATTACTAGAGGGGTCAGCCACCCGGCCAACCACTTCCAACCGTCCAACAAAGAGGCCTCAAAACAGGGGTTTTGATTTTCTCGGAGGTTTGAAGGGATATAATCAAATAAATACCACCGTAGGGTGGCACACCACAAACACTATTACCAGAGGTGTCAACCACCCGACCAACCACTTCCAACCATCCAACGAAGAGGCTCAAAAGCGGAGGTTTTGATTTTCTCGGCCGTTGGACGCAATAGATTCAAATATATACCACCGTAGGGTGGCATACAAAAAACACTATTACCAGAGGGGTCAGCCATCCCGAACACCACTTCCAAACATCCAAAGAAGTGGCTTAAAAACAGGGGTTTTGATTTTCTCGGCCATTTGATGGAATAGAATCAAATAAATACCACCATAGGGTGGCACACCAAAAACACTATTACCAGAGGGGTCAGCCACCCCGGCCAACCACTTCCAACCGTCCAACCAACAGGCTTCAAAACAGGGGTTTTGATTTTCTCGGCCGTTTGAAGGAGTATAATCAAACAAATACCACCGTTGGGTGGCACACCACTAACACTATTACCAGAGGGGTCAGCCACCACGACCAGCCACTTCCACCCATCCAACCAAGATGTTTAAAAGCAGGGGTTTGAAGCAATAGATTCAAATAAATACCACCGAACGGTGGCACACCACAAACACTATTGCCATAGGGTGTCAGCCACCCCGACCAACCACTTCCAACCTTCAAAACAAGAGGCTTAAAAACAAGGGTTTTCATTTTTTCGGCCATTCGAAGGAATAGAATCAAATAAATACCACCGTTGGGTGGCACACCACAAACACTATTACCAGAGGGTCAGCCACCCCGACCATCCACTTCCAACTGTCCAACCAAGAGGCTTAAAAACAGGTGTTTTCATTTTCTCGGCTATTTGAAGGAATAAAATCAAATAAATACCACCGTAGGGTGGCACACCACAAACACTATTACCAGAGGGGTCAGCCACTCCAGCCAACCACTTCCAAGCGTCCAACCAAGAGGCTTAAAACAGGGGTTTTGATTTTCTCAGCCGTTTTAAGGAATAGAATCAAATAAATACCGCCGTAGGGTGGCACACCACAAACCCTATTTCCAGAGGGGTCAGCCACCCCGGCCAACAACTTCCAACCGTTCAACCAAGAGGATTAAAAACAGGGGTTTGATTTTCTCGGCCGTTTGAAGGAATAGAATCAAATAAATCCAACCGTAGGGTGGCACACCACAAACACTATCACCAGACGGGTCAGCCACCCCTACCAACCACTTCCAACCGTCCATCCAAGAGGCTTAAAATAGGGGTTTTGATTTTCTCGGCCATTTGAAGGAATAGAATCAAATACATACCACCGAAGGGTGGCACACCACAAACCCTATTACCAGAGGGGTCAGCCACCCTGGCCAACCACTTCCAACCGTCCAACCAAGAGGCTTAAAACAGGGGTTTTGATTTTCTCGGCTGTTGGAAGGAATATAATCAAATAAATACCACCGAAGGGTAGCACACCACAAACACTATTACCGGAGGGGTCAGCCACCCGGACCAACCACTTCCAATCATCCAACCAAGAGGCTTAAAGCAGGGGTTTTGATTTTCTCGGCCGTTTGAAGGAATAGAATCAAATAAATACTACCGTAGGATGGCAAACCACAAACACTATTACCAGATGGGCCAGCCACCCAGGCCAACCACTTCCAGGCCTCCAACCAAGAGGCTTAAAACAGCGGTTTTGATTTTCTCAGCTGTTGGAAGGAATATAATCAAATAAATACCACCGAAGGGTGGCACACCACAAACACTATTACCAGAGGGATCAGCCACCCCGGCCAACCACTTCCAACCATCCAATCAAGAGGCTTAAAAACAGGGTTTTGATTTTCTCGGCCATTTGAAGGAATTGAATCAAATAAATACCACCGTAGGGTGGCACACCACAAACACTATTACCAGAGGGGCCAGCCACCCAGGCCAATCACTTCCAAGCTTGCAACCAAGAGGCTTAACAAAAGGAGTTTTGATTTTCTCGGCCATTTGAAGGAATAGAATCAAATAAATACCCCCATAGTGTGGTACACCAAAAACACTATTACCAGAGGGGTCCGCCACCCCGGTCAACCACTTCCAACCGTCCAACAAAGAGGCGTCAAAACAGGGGTTTTGATTTTCTCGGCCGTTTCAAGGGATATAATCAAATAAGTACCACCGTAGGGTGGTACACCACAAACACTATTTCCAGAGGGGTCAGCCACCCCGACCAACCACTTCCAACCATCCAACCAAGGGGCTTAAAAACAGGGGTTTTGATTTTCTCGGCCGTTTGAAGGATTAGAATCAAATAAATACCACCATAGGGTGGCACACCAAAAACACTATTACCAGAAGGGTCCGCCACCCCGGCCAACCACTTCCTACCGTCGAAACAAGAGGCTTAAAAACAGGGGTTTTTATTTTCTCGGCCATTTGAAGGAATAGAATCAAATACCACCATAGGGTGGCACACCAAAAACACTATTACCAGAGGGGTCCGCCACCACGGCCAACCACTTCCTACCGTCCAACAAAGAGGCTTCAAAACAGGGGTTTTGATTTTCTCGGCCGTTTGAAGGGATATAATCAAATAAATTCCACCATAGGGTTGCACACCACAAACACTATTACCAGAGGGGTCAGCCACCCCGACCAACCACTTCCAACCATCCAACCGAGAGGCTTAAAAGCAGGGGTTTTGATTTTTTCTCGGCCGTTTGAAGGAATAGAATCAAATAAATACCACCGTAGGGTGGCACACCACAAACACTATTATCAGAGGGGCCAGCCACCCTGGCCAACCACTTCCAAGCGTCCAATCAAGAGGCTTAAAACAGGGGTGTTGATTTTCTCGTCTGTTGGAAGGAATATAATCAAATAAATACCACCAGAGGGTGGCACACCACAAACACTATTACCAGAGGGGTCAGCCACCAGGCCAACCACTTCCAACCGTCCAACAAAGAGGCCTCAAAACAGGGGTTTTGATTTTCTCGGCGGTTTGAAGGGATATAATCAAATAAATACCACCGTAGGGTGGCACACCACAAACACTATTACCAGAGGTGTCAGCCACCCCGACCAACCACTTCCAACCATCCAACGAAGAGGCTCAAAAGCAGAGGTTTTGCTTTTCTCGGCCGTTGGACGCAATAGATTCAAATATATACCACCGTAGGGTGGCATACAAAAAACACTATTACCAGAGGGGTCAGCCATCCCGACCACCACTTCCAAACATCCAAACAAGTGGCTTAAAAACAGGGGTTTTGATTTTGTCGGCCATTTGATGGAATAGAATCAAATAAATACCACCATAGGGTGGCACACCAAAAACACTATTACCAGAGGGGTCAGCCACCCCGGCCAACCACTTCCAACCATCCCACCAACAGGCTTTAAAACAGGGGTTTTGATTTTCTCGGCCGTTTGAAGGAGTATAATCAAACAAATACCACTGTAGGGTGGCACACCACTAACACTATTACCAGAGGGGTCAGCCACCCCGACCAGCCACCTCCAACCATCCAACCAAGAGGTTTAAAAGCAGGGGTTTTGAAGCAATAGATTCAAATAAATACCACCGAAGGGTGGCACACCAAAAACAGGACTGCCATAGGGTGTCAGCCACCCCGACCAACCACTTCCAACCATCCAAACAAGAGGCTTAAAAACATGGGTTTCATTTTTTTCGGCCATTCGAAGGAATAGAATCAAATAAATACCACCGTTGGGTGGCACACCACAAACACTATTACCAGAGGGTTAGCCACCCCGACCATCCACTTCCAACTGTCCAACCAAGAGGCTTAAAAACAGGTGTTTTCATTTTCTCGGCTATTTGAAGGAATAAAATCAAATAAATACCACCGTAGGGTGGCACACCACAAACACTATCTCCAGACGGGTCAGCCACCTCTACCAACCACTTCCAACCGTCCAACCAAGAGGCTTAAAACAGGGGTTTTGATTTTCTCGGCTGTTGGAAGGAATATAATCAAATAAATACCACCGAAGGGTAGCACACCACAAACACTATTACCAGAGGGGTCAGCCACCCGGACCAACCACTTCCAATCATCCAACCAAGAGGCTTAATGCAGGGGTTTTGATTTTCTCGGCCGTTTGAAGGAATAGAATCAAATAAATACCACCGTAGGGTGGCACACCACAAACACTATTACCAGAGGGGCCAGCCACCCAGGCCAACCACTTCCAGGCCTCCAACCAAGAGGCTTAAAACAGCGGTTTTGATTTTCTCAGCTGTTGGAAGGAATATAATCAAATAAATACCACCGAAGGGTGGCACACCACAAACACTATTACCAGAGGGGTCAGCCACCCCGGCCAACCACTTCCAACCATCCAATCAAGAGGCTTAAAAACAGGGTTTTGATTTTCTCGGCCATTTGAAGGAATTGAATCAAATAAATACCACCGTAGGGTGGCACACCACAAACACTATTACCAGAGGGGCCAGCCACCCAGGCCAACCACTTCCAAGCGTGCAACCAAGAGGCTTAACAAAAGGAGTTTTGATTTTCTCGGCCATTTGAAGGAATAGTATCAAATAAATACCCCCATAGGGTGGTACACCAAAAACACTATTACCAGAGGGGTCCGCCTCCCCGGCCAACCACTTCCAACCATCCAACAAAGAGGCGTCAAAACAGGGGTTTTGATTTTCTCGGCCGTTTGAAGGGATATAATCAAATAAGTACCACCGTAGGGTGGTACACCACAAACACTATTTCCAGAGGGGTCAGCCACCCCGAGCAACCACTTCCAACCATCCAACCAAGGGGCTTAAAAACAGGGGTTTTGATTTTCTCGACTGTTTGAAGGAATAGAATCAAATAAATACCACCATAGGGTGGCACACCAAAAACACTATTACCAGTAGGGTCCGCCACCCCTGCCAACCACTTCCTACCGTTGAAACAAGAGGCTTAAAAACAGGGGTTTTTATTTTCTCGGCCATTTGAAGGAATAGAATCAAATACCACCATAGGGTGGCACACCAAAAACACTATTACCACAGGGGTCCGCCACCCCTGCCAACCACTTCCTACCGTCCAACAAAGAAGCTTCAAAACAGGGGTTTTGATTTTCTCGGCCGTTTGAAGGGATATAATCAAATAAATTCCACCATAGGGTGGCACACAACAAACACTATTACCAGAGGGGTCAGCCACCCCAACCAACCACTTCCAACCATCCAACCGAGAGGCTTAAAAGCAGGGGTTTTGATTTTCTCGGCCGTTTGAAGGAATAGAATCAAATAAATACCACCGTTGGGTGGCACACCACAAACACTATTATCAGAGGGGCCAGCCACCCTGGCCAACCACTTCCAAGCGTCCAATCAAGAGGCTTAAAACAGGGGTTTTGATTTTCTCGGCTGTTGGAAGGAATATAATCAAATAAATACCACCAGAGGGTGGCACACCACAAACACTATTACCAGAGGGGTCAGCCACCCGGCCAACCACTTCCAACCGTCCAACAAAGAGGCCTCAAAACAGGGGGTTTGATTTTCTCAGCGGTTGGAAGGGATATAATCAAATAAATAGCACCGTTGGGTGGCACACCACAAACACTATTACCAGAGGGGTCAACCATCCCGACCACCACTTCCAAACATCCAAACAAGTGGCTTAAAAACAGGGGTTTTGATTTTCTCGGCCATTTGATGGAATAGAATCAAATAAATACCACCATAGGGTGGCACACCAAAAACACTATTACCAGAGGGGTCAGCCTCCCCGGCCAACCACTTCCAACCATCCCACCAACAGGCTTCAAAACAGGGGTTTTGATTTTCTCGCCCGTTTGAAGGAGTATAATCAAACAAATACCACCGTAGGGTGGCACACCACTAACACTATTACCAGAGGGGCCAGCCACCCAGGCCAACCACTTCCAGGCCTCCAACCAAGAGGCTTAAAACAGCGGTTTTGATTTTCTCAGCTGTTGGAAGGAATATAATCAAATAAATACCACCGAAGGGTGGCACACCACAAACACTATTACCAGAGGTGTCAGCCACCCCGGCCAACCACTTCCAACCATCCAATCAAGAGGCTTAAAAACAGGGTTTTGATTTTCTCGGCCATTTGAAGGAATTGAATCAAATAAATACCACCGTAGGGTGGCACACCACAAACACTATTACCAGAGGGGCCAGCCACCCAGGCCAACCACTTCCAAGCGTGCAACCAAGAGGCTTAACAAAAGGAGTTTTGATTTTCTCGGCCATTTGAAGGAATAGAACCAAATAAATACCCCCATAGGGTGGTACACCAAAAACACTATTACCAGAGGGGTCCGCCACCCCGGCCAACCACTTCCAACCATCCAACAAAGAGGCGTCAAAACAGGGGTTTTGATTTTCTCGGCCGTTTGAAGGGATATAATCAAATAAGTACCACCGTAGGGTGGTACACCACAAACACTATTTCCAGAGGGGTCAGCCACCCCGACCAACCACTTCCAACCATCCAACCAAGGGGCTTAAAAACAGGGGTTTTGATTTTCTCGGCTGTTTGAAGGAATAGAATCAAATAAATACCACCATAGGGTGGCACACCAAAAACACTATTACCAGAGGGGTCCGCCACCCCGGCCAACCACTTCCTACCGTTGAAACAAGAGGCTTAAAAACAGGGGTTTTTATTTTCTCGGCCATTTGAAGGAATAGAATCAAATACCACCATAGGGTGGCACACCAAAAACACTATTACCACAGGGGTCCGCCACCCCGGCCAACCACTTCCTACCGTCCAACAAAGAAGCTTCAAAACAGGGGTTTTGATTTTCTCGGCCGTTTGAAGGGATATAATCAAATAAATTCCATCATAGGGTGGCACACAACAAACACTATTACCATAGGGGTCAGCCACCCCAACCAACCACTTCCAACCATCCAACCGAGAGGCTTAAAAGCAGGGGTTTTGATTTTCTCGGCCGTTTGAAGGAATAGAATCAAATAAATACCACCGTAGGGTGGCACACCACAAACACTATTATCAGAGGGGCCAGCCACCCTGGCCAACCACTTCCAAGCGTCCAATCAAGAGGCTTAAAACAGGGGTTTTGATTTTCTCGGCTGTTGGAAGGAATATAATCAAATAAATACCACCAGAGGGTGGCACACCACAAACACTATTACCAGAGGGGTCAGCCACCCGGCCAACCACTTCCAACCGTCCAACAAAGAGGCCTCAAAACAGGGGGTTTGATTTTCTCAGCGGTTTGAAGGGATATAATCAAATAAATACCACCGTTGGGTGGCACACCACAAACACTATTACCAGAGGTGTCAGCCACCCCGACCAACCACTTCCAACCATCCAAGGAAGAGGCTCAAATGCGGAGGTTTTGCTTTTCTCGGCCGTTGGACGCAATAGATTCAAATATATACCACCGTAGGGTGGCATACAAAAAACTCTATTACCAGAGGGGTCAGCCATCCCGACCACCACTTCCAAACATCCAAACAAGTGGCTTAAAAACAGGGGTTTTGATTTTCTCGGCCATTTGATGGAATAGAATCAAATAAATACCACCATAGGGTGGCACACCAAAAACACTATTACCAGAGGGGTCAGCCACCCCGGCCAACCACTTCCAACCATCCCACCAACAGGCTTCAAAACAGGGGTTTTGATTTTCTCGCCCGTTTGAAGGAGTATAATCAAACAAATACCACCGTAGGGTGGCACACCACTAACACTATTACCAGAGGGGTCAGCCACCCCGACCAGCCACCTCCACCCATCCAACCAAGAAGTTTAAAAGCAGGGGTTTTGAAGCAATAGATTCAAATAAATACCACCGAAGGGTGGCACACCAAAAACACTACTGCCATAGGGTGTCAGCCACCCCGACCAACCACTTCCAACCATCCAAACAAGAGGCTTAAAAACAAGGGTTTCATTTTTTTCGGCCATTCGAAGGAATAGAATCAAATAAATACCACCGTTGGGTGGCACACCACAAACACTATTACCAGAGGGTTAGCCACCCCGACCATCCACTTCCAACCGTCCAACCAAGAGACTTAAAACAGGGGTTTTGATTCTCTCGGCTGTTGGAAGGAATATAATCAAATAAATACCACCGAAGGGTAGCACACCACAAACACTATTACCAGAGGGGTCAGCCACCCGGACCAACCGCTTCCAATCATCCAACCAAGAGGCTTAAAGCAGGGGTTTTGACTTTCTCGGCCGTTTCAAGGAATAGAATCAAATAAATACCACCGTAGGGTGGCACACCACAAACACTATTACCAGAGAGGTCAGCCACCCCGACCAACCACTTCCACCCATCCAACCATGAGGCTTAAAAGCAGGGGTTTTGATTTTCTCGGCCGTTTGACGCAATAGATTCAAATAAATACCACCGAAGGGTGGCACACCAAAAACACTATTGCCAGAGGGGTCAGCCACCCCGACCAACCACTTCCAACCATCCAAACAAGAGGCTTAAGAACAGGGGTTTTCATTTTCTCGGCCATTCGAAGGAATAGAATCAAATAAATACCACCGTTAGGTGGCACACCACAAACACTATTACCAGAGGGTCAGCCACCCCGACCATCCACTTCCAACCGTCCAACCAAAATGCTTAAAAACAGGTGTTTTCATTTTCTAAGCCATTTGAAGGAATAAAATCAAATAAATACCACCATAGGGTGGCACACCACAAACACTATTATCAGAGGGGTCAGCCACCCCGGCCATCCACTTCCAAGTGTCCAACCAAAAGGCTTAAAACAGGAGTTTTGATTTTCTCGGCCGTTTGAAGGAATAGAATCAAATAAATACCACCGAAGGGTGGCACACCACAAACACTATTACCAGAGTCGACAGCCACCCCGGCCAACTATTTCCAACCGTCCAACCAAGAGGCTTAAAAGCAGGGGTTTTGATTTTCTCGGCCGTTTCAAGGGAAGAATCAAATAAATACCACCGTAGGGTGGCACACCAAAAACACTATCACCAGAGGGATAAGCCACCCAGGCCAACCACTTCCAACCATCCAACCAAGAGGCTTAAAATCAGCGGTTTGATTTTCTCGGCCGTTTGAAGAAATAGAATCAAATAAATTCCACCATAGGGTGGCATACCACAAACACTATTACCAGAGGGGTCAGCCATCCTGACCAGCCACTTCTAACCATCCAAACACCAGGCTTAAAAACAGGGTTTTTTATTTTCTCGGCAATTTGAAGGAATAGAATCAAATAAATACCACCATAGGGTGGTACACCCAAAACACTATTACCAGAGGGGTCCGCCACCCCGGCCAACCACTTCCAACCGTCCAACAAAGAGGCTTCAAAACAGGGGCTTTGATTTTTCGGCCGTTTGAAGGGATATAATCAAATAAATACCACCGTAGGGTGGCACACCACAAACACAATTACCGGAGGGGTCAGCCACCCCGACCAACCACTTCCAATCATCCAACCAAGAGGCTTAAAAACAGGGGTTTTGATTTTCTCGGCCATTTGAAGGAAGAGAATCAAATAAATACCACCATAGGGTGGCACACCAAAAACACTGTTACCAGAGGGGTCAGCAACCCCGGCCAACCACTTCCAACCGTCCAACCAACAGGCTTTAAAGCAGGGGTTTTGATTTCCTCGGCCGTTTGAAGGAATATAATCAAATAAATACCACGGTAGGGTGGCACACCACAAACTCTATTATCAGAGGGGTCAGCCACCCCGACCAACCACTTGCACCCATCCAACCAAGAGGCTTGAAAGTAGGGGTTTTGATTTTCTCGGCCGTTTGACGCAATAGATTCAAATAAATCCCACCAAAGGATGGCACACCAAAAACACTATTGCCAGAGGGGTCAGCCACCCCGACCAACCACTTCCAACCATCTAAACAAGCGGCTTAAGAACAGGGGTTTTCATTTTCTCGGCCATTCGAAGGAATAGAATCAAATAAATACCACCGTTGGGTGGCACACCACAAACACTATTACCAGAGGGTCAGCCACCCCGACCATCCACTTCCAACCGTCCAACCAAGAGGCTTAAAAACAGGTGCTTTCATTTTCTAGGCCATTTGAAGGAATAAAATCAAATAAATACCACCGTAGGGTGGCACACCACAAACCGTATTTCCAGAGGGGTCAGCCAGCCACCCCGGCCAACAACTTCCAACCGTTCAACCAAGAGGATTAAAAACAGGGGTTTGATTTTCTCGGCCGTTTGAAGGAATAGAATCAAATAAATACAACCGTAGGGTGGCACACCACAAACACTATTACCAGGCAGGTCAGCCACCCCGACCAACCACTTCCAACCGTCCAACCAAGAGGCTTAAAATAATGGTTCTGATTTTCTCGGCCATTTGAAGGAATAGAATCAAATACATACCACCGAAAGGTGGTACACCACAAACCCTATTACCAGAGGCGTCAGCCACCCTAGACAACCTTTTCCGACCGTCCAACGAAGAGGATTAAAAACAGGGGTTTTGATTTTCTCGGCTGTTGGAAGGAATATAATCAAATAAATACCACCGAAGTGTAGCACACCACAAACACTATAACCAGAGGGATCAGCCATCCCGACCAACCACTTCCAACCATCCAACCAAGAGGCTTAAAAGCAGGGTTTTTTATTTTCTCCGCCGTTTGAAGGAATAGAATCAAATAAATACCAACGTAGGGTGGCACACCACAAACACTATTACCAGAGGGGCCAGCCACCCAGGCCAACCACTTCCAATCATCCAACCAAGAGGCTTAAAAACAGGGGTTTTGATTTTCTCGGCCATTTGAAGGAAGAGAATCAAATAAATACCACCATAGGGTGGCACACCAAAAACACTGTTACCAGAGGGGTCAGCAACCCCGGCCAACCACTTCCAACCGTCCAACCAACAGGCTTCAAAACAGGGGTTTTGATTTCCTCGGCCGTTTGAAGGAGTATAATCAAATAAATACCACGGTAGGGTGGCACACCACAAACTCTATTATCAGAGGGGTCAGCCACCCCGACCAACCACTTCCACCCATCCAACCATGAGGCTTGAAAGTAGGGGTTTTGATTTTCTCGGCCGTTTGACGCAATAGATTCAAATAAATCCCACCAAAGGATGGCACACCAAAAACACTATTGCCAGAGGGGTCAGCCACCCCGACCAACCACTTCCAACCATCCAAACAAGAGGCTTAAGAACAGGGGTTTTCATTTTCTCGGCCATTCGAAGGAATAGAATCAAATAAATACCACCGTTAGGTGGCACACCACAAACACTATTACCAGAGGGTCAGCCACCCCGACCATCCACTTCCAACCGTCCAACCAAAATGCTTAAAAACAGGTGTTTTCATTTTCTAAGCCATTTGAAGGAATAAAATCAAATAAATACCACCATAGGGTGGCACACCACAAACACTATTATCAGAGGGGTCAGCCACCCCGGCCATCCACTTCCAAGTGTCCAACCAAAAGGCTTAAAACAGGAGTTTTGATTTTCTCGGCCGTTTGAAGGAATAGAATCAAATAAATACCACCGAAGGGTGGCACACCACAAACACTATTACCAGAGTCGACAGCCACCCCGGCCAACTATTTCCAACCGTCCAACCAAGAGGCTTAAAAGCAGGGGTTTTGATTTTCTCGGCCGTTTCAAGGGAAGAATCAAATAAATACCACCGTAGGGTGGCACACCAAAAACACTATCACCAGAGGGATAAGCCACCCAGGCCAACCACTTCCAACCATCCAACCAAGAGGCTTAAAATCAGCGGTTTGATTTTCTCGGCCGTTTGAAGAAATAGAATCAAATAAATTCCACCATAGGGTGGCATACCACAAACACTATTACCAGAGGGGTCAGCCATCCTGACCAGCCACTTCTAACCATCCAAACACCAGGCTTAAAAACAGGGTTTTTTATTTTCTCGGCAATTTGAAGGAATAGAATCAAATAAATACCACCATAGGGTGGTACACCCAAAACACTATTACCAGAGGGGTCCGCCACCCCGGCCAACCACTTCCAACCGTCCAACAAAGAGGCTTCAAAACAGGGGCTTTGATTTTTCGGCCGTTTGAAGGGATATAATCAAATAAATACCACCGTAGGGTGGCACACCACAAACACAATTACCGGAGGGGTCAGCCACCCCGACCAACCACTTCCAATCATCCAACCAAGAGGCTTAAAAACAGGGGTTTTGATTTTCTCGGCCATTTGAAGGAAGAGAATCAAATAAATACCACCATAGGGTGGCACACCAAAAACACTGTTACCAGAGGGGTCAGCAACCCCGGCCAACCACTTCCAACCGTCCAACCAACAGGCTTTAAAGCAGGGGTTTTGATTTCCTCGGCCGTTTGAAGGAATATAATCAAATAAATACCACGGTAGGGTGGCACACCACAAACTCTATTATCAGAGGGGTCAGCCACCCCGACCAACCACTTGCACCCATCCAACCAAGAGGCTTGAAAGTAGGGGTTTTGATTTTCTCGGCCGTTTGACGCAATAGATTCAAATAAATCCCACCAAAGGATGGCACACCAAAAACACTATTGCCAGAGGGGTCAGCCACCCCGACCAACCACTTCCAACCATCTAAACAAGCGGCTTAAGAACAGGGGTTTTCATTTTCTCGGCCATTCGAAGGAATAGAATCAAATAAATACCACCGTTGGGTGGCACACCACAAACACTATTACCAGAGGGTCAGCCACCCCGACCATCCACTTCCAACCGTCCAACCAAGAGGCTTAAAAACAGGTGCTTTCATTTTCTAGGCCATTTGAAGGAATAAAATCAAATAAATACCACCGTAGGGTGGCACACCACAAACCGTATTTCCAGAGGGGTCAGCCAGCCACCCCGGCCAACAACTTCCAACCGTTCAACCAAGAGGATTAAAAACAGGGGTTTGATTTTCTCGGCCGTTTGAAGGAATAGAATCAAATAAATACAACCGTAGGGTGGCACACCACAAACACTATTACCAGGCAGGTCAGCCACCCCGACCAACCACTTCCAACCGTCCAACCAAGAGGCTTAAAATAATGGTTCTGATTTTCTCGGCCATTTGAAGGAATAGAATCAAATACATACCACCGAAAGGTGGTACACCACAAACCCTATTACCAGAGGCGTCAGCCACCCTAGACAACCTTTTCCGACCGTCCAACGAAGAGGATTAAAAACAGGGGTTTTGATTTTCTCGGCTGTTGGAAGGAATATAATCAAATAAATACCACCGAAGTGTAGCACACCACAAACACTATAACCAGAGGGATCAGCCATCCCGACCAACCACTTCCAACCATCCAACCAAGAGGCTTAAAAGCAGGGTTTTTTATTTTCTCCGCCGTTTGAAGGAATAGAATCAAATAAATACCAACGTAGGGTGGCACACCACAAACACTATTACCAGAGGGGCCAGCCACCCAGGCCAACCACTTCCAATCATCCAACCAAGAGGCTTAAAAACAGGGGTTTTGATTTTCTCGGCCATTTGAAGGAAGAGAATCAAATAAATACCACCATAGGGTGGCACACCAAAAACACTGTTACCAGAGGGGTCAGCAACCCCGGCCAACCACTTCCAACCGTCCAACCAACAGGCTTCAAAACAGGGGTTTTGATTTCCTCGGCCGTTTGAAGGAGTATAATCAAATAAATACCACGGTAGGGTGGCACACCACAAACTCTATTATCAGAGGGGTCAGCCACCCCGACCAACCACTTCCACCCATCCAACCATGAGGCTTGAAAGTAGGGGTTTTGATTTTCTCGGCCGTTTGACGCAATAGATTCAAATAAATCCCACCAAAGGATGGCACACCAAAAACACTATTGCCAGAGGGGTCAGCCACCCCGACCAACCACTTCCAACCATCTAAACAAGCGGCTTAAGAACAGGGGTTTTCATTTTCTCGGCCATTCGAAGGAATAGAATCAAATAAATACCACCGTTGGGTGGCACACCACAAACACTATTACCAGAGGGTCAGCCACCCCGACCATCCACTTCCAACCGTCCAACCAAGAGGCTTAAAAACAGGTGCTTTCATTTTCTAGGCCATTTGAAGGAATAAAATCAAATAAATACCACCGTAGGGTGGCACACCACAGACCGTATTTCCAGAGGGGTCAGCCACCCCGGCCAACAACTTCCAACCGTTCAACCAAGAGGATTAAAAACAGGGGTTTGATTTTCTCGGCCGTTTGAAGGAATAGAATCAAATAAATACAACCGTAGGGTGGCACACCACAAACACTATTACCAGGCAGGTCAGCCACCCCGACCAACCGCTTCCAACCGTCCAACCAAGAGGCTTAAAATACTGGTTTTGATTTTCTCGGCCATTTGAAGGAATACATACCACCGAAAGGCCAGAGGCGTCAGCCACCCTAGACAACCTCTTCCAACCGTCCAACGAAGAGGATTAAAAACTGGGGTTTTGATTTTCTCGGCTGTTGGAAGGAATATAATCAAATAAATACCACCGAAGTGTAGCACACCACAAACACTATACCCAGAGGGATCAGCCATCCCGACCAACCACTTCCAACCATCCAACCAAGAGGCTTAAAAGCAGGGGTTTTTATTTTCTTCGCCGTTTGAAGGAATAGAATCAAATAAATACCAACGTAGGGTGGCACACCAGAAACACTATTACCAGAGGGGCCAGCCACCCAGGCCAACCACTTCCAAGCGTCCAACCAAGAGGCTTAAAACAGGGGTTTTGATTTTCTCGGCTGTTGGAAGGAATATAATCAATTAAATACCACCGATGGGTGGCACGCCACAAACACTATTACCAGAGGGGTCAGCCACCCCGGCGAACCACTTCCATCCATCCAACCAACAGGCTTAAAAACAGGGGTTTTGATTTTCTGGGCCATTTGAAGGAATAGAATCAAATAAATACCACCGTAGGGTGGCACACCACAAACACTATTACCAGAGGGGCCAGCCTCCCAGGCCAACCACTTCCCAGCGTCCAACCAAGAGGCTTAACAAAAGGAGTTTTGATTTTCTCGGCCGTTTGAAGGAATAGAATCAAATAAATACCACCGAAGGGTGGCACACCACAAACACTATTACCAGAGGCGACAGCCACCCCGGCCAACTATTTCCAACCGTCCGACCAAGAGGCTTAAAAGCAGGGGTTTGGATTTTCTCGGCCGTTTCAAGGGATAGAATCAAGTAAATACCGCCGTAGGGTGGCACACCAAAAACACTATTACCAGAGGGATAAGCCACCCAGGCCAACCACTTCCAACCGTCCAACCCAAGAGGCTTAAAATCAGCGGTTTGATTTTCTCGGCCGTTTGAAGAAATAGAATCAAATAAATTCCACCATAGGGTGGCACACCACAAAAACTTTTACCAGAGGGGTCAGCCATCCTGGCCAGCCACTTCCAACCATCCAAACACGAGGCTTAAAAACAGGGTTTTTTATTTTCTCGGCAATTTGAAGGAATAGAATCAAATAAATACCACCATAGGGTGGTACACGCAAAACACTATTACCAGAGGGGTCCGCCACTCAGGCCAACCACTTCCAACCGTCCAATCAAGAGGCTTCAAAACAGGCGTTTTGATTTTCTCGGCTGTTGGAAGGAATATAATCAAATAAATACCACCGAAGGGTAGCACACCACAAACACTATAACCAGAGGGATCAGCACTCCGACCAACCACTTCCAACCATCCAACCAAGAGGCTTAAAAGCAGGGGTTTTGATTTTCTCCGCCGTTTGAAGGAATAAAATCAAATAAATACCACCGTAATGTGGCACACCACAAACACTATTACCAGAGGGGCCAACCACCCAGGCCAACCACTTCCAAGCGTCCAACCAAGAGGCTTAATCAGGGGTTTGATTTTCTCGGCTGTTAGAAGGAATATATTCAATTAAATACCACCGATGGGTGGCACGCCACAAACACTATTACCAGAGGGGTCAGCCACCCCGGCGAACCACTTCCATCCATCAAACCAAGAGGCTTAAAAACAGGGGTTTTGATTTTCTCGGCCATTTGAAGGAATAAAATCAAATAAATACCACCGTAGGGTGGCACACCGCAAACACTATTACCAGAGGGGCCAGCCTCCCAGGCCAACCACTTCCAAGCGTCCAACCAAGAGGCTTAAAAACAGGGTTTTGATTTTCTCGGCCGTTTGAAGGAATAGAATCAAATGAATTCCACCGTAGGGTGGCACACCACAAACACTATTACCAGAGGGGAGAGCCACCCGGCCAACCACTTCCAACCGTCCAACAAAGAGGCCTCAAAACAGGGGTTTTGATTTTCTCGGCGGTTTGAAGGGATATAATCAAATAAATTCCACCGTAGGGTGGCACACCACAAACACTATTACCAGAGGGATCAGCTTCCCCGACCAACCACTTCCAACCATCCATCCAAGAGGCTTAAAAGCAGGGGTTTTGATTTTCTCGGCCATTGGACGGAATAGATTCAAATAAATACCACCGTAGGGTGGCACACCAAAACCCCTATTACCAGAGGGGTCAGCCATCCCGACCAACCACTTCCAACCATCCATCCAAGAGGCTTAAAAACAGGGGTTTTGATTTTCTCGGCCGTTTGAAGGAATATAATCAAATAGATTCCACCGAAGGGTGGCACAGCACAAACACTATTACCAGAGAGGTCAGCCATCCTGACCAGCCACTTCCAGCCATCCAAACCGGAGGCTTAAAAACAGGGGTTTTGATTTTCTCGACCATTTGAAGTTATAGAATCAAATAAATACCACCATAGGGTGGTACACCCAAAACACTATTACCAGAGGGGTCCGCCACCCTGGCCAACCACTTACAACCGTCCAACAAAGAGGCTTCAAAACAGGGGCTTTGATTTTCTCGCCCGTTTGAAGGGATATAATCAAATAAATACCACCGTTCCGTTTGAAGGAATAGAATCAAATAAATACCACCATAGAATGGCACACCAAAAACACTATTACCAGAGGGATAAGCCACCCAGGCCAACCACTTCCAACCGTCCAACCAAGAGGCTTAAAAACAGAGGTTTGATTTTCTCGGCCGTTTGACGCAATAGATTCATATAAATACCACCGAAGGGTGGCACACCACAAACCCCATTACCAGAGGCGTCAACCACCCCGGCCAACCACTTCCAATCGTCCAAGCAAGAGGCTTATAAACAGTGCTCTTGATTTTCTCTGCTGTTGGAAGGAATATAATCAAATAAATACCACCGAAGGGTAACACACCACAAACACTATTACCAGAGGGGTCAGTCACCCCGACCAACCACTTCCAACCATCCAACCAAGAGGCTTAAAAGCAGGGGTTTTGATTTTCTAGGCCATTTGAAGGAATAGAATCAAATAAATACCACCATAGAATGGCACACCAAAAACACTATTACCAGAGGGGTCAGCCACCCCGGCCAACCACTTCCAACCGTCTAACCAAGAGGCTTAAAAACAGGGGTTTTGATTTTCAGGGCTATTTGAAGGAATATAATCAAACAAATACCACCGTAGGGTGGCACACCACAAACACTATTACCAGAGGGGCCAGCCACACAGGCCAACCACTTCCAAGCTTCCAACCAAGAGGCTTAAAAGCAGGGGTTTTGATTTTCTCGGCCGTTTCAAGGGATAGAATCAAATAAATACCACCGTAGGGTGGCACACCAAAAACACTATTACCAGAGGGATAAGCCACCCAGGCCAACCACTTCCAACCGTCCAACCAAGAGGCTTAAAAACAGAGGTTTGATTTTCTCGGCCGTTTGAAGAAATAGAATCAAATAAATTCCACCATAGGGTGGCACACCACAAACACTATTACCAGAGGGGTCAGCCATCCAAACACGAGGCTTAAAAACAGGGTTTTTTATTTTCTCGGCCATTTGAAGGAATAGAATCAAATAAATACCACCATAGGGTGGTACACCTAAAACACTATTACCAGAGGGGTCCGCCATACCGGCCAACCACTTCCAACTGTCCAACAAAGAGGCTTCAAAACAGGGCTTTGATTTTCTCGGCCATTTGAAGGGATATAATCAAATAAATACCACCGTAGGGTGGCACACCACAAACACTATTACCGGAGGGGTCAGCCACCCCGACCAACTACTTCCAACCATCCAACCAAGAGGCTTTAAAACAGGGGTTTTGATTTTCTCGGCCGTTTGAAGGAATAGAATCAAATAAATACCACCATAGGGTGGCACACCAAAAACACTATTACCAGAGGGGTCAGCAACCCCGGCCTGCCACTTCCAACCGTCCAACCAACAGGCTTCAAAACAGGGGTTTTGATTTTCTCGGCCGATTGAAGGAGTATAATCAAATAAATACCACCGTAGGGTGGCACACCACAAACACTATTATCAGAGAGGTCAGCCACCCCGACCAACCACTTCCACCCATCCAACCATGAGGCTTAAAAGCAGGGGTTTTGTTTTTCTCGGCCGTTTGACGCAATAGATTCAAATAAATACCACCGAAGGGTGGCACACAAAAAAAACACTATTGCCAGAGGGGTCAGCCACCCCGACCAACCACTTCCAACCATCCAAACAAGAGGCTTAAGAACAGGGGTTTTCATTTTCTCGGCCATTCGAAGGAATAGAATCAAATAAATACCACCGTTAGGTGGCACACCACAAACACTATTACCAGAGGGTCAGCCACACCGACCATCCACTTCCAACCGTCCAACCAAAGTGCTTAAAAACAGGTGTTTTCATTTTCTAGGCCATTTGAAGGAATAAAATCAAATAAATACCACCATTGGGTGGCACACCACAAACACTATTATCAGAGGGGTCAGCCACCCCGGCCATCCACTTCCAAGCATCCAACCAAAAGGCTTAAAACAGGAGTTTTGATTTTCTCGGCCGTTTGAAGGAATAGAATCAAATAAATACCACCGAAGGGTGGCACACCACAAACACTATTACCAGAGTCGACAGCCACCCCGGCCAACTATTTCCAACCGTCCAACCAAGAGGCTTAAAAGCTGGGGTTTTGATTTTTTCGGCCGTTTGAAGAAATAGAATCAAATAAATTCCACCATAGGGTGGCATACCACAAACACTATTACCAGAGGGGTCATCCATCCTGAGCAGCCACTTCCAACCATCCAAACACCAGACTTAAAAACAGGGTTTTTTATTTTCTCGGCAATTTGAAGGAATAGAATCAAATAAATACCACCATAGGGTGGTACTCCCAAAACACTATTACCAGAGGGGTCCGCCACCCCGGCCAACCACTTCCAACCGTCCAACAAAGAGGCTTCAAAACAGGGGCTTTGATTTTTCGGCCGTTTGAAGGGATATAATCAAATAAATACCACCGTAGGGTGGCACACCACAAACACAATTACCGGAGGGGTCAGCCACCCCGACCAACCACTTCCAATCATCCAACCAAGAGGCTTAAAACAGGGGTTTTGATTGTCTCGGGCATTTGAAGGAAGAGAATCAAATAAATACCACCATAGGGTGGCACACCAAAAACACTGTTACCAGAGGGGTCAGCAACCCCAGCCAACCACTTCCAACCGTCCAACCAACAGGCTTCAAAACAGGGGTTTTGATTTCCTCGGCCGTTTGAAGGAGTATAATCAAATAAATACCACGGTAGGGTGGCACACCACAAACTCTATTATCAGAGGGGTCAGCCACCCCGACCAACCACTTCCACCCATCCAACCAAGAGGCTTGAAAGTAGGGGTTTTGATTTTCTCGGCCGTGTGACGCAATAGATTCAAATAAATCCCACCAAAGGATGGCACACCAAAAACACTATTGCCAGAGGGGTCAGCCACCCCGACCAACCACTTCCAACCATCTAAACAAGCGGCTTAAGAACAGGGGTTTTCATTTTCTCGGCCATTCGAAGGAATAGAATCAAATAAATACCACCGTTGGGTGGCACACCACAAACACTATTACCAGAGGGTCAGCCACCCCGACCATCCACTTCCAACCGTCCAACCAAGAGGCTTAAAAACAGGTGCTTTCATTTTCTAGGCCATTTGAAGGAATAAAATCAAATAAATACCACCGTAGGGTGGCACACCACAAACCGTATTTCCAGAGGGGTCAGCCACCCCGGCCAACAACTTCCAACCGTTCAACCAAGAGGATTAAAAACAGGGGTTTGATTTTCTCGGCCGTTTGAAGGAATAGAATCAAATAAATACCACCGAAGGGTGGCACACCACAAACACTATTACCAGAGGGGCCAGCCACACAGGCCAACCACTTCCAAGCTTCCAACCAAGAGGCTTAAAAGCAGGGGTTTTGATTTTCTCGGCCGTTTCAAGGGATAGAATCAAGTAAATACCACCGTAGGGTGGCACACCAAAAACACTATTACCAGAGGGATAAGCCACCCAGGCCAACCACTTCCAACCGTCCAACCCAAGAGGCTTAAAATCAGCGGTTTGATTTTCTCGGCCGTTTGAAGAAATAGAATCAAATAAATTCCACCATAGGGTGGCACACCACAAACACTATTACCAGAGGGGCCAGCCATCCTGGCCAGCCACTTCCAACCATCCAAACACGAGGCTTAAAAACAGGGTTTTTTATTTTCTCGGCAATTTGAAGGAATAGAATCAAATAAATACCACCATAGGGTGGTACACCCAAAACACTATTACCAGAGGGGTCCGCCACCCCGGCCAACCACTTCCAACCGTCCAACAAAGAGGCTTCAAAACAGGGGCTTTGATTTTCTCGGACGTTTGAAGCGATATAATCAAATAAATACCACCGTAGGGTGGCACACCACAAACACAATTACCGAGGGGTCAGCCACCCCGACCAACCACTTCCATCCATCCAACCAAGAGGCTTTAAACAGGGGTTTTGATTTTCTCGGCCATTTGAAGGAATAGAATCAAATAAATACCACCGTAGGGTGGCACACCACAAACACTATTACCAGAGGGGCCAGCCTCCCATGCCAACCACTTCCAAGCGTCCAACCAATAGGCTTAAAAACAGGGTTTTGATTTTCTCGGCCGTTTGAAGGAATAGAATCAAATAAATTCCACCATAGGGTGGTACACCCAAAACACTATTACCAGAGGGGTCCGCCACCCTGGCCAACCACTTACAACCGTCCAACAAAGAGGCTTCAAAACAGGGGCTTTGATTTTCTCGCCCGTTTGAAGGGATATAATCAAATAAATACCACCGTAGGGTGGCACACCACAAACACTATTACCAGAGGGGTCAGCCACCCCGACCAACCTCTTCCAACCATCCAACCAAGAGGTTTAAAACAGGGGTTTGATTTTTCTCGGCCATTTGAAGGAATAGAATCAAATAAATACCACCATAAGGTGGCACAATAAAAACACTATTACCAGAGGGGTCAGCCACCCCGGCCAACCACTTCCAACCGTCCAATCAACAGGCTTCAAAACAGAGGTTTTGATTTTCTCGGCCGTTTGAAGGAGTATAATCAAATAAATACCACCATAGAGTGGCACACCACAAACACTATTAGCAGAGGGGTCAGCCACCCCGAGCAACCACTTCCAACCGTCCAATCAAGAGGCTTAAAAAAGGGGTTTTGATTTCCTCGGCTGTTGGAAGGAATATAATCAAATAAATACCACCGAAGGGTAGGACACCACAAACACTATTAACAGAGGGGTCAGCCACCCCGACCAACCATTTCCAACCATCCAACCAAGAGGCTTAAAAGCAGGGGTTTTGATTTTCTCGGCCGTTTGACGCAATGGATTCAAATAAATACCACCGTAGGGTGGCACCCCCAAAACACTATTACTTGAGGGGTCAGCCATCCCGACCAATCACTTCCAACCATCCAAACAAGAGGCTTAAAAACAGGGGTTTTGATTTTCTCGGCCATTTGAAGGAATAGAATCAAATAAATACCACCATAGGGCGTCACACCAAAAACACTATTACCAGAGGGGTCAGCCACCCTGGCCAACCACTTCCAACCGTCCAACCAAGAGGCTTCAAAACAGGGGTTTTGATTCTCTCGGCTGTTTAAAGGAGTATAATCAAATAAATGCCATCGTAGGACGGCACCCCACAAACACTATTACCAGAGGGGTCAGCCACCCCGACCAACCACTTCCACCCATCCAACCAAGAGGCTTAAAAGCAGGGGTTTTGTTTTTCTCGGCCGTTTGACGCTATAGATTCAAATAAATACCACCGTTGGATGGCATACCACAAACACTATTACCAGAAGGGTCAGTCACCACGGCCAACCACTTCCAACCGTCCAACCAAGAGGCTTAAAAACAGGGGTTTTGATTCTCTTGTCTGTTTGAGGGGAATAGAATCAAATAAATACCACCGCAGGGTGGCACACCACAGACACTGTTACCAGAAGGGTCAGCCACCCCGACCAACCACTTCCAACCACCCAACCAAGAGGTTTAAAAGCAGGGGTTTTGATTTTCTCGGCCATTTGAAGGACTAGATTCAAATAAATACAACCGTAGGGTGGCACACCACAAACCCTATTACCAGAGGGGTCAGCACCCCGGACAACCTCCTCCAACCGTCCAACCAAGAGGCTTAAAAACAGGGGTTGTGACTTTCACCGCTATTGGAAGGAATATAATCAAATAAATACCACCGAAGGGTGGCACACCACAAACACTATTACCAGAGGGGCCATCCACCCTGGCCAACCACTTCCAAGCTTCCAACCAAGAGGCTTAAAAAAGGAGTTTTGATTTTCTCGGCCGTTTGAAGGAATAGAATCAAATAAATACCACCGTAGGGAGGGACACCACAAACCCTATTACGAGAGGGGTCAGCCACCCTGGCCAACAACTTCCAAACATTCAACCAAGAGGATTAAAACAGGGGTTTTGATTTTCTCGGCCGTTTGAAGGAATAGAATCAAATAAATACTACCGAAGGGTTGCACACCACAAACACTATTACCAGAGGGGTCAGCCACCCCGACCAACCACTTCCTACCGTCCAACCAAGAGACTTAAAAACAAGGGTTTTGATTTTCCCGGCCATTTGAAGGAATAGAATCAAATAAATACCACCGTAGGGTGGCACACCACAAACCCTATTTCCAGAGGGTTCAGCCACCGCGGCCAACCACTTCCAACCGTCCAACCAAGAGGCTTAAAAACAGGGGTTTTGATTTTCTCGGCTGTTGGAAGGAATATAATCAAATAGACACCACCGAAGGGTGGCACAGCACAAACACTATTACCAGAGGGGTCAGCCACCCCGACCAACCACTTCCAACCATCCAAACAAGAGACTTAAAAACAGAGGTTTTGATTTTCTCGGCCATTTGAAGGAATAGAATCAAATAAATACCACCGTAGGGTGGCACACCACAAGCACTATTACCAGAGGGATCAGCCACTTCGACCAACCACTTCCACCCATCCAACCAAGAGGCCTAAAAGCAGGGGTTTTAATTTTCACGGCCGTTTGACGCAATAGATTCATATAAATACCACCGAAGGGTGGCACACCACAAACCCTATTACCAGAGGCGTCAGCCACCCCGGCCAACCACTTCCAACCGTCCAAGCAAGAGGCTTAAAAACAGTGGTTTTGATTTTATCTGCTGTTGGAAGCCATCCCGATCAACCACTTCCAGGAATAGAATCAAATAAATGCCACCGTAGGGTGGCACACCACAAACACTATTACCAGAGGGGTCAGCCACTTCGACCAACCACTTCCACCCATCCAACCAAGAGGCTTAAAAGCAGGGGGTTTGATTTTCTCGGCCGTTTGACGCAATAGATTCATATAAATACCACCGAAGGGTGGCACACAACAAACCCTATTACCAGAGGCGTCAGCCACCCCGGCCAACCACTTCCAACCGTCCAAGCAAGAGGCTTAAAAACAGTGGTTTTGATTTTTCTCTGCTGTTGGAAGGAATATAATCAAATAAATACCACCGAAGGGTAGCACACCACAAACCCTATTACCAGAGGGGTCAGCCACCCCGACCAACCACTTCCAACCATCCAACCAAGAGGCTTGAACGCAGGGGTTTTGATTTTTTCGGCCGTTTGACGCAATAGATTCAAATAAATACCACCGTAGGGTGGCACACCACAACCACTATTGCCAGATGGGTCAGCCACTTCGACCAACCACTTCCACCCATCCAACCAAGAGGCTTAAAAGCAGGGGTTTTGATTTTCTCGGCCGCTTGACGCAATAGATTCATATAAATACCACCGAAGGGTGGAACACCACAAACCCTATTAGCAGAGTCGTCATCCACCCCGGCCAACCACTTCCAACCGTCCAAGCAAGAGGCTTAAAAACAGTGGTTTTGATTTTCTCTGCTGTTGGAATCAATATAATCAAATAAATACCACCGAAGGGTAGCACGCCACAAACACTATTACCAGAGGGGTCAGCCACCCCGACCAACCACTTCCAACCATCCAACCAAGAGGCTTAAAAGCAGGGGTTTTGATTTTTTCGGCCGTTTGACGCAATAGATTCAAATAAGTACCACCGAAGGGTGGCACACCACAAACCCTATTACCAGAGGGGTCAGCCACACCAGCCAACCACTTCCAACCGACCAACCAAGAGGCCTGAAAACAGGGTTTTCATTTTCTCGGCCATTCGAAGGAATAGAATCAAATAAATACCACCGTAGGGTGACACACCACAAACCCTATTTCCAGAGGGGTCAGCCACCCCGCCAACAACTTCCAACCGTCCACCCAAGAGGATTAAAAACAGGGGTTTGATTTTCTCGGCCGTTTGAAGGAATAGAATCAAATAAATACAACCGTAGGGTAGCACACCACAAACACTATTACCAGAGGGGTCAGCCACCCCGACCAACCACTTCCATCAGTCCAACCAAGAGGCTTAAAATAGGGGTTTTGATTTTCTCGGCCATTTGAAGGACTAGAATCAAATAAATATCACCGAAGGGTGGCACACCACAAACCCTATTACCAGAGGGGTCAGCCACCCCGGCCAACCACTTCCAACCGTCCAACCAAGAGGCTTGAAAACAGGGGTTTTGATTTTCTCGGCTGTTGGAAGGAATATAATCAAATAAATGCCACCGAAAGGTAGCACACCACAAACACTATTACCAGAGGGGACAGCCACCCCGACCAACCACTTCCAACCATCCAACAAAGAGGCTTAAAAGCAGGGGTTTTGATTTTCTCGGCCGTTTGACGAAATAGATTCAAATAAATACCACCGTAGGGTGGCACCCCAAAAACACTATTACCATCCCTACCAATCACTTCCAACCATCCAAACAAGAGGCGTAAAAACAGGGGTTTTGATTTTCTTGGCCATTTGAAGGAATAGAATCAAATAAATATCACCATAGGGTGGCACACCAAAAACACTATTACCAGAGGGGTCAGCCACCCTGGCCAACCACTTCCAACCGTCCAATCAAGAGGCTTTAAAACAGGGGTTATGATTTTCTCAGCCATTTGAAGGAATAGAATCAAATAAATACCACTGTAGGGTGGCACACCACAAACACTATTACAAGAGGGGTCAGCAACCCCGGCCTACCACTTCCGACCGTCTAACCCACAGGCTTAAATACAGGGGTTTTGATTTTGTCGGCCGTTTGAAGGAAGAGAATCAAATAAATACCAACGTAGGGTGGCACACCACAAACAATATTACCAGAGGGTCAGCCACCCTGGCCAACAAATTCCAACCATTCTACCAAGAGGCTAAAAAACAGGGGTTTTTATTTTGTTGGGTGCTTGAAGGAATAGAATCAAATAAATACTACCATAGGGTGGCACACCACAAACACTATTACCAAAGGGGCCAGCCCCCCGGCCAACAACTTCCAACCGTCCAACCAAGAGACTTAAAAACAGGGGTTTTGATTTTCTCGGCCGTTTGAAGGAATAGAATCAAATATATACTACCATAGGGTAGCACACCACGTACACTATTACCAGAGGGGGTCATCCACCCCTGCCAACCACTTCCAACCACCCACCTAAGAGGCTTAAAAACAGGGGTTTTGAATTTCTCGGCCGTTTGAAGGAATAGAATCAAATAAATACCACCATAGGGTGGCACACCACAAGCACTATTACGAGAGGTGAACCACCCCGGCCACCCACTTCCAACCGTCCAACCAAGAGGCTTAAGACAGTGGTTTTGATTTTCTCGGCCGTTTGAAGGAATAGAATCAAATAAGTACCACCATAGTGTGGCTCACCACAAACACTATTACCAGAGGGGTCAGCCAGCCCGGCCAACCACTTTGCACCATCCTACCACGAGGCTTGAAAACAGGGGCTTTGATTTTCTCGGCCGTTTGAAGGAATATAATCAAATAAATACCACCGTAGTGTGGCACACCACAAACACTATTACCAGGCGGGTCAGCCACCCCGGCCAACCCCTTCCAAACGTCCAACCAAGAGGCTTAAAAACAGGGGTTTTGATTTTCTCGGCCATTTGAAGGAATAGAATCAAATAAACACCACCATAGGGTGGCACACCACAAACACTAATACCAGAGGGGTCACCCACCCCTGCCAACCACTTCCAACCGTCCAACCAAGAGGCTTAAAAACAGGGGCTTTGATTTTCAAGGTTGTTTGAAGGAATAGAATCAAATAAGTACCACCGTAGCCTGGCACACCAGAAACACTATTACCAGAGGGGTCAGCTACCCCAGCCAACCACTTCCAACCGCCCAACCAAGAGGCTTAAAAACAGGGGTTTTGATTTTCTCGGCCGTTTGAAGGAATATAATCAAATAAATACAACCGTAGGGTGGCACCCAACAAACACTATTACCAGAGGGGTCAGCTACCCCGGCCAACCACTTTCAACAGTCCAACCAAGAGGCCTAAAAACTGGTGTTTTGATTTTCTCGGCCGTTTGAAGGAATAGAATCAAATAAATACTACCGTAGGGTGGGACACCACAAACACTATTACCAGAGGGGTAAGCTACCCCGTCCAACCACTTCCAACCGTCCAACCAAGAGGCTTAAAAACAGGAGTTTGGATTTTCTCCGCCGTTTGAAGGAATAGACTCAAATAAATACCACCGTAGGGTGGAACACAACAAACACTACTACCAGAGGGTGAACCACCCCGACCAACCACTTCCAACCGTCCAACAAAGAGGCTAAAAAACAGGGATTTTGATTTTCTCGGCCATTAGAAGGAATAGAATCAAATAAATACCACCGCAGGGTGGCACACCACAAACACTATTACCCGAGGGGTCAGCCACCCCGGCCAAACACTTCCAACCGTCCAACCAAGAGACTTAAAACAGGGGTTTTGATTTTCTCGGCCGTTTTAAGGAATAGAATTAAATAAATACCACCGTAGGTTGGCACACCATAAACACTATTACCAGAGGGGTCAGCCAGTCCGGCCAACCACTTTCAACCGTCCAACCAAGAGGCTTAAAAACAGGGGTTTTGATTTTCTCGGCCGTTTGAAGGAATATAATCAAATAAATACCACCGTAGGGTGGCACACCTCAAACACTATTACCAGAGGGGTCAGCCACCTCGGCCAACCAGTTCCAACCGTCCAATCAGGAGGCTTAAAAACAGGGGTTTTGATTTTCTTGGTTGTTTGAAGGAATATAATCAAATAAATACCACCGTAGGGTGGCAGACCCCAAACACTATTACCAGAAGGGTGAGCCACCCCAACAACCACTTCCAACCGTCCAACCAAGAGGCTTAAAATCAAGGGTTTTGTTTTTCTCGTCTGTTTGAAGGAATAGAATCAAATAAATATTACCGTAGGGTGGCACACCACAAACCCTATTACCAGAGGGGTCAGCCACTCTGACCAACCACTTCCAACCATCCAACCAAGAGGCTTACAAACAGGGGTTTTGATTTTCACGGCCATTTGAAGGAATAGGATCAAATAAATACCACCGTAGCATGGCACACCACAAACACTATTACCAGAGTGGTCAGCCACCCCGGCCAACCACTTTCAACCATCCAACCAAGAGGCTTAAAAACAGGGGTTTTGATTTTCTCGTTCGTTTGAAGGAATTGAATCAAATACATACCACCGTAGGGTGGCACACCACAAACACTATTATCAGAGGGGTGAGCCACCCCGACCAAACACTTCCAACCGTCCAAGAGGCTTAGAACAGGGGTTTTGGTTTTCTCGTCCGTTTGAAGGAATTGAATCAAATAAAAACCACCGTAGGGTGGCACACCACAAACACTATTAGCAGAGGGGTCAGCCACCCCGGCCAACGGCCGCCAACCGTGATAGTGGGGGACTTAGTTGCCACTATGTTCGCCCTCAAGCTTCGGGTGCAATCATCTAACAGCTGTGCGAGATGGGGAGGGCCATGGTAACCCACCCCTATAAGCCAGGCTGCGGGGAGGGGGCGTTTTTGTTTGGTGATATGAGCTGGACTTGAAGATAGCACCATCAGTTCGTGTTAAGATTGATCACGGCGTGCCATGTTCATCATACCGTCGTATTACACGGCTGGAACCCCACGTTGGCCCGATGTTCCGGGCTCAGGAGTGGAAATATAGTCTCCTGATCCGTGCAGGGGAGGGGTGTGGTCTCCACATAGTGGAACACATATAGGGGAATGAGTATTGGTGTTCTCATTTGAATGTGCGCCAGGTTAAGCGGTTCGGGGAGAACTCAATTCCCGCATAGGTTATGGTTTGCCCTATGCTCCTTCGAGGGAGCATATTTTTTGTAAATATGAAGGCAGTGAGTATGTATACGTACCACTCTTTCTAATATTGTGGGTGGCTCTGAAAAGGGCCGTTAATTAGCGTAGTGTTGGGTCTACATCCAAGATTTTTTCTGGTTGGTGGAAGTGGATTCTTCCGGTTTGTCCATCGTCTGTGGGTTAGTAGTTGCTTTAGGTGCTGCTTGCAGCAGTTGTTTGGCTGCCAGCAGTGAAAAATTGGCAGTCATGTCCGCAATCTTCTGATCGTCACTACTGCCAGTGTGCAGGCCAGGGTCTTTGGCAGCCAACTGGTTAAGGTGGTTCCCAATGGTGCATTTGGCCACCTGTTTATACTTCTCCACCTGGTCAACCAACTCTGCGTCAAGCTTCTGTTGGTCAGGAATGCTCGCGGTGGATGGAGGACGAGTGCCGTAGGTCCAGACAGGTGATTCGATATGTTTGATTCAATAGAGGGCGTGCCTCGTTATCTGTTCCCTCGAAGCTTCCTCCCTATGCTTGGAATGATCTTGTGGTGGCATAATGATTCTAGTACGCCTAAGTGGAGGCTGGTATGGTCGTGCCGACGTTTTGTGCTGGTAGTTCGATCTACGAGATGTTCTAATTGGTCGCATGGTTGGAAGCAGAAGTAGTTATGAAAGCCTAACTAAAACTAAACAAAAAGAATGGTTTTAGCGCGCCAAAGGCGCGCAGGGACGGTGTGGGGCAAGCCCCTTTCGACCCATCTCTAACTGTATCATAGTGGTACTTTTGCTTTTAAGTTCTCTGCATCATGTCCGAGTGTGTTAACGGAGGAAAAGGAGAGGGTTAACGGCGTTTGTGCTTCATGCTTCTCTTCTTCGAGGGAGGAGGCTGTGACGGTGATGTGGTAGTAGATGTGTTTGTGTCATTTAGAGTGGTCGTAGTATCAGTTGGAATGGTAGTTGGTGGAAGGTTGTATGTTGCTCGAAGTTTTGTTATGGCCCGGTGGATCTCTGTGCATTCTTATCTTTCTTAGATGTTTTTGGTGATCTCGTCTGTGTCGTTCGTGTCCTTCCGAGATTGATTGTTTTCTAACGGTTGAGCAGATTCGGCGTTCTGGTCCTGGTTTTCTGGTCTCGAAGGGAGAGGGGAGTGGGGATCTGCAAGTGGCGAGAAGACAGCTCCCAATTCCATCTGAAACTCCACGTGACTTTCCTCTTCGGCGCGCAAAAACCATTTCATTCGACGAACGTCAAGGTCGAATAATTCACTGGAGGTGAGAAATATGTGACTGGTTATCCAGGTTGTAGCGGAAGGGGGCAGTGGTTAAGAGCGTGGCCCACATGTTGTGTGGGAAGGGCGTTGGAAGCCCAGGGTAGGTGCTCATCCAAGACGCTCTATCCTCGTAGGAGGATGCGAATTGTGGTGGGTAGCAGGTGGTATGATCATGCGTTTATGATAGTTAATTGCCTGTAGTAAATGTGGTCATCGAGCCCCAGCCCCAAGTGTGTGTGTGTGGGGGGGTGGGGGGTGGGGGGGGGGGAGAAGACAGCAAGTAGACCGTAGGCTGGTAATTGTGGTGGGTTGAACTGCCAATGGAAGAACGGATGGTCGGTGGGTGGGTGTCTCTGATACTATGCCTTGTAGACGGTAGTTGGGCACATAGTAGGGTGTCATTGAGGTTTGTGCCGCGTTTGAAAGCCAGAATTGAAGGTTCCGGGAATATTCTACGCAGTGTGGTACTGCTGGATATGAGTTCCCAATATTTTAGGAGTGCCTCCTTGATGTTAGAAATGTACGGGCTGAAGGTCGTAGTGAAGACCAGAGGTGGCCCCATGTAAGCTTTATTTCATTTCCTGCATGGTGTAAGCCCAGGTAAGTTGTCGAAGGCCCTCAGGTACATAAGTAGTGCGGTTGAGTAGAACAGTTGATTTGCCTTTATCCGACTGTTTGGTGACAATGTCGCGGTTCCGCCGGAGGCTATTTAGCGCAATTCGCTCCGCCTTGGTCATATTATTGAGGCAGACGCGGCGTGAGGGGTTAAGACACCGTAGGAGTTCTATTTTCGTCTTAGATAGGTATGTTTCCACTGTAACATTGTGACAAGTGGTTGGAGCGGTACTGGTCCTCTTGTGCAAGGGGTTAATAAACCGCTGCTGTTGGTCAGCATGTATAACTCTCAATCTATTCTGTTGTGAAGCAAATGGATATCCTCATTGAAGAAGGATTTGATAGGTTTTGGAGGCGTTGGTATAAATTTGAGGCCCTTGTCGAGTACAATCTTCTCAGGTATACTGAGGAGCGACGTGAAGTTAGTTACTTATTCCTTATTTGACATTTGACATTTTTTATTCCATCAAAACAGAAAAAATGGCACCTGTGGTACGGTGGCAGAAATGAAGACGAGTTGATTGACATGTTGCCCTCCCCATATGACCCCTCTTTATGGGGCAACCAAGGTCCTAAAAGTGACAACCTCCCAGAAAAGCTTCTAGATGGGCAAATCTGATCAAATAAAAGGTGCTGTAGTGTGGCACAAATAGAGACGAGTTGATTGATATGTTGCCCGTCCCCATATGACCCCTCTTTATGGGGTAACCAAGGTCCTAAAAGTGACAACCTCCCAGAAAACCTTCTAGATGGTCAAATCTGATCAGATAAAAGGTGTTGTAGGTTAACTCGAGTTTAACGGGAATTTATCGGCGATGTTAACGCGATTTTATCCGCGGGGTTATCGCGACTTTATCCGCATTGTTGGCGAGTGTTAATTCGTAAGGTTAACGCGAGTTTGGCGCGAGTTTATCCGTGAGGTTAGCGCGAGTTTATCCGCAAGGTTAACGCGAGTATAACACAAGTTTATCCACGAGGTTTATGCGAGTTTAACGCGAGGTTAACACAAGGTTAACGCGAGTTTGATAGGAGTTTATCCCCTAGGTTATAGCGAGTTTGGCGCGTGAATATCCGCGAGGTTAACGCGAGTTTACCCTCGAGGTTAACGGTAGTTTATCTGCGAGGTGAACTCGAGTTTTACGCGAAGTTTGCGCTTATAAATCTACGAGGATGACGCGAGATTAACGCTAGTTAACCCGCGAGGATAACGGGTGTTAATCCGCACGGTTAGCGGGAGTTTAGCACGAGTTGACCCACGAGTTGTAATCTCGCGTTAGCCTTGCGGATAAACTCGCGTTCAACACGCGCTAACCTCACGGATGCTCTCGCATTAACTTCGCGTCAAACTCGCGCTAACAACGCAGATAAACTCTCGTTAAACTCGAATTAACCTCCCCGATGAACTGGCGTTAAACTCGAGTTAACCTCACTTTAAACACGCGTAAACCTAGTGGATAGACTCGCGTTAATCTCGCGGATAATCTCGTGTTAGCGTCGCACATAAACACGCTCTAACCTCGCGATTTAACTCGCGTTAATCTCGCATTAACCTCGGGGATAAATGCGCGTTAACCTCGCGGATTAATTAGCGTTAAACTCGCCTTAAACTCGCCTTAACATCGCGATAACCTCGCGGATAAACAAGCGTTAACCTCCAGGATTACTTTCCGTTAAACTCGAGTTAAACTCACTTTATCCTAGAGGTTAGACTCCCGTTAATCTCGCGGTTAAACTCGCGTTAGTATCGCCTGGATAAACTCACGTTAACCTGGCGTTAACATCGACGATAAACCCGCACTGAACTCGAGTTACTCTCGAGGATAACCTCGCGTTAACCTCCGGATAAACTCGCGACAAACTCGCGTTAACCTCGCGGGTAAACTCACGTTAACCTCGCGTCAAACTCGCGATAATATCGAGGATACTCTCACGATAACCTTGCCCATCAGTTCGCATTAATATCGAGGATAAACACGCATTAAACTCACACTAATATCAGGGATAAAAGCGCATTAAACTCGCGAGTTAACTAACGAGGCTAAGCTTGCGATAACCTGGCAGACAAATTCGCGTTAAATTCGAGGTAACCTCGCGTTGTACTCACGCTAACAACGCGGACAAACTCGCGATAACCTCGCGCATAAACTTCCGTTAACATCGCCGATAAACTCGCGTTACACTCGAGTTAATCTCCTTTTAAACTCGTCTTAACCAAGCGGATAGACTAGCGTTAATCTCGCAGATAATCTCGCATTAGTGTCGCTTATAAACCCGCGCTCATCTCCCGTATAAACACGTGTTAACCTCGCTTATTAACGCGGGTTAATCTCGCAGTAACCTCGGGGATAAACGCGCGTTAAACTGACGGATTAACTATCGTTAAACTCGCCATAACCTCGGGGATACATTCGCGTTGTGTTCGCGGGTCAACACAAGTTAACATCGCGGATTAACTCGCGTTAAACTCGTATTAACCTCGCGTAAACCTCACAGATAAACATGCGTTAACCTTCCGGATTAACTCACGTTAAACTCGCGGATATTCTCGCGCCAAACGCGCACTAATCATGCGGACAAACATGCGTTAACTTCACGGACTAACTCGCGTTAATCTCGCTTTAACCTCGGGGATATACTAGCGTTAAACTCGCGTGCAAACACGCGTTAACCTCGCGGATTAACTCGTGGATAAACTTCTGTTAAGCTCGTTAATAAACTCGCGCAAAACTCGCGTTAACCTCAAGTTACACTTGTGTTAATCCTGCGTATAAACTCGTGTTAAACTCGCGTTAACCTTGCGGATAAACTCGACTTAAACACGCGTTAACCTCACGGATAACCTCGCGTTAACGTCGCGTCACACTCGCGCTAACAACGCAGATAAACTACCGTTAACCTTGCGGATAAACTCGCCTTAATCTCGGGTAACCTCGAGTATGAATTCGCGTTCAACTCGAGTTAGCTTCGCGGATAAACTCACGTTAAAATCGAGTTAATCTCGCGTTAATCTCGCGTTAAACTAGCGGTTAGACTCTCGTTAATATTATGGATATGGATAAACTCGCGTTAGCGTCGCGCATAAACTCACGATAGTCCCGCGGATAAACACGCGTTAACCTCGTGAATTAACTCTCATTAACCTCGGGGATAAACCCATGTTTAACTCGCGAACAAACAAGCGTTAACGTCGCACATAATCTCGCGGTAACATCGCAGATAAATGCGCGTTCAACTCGACTAAACCTAGTGGATAGACTCGCGTTAAACTGGCATTAACCTTGCGGATAGACTCGCATTAACTTCTCTGTCAGACTCCCATTAAACTCGCGTTATTCCCGGGGATAAACTCGTGTTAACCACGCGTCGCGTTAAACACGCGTTAAACTCGCGGGTAAACTCGCGCTAAACTCGAGTTAACCTCCCGAATAAACTCGGGTTAACCTTGCTGATTAACTCGCAGATAAAGTCGCGTTAACATCGCGAATGATGTCGCTTGAACCTCGCGGATTACCTCGCGTTAAACTCGTGGATAAACTCGCGTCAACCACGCGGATAATCACGCGTGAACATCGTGAATTAACTAGCGATAATCTCGTGTTAACTTCGGGGATATAGTCGTCTTAAACAAGCGGACAAACACGCGCTAAATTCGGGTTAACGTTGCGTATAATCACGCGTGAACCTCGCGATTAACTCGCGTTAAACTCGCCCTAGCTTCGGGAATAAACTCGCGTTAACATCGCGGCTAAACACACGTTAACATCGCGGATTACCTAGCGTTAAACTTGCGTAAAACTCGCGTTAACCTCGCCGATACACTCGCGGACAAACACTCGTTAAATTCGCGTTAACCTCGCGGATTAACTCGCATTAATCTCCTGGATTAACTCGTGTTAATCTCGAGTTAACCTCGTGGATTAATTCGCGTCAATCTCTTGTTAACCTCGGGGATATACCCACGTTACACTCCCGGACAAATACGCGACGAACTTACGTTAACCTCGTGGACAAACGCGCTGAAAAACAAGCGGATAAACTCGCGATAATCTCGGGCATAATCTCGCCTTATAATCGCGGATAAACTCGCGTTAACCTACCGGATAGACTCGCGTTAATCTCGGGAATAAACTCGCTTTGAACTCGCGTTAACGTCGCGCATAAACGCCCGCTAACCGCGTGGTTTAACACCCCGTATTGTCGCAGATTGACTAGGGTTAATCTCGCGGCAACCTTGGGGATTAGAATTCGCGTTAAAGACGTGCTAGCCTTGCGGATAAACTCGCGTTCATTTTGCTGATAAACTCGCGTTAACGTCGAGGGTTAACAATCGCTAACAAAGCAGATAAACTCGCGATAATCTCGGGAATAAATTCGTGTTAAAATCGCGTTAACCTCACCTTTATCTCTCGATAACAACGTGGATAAACTCGCGATAGCCTCGCGCATAACCCTGCGTTAACATCGTCGACTGAATCGCGTTAAACTCGCAGATAAACTCGCGCAAAACTCGCGTTAACCTCGGGGACAAACTCGCATTATAATCACGGATACACTCACGTAAAGTTTTAGTTAACCGCACGGATAAACTCGCGTAAATCTGACAGATAGACTCGCGATAATCTCGCGTTAAGCTCGGGGATTAACTCGCGGTAAATTCGCTTTAAACTCACGATAACCTCGCAGATAAACTTCAGTTAGCCTCCGGGCTAAACTCACCTCAGCCCCGCGGATAAACTGGCGCCGACCTCGCGGAAAAATAGGCGGATAAACTCGTGATAACCTCGCACATAAACTCGTGTTATAATCGCGGATAAACTCGCGCTAACCGTGCCGATAACGATACGTTAACCTCGCGGATTAACTCGCATTAAACTTGTGTTAAACTCGCGTTAATCTCGGGAATAAACTCGCGTTACACTCGGGGATGAACGCGCGTCAAAATCGCGTTAACCAAACGGATAAATTCGCGTTAGACTCGAGTTAACCTCGCGGATAAACTCGCGTTAAGCTTGCGTTAGCATCGCGCGTAAACTCGCGCTAATCCTGCGGATACACACGCGTTACCCTCGCGAATTGACTCGCTTTTATCTCACGTTAACCGCTGGGAGAAACTCGTGTTAAACACGCGGACAAAGACGCGTTAAATTCGCGTTACTCTCGCGGATAAACTCGCGTTAACGTCTCACATAATCTCTCGTTATAATGTGGATAAACTCGTGTAAAACTCGCGTTAACCTCGCTGATAAACTCGTGTTAACTTCTCGGATAAACTCGCGCGAGACTCACGTTAACCTCGTGGATAAACTCACGTTAAACTCGCGCTAATAACGCGGATAAACTCGCGATAACCTTGCGCAAAAACTCGCTTTAATATCGCGGATAAACTAGATATAATCTGGATGAAAAACTCACGTTGACGTCACGCATAAACTCGCGCTGACTGCACCGACAAACGCACGTTAATCTCGCAAATTAACTCGTTAAACTCGCGTAAAACTCGCATTAACATCGCGGATAAACATGCGTTAAACTCGCGGATGGACACGCGTCACAGCGTTAACTCGCGGATAAACTCGCGTTAAACTCGAGTTAACCTCTCGGGTAAATTCGCGTTAACCTCGCAGATTAACTCGCGTTAATCTCGCGTTGACGTCGTGGATATACTTGCGACAAACTCGTGATAACGTAGCGAATAACCACTCGCGTTAACATCGCGTTTAAATCACGCTAACCACGCGGGTAAATTCGTGATAACCTCGTGCACATACTCGCGTAAACGTCGCCGATAAACTCGCACCAAAGACGCGTTAACCGTCAGGATAAACTCACGTTAACCCCGCGTGAACATCGCCGATAAACTCGCAATGAACTCGAGTTAACCTCGGGGATAACCTCGCATTAACTTCCTGAATAAACTCGCGCCAAACTCGCGTTAACCTCACGAATAAACCCACGTAATCCTCGCGTCAAACTCGCCATAATATCGCGGATAAACTCGTAATATACTTGCGCATAAACGCGCATTAATATTCCGGATAAACTCGCGCTAACCTCACTGATGAACTCGCGTTAAACTCGAGTGAGTTAACATCGCGGGTTAACTCTCGCTAACAACGCGCATGAACTCGCGATAACCTCGCGGACAAATTCGCGTTAAACTCAAGTTTACCTAGCGCGTTGTACTCGCGCTAACAACATGGATAAACTCGCAATAACCTCGCATATAAAGTCGCGCTAACTTCGCCGATAAACTCACGTTGAACTCGAGGTAACCTCGCAGATAATCTCGTATTAACCTCGCGGATAAACTCGCGACAAACTCGCGTTATCCTCGCCAATAAAGTCGCCTAAAAGACATGGTAACCTCGCGGAAAAACTCGCGTTAACCTCCCGGATAAACTCGCGCCAAACTCGCATTAACCTTGCGGACGAACACGCATTAAACGCGCGTTAACCTCGCGCATATACTCGCGTTAACATCGCGGTTAAACTCGCGTTTAACTCTGCTAAACTGGCGTTAAACTGGCGTTAACGTTGCAGATAGCTTCGCGTTAACCTCGCGAACAGGTTCCCATTAATCTCGCGAATAAACTAGAGTTAACGACGAGGATTACCTCGCGCTAAACACAACACGCAGATAAACTCACGGATAAACGCGTTAACCTTGCTGATTAACTAATTAGCGGATAAACGTGCAGTAACCTCAGGGATAAACTCATGTTAACCTCGCATAAAACTTTTGGATAAACTCAAGTTATCCGCGCGGATAAACAGGCATTGACATCGCGGATTAACTAACGTTAATCTAGTGTTAAACTTGGGTATATACTCGCGGAATCTATCCACTAGGTTAACGCTAGTTTATTCGCGATGTCATTATGGGCAATATATCAATCAACTCGTCTTCACTTGTGCCACCCTACAGCATCTTTTATTTGATCATATTTGCCCATCTAGAATGTTTTCTGGGAAGCTGTCACTTTTAGAGAGGGGTCATATGGGGACGGGCAACATGCCAATCATCTCGTGTTCATTTGTGCTACCATGCAGTACCTATTATTTGATCAGATTTGCCGGTCGAGAAGGTTTTCTGGGAGGTTGTCACTTTTAGGGCCTTGGTTTCCCCATAAAGAGGGGCCATAATGGGGACGTGCAACATGTCAATCAACTCGTCTCTTCATTTGTGCCACTCTACAGCACCTTTTATTTGATCAGATTTGCCCATCTAAAAGGTCTTCTGGGAGGTTGTAAGATTTAGGGCCTCGGTTGCCCCATAAAGAGGGCTCATATGGGGACAAGCAACATGTCAATTAACTCGTCTTCATTTGTGCCACCCTACCGCACCTTTAATTTGATCAGACGTGCCCATCTAGAAGATTTTCTGGGAGGTTGTCACTTTATGGCCTTGGTTGCCCCATAAAGAGGGGGTCATATGGGGACGGGAAACATGTCAGTCAACTCATATTCATTTGTCCCACCCTACAGCACTTTTTATTTGATCAGATTTGCCCATCTAGAAGGTTTTCTGGGAGGTTGTCACTTTTAGGGAGTTGGTTGCCCTATAAAGAAGGGCCATATGGGGACGGGCAACCTGTCAATCAACTCGTCTTCATTTGGGTTACCTAAAGCAACTTTTATTTGGTCAGATTTGCCCATCTACGAGGTTTTCTTGAAAGTTGTCACTTTTAGGGCCTTGATTGCGCCATAAATAAGGTCATATGGGGACGGGCAACATGTCAATCAGCTCGTCTTCATTTGTGCCACCCTACAGCACCTTTCATTTGACCAGATTTGCCCATCTGGAAGGTTTACTGGGAGGTTGTCACTTTTAGGGCCTTGGTTGCCCCATAAAGAGGGGTCATATGGGGAATGAGTCTCCGAGTGTTATTCAGTTGTAATCGGAGCAATAGGTCCCCTGAACACACAGGGTCCGCCATCCACTCACCGAGTGACAATACCACAGCCAATCAGGGGCATGTATCCGGTGACAAGGCCGATGTCCTCCTAATAGCGATGCTCATCCATTCACAGGCCGTCATATACCTATACACCTCAGCCACCGCCGCCGCGCAATGAGCCCGCGAGTGGCTTTACATGTCAAATGAACCCAGAATCAGCATACACGACGTTGGATGGAACGACGTTCCAACCCTACCGCACGGGCTGACACGGCTAGCTATACTGAGCTCTGATCCTTCAACCTAATAAGGGCTGACATCAAGGCTATCTATTGAAGCTAGAATAGGGTCTTCCTATGGTGACCATACATTAAAATACTAATCCCGGTACCACTTTACCATCTACCAACACGGGATAACCAAAAATTAACCGAGAACCAACCAAACCCTTTCTTACATTTGTGGGGCTGGGCCATGTAATATTACAATATACTGAACATGGCATTCCGTGGGCAACCTGAACACGGACTGATGGTGTACTCCTGAAATTACCTAAAATTACCATACAGCCCCCCCCCCTCCCCACGGGGAGCTGGGCTTACACGGACTGGACTACCATGGCCCTAGTCTTGACACGAACCTATGGTGCTCTCTTTAAATCCAGCTCATATCACCAAACCACAACCCGCCCTCCCACCCAGGGGCGTTGGTTATAGGGATGGGCTACCATGGCCCTCCCCATCTTGCGACGCTATTAGATGACCGCATTCGAAGCTTGAGGGCGAACCTAGTGGCTACTATGTCCCCCCCCCCCCCCCTCACACACACACACACACAATCCCTCTGGTAATAGTGTTTGTAGTGTGCCTCCCTATGGTGGTATTTATTTGAATATATTGCGTCAAACGGCCAAAAAATCAAAACCCCTCTGTTTAAGCCTCTTGGTTGGACGGTTGGCTGTGGTTGGCCTGGGTGATTGACTCCTCTGGTAATAGAGTTTGTGGGGTGATACCCTATGGTGGTATTTTTTTTAATCTGATGTGTCAAACGGCCGAGAAAATAAAAACCCCTGTTTTTAAGCCTCTTGCTTGGACGGTTGGAAGTGGTTGGCCGGGGTGGCGGACCCCTCTGGTAATAGTGTTTGAGGTGCGCCACCCTACGGCGGTAGTTATTTGATTCTACTGCTTCAAACAGCTAAGAAAATAAAAAACCCTGTTTTTAAGCCTCTTGGTTGGACGGCTGGAAGTGGTTGGCCGGGGTGGTTAACCCTCTGGTAGTAGTGTTTCTTGTGTGCCACCCTACGGCGGTATTTATTTGAATCTATTGCATCAAACGGCCAAGAAAACAAAACCCTGTTTTAAGCCTCTTGGTTGGATGGTTGGATGGTTAGAGGTTGGAAGTGGTTGGCCGGGGTGGCTGACCCCTCTGTTAATAGTGTTTGTGGTGTGCCACCCTACGGTGGTATTTATTTGATTCTATTCCTTCAAACGGCTTAGAAAATCAAAACCCCTGTTTTTAAGCCTCTTGGTTGGACGGTTGGAAATGGTTGGCCGGGGTGGCTGACCCCTCTGGTAATAATGTTTGTGGTGTGCCACCCTACGGTGGGATTTGTGTAATGCCTCTCGGCAGTTTACGGAATATCGAATAAGGAATAAGGAATAAGGAGCTGGAGTCACCTCCGTATTCAAACAATGGTTGACTAAAACCTATCCCGGTGACTCACAAAGACGTTTCAGTGAGAACCTAAGAGACGAATATGTTAACCCTTTACCCAGCGTAATGGCCAAAACCGGCAAGCGCTATTAACAAAAATCGCCAATTAATTTTCATTATTTTTTCATTTTTTGTTTCAAAAACATAGGTTATAACCCCTCGTTGAAACGAGCTCGACGAGCTCGTCCCAATGAGGGGTCATAACCTATGTTTTGAGACAAAAGATGAAAAAAAATTAGTTATTCAAGAATTTTTTGGCAAGAGTCGTCTGCTTTTCATGTTAGGTAAAGGGTTAAGACGACGAATTAGGATTCAGATGTGGATTCTAACAAGATCAACTATCTCCTCAAACACGTCGATCCGAACGATGCAGTCTCTAAGATCTACGTCGACTCTACAAAACGAACTAGAAAAATATTATGTCGACAGGAAGATGACAAGCGATGTGGATACGAATTTCAACAAGATTGTCAACTTATCACAATCAACGAGGATGGGGAAAGAGAAGTGACAGTAGTCGACAAAGGTCACATCGATTCTGCTTTGCGAAAATCTAAGACCTGTCTCGAAATACAAGCGAACGAGCTTAATCTTAATAAAGTGTCTGGGGAATGATTTAAGTGCAATCAATATAAAATATGTGGATAACACCAAAGTGTGAAAATTTGGTGATGTGATGGAAGGCATGATAGCTTGCTGGACATGATGGGGGGGGGGGGGGGGGGGGGGGGGGGTGCAATCGAATCACTAATCTGTTAGATCTTATACACATGCGGATGCCTGCAGTTTGATTTCTGTCTTGGAGAAGGTGAAATACGATGGACAAATGATCTCTATATCGGCTGACGATAGCGGTAACTTAGACGATGGAAAAGCCGAATGGTCTTTCCGAAATTGAGTTAATTGTCCTTGGCCAGCATTTGTCATGTATCCCATATGATTCGAATGAATCTGTTTTCAAGTGACCCCACAAGCAAAGTAGACATGGACATCGTAGTCAATGATGTAGAAAACGAAATCTACATTGTCGAGAACAGGAGAAACAATCTGCTAGACAGAACGAGTTCCCACACATCTTTGCGAACTGAAGAAGGAAATTTAATCAATTTCAAAACGATCCAAGCCAGTCCAGAAGCCATGAGTTGTATCGTGACTTTGTTGATTGGACTAAATGCCTTAAATAAAAAATAGAAAGATAAAAAAGAACTAGACTTTATGATTCTGGAGAATCATGGCTTTTCCCGATGAGATTCCATGATTTGTCATGACCCCACAGTGTATGATAAATTGCTTTTGACTGTCTCACTGAAGTTCCTTCATTGATGTCATGAAGAAGGTGAGTATAGAAGTCTCAAATGACTCAGTTTGATAAAAAAAATTGTTTAGGTAAAAACCATCATTAACGGTGGAGAGGGTTAATATCAGTATCGTCGTCCAACAAGTTAATGACCCACAAAAGGAGTTATGTTTGTTTGACACATACTCACTGAGTGCTGTATCTATTTGAAAACGGTCTGTTTTATCTCAAATGTATCCAAAATATTGATGTATGGCAGCTTGTTAAGGGTTAACAAGTGCTAACAGGAATATTTATTCATGCAACTTGTAATTTCACACCAAAAACTGTGAATGGCCATTTTTACTCAAAAATCTACAAGATGTTTTCAGAGAAATCCAGGGAGAACATGAATTTTAAGCTGTTGACGGGTATAATTGTTTATCCAGCCCAAAACGGGTTAAGGGTTGTTTTTTTAATACACTTATTACTTATAAAAATAATTCTCAGTGAATTCTACTTCCACTTATGTTGATTTCTCCTCTTAACTTTGGGTGCTGCGGGTATGCAAATACAGCCCACTTTTTCAACATTTTGATGTTTGAGAACCAGCATAGGGTTAACAAATGCTTACTGGAATATTTTGTACATGCAACTTGTAATTCACACTAAGATCTGAGAATGGCCAATTTATCTTGAAAATCTGCGTGATGTTTTTAGAGAATTCCTCGGATAACATGAATTTTTAACCTTTTGAGGGGTATAACCCTGTAAACAGCTCTAAACGGGTTAATGCTTGGTTTTATGAATACCTTCATTACTTACAAAAATCCTCGGTGAATCCCACTTCAATGAAGGTGGTTATGTTCATCTCGCAGGTACACATTGGGTGTAATGGGCGGCCAAGTACAGCCCATTTTCTCCAAATTTGCTTCCTCTGGAGGGTTAACAAACGCTTACCGGAATCTTTTGTTCATGCAACTTGTAATGTCACTCCAAGACCTGCAAATGGTCAATTTCTCTTGAATACTTACCAGATTTTTTGGAGAAATCTACAGAAAATGGGAATTTTAAGCTTTTAAAGGGTACATCTCCTTAACCGGGCGAAAATGGGTTAAGACCTCAATTTTTGAATACCCTTACTATTTACTAAAAATTTTCCCTATCAGTTTTGCCTCCGGTAAAAGAAGTTATGTTTCTCTGCAGCATTCCCATTTGATGTTGTTGGTGTCCAAAAACAGACATTTTGACATTTAGCAACCCATGGAGGGTTAACAAATGCTTATCTGAATATTTTATCCATGCAACTGGTAATGTGACTCTAAGACCTATCAACGACCAGTTTCTCTTGAAACCCTACGAGACGTTTCTAAAGAAATTCAGGGAAAACATGATTTTTTAAGCTTTTGATGGGTATTGCTATTAACCATCCCAAAAGGGGTTAATGCTTGGTTTTTTGAATACCTTTATTACTAACAAATTTGGTCCTCTGTGAATTCCACTTCTAACAAAGTAGATTATGTTTATCTCTCGGGTATGCATTGGGTGTTGTGCGCGTCTGAAAACAGCCTATTTCAACAAAATTACGATGCTTAGCAGCCTGTAGAGGGTTAATAAATGCTCACCGGAATATTTTGTCCATGCAACTTGTAATGTCACACAAGGACCTGCGAATAGTCAATTTTTCCTGAAAACCTACAAGTTGCTTTTAGAGAAATCCACAGAAAATGGGAATTTTAAACTTTTAAGGGGTATCTCTCTTTAACCAGCCCAAAATGGGTTAAGACTTCGACTTTTGAATACCCTTACCACTATCACAAATGTTTCCCCGTCAATTTTGCGTCCGATAAAAGAAGGAACCTTTCTCGGTGGTACACCAAGTGGGTGCTGTTGGCGTTCAAAAACAGACCATTTTGATAAAAAAAATTGTTTAGGTAAAAACCATCATTAACGGTGGAGTGGGTTAATGTCAATATCGTCGTCCAACAAGTTAATGACCGACAGAAGGAGTTATGTTTGTTTGACACATACCCACGTAGAGCTGTGGCTATTTGAAAATGGTCCATTTTATCTCAAATGCATCCAAAATATTGATGTCTGGCAGTTTGTAGAGGGTTAACAAGTGCTAACAGGAATATTCATTCATGCAACTTGTAATGTCACACCAAGAACTGCGAATGGCCATTTTTTCTTTAAAATCTACAAGATGTTTTCAGAGAAATCCCGGGAGAACATGAATTTTAAGCTATTGATGGGTATCATTGTTTATCCAGCCCAAAACTGGTTAAGTGTTGTTTTTTGAATACTCTTATTACTTCCAAAATTAATTCTCAGTGAATTCTACTTCCACTTATTTTGATCTCTCGTCTCAAATTCAGGTACTGTGGGTATGCAAACACAGCCCATTTTATCAACATTTTGATGTTTGAGAACCTGCATAGGGTTAACAAATGCTTCCAGGAATATTTTGTACATGCAGTCTGTAATGTCACACTAAGATCTGAGAATGGCCATTTTTTCTTGAAAATCCACGGGATGTTTTTAAAGAAATCCTCAGATAACACGAATTTTTAACCTTTTGAGGGGTATCTCTCTGTAACCAGCTCTAGAGGGTTAATGCTTGGTTTTGTGAATATCTTCATTACAGAAATGATCGACGGTGAATTCCACTTCCAATGAAGGAGGTTATGTTTATCTCGTAGGTACACATTTGGTGTTATGGTTGCCCAAGAACAGCCCATTTTCTCCAAATGTCTATGATTGGCAGCCTCTGGAGGGTTAACAAATGCTTACCGAAACATTTTGTTCATGCAACTTGTAATGTCACTCGAAGACCTGCGAATGGTCAATTGCGCTTGAAATTTTTTTTTGAGAAATCCACAGAAAATTGGAATTTTAAGCTTTTAAGGGGTATATCTCCTTAACCAGTCAAAAATGGGTTAAGACCTCGATTTTTGAATACATTTACTACTTACAAAAATGTTTCCCTGTCAGTTTTGCGTCCGGTAAAAGAAGTTATGCATCTCTGTTGCATTCCCATTTGATGTTGTTGGTGTCCAAAAACAGACTATTTTTTCAAAATTTTGACATTTAGCCGCCCATGGAGGGTTAATAAATGCTTTCCGGAATAATTTATCCTATCAGTTGGTAATGTGACACCAAGACCTATCAGTGGCCATTTTCTCTTGAAAACTCTACCAGATGTTTGTAAAGAAATCCAGGGAAAACATAAATTTTAAGCTTTTGATGGGTATCACAATTGACAACCACAAAAGGGGTTAACGCTTGGTTTTTTTAATACTCTTATTACTTACAAAAATGGCCCACGATGAATTCCACTTCCAACAAAGGAGATTATGTTTATTTCTCAGGTACACATTGGGTGCTGTGCGTGTCCGAAAACAAAACATTTCAACAAAATTACGATGCTTGGCAGCTTCTAGAGGGTTAATAAACGCTCACCGGAATATTTTGTCCATGCAATTTGTAATATCACACAAACACCTGCGAGTAGTTAATTTTTCTTGAAAACCTACAGAATGTTTTTAGAGAAATCCACAGAAAATGGGAATTTTAAGATTTTAAGGGGTCTCTCTCTTTAGCCTGTCCAAAACGGGTTAAGACTTCGACTTTTGAATACACTTACTACTTACAAAAATGTTTGCGTATAGATTGTGCGCTCGATAAAGGAAGGCACGTTTCTTTGTGGCGTACCATTGGGTGCTGTTGGCGTCCAAAAACAGCCCATTTTATCACAATTTTGACTTTTAGCAGCCCGTGGAGGGTTAACAAATGCTCACCGCAGTATTTTGTCCATGCAACTTCTATTGTCACACCAAGGCCTGGCAGTGACAATTTTTTCTTGAAAATCTACAAGACTCGTTTAGAGAAATCTACGGAAAACATGAATTTTTTAGCTTTATGGGGGTATTGCTGTTTAACCAGCCCAAAACGGGTTAACGCTTGGTTTTTTGAACACCCTTATTGAGACAAAAATGATCCTCGGTGAATTGCACTCCCAATAAAGGAAGTTATGTTTATCTCTCGTGTATTGTTTGGGTGCAGTGGGGGCCTGAAACCGGCCTCCTTCATCAAAATTTCTATGTTTGACAGCCCGTGGAGGGTTACCATATGCATCGCCTGATATGTCGTGTATATCAAAAGGCGTGTCACAGACAGGTCTAGCAATGACGAATGTATAAAAAAAATCTACAAGATTTGTTTCGAGAAAGTGCCGATAAACCCCAATTTTGGCAGTTTTTTTCCAATTCTGACGAAATAAGGGTTAAATCGAAAATTCCGCTTCGGTACATTTTTGGATTTTGTGCCCCTCTATGCGTGTGCAAAATTTCGTTAAAATCGGTTCGAAAATGGCTTCTGAATCGTACGGACAAAATGTGTGAAAAAAAAAAACCAAACCCCCCCCCCCCCCCCCCCAAAAAAAAAATAAAAAAAATAATAATAATAATCCGTAGAAAAACAATAGTCTTTTCCAGAGGGAAAAGCCTAACAAAATGTGAAAAAATAAATGAATTTTACGGAAGCCCATTACGGTCAAATGCAAAAAGTATTTTTTTTTAAACGGGGAATGTTTGCGTTATTTCGCAAATCTTTGCATTATTTCGCAAAAGTATTGCGTTAGAACGCAAAAGTATTGCGTTATTTCGCAAAAGTATTGCGTTATTTCGCAATTGTATTGCGTTATTTCACAAACTATTGCATTATTTCGCAAAAGTATTGCGTTATTTTGCAATAACTTTTGCGTTATTTCGCAATAATTTTTGCATTATTTCGCAAAAGTATTGCGTTATTTCGCAAAAGTATTGCGTTATTTCGCAAATGTATTGCGTTATTTCGCAAACTATTGCGTTATTTCGCAAAAGTATTGCGTTATTTCGCAAAAGTGTTGCATTATTTCGCAGAAGTATTGCGTTATTTCTCAATAACTTTTGCGTTATTTCGCAAAACTATTGCGTTATTTCGCAAAACTATTGCGTTATTTCGCAAAACTTTTGCGTTATTTCGCAAAACTATTGCGTTATTTCGCAATAACTTTTGCGTTATTTTGCAAAAGTATTGCGTTATTTCGCAATACCTTTTGCGTTATTTCGCAAAAGTATTGCGTTATTTCGCAAAAATTATTGCGAAATAACGCAAAAGTTATTGCGAAATAACGCAATACTTTTGCAAAATAACGCAATACTTTTGCGTAATAACGCAATACTTTTGCGTAATAACGCACTACTTTTGTGAAATAACGCAAAGATTTGCAAAATTACGCAAAATTTTGCGAAATAACGCAAACATTCCCCGTTTAAAAAAAAGTTACTTTTCGCATTTGACCGTAATGGGCTTCCGTAGAATTTTAATAAATTTGTTAATTATTATTATTACATTGCTGCTTTTCAGCAGTTTGTTTTAGAATTATAATGCAATCGTCTGTTAGACGATTAACATATTACTTCCATCAGATTGAAACCTTAGGATTCTGTCAAATATGGCAAGAACGAAGGCTTTGGTTCTCGCAGGTGCGTTTTCATCGAATTGAATCTTGATGTGTATGTTCAACACACTGTTCTTGGGTCTCTCGCTCTTCTTGCTAACATCGAACATGTGGAGAGGATTAAGGATTTTGTAATCGTTAGGAGTGATGTTCGGATTTCCTACCACCTCGTCAAAGCGATGATACTTCAAAATGAATTCTGCTGCATCTCAGAGAAAAGATATTTGTGGAAGGATGCATGATAATCTATGGCCCGGATATCTAGTGATGTTAACCCTTCACCCAGGGTAACGGTGAAAACCGGCGAGCGCTATTCACAAAAATCACCATTCAGTTTTCAATATTTTTTTTATTTTTGTCTCAAAAACATAGCCAATAACCCCCCTCATTGGAACGAGTTCACTGAGCTTGTTCCAATGAGGGGTGATAAGCTATATTTTGGGCGAAAAAATAAAAAATAGTTATTCCAGAATTTTGTTTACAAGTGTCGTCTGCCTTTCAGGTTAGGTAAAGGGTTAGCATGACGCGTATATTTCTTACGTTCAAGTGATCGAATATGGATGTTTTTTTCACTTGTTTACCGTCTTTGTTGGTTTAAAATGCGACTATGATGAAACAAGGTGATTCTGATGAGGATATCACAGTCAATCTCCAACTGAATTGACAAGATCAGTGACAGGTCATTGAACGGCCTGATTCAAAATCCCACCTCGATAGCTTTCTTGTCTTCTGACATCTTGCAGAGTTTAAACTTTTTAGCATCGAATGGAAGCACATGTGGTACGAATGACGAAACATTGCTGAGTGACACTCGTCCTCAAGCCACTGCTGCAGCGATCGTCAGTGTTTTCTCTTTTTTTCTTTTTTATTCGGGAACGATTTAGGGAGCTCCACATGCACCAGTTCTCAGGACATTTGGCACAATTATACACCGCGAGCGAATTTAACTTCTTTTATACCATGCTCGCCTGTGTCACTACCTGTGAAAAGTATGTAGGTTAAATTTGAGATTTTAACCCCACAAGCGTTGTGAAGCTTCTACTCCGGTTAAAAAAACTTTACACCTACAATATGAAGTTCATCTAACTTGACCTTTGACATGACGCAATTTGCCGACTTCGACACATTGAACATTCACACTTCGCGATGTTTCCTTCAAACATACGACGTTTTACGGTACTATCTACTACGTGAAATGACTTATTAAGTTTAAAATACATACAATTAAATATTTAAAATAAAGTTTAAGAATTGTTGATAAAAATTTGACTGAAAAAGCAAGGTAAATTCAATGAACTTTGACGATGTGTCAAGCTGTCAATCAAGCATTCGCGTGCAGCCGATAGTACTGCCCATCGGCGCAGATGTAAACAAAGCAAACCCATGCGTTTGCGATAGAAAGTGTCGTTTTTTCGTCATTTCAAATGGCAAAGTCGATTATTTATTAAGAGCATGGTATAAATAAAACAAATAGGCCTTATCCTACGCGTGGTTTAAATCTGATTACCGGCCCTAGTACCTATTTATTCTATATTTTCTTTGTCTTTTCTTATCATCTCGTGTATCAAGCTCTCCACATTCAAAATTTGGAAATATTATCTCCAACAAAAACCAAATCTGAAACTTCTATCAGTTTTCAGCCTACAAAGAATTCTCTGGGGCTGCCGTTGGGGTGACGGTTGGGCGTCAACGACGGAAAAATCAAAGTTTGTTCGATTTACATGAAAATTAGTATGCTGTGGAGCTCGAAAAAATATAAAAGATAGCTGTTTGGGGATTTTTTATTTAACGTCATTTTCGACGTTGTTTCGTCAGTTTGTTTTTACAGCCCCATTCAATTTTGTAGGCCCCTACCTCAACAACGGCAAAACATACCCCTATAGAAACTAAACACGCTGCGCAAGGGATATTTGGAATGATGTTTAGGTATATGTGCATGCTCACTGACGCGACAAACTGAACGCTATGGCGTTAAATCTGAAGGGGAGCAAAAAAAAAAAACGTCAAAATTAAATCCCACTTTCGCAATAGTCTGACCACGTAACCTTTTAGCATTCATGGTCCCAAACACAAAGTTGAAAAAAAATTAAAATCTGACATCACATACCAGAGATATGACATATACACCATCGGGGCACACCCCTTCCATTTGCTAACTGTCCTGCCTCGAAAACCGCAAAATGTAGCACTAAAGTTCATTCATAGGCGCGTAGAGGGATAATGGAAGTCAGGCATTGCCAGTCTTTATCGATGCTGCCCGAAAATTGTTGACGCTATGACGTAAATGGCTATCGAGGGCGGAAAACGTCAAATTTATATTTCACTGCACCAAGTCGAAATATTAGGACATTAGAGTACAGGTGCTCCCAAATACAAGATTGAAAACTTTGCAAAATCAGACGTCAGATACCGGAGATATGAAGTAAATAACGTCGGGTAACAGCATTTGCTTTTCGAATTTTTTACAATATAATCACAATAGACCCCAGACTTGGTCGACAAGCACACCGCCAGCCTCCCCTCGACTTTGGCCGTGATTGGTTAAATGACTTCTGGAAATTCGCTTTGCGATTTCAAAACCATCTAATTTTTAAATGGGTTTCAACAGAAATAATTGTCAAACATGATTGAGAAAAAATTGTAAAAAGCCAACTGTTCATACTACTCTGCAGTGAAATGCCTGAAGTTTGTAAAATGAGGCACTCATGGATGGTGCAACATCGCTAGCATTTCGAAATTTTAATTTTAATATGAAATCTCCATACCCTAAGTGTTAAATTTACTGACAACTTAAGAAAAGTAAGGGGAGCTAAGTTTTCTGTAAATCTCTTCCAATGACGAAAATTGTCAATCATGGTCGAATAAATGTTAATGTTTAACTAGTAAAACTCGATATCTCCCAAGCGGAAATACAGATCTTCGATTTCACGGTAGCGAGACATCTAACGTCAAAACACCACGTCAAGTTATCAAGATTTTTCCCAATGATAATCTTAACAAAACTGTTGGACTTGAATAGAAATGTTCAGTGGTGCATGTTGCCCGTCTTATTAAATCCTCGTTGAATGTCGTTTGCCTGTTAACCATTTCGGATACAAGGGGACAAAACTTTGCTTCGTTGATTACATGCACATAAGGGGAAAGATTTGACAACGATCAGATAATTTTCGTATTGAATGATTCGCTCTCTAAATATAATTTTTCTTAACTGTGCACAATAAAACAAAGTTTGTGTTTTGCGTGAATATGACCATCTCCCTTGTAGGATCGATAAATTTGTATTTCTACGAGCGGCTGAGCCGCTCTTGGAAATACACATTTCTCGTGCCGACCCACGAAATAAAACAACAGCTTTCAGCATGTGACATTCAATGATTTTACTTCTGTTTCAGGTGCTTGGGTTATAGCTTTGATCGTTCTTGGGAGCATTATTGGTATAATTTTGATCATCCTCTTGATACTCCTCATCTGTTGTTGCTGCTCTAAAATGAAAGACCATTCTACAAGTAGAGTCACGCCACTTATGGAAGACACAGATGCCACAGAACACTATACTTACAGCGGGAAGCGTATGAACGAAAAATCCGGGGCATATGGGCAAAATAACAAAACTGAAAGGCAGAATAATGAAAACGCAAAGAAAAATCGCCCAGATACAAATGAAAGTTATGACAACAAGGACAAGGGGTATGGTCTACAGGATATTGAGAATTATGAGGAAGGGCAGGAGGAAGAGGAACAAAGGGCAGGCACAACCTCGCACGAAGTCGTGGCTGTACTTAACGCGCCGCCAGGAAAAGGTAAAAATTCACCTCCTCGCAAGAAAGAGGATAGTCTACCCATGAAACAACGGGTATCCGCCACGCATGATGAGAACAAAAATAGTAGAAACCATGACATGCCACCGGTGGATACTCCAGACACACACGCGTCTAACCCACGAGATCGTTCCACAACATTTCTCACTCACGAGACTGAGGGAGAGGCAAGAAGAAAGGTACCACGAAAACCACTGCGTGACACAAACATCTTTTGGACTTACTTAGTTGGGGATGACGAGTCTACGGCATAGTGAAGATCGAAGTTATTCGTAGAACTCCGATACGTTGAGTCTTTCTCAAATTTAAAGGTCAAATCCGGCCAGAATTTTACAGTTTATTTTACAAATATATTATAATCCTTTTAAAACAGTACAACAGACAACGGCGGATACAGTGGGATATTCATTTTGCTATTCACCTACCAAACTGGCTATCGTCCGGACGCTGGTTCTGGAAATAGCTCTAGAAAACACTTTTATTGGACTGGAAGGGTGGCAAAGGTTTGATTGTGCCAGTATACAATGTTTATCTGTAGCACATATGTTGAGGTGGAAGTAAGCAGGTTTGATTGGGCTGTGTCCACGCTGTTGGGTGCCAATGGTGCCAGTTGCACTAAAAAAACTCTTTTGTCGTCAAACATAATACAGTACAGTCGCGTGAAGTGGTCGTAATCCACACGTGAGCAGCGATGTCCACGCTTGCGTTTACCGGGTAATGAAAATCATCATCAGCCAAATTTTAATTAATGAAGCACCGGGTTGTTCCCGGTGCTTCATTAATTAAATTTTTGATGATTATTCCTATAATTAGTATTTGGATTCTAATATTATTGCGTCCGTGGAAATATTGCCCACCCGTGGAAAGTGACCCGTCCACGGCGGCCGTACTGTATTTGACATTAAAATTTGGTATCCCAAACATACTTTTGTAAGGTCTCAAAGGCTTTGTGGTTTATTATTTCAGTGCGCCGTTTTCGACAAAATAGCTGTCTGGTGACCGGGCTAGACAGAATTCACGTCTGTCAAGTAATATATAGGCAACGGGTATAATCACGTGTGTACTGAATTAAAGGTTTATCCATTTAAGCTGATTCTTACAAAAAATATTTCTTTGTTACTTAATCTTTTTAATCTTGCTTAAACCTTTTTCATAATCCTTCTGGAAGATATTTAATTATTTCCCACTAGTTTATTCGGAGTAAATAAACATTGAGTAAATAATAATAATAACTCTTTGGCCAGCCGCTGATTTGTCGCGGTCCTCATAAGAGAAGGCCATCATTCCCCCTGCACCCCACCCCCTCTTCCCCTCCTCTCCTCCCAGCATTCAGATATAAACTGCTTAATAGTGTCCCTCACTTCCTCTTTTTCAATTTCTTCAATAAGCATTCCTACCCTCTCCCTCGTGTCCGCCTTCAGCCATCTATCCTTTGTTTCTTCACCCCACTTCTGCATTATTCTTCCAGTAAATTTTATTCTATGAGGTATATACTGTGGGCATTCCAAGAGAAAATGTTCCAGGGTCTCCACTACTCCAGAGTGGCACATTTGGCATCCCTTTTCCCCATCTCTCCCAATTTTTCCCCGAAGCTCCAGTGATCTTGATCTCAGTTTGAACAGCAGTGACCCTCCAAAGGTGCCATCTAGGTACTTCTCAAAAGCTGGCTTTTCTTTATATTGTAACCCCTGCAGTGATCTTTTCACGCTAACCCCTGCTCGCCAGTTTCGATTGCAATCTTCCATGACTCTCTCTTTGACAAACCTTTTGCCTTCTTTCATTCCTACTTCTATGTTTGTGACCTCTATAGAGTAATTGTCCATTAGTTCCCTCACATGTTTTGACCACCCCGTTTCTATATTAGAATTCCAAATGGTATCGAGCATCAATTTGCACCACCGGTTGTCAGGCAGGTTTCTCAAGTAGTTAAAGTAACACAGTTTTCCCAAATCTACCCTGTCCTTGATTTTCATCCACCCAAGCTCCCCCCTTACTGCTTCCAAAGCTGCAGCATTACTTGACCCTGTTATCCATCTGCCGGCATCATTCTGAGTACTTTCCAACTTCTTAATAACGGTTTGGTTTAATGGAATCACGTCCGTGCCATACGTTATACTTGGTAAACCCACCCTCTCCCATAGTGTTTTCCCCACAAAGACCTTGTTGAAACTATTTTTCCCTAAAAGTTTTAGTTGGTTCAGAATTCTTTTCCCTTTCAGAATCAGTTTGGCTGAGTAATTTCTGTACACCCCTCTTCCCGTTATATTTATGCTTACCCCTAGATACTCATACTCTCCCTTTTCTCCTACAGTGATTTGTTTGCTTTCCCCTTCGGGGATTGAGAACTCCCCCACTCTCCATCTCTTCGTCATATCTACCTTACGTCCAACGGGTATTACCTTGCTTTTATTTTCATTTAGTTCGAGCCGCCAAGTGTTCCCATAACTACCAACAATTTCCAGCAATTTCTCTAGCCCCTGTTCAGTTCTAGACATTAACACCATGTCGTCCGCAAAGAATAAGCCTGGTATCTTTATGTCTCCAACATTTACCCCCTCCGCACTCTGAATTAGTTCGTCCCCTAAATCTTTAACATACAATGCAAACAAAATCGGTGAAAAGATACACCCCTGCTTGAGGCCTATATCCATAGGGACTCGTTTTGTAGTGATACTCCCTAGACTGAGTTGGCTTTGCACATCTGTATACAGTGCTTTCATGATTCCCACAAAGTCACCCCCCAGTCCGATGCCCTCGAGCTTTCGCCACATACCTTCCCTCCACACTCGGTCGTACGCTTTTTTCACATCTAGAAATGCCAGAAACATCTTTTTCTTTTCAGCCTTTGTTGATTCTATCAGTTGGGTGAGTGTAAATAGGTGATCAGTGACTCTTCGTCCTTTCCTGAAACCATTTTGAATTTCTCCTAGAAAACCTTTCTCTTCAATAACTTCCTCTAGTCTACTGTATATGACCTTACAGAATACTTTTCCGATGTTACTACTAACTGATATCCCCCTATAGTTATCTAGAACTTCCTTATCCCCCTTTTTGTGTATGAACGACACCTTACTTTCCCTCCACTCTCTGGGGACCTCTTGCTTTCGCAGAGCCAGGTTGAAAAGGTTTGTCAGGACTTCAATAAGTGCCTCCCCTCCATTTTTGAGGAATTCGTTCGGAATTTCATCAGTCCCTCCCGCTTTACCATTTTTTAATTTCGAGACCACGTTCCGCACTTCTTCTGCCGTTATTTCGCTACATACACGATTGGATAGGTTCTCCTCCACCAGTGTATTTCTTTTTGGTGGGGACCCACTGCCCCATCGCCTATCGTTTATCTTTTCCCAGTGCTTGACTAACTCTGAAGCGATACGGCCTTTATCTTCTGTACTTTCCCCATCCACTTTGATACTCTGCACACTACTTTTCCCCCGTTTATTTACCCAGTTCCAAAATACGTTTGAGCTCGAACCCCCCGTTTTCTTTATTGTTCTGGCAAGACTGCAATTGCGCTCCTTCCTATTATTATTCTTTATCTCATTCACCTTTTTCCGTGCCAGTTCATATTCTCCTTTCATTAGTCTCGTGTCATTGTTATCCACCCCTTTAAGCTTCCTACTTCTTCTGTAAGCAGCGCATTTTACCTTCCTTTCTTTTATAGCCTTTTTCAGTCCCTCGTTAACCCTGTATCCAAGCTCTCTCGTTGGGACCCTCACCCTTCCTATACAATCCTTCCCTGCCTCTGTTAGGCTATTTACTATGCCATCTGAAATACTCTGGACATTTACATCCCTAGGTATACATTCAAGACTTGGTTTTAGTTTTTCCCGAAACTGCTTCCAGTCGGCTCCTTGTTTTAGTCCCCAAACTTCCTTGAAGGTATTTCTGTCTCTATTCGTCTTTTTGCCCATAATCTTAACTGTTATCAGGTTGTGATCACTACCCAAGTCATTTTTTCCCTCGTCATCTATTTCTACATCTATAACCTCCCTCCATACGCTAATGTCAGTGAGTATATAATCAATTATTGTTTTCTTATCGTTCCTCTCCCAGGTCCATTTACCCTTACATTTCGCATCCCTGTTCAAGATCTTTAAACCAAGCTCTTTTGATAGGTCCAACATCTTCCTCCCATTCGTGTTAATTTTCCTATCACCTCCCTGTATGCCCTCCTCCTTATCCCCGATGTGCCCATTGAAGTCCCCCATTAGGACAATACTGAACCCTCTGCTTTCAAGCTCTGTGATATTCGATCTAAGAGTTGTATATATTGAATCATTCCACTCGGGCTTACTTCCCTCCACTGCTAAGTATACAACACCAACGGCAACACTCCTGCTTCCTAACTTGATTTTTGCCCAGACTATTTCGTTGGATACTGGAATCTGAGTCCTTGCTTCTGTGAGATCTGTAATCAATGAGGGCTGTAATTCCTCTTTAGCGTAGATGCCAACACCCCCACCCCGTTTCTGACCCTCAGTTCGCCCAGCTCCTATCCACACGCAACCCTTCATCTGATCAGCCCGCTCATCCCGTCGTATCCACGTCTCACTTAGACCCATTATATCGAAGTCTCCTTCGTCCATCAGTGTTGATATTTCGCTTACTTTCTTGTGCAGACCCTGGATGTTGCAGTATCCAAACTTAATGAATCTTTGTTTCTTTGTCATCACTGGCACATTATTATAACCCTGGTGTGTCCCTGTGTTGTGCATGTTTGTTGTTCTTCCTATGTTCCCAGCATTTGTGCCCCTCTGGGTTATCGGCTGTGGTCCCCTACCCCCCTTTTCTCCAAAAAAGGCCCAGCCACCTGTAAAATTTTTTGGCCCAACAGGTCTGTACCCATCCTACTTAAATGCAATCCGTCTCGCCCATACAACTCTCCTTGTCCCCAGAATGAGTCCCAGTGGTCAATGAAATGTATTCCCAAGTCTTTGCAGTGCTCTTCCAGCTCCTCGTTTAGTGCCATAATCCGCGAGTTCCTCTCATTCCCACCACCCATAACGGGGAGCACCCCTGAAACGATGATCCGAGCATTCCTGCTAAGTAGCTTACTAATTAGGTCCTTGTATGTGTCCACCAAACGAACTGATTTCCTCTCCCTGATGTTATTGGACCCCACATGTAATACCACTACCGGATCAGGCCCCGACCCAGCTACAATACCGTCCACTCTATCCCTCAGGTCCTCCACTTTAGCCCCTGGAAAGCACAGAACTGTTCTATTTTTACTGTCCGGACCACAGACAACCTTGTCGATCCCCCGAACTATGCTACTTCCCGCAACCACCAACTTACTTTTGTCCCTCGCCCTATTTATCTCCTCTAGTCTCCTATTGTTTACAGCGTCCTCTTCCTCTCCAACAGCCCCACTCGGAATCAATATCGGTATCGGTATCTTTGACCTAGGATTACTCCTATCCTTGTCCCTCCGTCTCTTTCCAGGCCCTGAACTACCTGGACTACTCCCCTGGTCTTCTACCGAATCCCTCCTCCTTTTTCCTGGCCTAGACCCCAACCTACTATCTGTTGCAAGTACCTCCATCTCCTCCTCTAACTCTTCCGAATCGAGCACATCAAATCTGTTTCTGGTGCTGCACTCCCCACTGCCTTTGGACTTTACACCCCTATCTACCTGCTTCTCTGGCCCCCCTTTCCTACCACTTTTGATAGTCCACGCCAAACGCTTTACAGCATTGCTCCGGCCTGGGCCCCCCTCATCTGTCCTACGTATTTTTCTAGCAGCCCCCACCTCATCACCTACCTCATTCACATCAAAGGTTCTACCCCCATGTTTCCTCTTGGAACCACCGACAACCACCCATCCTTCTCGGAAAGCTACTTTCACAGGCGTAACTCCAGACAGCCCCGCCCTACCAAGTTTTCCCTTCAGCTCAGCAATCTCCCCCTCAAACTTAACAATTGATAATAATAATAATCATGAAATTATTTTGTAAGTGTTAATAATAGCCGTTTACTCTTTATTATCTATATTTTTTTATCAATTTGTGGGTTTTGTGCAACTAATAAACCCAAAAGAGCCAGCTAATACAAAATTAAAATGTCGTTACACTCAAAGGACGATACATGTTTAATTTGTTCTCATTTGTAATCAGGTTTCATTTTGGTACTAAAATCTTTCTTTTGGCACCGAAGAAAAAACTACTCTTGGCACTAAAAAATTTCGCGCCAGCGTGAACACTGTAGGTCGGTATAAGCTAGGGGCGCAACTTCAGTTGTATTTAGGCATCTCTTAAAAGTTTTTTTTTAAAATGTTGCAACAGGAAGTCGACAAAAAGATCGTTTTAACCCTTTACCTAACATAACGACCCATAACTGTTCAGCTTGTTCAAATGGGGAATCATAATCTATGATTTTGAGGCAGAAGATACAAATTTTTAGTAATTCGAAAATTTGTTTTTACAAGTGTCGTGTGTTATTCGTTTCGAGTAAAGGGTTAACCCTTTACCTAACACGAAAGGCAGATGACACTTGTAATTAGAATTCTTGAATTACTCATTTGTTTCCTTTTTGGCGTCAGAAATATAGCTTATGGCCTCTCATTGGAGTCATATACTATGGTTTTGAAACAAAAATGGAAGAAAAAAAAATGAACATTTGATGGTGATTTTTGTTAAAAGTGCTAGCCGGTTTTGGCAGTTGCGTTGAGTAAAGGGTTAATATTTTCTATATCTATAGAAAGTGAGCACCGCATGAAATCGTATCCGACCACTCAAATGGGTGTACATGATACCATACCCTTACCTGATAAACATGTGTACACTTTAGGATCAGCAATCACATTTTCAGAACATCGACCACCGGATAAGCTACCAGTGGTCAATTAGCTGCAAATATGCATATCGGATCCTCACCGCTCAACCGTTCCAGGGATGAATTGGCTCCCTCAAAGGGGCAGGGTAAATTTTAGACCGCGTTCCAACAGATGACGGACCCACCCTCAACCTTGGGCTGGCCACGACCAACCTTGGGTCGTCCCACCCTCACACCTGGCTAGTTAGTCAGTCTATTTCATATTCTAACCGTTCCAATTTTAGATTAAAAGCGGCACGCCACTGTGCAGGTCTAGCAAGTACGTGTAGGGGTCTATCAGTGAATTTCCACTGCAAGGACTGCGAAGGAATCTGAAGAGATAGATCTTCCACAGAAAATGCCTTCAAAAGACACAACATTATAGATGGAGGGACTCCATCTTTTTCACGACGACGAAGTTACTATACGCGTTACTTGTGTATGTTTTATGTCCATTTCGAGTTAAAAAAAACTAACGCTTTTGTGTTCTTCAAGGTTTTCGATGCCGTGTTTCGGTTTACCTATATCCCATGGGAAACAACTCTAATAGCAAGTTGAAATGTGTCTTCAAAGCGCAAACGTATCCCAGCATTACGTATTCAAATCGTGAAATTACCGGTTACAATAGTCCGTTTTTTTCTCCATTAGCGACATTACAAATTCTTTCCCCCTCTCACCACCTCATCAAACCTATTTTGGCAAAAGCAACCCTAATCCATTTAGTTTATCACCTCTTTAAAAAAATACACTGAAACCATTTTGGTCGCCACGTGAGTTTTGCCTTTACATTTGGTCATTCCTATACTACAGTCTAGTTTCGCACTGAATAAAATAGACATACTTTTTCCTCCCCCCACCCTCACCCAGTTTTTTTTTATCTTTTCTAACACTTGTCAGAAGACAGTTATCACCAATATTTTATAATGTTTTCAAAACATGCACTTAAACATTTTATTCACATTACAAGATCAGTTCATTTTCCACCAATTGGATATATCAGGGAACTTTTATCATCCATTAAAGATTGGAGTGCAAACATCTAGAGGCGCTTTTTGCAAGAAAACGGTGTATTGTAACCTGTACCCCAGTATGTGTGGCCACGGTATGGCAATATTTGTACGCGGAATTTGTGATTTCCAAACTGCTACCTCGTGTTTTATGCGGCGAGTGATAGATCGACTGGGATAACATCTTGCAAACGACGAAAAGCTGCATGTTGATACTGTAAAATGTTATTAGAAAAGAAGAAATTACAAAGTATGCAATGTTTTTATCACGAGTTTCGTATATTGACAAAGTGATGCCATTATAAAGCATTATCTCGAGTTCGAAAGAGAATTAGGGCCATTCTGTAAAGCAAAATGTTCGTTAAAAAACTCGAGATCTCGACTGGGTGGTCAAATACAATATCATAAAGTCGAAATTAAAAAAAATATATATATATTTCTCAAGTCGAGATCTCGACTTGTTCATTATCTCTGTCTGTGTGGTTTTTGAATCATTTCACCTTCCCGACGAATTTGGCCTATTTCACTGACGGAGGGGCTAACCTTCCCTGACGGGGAGGGGGACTACATGTGATGCCACCCCTGATCTAACAAAACTTTGGTCTTATTCGATTTAATCTTCACCAATGCCTAAATTACGGATTCGAGAAGTGAATAAAGGCATATTAAAAAATAAGGAGTTAAGTACAGAGATATGCAATCTATCAATTTTTCACGGAAAATGTGTATTTTATATTTTTGAAGATGACAAATTTACCCGCGGCATAAGTAACCGGCCTCAGTGACCATAACATAATAGTTGTATAATTCGAATGTACTGGTTCTAAAAAAATGTTTGCGAACTCCAGGCTCGGAGAAAGCATATTCACCACATAATGTTCAATGAGTTATATATTTTTTTCTCATTACCACGAAACAGATATTTCATAATCGCGGATGGGGCCATGATGAATTCGGTCACGTCATCAATGTATGTCGCCGTTATTTGCATAATGTTTTCTTTCTGCAAGATCAGAAGAAAGCTGACACGTGATTACCAGGTACGTGGGAACCTGGGATCCGAGGAGACACGCGCCCCAACTGAAAGAGAGAGAGAGAGAGACCCCCAAGGCTGCACGTTTTGAAAAGATATTGATTGATCTACTCCAAACATTCACAAAGTAGCCATCCTACTTCATGAGATTATGACGCATCGTGTCCCTCGGCCGGAAAAGCAACCTGCAAAGGGGTAAGTATGATCCAGCGAATCACGATTTTTACTCGAGTCGAAACAACCCCCCACCCCCCCCCCAAAAAAAAAAAAAAAATCATGGTCATATCTTCTGTAGAGTTTGTTACCGTGAATTATCTCCCCTTTATGCCTGGCTCTTTTTAGCATAGGATATGAGTTGTAGTTGACTTTTCGGCCATCTTGTAACGATATTCCCGTAGTAATACGTGGTCTTTGTGCGCATGGACAGGGCGTGTTGTTGGAGCAACAAGTGTTTCCGTCAGCCATTTTGTATACTGGGGGGCGCCAAGAAGGGGGAATACCCATTTTGCATGCATCTGTTCATTTTTCATAACTTTTCCAAATTCCACCCTAGCTTTCAATACTTTTCCAGGGCCTGCAAAATCTATTTACTTATTTCCCATACCTTTTCGTAACCTGCAAAGAGCAGTGCCTGGAACAGAGATTGCTCGGACGACGAAGGACACGAAGCTTATCAAAAAATGAGCTATCGAACAATTGCTCGACCGAGTGAATCTTACGCCCCACTGGGTATTGGCGGATACCTATGATATAGTGATGTACTATTGGAGGATACCTTTAGGAGGATAACTTTTGGAGGATAGTTGTCGTAGAAATCTGTGTTCTAACATCGGGGTACTTCGGTTGGGTAGTTTCAAAGAACAACAGTAAATGACATTGAATTCATTTTATTCTGTTATCTGATACATTGTTCATAGTATATAATCACTTTGTTCATTTACAGTTCAATTGCTCAAGGAATCCTCGTATATAATCACTTTGTTCAATTCATAGTCAACTGCCGAAGACATCTACTTCATCTCTGAATGGAATGTAATTATTCCGTCCTCCTTTTTCTGGGGAGTTTGATAACCCCTCAGACTTCTTGTTCGCTAATGGACCTTCTTTCCTTTGCTTGACTCTGGCTGGGTACTTCATGTGGGTTGTTCGCTTGTTGAACACTGACTTTGTAAGTTTGTTGGTTGATTTAATTTCTGGAGCTCTGAGGGTAGGTAAATCCACCACTTCGTGCTTTTGTGCTTCATTCTTGAGTTGGTCCAGCATTGAATCTTCAGTTTTCTGTAATTTTTTCTTGATTTGTGCTGGAGATTGGGAAGAAACTACTGTACTCTTCCGAGTGCCAACATCAGTCTTTGACGGCTCGTTCTTGTTTTTAGTGGTAACATCATTCTTCTGAACATCATTGTTCACTGTCGCCTGAATGGAAACTTCATTGTTCTTATCTTCATTCTTCTTCAGCTAGTTTTTGTTGGGAGCTGCCTTGGCATCTCTTGCGTTCTCGTGTTTGTAGTTTATGTGGTAACTTTATGCTTCTTCTCTGACTCTTCATTTTTTAAGCTCCCCTTTGGTTAATAATTATCCCACACCGTACGGTGTCTCCACAAGTTTTAGTTTCTTTCCCACAACCTCTTTGAACTAGTCTAAGTTTCTTCTCTTGACTCCGTGCAAGTCATCTTTTAATTGTAGCGCTATCGTAGACGCAGACATCTTTACTCTTTGACAGTCAGAACACAAATGAATTTCTTTGTATACAAATGACCCTTTTATACTTTTCTGTAGCGGTGGAACAGAAGTTTTCTCTTTTACGAGGCGTGTTTGGGGGATTCTTCAAAGTCATATTGCTCTTCTTCACCAAGCCGCGTAGCATTCGTTTGAATTTTCTTGCGAATTGGGATTTCCCACAAAAAATCGAAATATGCACTAGGTTATTAATGTATTTGACGCTGACGGTTTCTCTGACACTGCTTTCAAGTGATGTGGCTGCTTCTTTAACTGCATCTTCTTTATTTATTCTATCCTCGATATACTTATTCATGAGGTTTTCATATTCTTCTTGGTAACCGTTGTGGGTCTTTCTAATGGTATTTCTCGTTGAATCTCCCACTGGTTCCTCTATTTCAGATTCTTCTTGAGATAGTCTCGCCAACTCATCGGATCCCGAATCTTTCATTGGTGAATTGGTGAATAGTTGTGAATAATGACGACAGGATTGCATTGCATCCGCTCTCTTCGAAGGTCAGATCACATATGACAATTTGTTATCAGCCAGTCCAGGGCCGAAGATACCTTGCAAAACAATGACGACAGGTTTGAGCAAAGTCCCTAAAAATCCTCCTTTCTGTTTCTCCGTCTTTTTTTCGATAAGATAGTTTATCCTTTGGTAAGGCTATTGTTAGAACGTATAGTGTTATGTAGAAAATGACGCATGGTGTAGAAACGACGTATAGTATAGAAGAAATCAACGTATAGTATAGAAACGACGTACAGTGTAGAAAAAATCAACGTAAAGTGTACAAAGTTGTAATGTGTCAGAACGCATAGTGTGGAAACTAGCGTATAGTGTAGAAAAGGCGTATTAGCATGGGTCGTTATGTATTTTCGTGGGAAGTGCATGCTAAAATCGAAGGGGGGGGGGGTATATTTGGATTGTTTAGGGCCTGACAATTAAAAAAAACTTGTCTCCAATTTCTCAGTGGGTATTCAGCCCTTGTAGCGTATGACGCGTTTTCTGGCTCTCTTGGGTGAACTCCGATGGTGGACCTAGCCTGCTAGATCTCATATGGGGATCTCATGTCGTGTAACCATAACTCCTCATGGAAAGTGTCGTAAAAGCCCAACTATTCATTCCATACCCACACACACAAGCGCGCTCACGTGTGTGTGTGTGTGTGTGTGTGTGTGTTTCAAATGACACAATCATGTTTTTAGAGGAATTTTGAATGTTGGTTTCTGATCCCCCGCCGGGATTCGAACCCTCGGCAATACGGCCTGGCAAACAGGAGTCCAGCGTCTAAACCACTAGACCATTGCACTCCGTCAAAAACGATGGCTGGAATCTAGCTTTTTAGAAGAAGTCCTCATGATTACTTGGTTCATCTTCCTTTCGGCAGCAGCATGAAAGTGTGGAACGTGCTGGCTACAGTACGACGAAAGTGCTGTGGATGGCCTCAGACGAAGACTGGCACGGTCTTGTGTGTGTTTTTTTAAATGACACAATCATGTTTTTAGAGGAATTTTGAATGTTGGTTTCTGATCCCCCGCCGGGATTCGAACCCTATGCAACACCGCATGGCAATCAGGAGTCCAGCGTCTAAACCACTCTGGCACTCGCCTGTGTGTGTTTAAGGTTAAAAAATCGCACTGGCACAGACATTTCCTACTGAAACGTTTTTTTTCTTTTGATATGCCGCCGAAAAATTGTTTTCATTTACTGAACCCTGATGGGTTTCAAACATGACAAAAAATTACATAAAATTGATTTAAACTAAGTGATGAGCTCAGGAACTGGTTAAACTGACTGGCAATAATTGATGTTATTCATTGATGAGCTCTAATTTAGTCCTTACAAGGATGTTACGCAAGCTTTTGTTTTTTCTTATAGGCGATGACAGGTCGAAGATTCAAAGGTTCATTTAATTTAGCATTAGTAAAATTGAATTCATCTTTTAACATTTTTGCTATTTCGATATTCATTCTGTTGTACGTTAAAGTGAAAGGAATGATGGACCTCCTTTCGCATTCGCCCTCTGATATGTTCATACCAAATGGCCAGAGGGTTTGAAGTGTACTGATCCAAAAAGCTTCACGTTTTTTTCCTAAATTCATCCGTTTCTTCTAATGAGTCTTTAATTGGTGGTTGTTCAATAGGATGGATTTCAAAATCGTCCAAAGAATGGCCAGGAAGGTTAAAATGTTATGCTACGGGGGCATCAGCATTATTTTTTATATCCCGTTTGTGTCTAGTAGCACGTTCTCGGAACGGATTTTGACTTTGACCAACATACTGTTTCCGACAGCGCTTACATCTGATAAGGTAAATAATGTTTGGTGAATCACAATGGAGGGGGTTACGGATCTGATAATGATTTTTCGTTTGTTCGGAGGAAAATTCCTCTTTCTGATCAGGCATAAAAGTATGCAATCTACATCGAGGCTTTTTGCAATTAAATACCGCGCCACTACCATTCTGCAACGGTCTGTGGTATCCAATCTTCAGTGGTTCGAAATCAGTAGTTTCAGCTGGACTTTCGAGGTTTTTCAAAGTTTGAGATTTTAAGGTACGCAAAAAGCGCATTCTGTATCCTCTCGATCTGAAGGCGCCAAATAGAGTAGAACGAGCCTCATTGAAACTTACCTTATCACTTGAATTGCGGTGGAAACGAATGAGTTGTGATTTGATGATACCTTTAAATGTATGTTGAGTATGAAATGATTTTGTGTGCAACAATTGATGTGAATCAGTTGGTTTAAAATATACTTTATAATCTAAATGACCGGACGCCTGAAATTGCTTGCCTTTATACACGGCCACATCGAGAAAATCAACAGAATTTTCACTGATAGTAGCTTTCAATTTAATATTTGGATCGTGTTTGTTCAAAATTTCAAAAAATTTATCAAAATCTTCTTTTGAATGTTCCCAAATAATAAAAATGTCATCTAAATACCTGAGATATACGAGAGGATGCTTTGCACATTTGCTTAAGGCATTTTCTTCCCATTCCGCTACATAAATGCTTGCAAAATTAGGACTGAATCTTTTACCCATAGGACAACCCATTATTTGTAGAAAATATTCTCCATAGAATTGAAAGTCATTACCTTTTAAGCTCAGCTCTAAAAGATCCCAAATTTGTTCATCCGGGCGTTTTGCATCCGGATATTTTTCAAAATGCAGTTTTGACTGATTTAACACGTTTATCAATATCAATGTTCGTATACATCCTGTCGATATCCAAAGTAGCCAGAATTGCATTTTTCGATATTTTCAATTTCGAAATTTTTGACAGGAAATCCTGTGTATTTTTTAGATAGCTCGGATGTCTATTTGCTATAGGTTTCAGATAATAATATAATAATAACACTTTGGCCAGCCGCTGATTTGTCGCGGTTCTCGGACGAGAAGGCCATGGTTACCCCTGTACTCCCAACTGCCTCCCTATTCCCACGCTCCTCCTCTCCTCCCAACACTCGGAGACGAACTGCTTGATGATATCCCTTGTCCCATTCTTCCCAATCTCTCCGATTAGCATATTAACCCTCTCCTTTGAGTCCCCCCTAACCACATGTCCTTCATTCTCCCATCCCACTTCCCCATTATACTTCCAGTGAATCTCATTCTTTGAGACTGATACTTTGGGCATTCTAGAAGAAAGTGTTCCAGGGTCTCCACCATGTCCAAGTTACACATCTGACACTCTCTTTCACCGTCTTTCCCAATTTTTCCCCCCAGCTCCAGGGATCGCGACCTCAGCTTGAACAACAGTGACCCCCCAAAAGTGCCATCAAGGTACTCTTCAAAACCTGGCTTCTCTTTATCACGCAGGCCACCCAAAGACCTCTTTGATTTGACCCCCTCTCGCCAATTGCGGTTACAATCCTCCATGACCCTTTCTCTGACGATTTTTTACCCTGGTTTGCCCCAGCGTCCAGGTCCGAGATCTCCAATGAGTAGTTCTCTACTAGCTCCCTCACTTGGACCATCCACCCCGTTTTGATATTTGAGTTGAAAATTCTCAGGAACATTACTTTACACCATCGGCTGTCGGGGAGATTTACCAAATAATTAAGATAACCAAGCTTCAACAGGTCTATCCTGTCCTTGATCTTCATCCACCCAAGCTCACCCCTGATTGCTTCTTGCGCTGCGGCATTACTCGACCCCGTTATCCATCGGCCTGAATCGTTCTGCAGGATTTCCAAGCTCTTTACGGCCGTCTGGTTTAGGGGTACCACTTCCGTACCGTACGTTATACTTGGCAGACCCACCATTTCCCAAATGGTTTTCCCCACGAAAACCTTATTGAAACTGTTTCTCCCTATTAGTTTCATTTGGTTAAGGATTCGCTTCCCCTTCAGAATCAATTCCCCGCATTTTCGTTAGCTCCTCTTCGCTTTCTGACACTAGAACCATATCGTCTGCAAAAAATAGCCCTGGAATCTTCAAGTCCCCAACTGCTACCCCCTCCTCGCTACGCAGGAGTTCATCTCTTAAACCTTTGATGTACAATGCAAACAGGATTGGCGAAAGGATACACCCCTGTTTTAGGCCTATCTCCATAGATAGATGATAATCAATTAATTCCGAGATCGCATAAGATTCCGAATTACAATCTGATACAATTGGCCTCCCGGGTGGAGTTAAGTCATCCGTCCATGAAGAACGGTCCTTGAGGAGCTTTGGTAGGATATAAAATTGTCTTGTTTGAGCACTGAGCTTAGCTGTTAAATATTTCAATTGTTTTTTGGTAATGTGACCTTCGTCGAGGAGAAATTTTAAGATCTTATTGAATTTTTCGATATTACTAGGCCAAATAAGTGAATCTATTTTCTTATAATGTTTAGTATTGCTGAGTTGTCTCATGGCTTCCTTTATATAATTATCCGAGATAGAATAACTACCGACCCACCTTTGTCAGCTGGTTTAATTACTAATTTCTTATTTTTTCGAAGTTTCGTGAGGGCTCTCCTTTCACCAGCTGTTAAATGGTCTTTATCGGAGAGTATGTTCATGTTGAACACCTTTTGGATGATTCGTTTGCTAGCATCAATAATTTCGGGATCTACTTCACTATCTGGAGGTGACCAACCAGATGATTCTGTAAGAGGAAGTTTCCGACCGCTGGAGTTTCTAAAGCGGTCTGCTAATTTCATTTGCCTAAGGAAATTACAGTTGTATGATGGTAAATTTGTTTGGTTATCAGTTTTTGGGCTTTGGTGCTGGTACAAAAGTTAAACCGCGATCTAAAAGCGATTTCTCTTGGGTTGTTAGGTCATTGGTGCCAGACAGGTTAACCACATTAGTTCCTAATCCCACATCTGTTAGGCGGCTGTTACCTTTGCCTTTACTTAGTTTAAATTTAGGTGGTTCAACCAGTGATCGTACATAATATTGGCGGTTCTCGTGGTCCAATGGATTAAATCCTGTCAACATCAAACTTCGCGTCATGAATTTTTGGTATAACGTTAACGTCCTTCACTTTCCGAATGGTTTCGTTGATGATGCTCAGGGTTCTCCTCTCAGCCTGAGGGAGTTTTTGCGAAAAGTTTAGTTCAGCGAAATAAATTTTTGCTGATCTAAACTTGACCCTGATATCGCTAAGCATATTCCGCAACTGCTTAACTACGAGATCAGAATTGTCGTTTCGAGAATTCACGCCAATATTTAATAATATTTTGGGGGGAATAGACTGGCCCCTGTGCCCTTTAAACATAGAGCTCAGATGATTGAATTTGGCGCCGGGGTAACACTCCACCTGGATGTCCGGATGGGGATTTCGATCAATGCGTCCTAAATTTGAACTTCCAATGATAGGGATGTTTTTACAAACATCGGTGAGGCGCCAATTCCTTTTGTCAAAATTAACTCCGCTTTTATGCCAAAACTGGGAGAATTTAGAATCAAATGAGCGGCCCGAGTTGCGGCTCGGTGATTTGACTTTCTCTGAGTACGATATACCTGGCTGAACCACACTAGAGGCAGGAGAGGAAAGAGAAGCAGGAGAGGAAACAGAAGCAGGAGAAGAAACAGAAGTAGGAGAAGAAACAGAAGCAGGAGAAGAAACAGAAGGAGGAGGAGGAGAAGGAGTTCTAGTGGGAGCACTAGGAGAACCCGAGAAGAAAGGCTGAGGAGGAATAGGAGGAAGAGGAACAAGACGAGGCGAGACAGCGTTACTCAATTTGCGAGCATCTTCAGTCACAATATGGACCGGAGATGTTTGCAAATTAATGCGCTTACTCTGAGAGAAACAAGAAGTAGAAGGAAAAGAAGAGGGAGAAGTGCTTTGCCTTGATCTTTTCTTATTATGCTTTTCGCGTTGGGGTAGAGGGACAACACGGGCCGGAGTTTGCTTGCTCCCTCCCGTATTGTTCCTTACTCCAGACGCTGGGCGAAGTTCCGAAATGTAAGACTCATAGGCCGAAATCGTCTTATCTGTCAACTTATTTTTAAAGTTCTTTTTAGCCCAGATCAAGGCACGCGCCGAAGCGCTGTTGAAGTCTATTTTTTCGAGTCCAGGAGGTGGTCGCATAGCCAAAGTTATCTTAGACTTCAACTGGTTTAAATTTATCTTATAATGCTGAACTAAAGCATTTAACGTTTTTTTTTGGCCCATCCCACACTAATCTGTCGCAAAACAGAAAAAATGTGTGGGGTGGGAAGAACTGGCTTAAGAAAGCCTCCTAACTCATCTACGTTCTTCTCCAGCTGTTTCGGGAAATCCCGATTTGCCAAATGGTGCTCTAATAGCCCAATGTGGTGCAAACATTGAAGCACCTGAAACAAAGCCTTGACCAGCCTAGAATAAGCCTGGAACGATTGTTCCTGGTCAGTTCCGGACTGGGCAACTCTCTGCCTTTGATGCCTCTGCCCTTTTCTTGCCACTGTTAAAGAAAGTAGCTGAATTAAGTATAAATAAAATATAAAGTAATGAAATAAATAAAATTGGAAAACTAGGTATTACCGATCAAGAAGATACCTAGCTTAGTTTTTTCCTTCTGAAATGGTAGAAAATCCGTCTGTCTCGACGCGTTTCGCTTGTTTTTGCTTCTTCAAGGAGACTTTGAGGAAAATAATTCCAACTTGAATGAAATGAAAGGTTTTAGCGCGCCGAAGGCGCGCAGGGACGATGTGGGATTTACAAATCCCTTGCGACCCGGTTAACCTTATTTTATTTCACTTGGATCACATAGGCCCAGTTTTCCTATTGCATCAAATGGAGTCCGAGGGGGTATACACGCGGTTAGAATTCCCGGCAGTTTACGTTTCGGTTCAAGCTCGGCGATGGTAGAGGTTTGAGTCCCACCAGAATGTAATATTGTGCGATGCCAAATTTAACGGAAGAAGAGAAAAGAAAACCAAACAGCAACGTCGGTTTGGTTGCGGCCCCGGTATATGACCACACCGATTACAAAAAAGGAGTGGAGAAAGCTCCAACAGTTTAGTTTTGAAAAACCGGGAGTCATCCATCAAGCCTTCTGGGAGATAGGATGCCGTATGTGATTATGAGGTATCTGGTTATCCTTCGGGAATTCCAAATGACCTCCTCCATCCCGCCCCCCCCCCCAAAAAAAAACAACAAAAACAAAAAAAACCTCTCACAAACACACACCCTCAAGCCCTTAAAAGGGCTGTTAAATCTTTATTCAAATGTTTATTTATATAAAATGTACACTCGTCCCCAGCCAGAAAAGCTTGTTTCAATCCTTGCCTAGTGTTTGGTGGTTTCTTATGCATGTTACAGAAAGGTAGGTTGCACCAATTCCTCCTACGCTTTGTCTACCATTTCCATGCGTCTTCTTTATAAGAGAGTTGCAAGAAAATTTGAGAATGTTCATATAGAAAAGATCGATAGAAAGATAGGTATCCGCTATTGTATAATGTGCCTGTTGTGTGATTGTTGCTATGGATGGGGTAAGGGGTGTGTTTCTTCGGAGCCCACTCCCCACACGCAGAGTTACGAGGCAATCCTCACAGACTCAATCCTAAAGATCTCAATGGGTAGCGAGGCAATCCTCACTGACTCTACGCAGATTAATATTATTGACTAATTTTAATTTATTGTGGATTATTTTGTTTTTCTGTTAAGGACTCGGTGTTCGTTCAGCTTCACCATTGATTCACTATCCTGGAGTATGTGGAGGGTTTTGTTATATGGATCTTATTAAACGCATTTCAATCGCGCTTCAGCAGAGTTGCGAGGCAGTCCTCACAGACTCTATACTAAAGTTCTTAATGAGTAGCGAGGCAATCCTCACTGACTCAACGCGATTTAGTTATATTGTATAATTTTTATTTTATTTTATTTTATTTTTTTTCCTGAAACTTATTTTGTTTTTCTGTTAAGGGATCGGTGTTCGTTCAGCTCAACCATTAATTCACTATCTTGGAGTCTGTTGAGGGTTTTGTTTTGTAGGTCTTTTAATCGCGTATCAATAGTTTCTATTTTTGCTAGCTCGTGAAGTTCCTTTATCGGTGTCCATTTCGGTTTGCATAGTGCCACTCGCAGGGTATAATTTTGAACCCTCTGTAGCTTCTGAATGTTGGTTTTGCTCAGGTCACTTGTTATTATGGCACCGTATTCTAGTACAGGACGTATAAATGTTTTGTAGAGCTTGAGAAGCACATCTTTGTTTGCTCCCCAATTTCTACCTCTGATCTTCTTCAGAAAATTGATACGTTTATTAGCTCTAACCGTAATGGAGTTTACGTGACTGTTTAGATTGAGATTGCTGTCTAGGATAAATCCCAAAAATTTGTCCTCTTTGTTTGCTTCTAGTTTGTGATCGTATAACTGGAGATCGATACTGAGGACTGGTTTTTTCCTTTGCTTTTTGAGGAACGTAACTTTTTCATTTTTGGCGGCATTGAGTTTGATGCGCCACAGGGCGCACCAACTCTCAAGATCGCGAATGGTATCCTGTAGACGATTTTTAATTATGTTTCTGGACTTGCTGGCCGTCCAAATGCCTTTGTCGTCTGAGAACTGCGATAGTTGGACACAGTTTTTCCCTACTTTTTGAATATCGTTCACATATATTATGAAAAAAGCGGACTTAGAACCGACCCTTGTGGTGTTCCCGCTTCGAGTATTACTTCTTCTGACACCTCGCGATTAACCCTCACCTTGATTTTTCGGTCAGCTAGAAATGATGATATGATCCTCAGAATTTTAGTGGGTAATCCCATTTTCGCTAGTTTATATCTCACGCCATTGTGCCATACCGAGTCTAACGCTTTTTCTACATCCAAGAAAAGCGCTGTTCCGATTTCGTTTTGACTAAATGCTGTTTTCATATAATCGACCAGTCTATATACATGTTCGATTCCCTCTTTCTGACTCCTATACGCTCTTTGCCATTTGTTGAAAAAGTTGATTGATTCGAAATAGCTGCGAAGTCTCGTAGTGAGAATCCGCTCAAATATTTTTCCAACACAGCTAAGCAAGCTGATTGGGCGGTAGTTAGAAGGGTTGGTAAGGTCTTTGTCGGGTTTAGGTATCATGACTCCTGTGGCCACTTTCGAGCATTTTGGGAAGTACCCACAGGAGAGACAGCAGTTTACGAGTTTGGTAAGTCTGCAGTAGAAGATGTTGGGGCACTGTTTCATTATTTTGTAAGAGACTTCGTCTTCTCCTGGGGACGAAGATGACTTGCATTTTCTGATTATACCCATGACCTCTTCTACGCTTATTGGTTCGGTTAATTCATGGTCGTCCCCGTCTTCATGCCTTTGGTCGAAGTTCGATTCATTGAAAATTGAATTGTTATCTTGGACAAATTTATTTACTTTTACCTTAAAATCGTTGTCATATCTGTTCCCTTCTTGTGGACGATGCGCCTTCTTTAGGAGTTCGGCAAAAGCGCTGGCCTTTGCCTTGTCGTCCATGGCCATAGTTCCGTCGCTAGTCTTCAGCGCATTATTATTGGCAGTTTTGCTCTTTTGGCCAGTAAGAGTTTTAAATGTATCCAAGAACCAGGGTTTTAAATGTATCCCAGAACCTCTTAGGTTCTCTCAGCCCATTTAGGTTTTCTGTTGCCTTTTCCCATCTCTCGCGATTGTCGTTAGCTGTGGCCTTTTTTACTTCTCCATGTAGGCGATTATACGCGGTTTTAAGTTCTGCTCTTTTCATTTGATCATTCTCTGATTGGTAAGCGCGGAAGGCTTTTCTTTTTTGTCTGATTATTTGAAGAGTTGTTTGGGTTATTCTGTTTATCCGCGTCTTTATTGTTTGTTTGGGACAAATTTCATCTAGTGTACTGTTGATAACCTCGTTAAGATGGGTGCAGGCTTTTTCTAGTTCCTGAGCATTTAGGGGGCCATTTGCCTTTATTTTTACTTCGATAATGTTTCTGAAGAGGTTCCAGTCATTTTTTGATAGGTTCCTCCTATTCACGGGAGGGTACCTTCCGGGACCAGTATTACATTTCAAAGTGGTGTGAACCGGCAGGTGATCACTGCCTAGCTCATCACCCCCTTCAAATATGTCTTGCATTTGGCTGGTTAGTGATTTGCTGCTGATAATCAAGTCTAGGATATCTGATTGATTGAGTGGGTTGTTGCTTATGTATGTCACGTCTTGATCGTTATTTACCACGAATAGATCCTTTTCTTCAATGATGTGGAAAAGGGCGTCACCATTAGGCTCAGTCTTATGACAACCGAATACCTGTTGTTTGGAATTGAAATCACCCAAGAATATGCAGTGCTTGTACTTTTTGGTAAAAGATTCAAATACTTTACTGTCTACTGTTGCTTGCGGCTTGTTATAATATGATATGATGGCCACGTGTTTGTGGTCAAGTTCAATTTCAGCTGCAATCACTTCAGCATTGAGGTGGTCGCATGGTATTGATTTGTATTTAGTCTCCTGCCTTATTAGCAGAGCGACACCGACACCTTTTTGGGATGGGCGATCTCTTCTAATAATATCAAAACCACATAACGAGAATTGTTTGTTTGGTTTAAGCCATGTTTCGCTAATTCCAATTACGTCCATATTTTTGAAATAATGTGACATTTGCATTTTTTCTGATTTACGCTTCGAACATTCCATTGTACTATTTTTAGTGTATCCATGAATGGTTTAGGAATAACGGTACTAGGTTTATTTAAGTTTAATTACTATTTTTAATATTGTTAGATAATTATATTCTGTTGACGGCCGCTTCTAATAGCGTGTGAGATATTTGAGTATTATATAACTTAGAGGCTGTTTTACTAATCTCTTTGCAAACGTCCGAAAGACTGGTGTCCAAATGTTTCTTCATTATGCTGAAAATGGAGCCAGCCATTAGAGTACACGTGGAATAATGGGAAGATTAGTTCTCGACATTACTTACATTTAGAGCTTTAATCTGAATGTTTGTTTTAACTTTTTTGAAGTGGCTACACCCCCGGTAGTTGCTGGGGTGTTGACCACCGCAATTGGGGCATTTCAGAGTTTTAGCACCATATGCCTTCGCGATGTGTTTGTCACCGCATTTCATACATCGTTGCTCCCCGTTGCATTTGTGTGACAAGTGCCCAAATTTCTGACACTTGTGACACTGAACGGGTTGTGGAAGAACACGATATTCCTCGGTTTCGTATTTTTAAGTTTAAACAATATTTATTCATGAGAAAATATGATGCATACATATAATAAACTACAAGATGATTGTCATACAGAGTGCACAATACAATGGTATGCATTAAAGCAGTGAGTCAAGGGCGAGATTTGTTGAAAGGATTCAGAAGTAAGCTTTTAGCTTGTATAAGCCTTCTCCTTTGGGTTACTAACGAAATTTAATAGTAGCAGCAGGCACTAAGTAAAATATTGTTTAAACATGAGAACCAGAGAGATTAAGGAGAGCAATAGAGAGAACAGGAGAATGAGATGGGAAAAGGAACTTAACCCCTTACCCAGCAGGTGAAGCAGACGACACTTGAAGAATAAATTTTGAATAACTGGAAATTCCGTCCGTCCCAGAATCACAGCTCATGACACCCCACCGGTACGAGCTTATCGAGCTCGTTTCAATGGGGGGTCATGAGCCATGTTCCCGAGACAAAAATTGAGAATATAAAAGGATTTAAATAGCGATTTTCATGGATAACACTGACCGTTACATTGGGCAAAGGGTTAGCTAGGAAACATGGGGACAACCTGAATTCAGCGTTCGCTACCAAAGGATATTAAATAGGGTAGCCTCGACGAATATATCGGTAATGGTGTGACAAGTAACACCGAAAGAGTCAATGAGTGCACTGTTACTTATCAAAGCGTCCACTCAGCATGATAAAGTCCTGCACGGCTCTAAAGACAAGAAGGTTATCATTATTATTCAATCGTTCAGATCCAAATAGTAGTGCGGAGGGCTCAAGGGTAAATGGCAACGTATTGATTGTGGAATTACGAGCATCGGCGTAGATTGAGCAGTGCACGAGAAAGTGCACAGTATTTTCGAGGTCCCCACACTGACAGCGTGGAGATGGTGAGAGATGGTTATCGTATAAGTGGGCGTTGATATTACTGCAATGCAGGCATAACCTGCAATGATGAATTTGAGCAGCACGAGATTTGGCTCAATAGTAAAAAATTGGTGGTCGCAGGTTCGCACTATTTATAAATGTCTTGAAGTTTATGAGTGAAGAATTTTCTCTTACTTAGGGGGGTAATCCATTCCACTGGTCAGTAACCTCCGAGATAAACAAGAACTTATATAAATTGGTGTGACAAAAGGGCACGCGGTGGTTGTTTTCCGATCGGAGATTGTGACTTTGGGTAATAGATGAAATAATTGGTGGCACCTTATTGGAGATATAAGGGGGCGTTAGTTTGTGATACATCTTAAAAATTGGATGAGCTTGTGTTTTCGGCGTCTTTCTTCCAGTAAATCCCATTGAGTTTCTGTGTAGAGAAGGTCTTTACTGCAGCTCACAGTGGCACCAGTAACTATTCTTGCTGCAGCTACTTGTATTTTCTCCAGGTCCGCAGCTTGAGTTGCTGAGCAGTTGTCCCAGACAGAGTCAGCGTATTCCAAAAGAGGTCGGACAAATGCGAAGTATATCTTTTCAAGGACTTTCCGGTCAAGTGTAAACTTATGGGCCCTGAGCACGTCAATACGTGTCCAGGCTTTAGCGCACACATGGTCGATATGGTCGTTCCATGTACAACCTTTATTCAAAATTACACCCAGATGCTTGTGACTACTCACCTCGGAGATTAGAGTTCCGCTTAAATATATAGGTGGATGCACCGGAACGTTACTTTTACGTATTTTTTGTCGTTGATAATTACCCCTTTGCTTATCAGATTTAATTTCGTTGCTCTATTAGGGCATTTTACTTTTATTTCCCAAGTATGGTTGCCCGTGGCTTTAGAGATTAGTCTCTCTCACGAGCATCCTGGAAGGGCTTTATCAATCGATTTTTTTTTACCGTTTTGGGGTGGACGCGTGTGATTACGACACAGGGGTTTGGTTGCGGATGGCCCTGTGTCTTGTTGGTTTTATTGGTCACCTTGGGGGGCGTTTTGGCTTTTACTTTATCGGTGTTCGTCGCGCTATCGGTTGGGCTAGCTGTCGCAGTCGCATTCCCTATTTCCGGTGATGTAGACTCTGTTGCGTTAACAGAGCCCCCATTTCTTGGTGTGACCACCGAGTCCTTTTCAGCAGCGGTGCTCAGTGAATTTTTCTTGATAGTTTTTGTCTTTTTGACATGTCGATCAATAGTCATAATAACACTTCGGCCGGCCGCTCATTTGTCATACAGAAACCATTTTCGTCATCGACGTCCACGGTTTCATCATTTTCACGGAACTCATTGGAGAGTTTCCTTTTCGACCGATTTTGGTTTGGTGATTTTTTCTGTCGCTGCGATTTGGGGATTTTAGCTGAATTTTTATCCAATTCAATTTCAACCGCCTCAGCCGGAGAAGCTGCGGCCATGTTGGTAGCTTCTTCTATTATGGAACGCAGTCAGTTATCCTGGTTGGGGGTAATTAGATCTGAATCTTCTTCAGATATCCCCGCCAGTGAGCCGTTTACTTTTTCTTTGAACTCGTCATCAAACCTATCGCCCTCATGTGGACGATGATATTTCTTAAGGAGCTCAGCAAAGGCGCTAGCCTTCGCCTTGTCATCCAGGGCTATAGTTCCATCGCTGATCTTTAGAGCCTTACTGTTGGCGTCTTTATGTTTTTGTCCACTAAGGGTTTTAAAAGTATCCCAAAACTTTTTAGTCTCCCTGAGACCATTTAGATTTTCCGTTGCTTTTTCCCATCTCACGCGATTGTCGTTTGCTATTGCTTTTCTAACTTCGCCGTGGAGTGTGGTTTCAGTTATTCTGTTGGCCCGCGGTTTAACTGTCTGTTTGGGACAAATCTCATCAAGAGTGTTGTTAATGACTTCACTGAGATTGGTACATGCTTGCTCGAGCTCGCAGGTATTCATTGATTCGTCGTTTGGGTCGTTTTTGTTTATTTTAACCTGAATTATTTTTCTGAAGAGGTCCCAGTCAATTTTGGATAGATTCCTCCTCCTCATTGTGGGGTATCTTGCGGGACCGCTGCAACCGTGTAATGTAACATGAACAGACAGGTGGTCGCTACCTAAATCATCATCCCCCACAAATATGTCTTGCATTTGATTAGTTAGTGATTTACTGGTTATAATTAGGTCAAGGATGTCGGATTGGTGGAGGGTGTTGTTACTGACGTGAGTAATGTCGTGGTCGTTATTTAATACAAAAAGATCAAATTGTTCGATGATATTGAAGAGAGCGTCGCCATTGGGCTCCGTTTTATTGCATTCGAAAACCTGATGTTTGGCATTGAAATAACCTAAGAAAATACAGTGTTTGTGATTTTTCACAAAGAATTCAAAGACTTTGCTGTCAACTATTTTTTTTCGGTTCATTATAATATGAGATTACGGCAACTTTTTTAAGATCTAGTTCAATCTCAACGGCAATCACCTCTGCGTTGAGATGATCGCTTGATATCGTTTTATATTTTAAGCCCTGCCTTATGAGGAGAGCGACTCAGCCTCCACGTTGTGTGGGACGGTCTCGTCTAATGATGTTGAATCCACTTAGCAAAAATGTCTTACTTGGCTTTAACCATGTTTCGCTGATACCAATTACATCTACGTTTGTGAAGTAATCGGACATCTGTGAGCTTTTGCAGTTAACGCTTCGAGCGTTCCACTGAATTATTTTCAACTTATCCATAAGTGTTCAGTACCTGTCGTAATTGTACTAGTTAACGTGTTGTGGGTGTGATTTATATTTTATTTATGGCGGCTTCTATTAGCGAGGAAGAGATTTGAGGTCGATATAATTTGGATGCTGTTTTCCCAACTTCTTTACATATGTCGGAAAGACTGACGTCGAAGTGTTTGTTCATTATATTAAAAATTGAACCAGCCAGTAGGCTGCACATCGAATGTGGAGAGGTTGAGTTTCCTACGCTGTTGACATTAATAGCTTTGAGTTCCATGTCGGTTTTAACTTTTTTGTAGTGGGGACACCCCCGATAATTGCTTGGGTGTTGCCCGTTACAATTTGGGCATTTCAGTGTTGAAACCTTGCACGACTTTGTTATATGTTTTTCGCCGCATTTCATGCAACGCAACTCTCCTTTGCATCTGTTCGATATATGGCCAAACTTCTGGTATTTATGACATTGTGTGGGCTGAGGCAAAACACGATACTCCTCAGTCTCATATTTTTGTCCGTTTATACAAACACCTTTGTTAATGAAGTTAAGTTTTATGGCTCTATTGGGGCATTTTACTTTAATTTTCCACGTAGGGTTACCTGTAGTCTTAGATATTAGTCTCCCCCACGAGTATCCCGACAGGGCTTAATCAATATCCCCATCATTGATCTTTGTGGGAACCCTTGTGACGACTACCGAAGGGTTTTGCAGCGGTTTATGTGGTTGTTTATTCGTCTGGTGTTTGGTCGTATTATCCTTTTGAGGTTGTTTAGAAGGGGCTCTTACCTTGTCGGCAAATGATACACCACCGTCAGTGGTGAATGTTGGCGTCGCCGGTATCGTTTCCGTTGCGTTACTGTCTGCCGATTTCCCATCATTGTGGATCTCCGCACTGGTTGTTACTACTGTAACATCCATGGTGTCCGAGGTCTCAACGACAACAACACCCGGGTTATCGGTGTGTGTCGACGCTTTCCGGGTTTTCTTAGCCACCGTTTCTATTTCCAGGGACTCACCATTTTCCTGGAAGTCTGTATCCAATTTCCTTTTCGGGCGCGGCGTAATCCGATTGACCACATCACAGGTGGGAACAGTAGTTGCCTCTTGCTCTATGAGCGAACGCAACCAGTTGTCTTGACTGGTGGTAACGAGTTCCGAGCCCTGATGTGGTGGTACCTCCAAAGAGATGGCGTGCACAGGTCTCCCCATCTCATCGGAATTATCTATAAAGGGCGAAACAGGTGTCGGATTAGTTTTGCCCACCATCCCCTTGCTAGGATTAGTTTTCGAAAACTGCTGAGTTGCATCAACTGGTTTAGAAACACTAGCTATATCCGTAACTGTGTTCGTTTTAGGGCCCAACGAGTTGGACTCCACACCCTTGCCCTTTTGTTTAGAGTTTCCGATGCTGGGGCACGAACCCAAACCTGAATTATTTCTTCCTTTTCCCTTTTTTCCAGATGCCGACTTATTTTCCTTTTTTGATTCCGTCGAAGCATTTATTAATTCCATTTTTTCTTTCTAGAACTGTTCTTTTTGAGCCCTAAGATCCGAGCGCAAACCCTCTATAGTGTCGTTCAATCTGGCTATCTCTTTTTGAAATCCAGATATCATCGATATTAAATCCATTCCCGAAGTGGGTTCAGTGGTGGAGTTAATTGCCATGTCACTCTGTTCAGTTATCAGCTATTATCTAAGTTATCAGGAAATTATTGGTAAAATATTTCGTTAAAGTATATTTAGTTTTAACAGAGAAAAGCAGACAGAAAATAGATAGAGTTAAAGATAAACACTTACAAAATTACACTAGAGTGCACAGAAGTTGGGGAGGGCATGCCTGGTGGGGTGGGGTGTTTTTCACAGCTCAGTACATAATTAAACTCGGTGACAAGCTGACAAATGTCACCCATCTAGATAATTCTTTTCAATCTGAGATGTCCCAAGTTTGTTTTTCACAACTCAGTTTGTGTCGTCCAAACAAATTAGATGAAGCCCTATTGATTTGCTTTCATTGATTTTTAATCAGTCAGTGAGTGGTTTGCTTTACTGACCCCATGAAGCCCTATTGGTTGGCGTTGATTTAAGTATAACCAATCGGGAGCGGTTTGCTTGACTGGCTTACCAGATGTGTGTGAAAATAATATGAAAAAATGGTTTTAGAAAATATATTGAGACTGGAGGAATAAATAAAAAATAACGCCAAACATTACGATGCCTCACGAATGTTATCAGTTGGAATGAATATCCCCTGACGGAAGTTTATGACGGAAAATATTTTACATAACGTAGAAATTGTGTGTATTATCTTCTGAACCTCTACATTGTGTGATAGGTATGAAAAATTAAAAATAAATATAATAATAATAAATAATAATAATAATAAATAAATAAATAATAAATAAATAAATAAATAAATAAATAATAAATAAATAAATAAATAAATAAATAAATAAATAAATAAATAAATAAATAATAATTTTATTTAGGAAATAAATAAACATGGTTGAAATTGGAACCTATTTTGTTTTTGGGCATATATGAACTCTGGCACTCGCCTGTGTGTGTTTAAGGTTAAAAAATCGCACTGGCACAGACATTTAGTTTAAACAGTATTTATTGCAAAAAAACAAAACAAACCATAACCGATACATTTCAAACATTAATGTGAATTCGGCAGTAAGCTGAAAGCTTATACAAGGCCGTTCCACCAACACAAGATCACAAAGATACGTCGAAGACAATAGCAGGTATGAGTATCAAGTACAAACAGTGTTTATCTGCATTATACAAGCGTTTGAAAAGCGACAGTAACTAATCTTGTATGAAAACAGTCAGGGATGGGTTGAACTGCAAGAAGAGTTGGAAAGTGCGTGGTGGATGCATTCATTACGTAGAGTATTTATTTGTGTCTAATGTCACTCACCTATGCGAAATGACTACGCGTGACATAAGATGGAAATATAATCAAGGTAACTCCAATTATTTACCACCCAAGACGCCCATTTGGAGGACTTTCATCCAAGCATTGATAACAGAGTCACGGTTGATCAGTAAGGCTTCGCCTATTTACCACTGTAAACAAGTGTAGTTTTGTTTACAGGCATTCCCACAGAGATCATCTTGATTTAATTGTGGGTTAGTATTTATTATAGTAAGTATATAAAATGGGCTAGTACTACATTGGGGTTAATTAGCGAATCGCTTACTTGATAAAATAAAGTCGTGTACCACTTCAAAGATAAGGCGGTTATCGTCATTACTCGGGAATTCTGAACCGAATAGAAGTGTAGAGGAGTCCGCTCCAAACGGAAGGAGATTAATTGAATAATTACGAGCATCGGAGAAAATTGGACAATGCAGGAGAAAATGAGCCGGAGTCTCTTCCTCTCCACACTGGCATAGAGGGGTTGGTGATAAGTGGTTGCGATATAAGTGAACATTGAGGTTACTACATCCTAGTCTCAATCTACAGTGATATATTTGGGCTGTGCGAGATTTCGATCTACAGTAGAACCTTGGCGGTCGTCGGTTGCCATCGTTTAGAAAAGTCTTGAGGTTTGTCAATGATGAGTTTTCACGCACGGACAAGGGCAAATTATTCCATTGGTCAGTAACACTGGGTATGAAAGAAGATTTATACAGTTCAGTCCGACAGAACGGAACACGGTGGTTTTGACCTGATCGAAGACTAAGAGAAGGATTGGTCAAGGAAGCACGTTGCGGGATTTTACTGGAGATGTGCGGAGGAACCATACGGTGGCACATTTTAAAGAACTGGATTAACTTGTGTTTGTAGCGTCTATCTTGCAACGGTTCCCATCCTGTTTCCGTATAAAGTAAGGACTTACTAGCACTGACGGTTGCCCAGTAATAATCCTTGCCGCAGCAATCTGGATTTTTTCCATTTCCTCCACTTTAGTTATAGAGCAATTATCCCAAACAGTATCGGCGTATTCAAGGAGGGGCCTGATAAAAGCAAAGTATATTTTTTCTAGGACACTACGGTCTAAGTTAAATTTGTGCTTCCTAAGTAAGTCTAACCGGGACCAGGCCTTTGCGCAAATATGGTCGATATGGTCATTCCATGTACACGTGCTATTTAATATGACTCCCAGATGTTTATGATTAACGACTTCAGATAATTGAGAACCGCCAAAGAATAATGGTGGATGGATAGTAGGGGTAGTTTTTCGAGATATTAGCATACTCTCAGTTTTATTTGGATTGAACTCTACCAACCATGTTTTAGCCCAATGTTCAATTGTGACCAGATCTTGATTAATTATTGTCGAGGCTTGTTCAGGGTTTTCTATAATTAAATATAAAGAAGTATCGTCTGCAAGTAGGCGTATACTGCTCAGAAGATCTTTGGTTATATCGTTGATATATATAAGGAACAGCAAGGGTCCAAGAATAGACCCTTGTGGAACACCTGCATTTATGGTTCTCCAGGACGAAGTCTCAGACGATATCACAACTCGTTGCAACCTATCTGTAAGATATGATTTGAGGAACAACAGAAGTTCACCCGAAACACCAATACTTTCCAACTTGTGGATAAGACCTGCATGCCATACTTTGTCAAAGGCTTTGCTGACATCACAGAAGACAACCCTAACTTCTTTGCCATCATCAAGGGCGTGACAAAATTCATCGTATATGTCAGTGAGCTGGAGGACTGTTGAATCACCGGGTGTAAAACCTGACTGAAATTGGCTGAGAACTTTATTGTCAATCAAAAACTTCCACAAGCGTTTGAATACACATTTTTCAAGTAATTTACCAACGCAGCTAATCAAAGATATTGGCCGATAATTCGTCACATAATTGGAAGGGTGTTTTTTCAAAATCGGAGAGACATTAGCTTTTTTCCACAATGATGGGAAATACGAGTTGTTCAATAGTATATTGAACTAGACTTTATGATTCTGGAGAATCATGGCTTTTCCCGATGAGATTCCATGATTCTTCATGACGCCACAATGTCTGATGAATTGTTTTTAACTGTCTCACTGAAGTTCCTCCATTGATTTTAAGAGAAAGGTGAATATAGTAGTCTCAAATGAGTTTGATAAAACACTGTTTACGTAAAAAACATCATTAACGGTGGAGGGGTTAATATCAATATTGTCGTCCTACGAGTCAATGTCTGACAAAAGGAGTTATGTTTGTTTGACACATACCCACTGAGTGCTGTGTCTGTTTGAAAATGGTCCATTTTATCTCAAATGTATCAAAAATATTGATGTCTGGTCCTGTATCAATTATCTCCTATTAGACCACAGTTGTTATGCATTATTATGTAATTTTTTCACACCTTGTAGAGCTCACCTATCACATGTCTGTTAATAGCAGAAGTAAATTTCTCTCCAATTGGTTTTTCCCCGTAGGATTAGTTTTATTTATTACAATGAAGATATCCATACATACAACGACAAACATGAAGTTATTACATATAGGAAGTGTTGTTTGTACATATGTGTAGATAAAATATACCCTGGGACGGAGAAGGGGAGTATAGCCGTCTTACAAACTAGAACATATCGAGCCCCACTGCCGGGGAAATCTTGGCGCCATGCACCAGTGCATTTGATAACCGCCTTACAGAGTAGTACATATACCTGCCCCCCTTCCCATGTTGGGGACCCCCACCTTTTATTGTAAGGTTCCTTAGGCACAACATAGCGTCAGTAAGATGGATAAATACTGCCACGTCGCCACCCTGGGGCGGAGGAGGGGCAGTGTATAGCCGTTTTACAGACTAGTATATACCTGGACCCACTGTCGGGGAAATGCTATAGTGTCAACACTATTTGATATTATAAGTAACTGATCCCATTGCAGCTAACGTTATTTACTGCTTTCTTATCATGCAGTGGCGGGGAATGGTGGCATTGTGGTAGCCGGTTCTCGTCATTTCACCGAAGTAAAGCAACGTTGAGCCTGGTTTATCATTGGATGGGTGGCCGTCTGAGCGATCAATTCGGACTCCCATGCTGTGTCCTTGGGCAAGGCACTTAACTCTGATTGTCCATATCTGATTGTCCATATGGGGGCATGATGCCATGTACTAAGGCGTACTGCACGTCGACGGTACGCATGTCTTCAACCAATCTAACCCTGCCTGTGCTGCAGTTCGGAGTTACGATGTTGGGAAGCTGGCAGCTGCTCGTCGTTGCTCGGTGGTTCTCTCCAGGTACTGTGGCTTCCTCCACTCGTAAAACTGTCACGGTCATGATTAGCCATTGTGCATAAGTATATGCCCTTAAACACCAATAAATAAATAATAAATGATATCATGCAGGGCAGTGTGGAAAAGGAGGGGAGGCGTACCTTTCAATGTGTGTTTGGTTGGAGAAAGAGGCAGGGAGGATGTGGTAACCTTGGTAATTTTGTTTGGATAAATCGACCGCTGGCGTGGGACACCGTGGAATTGACCGATGAAGCGGGACACAGTGAGAGTGGGCAGTTATTCTTGATGATAAATAACTATACACTTACTTTGAGATCATACAAGGTGAGTATAGTTGTCTCAAATGAGAATGGCCAATATTTGTCTTGAAAACCTACGAGAGGCTTTTAGAGAAATCCTCGGAAAATACGAATTTTTAACCTTTTGAGGGGTATCGCTCTGTAACCAGCCCTAAACGGATTAATGCTTGGTTTTATGAATACCTTCATTACTTACAAAAATGATCCTCAGTGAATTTCACTTCCAATGAGGAAGGTTATGTTTATCACGCAGGTACACATTGGGTGTTATGGGTGCCCCAAAACAGCCCATTTTCTCAAAATGTCTATACTTTGCAGGCTCTGGGGGGTTAATAATTGCTTACCGGAATATTTTGTCCATGCAACTTGTAATGTCACTCAAAGACCTGCAAATGGTCAATTTTTCTTGAAAACATGCTAGATTTTTTTTAGAAATCCACAGAAAAGGGAATTTTAAGCTTTTGAAGGGATATATCTCCTTAACTAGTCGACAATGGGTTAAGTCCTCGATTTTTGAATATCCTTACTACTTACAAAAATGTTTCTCTATCAGGTTTGCGTCCAGTAAAAGAAGTTACGTTTCTCTGTGGCATTTCCATTTGATGTTGTCAGTGTCCAAAAACAGACTATTTCTTCAAATTTTTTGACATTTAGCAGCCCATGGAGGGTTAACAAATACCTACCAGAATAATGTATGCAACTGGTAATGTGATACCAAGACCTATCAGTGGCCATTTTCTCTTGAAACCCTACAAGATGTTTGTAAAGAAATCCAGGGAAAACGATTTTTAAGCTTTTGATGGGTATCCCTGTTAACCTCCCCAACAGGGGTTAACGCTTGGTTTTTTGAATACCCTTATTACTTACAAAAATGGTCCTCTATGAATTCCACTTCCAACAAAGGTGATTATGTTTATCTCTCGTGTATACTTTGGGTGCTGTGCGTGTCCGAAAACAGCCCCATGTCAACAAAATTACGATGCTTGGCAGCTTGTAGATGGTTAATAAACGCTCACCGGAGTATTTTGTCCCTGCAACTTGTAATGTCACATAAAGACCTACGAATAGTCATTTTTTCTTGAACCCCTACAAGTTACTGTTAGGGAAATTCACAGAAAATGGGAATTTAAAGCTTTTAAGGGATATCTCTCCTAGCCTACCCAAAATGGGTTAAGACTTCGACTTTTGAATACCCTTACTACTTACAAAAATGTTTCTGTATAAATTGTACACTCGATAAAAGGAGGCGCTTTTCTTTGTGGTGTACCCATTGGGTGCTGTTGGTGTCCAAAAACAGCCCATTTTATCACAATTTTGACGTTGGGGAGCCCTGGGAGGGTTAACTAATGCTGAGCGGAATATTTTGTCCATGCAACTTGTAATGTCGCACCAAGACCTGCGAATAGCCGATTTTTTCTTGAAAACCTACAAGATGTTTTTAGAGAAATCCACAGAAAATGGGTATTTTAAGATTTTAATGGGTATCTCTCTTTAACCAGCCCAAAATGGGTTAAGACGTCGAATCTTGAATACCCTTACCACTTTCAAAAATATTTTCCGATCAATTTTGCGTCCAATAAATGAAGGCCACTTTCTCTGTGGTATACCGTTTGGGTGCTGTTGGCGTCCAAAAACAGCCCATTTTATCACAATTTTGACTTTTAGCAGCCCGTGGAGGGTTAACAAATGCTCACCGCAGTATTTTGCCCATGCAACTTCTATTGTCACATCAAGGCCTGGGAGTGACAATTTTTTCTTGAAAATCTACAAGACTCGTTTGGAGAAATCCACGGAAAACCTGCATTTTTTAGCTTTTTGGGGGTATTGCTGGTTAACCAGCCCAAAACGGGTTAACGCTTGGTTTTTTGAACACCCTTATTACAAAAATGATCCTCAGTGAATTCCACTTCCAATAAATGAAGTTATGTTTACCTCTCGTGTATCGTTTGGGTTCTCTGGGGGCTTAAAACCGGCCCATTTCATCAAAATTTCGATGTTTGGCAGCCTGTGGAGGGTTACCATATGCATCGCCAGATATGTCATGTGTATCAAAGGTCGTGGCACAGGCAGGTCTATCAATGATGAAGGTTTAAAAAAAATCTACAAGACGTGTTTCGAGAAAGTGCCGATAAACCCCAATTTTGACAGTTTTTTGCCAATTCTGACGAAATAAGGGTTAAATCGAAAATTCCGCTTCGGTACATTTTTAGATTTTGTGCCCCTCTATGCTCTTGCAAAATTTTGTGAAAATCGGTCCGAAAATGGCTTCGGAATCGTGCGGACAAAATGTGTGGAAAAAAAAAAAAAAAAAAAACCCCAAAAAAAAAAATAATAATAATCCGTAGAAAAACAATAGTCTTTTCCAGAGGGAAAAGCCTAATAAGATGGAGAGTGGCTCACATAAGGATGATTTGCATTCTTTTAGAAGACGCGGGCTAATTAGATCTGGACCGGACGCCTTAGAAATTTTTAACGATTTCATTGCTGTATGCACTTCATCACAATGTAAAGTGATACAATCAATAATTGCAGAAACACGTGTTGATGCGTATGGCAAGGAAGCATTCGAATCATCAACTGTTGAGATAGAACTGAAGTATTCGTTAAACACTTCGGTTTCTCAACATTTGACGAGAATATTTGGTCGGAATGGGTGAGAGGAGGAATTCCAGAGAAACTGCTCCCGACTGCTGTTTTCAAGGTCTTCCACCACTGTGATGGCGGCGTTTTACTACTTATTAGCGTGGACTGAATTTTCGACAAGTGTAAAGCTTTGGACTTCCTTATAGCAGATACAACATTATTTCGTTTTAGTTTGTAGTTTGCCCAGGCATTCGGGGTATTGGTACGTTTAGCAATGCGATATAAACGTTTACGCTGTCTGAGCAGTAATCTAATTTCATTGTGCATCCATTTCGGCTGATCTATTCGCGTGGTAATGAATTTGTTAGGTATGTGGGCGGATGCAGTTTCAAGTATTTTGTCAGTAAATTTGGACACTATGTTATCGAGACATGGGTCATCAAAGAGGGCATTCCAATCGGCATGGGAGAAGGCCTCATTCAACGCTTCATAATTACCCTGGGAATAAAGCCAAATTCTCCTCTTGAATGATAAAGTTGGTGGTTTCAAGAATTCTACTTCGAGTGAGATCGGACAATGGTATCGGATCATGTCTGGGATGATTGGTTCAAGGACCTCACAAGTTTTCATGTTTATTGAGTCACTGAGAACAAATAGATCTAATAACGAAGCCGAAGTCTCGGTGAAACAAGTCGGCTCACTCACGACTTGTCTCAGATTGAAATTGCGGAGTATTTCAGAAACGCCAATTCTTGAGGGAGTCACTTGATTGTCATTAAAGTCCCCTGTTATAATTAGGTCGGCAATTGAGGAGTCTCGGGCTTTTTCGACGGATCCTGATATGGCTACCCATGTTTCACGGGGACTGTTTGATGGCCGGTAGAACACACCCAACAGTAACGATCTAGTTCGTTGCGTAAACACCTCCGCCCACAGGCACTCTGTGTTCGAGTTATGTAGGTCTGGTCTTGGTCGAAATGATATTCCATCTTTGATATAAATAGCTACTCCACCTCCCCTTGTCGAACGGTCAAATCGCAATGGCTCCTGGAACCCGTGAACAAGAATATCGGATGTGGAATCATTATCATCCAACCATGTCTCAGACAAAGCCACGACATCAAATGATGCAAATTCATATTGGATAATGTCAACTTTGGGTTTTAAACTCTGAATGTTCAGATGTAGTCCAGGCACATTAGACATAAAAATGAGAAAGTAAGGAAAAAAATTGGAGAAAGCTGATTTTTTTATATGCTTCCGGGACACACATTGCGGATAAAGTGTGAAAAGTCCCCGCGAATCCGAGTTGAGCTTTTTTAGTTATAGCGTTTTTTTGATGAAAAAAAAAAATTTAAAAAAAATTCGACCCAGCTCCATATTTCTCATTCTTATTCGCCTTAGTAGGGTGAGAATCATAAATATCGTGCTGAATTATATTGAGAATACATATCCCCAACAGAAAATGCCAACTTTGTACCAATCCTCACACTCAATGGTGAAATATTCACGAAAATGTACAAAATTACGAAAAAAAATTTATTGTTTTCATACACACAACGGTACACAACGTCCATTAAATCAAATCTACGACTACTTTGGGAGTTAAATTATATATCAAAAATTGCAGAAAAGCAGTGGCTTTATAATGATATATAACAACAGTCATTTATTCCGTAATGAACTGGTGAAACGTGTGAAATATTAACCATACCCCCTAAACTCAAATTCAAACGGCATCGACTTTTCTCATTCAAATACCGTATTATAGCATCATTGTTTCAATTTCCATGTTCGATTAAATCACATAATGTGGTGTTCGCCTGCACTCAAGATGCATTGGCATGTAATGTGTGCACGCCCTTGATGTGTACTCATAAACAAATTTGTATTGTACAGACAACGCTCTTTAATTTGATGCAAAATAGCCTTGAACGACTTTCATCAGGAAACGCTGTTTAATTCCGCATTCCAGGTCTTTATGTACAGACAACGCTCTTTAATTTGATGCAAAATAGCCTTGAACGACTTTCATCAGGAAACGCTGTTTAATTCCGCATTCCAGGTCTGTCCATTGCACAATTTGCTCTGTTCAGTATTGGACACTCCGCATTTGATGCCTAGATATTGAAACCAATGATCCCTTGATAGATATATATGTAATTTTGCCTGTTGTTGATTATTAGAGTCTTGTGTTATTTGTAGAACTGATCAGTTATGTTGTTGGCATATCACTTAGCGTTACCTGTTGATACCTTACGGTGACAACGAAGCAGGTCCGCACATTGATATCTGTTCTGTGGTATTGTACTTGAGTTTATTGTGTCTATCATCTTTTTTCTGTTGTGACTTTGGCAATGGATAAATGTATCAAATGTAACGATGAGTTGACCGGCTCGTCCGGAATAACTACACTTGGTGAGCGGGGTATAGAAAAGTTGGTTGCTGTAAGCGTCGAGCTTGGCGATAATCTTTTTGCCGGTTCGAAGAAACCCACAGTTGGTGAGAAAATTCACAAATTCTGCTACAAGAATTATACACGGGAAAGTTCTGTAAGAAAAAGTAAGAGAATGTCTCTAGATGCAGCTGAATCTGACGAAGCTGGTCCATCTATGACAAAAAAATTGCGCTCGATCAGATGCTTTCAATTTTAAACTCCATTGTCTGTTCTGTGGAGAATCCGCCGACAAACAAACTCATATACCCGTTCAACGTAGAAGAGAAGTCCACACCGTTGAAACATTGACTTTTGTTGATAGTACCAGAACCCGTTGTTTGAAACGTAGTGATGAATGGGGTGAGTCTGTACTTACTCGGATCGGTCGTGCTATCGATCTAGTGGCCGAGGAAGGTCGGTATCACCATGATTGCTGGACAGGATTTGTCAGAGATAAGCCTGAGCGAACTCTTTCAAGGGGTATGCCTGTTGCAGACAAGAAAGCACTTGCATTCCATGAATTGTGTACCTTTATGGAGAACAGCGATGAGTGTCAGTTTTCCTTGAGCGAATTGGCAGAGACGTTTGAATCGTATCGGTAGTAGAATCTCTATTACAACACTGAGGTCCCTAAAAAATGTTGTCACATTCAGAGATTCATCAGACAATATACTATATGATTCGTGGTACTCCGATTTCCTTGCAAATGCCAAGAACAAAACCCAACTGATCGATCTTCTAATGCAGGAACTATCTGCTATCAATATTCAGTCCAAGCAGGCTGATGCTGATGTACTGATAGCCGAAACTGCACTTGACATCGCTCAAGATGACAACAATGTTGTCGTTGTGGGAACAGAAACAGACTTGTTAGTCATTCTTACCTCTCGAGTTCAACCGGGATGTAATATTCACATGATGTATTCCATTACCCCAAACTTACTAGTTTCAGTTAGTGAAATAGCAACCAAAATGGGTGACAATAGAAGCAACCTCCTTGTAGCACATTCTATAAGTGGTTGTGACACTACTTTTGCACTCTTTCGAGTTGGTAAGAAGAAAGTATTCAGTACAATTGTCTCCGATGTTACTAGCGACTCACAACAGTATGTCAACACAATTTTGGCGGATGACAGTACACCAAGTGCAGTAGCCGCTGCCGGGGAACAACTTCTCCTGATCTTATACGGGAGTAAAACTGTTTCCTCTCTCGACCAATATAGATATGTCACTTACAAGCGTTATGTAGCAAAATCTAAACTGAATAAACCCATCGACCTAGCCTCACTCCCACCAAGCAGCGATGCTGCACAACAACATGTCTACAGATGTTATCTCCAGGTCCAACAATGGCTGGGCACTTCGCTTCCTCCGATGGATTGGGGGTGGTCGCTAGACAATGGACTTCTTGTACCGACTGCAGCCACAAAGCCATGTGCCCCCGATAACCTACTGAATCTGATCAGTTGTGGTTGCAAGAGTGCTTGTACAAAAAGGTGTGGGTGTAAGAAGGCAGGACTCTCTTGCTCAGGTTTGTGTAATTGTAGTTCGGATTCTTGTAACAACCACAGAAACACTGTCCTGTCGGAAATTTCTGAGTTCGATGAATAATATGTATATAGGTCATGTCATTTCTGTATATAGCGTTGATAATAGTCAATGTAACTTAATCCATGTTGATTGATTTGTACATTCTGTAAATATTATTTATTGATTTTTGTACATTCTGTAAATATTATTTATTGATCTAATGCTGCCAGACACAGACGTGTCTGTTCGGTCCCAAGCCCGAAAATAGTTGAGTTCTCATGCTGACGAATTTTATGCCAAAAGGGGAACTCGGCCAGAAGCAGAGGGGGTCTTCCATAATGTCTATTTTGTAAGCAATGATAAAAGTCTTCAAAGGGTGGTGGATTTTTTATCGTCTGTCCAACTAACATCCCGTTCTGTACTACGACCCTTTGGGCAAATCCGTTAGGAAAATCGTCATTTTTTGCGTAAATCCGATACTTTTTTGTGAATTTTCAATAATTTTTCGCAGAAATTGTCACAGAATGCACATTTTCCTCTAGGTAAATGTATATTAGACATTATGTAGCTCGAAATACGCGTAAACAAAAAATACAGTTGGATCAATTCGAGGTTACAAAGTTCGTGCGATTTTTTTTTATTTTTTTCAAACGCGTTTTCGAAAAAAGGCTGTAGAAAAAAAAGCTCAACTGGGATTTTAGGGGACTTTTGTCTAATCGTTCAGTGACATGTACTCGACATTCCCTGAAAAAATCAGCTTTCTCCGATTTTTTTCCCTATTGAAACCTAATGTTCTTGGGCTAATGGGCAATTTTTAAGGTATTCTAGTTGTAATCGGAGTTGAGAGAATTCGGGCCAGGGTTAGTTTCAATATCACCAGACAGTGGGAGAATCACAGTCATGTTGAACAGCGAAATGACAAGGGGGGGGGGGGGGCAGAAAGTATCAGTACATGTACTTTCCTTATGAGTACAGTCGTTGAAACTTCAATGCTGTAAGGATATAAAGTTTCACCCAGAGGATTATCCAAGAGCGATATTAACAATTTGTTGGACAGTCCAAAGAACAAAGTGACCACAACATTAAGGCTTTGATGCAGCCCAACCCCGCTGAGGCACAAGCAAAGATAGATTAGGACACAAATAGATCTCTTCTTCGATAAGAAGAACTTCGAACTCCTACAAAAAACTTTAAAGTTAAATGTACCAATCCAAGCACGATAAGATTCAAGGGAACACATGATGAGCTATTCGTAACTAGGTAACGCAGTTAAGGCAAATTGTTTCTTTATAAACAAGATTGTATTCAGGCTTGCAAGTAGTTCAGATAATGTGTGACAAACACTGTTATGTAGTTGGAAGACAGTAGTAACTTATTTAAAAATATGATAATAAGCAAGATTTTTTAAAAAAATAAAAAAAATACATATATAAAGAGTCAGGTAAGAAATATAAAGAACTACTGACTTGGATGATAAAGATACTGGGAGCTTGTGGGGGCAATGTCATTGGTCATTTTCGGGCAAGTCAAATGAATATTGACACGAATATCATTTCCAGTACGAAGATGATTGCAAATATCGATGGCGATTAAAGTTAAATATGATATATTTTCTTTGAGTAGGTGACAGTGTCGAACAGCTTGGAAATTCCTTTACGTTAATGGTGATCAGGTAAAAATCAGCATGTACCATGCTGCAAAACAAAGATTGCACCACGGAAAAAGCTTATGCACACGAAAGAAATATTGGATTTAGTTATGGATGAGGGGAACCAAGTGATGTGAAGCTGTGTTTGTTTACCGTGGTGAACAAACACTACCCCACCCCAAGGGGTTCCCACTAGCTCCATATCATACCGTTGACTTTATTGACCGACTTGAAATGACATGATTCACAAATCTCTCGACTAACATGATTCACAAGACTCTGCAACGAGAAGAGGACGCACGAGAAATTTGAAAGCGGTCGAGCGAATCATCACAAAGAAACATAATTTAAATGATAATATATATTGACCGACGTAGGCCACAAATCAGGTACAGTAGTCGAGATTCGAGATGGAGAAACCAGTTGCCGTTTGCATTCCTTACGAGTTCCGACCCTCTTACGCTGCGTGCTTCGTTAGGCGCAGGATAATATGCAGATGCACTGTTCAGGAAAGAGTATTGTATGGTGTGTCCGAATAAATACTATCCCAATGAAACTAGAGTTTACTTTGAACATATGTCAAACACAACAATGATGACATGTTGGGTTGGGTGGGTAGATGGAGGGGGTGCAGCACACCGATATGTCTCATACCGTCAAGGCAATATTAACGGATTTAAGGTGGTAACAACACGGATACGTGCCTCGTTAAATAAAGCATAACATCCACAGTGTCAGATCACGGACTCGCCAATGCCAGATTGCTGTAGCAATCAGGCTTTGCTGAGACAGCTGTCTGGCCTAATTCAGGAAAGAGTGAATGTGTAGCGGTGCTAACGGGTGAATACTGTGCCCACGTGATTCACAAATTCTCTGTCGACTTACATGAAATAAACGCCGCAGTGAGAAGAGGACGCACGAGAAATTTGAATGATCACACCATTGCCTGACGCAGTCGAGCGAATCAACATGGGGAAGCATGGTTTAACTGACAACATATATTGACCGACTTAAACCACAAATCTGGGTCAGTAATCAAGATGGAGACACTAGTGGCTGTTTGCATTGTTGTCCAGGAAAGAGTAACGTGCAGATGTGCTCTGAAGTAAATACTATCCCAATGACACTATAGCTTGCTTTGAACATATGACAAACACAACAATATTGACATGTTTGGTTGGGTGGGTGAGGTAGGGACAGCACTCTGTGGTGCCACATTCATCCAAGCATTATGATTAATATAATCTCACTGACCCCGCAATTTCAAATTGCAAAGGAACACCACTTTGGGTAATAACTCACCGTAGGGACAGCACTCTGTAGTGCCACATTCATTCAAGCATTATGATTAATATAATCTCACTGACGCCCCAATTTCAAATTGCAAAGGAACACCACTTTGGGTAATAACTCACCGTCCAGCCACCGCCAGATTGCAATCTGGCAATGGCGAGACATTGGTCAAATATCATAACTGAAGGGTGGTGTGGAGGTGTTCTCGGATGAAACTTATGTCCTTGAAAGCGGAGCTTGATTTGAACATATGTCAAAACAATGATATTGACATATTGGGGTGGCAACACAGTGTGGTGCACCATTCGTTCCATTGTCAAAGAAAAAAAAAGAGAGAAAAGAAGAACACAACTGAGGTATCAAGTTAGAACGTTAAAACATTACTGACTTGATAACCGACATAGCGTTACTGGGAGCTTATAGGGGAAAAGTTTCGTGTCCAGGCTAGTAAATAAATTAATATTGATATGAATATCATTTCTAATACAGGTATAAATACCAGCATCGATGGCGATGGAGATCAAATATATGTTTCCATGGGGTGAATTACCATGCTGATCAGGGGAATTATGACAGCTTCAATGCTGCAACACATACATGCGTTGCGTCGCGAGTAGGGCAAATGCACACGAATGAGATCTGGACAGCGGATACCAGATGAGGTCTGACTTTGTTTATGAACCCTGACGAGCATGCACTACCTCACCACAGAGATTTTCCTCTATGTTATTTGACATGTCACCTCTAGTTCATGGCGATGTGTATGCCGAATAGTCGCAGCCTAAAACGAAGATAAATTGGGCGTCAGACGGGCCAGGAGTTAACCCCATATCCACAAACGACACTCGCAAGAGAATATTTTTGGTAACTGAAAATTGTCACTCTTTGCCTCCAAGACCACAGGCAAACATCTCTCATCCGACGAGTGCCACGTGCTCATTCAGATGAAAGCCACAGCCGCCAATGTTACGGAAGCAGAAGATGAAAATAATAACAATAATAACTAGACTTTATGATTCTGGAGAATCATGGCTTTTCCCGATTAGATTCCATGATTTTTCTTGACCCCACAGTGTCTGATGAATTGTTTTAAACTGTCTCACTAAAGTTCCTTCATTGATGTTATGAGAAAGGTGAGTATAGTAGTCTCAAATGACTCGGTTTGGGTTTGATTAAAAAATGTTTAGGTAAAACCCATCATTAATGGTAGAATGGGTTAATATCAATATCAATGTTTCCCTATCAGTTTTGCGTCCGGTAAAAGAAGTTACGTTTCTCTGTGGCATTTCCATTTGATGTTGTTGGTGTCCAAAAACAGACTATTTCCTCAATTTTTTTTTACATTTAGCAGCCCATGAAGGGTTAACAAATGCCTACCAGAATAAGTGATCCATGCAACTGGTCATATGACACCAAGACCTATCAACGGCCATTTTCTCTTGGAAACCCCAGAAAATGTTTGTAAAGAAATTCAGGGAAAACGATGTATCCCTGTTAACCTCCCCAACAGGGGTTAACGCTTGGCTTTTTGAATACCTTTATTACATTTCAAAAATGGTCCTCTGTGAATTCCACTTCAAACAAAGGAGAATATGTTAATCTCTCATGTATACATTAGGTGCTGTGCGTGTCTGAAAACAGTCCCATGTTAACAAAATTACGATGCTTGGCAGCTTGTAGATGGTTAAAAAACGCTCACCGGAGTATTTTGTCCATGCAGCTTGTAATGTCACATAAAGACCTACGAATAGTCAATTTGTCTTGAAACCCTACAAGTTACCGTTAGGGAAATTCACAGAAAATGGGAATTTAAAGCTTTCAAGGTATATCTCTCTTTAGCCTGTCCAAAATGGGTTAAGACGTCGACTTTTGAACACCCTTACTGCTTACAGAAATGTTTCTGTATAAATTGTGCACTCGATAAAAGGAGGCACTTTTCTTTGTGGTGTACCCTTTGGGTGCTGTTGGTGTCCAAAAACAGCCCATTTTATCACAATTTTGACCTTCAACAGCCCGGGGAGGGTTAACTAATGCTGACCGGAATATTTTGTTCATGCAACTTGTAATGTCACACCAAGCCGATTTTTTCTTGAAAACCTACAAAATGTTGATAGAGAAATCCACAGAAAACGGGTATTTTAAGATTTTAATGGGTATCTCTATTTAACCAGCCCAAAATGGGTTAAGACGTCAATTTTGAATACCCTTACCACTTTCAAAAATATTTTTCGATCAATTTTGCGTCCGATAAATGAAGGACCCTTTCTCTCTGGTATACCGTTTGGGTGCTGTTGGTGACTAACAACAGCCCATTTTATCACAATTTTTACGTTTAGCAGCTCGGTGAGGGTTAACTAATGCTGACCAGAATATTTTATCGATGCAGCTTGTAATGTCACACCAAGACCTGAGAGTGACCATTTTTTCTTGAAAATCTACAAGACTCGTTTAGAGAAATCCACGGAAAACACGAACTTTTGAGCATTATGGGGGTATTGCTGTTTAACCAGCTCAAAATGGGTTAACGCTTGGTTTTCTGAACACCCTTATTACTTACAAAAATGATCCACGGTGAATTCCACTCCCAATAAAGGAAGTTATGTTTATCTCTCGTGTATTGTTTGGGTGCAGTGGGGGCCTAAAACCGGCCTATTTCATCAAAATTTATATGTTTGGCAGCCTGTGGAGGGTTACCATATGCATCGCCTGATATGTAGTGTGTACCAAAGGGTGTGTCACAGACAGGTTTAGCAATGACGAATGTTTTAAAAAAATCTACAAGACATGTTTCGAGAAAGTGCCGATAAACCCCAATTTTGGCAGTTTTTTGCCAATTCTGACGAAATAAGGGTTAAATCGAAAATTCCGCTTCGGTACATTTTTAGATTTTGTGCCCCTCTATGCGTGTGCAAAATTTCGTGAAAATCGGTTCGAAAATGGCTTCTGAATCGTACGGACAAAATGTGTGGGAAAAAAAAAAAAAAAAACCAAACCCCCCCCCCTCCCCCCCCCCAAAAAAAAAAAAAATAATCCGTAGAAAAACAATAGTCTTTTCCAGAGGGAAAAGCCTAATGATTCTGGAGAATCATGGCTTTTCCCGATTAGATTTCATGATTTTTCATGACCCCACAGTGTCTGATGAATTGTTTTTAACTGTCTCACTGAAGTTCCCTCATTGATGTTATGAGAAAGGTGAGCATAAGAGTCTCAAATGACTCGGTTTGGGTTTGATAAAAAAAATGTTTAGGTAAAACCCCTCATTAATGGTAGAATGGGTTAATATCAAGATCAATGTTTCCCTATTAGTTTTGCGTCCGGTAAAAGAAGTTACGTTTCTCTGTGGCATTTCCATTTGTTGGAGTCCAAAAACAGACTATTTCTTCAATTTTTTTACATTTAGCAGCCCATGGAGGGTTAACAAATGCCTACCAGAATAATTTATCCATGCAACTGGTCATATGACACCAAGACCTATCAACGGCCATTTTCTCTTGGAAACTCCACAACATGTTTGTTAAGAAATCCAGGGAAAACGATTTTTTAAGCTATCGATGGGTATCCGTGTTAACCTCCCCAACAGGGGTTAACGCTTGGTTTTTTTAATACCCCTATTACTTACAAAAATGGTCCTTTGTGAATTCCACTTCCAACGAAGGAGATTATGTTTATCTCTCATGTATACATTGGGTGCTGTGCGTGTCTGAAAACAGCCCCATGTTAACAAAATTATGATGCTTGGCAGCTTGTAGATGGTTAATAAACGCTCATCGGAGTATTTTGTCCATGCAACTTGTAATGTCACAAAAATACCTACGAATAGTCAATTTGTCTTGAAACCCTACAAGTTACCGTTAGGGAAATTCACAGAAAATGGGAATTTAAAGCTTTCAAGGCATATCTCGCTTTATCCTGCCCAAAATGGGTTAAGACGTCGACTTTTGAATACCCTTACTGCTTACAAAAATGTTTTCGTATAAATTGTGCACTCGATAAAAGGAGGCACTTTTCTTTGTGGTGTACCCTTTGGGTGCTGTTGGTGTCCAAAAACAGCCCATTTTATCACAATTTTGACCTTCAACAGCCCGGGGAGGGTTAACTAATGCTGACCGGAATATTTTGTTCATGCAACTTGTAATGTCACACCAAGACCTGCAAATAGCCGATTTTCTCTTGAAAACCTACAAAATGTTGATAGAGAAATCCACAGAAAACGGATATTTTAAGATTTTAATGGGTATCTCTATTTAACCAGCCCAAAATGGGTTAAGACGTCAAATTTTGAATACCCTTACCACTTTCAAAAATATTTTCCCATCAATTTTGCGTCCGATAAATAAGGACCCTTTCTCTCTGGTATACCGTTTGGGTGCTGTTGGCGTCTAAAAACAGCCCATTTTAACACAATTTTTACGTTTAGCAGCTCGGGGAGGGTTAACTAATGCTGACCGGAATATTTTATCCATGCAGCTTGTAATGTCACACCAAGACCTGAGAGTGACCAATTTTTCTTGAAAATCTACAAGACTCGTTTAGAGAAATCCACGGAAAACACGAACTTTTGAGCAGTATGGGGGTATTGCTGTTTAACCAGCTCAAAATGGGTTAACGCTTGGTTTTCTGAACACCCTTATTACTGACAAAAATGATCCACGGTGAATTCCACTCCCAATAAAGGAAGTTATGTCTATCTCTCGTGTATTGTTTGGGTGCAGTGGGGGCCTGAAACCGGTCTATTTCATCAAAAGTTCGATGTTTGGCAGCCTGTGGAGGGTTACCATATGCACCGCCTGATATGCCATGTGTACCAAAGGGTGTGTCACAGACAGGTCTAGCAATGACGAATGCATAAAGAAAATCTACAAGACATGTTTCGAGAAAGTGCCGATAAACCCCAATGTTGGCAGTTTTTTGCCAATTCTGACGAAATAAGGGTTAAATCGAAAATTCCGCTTTGGTACATTTTTAGATTTTGTGCCCCTCTATGCGTGTGCAAAATTTCGTGAAAATCGGTTGGAAAATGGCTTCTGAATCGTACGGACAAAATGTGTGGAAAAAAAAAAAAAAAACCCCAAAAAACTAGACTTTATGATTCTGGAGAATCATGGCTTTTCCCGATTAGATTCCATGATTTTTCATGACCCCACAGTGTCTGATGAATTGTTTTTAACTGTCTCACTGAAGTTCCCCCATTGATGTTATGAGAAAGGTGAGTATAGTAGCCTCAAATGACTCGGTTTGGGTTTGATAAAAAAAAATGTTTAGGTAAAACCCATCATTAATGGTAGAATGGGTTAATATCAAGATCAAGATCAATGTTTCCCTATTAGTTTTGCGTCTGGTAAAAGAAGTTACGTTTCTCTGTGGCATTTCCATTTGTTGGTGTCCAAAAACAGACTATTTCTTCATTTTTTTTTACATTTAGCAGCCCATGGAGGGTTAACGAATGCCTACCAGAATAATTTATCCACGCAACTGGACATATGACACCAAGACCAATCCACGGCCATTTTCTCTTGGAAACCCCAGAAAATGTTTGTAAGGAAATCCAGGGAAAACGATTTTTTAAGTTATCAATGGGTATCCGTGTTAACCTCCCCAACAGGGGTTAACGCTTGGTTTTTTTAATACCCTTATTACTTACAAAAATGGTCCTTTGTGAATTCCACTTCCAACAAAGGAGATTATGTTTATCTCTCATGTATACATTGGGTGCTGTGCGTGTCTGAAAACAGCCCCATGTTAACAAAATTACGATGCTTGGCAGCTTGTAGATGGTTAATAAACGCTCACCGGAGTATTTTGTCCATTCAGCTTGTAATGTCACATAAAGACCTACGAAAAGTCAATTTGTCTTGAAACCCTACAAGTTACCGTTAGGGAAATTCACAGAAAATGGGAATTTAAAGCTTTCAAGGGATATCTCGCTTTAGCCTGCCCAAAATGGGTTAAGACGTCGACTTTTGAATACCCTTACTGCTTACAAAAATGTTTCCGTATAAATTGTGCGCTCGATAAAAGGAGGCACTTTTCTTTGTGGTGCACCGTTTGGGTGCTGTTGGTGTCCAAAAACAGCCCATTTTATCACAATTTTCACCTTCAACAGCCCGGGGAGGGTTAACTAATGCTGACCAGAATATTTTGTTCATGCATCTTGTAATGTCACACCAAGACCTGCAAATAGCCGATTTTCTCTTGAAAACCTACAAAATGTTGATAGAGAAATCCACAGAAAACGGGTATTTTAAGATTTTAATGGGTATCTCTATTTAACCAGCCCAAAATGGGTTAAGACGTCAAATTTTGAATACCCATACCACTTTCAAAAATATTTTCCGATCAATTCTGCGTCCGATAAATGAAGGCCCCTTTCTCTCTGGTATACCGTTTGGGAGCTGTTGGCGTCTAAAATCAGCCCATTTTATCACATTTTTTACGTTTAGCAGCTCGGGGAGGGTTAACTAATGCTGACCAGAATATTTTATCCATGCAACTTGTAATGTCACACCAAGACCTGAGAGTGACCAATTTTTCTTGAAAATCTACAAGACTCGTTTAGAGAAATCCACGGAAAACACGAACTTTTGAGCATTATGGGGGTATTGCTGTTTAACCAGCTCAAAATGGGTTAACGCTTGGTTTTCTGAACACCCTTATTACTGACAAAAATGATCCACGGTGAATTCCACTCCCAATAAAGGAAGTTATGTTTATCTCTCGTGTATTGTTTGGGTGCAGTGGGGGCCTGTAACCGGCCTATTTCATCAAAATTTCGATGTTTGGCAGCCTGTGGAGGGTTACCATGTGCATCGCCTGATATGTCATGTGTACCAAAGGGTGTGGCACAGACAGGTCTAGCAATGACGAATGTATAAAAAAAATCTACAAGACATGTTTCGAGAAAGTGCCGATAAACCCCAATTTTGGCAGTTTTTTGCCAATTCTGACGAAATAAGGGTTAAATCGAAAATTCCGCTTCGGTACATTTTTAGATTTTGTGCCCCTCTATACGTGTGCAAAATTTCGTGAAAATCGGTTCGAAAATGGCTTCTGACTCGTACGGACAAAATGTGTGGAAAAAAAAAAAAAAAAAAAAACCCAAAAAAAAAAACCCAAAAAAAATTAAAAAAAATAATAATAATCCGTAGAAAAACAATAGTCTTTTCGAGAGGGAAAAGCCTAAAAACCCCCCCCCCCAAAAAAAAAAAAAAAAGAAAAAAATAATAATCCATAGAAAAAGAATAGTCTTTTCCAGAGGGAAATTTATGATTCTGGAGAATCATGGCTTTTCCCGATGAGATTCCATGATTCTTCATGACCCCACAGTGTCTGATGAATTGTTTTTAACTGTCTCACTGAAGTTCCTTCATTGACGTTATGAGTAGTCCCAAATGACAGAGTTTGGTAAAAAAATTGTTGAGGTAAAAATCATCATTAACGGTGGAGTGAGTTAATGTCAATATCGCCGTCCAACAAGTCAATGACCGACAAAAGGATTTATGATTGTTTGGCACATACCCACTGAGTGATGTGTCAATTTAAAAATGGTCCATTTTATCTTAATTGTATCCAAAATATTGATGTCTGGCAGCTTGTAGAGGGTTAACAAGTGCTAACAGGAATATTTATTCATGCAACTTGTAATGTCACACCAAGAACTGTGAATGACATTTTTTTCTTTAAAATCTACAAGATGTTTTCAGAGAAATCCAGGGAGAACAGGAATTTTAAGGTTTTGATTGGTATCATTGTTTATCCAGCCCAAAACGGGTTAAGTGTTGTTTTTGGAATACTCTTATTACTTCCAAAAATAATTCTCAGTGAATTCTACTTCCACTTATTTTGATCTCTCCTCCCAACTTCGGGTGCTGTGGGTACGCGAACACAGCCTATTTTATCAACATTTTGATATTTGAGAACCTACATTGGGTTAACAAATGCTTAGAGGAATATTTTGTACATGCAACTTGTAATGTCACACTAAGATCTGAGAATGGCCATTTTTTCCTGAAAATCTACGGGATGTTTTTAAAGAAATCCTCAGATAACACGAATTTTTAACCTTTTGAGGGGTATCTCTCTGTAACCAGCTCTAAAGGGTTAATGCTTGGTTTTGAGAATATCTTCATTACTTACAAAAATGATCGACGGTGAATTCCACTTCCAATGAAGGAGGTTATGTTTATCTCGTAGGTACACATTTGGTGTTATGGTTGCCCAAGAGCAGCCCATTTTCTCCAAATGTCTATGCTTGGCAGCCTCTGGAGGGTTAACAAATGCTTACCGTAACATTTTGTTCCCGCAGATTGTAATATCACTTGAAGACCTGCGAATGGTCAATTGCTCTTGAATTTTTTTTTGAGAAATCCACAGAAACCTGGAATTTTAAGCTTTTAAGGGGTATATCTCCTTAACCAGTCAAAAATGGGCTAAGACGTCGATTTTTGAATACATTTACTACTTACAAAAATGTTTCCCTGTCAGTTTTGCGTCCCGTAAAAGAAGTTATGTTTCTCTGTTGTATTCCCATTTGATGTAGTTGTTGTTCAGAAACAGACTATTTTTTCAAACTTTTGACATTTAGCAGCCCATGGAGGGTTAACAAATGCTTACCGGAATAATTTATCCAATCAACTGGTAATGTGACACCATGACCTATCAATGGGCATTTTCTCTTGAAAACCCTACCAGATCTTTGTAAAGAAATCCAGGAAAACATAAATTTTTAAGCCTTTGATGGGTATCACTATTAACAACCACAAAATGGGTTAACGCTTGGTTTTGTGAATACCCTTATTACTTACAAAAATGGTCTTCGATGAATTCCACTTCCAACAAAGGAGATTATGTTTATTTCTCAGGTACATGTTGGGTGATGTGGTTGCCTGAAAACAGCCCATTTCAACAAAATCACGATGTTTGGCAGCCTCTAGAGGGTTAATAAACACTCACCGGAATATTTTGTCCATGCAACTTGTAATATCACATAAAGACCTGCGAGTATTCAATTTTTCTCGAAAACCTACAGGATGTTTTTAGAGAAATCCACAGAAAATGGGAATTTTAAGATTTTAAGGGGTCTCTCTCTTCAGCCTGTCCAAAATGGGTTAAGACTTCGACTTTTGAATACCCTTACTACTTACAAAAATGTTTGCGTATAGATTGTGCGCTCGATAAAAGAAGGCACGTTTCTTTTGTGGCGAACCCATTGGGTGCTGTTGGCGTCCCAAAACAGCCCATTTTATCACAATTTTGACATTTAGCAGCCCGTGGAGGGTTAACAAATGCTCACCGCAGTATTTTGTCCATGCAGCTTCTATTGTCACACCAAAGCCTGGGAGTGACAAATTTTTCTTGAAAATCTACAAGACTCGTTTAGAGACATTCACGGAAAATACGAATTTTTTAGCTTTTTGGGGTATTGCTGTTTAACCAGCCCAAAACGGGTTAACGCTTGGTTTTTTGAACACCCTTATTACTGACAAAAATAATCCTCGGTGAATTCCACTCCCAATAAAGGAAGTTATGTTTATCTCTCCCGTATTGTTTGGGTGCAGTGGGGGTCTGAAACCGGCCTATTTCATCAAAATTTCGATGTTTGGCAGCCTGTGGAGGGTTACCATATGCATCGCCTGATATGTCGTGTGTATCAAAGGGAGTGTCACAGACAGGTCTAGCAATGACGAATGTATAAAAAAATCTACAAAACGTGTTTCGAGAAAGTGCCGATAAACCCCAATTTTGGCAGTTTTTTGCCAATTCTGACGAAATAAGGGTTAAATCGAAAATTCCGCTTCGGTACATTTTTAGATTTTGTGCCCCTCTATGCGTGTGCAAAATTTCGTGAAAATCGGTTCGAAAATGGCTTCTGAATCGTACGGACACAATGTGTGGAAAAAAAAAAAAAAAAAAAAAAAAAAAAAAAAAAAAAAAAAAAAAAAAAAAAATAATAATAATAATAATTCGTAGAAAAACAATAGTCTTTTCCAGAGGGAAAAGCCTAAAAAAAAAAAAAAAACCCAAAAAATAATAATCCGTAGAAAAACAATAGTCTTTTCCAGAGGGAAAAGCCTAAAAAAAAAAAAAAAATAATAATAATAATAATCCGTAGAATGAAAAACAATAGTCTTTTCCAGAGGGGAAAAGCCTAATAAACAGATTTAATAGCCATTATCGCGTATTACGCTGGAGGGCCCCATCAAATTTGGTAAAGGGTTAACATAAAGATCAATCAGTTGATACGAATAATCAAGCGAGGTGACCAGTGTGCGAACAAGAAGAGACCACTGATTGTTTGTTTCCAAAAATAAAAACACATGGTGCTTGGTTGTTATTAAAGGTTAACTGTTGGACATGGTTCGCTAATTTCTATCAATTCCAATGAAGTCAAACGCCACAGTGACAATAGTGTACAAAATGAATTTGATTGGCCACACAGTTTCCAGCACGAAGAAACATGATTGTGTTAATAATACATTTTGACTGACTTGAGCCTCCAAACTGTATCAGTGATAGAGATGGAAAATGTGACGTAAAATTCCTTACGAATTAATACCTTTTCACACCACCATCATTCGACAAAAGATTGTTCTATGCTTGTACACTATTCGAGTGAGGTAATGTGTCGAGGTGATCAGAAGTGGATACAATCCCCAAGAAACCAGAGATCCATTTGGGAATATATGTCAAACAAAACATTACGTTGGGTGTCGGAAGACGGAAGGACAGAACAGAATGGAATATTCTTTCGTTCAGGCATTACATTTAAAACATAATCACGCTGACCCACCACTCAAATAGATAAGGATCACAGATAAAGGACATTCTGCATGGGCAATATTACATTCAAGTGAATATGAACTGGACCTTAATTTTGACATTATGTCATACAACAAGTTTGGTACACTGGGGAGGGGGTCGCGATGGGGGTTGCACTTTGTTGTAACCAATTGTTTTAAATTTTATTTTCACAGACTCACCCCACCTGCTATGTTGAGTGGATTTATCAAAAAAGCATTGTTAACACATATATTAAACGTACCAACAAAGCATTATTAACACATATTAGGCGGAGAGAACACCGCTCGGATATCTTGACTCATGAGGCTCTCTTAGCCCATATCTATGCGGGTCATACACTCGTCTTTAGGATCGAAGCCTAGATGCAACAGCAGTCAGCCAATATTGAGACAGATATCCGACATTTCTTTACATAAGGTGGTATCGAGATGTGCCCTCAAATAGTTACGTGTACTTTGGCCACGAACAGGAGCTTATTGTGGAAGGTGACAAGTTCCAACTTAATTTGAAAATAAGTCAAAAACAACAATTATGATATGTTGGGCGCCGGGGGGGGTGGGGGGGGGGGGGGGTAACACAGTGTAGTGCTCTGTTATACCGAAACACAGTGTAGTGCTCCACTGGTTTCAGTATAATCTCACAAGCCCACAAACTGGAGCTTATTGTGGAATGTGACAAGTTCCAACTTAATTTGAAAATAAGTCAAAAACAACAATTATGATGATATGCTGGACGCGGGGGGGGGGGGGGGGGGTAACACAGTGAAGTGCTCCACTGGTTTCAGTATAATCTCACAAGGTCACCATTTCTTCTGCGCTGGTGAAAGGGTTGGGAACTCACCAGCAAAGCATCATTAACAAGTATTTGGTGGAGTGAGCACAGCTTTGATATCTTTGGTATCTGCAAGACACCACTGCCCCATTTGTATGTAGAATAAACAGAGTCGTTACAACTTTCTCAACTATTGGCATGTAAAAATAGATGCCAGACCACTGACTCACCAATGTCGGATGTCTGTTGGATCTGCATGTACAACATTGTGAACCCTTATTTATGCATAACAAAAAAGAGAAGAAAACATCCCCGGTAATATTGGTATTCACAAGGCACAGATAACCATTTTGAAAGTGTTTGGAACAGTGTTAAAGCACTTTAGCTTGGAGTTACATGGATAATGGAAGTGTCACATCACTGGCTCACTGGCACCATTACGCACTGTTAACCCATTTTGATGTGATTGAAACACCTCCTGGGCAACTTGCTTAAGTTGTGCCTAAAATAATAGATGCCATGTCCACTATGACAATAGCGTCTTAATAAAATGATTTAAGTTTCAAGGGCTGCTTGGCTTGTGCCTATATAGTTGTCAGACCACTAGCTCACCACAGCCATACTGCACTGGCAGTATGTCTGTGCTGGGACAGGGATTTAACATTCATTTGCAAGCAACTCTGTGATAATGCCCTCGCAAGGTACTATTAAGCCATTTATTAAAATGTAGTCACATGTATTAACATATATCAACAGTCACAAGCACCATTAACCCTGATGATTGGCATAGTAAAGCAGTTCCACCATGGCAATAGTGCCTTAGTTAGTAAAATGATTTAAATTTCAAGGGCTGCTTGGCTTGTGCCAAAATAGATATCAGACCACTGGCTCACCACAGCCATACTGCACTGGCAGTATGTCTGCACTGAGACAGGGATCTAACATTCATTTGCAAGGCACTATTAAGCTATTTATAGAAAAGTGGCCTAATACATTAACCTATATTAACATTCGCAAAGCACCATTAACCCTTTGAAGGTGGATGGGACTGTGTTGAAACAACACTTTACACTTTGCTCCAGCTTAACATTGACCCCCATGTACATCATTTTAACCCATATTTAGACAAACCCATATTTAGACCAAGGAGAACCCTGATAATATTAGTATTCAGAAAGGACTATTAACCCTTTTGGAAGTGGTTGGAAGAGTGTTGAAACACTTTGCACTTACTCCTATTCAACTTGGATCTACATGTATAACATTGTTAACCCATATTTAGACAAACCTATATTAGACCAAAGACTATCCTGATAATATTAGTATTCACAGGGCACTATTAACCCTTTTGGAAGTGGTTGGAAAAGTATTGAAACACTTTGCACTTACTCCTACTCAACTTGGAACCGCACGTTCAACATTGTTAACCCATATTTAGGCAAAATGAAAAAGAAAAACCTTTGTAATATTAGTATTCACAAAGAACTGTTAACCCTTTTGGAAGTGTTTGGAACAGTGTTGAAGCACTTAGCTTGGAGTAACATGGGCAGGAGAAATATCACACCACTGGCTCACTGGTACCATTAAGCACTGTTAACCCATTTTGATGTGATTGAAACACATCCTGGGCAACTTGTTTAAGTTGTGCCTACAATAATAGATGCCATGTCGACTATGGCAATAGCACCTTAGTAAACTCATTTAAATTTCAAGGGCTGCTTGGCTTGTGCCTATATAGATGTCAGACCACTGGCTCACCACAGCCAAACTGCACTCGCAGTATGTCTGTGCTGAGACAGGGATTTAACATTCATTTGCAAGCAATTCTGTGATGATGCCCTTCGCAAAGAACTATTAAGCCATTTATTAAAAGTAGTCAAATGTATTAACATATATTAACAATCACAAAGCACCATTAACCCTGATGGTTGCCATAGTAAAGCAGTTCCACAATGGCAATAGTGCCCGAGTAAAGTGATTTAAACTTCAATGGCTGCTAGGCTATTTCCTATATGGATGTCAGACCACTTGCTCACCACAGCCATACTGCACTGGCAGTATGTCTGTGCTGAGACAGGGATTTAACATTCATTTGCAAGGCACTATTAAACTATTTATTGGAAAGAAGTCAAATATATTAACCTATATTAACATTCGCAAAGCACCATTAACCCTTTGGAAATGGATGGGACTGTGTTGAAACAACAATTTACACTTTACTACTGCTTAACATGGACCTCCATGTAAAGCATTGTTAACCCATATTTGGACAATCCCATATTTTGACAAAGGACAACCCTGATAATATTAGTATTCACAAGGACCTATTAACCCTTTTGGAAGTGGTTGGAAAAGTGTTGAAACACTTTGCACTTACTCCTAGTCAACTTGGATCTGCATGTCTAACATTGTTAACCCATATTTAGGCAAAGGGAAAAAGAAAAGAAACAAACTCTGGTAATATTGGTATACACAAGGTACTGGTAACCCTTTGGAAGTGTTTGGAACAGTGTTGCAGCATTTTAGCTTGGAGTTGCATGGACAAGAGTAGAGTCACACCATTGGCTCACTGGTACCATTAAGCACTATTAACCCATTTTGATGTGATTGAAACACCTCCTGGGCAACTTGTTTAAGTTGTGCCTACAATAATAGATGTCATGTCCACTATGGCAATAACGCCTTAGTAAACTGATTTAAGTTTCAAGGGCCGCTTGGCTTGTGCCTATATAGATGTCAGACCACTAGCTCACCACAGCCATACTGCACTGGCAGTATGTCTGTGCTGAGACAGGGACCTAACATTCGTTTGCAAGCAACTCTCTGATGGTGCCCTTGCAAGGCTCTGTTAAGCTATGCAATAAAAAGTAGTCAAATATATTAACATGTATTAACATTCGCAAAACACTATTTACTCTTTTGGAAGTGGAAGGAACAGCGTTAAAGCACTTTACTTTTTACTCCTTCTTAACAGGGACCTACATGTGGCTACTGGTGCACCACAGCCATACATATGTGGCAGTATGTTTGTGCTGAAACACGGAGGTGGCACTGATTAATACAGTCTTTGTATTGATGCCCACACAAGGCTCTATTAACCCCTTAATTAAATAATTAAAACACAGAAAGGCACCTTAGTGAACTTAAGGATTGGGCACTTATCTCAACTTTTGGCACAGCAAAATGGTGGATTGTTGTCGGATTGTTGTCAGACTACTGACACACAACTGCTAGGCCACAAAACTAATTCCGAGGGGGGGGGGGGGGGGGTCTGGTGTTGGACTGTATTCAAATTACTGCATGATACCGGATGTGATTCATTGGTCTCCGTGTGGTCTCACAACCCCACCAGCCCACTCTACTCGTGGGCGGATGGGCCGGTGAGTCTGTGAGACACAACGGGACGAATAAACCAGTTTAATCTCAATATCCCAGAATCACCTGGTGGAAAAATAGGGATAAGGTACCCAGTAGCTTTAATTGGTAGTTAGAACACAGGGTTGGAACTGTTTGGGATCTATAGGATGAGATTAATGAACCAAGTAATAAACCTAATAGTAGTAGTAGCCCTAATTAGAAACCATTTTCTACTTTTAAGAGAAACCATTTTCTACTTTTAAGAGATCCTGTGGGCTGGTAATTCTGAACACAGATTCATTCAGTAACCTTGCAAATATTACACCATCGTGAGTCCATGTTTCCTTCAGTTTCTTGGTCTTGACATATTCTCTACATCTTTTTGCGAAATTAGATCTGTTTGTGGTAAGATGCTCATTAATGAACACACGTCCAAGAGAAACGACATCTTTCAGCTTACGTTTGGCCCTATAAAGCACATTTCTGGTTCTGTAACTCACAAACTTAACCAGGATTGTACGAGGAAATCTGGCACCGTCGATCCGACGCCCGGATCTGTGGCTCCTCTCAATGTCACTCAGTTCAAACGAAACGCCCATCTTGCTTGCCATATCAAGAACAATATCGTCTGTGTTTTCCTGACTATTCTCTGGAATGCCCGAGATCCGCAGGGAATTCCTCATCCCGTATTGCTTTAAATCATCCAGATTATTTTCCAACTCCGTTATCTTGGAGTCCTTGGCTTCGATAGCGAGCTCTAGATTCTCAATTCTCCTCTCAAGATGACTGATGTGATCACTTATAGTCGTTGAGATAATACTTTTAAATATTCCTTGTACCGACGGATCCATAAAGGCAGAAATAATATTGCCCACATCTGGCGACTGTGATTGTAACTGAGGCGTTGAAGATTGCATACCGACGGGATTGACAAAAATGCTCGAATCTAGATCAACCGAAGACTCACTTAATGATCTCTGAGATTCACTGGCTTTGAGTTTTTTAGAAAGTAGTTCTAAGGAAATATTACCACTTGAATCACGGGCACGAGTACGCCTATCAGAAGATTCCAGTCCAGTATTGGTTTCCATTTACATCAGAAGTTCCCGTAATACCCGTGGTTACCAAGCACACAGCAGCGAAATTAGGAGACAACGGTTATCTCGTATGCCTTTTGCAACGTTATAATATCATAAAATTCACTTGAAACATAATCAAACTGGTGCAAAAGGAATCAAACATCGAACTGTTCACAAAAAAACTCAACAGGCCCAAATAATCAACACAAATTAGCCATTATTTCAGAAGAAGCTCCCAGTACAAAAAAGTCAACTAGCCGCCATTGCCTCGTTCTGGATTTTTGGCACAGACATTTCCTACTGAAACGTTTTTTTCTTTTGATATGCCGCCGAAAAATTGTTTTCATTTACTGAACCCTGATGGGTTTCAAACATGACAAAAAAATTACATAAAATTGATTTAAACTAAGTGATGAGCTTAGGAACTGGTTAAACTGACTGGCAATAATTGATGTTATTCATTGATGGGCTCTAATTTAGTCCTTACAAGGATGTTACGCAAGCTTTTGTTTTTTCTTATAGGCGATGACAGGTCGAAGATTCAAAGGTTCATTTAATTTAGCATTAGTAAAATTGAATTCATCTTTTAACATTTTTGCTATTTCGATATTCATTCTGTTGTACGTTAAAGTGAAAGGAATGATGGACCTCCTTTCGCATTCGCACTCTGATATGTTCATACCAAATGGCCAGAGGGTTTGAAGCGTATTGATCCAAAAAGCTTCACGTTTTTTTCTAAATTCATCCGTTTCTTCTAATGTGTCTTTAATTGGTGGTTGTTCAATTGGATGGATTTCGAAATCGTCCAAAGAATGGCCAGGAAGGTTAAAATGTTGTGCTACTGGCGCATCAGCATTATGTTTTATATCCTGTTTGTGTCAAGTAGCACATTCTCGAAAAGGATTTCGACTTTGACCAACATACTGTTTCCGACATCGCTTACAAGTGATAAGGTAAATAATGTTTGGTGAATCACAATGGAGGGGGTTACGGATCTGATAATGATTTTTCGTTTGTTCGGAGGACAATTCCTCTTTCTGATCAGGCATAAAAGTGTGCAGTCTACAACGAGGCTTTTTGCAATTAAATACCGCGCCACTACCATTCTGCAACGGTCTGTTGTGTTCAATCTTCAGTGGTTCGAAATCGGTAGTTTCAGCTGGACTTTCGAGCTTTTTCAGGGTTTGGGATTTCAGGCTACGCAAGAGGCGCAGCGAGTACTCTCTCGATCTGAGGGCGCCAAATAGAGTAGAACAAGCCTCATTGAAATTTACCTTATCACTTGAATTGCAGTGGAAACGAATGAGTTGTGATTTGATGATACCTTTAAATGTGTGTTGAGGATGAAATGATTTTGTGTGCAACAATTGATGTGAATCAGTTGGTTTAAAATACACTTTATAATCTAAATGACCGGACGCCTGAAATTGTTTGCCTTTATACACGGTCACATCGAGAAAATCAACAGAATTTTCACTGATAGTAGCTTTCAATTTAATATTTGGATCGCGATTGTTCAAAATTTCTAAAAATTCATCAAAATCTTCTTTTGAAATAATAAAATAATAAAAATGTCAGCTAAATACCTGAGATATACGAGAGGATGCTTTGCACATTTGCTTAAGGCATTTTCCTCCCATTCCGCTACATAAATGCTTGCAAAATTAGGACTGAATCTTTTGCCCATAGGACAAAAAATATTCTCCATTGAATTGAAAGTCATTACCTTTTAAGCTCAGCTCTAAAAGATCCAAAATTTGTTCATCCGGGCGTTTCGTATCCGGATATTTTTCAAATGCATTTTTAACTGATTTAACACCTTTATCAATATCAATGTTCGTATACATACTGTCGATATCCAAAGTAGCCAGAATTGCATTTTTCGATATTTTCAATTTAGAAATTTTTGACAGGAAATCCTGTGTATTTTTTAGATAGCTCGCTATAGGTTTCAGATGATAATCAATTAATTCCGAGATCGCATAAGATTCCGAATTACAATCTGATACAATTGGCCTCCCGGGTGGAGTTAAGTCATCCGTCCATGAAGAACGGTCCTTGTGGATCTTTGGTAGGATATAAAATTATCTTGTTTGAGCACTGAGCTTAGCTGTTAAATATTTCAATTGTTTTTTGGTAATGTGACCTTCGTCGAGGAGAAATTTTAAGATCTTATTGAATTTTTCGATATTACTAGGCCAAATAAGTGAATCTATTTTCTTATAATGTTTAGTATTGCTGAGTTGTCTCATGGCTTCCTTTATATAATTATCCCGAGATAGAACAATTACCGACCCACCTTTGTCAGCTGGTTTAATTACTAATTTCTTATTTTTGAAGTTTCGTGAGGGCTCTCCGTTCACCAGCTGTTATATTGTCTTTATCGGAGAGTATGTTCATGTTGAACACCTTTTTGATGATTCGTTTGCTAGCCTCAATAATTTCGGGATCTACTTCACTATCTGGAGGTGACCAACCAGATGATTCTGTAAAAGGAAGTTTCCGACCGCTGGAGTTTCTAAAGCGGTCGGCTAATTTCATTTGCCCAAGAAAATTACAGTTGCATGATCGTAAATTTGTTTGGTTACTAGTTTTAGGCTTTGGTGCTGGTACATAAGTTAAACCGCGATCTAAAAGAGATTTCTCTTGGGTTGTTAGGTCATTGGTGCCAGATAGGTTAACCACATTAGTTCCTAATCCCACATCTGTTAGGCGGCTGTTACCTTTGCCTTTACTTAGTTAAAATTTAGGTGGTTCAACCAGTGATCGTACATAATATTGGCGGTTCTCGTGGTCCAATGGATTAAATCCTGAGCAACATCAAACTTCGCGTCATCAATTTTTGGTATAACGTTAACGTCCTTCACTTTCCGAATGGTTTCGTTGATGATGCTCAGGATTCTCCTCTCAGCCTGAGGGAGTTTTTGCGAAAAGTTTAGTTCAGCGAAATAAATTTTTGCTGATCTAAACTTGACCCTGATATCGCTAAGCATATTCCGCAACTGCTTAACTACGAGATCAGAATTGTCGTTTCGAGAATTCACGCCAATATTTAATAACATTTTTTGGGGACTGGACTGGCCCCTGTGCCCTTTAAGCATAGAGCGCAGATGATTGAATTTGGCGCCGGGGTAACACTCCACCTGGATGTCCGGATGGGGATTTCGATCAATGCGTCCTAAATTTGAACTTCCAATCATAAGGATGTTTTTACAAACATCGGGGAGGCGCCAATTCCTTTTGTCAAAATTAACTCCGCTTTTATGCCGAAACTGGGAGAATTTAGAATCAAATGAGCGGCCCGAGTTGCGGCTCGGTGATTTGACTTTCTCTGAGTACGATATACCTGGTTGAACCACACTAGAGGCAGGAGAAGGGGGAGAAGAAACAGAAGCAGGAGAGGAAACAGAAGCAGGAGAAGAAACAGAAGGAGGAGGAGGAGTTCTAGTGAGAGCACTAGGAGAACCAGAGAAGAAAGGCTGAGGAGGTGTAGGAGGTAGAGGAACAAGACGAGGCGAGACAGTGTTACTCAATTTGCGAGCATCTTCAGTCACAATATGGTCCGGAGATGTTTGCAAATTGAGGCGCTTACTCTGAGAGAAAGAACAAGTAGAAGGAAAAGAAGAGGGAGAAGTGCTTTGCCTTGATCTTTTCTTATTTTGCTTTTCGCGTTGGGGTAGAGGGACAACACGGGCCGGAGTTTGCTTGCTCCCTCCCGTATTGTTCCTTACTCCAGACGCTGGGCGAAGTTCCGAAATGTAAGACTCATAGACCGAAATCGTCTTATCTGTCAACTTATTTTTAAAGTTCTTTTTAGCCCAGATCAAGGCACGCGCCGAAGCGCTGTTGTAGTCTATTTTTTCGAGTCCAGGAGGTGGTCGCATAGCCAAAGTTATCTTAGACTTCAACTGGTTTAAATTTATCTTATAATGCTCAACTAAAGCATTTAACGTTTGATTGGCCCATCCCACACTAATCTGTCGAAAAACAGAAAAAATGTGTGGGGTGGGAAGAGCTGGCTTAAGAAAGCCTCCTAACTAATCTACTTTCTTCTCAAGCTGTTTCGGGAAATTCCGATTTGCCAAATGGTGTTCTAAGAGCCCAATGTGGTGCAAACATTGAAGCACCTGGAACAGAGCCTTGACCAGCCTAGAATAAGCCTGGAACGATTGTTCCTGGCCAGTTCCGGACTAGGCAACTCTCTGCCTCTGGTGCCTCTGCCATTTTCTTGCCATTGTTAAAGAAAGTAGCTGAATTAGGTATAAATAAAATATAAAGTAATGAAATAAATGAAATTGGAAAACTAGATATTACCGATTCAAGAAGATACCTGGCTTGGTTTTTTCCTTCTGAAGTGGTAGAAAATCCGTCTGTCTCGACGCGTTTCGCTTGGTTTGGCTTTTCCAAAGAGACTTCGAGCAAAATGATTCCAACTTTGAATGAATGAATGAAAGGTTTTAGCGCGCCGAAGGCGCGCAGGGACGATGTGGGATTTACAAATCCCTTGCGACCCGGTTAACCTTATTTTATTTCACTTGGATCACACAGGCCTAGCTTTCCTATTGCCCAAAATGGAGTCTGAGGGGGTATGCACGCGGTTAGAATACCCGGCAGTTTACGTTGGAGTGTTAGATGGTCAATACTCAATCCCTCAACGCCTTTAAAACTATTAGAGAGTGAGCTCTATTCGGTTCCAGTTCGGCGATGGTAGAGGTTTGAGTCCCACCATGGTGGCGAGCCAGAATGTAATGTTGTGCGATGGCAAGTTTAAGGGAAGAAGAGAAAAGAAAACCAAACAGCAACGCCGGTTTGGTAGCGGCCCCGGTATATGACCATAGCGGTCACAAAAAAGAAGTGCAGAAAGCTCCGACAGTTTAGTTTTGAAAAACCGGGGGTCATCCATCAAGCCTTCTGGGAGATAGGATGCCGTATGTGATTTTGAGGTATCTGGTTATCCTTCGGGAATTCCAAATGACCTCCTCCACCCCCCCCCCCCCCCCCAAAAAAAAACCTCTCACTGACACACACCCTCAAGCCCTTAAAAGGGCTGTTAAATCTTTATTCAAATGTTTATTTATATCAAATGTACACTCGTCCCCAGCCAGACAAGCTTGTTTCAATCCTTGCCTAGCGTTTGGTGGTTTCTTGTATATGTTGCAGAAAGGTAGGTTGCACCAATTCCTCCTACGCTTTGTCTACCATTTCCATGCGTCTTCTTGATAAGAGTGTTGCAAGAAAATTTGAGAATGTTCAATTAGAAAAGTTATAGGTAGAGAGAAAGATAGGTATCCGCTATTGTATATTGTGGCTGCTGTGTGATTATTGCTATGGATGGGGTAAGGGGTGTGTTTCTTAGGAGCCCACTCCTCACACGCAGAGTTGCGAGGAAATCCTCACAGACTCAATCCTAAAGATCCCAATAGGTACCTTCTTGGACCAGCCTTATTGCAGGTCAGTGGAGGGTGCCTCTGGACACTGTCTATTAATAGGCCAAATATTGATGAGCTGGACCGATGAATCCAAAAGCCCATAAAAGTAGCGAACATATTCTACGCTGCGATGTTGTTTGGTGTTGGTATGTCGACATGCAACTGCGGTGCCCTTGTAATTCTTCCTTGCCTTTACCCCTAATGGAGATCTATTACAATAACCAATTCAGCAAGGATGAATACGTACCAGGGGCAATCCGCACTTGTCCCGGCTTAGCCGCCAGCACTCAATCTCCCTTAACGTCACAAAACTGATGATGATCTGGAATCGCCTTCCGTAAGTCCTCATCCTGCCACTTTCGAACTTTCGCGGCGGGGTGACTTCTATGCAACCTACGAGTGCTGCATGCTTGTGCTAAGCCACCTCGACATACCATACTCCACACAACCTCATTCAGCGGTATTTTTTACACCACCCTGAACCACTAGAATTAAGCTGATTTCCACTTCCCCTAATAGTATCTTGAAGCTAGATTAACAAAGGCCAGCTAACATACGGTTCCGAGATCTACCAGGCAAAAAAGGAAACATGGGTCCTGATTAGTGAAGAACCTCTAGTCCTCTCCGACTTGGGATCTACTTCCCTAAAATACCTAATGACACCAAAGCGACTACCTTGAAATGGCATCCATTTCGAAAGATCTTGGGTGATGTACTCTTCCCTTTACTTATCTGACTCTCTGAAGAGCTTTATACCTCCCTTACTTACACTCGATCGGGTTCCAGCCACAAACCCTATTAAAATGTTGACCCCCTCCTCTCGACATCCACGCAGAATAAACACTGATTTCAAAACCGTCACTTCTATTGACGGAAGCATGTATATATGTTGTTTTTTTTGTTTTGTTTTTTCTCCCTTTTCGTCTTCTTCCATATGTACTGTGAAGACCTATTCTTCTCTTCTACTCTGAAAACCTTCAGCTCCTTCGCTACTTTCTCTATCTATACCTCCTGCCTAAATCTTCCTTCTCTATTCGCTCAAATGACCCCTGAAAGATTGCGAGGAGTATGCCATGCTGTACGGATGACAAGGCCCACTCCACCAAAAAATCATATCTCCTTAAGGTAGTTAAATGTATGATATAGCCAATTATCGAATGCGAGTGGGCCTTTTCGCAAACACAGCTGTGAGTGGTGTACGACTCAAGAAACAACTGGATCTTCAAACGTACCTCCTCAGTGTCTTATTTTTTACTTATGGAACAAATGGGCTTAGTATTATGTTGGCTTTAATACATATCATAGGACCTCAACAACTTCTTTCATTCACCTTACAAAACACTAACACAGGGCATCAGACCTTGTCCATGAAACTGAAGCATATAAATCATGGCACTAAAACCCATTCACTACCCTCAACGCATGTATCGACAAATCCAGATAGACATCTGAAATCGAGTTGTTTTCCTTTTTATTGCTACGCTGCCCTTTGCTATGCAATTGTCGGCACTGCATTATGGCTTGCAAAATTATGTATTGTCTCTGGTGATATAGAGACAAACCCAGGTCCCGATCACCCTTCACCACTTCACTCCCCTGATACCTCCTCCCTCGTAACCTCGGACGCCACTGTGTCTCATAAGGGTATTTCATTCCTTCATCTTAACGTTCAAAGCCTAAAGCCTAAAATTGACGTCCTCAGCTGTGAAGTTCTCCCCACGATGTGTGTGCCTTCACTGAGACATGGCTTGGCGCTGACGATCTTGAGGCCGATATTGAACTGCCAGGCTTCTATCCTCCCTTGAGAAAAGACCGTGGTACCAGAGGCGGTGGGGTGGCAATATATCTTTAAAAAAAACGTTTGTTATGAACAACGTCGTGACCTGAACATTAACGGCCTTGAAAGCTTGTGGGTTCAAATCTCCACCGACAATACTTCAGTTCTCTTCGGTGTCATCTATCGACCACCTCAATCACCGAGTAATGTCTGGGAACTTATTTCTACGTCTTTTGATAAAGCATTAGACACTAATATACCGAATGTAATTGTAACTGGGGATTTCAACGACAACCAACTTGGAAGACACGGCGGGGCGTTGCAACAACTCCTTACCGAGTCCAACATTACTCAATTGGTCAAAGTACCAACACACTTTACTGAAAACTCTAATTCCCTAATCGATCTCATGATTGTAAACGACCATACACTGACCAATATTTGTAGCGTCGAAGTAACGGACCCGTTCTTTGAGGAACTGATCAGGTACCACTGCCCAGTTGTGCTGTCTCTTAATATCCCAAAGAAAGAATTGAAAACTTTCAAACGAAAAATCTGGTGTTATAGAACAGGTGATTACGAAGGACTTAATAGGGAAATAAGGAAAATAAATTGGAACAACATTTGGCTTGAGACTCCTCTCTGTGACTGTGCGGCAAAATTGACTAGCTTAATAGACCAGCTCGCTTCAAAATTTATCCCCAACAAAATAATTACCTGCAGAGCTGACCAGCCACCCTGGATGCATAACAATATTAGAAAACTTATTCGCCAGAGAAAACGCCTGTACCGTTAGGCCAAATCAAAAAACACCCCTCTGTCCTGGGAAAAATATCGTCTTAAACGTAATACAACAGTTTCGGAAATTCGTAAATCTAAAAGAAATTATTACTCCAAAATGGATGAAAAGCTCAACTCAATGTCAGTAGATGCCTCCGAATGGTGGAAGACATTCAACTCCTCATATCAGGCAGAAGAGAAACCATTCCTGTCCTAGAGGGTGACAACAAACTCATTACTTCGGACCAAGAAAAAGCGGAACTCTTCAACAAATATTTCTGCAATATCGCTTCAGTTGATGATCTCTCCCATAATCTCCCGCCGTCTACCAACAATCATTATCACGCCGAACTACGTGACATCAGCCTGACACCTGAGGATACCCTGAAAGCTCTTCAGTCCCTCAATGTATCCAAAGCCTGTGGTCCAGACAATATTAGTCCTCAGCTCCTTAAAAATTGTTCAGCAAGCTTATGCGATCCCCTAACTACCTTATTCAACTTGATGTTAAGCGAATCCTTCTTCCCAGACGAATGGAAGCGAGGTAACGTAACCCCAGTATACAAACACGGAGACAGTCAGCTTACTCAAAATTACCGCCCAATCACCTTACTGAGTTGTTTGAGTAAAGTCTTCGAGAAATGTGTCTTTAAAAAAGTACTATACTACCTGCAAACAAACATGATTCTTACCCCCCTCCAGCCCGGATTTCTACCATCTGACTCGACAGTCCTACAGCTGACTGACATTTACCACTCCTTCAGCTCAGCGCTGGATGAAGGCAAAGAGATCCGAGTGGTATTCTGCCATGTTAGCAAAGCCTTTGACAAAGTCTGGCACAGAGGTCTACTATTCAAGCTGGAACAAATTGGTATTACTGGCTCCCTCCTGAAATGGTTTGAATCATACTTATACGGGAGACTCCGGCGTGTCGTTCTCAACTCGGCCTCATTATCCTGGAGATCTGTCTTAGCCGGAGTACCCCAAGGCTCAATCCTTGGCCCCTTACTCTTTTTGATCTACATTAACGATATCGTTGAAAATATCACAAGTACAATTCGGCTTTTTGCTGATGACACAACACTATACCTAATCGTTGAAGACCCCAGCAGAGCTGCCGAAATTATCAGGGCCGATCTGCAACGACTAGAGGAATGGTCTGACAAATGGCTTGTCAAATTTAATCCCGCCAAAACTGAAACTCTTCTGATTACTCGCAAATGCCACCAACTAATCCACCCGCCACTACACATGTTCAACACTACGATTAACGAGGTCACTCACCATAAACACCTTGGGTTGACGTTTGACAATCGTGGAACATGGGCTTTTTATATTGCCGAAATAGCAAAAAAAGCTTGGAAGCGTATCGACATCTTACGTCGTTTCAAGTTCAGGCTAGATCGAAAAAGTCTCGAGAAAATTTATTATGCTTTTGTTCGCCCTGTACTTGAATACGCCGATACCATTATGGGACAACTGCACCGCGGGTGAGGCTAATGAACTTGAAAAAATACAGGTGGAAGCAGCACGACTGGTGACAGGGGGTACCAAAAGTGCGAGCAAAAACTGGCTGGCAAAGTCTTGAAACAAGAAGACAAAATGACAAGCTCATACAGTATTTCAAAATGTACCATGGCCTGGTCCTTCCCTAAAATCAAACTTAATTCCTCCTCCAACCTCAGCAATTCATAACTACAGTCTCCGATGTGAAAATCTTACTGCTCCCCATTGTAGAACAAACGTCTACCACACATCATTCCTCCCATCGACACGGCTCTGGAACAGTATTCCTGGCGAAATAAGAGGCAATCCTTCACTATCAAATTTCAAGACCTATCTTAATCGCAATAGACAACGAGTACCAAGCTTCTATTATCACCACTCCTCACGTCCAGCCCAAATACTACACTCGCGATTGCGCCTAAATTGTAGCAATCTTAACCACGATCTGTACACCAATTTTCTCTCCGACACCCCATTGTGTAGATGTGGCGAGCGCGAAACCTCTGAACACTTCTTCTTCCGTTGTTCCATGTACACTCAAACCAGATTACACACCTTAGGTACTATTCCCTACCCTATTACGACTGAGATACTGCTTTATGGCTATGAATCTTATAGCCCCGAAATCAATAAGTTTATATTTGAAAAAGTCCAACAGTACATTCTCCAAAGAAAACGTTTCAGCTAGCCACTGGCAAATCTGGCCTGCCAACTAAATAGTTATCCAGCCACTACGTATGCCACTCAACCACCGGTCATATCTCTTCCTTGGGTCATTCATCCTTCCTCTCACTCCTCATTCTTTTGTGTTACTTTTTTCTTCCTGTCTATCCTATCTTTACCACAACCTTATAATTTATGGAAACGTCTACAAACATAAAGGACACTAAATACATCTGTACCAGCTGTTCAAATCTGCCGTGTCTAGTAATGCCCGGAGACAGCCTTGTATAAGCTTCAAGCTCACTGCTGAATCCACTTCAGTTCATGTTCTATTCTGTTATTTGTTTGTCGTTGTTCTTTGTACATTTTACTTGATCTGAAATAAATATTGTTTAAACTAAAGATCCCAATGAGTAGCGAGACAATCCTCACTGACTCCACGCAGTTTAATTCTAATGAGTAATTTTAATTTACTGTGGATTATTTTGTTTTTCTGTTTAGGGTTCGGTGTTCGTTCAGCTTCACCATTGATTCACTATCCTGGAGTATGTGGAGGGTTTTGTTATATAGATCTTATTAAACGCATTTCAATCGCGTTTCAGGAGAGTTGCGAGGCAGTCCTCACAGACTCTATCCTAAAGTTCTCATTGAGTAGCGAGGCAATCCTCACTGACTCCACGCGATTTAGTTATATTGTATAATTTTTTATTTTATTAGGCTTTTCCCTCTGGAAAAGACTATTGTTTTTCTACGGATTATTATTTTTTTATTTTTTTTTTTTGGGGGGGGGGGGGGGGGGTTGGTTTTTTTTTTTTTTTTTTTTTTTTCCACACATTTTGTCCGTACGATTCAGAAGCCATTTTCGAACCGATTTTCACAAAATTTTGCACACGCATAGAGGGGCACAAAATCTAAAAATGTACCGAAGCGGAATTTTCGATTTAACCCTTATTTCGTCAGAATTGGCAAAAAACTGCCAAAATTGGGGTTTATCGGCACTTTCTCGAAACATGTCTTGTAGATTTTTTTTATACATTCGTCATTGCTAGACCTGTCTGTGACACGCCCTTTGATACACACGACATATCCGGCGATGCATATGGTAACCCTCCACAGGCTGCCAAACATTGACATTTTGATGAATTAGGCCGGTTTCAGGCCCCCACTACACCCACACAATACACGAGAGATAAACATAACTTCATTTACTGAGAGTGGAATTCACCGAGGATCATTTTTGTCAGTAATAAGGGTGTTCAAAAAACCAAGCGTTAACCCGTTTTGGGCTGGTTAAACCGCAATACCCCCATAAAGCTAAAAAATTCGTATTTTCCGTAGATTTCTCTAAACGAGTCTTGTAGATTTTCAAGAAAAATTTGTCACTCCCAGGCCTTGGTGTGACAATAGATGTTGCATGGACAAAATACTGCGGTGAGCATTTGTTAACCCTCCACGGGCTGCTAAAAGTCAAAATTGTGATAAAATGGGCTGTTTTTGAACACCAACAGCACCCACTTGGTGTACCACCGAGAAAGGTTCCTTCTTTTATCGGACGCCAAATTGATGGGGAAACATTTTTGATAGTGGTAAGGGTATTCAAAAGTCGAAGTCTTAACCCATTTTGGACTGGTTAAAGACACATACCCCTTAAAAGCTTAAAATTCCCATTTTCTGTGGATTTTTCTAAAAGCAACTTGTAGGTTTTCAGGAAAAATTGGCTATTCGCAGGTCTTTGTGTGACATTACAAGCTGCATGGACAAAATATACCGGTGATCATTTATTAACCTTCTACAGGCTGCTAAGCATCGTAATTTTGTTGAAATAGGCTGTTTTCAGATGCGCACAGCACCCAATGCATACCCGAGAGATAAACGTAATCTACTTTGTTGGAAGTGGAATTCACCGAGGACCAAATTTGTTAGTAATAAGGGTATTCAAAAAACCAAGCATTAACCACTTTTGGGATGGTTAATAGCAATACCCATCAAAAGCTTAAAAAATCATGTTTTCCCTGAATTTCTTTACAAGCGTCTCGTAGGGTTTCAATAGAAAATGGTCGTTGATAGGTCTTAGAGTCACATTACCATTTCCATGGATAAAATATTCAGATAAGCATTTGTTAACCCTCCATGGGCTGCTAAATGTCAAAATTTCGAAAAAAATAGTCTGTTTTTGGACACCAACAACATCAAATGGCAATGCTGCAGAGAAACATAACTTCTTTTACCGGACGCAAAACTGATAGAGAAAATTTTTAGTAAGTTGTAAGGGTATTCAAAAATTGAGGTCTTAACCCATTTTTGCCCGGTTAAGGAGATGTACCCCTTAAAAGCTTAAAATTCCCATTTTCTGTGGATTTCTAAAAAACAATCTAGTAAGTATTCAAGAGAAATTGACCATTTGCAGGTCTTGGAGTGACATTACAAGTTGCATGAACAAAAGATTCCGGTAAGCGTTTGTTAACCCTCCAGAGAAGGCAAATTTTGAGAAAATGGGCTGTACTTGGCCACCCATAACACCCAATGTGTACCAGCGAGATGAACATAACCACCTTCATTGGAAGTGGGATTCACCAAGGATCATTTTTGTACGTAATGAAGGTATTCATAAAACCAAGCATTAACCCGTTTAGAGCTGGTTACAGGGTGATACCCCTCAAAAGATTACAAATTCATGTTATCCGAGGATTTCTCTAAAAACATCACGTAGATTTTCAAGAAAAATTGGCCATTCTCAGATCTTAGTGTGAATTACAAGTTGCATTTAGAAAATATTTCAGTAAGCATTTGTTAACCCTATGCTGGTTCTCAAACATCAAAATGTTGAAAAAGTGGGCTGTGTTTGCATACCCGCAGCACCCAAAGTTGAGAGTTGAAATCAACATAAGTGGAAGCAGAATTCATGAGAATTATTTTTATAAGTAATAAGCGTATTAAAAAAACAACCCTTAACCCGTTTTGGGCTGGATAAACAATTATACCCATCAACAGCTTAAAATTCGTGTTCTCCCTGGATTTCTCAGAAAACATCTCGTAGATGTTTAAGTAAAAATGGCCATTCACAGTTTTTGGTGTGAAATTACAAGCTGTGTGAATAAATATTCCTCTTAGCACTTGTTAACCCTTAACAAGCTGTCAGACATCAATATTTTGGATACATTTGAGATAAAACAGACCATTTTCAAATAGATACAGCACTCAGTGGGTATGTGTCAAACAAACATAACTCCTTTTGTCGGTCATTAACTTGTTAGACGACGATATTGATATTAACCCACTCCACCGTTAATGATGGTTTTTACCTAAACAATTTTTTTTATCAAACTGAGTCATTTGAGACTACTATACTCACCTTTCTCATAACATCAGTGAAGGAACTTCAGTGAGACAGTTAAAAACAATTCATCAGATATTGTAGGGTCATGAAAAATCATGGAATCCCATCGGGAAAAGCCATGATTCTCCAGAATCATAAAGTCTAGTTTTATTTTATTTTATTTTCTGGAAACTTATTTTGTTTTTCTGTTAAGGGATCGGGGTTCGTTCAGCTCAACCATTAATTCACTATCTTGGAGTCTGTTGAGGGTTTTGTTTTGTAGGTCTTTTAATCGCGTATCAATAGTTTCTATTTTTGCTAGCTCGTGAAGTTCCTTTATTGGTGTCCATTTCGGTTTGCATAGTGCCACTCGCAGGGCATAATTTTGAACCCTCTGTAGCTTCTGAATGTTGGTTTTGCTTAGGTCGCTTGTTATTATGGCACCGTATTCTAGTACCGGACGTATAAATGTTTTGTAGAGCTTGAGAAGCACATCTTTGTTTGCTTCCCAATTTCTACCTCTGATCATCTTCAGAAAATTGATACGTTTAGTAGCTCTAACCGTAATGGAGTTTACGTGACTGTTTAGACTGAGATTGCTATCTAGGATAAATCCCAAAAATTTGGCCTCTTTGTTTGCTTCTAGTTTGTGACCGTATAACTGGAGATCGATACTCGGGATTGGTTTTTTCCTTTGCTTTTTGAAGAACTTAACTTTTTGAGTTTTGGCGGCATTGAGTTTGATGCGCCACAGGGCACACCAGCTCTCAAGATCGCGAATGGTATCCTGTAGACGATTTTCAATTATGTTTCTGGACTTGTTGGCTGTCCAAATGCCTTTGTCGTCTGAGAACTGCGATAGTTCAACAAAGTTTTTTCCTACTTTTTCTATATCATTCACATATATTATGAAAAGAAGCGGACTTAGAACCGACCCTTGTGGTGTTCCCGCTTCGAGTATTACTTCCTCTGACACCTCGCGATTAACCCTCACCTTGATATTTCGGTCAGTTAGAAATGATGATATGATCCTTAGAATTTTGGGTAATCCCATTTTCGCTAGTTTATATCTCACGCCATTGTGCCATACCGAGTCGAACGCTTTTTCTACATCCAAGAAAAGCGCGGTTCCGATTTCGTTTTGACTAAATGCTGTTTTCATATAATCGACCAGTCTATGTACGTGTTCGATTCCCTCCTTCTGACTCCTATACGCTCTTTGCCATTTGATGAAAAAGTTGATTGATTCGAGATAGCTGCGAAGTCTCGTAGTGAGAATCCGCTCAAATATTTTCCCAACACAGCTAAGCAAGCTGATTGGGCGGAAGTTAGAAGGGTTGGTAAGGTCTTTGTCGGGTTTAGGTATCATGACTCCTGTGGCCACTTTCCAGCATTTTGGGAAGTACCCACAGGAGAGACAGCAGTTTACGAGCTTGGTAAGTCTGCAGTAGAAGATGTTGGGGCACTGTTTCATTATTTTGTAAGAGACTTCGTCTTCTCCTGGGGACGAAGATGACCTGCATTTTCTGATTATACCCATAACCTCTTCTACGCTTATTGGTTCGGTTAATTCATGGTCGTCCCCGTCTTCTTGCCTTTGGTCGAAGTTCGGTTCATTGAAAATTGAGTTGTTATCTTGGACAAATTTATTTACTCGTACCTTAAAATCGTTGTCATATCTGTTCCCTTCTTGTGGACGATGCGCCTTCTTTAGAAGTTCATCAGAAGCGCTGGCCTTTGCCTTGTCGTCTATGGCCATAGTTCCGTCGCTAGTCTTTAGCGCATTATTATTGGCAATTTTGCTCTTTTGGCCAGTAAGAGTTTTAAATGTATCCCAGAACCTCTTAGGTTCTCTCAGCCCATTTAGGTTTTCGGTTGCTTTTTCCCATCTCACGCGATTGTCGTTAGCTATGGCCTTTTTTACTTCCCCATGTAGGCGATTATACGCGGTTTTAAGTTCTGCTCTTTTCATTTGATCATTCTCTGATTGGTAAGCCCGGAAGGCTTTTCTTTTTTGTTTGATTATTTGAAGAGTTGTTTGGGTTATTCTGTTTATCCGCGTCTTTACTCTTTGCTTGGGACAAATTTCATCTAGTGTACTGTTGATAACCTCGTTAAGGTGGGTGCAGGCTTTTTCTAGTTCATGAGTCATTTGCCTTTATTTTTACTTCGATAATATTTCTGAAGAGGTTCCATTCAATTTTTGATAGGTTCCTCCTATTCACGGGAGGATACCTTGCGGGACCAGTATTACATTTCAGAGTGGCGTGAACCGGTGATCACTGCCTAGATCATCATCTCCTACAAATATGTTTTGCATTTGGCTGGTTAGTGATTTGCTGGTGATAATCAAGTCTAGGATATCTGATTGATGGAGTGGGTTGTTGCTTATGTATGTTACGTCTTGATCGTTATTTACCACGAATAGATCGAGTTCTTCAATGATGTGGAAAAGGGCGTCACCATTAGGCTCAGTCTTATGACAACCGAATACCTGGTGTTTGGAATTGAAATCACCCAAGAATATGCAGTGCTTGTACTTGTTGGTAAAAAATTCAAATACTTTACTGTCCACTGTTGCTTGCGGCTTGTTATAATATGATATGATGGCCACGTGTTTGTGGTCAAGTTCAATTTCAGCTGCAATCACTTCAGCATTGAGGTGGTCGCATGGTATTGATTTGTATTTAATCTCCTGCCTTATTAGCAGAGCGACACCGCCGCCTTTTTGGGCGGGGCGATCTCTTCTAATAATATCAAAACCACATAACGAGAATTGTTTGTTTGGTTTAAGCCAGGATTCGCTAATTCCAATTACGTCCGTATTTTTTACATAATGTGACATTTGCAAATTTTTCTGATTAACGCTTCGAGCGTTCCACTGGACTGTTTTTAGTGTATCCATGAATGATTTAGGAATAACTGTACTAAGTTTATTTAAGTTTAATTACTATTTGTAATATTGTTACATACTTATATTCTGTTGACACCGCTTCTAATAGCGTGTGAGATATTTGAGTATTATATAACTTAGAGGCTGTTTTACTAATCTCTTTGCAAACGTCCGAAAGACTGGTGTCCAAGTGTTTCTTCATTATGCTGAAAATAGAGCCAGCCATTAGAGTACACGTGGAATAAGGGGAAGATGAGTTATCGACATTACTTACATTTAGAACTTTAAGCTGGATGTTTGTTTCAACTTTTTGGAAGTGGCTACAACACCAGTAGTTGCTGGGGTGTTGACCACCGCAATTGGGGCATTTCAGAGTTTTAGCACTACATACCTTCGCGATGTGTTTGTCACCGCATTTCATACATCGTTGCTCCCCGTTGCATTTGTGTGACAAGTGCCCAAATTTCTGACACTTGTGACACTGAACGGGTTGCGGAAGAACACGATATTCCTCGGTTTCGTATTTTTTGCCATTAATAATTACCCCTTTGCTTATCAGATTTAATTTCGTTGCTCTATTAGGGCATTTTACTTTTATTTTCCAGGTATGGTTACCCGTGGCTTTGGAGATTAGTCTCTCCCACGAGCATCCTGGAAGGGCTTTATCAATCGAGTTTTTTCCGTTTTGGGGTGGACGCGTGTGATTACGACACAGGGGTTTGGTTGTGGATGGCCCTGTGTCTGGTTGGTTTTATTGGTCACCTTAGGGAGCGTTTTGGCTTTTACTTTATCGGCGTACGTCGCTCTATCGGTAGGGCTAGCTGTCGCATTCACTATTTCCGGTGATGTCTACTCTGTTGCGTTAACAGAGTCCCCATTTCTGAATGAATGAATGAAAGGTTTTAGCGCGCCGAAGGCGCGCAGGGACGATGTGGGATTTACAAATCCCTTGCGACCCGGTTAGCCTTATTTTATTTCACTTGGATCTTGGATCACACAGGCCTAGCTTTCCTATTGCCTCAAATGGGGTCTGAAGGGGTATGCACGCGGTTAGAATTCCTGGCAGTTTGCATTGGAGTGATAGATTGTCAAAGACCAAACCCTCAAAGCCATTAAGACTATTGGAGAGTGGGCTCTATTCGGTTCCAGCTTGGCGATGGTAGAGGTTTGAGTCCCACCATGGTGGCGAGCCAGAATATAATGTTGTGCGATGGCAATTTTAAGGGAAAAGGAAAAAAGAAAACCAAACAGCAACGCCGGTTTGGTAGCGGCCCCGGTATATGACCATAGCGGTTACAAAAAAGGAATGGAGAAAGCTCCAACAGTTTAGTTTGAAAAGAAACCGGGAGTCATCCATCAAGCCTTCTGGGAGATAGGATGCCGTATGTGATTTTGAGGTATCTGGTTATCCTTCGGGAATTCCAAATGACCTCCACCCCCCCCCCCCCCCAAAAAAAAAAAAAAAAAAAAAAAAAAAAAAGCCCTTAAAAGGGCTGTTTGCTGGCAAGATTGTTTCAATCCTTGCCTTGGTCTTGTTAGGTTTTCTGCACATCTTTGCTTGAGGATTGTTTCAATCCCTCATAGTATGTCATTCAGTTTGGTCGTGTGTCTGATGAGATAGAGGAGGGAGAAAAGATAGAGAGCTGGAAATTAGAGCAATTCGGTTTTTAATTTACACCTTTTCCGTCCTTTTGGATGGGGAAGCCAGAATTTTTTCCCCGAGATTTATATCTCAAGGAGGGGAGACCCGGCAGCAGGTGGAGATTTTCCTCGCTGTTTGCAACTCCCACTGGTAACAGAGGCAAGCTTTCGTGCGTATCGTGTCACCCGCAGCCAGTTCTAAATTTAGGTCACAGAATAACTGGCTCACCCCATCACAATGATGTAATCTTTAACCCTTTCGATAGACATGCCCCAGATTATTTAGTTTTCCTATTGAGGACGCGATGCGCATTGAGTTCTATTATTAATTCGCTGTCTTGAAGTCTATTTAGAGTTTTGCTTTGAAGATCTTTTAGTTTAAACGATATTTTATTTGTAAATAGACTACAGACATATGCATAACAGCTACAAAAATAGAAATTGACAAATGGTATAGACATATAGTAATACAAGCTGAAGCATGGCAACTGTTAAAAGAAGCTGGGGATTTGAATGTAAGCCATCGGCTTATAATATATCATTTCCCCGCGGCAGACATGTGTTCGAATTAAGCGCAGATAGGTAGTCAGACTATTCCGATAATCAATGTTTAGCGTTTAAACTAAAAGGAAAAATCGAAAAATAAGAGACAAGAGCTAAAATAATAAGGACGAGAATGGAAAGAAGTGAATGTACAGGGTTGCCAGAATGGTGAAAGTATAATAATTAATTATTAACTAATGTCTCAGACTTACAAGACAGCGATGACGAGTTCTTGTCAGTAAATAACGTTGTTTCACAGCATTCCTGGTGACCATCTGGTGTGGACTATTAAACTGTTAACGGGGCTTAAGCCTGAGTTTGCGTTTCAGCAAATATTAATTGAATCGATTGGAAAAAAGGATAAATTTGTGAACTGCTTCAAATATTTCATAATTCCCCTCTTCCGTTAGGTGTTCAGAACCACATAGAAGACTAGTGGTATCTGCATCAATGGGTAATCGTTCAATTGTGTTGCTTCGCACACTAGTAAACACGGGACAGTGCAGAAGGTAATGCTCAGTGGTTTCGAGATCCCCACAAACACAGAAAGGGGTAAGGGCTAAGTGATTGTTGTATAGATGGTAATCTTGAAGATCTTTTAAGCGCATTGCTATAGTGTCTATTTTTGCTATCTCGTGAAGTTGTTTTATCGATGTCCACGTGGGCTTGCGCAGAGCCACGCGCAAGGCATGATTTTGGACCCGTTGTAGTTTTTCAATGTTGGTTTTATTCAGGTCACTTGTTATTATGGCCCCATACTCTAGTACTGGGCGTATATATGATTTGTAAAGATTGAGGAGAATTTCTTTATTGGCTCCCCAATTTTTACCTCTGATCATTTTCAGGAAATTGATGCGTTTAGTGGCTTTGATGGTGACTGAGTTTATGTGATTGTTTAGATTGAGACTGCTATCCAGGTTGAATCCCAGAAACTTTGCCTCATTACTAGCTTCAAGTTTATAATCGTAAAGCTTAAGCTCAATATTAGGGACAGGCTTTTTCCTTTGTTTTTTATAGAATGTGATTCTTTGTGTTTTCGTGGCATTTAGCTTGATGCGCCACAGAGCGCACCAGTCTTACAGGTCGCGGATGGTATCCTGCAGGCGGTTTTGTATTATGTTTCCAGACTTACTGGCCGTCCACATTCCTTTGTCGTCTGAGAATTGATATAGCTCAACATGGTTCTTCCCTAGTTTGTCAATGTCATTCACATATATTATAAATAGAAGCGGGCTGAGGACCGAACCCTGTGGAGTGCCCGCTTCGAGTTTTACCTCGGCTGACACTTCGCGGTTGACTCTCACTTTGATTTTTCGATCAAGCTGCCAAGCATCGTAATTTTGGGAGGGCATGCATGGTATATATCCATATGTGGGCTGGGGTGTTTTTCACAGCTCAGTACATAATTAAACTCGGTAACAAGCTGATAAATGTCACTCATCTAATTAATTCTTTTCAATCTGAGATGTTCCAAGTTTGTTTTTCACAACTCAGTTTGTGTCGTCCAAACAAATTAGATGAAGCCCTATTGATTGGCTTCCATTGAATTTTGATCAGTCAGTTAGTGGTTTGCTTTACTGACCCCATGAAGCCCTATTGGTTGGCTTTGATTTAAGTAAAACCAATCGGGAGCGGTTTGCTTTACTGGCTGCAGAAGTATTTGAAAATAATATGAAAAAATGGTTTGATAAAATATATTGAGACTAAAGAAATAAATGAAAAAATAAAGCCAAAGATCATGATGCCTCACGAATGTTATCAGTTGGAATGAATATTCCCCGACGGAGGTTTATGACGGAAAATATTTTACACCACGTAGAAATTGTGTGTTTTATCTTCTGAACCTCTACATTGTGTGAAAGGTATGAAAAATTAAAAATAAAACTAGACTTTATGATTCTGGAGAATCATGGCTTTTCCCGATTAGATTCCATGATTTTTCATGACCCCACAGTGTCTGATGAATTGTTTTTAACTGTCTCACTGAAGTTCCCTCATTGATGTTATGAGAAAGGTGAGTATAGTAGTCTGAAATGACTCGGTTTGGGTTTGATAAAAAAAAATGTTTAGGTAAAACCCATCATTAATGGTAGAATGGGTTAATATCAAGATCAATGTTTCCCTATTAGTTTTGCGTCCGGTAAAAGAAGTTTCTCTGTGGCATTTCCATTTGTTGGTGTCCAAAAAACAGACTATTTCTTCATTTTTTTTACATTTAGCAGCCCATGGAGGGTTAACAAATGCCTACCAGAATAATTTATCCATGCAACTGATCATATGACACCAAGACCTATCAACGGCCATTTTCTCTTGGAAACCCCACAAAATGTTTGTAAAGAAATCCAGGGAAAACGATTTTTTAAGCTATCGATGAGTATCCGTGTTAACCTCCTCAACAGGGGTTAACGCTTGGTTTTTTTAATACCCTTATTACTTACAAAAATGGTCCTCTGTGAATTCCACTTCCAACGAAGGAGATTATGTTTATCTCTCATGTATACATTGGGTGCTGTGCATGTCTGAAAACAGCCCCATGTTAACAAAATTACGATGCTTGGCATCTTGTAGATGGTTAATAAACGCTCATCGGAGTATTTTGTCCATGCAACTTGTAATGTCACAATGTAACAGTTAAGACTATGGGCAAAAAGACGAATAGAGACAGAAATACCTTCAAGGAAGTTTGGGGACTAAAACAAGGAGCCAACTGGAAGCAGTTTCGGGAAAAACTAAAACCAAATCTTGAATGTATACCTAGGGATGCAAATGTCCAGAGTATTTCAGATGGCATAGTAAATAGCCTAACAGAGGCAGGGAAGGAGTGTATAGGAAGGGTGAGGGTCCGAACGAGAGAGCTTGGATACAGGGTTAACGAGGGACTGAAAAAGGCTATAAAAGAAAGGAAGGTAAAATGCGCTGCTTACAGAAGAAGTAGGAAGCTTAAAGGGGTGGATAACAATGACACGAGACTAATGAAAGGAGAATATGAACTGGCACGGAAAAAGGTGAATGAGATAAAGGATAATAATAGGAAGGAGCGCAATTGCAGTCTTGCCAGAACAATAAAGAAAACGGGGGGTTCGAGCTCAAACGTATTTTGGAACTGGGTAAATAAACGGGGGAAAAGTAGTGTGCAGAGTATCAAAGTGGATGGGGAAAGTACAGAAGATAAAGGCCGTATCGCTTCAGAGTTAGTCAAGCACTGGGAAAAGATAAACGATAGGCGATGGGGCAGTGGGTCCCCACCAAAACGAAATACACTGGTGGAGGAGAACCTATCCAATCGTGTATGTAGCGAAATAACGGCAGAAGAAGTGCGGAACGTGGTCTCGAAATTAAAAAATGGTAAAGCGGGAGGGACTGATGAAATTCCGAACGAATTCCTCAAAAATGGAGGGGAGGCACTTATTGAAGTCCTGACAAACCTTTTCAACCTGGCTCTGCGAAAGCAAGAGGTCCCCAGAGAGTGGAGGGAAAGTAAGGTGTCGTTCATACACAAAAAGGGGGATAAGGAAATTCTAGATAACTATAGGGGGATATCAGTTAGTAGTAACATCGGAAAAGTATTCTGTAAGGTCATATACGGTAGACTAGAGGAAGTTATAGAAGAGAAAGGTTTTTTAGGAGAAATTCAAAATGGTTTCAGGAAAGGACGAAGAGTCACTGATCACCTATTTACACTCACCCAACTGATAGAATCAACAAAGGCTGAAAAGAAAAAGATGTTTCTGGCATTTCTAGATGTGAAAAAAGCGTACGACCGAGTGTGGAGGGAAGGTATGTGGCGAAAGCTCGAGGGCATCGGACTGGGGGGTGACTTTGTGGGAATCATGAAAGCACTGTATACAGATGTGCAAAGCCAACTCAGTCTAGGGAGTATCACTACAAAACGAGTCCCTATGGATATAGGCCTCAAGCAGGGGTGTATCTTTTCACCGATTTTGTTTGCATTGTATGTTAAAGATTTAGGGGACGAACTAATTCAGAGTGCGGAGGGGGTAAATGTTGGAGACATAAAGATACCAGGCTTATTCTTTGCGGACGACATGGTGTTAATGTCTAGAACTGAACAGGGGCTAGAGAAACTGCTGGAAATTGTTGGTAGATATGGGAACACTTGGCGGCTCGAACTAAATGAAAATAAAAGCAAGGTAATACTCGTTGGACGCAAGGTAGATATGACGAAGAGATGGAGAGTGGGGGAGTTCTCAATCCCCGAAGGGGAAAGCAAACAAATCACTGTAGGAGAAACGGGAGAGTATGAGTATCTAGGGGTAAGCATAAATATAACGGGAAGAGGGGTGTACAGAAATTACTCAGCCAAACTGATTCTGAAGGGGAAAAGAATTCTGAACCAACTAAAACTTTTAGGGAAAAATAGTTTCAACAAGGTCTTTGTGGGGAAAACGCTGTGGGAGAGGGTGGGTTTACCAAGTATAACGTATGGCACGGACGTGATTCCATTAAACCAAACCGTTACTAAGAAGTTGGAAAATACTCAAAATGATGCCGGCAGATGGATAACAAGGTCGAGTAATGCTGCAGCTTTGGAAGCAGTAAGGGGGGAGCTTGGTTGGATGAAAATCAAGGACAGGGTAGATTTGGGAAAACTGTGTTACTTTAACTACTTGAGAAACCTGCCTGACAACCGGTGGTGCAAATTGATGCTCGATACCATTTGGAATTCTAATATAGAAACGGGGTGGTCAAAACATGTGAGGGAACTAATGGACAATTACTCTATAGAGGTCACTAACATAGAAGTAGGAATGAAAGAAGGCAAAAGGTTTGTCAAAGAGAGAGTCATGGAAGATTGCAATCGAAACTGGCGAGCAGGGGTTAGCGTGAAAAGATCACTGCAGGGGTTACAATATAAAGAAAAGCCAGCTTTTGAGAAGTACCTAGATGGCACCTTTGGAGGGTCACTGCTGTTGAAACTGAGATCAAGATCACTGGAGCTTCGGGGAAAAATTGGGAGAGATGGGGAAAAGGGATGCCAAATGTGCCACTCTGGAGTAGTGGAGACCCTGGAACATTTTCTCTTGGAATGCCCACAGTATATACCTCATAGAATAAAATTTACTGGAAGAATAATGCAGAAGTGGGGTGAAAAAACAAAGGATAGATGGCTGAAGGGGGACACGAGGGAGAGGGTAGGAATGCTTATTGAAGAAATTGAAAAAGAGGAAGTGAGGGACACTATTAAGCAGTTTATATCTGAATGCTGGGAGGAGAGGAGGGGAAGAGGGGGTGGGGTGCAGGGGGAATGATGGCCTTCTCTTATGAGGACCGCGACAAATCAGCGGCTGGCCAAAGAGTTATTATTACATAAAGACCTACGAATAGTCAATTTGTCTTGAAACCCTACAAGTTATCGTTAGGGAAATTCACAGAAAATGGGAATTTAAAGCTTTCAAGGGATACCTCGCCTTAGCCTGCCCAAAATGGGTTAAGACGTCGACTTTTGAATACCCTTACTGCTTACAAAAATGTTTCCGTATAAATTGTGCACTCGATAAAAGGAGGCACTTTTCTTTGTGGTGTACCCTTTGGGTGCTGTTGGTGTCCAAAAACAGCCCATTTTATCACAATTTTGACCTTCAACAGCCCGGGGAGGGTTAACTAATGCTGACCGGAATATTTTGTTCATGCAACTTGTAATGTCACACCAAGACCTGCAAATAGCCGATTTTTTCTTGAAAACCTACAAAATGTTGATAGAGAAATCCACAGAAAGGGGTATTTTAAGATTTTAATGGGTATCTCTATTTAACCAGCGGAAAATGGGTTAAGACGTCAAATTTTGAATACCCTTACCACTTTCAAAAATATTTTCCGATCAATTTTGCGTCCGATAAATGAAGGACCCTTTCTCTCTGGTATACCGTTTGGGTGCTGTTGGTGACTAAAAACAGCCCATTTTATCACAATTTTTACGTTTAGCAGCTCGGTGAGGGTTAACTAATGCTGACCAGAATATTTTATCTATGCAACTTGTAATGTCACACCAAGACCTGAGAGTGACCAATTTTTCTTGAAAATCTACAAGACTCGTTTAGAGAAATCCACGGAAAACACGAACTTTTGAGCATTATGGGGGTATTGCTGTTTAACCAGCTCAAAATGGGTTAACGCTTGGTTTTCTGAACACCCTTATTACTTACAAAAATGATCCTCGGTGAATCCCACTCCCAATAAAGGACGTTATGTTTATCTCTCGTGTATTGCTTGGGTGCAGTGGGGGGCTGAAACCGGCCTATTTCATTAAAATTTCGATGTTTGGCAGCCTGTGGAGGGTTACCATATGCATCGCCTGATATGTAGTGTGTACCAAAGGGTGTGTCACAGACAGGTTTAGCAATGACGAATATTTTAAAAAAATCTACAAGCCATGTTTCGAGAAAGTGCCGATAAACCCCAATTTTGGCAGTTTTTTGCCAATTCTGACGAAATAAGGGTTAAATCGAAAATTCCGCTTCGGTACGTTTTTAGATTTTGTGCTCCTCTATGCGTGTGCAAAATTTCGTGAAAATCGGTTCGAAAATGGCTTCTGAATCGTACGGACAAAATGTGTGGAAAAAAAAAAAAAAAAAAAAAAAAAACTAGACTTTATGATTCTGGAGAATCATGGCTTTTCCCGATGAGATTCCATGATTTTTCATGACCCCACAGTGTCTGATGAATTGTTTTTAACTGCCTCACTGAAGTTCCTTCATTGATGTTATGAGAAAAGTGAAGATAGTAGTCTCAAATGACACAGTTTGATAAAAAAATTGTTTAGGTAAAAACCATCATTAACGGTGGAGTGAGTTAAGGTCAATATCGTCGTCCAACAAGTCAATGACCGACAAAAGGAGTTATGTTTGTTTGACACATACTCACTGAGTGCTGTGTCAATTTAAAAATGGTCCATTTTATCTCAAATGTATCCAAAATATTGATGTCTGGCAGCTTGTATAGGGTTAACAAGTGCCAACAGGAATATTTATTCATGCAACTTGTAATGTCACACCAAGAACTGTGAATGGCTATTTTTTCTTTAAAATCTACAAGATGTTTTCAGAGAAATCCAGGGAGAACAGGAATTTTAAGCTTTTGGTGGGTATCATTGTTTTTCCAGCCCAAAACGGGATAAGTGTTGTTTTTGGAATACTCTTATTACTTCCAAAAATAATTCTCAGTGAATTCTACATCCACTTATTTTGATCTCTCCTCCCAACTTCAGGTGCTGTGGGTACGCAAACACAGCCTATTTTATCAACATTTTGATGTTTGAGAACCTGCATAGGGTTAACAAATGTTTACAGGAATATTCTGTACATGCAACTTGTAATGTTACACTAAGATATGAGAATGGCCATTTTTTCCTGAAAATCTACGGGATGTTTTTAAAGAAATCCTCAGATAACATGAATTTTTAACCTTTTGAGGAGTGTCTCTCTTTAACCAGCTCTAAAGGGTTAATGCTTGGTTTTGTGAATATCTTCATTACTTACAAAAATGATCGACGGTGAATTCCACTTCCAATGAAGGAGGTTATGTTTATCTCGTAGGTACACATTTGGTGTTATGGTTGCCCAAGAACAGCCCATTTTCTCCAAATGTCAATGCTTGGCAGCCTCTGGGGGGTTAACAAATGGTTACCGGAACATTTTGTTCGTGCAACTTGTAATGTCACTCGAAGACCTGCGAATGGTTAATTGCTCTTGAATTTTTTTTTTTTGAGAAATCCACAGAAAACTGGAATTTTAAGCTTTTAAGGGGTATATCTCCTTAACCAGTTAAAAATGGGTTAAGACCTCGATTTTTGAATACATTTACTACTTACAAAAATGTTTCACTGTCAGTTTTGCGCCCGGTAAAAGAAGTTACGTTTCTCTGTTGTATTCCCATTTGATGTTGTTGTTGTTCAAAAACAGACTATTTTTTCAAAATTTTGACATTTAGCAGCCCATGGAGGGTTAACAAATGCTTACCGGAATAATTTATCCAATCAATTGGTAATGTGACACCATGACCTATCAATGGCCATTTTCTCTTGAAAACCCTACCAGATGTTTGTAAAGAAATCCAGGGAAAACATAAATTTTTAAGCCTTTGATGGGTATCACTATTAACAACCACAAAATGGGTTAACGATTGATTTTTTGAATACCCTTATTACTTACAAAAATGGTCTTTGGTGAATTCCACTTCCAACAAAGGAGATTATGTTTATTTCTCAGGTACACGTTGGGTGATGTGCGTGCCTGAAAACATCCCATTTCAACAAAATTACGATGCTTGGCAGCCTCTAGAGGGTTAATAAACGCTCACCGGAATATTTTGTCCATGCAACTTGAAATATCACACAAAGACCTGCGAGTAGTCAATTTTTCTTGAAAACCTACAGGATGTTTTTAGAGAAATCCACAGAAAATGGGAATTTTAAGATTTTAAGGGGTCTCTCTCTTTAGCCTGTCCAAAATGGGTTAAGACTTCGACTTTTGAATACCCTTACTACTTACAAAAATGTTTGCGTATAGATTGTGCGCTCGATAAAAGAAAGCACGTTTCTTTGAGGCGTACCCATTGGGTGCTGTTGGCGTCCAAAAACAGCCCATTTTATCACAATTTTGACTTTTAGCAGCCCGTGGAGGGTTAACAAATGCTCACCGCAGTATTTATTTATTTACTCGTACCTTAAAATCGTTGTCATATCTGTTCCCTTCTTGTGGACGATGCGCCTTCTTTAGAAGTTCATCAGAAGCGCTGGCCTTTGCCTTGTCGTCTATGGCCATAGTTCCGTCGCTAGTCTTTAGCGCATTATTATTGGCAATTTTGCTCTTTTGGCCAGTAAGAGTTTTAAATGTATCCCAGAACCTCTTAGGTTCTCTCAGCCCATTTAGGTTTTCGGTTGCTTTTTCCCATCTCACGCGATTGTCGTTAGCTATGGCCTTTTTTACTTCCCCATGTAGGCGATTATACGCGGTTTTAAGTTCTGCTCTTTTCATTTGATCATTCTCTGATTGGTAAGCCCGGAAGGCTTTTCTTTTTTGTTTGATTATTTGAAGAGTTGTTTGGGTTATTCTGTTTATCCGCGTCTTTACTCTTTGCTTGGGACAAATTTCATCTAGTGTACTGTTGATAACCTCGTTAAGGTGGGTGCAGGCTTTTTCTAGTTCATGAGTCATTTGCCTTTATTTTTACTTCGATAATATTTCTGAAGAGGTTCCATTCAATTTTTGATAGGTTCCTCCTATTCACGGGAGGATACCTTGCGGGACCAGTATTACATTTCAGAGTGGCGTGAACCGGTGATCACTGCCTAGATCATCATCTCCTACAAATATGTTTTGCATTTGGCTGGTTAGTGATTTGCTGGTGATAATCAAGTCTAGGATATCCGATTGATGGAGTGGGTTGTTGCTTATGTATGTTACGTCTTGATCGTTATTTACCACGAATAGATCGAGTTCTTCAATGATGTGGAAAAGGGCGTCACCATTAGGCTCAGTCTTATGACAACCGAATACCTGGTGTTTGGAATTGAAATCACCCAAGAATATGCAGTGCTTGTACTTGTTGGTAAAAAATTCAAATACTTTACTGTCCACTGTTGCTTGCGGCTTGTTATAATATGATATGATGGCCACGTGTTTGTGGTCAAGTTCAATTTCAGCTGCAATCACTTCAGCATTGAGGTGGTCGCATGGTATTGATTTGTATTTAATCTCCTGCCTTATTAGCAGAGCGACACCGCCGCCTTTTTGGGCGGGGCGATCTCTTCTAATAATATCAAAACCACATAACGAGAATTGTTTGTTTGGTTTAAGCCAGGATTCGCTAATTCCAATTACGTCCGTATTTTTTACATAATGTGACATTTGCAAATTTTTCTGATTAACGCTTCGAGCGTTCCACTGGACTGTTTTTAGTGTATCCATGAATGATTTAGGAATAACTGTACTAAGTTTATTTAAGTTTAATTACTATTTGTAATATTGTTACATAATTATATTCTGTTGACACCGCTTCTAATAGCGTGTGAGATATTTGAGTATTATATAACTTAGAGGCTGTTTTACTAATCTCTTTGCAAACGTCCGAAAGACTGGTGTCCAAGTGTTTCTTCATTATGCTGAAAATAGAGCCAGCCATTAGAGTACACGTGGAATAAGGGGAAGATGAGTTATCGACATTACTTACATTTAGAACTTTAAGCTGGATGTTTGTTTCAACTTTTTTGAAGTGGCTACAACACCGGTAGTTGCTGGGGTGTTGACCACCGCAATTGGGGCATTTCAGAGTTTTAGCACTACATACCTTCGCGATGTGTTTGTCACCGCATTTCATACATCGTTGCTCCCCGTTGCATTTGTGTGACAAGTGCCCAAATTTCTGACACTTGTGACACTGAACGGGTTGCGGAAGAACACGATATTCCTCGGTTTCGTATTTTTTGCCATTAATAATTACCCCTTTGCTTATCAGATTTAATTTCGTTGCTCTATTAGGGCATTTTACTTTTATTTTCCAGGTATGGTTACCCGTGGCTTTGGAGATTAGTCTCTCCCACGAGCATCCTGGAAGGGCTTTATCAATCGAGTTTTTTTCCGTTTTGGGGTGGACGCGTGTGATTACGACACAGGGGTTTGGTTGTGGATGGCCCTGTGTCTGGTTGGTTTTATTGGTCACCTTAGGGAGCGTTTTGGCTTTTACTTTATCGGCGTACGTCGCTCTATCGGTAGGGCTAGCTGTCGCATTCACTATTTCCGGTGATGTCTACTCTGTTGCGTTAACAGAGTCCCCATTTCTGAATGAATGAATGAAAGGTTTTAGCGCGCCGAAGGCGCGCAGGGACGATGTGGGATTTACAAATCCCTTGCGACCCGGTTAGCCTTATTTTATTTCACTTGGATCTTGGATCACACAGGCCTAGCTTTCCTATTGCCTCAAATGGGGTCTGAAGGGGTATGCACGCGGTTAGAATTCCTGGCAGTTTGCATTGGAGTGATAGATTGTCAAAGACCAAACCCTCAAAGCCATTAAGACTATTGGAGAGTGGGCTCTATTCGGTTCCAGCTTGGCGATGGTAGAGGTTTGAGTCCCACCATGGTGGCGAGCTAGAATATAATGTTGTGCGATGGCAATTTTAAGGGAAAAGGAAAAAAGAAAACCAAACAGCAACGCCGGTTTGGTAGCGGCCCCGGTATATGACCATAGCGGTTACAAAAAAGGAATGGAAAAAGCTCCAACAGTTTAGTTTGAAAAGAAACCGGGAGTCATCCATCAAGCCTTCTGGGAGATAGGATGCCGTATGTGATTTTGAGGTATCTGGTTATCCTTCGGGAATTCCAAATGACCTCCACCCCCCCCCCCCCCCAAAAAAAAAAAAAAAAAAAAAAAAAAAAAAGCCCTTAAAAGGGCTGTTTGCTGGCAAGATTGTTTCAATCCTTGCCTTGGTCTTGTTAGGTTTTCTGCACATCTTTGCTTGAGGATTGTTTCAATCCCTCATAGTATGTCATTCAGTTTGGTCGTGTGTCTGATGAGATAGAGGAGGGAGAAAAGATAGAGAGCTGGAAATTAGAGCAATTCGGTTTTTAATTTACACCTTTTCCGTCCTTTTGGATGGGGAAGCCAGAATTTTTTCCCCGAGATTTATATCTCAAGGAGGGGAGACCCGGCAGCAGGTGGAGATTTTCCTCGCTGTTTGCAACTCCCACTGGTAACAGAGGCAAGCTTTCGTGCGTATCGTGTCACCCGCAGCCAGTTCTAAATTTAGGTCACAGAATAACTGGCTCACCCCATCACAATGATGTAATCTTTAACCCTTTCGATAGACATGCCCCAGATTATTTAGTTTTCCTATTGAGGACGCGATGCGCATTGAGTTCTATTATTAATTCGCTGTCTTGAAGTCTATTTAGAGTTTTGCTTTGAAGATCTTTTAGTTTAAACGATATTTTATTTGTAAATAGACTACAGACATATGCATAACAGCTACAAAAATAGAAATTGACAAATGGTATAGACATATAGTAATACAAGCTGAAGCATGGCAACTGTTAAAAGAAGCTGGGGATTTGAATGTAAGCCATCGGCTTATAATATATCATTTCCCCGCGGCAGACATGTGTTCGAATTAAGCGCAGATAGGTAGTCAGACTATTCCGATAATCAATGTTTAGCGTTTAAACTAAAAGGAAAAATCGAAAAATAAGAGACAAGAGCTAAAATAATAAGGACGAGAATGGAAAGAAGTGAATGTACAGGGTTGCCAGAATGGTGAAAGTATAATAATTAATTATTAACTAATGTCTCAGACTTACAAGACAGCGATGACGAGTTCTTGTCAGTAAATAACGTTGTTTCACAGCATTCCTGGTGACCATCTGGTGTGGACTATTAAACTGTTAACGGGGCTTAAGCCTGAGTTTGCGTTTCAGCAAATATTAATTGAATCGATTGGAAAAAAGGATAAATTTGTGAACTGCTTCAAATATTTCATAATTCCCCTCTTCCGTTAGGTGTTCAGAACCACATAGAAGACTAGTGGTATCTGCATCAATGGGTAATCGTTCAATTGTGTTGCTTCGCACACTAGTAAACACGGGACAGTGCAGAAGGTAATGCTCAGTGGTTTCGAGATCCCCACAAACACAGAAAGGGGTAAGGGCTAAGTGATTGTTGTATAGATGGTAATCTTGAAGATCTTTTAAGCGCATTGCTATAGTGTCTATTTTTGCTATCTCGTGAAGTTGTTTTATCGATGTCCACGTGGGCTTGCGCAGAGCCACGCGCAAGGCATGATTTTGGACCCGTTGTAGTTTTTCAATGTTGGTTTTATTCAGGTCACTTGTTATTATGGCCCCATACTCTAGTACTGGGCGTATATATGATTTGTAAAGATTGAGGAGAATTTCTTTATTGGCTCCCCAATTTTTACCTCTGATCATTTTCAGGAAATTGATGCATTTAGTGGCTTTGATGGTGACTGAGTTTATGTGATTGTTTAGATTGAGACTGCTATCCAGGTTGAATCCCAGAAACTTTGCCTCATTACTAGCTTCAAGTTTATAATCGTAAAGCTTAAGCTCAATATTAGGGACAGGCTTTTTCCTTTGTTTTTTATAGAATGTGATTCTTTGTGTTTTCGTGGCATTTAGCTTGATGCGCCACAGAGCGCACCAGTCTTACAGGTCGCGGATGGTATCCTGCAGGCGGTTTTGTATTATGTTTCCAGACTTACTGGCCGTCCACATTCCTTTGTCGTCTGAGAATTGATATAGCTCAACATGGTTCTTCCCTAGTTTGTCAATGTCATTCACATATATTATAAATAGAAGCGGGCTGAGGACCGAACCCTGTGGAGTGCCCGCTTCGAGTTTTACCTCGGCTGACACTTCGCGGTTGACTCTCACTTTGATTTTTCGATCAAGCTGCCAAGCATCGTAATTTTGGGAGGGCATGCATGGTATATATCCATATGTGGGCTGGGGTGTTTTTCACAGCTCAGTACATAATTAAACTCGGTAACAAGCTGATAAATGTCACTCATCTAATTAATTCTTTTCAATCTGAGATGTTCCAAGTTTGTTTTTCACAACTCAGTTTGTGTCGTCCAAACAAATTAGATGAAGCCCTATTGATTGGCTTCCATTGAATTTTGATCAGTCAGTTAGTGGTTTGCTTTACTGACCCCATGAAGCCCTATTGGTTGGCTTTGATTTAAGTAAAACCAATCGGGAGCGGTTTGCTTTACTGGCTGCAGAAGTATTTGAAAATAATATGAAAAAATGGTTTGATAAAATATATTGAGACTAAAGAAATAAATGAAAAAATAAAGCCAAAGATCATGATGCCTCACGAATGTTATCAGTTGGAATGAATATTCCCCGACGGAGGTTTATGACGGAAAATATTTTACACCACGTAGAAATTGTGTGTTTTATCTTCTGAACCTCTACATTGTGTGAAAGGTATGAAAAATTAAAAATAAAACTAGACTTTATGATTCTGGAGAATCATGGCTTTTCCCGATTAGATTCCATGATTTTTCATGACCCCACAGTGTCTGATGAATTGTTTTTAACTGTCTCACTGAAGTTCCCTCATTGATGTTATGAGAAAGGTGAGTATAGTAGTCTGAAATGACTCGGTTTGGGTTTGATAAAAAAAAATGTTTAGGTAAAACCCATCATTAATGGTAGAATGGGTTAATATCAAGATCAATGTTTCCCTATTAGTTTTGCGTCCGGTAAAAGAAGTTTCTCTGTGGCATTTCCATTTGTTGGTGTCCAAAAAACAGACTATTTCTTCATTTTTTTTACATTTAGCAGCCCATGGAGGGTTAACAAATGCCTACCAGAATAATTTATCCATGCAACTGATCATATGACACCAAGACCTATCAACGGCCATTTTCTCTTGGAAACCCCACAAAATGTTTGTAAAGAAATCCAGGGAAAACGATTTTTTAAGCTATCGATGAGTATCCGTGTTAACCTCCTCAACAGGGGTTAACGCTTGGTTTTTTTAATACCCTTATTACTTACAAAAATGGTCCTCTGTGAATTCCACTTCCAACGAAGGAGATTATGTTTATCTCTCATGTATACATTGGGTTCTGTGCATGTCTGAAAACAGCCCCATGTTAACAAAATTACGATGCTTGGCATCTTGTAGATGGTTAATAAACGCTCATCGGAGTATTTTGTCCATGCAACTTGTAATGTCACAATGTAACAGTTAAGATTATGGGCAAAAAGACGAATAGAGACAGAAATACCTTCAAGGAAGTTTGGGGACTAAAACAAGGAGCCAACTGGAAGCAGTTTCGGGAAAAACTAAAACCAAATCTTGAATGTATACCTAGGGATGCAAATGTCCAGAGTATTTCAGATGGCATAGTAAATAGCCTAACAGAGGCAGGGAAGGAGTGTATAGGAAGGGTGAGGGTCCGAACGAGAGAGCTTGGATACAGGGTTAACGAGGGACTGAAAAAGGCTATAAAAGAAAGGAAGGTAAAATGCGCTGCTTACAGAAGAAGTAGGAAGCTTAAAGGGGTGGATAACAATGACACGAGACTAATGAAAGGAGAATATGAACTGGCACGGAAAAAGGTGAATGAGATAAAGGATAATAATAGGAAGGAGCGCAATTGCAGTCTTGCCAGAACAATAAAGAAAACGGGGGGTTCGAGCTCAAACGTATTTTGGAACTGGGTAAATAAACGGGGGAAAAGTAGTGTGCAGAGTATCAAAGTGGATGGGGAAAGTACAGAAGATAAAGGCCGTATCGCTTCAGAGTTAGTCAAGCACTGGGAAAATATAAACGATAGGCGATGGGGCAGTGGGTCCCCACCAAAACGAAATACACTGGTGGAGGAGAACCTATCCAATCGTGTATGTAGCGAAATAACGGCAGAAGAAGTGCGGAACGTGGTCTCGAAATTAAAAAATGGTAAAGCGGGAGGGACTGATGAAATTCCGAACGAATTCCTCAAAAATGGAGGGGAGGCACTTATTGAAGTCCTGACAAACCTTTTCAACCTGGCTCTGCGAAAGCAAGAGGTCCCCAGAGAGTGGAGGGAAAGTAAGGTGTCGTTCATACACAAAAAGGGGGATAAGGAAATTCTAGATAACTATAGGGGGATATCAGTTAGTAGTAACATCGGAAAAGTATTCTGTAAGGTCATATACGGTAGACTAGAGGAAGTTATAGAAGAGAAAGGTTTTTTAGGAGAAATTCAAAATGGTTTCAGGAAAGGACGAAGAGTCACTGATCACCTATTTACACTCGCCCAACTGATAGAATCAACAAAGGCTGAAAAGAAAAAGATGTTTCTGGCATTTCTAGATGTGAAAAAAGCGTACGACCGAGTGTGGAGGGAAGGTATGTGGCGAAAGCTCGAGGGCATCGGACTGGGGGGTGACTTTGTGGGAATCATGAAAGCACTGTATACAGATGTGCAAAGCCAACTCAGTCTAGGGAGTATCACTACAAAACGAGTCCCTATGGATATAGGCCTCAAGCAGGGGTGTATCTTTTCACCGATTTTGTTTGCATTGTATGTTAAAGATTTAGGGGACGAACTAATTCAGAGTGCGGAGGGGGTAAATGTTGGAGACATAAAGATACCAGGCTTATTCTTTGCGGACGACATGGTGTTAATGTCTAGAACTGAACAGGGGCTAGAGAAACTGCTGGAAATTGTTGGTAGATATGGGAACACTTGGCGGCTCGAACTAAATGAAAATAAAAGCAAGGTAATACCCGTTGGACGCAAGGTAGATATGACGAAGAGATGGAGAGTGGGGGAGTTCTCAATCCCCGAAGGGGAAAGCAAACAAATCACTGTAGGAGAAACGGGAGAGTATGAGTATCTAGGGGTAAGCATAAATATAACGGGAAGAGGGGTGTACAGAAATTACTCAGCCAAACTGATTCTGAAGGGGAAAAGAATTCTGAACCAACTAAAACTTTTAGGGAAAAATAGTTTCAACAAGGTCTTTGTGGGGAAAACGCTGTGGGAGAGGGTGGGTTTACCAAGTATAACGTATGGCACGGACGTGATTCCATTAAACCAAACCGTTACTAAGAAGTTGGAAAATACTCAAAATGATGCCGGCAGATGGATAACAGGGTCGAGTAATGCTGCAGCTTTGGAAGCAGTAAGGGGGGAGCTTGGTTGGATGAAAATCAAGGACAGGGTAGATTTGGGAAAACTGTGTTACTTTAACTACTTGAGAAACCTGCCTGACAACCGGTGGTGCAAATTGATGCTCGATACCATTTGGAATTCTAATATAGAAACGGGGTGGTCAAAACATGTGAGGGAACTAATGGACAATTACTCTATAGAGGTCACTAACATAGAAGTAGGAATGAAAGAAGGCAAAAGGTTTGTCAAAGAGAGAGTCATGGAAGATTGCAATCGAAACTGGCGAGCAGGGGTTAGCGTGAAAAGATCACTGCAGGGGTTACAATATAAAGAAAAGCCAGCTTTTGAGAAGTACCTAGATGGCACCTTTGGAGGGTCACTGCTGTTCAAACTGAGATCAAGATCACTGGAGCTTCGGGGAAAAATTGGGAGAGATGGGGAAAAGGGATGCCAAATGTGCCACTCTGGAGTAGTGGAGACCCTGGAACATTTTCTCTTGGAATGCCCACAGTATATACCTCATAGAATAAAATTTACTGGAAGAATAATGCAGAAGTGGGGTGAAGAAACAAAGGATAGATGGCTGAAGGGGGACACGAGGGAGAGGGTAGGAATGCTTATTGAAGAAATTGAAAAAGAGGAAGTGAGGGACACTATTAAGCAGTTTATATCTGAATGCTGGGAGGAGAGGAGGGGAAGAGGGGGTGGGGTGCAGGGGGAATGATGGCCTTCTCTTATGAGGACCGCGACAAATCAGCGGCTGGCCAAAGAGTTATTATTACATAAAGACCTACGAATAGTCAATTTGTCTTGAAACCCTACAAGTTATCGTTAGGGAAATTCACAGAAAATGGGAATTTAAAGCTTTCAAGGGATACCTCGCCTTAGCCTGCCCAAAATGGGTTAAGACGTCGACTTTTGAATACCCTTACTGCTTACAAAAATGTTTCCGTATAAATTGTGCACTCGATAAAAGGAGGCACTTTTCTTTGTGGTGTACCCTTTGGGTGCTGTTGGTGTCCAAAAACAGCCCATTTTATCACAATTTTGACCTTCAACAGCCCGGGGAGGGTTAACTAATGCTGACCGGAATATTTTGTTCATGCAACTTGTAATGTCACACCAAGACCTGCAAATAGCCGATTTTTTCTTGAAAACCTACAAAATGTTGATAGAGAAATCCACAGAAAACGGGTATTTTAAGATTTTAATGGGTATCTCTATTTAACCAGCGGAAAATGGGTTAAGACGTCAAATTTTGAATACCCTTACCACTTTCAAAAATATTTTCCGATCAATTTTGCGTCCGATAAATGAAGGACCCTTTCTCTCTGGTATACCGTTTGGGTGCTGTTGGTGACTAAAAACAGCCCATTTTATCACAATTTTTACGTTTAGCAGCTCGGTGAGGGTTAACTAATGCTGACCAGAATATTTTATCTATGCAACTTGTAATGTCACACCAAGACCTGAGAGTGACCAATTTTTCTTGAAAATCTACAAGACTCGTTTAGAGAAATCCACGGAAAACACGAACTTTTGAGCATTATGGGGGTATTGCTGTTTAACCAGCTCAAAATGGGTTAACGCTTGGTTTTCTGAACACCCTTATTACTTACAAAAATGATCCTCGGTGAATCCCACTCCCAATAAAGGACGTTATGTTTATCTCTCGTGTATTGCTTGGGTGCAGTGGGGGCCTGAAACCGGCCTATTTCATTAAAATTTCGATGTTTGGCAGCCTGTGGAGGGTTACCATATGCATCGCCTGATATGTAGTGTGTACCAAAGGGTGTGTCACAGACAGGTTTAGCAATGACGAATATTTTAAAAAAATCTACAAGCCATGTTTCGAGAAAGTGCCGATAAACCCCAATTTTGGCAGTTTTTTGCCAATTCTGACGAAATAAGGGTTAAATCGAAAATTCCGCTTCGGTACGTTTTTAGATTTTGTGCTCCTCTATGCGTGTGCAAAATTTCGTGAAAATCGGTTCGAAAATGGCTTCTGAATCGTACGGACAAAATGTGTGGAAAAAAAAAAAAAAAAAAAAAAAAAACTAGACTTTATGATTCTGGAGAATCATGGCTTTTCCCGATGAGATTCCATGATTTTTCATGACCCCACAGTGTCTGATGAATTGTTTTTAACTGCCTCACTGAAGTTCCTTCATTGATGTTATGAGAAAAGTGAAGATAGTAGTCTCAAATGACACAGTTTGATAAAAAAATTGTTTAGGTAAAAACCATCATTAACGGTGGAGTGAGTTAAGGTCAATATCGTCGTCCAACAAGTCAATGACCGACAAAAGGAGTTATGTTTGTTTGACACATACTCACTGAGTGCTGTGTCAATTTAAAAATGGTCCATTTTATCTCAAATGTATCCAAAATATTGATGTCTGGCAGCTTGTATAGGGTTAACAAGTGCCAACAGGAATATTTATTCATGCAACTTGTAATGTCACACCAAGAACTGTGAATGGCTATTTTTTCTTTAAAATCTACAAGATGTTTTCAGAGAAATCCAGGGAGAACAGGAATTTTAAGCTTTTGGTGGGTATCATTGTTTTTCCAGCCCAAAACGGGATAAGTGTTGTTTTTGGAATACTCTTATTACTTCCAAAAATAATTCTCAGTGAATTCTACATCCACTTATTTTGATCTCTCCTCCCAACTTCAGGTGCTGTGGGTACGCAAACACAGCCTATTTTATCAACATTTTGATGTTTGAGAACCTGCATAGGGTTAACAAATGTTTACAGGAATATTCTGTACATGCAACTTGTAATGTTACACTAAGATATGAGAATGGCCATTTTTTCCTGAAAATCTACGGGATGTTTTTAAAGAAATCCTCAGATAACATGAATTTTTAACCTTTTGAGGAGTGTCTCTCTTTAACCAGCTCTAAAGGGTTAATGCTTGGTTTTGTGAATATCTTCATTACTTACAAAAATGATCGACGGTGAATTCCACTTCCAATGAAGGAGGTTATGTTTATCTCGTAGGTACACATTTGGTGTTATGGTTGCCCAAGAACAGCCCATTTTCTCCAAATGTCAATGCTTGGCAGCCTCTGGGGGGTTAACAAATGGTTACCGGAACATTTTGTTCGTGCAACTTGTAATGTCACTCGAAGACCTGCGAATGGTTAATTGCTCTTGAATTTTTTTTTTTGAGAAATCCACAGAAAACTGGAATTTTAAGCTTTTAAGGGGTATATCTCCTTAACCAGTTAAAAATGGGTTAAGACCTCGATTTTTGAATACATTTACTACTTACAAAAATGTTTCACTGTCAGTTTTGCGCCCGGTAAAAGAAGTTACGTTTCTCTGTTGTATTCCCATTTGATGTTGTTGTTGTTCAAAAACAGACTATTTTTTCAAAATTTTGACATTTAGCAGCCCATGGAGGGTTAACAAATGCTTACCGGAATAATTTATCCAATCAATTGGTAATGTGACACCATGACCTATCAATGGCCATTTTCTCTTGAAAACCCTACCAGATGTTTGTAAAGAAATCCAGGGAAAACATAAATTTTTAAGCCTTTGATGGGTATCACTATTAACAACCACAAAATGGGTTAACGATTGATTTTTTGAATACCCTTATTACTTACAAAAATGGTCTTTGGTGAATTCCACTTCCAACAAAGGAGATTATGTTTATTTCTCAGGTACACGTTGGGTGATGTGCGTGCCTGAAAACATCCCATTTCAACAAAATTACGATGCTTGGCAGCCTCTAGAGGGTTAATAAACGCTCACCGGAATATTTTGTCCATGCAACTTGAAATATCACACAAAGACCTGCGAGTAGTCAATTTTTCTTGAAAACCTACAGGATGTTTTTAGAGAAATCCACAGAAAATGGGAATTTTAAGATTTTAAGGGGTCTCTCTCTTTAGCCTGTCCAAAATGGGTTAAGACTTCGACTTTTGAATACCCTTACTACTTACAAAAATGTTTGCGTATAGATTGTGCGCTCGATAAAAGAAAGCACGTTTCTTTGAGGCGTACCCATTGGGTGCTGTTGGCGTCCAAAAAACAGCCCATTTTATCACAATTTTGACTTTTAGCAGCCCGTGGAGGGTTAACAAATGCTCACCGCAGTATTTTGTCCATGCAGCTTCTATTGTCACACCAAGGCCTGGGAGTGACAGATTTTTCTTGAAAATCTACATGACTCGTTTAGAGAAATCCATGGAAAATACAAATTTTTGAGCTTTATGGGGGTATTGCTGTTTAACCAGCCCAAAACGGGTTAACGCTTGGTTTTCTGAACACCCTTATTACTGACAAAAATGATCCTCGGTGAATTCCACTCCCAGCAAAGAAAGTTATATTTATCTCTCGTGTATTGTTTGGGTGCGGTGGGGGCCTGAAACTGGCCTATTTCATCAAAATTTCGATGTTTGGCAGCCTGTGGAGGGTTACCATATGCATCGGCTGATATGTCGTGTGTATCGAAGGGCGTGTCACAGACAGGTCTAGCAATGACGAATGTATAAAAAAAATCTACAAGTCGTGTTTCGAGAAAGTGCCGATAAACCCCAATTTTGGCAGTTTTTTGCCAATTCTGAGAAAATAAGGGTTAAATCGAAAATTCCGCTTGGGTACATTTTTAGATTTTGTGCCCCTCTATGCGTGTGCAAAATTTCGTGAAGATCGGTTCGAAAATGGCTTCTGAATCGTACGGACAAAATGTGTGGAAAAAAAAAAAAAAAAACCCAAACCCCCCCCCCCCCCCCCCCCCCCCCCAAAAAAAAAAAAAAAAATAATAATAATAATCCGTAGAAAAACATTAGTCTTTTCCAGAGGGAAAAGCCTAACTAGACTTTATGATTCTGGAGAATCATGGCTTTTCCTGATGAGATTCCATGATTCTTCATGACCCCACAGTGTCTGATGAATTGTTTTTAACTGTCTCACTGAAGTTCCTTCATTGATGTTATGAGAAAGGTGAGTATAGTAGTCTCAAATGACTTGGCTCGATCCTAATTAACACCATAATTATGGAAACACTGGAACTACCAGCGCGACTGAAGAGAACAATAGAAGCTCTGGGCATCTCTTGCCCTGTCACCTGGACTGTCCGGGAGACAGGCAAGAGAGTGCATCTGAACTTGGAGTTCATCATTGAAGAGCACAACACCGCCACACCTTCTTCGGTGAGAGGTAGCACCTTTTGTGAGAGGAACCCCTCTCACACTGGTCCTCACCCGAAGAAGCCTGGACCTGGCCCTGAAAAGAAGAAGAGCAAGAAGAAGGAGAGTCTGTCCACCAAGCGCCGGGATTCCAGGCGCCTGGAGGCCTTCCGGAATAGGAAGAAAGAGGTGAGCGAGAGGATGGAGGTCCTGGAGGCAGCTGCCAGTTCCCCTCCTAGTCCCACTAGTACACCCAACCAACTGCCAGCTCCTGAGCCGGTACTGTTGGATGAGGAACGTCTGGTGGAGACTGAGGAGGAACCGGAGGTTGCCTTTTCACCACCTCCCACCCCTCACTCCCCACTTCCTTCTCTACCGGACATCCCGGGTGTGTCAATCTCAGCAACACAGCCACCTAAGTCTGCAGTCACCGCCGAAGAATTAAGGAGAATAATATAGATGGGAAGGCGAGCAGTTGAGATGGGAAACCGAATCGCCTCCGAAACCCACGAGTTCAGGGAACAATCCAAGGCAGATCTCAAAAAGGAAATAGACGCAATCCATTCACCAAACTCAACACTAAACTCAACATCGTCGACTTCCACATCACAATCTCAACCAACTCCAAAGAAAAAGAGCCGGAAGAAGCCTAGACGGGGTTAAGCCACCTCCCTCCTTCCTTTTCCTCCTCAACCGCGCCTTGACATCCTACAACAACAACAAACAGCTAACGAGGGTCGAAAGGGGCTTGTCCTCCAAATCGTCCCTGCGCGCCTTCGGCGCGTCAAACCATTTCATTCGTCTCAAATGACTCAGTTGATAAGAAAATTGTTTAGGTAAAAACCAAAATTAACGGTGGAGTGGGTTAATATCAATATCGTCGTCCGACAAGTTAATGACCCACAAAAGGAGTTATGTTTGTTTCACACATACCCACTGAGTGCTGTGTATATTTGAAAATGGTCCATTTTATCTCAAATGTATCCAAAATATTGATGTCTGGCAGCTTGTAGAGGGTTAACAAGTACTAACAGGAATATTTTTCCATGCAACTTGTAATGTCACACTAAGAACTGCAAATGGCCATTTTTTCTTTAAAATCTTCCAAGATGTTTTCAGAGAAATCCCTGAGCATACGCTCTTTTCCAATTCGACGTGACGAAATGCGAAATTCATGTCGCTCTTCTTGGAAAGTGATGCCACAATTATTCATGAACAAGGAGTGAAAATTTCATGGAAATCTGCCTAGAATTGGCTGAGATATGGTGTTTTGGAGAGAGGAGGTAACTGTTTGAATTTGGTCCTTCCTTTCAAGCCAGTTCGAAAAAAGACGTCGGGAATGGGCGCAGAATCCTTCAGTGCCCCCTCGCTGGAGTAAGTCCACTTAAATGTTACAATTGTGTGTGACTGGTGGAGAGTTGACTGTAAATGGAAGTTGCTTCTTTAAGACAGCCACCAGGGATCCCAACACAACCTTTAAACCTACGAGAATCTCAGAAGTTTAAAGTCAAGAGAAATTGGCGGTGATTGGGTTTCTGGCAGGCAGGAAAAGATTGACGAAGATTTGCATATTGGACATTAAAATAGCACTTCAGACATACACGAACGGTGTTCAGACCGCTGGAGGAAGCGACTTGAAATTTTCAGAACTTGTTCTACGAACCCTGGCCGACATTTTGGGATCTGTTTGGAGTGTCCGGACCGCGTGGAAAACACCACGCATCGCTTGGAATGTGAGAGTACTATTCGTCCCGACTCTATTAGTTTAGAATGGACACGGGCAGTGCTGTAGACGACTGTAGAGCTGCGATTGAGCATAACGTCCCAGGTTTCGGTGCCACATTGCCTAACCAGCTCCAAAAGAGCGACGGGGAGGGGTATCCTGACACTATCTTTAAACCTTAGATAATCGTCAGAAGTTGAAGTGAAAAGAAATCGGCGGTGAGTAGGTTTTTGGCGGGTAACGATTAACGAAAATTTGCCAATTAGACATTAAAATTGCACTTCTCACAAACATGAAGCGTGTCTAGACCGCTGAAGGCAGCGACATCTAATTTTCAGAACTTGTTCTACGCACCTTGGCCGACATTTTGGCATCTGTTGCGAGTGTCGAGGCCGCGTGAAGAACACCACGCATCGCGTGGAAAGTGAGAGTACTATTCGTCCCGACTCTATCAGTTTGGAATGGACTTGAGGACTGTTGAAGACTACTGTAGAGCAGCGATTG